>CM061524.1:47900000-50400000 GCA_030068015.2 Neoceratitis asiatica
TTTCCCAGATGAGTGCTTCGAAGAGTGGTTTCTGTGAGACAGGCTAACATTCACTCAGATAGCGAATCAGATACGCCTTGGGCTTTCTAAAGAGTTTCAATATTGGGAATAGTGAATTATACTCCTAAGTCAACTTGAAGTCCGCCTATGCAAAGGCAGATCCTAAACATACTCAGCAAGTGCTGGGCTAGAAACTCACCATACGATGTTCTGAGATCTTCCTGGCCTAAAGTGGAAGGAAAGCTCCATTATATTCCAAGATAAAATCACTCGCACTATATCAAATAGTCGCCTTGTGAATTTTTTCAAACTTCGATTCGTTTGAGGTCATTTTCGACCAATTTTTGGCACATATCGGGCGGTAACTTGACGAATGTTGTTTTTGAAGAGCTCAAGAGTTAAAGGTTTATCCGCATAAAAACGGTCTTTCGCGTAATCCCATAAAAAAAGTCCAATGGTGTGAAGTTGCACGATCTCGGTGGCCAATTGACATCGCCAAGACGAGAGATTACGCGTCCGGGAAATTTCTTTCGCAATATAGCCATATTCGCTCGTATTTCGTGGCATGTGGTATCATTTCGTTGGAACCACATATTGTCCAAGTTGTTGTTGGTGTAATCGCAGTCTCGCCGTTATCGCTCTAAATGCAACAATTTTGTTTATTCACTTATCCACCAACAGATAAATGTGCTCCGTCCATAAAGAAAATTTTGTTGGAATCCACTGCTTGTTATTCAAACCCCCAATCGACGTAACTACGGCGTTGTGAATGGTCGGCTGGCTTCAATTATTGAGTAAGCTCGACTTAATATGGATGTAGGCGGTCGCCTTTGGGAAGGTAATGTCAAGTCCTCCGAGTGTATTTCTGTAGGTCCCTCCATTTGTTGGTAAAACATCAATTTGAAGTAGGAGCTCTGCGGAGAATCACTTCAGCGGTTATAATGCGTCAAATCTATATATATACATATATATAACTGTAAGGTCATGTGCAGAATATGCCATAATGTGCCATAAGAAAGTACCAGCTCTTGAGAACGTCGAGAAATAGGCACATTATGGTATTTGGCTGCACTTTCACTTACAACAAAAAAAACATGTTTGGTTAGATGGTTAAGTTTGACAGATGTCAAAATACAGCTCTGCACTTTCGAAACCACTAAGTTAACAAACTTTTACATGAGGCGAATCTGTAAATTTGTGACATGTCCCAAGCGTTTCACTATCGAACCTGAACGGTAGACTTCAGGCTATTTTTACGTTTTGTAGCATCAAAGCAGACATGTTCTATTTGTCTCAGGGCCAGCCACTTCTACCTAACTTAAGTCCTAGAGCACAATTAGTATTGAAATTTATCACAGAAAAATATTGTTCCATTGAACTCTCACCCTTTATATGAAGAATATATGTATTTATGTATGTAAAAGTTTCTCTGTGTAAATGAAAAAATGAAAACAAACTCAATACACTAATTGAATGTGATAAAATCGATATTTGTATGTATTACATGTATGTATGTATGCATTTTCGTCATTCTCGCAACAAATTGAGCAATAAATGTCCATTTAATTGGTATTGCAAAGAACAATAAAAACAGAAGAAGTCCACTGCGTAAACATTATTCATCAACACTTAATGCTTTTAAAAGGGTTTTTGCGCAGTTGTGGGTAGTATTTAATTTATTTTCATTATTTTTTTTAATACATTCCGATTCAATTACTTTTATTTGTGATATGAGAATGTACAGATTTTTTGGAGTAAATTCCCTGCGGGGAATATCCCAACTAGTATGTAAAAATTTTAGTATTTTAAAGTTCATTATTTCATAAACAAACAATATACGTATAACCAATCTGAAACATAATAGCCCATCAACAGGAATGGGCTGGTGGCCCAGATGTGTCCATTTAAGTTTAAGCGCCTATCTAAGTTAATTTCGAGGCATGTAATCTCGTTAGCTTGCAAAATAAGCACATTGTTAAGGGGATATTCTAATCTAGAGGGACGATTTTTGGTAATCTTCGAAGCTCCGTAAAAAGAAAGCAATCAATATTTTTACTATCCGTCTTATTATAAGCTATTTATTAACATGAGAAAAAAAATTAAATTGTCACGTGACCATACCCACGATTTCAGCCCTTCTATCAATCTATTAATCTAGAGGAATTTCCCAATAACTGGAACTACGGAAATATCGAAAAACAAATTCACAAAATGGCGACTGTTTGAAAAAAAAATATTTTACATTTTCTTTTTGACTTTTCAAATTTTTTAAAAATAGCATACATTTAAATTTGCGGGTGGGCATAGTTCATAGATAAGTCTATAAAAATGACTTTCCAAAAGTTTCAAGTAAATCGGTCCAGTAGAACTTGAGAAATCGTGGGTATCGTTTTGAAAAAGACAATTTCTAGAAAAACGACCTTAAAGTTCCGCGTAAAAGCCAAGCCGGTTTGGATGCCTCGTAAGCAGAACAACTATATCTTTAAAATTACGCCAAAAAAATTTAATTTTTTTAAATTCTAGACTAGAATACCCAATTAAGCTTGACAGTAGGCCATGTTTTTAACTTTAATGTAAAAGTGATTTTCTTCACTTTTTTTATTGACTTTTAAGCGACAGTTTTCCAGCCATTCTTCAATTAGTTTAAGATGCTGCCCTAGCACTCTTATGCTTGTCAGGGGACATTTGTGTCGAATTAAAATAGTAGAGTCATCCGCCAAACTTTTCGTCATTACTTTTTCACATACAGGAATTTCTGCAACGTACAGTATATACAAGTACAATAATGACCTAAGAACACTACCTAAGGAACACATGCCGTTATTGGATACTCCTATTTAATATATTTATTTAATTTAACTGTGAATCGTCTGTTGAACAAGTAGGATTCAAAGATATTGTGGAACATGTTAGCTAATGATTGTTTAGTTCTGTGAACCAGATCATCATGTGGAACTTTGCCAAATGCTTGAGCCATATCAAGAAAAACCTACTAACAGCACTTTCTAAACTCTAAAGTTTTTCTTATTTCAATTATGCTGCGTTTTTCGCAGAAGCTAAACTGATGTTTAAGAATAATTTCATTATCATTGAGAAAAGGAGAAAGACCTTTTTCGAAAAGTTTTAACAACAAGACTGGTTGATCTAAATTATGACGGCAAGGTTGCGTCTTTACCTGACAAAGCGATCATAATTATTTGCGACTGTTTTCATGTTCGTGGACAACATCTTAGCTTTAATATGACACATATGACAGGAAATATATATTCCAGTTTGACGGTACTATTTGCAAAAATTGCAATATGTATACGTGAACTAGTATTTAACTAATACGAAACTGATGCATAATCGGAAAATTGAAATTTCTTGGAACATTTTCGTGCTCAAAATAATATAAGAACATTATAAAAAATTATATTACTTTGCATTTTTACACCAATTGAAAAACGCGAAATAGTAGTATTCTAATTAACAACTAGTATCTTTTCCTACCGGGTATGCACAGCAAATCGATATATATATACATACATATTATGCAACCAAAATACATAAAGAGTGTTAGCCTTAATGAAGTGTATTTGAGTAGTCTTAAACGTTACTTATCTTACGTAGAAGAATAAGTGCACGGTTTTAGAGTTACATTATGATAGAACGGTGTGCTTGTGACTAAATTTACCCTTGAACTTCAGTATAGTTAAATTTATAATTCAACAGAGTTGTCGCCGGTTTTTTAATTGTTTCAATCTAAACAACTTTTTTAAGTGTGTCAAACACCGGACTCATGCTAAATGGTTAAATCGATTCTGGTGAAAGTTACTGTGTATGTTCAATTGAGCTGAAGCATTATTTAGGTAACCAATTCGGCAGAGCTAGAGATTTAAAGTGATAAAAAAAATTAATAAAATAATAAAATAAAGGCATAATGAGACAATATTTTTGAGAAACCTTGCCACCTGATTAAAAATTTAAATTTAAAATATTTTATACGATTCATTACGCATTACTCAATGGGATCGGAATAAAGAGATTTAAAAATAATGTTGCAAATTTTTGAACCCAGTTGCCACGTGTTATGAAATTTTAACAAAATTAAATTGGTATGGTAAATAACTTATAGTATAACATGTTGTGTGGGAAGTCACCTGCTTAAAATTTTAAATGCAATAAAATTTTCAAGTTAATAAATGATACAATATGGGTATAAATCACTTTGAAGCACTGTTACCAGTAAGTATAAAAGGGGACCACTTAGCATTCATGCTTGTTCGGGTATAAAAGTGTATAATCAAAATTTCTATAGGAAAATTCAGGTGCCAAGAATTCAAATCTGAGACTAATTGTTCGGGGAGAATGCAGGAAGGCATTGTTAAAAAGAGAATTTAGGCAAATATTGCCTATAACGTGTCGATTATATATTTTGGTGTAGCGGAACATACCGAAGTACCGTTAATTGCACATTAATTAGTAAAGGCTTTTTACTTACTTTGCGAAAAAATGTTTAGCTACAACGTGTCTTTAATACGGAGGTTGCATTATATATATCTGGATTTGTCAACCCTAGTGTTACAATATTGCAAATGACTACTTTAAGAGTAAAGAAAAGTTTAGTATTTTTGATGTTGTACATACTCAGAACGCTTTGGGACACGGCCGCCGTTTGTGAAGTTTATAGTAATTTAAAATATTCACCTCGGCCAAACAATACAATCAAATTGCGAACATTTTCTCGCTATTATTTTTTGCAACTTTCGACGTGGATTAACTTAGCAACAATTCAATTTTTGGCGATGAAATTTTTAAGGACCAATGTTTGTCAATGGTATGATGAATTCAATTGAGGTCGTATATCTCTCCAAGGCGAATTTCGTGCTGGACGTCCAAAAACAGTTGTTGTTCTGAAAGCTATTGATGATGATCTTGCAAAATCATCATGAGACATTTCGTGAGTTTGAGACAAGTATAGACATTCACGGGACCAGCATGCATTTAATATTGCATGAACATTTGATTGTTAACAAAATTTGCGGACGAGGGATCCGACACAATTCGTCAATCGGTTAAAAAATATGTTTGTGCTAATTGGTAGAGAGAAATGTTAAAAATATACGTAAATGGTCTTTCGAAGCATGTCTATGACATTGCGAATACAATAAAAGTTATTTGCGCACGAAGCACTTCAAAGAAAATGGTAAAAAAAATTTTTTTTTTTAAATTGGGCATGTTGCAAGCATACCATTAGAACAACGCAGCAGAGTAATTTATGAGTAGTATACAACCATTTGTTTGCTAGTTGTCTTTTCAGGAAAACCAACCGCCGAAGGGGCCTCAAAACGTCGTTTCGATGAGTCATCCATCGTATAGTCCTGACTTGGCATCGAGTAACTTCTTTTTATTCTCGAACGTAAAAAAAACTGAAAGGTCAACGTTTTTTCGACACACGAAAAGGCGGTTGATGTGTTCAGAAATGCCTCGAAAATTGGTTAAAGCTCATGCAAAATTGTATATATCTTAATAGAGAATATTTCAAAAAACAATCAAGAGATTTTGGAGAGGTATTGCATAATACAATTTGGAAGACCTGGGTTCGAGTCCAGGTTCGGGCAGCATAGAAAATTAAAGAAAACTTTCAAATTGCGGTCTGCCCTCGGCGGGGAACGTCAAGCCATCCGAGTGTATTTCTGAGATGAAAAAAAAACTCCTCATAAAATTCCATCAGCCGTTCTGAGGCGGCTTAGAATAAACTGTAGGTCCCTAATTTTGGTAGTGAGACCATCAAGGCGCAAGAGCACAAATTGGAGGAAGAGCTCGGCCGAAAATCGCTTCAGTGGTTTTTAAGCGTCAAATATATAATATTTATTTTTGTCTCTAATCCTGAAATAAATAATGCAACAATTTTTTTTTTTTAACAAGCAAAGACTGTTCCTTACAAATGCGTTGAATACACAGAATACAGTAAAAATATTTATAATTTTTTACAGGAGTTGGTTTATTTATTAGGCTATAAAATAAGATAATTCTAAATGGTATATAATACACTTTGAGGCACTGTTTCCAGTAAGTATAAAAGTCTCATGGATTATTAAAATTTTTTGCTGGGTTTGTATATCCGAAGCTTATTTACACGCACAACACAATACGCATAATACAATTAGCTCAATGACGTGAAACGTCCATCCTGGTGTAAAAGTAACAATGCAATATTTCTCATAAAGTGGCATTTGCTGTGTTAACGGAAAAGCGCCAAACTAATGACAGCGACTACATAACAAAGCAAGACGTTCGAAAGCTGCCAAAAAGTTGTTAGAATCCGGCTTTCATTAAATTTAAATCAGATTAATTTAAAATGAAATTTTGCTTGTTTTTTCTGTATCTTTGTTTATGTTGTATCGTATTGCTGCATAAACTCCCAAACAGATTTTCATCGTCAAGGTTCTCCACCGAATTGTGTGTGGAACCTAATATTGCCCAAACAGACTTTCATCGCCAAGGTTCTCTACCGTTTTGTGTAGAACCTAATATTGTTCTTAGAGTCGTGGCATATTGCCAGAGCTATGAGCAGAGGTATTAAAAAATGTTGTCTTATTGATCATTTTTTGTGTTATAAATTATATTGTGCTAGAGTTGAACTCTGACCTGTTGCATGCACTATTGTTCACGCGGCTACAGCAGTTGTCCGTGCATATGGCGTGACTTTGTAATGTGCAAAACAAATCTTCACACCAACAACTGCCTTGATTACTTGTTGCCCTGTCACCTGGGGCACTTTGCTTAGTTTCATGAACAATTTGCTCGTTTACCCCAAGAGACATTGAAATTCTCTGCTCGAGTACATACTCATAGAAAGTTTCGCATTTCTTCTTCTTTCGCACTTCGCAGAAAAGTTAGTTAATTTTAGTTGCTTGACTAGCTATTGTTAACTAACACGTGCATTGTTGTGTGTATGTTCATCCAGCGAATTATGTAGGAAACTTTTTTTTTTTTGATCAACTCATGAGGAATATTTTGATTGAAGGTATAAAGGAACTTTTTAAATTCCTTAAACTAAATGAAAATATTTAAAATGTTAAACTAAATATAATTTAAGTTTTAAGTCTGGTAAACAGCCACAGTACTCACCAAAGGATGTCCCTGCTGTTTTTTTTTTTTCGGTTGAGTCCACTAAATTTTTTTAAACAGATTTTCTGGTCCCAAATTTTTAGTAATATAAGTATCAAGCTAACTTTTTTAGTCAATAGTAGAATGCTTACTTGCAATAATAATATGAAAGTGAAGAATTTCTAGGTTAGGTTGGGTAGAAAATGTCCCGTTCATAGTTTTGCTAATAGGCTGAAGTCTGACTTCTAAGTAAGTTTCGCGAAACAAGTTTTGCACAAAATATAAGCAATTCTGCAGATTCTAAATGTTTTTCATCCTGCTGAAACAGAATCGTTTTTCTCCGTCCTTAGCTTTCTTAAATGGGACTGAAAAGACCATGGTTACGTATTATTCACTTGTGGTTAGTCATCTGGCAGTATCCGTGAACTTTTTTCTCAACCAGTGTTTTCACAACTACCTTGCTCAGACCAATTACTGATCCTGGTTAGTATCAGAAGCGCAGTCAGAATTGGGAAGGACCTCTTCGAGTCGTTCAATATCAAACGAGGTTTCAGACATAGTGCGATTTCTTCAACCTGGCTCCGAAAAAAATTATAAGACCCACAGAGCTTTATTGGCAATATATGTATATTATTTTACAAGAGTGTAAAATTGCTAGTTTATGCGGATTTATTGATATCATTGGCCACAACAACTGCACTATTAGTTCTGCTTCCCAAAGGTTAGACAATCGAAGCGAATGGGTCTCGTGCTGAACAAGGACAAGATGAAAAATCTCCTCATAACTTTGAAGTTGCAGATAATTTCGTCTATCTGGGAACCAGTATTAACAACACCAACAATATCAGCCTTGAAACCCAACGCGAACCAAAAGCAGACACTACAAGTCGCTCATCATTCCCGTCCTGATATATGGTGCAGAAACTTGGTCGCCGGCGACATCTGATGAATCGACTTTGAGAGTTTTCGAGAGTAAATGTTTACGAAGATTAGCTAGGTCATATTTTTCGAAGGATGAAAGCTTTGAAGATTGGATGGAATACCCGCTGGTGCAAACAGAGGATAAGGAATACCTCTATTCCGCTGGAAGGATCAGGTGATGAGCGACCGTGTTTCATTCGGTATTTCTAACTGGCGCCAAACAGCGAATAGCAGGAAGGTGTTGCGCACTCTTTTTGATTTGGCTATAATCGCGTAGGCGGCGCCTACACCAAAGAAGAAGAATATTTATTGAAAATAGCTCGAAGTAAGAGATATCTATAGCGGCGGCCACGATAGCAGTACGTACTACCATGCGGAAGGAAATGGGTTCGAGGCCCAGTCCGACGAACATAATATTGAAAAATAATTTTTATGATTGCAGTCACCCCTTAGCAGGAAATTTCAACCTCTCCGAGTGCATTTCCAACATGAAATAAAAAGCTCCTTATATAAATCTCTCAACCGTCCGGATGCGGCTTAGAATGCACTGTAAGTCCTTTTATATGTTCGAAAAACATCAAGGATTACACCCGAAATTGGAGGAGGAGCTCGGTCGAAAATTTCTTCATTATAAAAAAAATGAGATAAGGAAATTATTTGGCAGGAGGGCAACTAATTCCATTACTTATTTTGGAACCATCTCTAAAGATATGCACATACTCGTCAGCAAGCCTCAATCCAGCCATCTATGTCCATTATATAAGTAGCTGTTAAAATCATTGCGGAAGTCTTTTTCACCCTCTCAACATATCTATAATTTTTTTTAACTGTAGCCATACACTATACAATTGCCCCGAAGATCCAATGTGAGAGAGCAGGTGATAGCAACCCAACATTCTTTTTTATTTATTTAGTTCTACTCACATTCGAACTTATGGTTATATCAACTTCTGTCTATCAACTATCTCTATCATTATAAGTATTATACGATTATTCGAAGCTCACAAATATCTTTATCCTCTCCACCTAGTACAGTCAATTAAAAATATGAAATACATTCCTTTATTTCCACATGACCGCCTTAGTATCAAACAAAAAAAAAAAAAGAACAGCAAAATAGGAATAAAGCCAGCAAATACCAGTATTTATTTGCTTAATTTACTATTTATTTGCCCATTGTGCGCACAGCTGGGCTTTGGGAAAATACTCGGCGTACTAACTACAAGCATATAGCTTTTTGATTGCTTTCGCGTTGTTGCTGGGACTATAGCTATTGGATTTATTTGCGGTTCCTGCGCTTGTATTTCGATTCCTGCTTTGTCTTATTGTTTCCGTAAATTAATTTCTTCTGCTATCCTCGCCTTGCAATTATTTATTGCTTCCGCTGTTCAAATGATGGTTGTACCATAAAACAGCGTGTTATGTTCATTTTAATTAACAATGTTAGAGATGCTACTGTTGTAATCTTAAAGAATTTTTTTATTTTTTTGTGAGCGGGAATTATTTACTATTTTATAAATGGGTTTGGTGTGCGTAGGAAAAAAAATTAAATGAACAAAATATTTCAATATGAAAAAATGTAATAAGAAGAGAACTTTAAAGCCACCTTATATTGAACGAAAAGAAGCAAGAGGTACCGTCCGAATTGAAAAAATATAACCCTTGGATACTAAACGAGGTTTCGGAAAAAGAGACTCACTTTCATATGACCGTTGCACTCAGAGCATAGAGAGAAATGTTCGCGTTTTCCGGATGTTTCCAAAAACTTCAGTTTTTAAGCATAGATATACAAAGGCCTTCACTCCGTTAGATAGAAAGAGAAGGGAGGAGGTGTGCACTGCGGCTTTTGATTATTAACACATAACATCGGACAAAAACAGTTGTATATCCAGACGATCCTTATGCTTTGGTCCCTCCGAGGCATGAGTTACATTTATTCTAACTGCGTTGCGATGGAAGAGCTCCCGTTCTAAGTACAGGTGCGAACCATTGAACTCTGTACATTTTTTTCGAAAAATTAATTTCATCGAGTGCCGGCTAACAAGCGATGACACAGAAGAAAAGCTTTGGTCTCACTACAAAGTACATTTCTAATAGATAATATAAGGTCTAGGCCCATCTTTTGCTTATTTATTAGCATAAGCCCAAGTTAAGTTTACTATTTTAGATTATCCCGAGGTACTTAAGCTCAGTAGGTAATGTGACATCCGTGCCTTTTATTAAAGGAGATTTCAACGAGAGTGTTTTGTATCTACTTGTGAAATATATTATTTCAATTTTAGCAAGGTTAATGATCAGTTAGCTATTCTGACACCAGATCACTTAGAGTCTTTGCGTGTTTATTCATTGCTGCTTGGGCGATATCGTCTGCGTATGCTATCATTACTCCTCCGTTTTCGAAGTGAGACACCCAAACTGGGAGAGAACTGTTCCTGGAGGAGAGGCCCTCTATATGAGATCTTCAAGACCCATTTCTTACCGTTTACTACCACGTGTCGGGGATTAAGCTCTTAAAGACTACCTACCAGGTAGAAAAATGCCGACTACGTCGTGTAGCGCTGTGTAGACGGATTGTACTTTGAGTAAGCATATTGGTTTATGTGAAGGCCATTCCCTGGTAATTTTTGTAGGATATTGATGTCAAATAACCTCTCCAAAAATTTTTAGAGCCAACGAAGTGAGGCTTATATTCGTGAAGTTCTTTGAATTCACATGATTGGTCCTTCCTCCGTTTGGTATAAAAATTTCGATTACCTTGGTTCATAAGTGAGATCGTACTCCTCATGTTGATAGGTCTAGATGTAGATCTTGCAGAACTGTGGAGATAAGATGTCATTAGCTTTCTATCGATTAGCGGGAAATATGTCGTGTATAAATGGAGATTTGTATGATTAGAACGATTGCATTATCCATTCCACCTTCTTGCAAAAGACGATATTTCTGATATCCGATGGGTTATATTCAGTCTGGATTAAACTTGAATTAACAGAGATCTTGGAATGAAATTTTCTTAATCCCTTACTCTATGGAAGTGCATCTATATTACTGTTGAAGGTTTTGCAGGATTATTCTTGCGTTTGCCTGACACCTTTATTTTAAGCTTTTATGCAATATTTGTAGAATTGCCCCAAGCCGATTCTTTTAGCTACATTAAAGAGTTTTCTGCAGCTTCCTTTTGTTTAGAGATGTCAAAAAGATTATTAAAAGATTATTAAAATAAAACAAAACAATCACTTCTGCTTGGGTATCTTGGCAGGGAGTGTCAACCCTTCCTAGTGTATTTCTGGCAAAAAATAAAATGCTTCTCATAAAAATCCATCAGCCTTTTGGGGGTGGCTTAGAATAAGCTGTAAGTCCCACCATTTTGTTGGCAATTAATTCAAACGCACTCCAAAAATTGGGAGAAGAGCTCCGTCGAAAATTGCTATAGCGATTAAAAAGTGGCAGTTGAAATGTATTTGTCTATGGGTATTTCTACTCTTGTTCTAGGGCACACAATACCTCTTATCTTTTCTCCATGTATGTACCTGAGAGTGATATATCTTTCTCTCTTTTGTGTTTGATTCCATAGTATTTTTTATTCTAAGACTATGTTATGCGATAATATTTCGCATTACTTCTTAATCTATATTGTAATTGAAATCGTAGTTAATAGCGTTTTTTTGTGTTAATTCTATTTCCTAGTGTAGTGTTGAGCGGTCAAAAAGAGCCACTCCATTTCGTTGGAAGGATCAAGTCGCAAGAGAGATTCGGCTTTACTTGTTACAAAAAAAGTAAATACGGGTACGACTTCAACCTCTCAAGCAGTGTCTATGCCAACCAAGAAGAACAAGAGGATCATAACCGATAACGCCCAGATATTTACATGCATAGTAAGGTTCAGAGAGCATAATGAAATAAAATGCGATAAGGTCCTCAACCTACCCTACCTTTCAACCAGTAAAGTTGGATTGAAAATGGTCTCTACCATTATTTAAATACTTTACGCTGAACGCACTAGGTTAGATAATTTCTCGAAATTCGCAGCCTTGCTTCGAAAGCCAGAGGAGTGCAAACTGTCCTTTTTTTATTTCCATTTATTTTGGAAAGAAAAAAATCATATTTATCGAAATAAAAATTAATATAGAGAACTAAAGAACAACTTGAGAGCAAATCCCATATTTTTATTCGCTGCTAAATGCATATATATGTTTATTTAAATTTTTTCTTCTTAATCAAAAAAGTACTGTAAAATTATAACATCTGTTTACATTATAGCTGCATATTTTCTTTACCAAAACCTTTCTTCACTTATCCCTGGGAAAAGCAAACAAAACAGCAAGGCACCTCAACTATGAGAAATTTCATCACCCTAAAGATATTTACAACCGTAATTACAGCAATAAATCTGTGCAGAGCTTAATTCTTGTTACCATAAACTCAATGATGAAGACAACATAGATAAATAGAATTAAAAGCTTTGCCTTCTGAAGTAAAATTTTGTAATTAAAAAGATATTTTGCAATGATCTTTAAAGCTGCTTGCAATAAACTTAATCTTTGATTTTACAGCAAAATTTCTTCGTAAAGACTATACTGCGCTTTATATGCTTCGGCTTGTGCTTGGCATAACATTTTATACCTTTTTAATTGAAATAATCTATTGAGTACATTTAAAACTACATGGAAGATGGTGATACTTTTTTTCATTTCAGACAGATTTGAGTTTACGATTAAAAGAAAGTGATGTAAATTGCACATACTCTGGAAAAATGTTTTTCTGCAAAGAGTGTACAGAGTTCACTACAAACTAGAGCTCCAGATTTTGCTCCAACATTTTCGAACAGTGCGAGCATTTCAGCAAGGAGCACTCGCTCACCTGCTCATTGCTCATTACTCGAAAAATTTTCGAGCCATCCGAATATTTTGACAAACACTTAAATTTTTTTCTCAAATCTTTTATTTTTTTATTTTAAACTTATTTATGCAAAGTGTAAAGATCATTGAAACGCCAAAGAAACTTTGGCAAAAAAATTAAAATTTTTGGTTCTGCTGAGCAGTTGAGCAATGAGCGAGTATCGGCGAGCATCGAGCTGTTCGCAGTGTTCGATACTCGGGTATCTAAAGCTCTACTAGAAACCTGTGTTTTCGAATTATGCTTCTCCTTACATAGTTTCACTCAGTGTTAATATGAAATCAATGACCCTCGACGCATGTAGCAATTTAAGAATATGTGAGAGGCCTACTTTCATACGCTTGAAATGTAATTTTTATCTTCCAATATGTAAGCGATATTGTGTTCGGAATGGCTCTTTTCAATAAGATCCGACATTGCCCACCATCTTCTTAACCGACGGACGTACTCCTCTAAAACACATTGAAACATTCAATAGACCGGCTACCTCAAATCAGCGACAGATTAAGATCGAAGACAATATGTCATTGTTACACTAGTTCCTTAAACGAAAAGCACATGCTAGTGACGCCTTGTAAACAGCCACGGAAACAGCATAGTACTGGAGCAGCCACGAGTACTCCACTCTCTTCGCCCACTTGACTTTCTTACAAAATTATTGGCAGCACATCAACCTAGGAGAAGGAAGTGTCGAATTTCCTTCAAAAAAGTTTACCGTTTTAATAGTGATAAATGCTGAGTTCACATCTCGGCGGGGTTGAAAAAATATTGCGGCGGAAATCCCAGATAAAGTCATAGTTGGTGTGAACTTTCTCTTGGTCAAGAAATGAAGATCTGCCTAAAGAAAATAGTGATGGAGTACGGTAATATGGAACTACCGGTAAGTATTGGCCACGATCCTGCATACAAAGGAAATGATGAGTATCTGATAAATAACGAGCAGCAAAAAGGAAATACCAACGGAAACGGCAATATGTCTCGTGCCCTAATGGAAAAGTTGAGAGAAGTACGCAAAACTGTTGAGTAACGCCCTAAGGTTATGAGTAAAAGGCTGTATTAAGGTGAAAGGCTGTATTAAGGCGAAGAATCCTGAAAGATTTCAAAAAGGAAGTTTGGTAATGCGGTATGATGCACCACGGCAGAAAAGAATTAATAACACGCATTATCGAATCCAGACCGTAGGAAAACCAAGAACCAAAATAAAGCGGTTCCCTTGGAAAGGCTTGCAGCATTTGGAACACATAGTGTGTCTGATCAGGACGATCAAACTTAGGTGGTCTACAGTGAGACGGTGATCCCAAATAAAAAGGAAAAATAAAAGAAGTGACAGTGCGATGGAAAATCCCAGTACAAAGGAAAGACGAAAGAGTGGCAACAACTCTGCAGGCAGACGAGTTAGCGCATGAACGGAATGTTTCCACCATCGTTAGGCATAAACAGAGCGGCAGCAGCTATCGCAAGCAAATGAATAATCGGCCTATTCTTAAGTGCGTGAGCAGAATGTTTCGGTCACCCTAGGTATAAAAAGAGCGGCAGCAGCTACCACAGCAAAAACAAGTAGAAAACGCAGTGGCGTTAACATTGCAGTGATCTGTGTGTTTTAGTAACGGATAAACTGTGCGAAGCCCAAAATAATTATGCGTTATAAAGAATTGTAAAATAAGCCGTTTTGTATAGTAAAGAATTTTAATTATATATTTGGCGCTTTGTAGCCGCTGAAGCGATTTTCGGCCGTGCTCCTCCTCCAATTTGTGGTTTTGCGTCTTGATGTGTTTACCAACAAATGGAGGAACCTACAGTTTATTCTAAGCCGCCTCCGAACGGCTGATGGATTTTTATGAGGAGCTTTATTTCATGCCAGAAATACACTCGGAGGGCTTGTCATTCCCTGCCGAGGGGCGACCGCAATTAGAAAAATTTTTTTCTATCATTTTCTATCATTTTGGATGTTGCTCGAAGAATTTTAATTATTGAGGACTTAATAAACGTTTGGTAAATTCCTGACCATTAAGAGGCTAAACAAACAAATCTTGGGAGTTTTATTTAGCAATCCAGTGATCGGACTCGAAGGACTTGAAAAATCCGCGAGGATAGCTATGAAAAATCGTTACAATATTTATCGAAGAGCATTTACTTTAAATATACAATAGTGCAGAGTGCTTACAACTGTTTGGAATACATGACGGACAGGTGGATGCGGCTTTAGTCACTGGATGGTATTTCCACTATGCGAATGTAGTGAACGCCGAACGCAGAAGTGATTTACTTGATTCTGCTTTTATATTGAGGACAAATATGCACCATTTTCTAATCGGTAAATCACAAGGCAATAAAGTTGTGAAACTGGTGGAGCCAGAACGTCATACAAGCTGTAAGAACATAGCGAAAGCATTATGCATCACCCACGTGACTGTGTGAAATCATTTGAAAAATGCTAGCTACTCAAAGAAGCTGTGTGAATTGGTGCCACATGAGTTAACCAATAGTGGAACGCTTCTGAAATGCGACAAAAGCGTGAAGCGACTTATGACGGGGATGAAAAGTTGGCTAAATACGAGAATATCAACCAGTTTTTAGCTTAAATTGACGGCAAACAAGGTAACTCTGAGTAAGATTGGAAGGTAATTTTCCATTATGAGCCATTGCAACATGTCGACATGGTAAATTGGTAGATCGAAGAGCCGTTAAAACTCATTTTATTAAATTCTTCGGCAATAAACCACAGAAGATCACCACTGATAAAATTATGAAGCTACCAAAAAATGACTAAAAGTCGTAGATAATAAATGTCAATATGTACTAGGTTAAATTAATTTCATAAATGAAAACCTCGACAATAAAAATAGAAAAAATTATCCAAAATATCTTCGAGAATATACATATCGGATACAAGAGTGTCTCGTTAACATATTTTGAAGGCGGTTGAAGACTCTCGTATACAAACTTTGGAGTAAAAGCTGGATAATGTGTAGATTAGATAGGAATATAGATTCGCTGAGTTTTTAAAAAAATTTGTTATTGTCAAAATCAGAATTAAAAAGCGATGTGCTTCGATTCATTGAGATGTTAAATTAGTAGAGGTAACGACTGTCTTCTCCTCCTAGATTACCGTCTCACTTTATTCAGTGCATATGCGACGATAAATAGCGCTGTTTAATGCAACCCTCACCACTTTCTGGCGGAAATAAATAATACATTATACTTTAAATAGGCCACAACTTCTTCCAATCGTAACCTTCAATAATAATAACAACTTTTCCCATTTTGAAAACTTTTATAGGAAACACGATTTATACGAAATAAATGTTGTTAAGCCAAACTTTTAACAGAAGCGTCAGGAGGAAAACGAAATAATGTAGAAAAGACATAAATAACAATAATTGCATGTACCAAAACTCAAATCCCACACGAAAACTTTACCTTAATTAGCCACAAGTAGGCATTTAAACAAAACTATGCTCAAACAATGTTTTGTCTAAGCAAACGGCAATACCAAGCAATTTACGAATGTCAACAACAAGTAGACAAATCAGCCAACAGCCAAATTATTATTAGCCAACCAATTATGACAGCTTACGAAAATAAATGAACAATAGTTTGAGTGAAAACTTTAAAAGTTTATAATGTTTTTTTTTTCAACAATCTAAAAAGTTTTGCTATAAAAACTTAAATATTTATATATATATATTTAAAGTTTAAGCCACACAATCTGTACACTTCAATGAGCCACAAGCGTGAATGACATTTAATTGTTAACTGTAAACTGAGCCACAAGCAAGTGTAAGACGATATGTTTTTCTTATAAGCGAAAATAATAAACAAAACAACAATAAAATGGAAATTTTCACAAACTCACATACAAAAATACATGTTTATGTAGTTACTAAGTGTAAACAGAGAAAGGAAAAAACAATAGTAAATATTGCCATTGCAAGCGTGTTCACAACGAAATTGTGTGGCTCATTATTTACTCAGCAATGCGAGTACAGTGAAAAGTCCTCAGGCAGGATAATAAACAGACAGTAATACATAGCTACTCAGGCTTTAGCTGACAAGCTAAGGGTGCAAAAAAACAAGATAATGGCGTCTTGCTATACAAACAGGTGTTGGATGGGAGATATTTATATTCGCACGTGCATTAGGGTGAGCCGAAATTTTAAAAATTGAATTGAATCAGAAGATTATTAAAATTCTCTTTATTCATTTAATGATTCCCTAAGACCACAGCTTTTTAAGCTGGCTTCAAAAAGATAGAAAATCTTAACCCTTTCTAAATGTATTTTTCTTATTAAATAAAGGTTCGTCATAATAATCCATCAGATGTTCGAATATTGCACTATAGGTTCCGCCTTTTGTTAGAGAAAACCTCAAGGACGCACACCTTAATTTGTGGAGAAGTCAGCCGGAAATCGGTTCTGTGGCTTTTGTCACTCTCATTCATTTAAGGATCGAGACGGTTTGGTTCCGAGCATCTGGAGATCAATATCAGAGAATTTCTTCAGATTTGAGAGATTTTGCTCTAATGAAATCTCTGAATGGCTTCATACATTTTGCTCTTGAGGAAACATAATTACCCATGTCATGAGTTTCATCTAAAAATAACGATTCATGTAAGTTACAAAAGAAACCTGGAGGCAAATACCACGATTACAGGTATATATTACTCGCAACAGATCTGAAGAAGCTGGCTTCCACCTAGCACTTTTGCTTCCACCTTTATGGGACTGAGAATGAAACAGTTTGACTCACCCGCTCTCACTAAACTTTCTAGCCGCAATTAAAGCAGTTAACGGGCTATCAATGAAAAAAGCACTAAATATTAATTTAGTTATTAGTTTTTGAGATTGCTCGACGACAGAGTTTTGAGCAAATGCAAGACGTACCTATCATCATCTACGAACCATTTGGTTCATTTTATGAAACCCACGAGATTTTTTACGCGTGTTGAAGCAAGACAGCCTTAAAAATCACCGAGACGACAGTGTCGAGCAGAACTGAGAGCTGGGAAGGGACAGCGATAGTGCACTACCGATCTCGGCGGCTTCTTTTATTGCAGTTAGTTATGTTTGAAATATGCTGTAGTGGTCAGGAAGTCTCTTGTTCATATCGATTGCGATTGGTTCTACGTGAACTCCACAGCCCATCCCACCATCGGTGAAAATGGCTACGAATCTATGAAGTAAGTTACATTTTCCTCGTTTATTGAAATATTTTCGAAGCAGGAAGCTAAGGTGATATAGTCCACCTCTTTCCAGAATGGTGTAGAGTCTAATATTTTGTACCGCTTTTTTTTCAAGGTTGAGTAACATTAAGCCTTCTGGCGTTACAGCTCGCATGAAATGATTTTCATACCGTGCAGGTATGACAGGAGAAAATTAAGATGAATTTCAAGGGCTTTCGTCACAGTTGATACCCATACTTCTGTAATGAGTATGGAGGAGGGCCGCTAGAATTTTCTTTGTTTCTGAAAGCAATTTTATCCAGTGCCGACCGCCAGATAATGATTTTGTAGAATAATATCTGTTCTAGGGGATATACCATAATGGAGGAATGCGGTCATAACTTTCCGGTTTCTTTCTACAGTATTTCAGTTCCAGCTAAGTTTACTATCTCATATTATTTATATAGTTTTGGTGCTTTGTAACCGCTGGAATGATTCTCGGCAAATCTTTTCCTTCAATTTGAGGTTTTGCGTCTTGATGTTTTTACCAAAAATTGGAGGGACCTACAGTTTATTCTAAGCCACCTCCGAACGGATGATGGATTTTTATGAGGAGCTTTTATTTCATGAAAGAACTTAACTTGGATGGCTAAGGGGCGACCGCAATTAGAAAAAATAATTTTCTATAATTTTCGAAGTTGTTCGAACATGGGCTAGCATTTTAGTCGTAGAAAGATTATACCTTAATATTTTGTCTCAATAGAAAGCGTGGTCTCGGTACCTTTAAGTAAATGCGGTTTAAATGCAGACGGTTTGTTCCTTCTGGTGAAAGCTTACCACGAAACTCCTCTAAGCATTTTTTACTCAATGTGACCGGTCTAATCTTCACATATATATATATATATATATATATAATGAGTAAGTAGTTGTAATAATTTACAATTCTGTTTTGATACTTTACATTTTTCTTCATTTAACCGTAGGAGGTGTGGCGCCATCGGATGCAAAAAGCAATGTCTACATTTCAATATTACCAAGTAAACAAGGAGTTGGTAAATATGTAAATATGGAATAAAGCAAATAGAACAGGCATACCAATAAAAACACAAACGCAAGAGCAAATATTGATGATAAAAGTTCAACGCAAATGGAACAAACTTTGAGTATATGTATATGTATATATGCGTGTATATGCGCCTGTATTGGGTGCGTGTCGATAGCAAACGGGGATGAATTAATCATATGCGCATTAAATATTCAAAAGGTATACTCTCTTTATATGCATAATTAATGATTTATGAATGAGTTGCGTTTAAGTTGTTGCTGTTGTTGTTGTTGTTTATGTCGTTTTTAAGAATCACAATCATGCACATGCAGCAGTAGCTGACGGTATATATATGTAAAAAAAATGGCAAAGCAACAAGCGCAACAGCTGTTCGTTGGCACGGTGAGTCGGTAAAAAAGCAAAACGAGGAGCAGCAGAAAGGTTAATTGTCCTTTTGTTGGAATGTGCGCTGAGTAAGCCTACCAAAGTAGGAAACAAAAAATGGATGTGAGTTAACCAACTTTTGCATGTAAATCTGTAATCTCCAAGCGGCATGCCGCTGACAAAAGCAGAGGGAAAGAGAATATATACACTGCTACACATATCTACCTGCTAACTCTACACAAAATCAAATTGTGCGAGTGCATACAATTTGAGTTAATATATTGCGTTTAGCTTAATAGATAGTCTAATAAGCACATAAATAATGAAATACATATAAATATACATATATAATAGATAAAAGTGCTTTTTACTGATAATGGAATGGTTGAATGGTCAAAAAACAGCCAGCTATGCCGATACGTAAATAAATAAATAAATGTTTGAGTTTATTTGGTTTGGAAAATTCGTTCCAACATAAAGCAAATAAATGTTTCTTTTCAGACTAAAATTACATAAGCTGCAAGTATTTACAAAATATATATATGTATGTATATATGCATATATATTTATAAACATTTCCTATAAAAAAAACACTCACCTCTATATTAAAAAAACTAAGTGTGGATTTGTAATTTGCTTCCGTGTAAATTTCACTACAATATGCTTGTGTCGCTTGGAAAATTGTACACCCTCGTCAAACCTCCTACTGTGACATGTTAATTCGCTTACAAATACACCTGCGTATATTGATTACACAATTTAACTAATTGAAGATTATAAATTTCATTTATTTAATATTTATTATGAAAATTTATGCAGCAAATTTATGTTGTAAAATCTGTTCAGTTGATTTGTTGTCTTTTTATTTAACTCTCAGTTGATGGAATTCAACGTTGTTTGCAGCAGCGAGGTAGTACTTTGACTGAATTCATTGCGTATTTGCAAATCTGCTTCTTCATTTATTTTGTTTGGTGTGCTTATTTTTTAGGTATACATCACTTTCACTTTACGCAACTGTTAGATAAATAAGTATATCCCTGAAATATTAAAACTGTAGGCTGTAGCTAACGTTATGTTATTAACAGCGTACTGGAAATTTTAGCTGTAATGTGAAAAATATTTAAACTCACGCACTTGGTTATTACATACGCTAAATATTAGGTAGCAGGAGGCTTAACAAATTATTAAAAATATAATTTAAAATTATTATTAGATATAACAAAATTATATTAAAAACAAGCAAGAAGTGCTGTCTTTGGTCGCGTCGAAGTTTTTACTCCTTTCATGACCTCATCATATTTATAGCAAATTCCAAAATTCGATTTCAATGGCTTTCAGTGTTAACATAAAATTGCATTCACGTCTGTGGAGTACCAAATTTCACGCTACTAGATGCTTCTTTCACGGAGTCTTAACCAAATCCTCATATCTGAACAAACCGCATGTACGTGAAAGGTATAATAACAAATTTTTAATTTTTTGCTACTAAATATATTTTCAAAACCAAAAAAATTGTATACAAACATTGAACTACAATTGATAGCAAGTTAACAGAGATTTGAAACATCTAATTCAACCGAAAGCAACAGCTGGTTGCTGAAGCTTTCGCTATGTTACTCATACGCCCTTGCGTACATGCACTCGTGTCCATAGTTTATTAATATATACCGTCAGGCATGGTTTGTACGAGAAAAGCAATGCCTTCATGTAAAAAAAATAAAAAGCTCCGATGGTATGTTAAACCATTTGTTTACACTCAACTTAACTTGTAGTACAGCTGCCAGATGGTAAGCTATTTGTGGGCAGGAATTGGCAAAACTACTAAATATTCCAATGAAAAATACGTACTAAACGACTGTTGAGACGGTAAAGTGTCACAAATAACGACGAGCCATGTAAAATTAATATTACATTGCTTATCAAGCACATTTCTGTCTATTTAAAGGGAAAACAATTTTATTTATTATTTCGTTTTTAAGAATTTAAATTTATTTAAATTTTAAGAATTTTATTTTCCTCGAAATTTAGGATTTCAGTTTGAACGATATATAGAACCGATCCCAGTGGTATTAGATAAGATATGGAAAAGGCTGAAATAAAAGTTTACAGCGAGTGAAGTAACTCAATTTTTAAACTACCAAAAAAAAAGTGTAAACAAGCCGTAAAGCAATGAAGATATATAAGGGAAACACATAAACAGCTGTTGATAAGCGAATTATTTTAAGGCAAGCATCTAGTTCTTACGACTAAGCTGACAAAAAAGGTAAAAATAATAATTTTAAGGCCTGAAACCAGCTTTTGAAAATGCAACGGCTCCTTTTCTGTCGATCCAAAAGTGATAGCCTGTGGTATCTTCGGATGAAAACAAGTAAGAAATGATATCTTTCATGAATATAGCAAATATTTTGATTAAATATGGCGGCTGTAAGTCATAGCCAGTTCCAACAAATGATCAATACAGTATAAAGATACATTTTCGTACCAAACTTGGTTAACAAACAACAAACATATCTGAAAAGCAGAGGGTTTAATTTGCGTTCAAACAGCCAGACTCATCTCGGCTCGTACTTTTGATCCGATTTGTATGATTTTTGTTGGGTATCCCTCTTTTCTTTCGGATACTTACATACTAGGGCTGTTTGATAAATCAGTGTATTTTTGAATTTTCCGCACTGCCACTGTTAGAACAACAGCTCGTCAGCTGTTATAGATTAATAGACTGCTGTAAAATTTTAGACAAGCTGCACCATTTAGTTTGTATTTGATAGTCCTTGAAAGTATTATTTTTTGCTTAAAAAAGACATAACCAAACCAGCGATGATGTGATAAATACTAAGAGGACTCTGCACCATCAATTTTAATGGTTAAGAAGTGGTTAACTGAGTTTCACCGTGATCGTTTCAATTACAATTGTAGTACAAGGTCATCATGCCAAAAATCGTCGATAAATCCATTGAATAATATTAGACGATCGGAGAATAAAAGTGCGTGAGGTGGCTGAGGCTGCATGAATCTCAACTGAGCATGTGGTTGCGGCAATTGATCACACACGATCATAACCGGAACATTGTAACTACTTTAAAGGAGTGTTTGGCGATGTTCAAATGCAATCCAAACGAATTTTTCAGCCGTTTTGTTTTATGAAACATGACCACACCAGAGATTAATAAACCAATCAAGAGAAGATTTCTCTAGGTGAGCACTTACCAAGAAAGGTTACAGAGGGTTTGTCGACCGAAAAGTTCATGGCCACGGTTTTTTGAGATGCACGAGGTGGCATTCACATTGATTACTTTAAAACGGGTTAAACTATCACCAGCGAATATTTTTCAGAGTAGATTCCATACTATTTTGAACCAGAAATGACCACCTGTTGAGGAATGACATGAAAGATAATCTAATACGCTATAAAAATAACATGTCTGCTTTTACCCTACCGAAAGTTACGGCGAAATTCCAATATGAGAAGATCATCATAGTGTTACGATTTTGCTGATTAACCTCGATGATTTCCCAAATCCTTCGGGTACGATCTCTGGGGTGTTAAATAAAATCGCCAACTTAATTTTCAGTCTCTTTATTTATAAAGACTTTATTTAATGCCCTTTTATTACTCAGTAATTCACAATTCAATTACAATTCACTTTACTATTTACAATTTCTTGTATACAACTTTCACAATGTACTGTTTATTACTTTACTGACACGCGTTTACTTCACGATTGATTACTGACTGACTACTCTGCAGTCGTGTGTCGCCCTTATATACAACTCGCGGTTGCTCGCAACCAACCGTCTGGAATAATCGAATCTCCCTCTTTACGAATGTTCTCGAATTCGTTTTAGAACATGCCAGCTATCGGCTTCTCTCTTTCATCTGTCATTCGCTTCGCATTTTCGCCACAATATATAAGGTTGTTTTGTACATATCATTCGTTCACTTGGATTTTCAATATCGCAAGCACTATCATCTAATAAAGTTATTAATATTAAATATAACAAAGTTTGTTTCATATTTTTATTAAAAGGAAAATCAAGGTTGTGAATTTCACCACCTTTGAATTAAATTCATCACCAAAAGCTGGTCCTTCGAGCCGGATCGCGCTCACGAAAATATAAACCGAGATGCAAAGAGATTAGGCAGAATTAGTTCAACTACGTGGACGCTTAAAAGGTTCTATATCACGATTGGTTGCATACGCTGACAAGCCATCATCAGATTGTCAGCCAGACGATGTAGTTGCGCGGTTAGATCGACTGCATGAACTCTGGGATGAGTTTTCCATCATCACTACAGCAATGTATAAATTCAGTGATCATCCGGACTATGCAGATCCGAACTTAGATTTTGCCGTTTACGAAGAAATGGTTATGCATATACGTGGTCGACTTCGCACATTACGCACTGCAGTAATTATACCTATAAAGGAGGAAGACATCTTAGCTAAACTCACGGAGCAGCAAACAAAATTTATTCAGCAGGTTTCGACGACATCTACCTCAAGGTGTGAAGCTAAAGAAAATAATCTACCCAAAATCGTCATTCCCCCGTTCAGCGGGCAATACAAGGCGTGGCCATCTTTCAAGGATTTATTTATTAGTGCCTAATCTTACCAATGCTCAGAAGTTTCATTATTTGAAATCACTTCTCAGGGACGATGCGGCTCAACGAACGATACGATCGACCTCGCCGCATTGTCGCATCTTTTATCGAATCATTTATGTCATTATCTGCAGTTAGTCAAGAGAATGCCTCCGGCCTACGAAAGATTTCAGATGAAGCAAATGAAGTTATTCGTGGTCTAGACGCCATTTCCAGAAGGGATAGAGATTGCTGGTTAATTCATCTACTTGAAATTAAACTAGATCCAGAAACAAGGCGAAAATGGATTGAGCAAAGCAAAGATGACACCCAACTTAACATTACGACCTTCTCTAAGTTCTTGGACATGCGATGTGAAGAACTGGAACTAGCACAATCTACTCCACCCAAAGTACATTCATCGGCAAATGGTAAGCCACGCAATTCTCGTTCATTTCTATAAAGTGACTGCAGTAAGTCAATTTCTTCTTGCGTTAAATGTGGATCAAACAATCATATTCTAGCAAAATGCTCATCTTATTTAGATATGCCTATTTTCGAAAGACGTTCCCTTGTAAAGGATAAATCTCTATGTTTTAATTGCCTTAGCTTGGGATACACATCATCTACATACAGATCTAAGTTTCGCTGCAAGCAATGCAATATACGCCACCATACTTCTCTACATGATAATAAGTTAAATTTATTGCAACAGTTTCAGCCGCTCACAAAGCCATCAACGGATCGAAATACTACCTTTATTGAAGACCAACCTAAAGGAATCTGGTCCCAACCACAGTCCACTTATCTCATCCAACGTTATCAAGTGTTCCGTCTACCTCAAATAAGGATGCTACGATGCATACTTCACAAATACCAAAGAAAAATTGTTTGCCGATAGCAATCGTTAATGTTCAGAATAATCAAGGAAATTTGGTCTAATGCCGTGTGCTATTAGATTCTGGTTCGGAACTGTCGGACATTTCCGAAAATTGTACCCAAAGGTTGGGCTTACGTCGTACTCATTCACGAATAGTTGTATCGGGAATAGCTTCTGTGAAGAGTGGCAAAACACGAGGATTTATATCGTTAAATCTTCGATCACATGTATCAAACAAAGGGATATTAGTATGAGTACATGTTCTAAACATCATAACGACACCTCTACCGGCAACAACAGTTGAAATATGTTCTAAAAACGGGTTAGATGGTATTGATCTTGCTGACCCCTATTTCCACGTGTCTTCGCCGATTGATATCTTACTGAGGTCCCAATACGTTTGGGATATTTTCGATTTTAAAAAGAAATTTGACGCATTTGGTAGCCCCATAGCCATATCAACGATTTTCGGATGGGTAGCCACTTCAATCACCGATGACAAAAGAAATTCTTCAACTTCGCTTACAACTACTGTAAATATTGACGAATCACTACAAAGATTTTGGGAGCTTGAAGAACTTTATCCGCCTAAGCTTATTGACGCAGATGACGCCTTAGTTGAAGAATACTTTTCCCATACAATAAATCGTGAAGCAGATAATAAATATACTGTGAGCCTTCCATTTAAAGAAATTAATCCATTATTTTCAAATACCCTACAAGGAGCAATTTCACGGTTTTATTCAATGGAAAAGCGTTTACTTAGAAATTGGTCATTGAGATTACAGTATATAGATTTTATGAGACAGTATGAATCATTGGGTCATATGCGTGAAGTACAACCATTTAAAGACATACCAGAAAAATCTAATATATTTTACATTCTGCATCATCCGGTGCTTAGCAAAAAGTTGAGGATAGTTTTTGATGGTTCCTTTACTAATTCCAGTGGCGTTTCTTTAAACAACTCATTATATGTTTGACAGGTGCCGACTCAGAAGAGGAGTTATTGCAAATGCGCGATGAACTGGTTAAATTGTTAAAAATGACGGGAATGGAACTCAGCAAATGGATATCAAATTCTATACAATTAACAGAAGATTGGCCTATGCAGCATGAGATGTTCACGAATGAAACTACCAAAGTTCTTGGCCTTTCTTGGAACCCAAAGATGGACACATTAACCTATAGCGTTCGGACAAAAGCTCAGTCTACAATAAATAAAAGGCAAATTTTGTCAGATGCTTCTCGATTGTTTGACCCGCTGGGTCTATTGGCACCAATCGTGGTTGGTTGGTTAATCGGTTCGTACCGAGCAATTTTGAGACAGTAGAAATTCACGGTTTCTCAGATGCTTCTAGCAAGGCGTATGCTGCAGCTGTTTATTTACGGTTTGAAGGTAATGACGGTAGGAGCACTGTTTCACTTTTCGCAGCCGAAACCAGTGTGGCCCCCCTGAAGACTGTTTCCTTACCAAGGCTGGAGTTGTGTGGTGCTCTTCTACTGGCTCGTCTTATAAGAGTGATTCTTGAAACAATTCCTCATCTGGAATCAAAGGTATTTGCTTGGTGCGACTCTACCATTGTCATTTCATGGCTTTCGATGCAACCTGTGAAACTTAAGACTTTTGTTGGAAATAGAACAAGTGAAATATTGACGACGCTTCCACGGAACATATGGTATCACGTAGATTCTAAAGAAAATCCTGAGGATTGCGCCAGCCGTGGAATGTCAGCAGACTCACTTCGCAATTTTAATTTATGGTGGAAAGGACCTTCATGGTTTGGAAACAAGAAGTTATTGGACGAATCATTAAAAGGGTCGCCGTTTCAATTTTCAATCCGATGGTGAAGTTTCAGCAGAGAAAAAAAGGCTACAGTTAGTATTATAACCACCGAAATGGCAGAACCTAACGTTATTGATGAGCTGATAACCCGCATGTCCTCATTGCAGCGACTACATCGTACAGCACATTTCTTTTCGGAGAATTTGTATAAAAGCTGACGTAAAAAAATTCGAAATTATTCATAGCGTAATACATAAACTTTTATATAAGCACGCGTATATATATGTTTATCTGCCTCTATTTATTTTTTCTTTAACTACAAATATTTTTAATTATTTTTTTTTATTCTTACTTAAAAACAAAATTTTAATAAATAACAAAACAATTACAATTGACGAGTTTCAATTAACGAAAAATTCACTTGGGATCTGCTTTGAACAAATTCAATACGTATGTATGTTGTTAACGTCAGAATTAGTGTTTTTGTTTTTTATTTTCAAACCAAAATTGTTTTTGGTCATTTGCAGTGTTTTTATAAAAGTCATGTTGCCCTAGTTATCTCACGTTCATTATTACGTTTCGTTTTATGTTAAATATAGCGATTAAATTTAATGGGGAATGTTTATTATCATTCGAAGGAACATTCTTTGTAATTTTTTTTTGTTGAAGATTATCTCTTGCAAAGATGGTCCATCCGTTGAGTCCAATTTTCGATGACTCGTTCGAGCATTTAGACTGGTAACTGGCGAATTCAATATCACGAGCGCTATCATCTAATAAAGTTATTAATATTAAATATCATAAAGTTCGTTTCATATTTTTATTAAAAGGAAAATCAAGGTTGTGAATTTTACCACTTTTCAATTAAATTCATCACCACCACCCTTGGCGAAAAAAGTGCTGTTCCATAAAGAATTCATAAATTGCGCTACGAACTGCTACCCCATTCAGGATATTCTCCAGACATAGCCCCCTGCGATTATTTCTTGTTTCTAAAATCATCGAAATCGGATGACTATATATCATATAGCCTCCAAAAAACCATGTGTTCAGATATGAGGTTAATGGGTTAAAAATCCTTTAAAAAAATAGCTTAGAGCGTCCAATTGGTTATTCTACAGACATAATTCAAGTTTATATTGACACTGAAAATCATCGAAATCGAATTTTGCAATTTGCAATAAATTCGACATATTCATGAAAGGTATTAAGACTACGGCAGGAACGAAGACAGCGCTTCTTAATTTTTTGCTTTTTTTTCGTTTCGGGTATTTTTAATGCGGCCTGTAATTGTTTTTGGTTATACCAAAAATAAATTTATGTTGATAACTACTTTAACGATAACATTTATAAAAAATCGTTCCAAGAGAAACGATATATTATTATTTAGATGAAGACTTCACATTTACGTTCTGCCAAAGAGCAATAGTAATATTTAATATTTGAAATATCACTAAATAAACACAAAAAGATATAAAAATCATAAGTTGCTTCTTGCTCAACATTTTCAGGCACTCGACTTAATTTTTTTTTTTACAGAATTTGTGATACGAGAGTACGAAAACACGAAAATGCAGCATCGTAAAAGACATTGTTGGTGGTAAAGCTATAGGCTGCACTGATAACCTCGAAGACAGTGAAAATTTATTTCAATTTATTTACAATAATTCCAATTATAAAAATGTATGTAATAATTTATTTACAGTTCAGACGGTTCAATTGTTATGGGGCGTCGCACGCCAAGTTAATGACGCAAAGTAATGTTAAGGTGTGTTCAAATTCATGAATTTGCTCTGTATGGGTTAAAAATGACAATAATATTGAGTGTATGTAACTTAAATTTGTATTTTGTTGCTTTCGGTAATGGTAATTAAATATTACTTTTACGATTATCAGTAATTTATTATTACTCACACATCGTATTATTATTCGCACATCAGATAGTAATCACGTGTCGTAATGTTCTACTAATTGAGCATGTTATGTTTACAAATATGTTGGAGAATCCAAAATATCTCTTATCAGTAACACCTACGCATAAAAAAAAATATTAATCAAAGTAATACATTGTAATATTTATAATAATTGAAACCAGTTCTTACCAGATTTGCTTTATGTTTCGAGGATGAGCAACAAAACATTAGTTTTGTTTCTTAAAACGTATTCTGCCTCACATGAGCAATTATAGGGAATGTTCTCAAAAACGATTGGAAATTTTAAATTTAAAGATCCAAGTAGAAATCATTTTTTCAATAGCATTCTTTTGACAGTCAGGCGTGAGTCGTGCCAAGCTGTCATGTTATTTTTGTTCAGTATGGTTTGGCATTTCATTATGGAAAGACTTACGGCTGAACAACGTTTACAAATCATTCAAATTTATTACGAAAATATTCGACCGAATAGACTATTTCCAGCACGCAATGAAGAATATATAGCGGCCGTAGCTGAGATTTTACACGAAAACCGTGGAGAGTCGATTCGGTGCCATTCGCAGTAACTCGGATTGACATATGGAACAACTTGGCGTCGAGATCTTAAATTGAAAGCATACAAAATGCAGATTGTGCAATAACTTAAGCAGCTCAATCTTCCCAATCAACTCTTGAAAAGGCTCTTGAAAAGTTCCAAGAAAATTTGACGTTTTCGAGCCAAATTTTGTTTAGCGATGAGGCCTATTTGTAGCTCAATGGGTATGTAAACAAACAAAATTGCCGCATTTGGGACGAAGAGATGATCAAGATGCCACTTCATCCAGAAAACACAACGGTTTAGTGCGGTTTGTGGGCTGGTGGAATAATCGGTCGGCGCCACTTCCCACACATCGCATCAATCAATGGATTTATTGATTGAACATTTCGTGGAGCAGATAATTTCAAGCTTTAGGTCGGTCACACACAAAGATCGTGTAATATCACATCATTAGATTTGTGGGGATATGTAAAATTTAAAATCTATGCGGACAATCCCGCTTCGATTCAGGCCTTCCAGCAAAACATCACGCTTGTCATTCGCCAGTTACCAGTCGAAATGCTCGAACGGGTCATGGAAAATTGGACTCAACGGATGGACCATCTGAGACGTAGCCGCGGCCTACATATGAGGGAGATAATCTTCAACAAAAAAAAATGACAAAGAATGTTCTTTCGAATGATAATAAATATTCCCCATTAAATTTAATCAGTATATTTAACCTAAAACGAAACATAATAATGAACGTGGGATAACGAGTACAATATGACTTACAAAAAAAAACACTGCAAATGACCAAACAATTTTGTTTTGAAAACAAAAAACAAAAACACTAATTCTGACGTCAACAACGTACATATATATTGAATTCGTTCTAAGCAGATCCCAAATGAATTGAAACTCGTCAATTGCAATTGTTTTATTATATATTAAAATTTTGTTTTTAAGTAAGAATAAAAAAAATAATTAAAAATATTTGTAGTTAAAGAAAAAATAAATAGAGACAGATAAACATATATATACGCGTGCCTATATAAAAATTTATGTATTACGCTATGAATGATTCGTAATTTCGAATTTTTTTACGTCAGCTTTTATACAAATTCTCCGGAAAGAAATGAAAACGAAAACAAAGATAATGAGATGCTTAGCATAATCTTATTATATTTTTTTTCTAATCGCGCAATAAAAATTATTTTATTTTCTTTTCTCTTACTTTTTCAATTCATATTGACCTTGACATTAACATACATAATTCTGAAAACACATATGGAATATGTATATTATGTGCATAGGTAGACAATCAAATGTAAATATAAAATTTTTTTGGGTTTTCAAATGAATTAAATCTTTAGAATGCAACCAAACTTGCATAGCATATTTGTGTTATTATGCAGAAAGTTAATGTGAAGTTCACGTTGTGTGTATAGTCTAGAGAATTCGACAATATTTAAATTTATAGCATAGCACAGCTGCCATCTGTTTAAAGTCTTCTACGAGAATGCTTATGTCTGAACTCAAGCCAAATGTCCACATCAAAATTGATGAAAAGTTCAATTGTGTTCAGGTGTGCTGAACAATGATTTAGATTTACATTTCACAAAAGCTACCACCTGCTCTGAAATTTGTATATGAGAAAGTGAGAAAATAAATGAAATACTTTCATATTAGTATAAATCTTAAGAGATTAATGAAAATATATTTATGAGCAGTGCAGCAACCTCTTAAATTTTTTTATAAATGAATTAATAAAATAAATTTCATCATTATTATTATGGATATTGGCGGACGCAATAATACTACTATTCGGAAGTCAAGGGTTCAGGTCCCGGTTCGACCAACATCTAAAATTATAGAAAACTAAATTTTCTTTTCGACGCCAGGGTGGGTAAAGAAGATAATTTTGGCGCAACAATCGGAAAATTCAACCTCCACGACGAAACTGCAGTACCAGATACCAGCACACGAAAACTCATCAAGCCACATGGCTGTCGCCAGATCGTAAAACATGCAACCAAATCGATCATAGTGTGGTTGACGGAAAACATATATCCAATATTTTAGGCGTGTGTACGTTCCGACGGCCAAATATCGGCACTGATCATTATCTTATAGCATCAAAAATACGCCCGCCAAAAAACAAGGAAGGTTTGACGTCGAAAAACTGCAACAACAGTAGACATCCAGCAAGTTTTCTACGCGGTTTGCACACCTGCTCTCTGAGAGTATCATCAGCAACTCGATGTAAGGAAGCTGTTGAACGATATAGAAAATTTCTTGAGTACCGCTGCTTCGAAAACAATTGGTTTTCAACAATGCCAGAAAAACCGCTGGTACGATGAGGAATGTCAAACTGCAGTGTAGAGAAAGCAGACTGCCTACCTTGCAAGTTTGCGATCGACTACAAGACATGCGGGACGAAATAGATACCGAGAGCTGAAGAGAGAAATGAGATGTATTTGCAGACAAAAAAAAAAGATGCCGAAAAGCGTTAGTATGAAGAGACTATCAAAAAGTTCTAACAGCGATTGCCCGTTTTAAAAATAACAAAGCGGCGAGAACCGATGGCTTATCAACAGAGTTATTCAAATATAGCGGCGAATAATTTAAAAAAGCATGCATCAGCTTCTTTGTGGAATATGGTCGGACGAAACCATGCCTAATGAATGGAACCTAAATGTTCTCTGCCCAATCCAAAAAAAGGAGACCCCACGGTCTGCTCCAATTATCGTGGGATAAGTCTCCTTAATATCGCATATAAGGTCCTGTCTAGCGTATTGTGTGAAAGACTAAAGCCCACCGTCAACAAACTGATTGGACCTTATTAGTATGGCTTTAGACCTGGCAAATCTACCAACCAAAACCCGAGAGAAAAAAATCGATACACACCACCTTTTCATCGATTTTAAAGCTGCCTTCGACAGCACGATATGGAACTGCCTCTAAGCCGCTATGTGTGAATTTGATATCCCCACAAAACTCATACGGCTATGTAAACTGACCCTGGATAATACCAGAAGCACAGTCATAATTGGAAAGAACCTCTCCGAGCCGTTCAAACGAGGTTTCTTACAGGATGACTCTTTATCGTGTGATTTCTTCACCGTAAGTTCTGCCTCCAGGTGAAACAAAGAAGTGAAATAATGTCATCCTCGAAATCCAATGCAGAATCACTCTTGCCTACTGAAATAAAAAATTTGCGGAATATGTATTGTCCTTTGCGCGTTGGCAACGGCGAATACCACAGGCGATGGAACGATGAGCTGTACGAGCTATACGACGACATTGATATAGTTCAGAGAATCAAGAGACAGCCACTACGCTGGCTAGGTCATGTCGTCCGAATGAATGAAAGCGCTCCAGCTTTGAAAGTATTCGATGGAGTACCCGCTGGCGGAAGCAGAGGAAGAGGAAGACTTCCACTCCGTTGAAAGGTTCATGTGGAGAGCGACCTGGTATCACTTGGTATTTCCAACTGACGCCAAATATCAAAGAGAAGAAACGAGTGGGGCGCTATTATTGAGAAGAAGAAGAAGTTTTCTAATTTAATATGTCAAAAGGGACAGCAAAATTCGCCTTCAGAATTGGGCGGGTTTACACTCCGAAGATTTCAAAATACTTCATCTCTCTGCGTCTACTAAAGTTCTCTAGCAGTTTCCAAGCGTAAGCCAGCCGGACTACTTTCATTAACGTCATCACTGATAAATTCAAGCGTCATCAACAATTGCAAGAAAGCTCTAAGCTGGAATAGAGAAAAATTATCGGCTAAGAAAAAGCTGTCCAGTTGGTTAAGTCCGTCAGGTACCAAACCCTGAATGCACTCTTAGCTACCTACCTATCTACTTTTGATGGGAACTAAAGTCCTACCGAAAATGGGAGAGATTCGCTGCGACTACCTTGAATTTGACTCAATAAAAATAGGAAATGGAATAAAAATATGTTAAGCTTTCTGACTTTTTGATTGATGTAACAGATAGAGCTGTCATAGAAACATTAACTTTGTTGCATTTTGTAATTGTTATTTTGATTTCGCATAAAGTAATATGTATGTATATATAACGACCCATCAAAGTTTCAACCTCAAAACCAATAAATATGTTATATATACTTTTTTGTATCACGCACAAAATTCTTTGAGATGCATACATACATCCGGCCTCAAGGTTATTGAAAGAGAAATATTATATAGAAATTCGCCTTAAAAATGTTTAATCATTTAAAATACTTATATATTTGTACGCCTGACGTGATAATATACATATTTGCTATAAACTGCTAATACTTTTAAATAAATTGCCTGTCATGTATTGCTCTGTGAAATCTCTGAAACTTAATTTATTCATGAAATGGCTGTGTATGTCGTTATCTCACATTTCGGAGCATTTCAATTAAAATAATTGCTCGTATTTATATACGTATTGCATTTGACTTTTACTTTCTTTTTACACGTAAAAATCATTTTTAATTTCACCTACGATTGAGCATATATTTTTTATAATTATGTTAACCCGGAATTTCAGAATATGCTTTTTCTTATATCTACCGTTAAGAAATATGATTTCAAACATCCTCATGACATACCGCAATGCGGTTATGAGTAATTAGTCGAATATTATATATATTTATATGTATAGAAATAAATGGCGCTTTTCGGCCGCTGAAGCTATTCTCGGCGAGTTCCCTCTCCAATTTGTAATATGTGTCTTAATAGAGGGGCCCCTAATTTATACTAAGCCGCCTCGGCACGGCTGATGTACTTTTATGAGGAACTTATTTGTATTTTACGTCAGAGGTTCACTGGGAGGAGTTTACATTCTTTGCCGAAGGACAACCGGAGTTAGAATAAGAAAAAAATGTTGTCTTTAGCCATGTATGGCCACAAATTTCAAATCTGAAAAAGCGGTCGTATATATGCTATAGTTGTCCGCTCAGACCAGCTCCGACAAATGATCGTTTCCACAATAGAGATGTACTTTTGATTTAACATATTTGATTTTTCTTATTATTTATTCATATATAAAAAGTGAAGCAAGTGGCAATTTATTCAATAATATTTTACATCCAAGTTTTATTCACTCTCTTGAGTATTGTACCCATAGTATAATATTTCGGTTCCCTTCATTATTATTTTTTTAAATACAGCACATATATACTTATATATACTGGTAATGTAGGTCCTTCCTCATCTTATATTTTCAATGGAGTGGAGATCTCCATCTGTTCCTATTTCTACAGCATCGCATAATTTCATAGCTGGAGTGTTCTCATCCTTCCGGACAACATGATCTACTGAGTAGCCGATATCAATGTACAAAAGATCCTAACCTTTCTCTCGTAAATTCCTAGCGCCGATTCAGCAGATGCTATCATCATCTACTTTTTTAAAGCAAAAACCACAGAAAATTCGAATTTATTGGGGAATGTTTATATTCTCTCGAATCATTCTTTGGCATTCATTTTTTGAAGATTATCTCTTTCAAATGTTGGCCGCAGCTACGTGTCAGATGGTCCATCCGTTGAATCCAATTTTCGATAACTCGATCCAGCATTTCGACTGGTAACTGGTGAATGACACGCGTGTGTTTTGCTCCAAGGCCTGAATCGAAGCAGCATTATCCGCATGGACTTTAGACTTTACATATCTACACAGGAAAAATTATAACGGTGTGATATCACACAGTCTTGGTGGCCAGTCGACCGGCCCAAAACGTAAAATTATCTGCTCACCGAAGTGTTCTCTCAATAAATCCATTGACTGATGCGATGTGTGGGAAAAGGCGCCGCCTCGTTGAAACCAAATATCGCGGAGTATTCGAGCTTCACATTCAGGCATCAAATAGTCGGTTATCATGGGGCGATAACGATCGCCATTGACGGTTACGTTCTCACCGGCATCATTTTTGAAGAAATATGGACCGATGTTTCCACCGGCCCACAAACCACATCAAACCGTTGTTTTGGATGAAATTGCAACTCTTAAATCTCTTCAGGTTTCCCTTCGTCCCAACTGCGGCAATTTTGCTTGTTTTCATACCCAATTAGCCAGAAACGTTGGATCTTCTTGGAACTTTTCAAAAGCCCATAGAGCAAAGCGCTGTCGCTTGGGAAGATCGAACGGCTCCAGTTCTTGCACGAGCTATATTTTGTACGCTTTTAATGTAAGATCTCGACGTAAAATGCGCCAAATCATTCCATACGCCAGTCCGAGTTGCTGCGAACGGCACCGAATCGACTTTCCACGGTCTTCGTGTACACTCTCGGCTACGGCCGCTATATTTTCCTCACTGAGAGCTGGACCTGGTTTATTCAGTCGAATATTATCCAATAATGAATGCTGGGTCTCAAGAGGGGTGATGGTGGGGCGAATAGTACGTTCAGTAGGCCGATTATGTTGATCATAAGGTGATCTGTCAAAAAAAAAGTTATTGACACAAAATATGGACAAATATTTTTCATGATAACCTTAACAGAGTAGATTTAGCTATGTCCATCTGTCCGTCAGTCCGTCCATCTGTATGAACGAAAACTAGTCTCTCAGTTTCTGAAGTTGAAGGAAAACATAATATGCGGTTGCGTTTTTGTAAGGATATGAAATTCTGGATTCTACATACATCTAATGATTTTAACGTTGTTACAATCGATTCGTTCAGATATGATGTTTTGGGTAAAAAATCCCTAAAAACAAGTATATACAATTGTAAATTCAAATTTATACCAAAGCTGAAAATCATTGAAATTAAAATTTGCATTTTTCGATCAATTTTATATACTCATGAAATGTATGAAGGCTTTGGCATGGCAGAAAACAGCACTTATTTTTGGTTTTGTTATGAGTTAGTTAGCGAAATAAATATGAATTAAATATTTCTCTATTTCTCACATTGCTGACAACGACAAGTTTTCCGGTATAAATTTTTAGTATAATTAAATGAAATCATGTTTATCTTATTATATAATAATTTTTTATATTATTTTATAGTATTATAAGTGTAAAATTGAAAACCGATATCACTAGCATTTACCGTTCGTTTCTTTTGCTGTCAATATTACTCATTGTGAGAAGAGCTGTAAATCTTTCCGCAAAAGCGAGAGGCAGACGTTGGCACAGTCTACTAATAAATTGTTGATGAAATGTAAATTTGTGTAAGGTAAATAACTTAAGACGTTCATTCATAAGCAAAACCGCAAAGCAAAACACACATTCATGCAATAAAACAAAACCACTCCAACATGCACTTGTCCCGCTAAACGGCATAAGAATTACATCGAAAGTGTCACCTCATCTTGTGAGAGCGAGATTACATTGAGTCATTTGCAGAATCGTTTATGGTTGCGAGAGGAGAATTGACGGTTGTACTCAGCTGGCAGCCGATCATGATAAGATCGCTACGAAGCCAAGCTTGATAGCGAATGATCTACCCGACAAGTAGACACAAAGTGAGACTGTACGACTGCGCGATTGTCATTTCAACCTCGCTTCAGATAAAGCAATCTATAAGCATTCGACTACATTGTATAGCTATGTTTGACACATAAATAGATTAAGACGTGCCGATCGATTGGCATTCAGCGGTAAGAATCGGTACAGAGTAAACGTAGCGGCAAACAGACAACAGAAACCTCACAAGACTACAAAACGTTGCAAATTATTGCGCGCAATAGATAAGTTGCGCACTAAATCACACGCAATTCATATATTACTTGCATTGAAAATAAAATTAATTACACCAATAAAAGTGAATTTGAAATTAAAGGGAAAACAGACTCAAAAGTGAAAAATTCTGTAATTTTCGACAAAATAAAAATTTCGTGTTCAAGCGAAAAAAAAATATAAGTTTTCTCAACGAATAAACATTTCAAATAGAATGTCTTCAACATTTACCAGCATTTTACAGACCTTGGGTCTCAACTCGACGACAAAGAGATCCACTGCTACCAACACAAGCCCAGCGGTGCATAAATCTTTTCCACAAGAACCCAGCAATGGCGTACTACCGCGCGGCCTTACAGAGATACCACTCTCTGTCGTCGCGCAACATGATGACTTCTCCGATTGTTGGATCGTCATATACGATCGTGTCTACGATGTCACACAATTTCTACGTGATCATCCCGGCGGCGAGGACATCATAATGGAGCATGCAGGACGTGATGCCACCTTGGCTTTCCACAGCACTGGACATTCACGGTCGGCAATCGAACTAATGGGGGATTACCTTATTGGCGAATTACCGGCAAAAGAACGCATTTTCCGCAATGGTAGTGCAAAAGTGCTATCCATAGGCGTGCCGCAGTGAAAATGTTGAAGTAGAGTGCACAGAAAGAGAGAGTATGAGGAATTGAGTTAGTAAATCACATAACACGACGCACTTAGCTTGAACAGGTTCTTACCTGATGCAAAGCTCCTGCACTACACTTTAAATTCTTACCTTATTATTACTGACAACCAGCTGATAACTACTTCCGAATGACGAGTATTACTCGAGTTCTTATCAGTTTCGGGCGAAATACAAATACGCATCAATTCACGCGCGACCCGGCAGCGTGCGTTGAAGTCGCATTCTATTGAGTGTATGAGGATGATAAGCATTATAATGCAGTTTCAGTCTGTATATATTGTAATAAATAGCGAAAACTTTATCCCCAAACATTAATGAATATTTACACTAAAGCATATGTACACCTGGAGAATCAGCGCAATTTTATAGCAATTCTTTACATGGAAGCTGTAAATCTTGCAATGCAATGCAACACGTTTGTTTGTGCATAAATAAATTAAAAATAATACCTCTTGACTGCTGTCATCTATGAAATTCCTATTTTCAATGTATGTATGTATTATATTTGGTTTTATTTTCTTCATTATATGGATTATTTGTATATGTACTTAAAACTTCCCTTTAGTTTTATTTACAATAATATTATTGCACTTAATTTATGTATAAAAAATACCTATAAACTCAGTCAAAACAAATAATTAATGCTACATATACTTGTATTATCAATTTTTTTATTATTTAATATGTACATATATACTGTGCATTTGAGGAGAATACTTAAAATTGAAATGTAAGTAAATATTGTTTAAAGAAAAAAAAGAAAATGCCTCTAGTCCGTCCAAAGTATAATTCTACTTATATATTAACTAAATTATAAGCTTATAAATAAAACAAATAAATAAAATGTAATAAAAATAAAATAAAATGTGTTATCTAAATTACTACTAGAGGGATCTTCTTACCGAAGGTCATGTATGTGAACATGTCGGTTATTATAAGTTATTTTCATTCATGCTTTTCAATTTCGACGAATAATTAAAAGCGATCATTCTTTAGCTAGGCCTTTTACAATCCACTCGTAATACAGCTATGCCATACTAAATGCGACAATAAAGTAGTTAAATATATTCTTTCATTTAGTTCATAGGGTTTTAGGCCTATTATGGAACAACCCATGGATTGGGTGAATTGAGAAAAAACTTGCCTAAAGCAGTACACACTCGTCAATTTCCTAAAGATAGCGGGAGCTTTAAACCATGTACTCAACGCGGTAGTAATAAATGCTTTTCAAGAAATTGATCCTGCGCCATTCATAGTGAAAATCATGGAGTTCATCCTGGGGTACAATGCGAGATGTATTCTAAGGAAAAGGTGAATTTTGAATTTTTTTGAAAATTACTTATTTAATCAATCAATATCTATTTTATCCCCTTCACTGTAATCCCCCTCGGATATAATACACTTGTGCCAGCGCTTTTTCCAAGCCTCGAAGCACTTCTGAAATTCGCTTTTAGGTATGACCATCAGCTCTTTCTTCGATTCTGACTTGATCTCATCAATGGTGGCAAAACACTTTCCTTTAATTGGTTTCTATAGTTTTGGGAACAGGAAAAAGTCACAGGGAGCCAAATCTGGTGATTACGGTTTTGTTTTTGACTAAAAATTCACGAATAAGTATTGATGTGTGAGCTGGTGCATTACCGTGATCCACGATTTGTTTTGCCACAATTCTGATAGTTTGAGCTGTATTGCTTCACGCAAACGTTACATAACATCCTTGTAGTGTTCCATATTAACTGTACGACCTTTTGTCAGGAACTTATGATGCAAAAAAAAAACAGTGGGTAAACCCTTTTCCTTTCCCTTTAAACAGATCTCGTATATTAATTGATGTGCGAGCACGTACATCTATTGCACCACAGGAAGGAGTACTCTCCATTACATTGTTTGCATCTTACTATGAATACATTCAGCTAAAGGGAAAACCCCTCTACTAATCGTAGAAAAATGGTGTAAGGAAAGTAAGATGGACATTAATCCATCAAAATCCAAAATTTACCCTTCATAGGGAGGTACACCCCTATCAGAACGACCAGGTATTTCTCATCCTTCTAGGGTTAAGTACTTCGATTTAACCTTATATAACAAACTTAACTGGTGCCAAAAGACGTCAGAAAGAACAATGATAACTAAAACAGATCGATGCGCTTATAAAGTGGATATTGTCAAAATGTGGAGGTTAAGACCGAATATTATCCTATTTGGTAGTGGTAGTTACATCCATCCTTTTTTATAGCGTCACCAGTGCCGTCCACTAAACGACAAAAGATGAGATCACTTTTAGAAGCAAACTGGTCAGAGTTTAGCAGTCCGCATGTACTCCCAGGAAGGCAATCGAAACTCTCACTTACGAGTTGCAACGCAGTTAGACTAAACGCAACTCTGCTTGGAAGAAGTCAAGATTACTACCAGATGCTTTAATACAAGTTCCGGAAGTTATACATTCCACAACTACTTTTAAATTCTGTTTTGATTATCTCCTCTCCTTCAGCTTAACACAATTAGTAGTGTTAACATTGAAAAATTAGACATATTCTCCAAAAACATCTCGGTTTGGGACGAGCTGCAACAGGCCAGAATCACACTGTAGCCGAAAACAAGTACAAAGTACCTGATAAGAGTCTTGGACAGCTATTTTTCAGGCTGAATACAGAGGTGGAGGTAAACCAAGTATCAGCAGCGGTGTATACGTTTTCCAATTCACTACTAATAGACATTACTTTGAAGTCGTAGAGATTTTCGTTTATCTAGAAGCAAGCATTAACACCAACAATAACGTCAGCTTTGAAATCCCAGGCAGAATCGTTTTTTGCTAGCAGTTTCTACATTGAACCCAGTAGAAAATTGAAAAGTGAAATCCCCTATCGGTGACTAAACCCGTCCCTCTATATTGTGCAGAAACCTGGACGATATCGATATCCGAAGAATCAGCATTAGGATTTCTCAAAATAAAGGTTTTTCGGAGGACTTGTCCTTTAACAACTGCGAATACCGCAGATAATAGAACTAAGACCTGGCTTCACCAGGTATTTCCAATTGGCGCGATAAGAAAAAGGAACTGGCGTGCTTTTAGCGATTTGACGGTAATCGCATAAGCGTTGCCAACGTAAATTAAGAAGAAGCAGATCATATATCTTGTGACAGAAAGTCCAAATACAAAGGACAGACAAAAAGGGCGACAGTGTGGTGTAAATTCCTCGTACTAAGGACAGACAAAAGCGCGGTAGCAAGTACTACAGGTAGACGAGTTAGCACATGAACGGAATGTTTGGGCCGTCGTTAACGGCCGGCAGCAGCTATTGCAGGCAATCGAATTGAAAACTCAGTAGCATAACAATGGTGGAAAGTAAAGCGGAAAATAACTGTGTGAAAGAATTGTAAAATGTGCCATTGGCTATAGTAAAGAATTGTAATTATCAAATACTTAATAAACGTTGAGTAAATTCCTGACGATTAAGAGGCTAAACAAACAAGTATTGGGAGTTTTATTTAGCAATCCAGTGATGGGACTCGAAGGATTTGGGAAATCATCGAGGGTAATAACGGAAAAACGTTATAATATTATAAAATGAATAATTTTAATATTTTATATATTTCAGACTAGGCTAAGTGGTAAGTTACAAAAAAAAACGTATGCTTTTATTGCTTGAACGTACTTTATACAGCTTAAATACCTTTTTCTATAATTAATTTTTGGCGGAATTATATTTTTTTATTCTTTTCAAGGATATTCATTAAATTAAGGTGCCGTCAGACGTAACTATTAATTGATTCCAAATTGCATGAGAAATTCCGAAATTTAATTTCAAGAACAGTCACACGTAGCATCCCTCTCATAGTATGTCTCTAACATGAAATAAAAGCTCCTCATAAAAATTCTTTCAGTCGTTCAGAGGCGGCTTTGAATAAACTGTAGACACAAAACCACAAATTTGAGAAGGAGTTCTGCCGAAAATGGATTCAGCAGCTACAAATAAGTATTTAATTTTGCGTTTAGACTTAACTCAGTCGTTCCTTACACAATTTTTTCTTTTTTAATTTTTACAATTATTTCGAGATCCTTTATTTTCTTATAAAACTTAAATAAGAAAAATAATTTCGTATAATTTTATTTACTTGCTCCACTTAAGTTAACTAGTTAAATATAAATATTCGTTAAAATAAACTTATCGTGTTTTATACAAATGTAGTGCTTTAAAATGCTTACTCGCTTATTTTATTCTAAAAATGGTATGCATAAATAAATTTTAAATTCTATTTGAATTTCTATAAATAAAAAATATCACCTAACAATTTTTTGGTATATATTTAGCTGTGTGATGACTAGTGTTGTTTACTGGCTTATACTCGTAGTATGTTCAAACCGACTTCATTTAACATATTCAAGTAAAAAAAAGAGCTTTTTGCTAAACATAGCCATACAGAGAGCCCTATGAGTTTACAATTTTACACCAGTTTGTTTACAAATCAAATACCTGCAAATAGAAATATGAACGGGGAACGTTTAATATTTCACAAATTTGGCGAATATAATATAAAATAGTGAATTTCATATATTCGGCAGCAATACAAGTGTCTGTCCACAAGTGTGTATTCTTTTTTATTTATTTATTTTTTATTTTTTTTTCGTTTAAATTATTAATTTTTTCAATTTAAATTATTACCTTTTAAAAAATTTCAGATTTGAAAAAAATTTGTCACATTAGAGCCTGTTCACTTTGTAAAAGAAGAGCAGGTGTCATCTGTAAAACTGTTTGTTTAACAGCTGTGTTTCCTTGGTTTTTCAAGAAAGCTTTCCGCCGCTATCCTGAGCAGAACAAGTTTTCGACACTTTTAAATGTTCTAACAAGTGCAATTTACAAAAAAAAATTCCTAGTGATTTGCCTTTTTATGAAGTGGTTTTTATCATATAACAAGTTCAAGCTTCTTTAACATGTTTAGCCGGCCGGTTTGAACACACTATTATACATATGCAACAATGTATTCATTTACATCGTAGAAATGATTTTCTTAATTACTTTTGGTTTTTTTTTTTTTTTTTTTTTTTTTTGTATAAAATAAATATTTTTAGCTTGCACGCTTATCAATTAAATTCGCTCTTAGCTGCGAAAATAATCGGAGGTTCAATAATATTAATAATACCGTTTGATTCTTTGGCACTGATGCGCTCATCACCATGTTTAATTATCTCTTGCTCTCATCGCTTAGTTGGAAATTTCGTTTTTAACTATCGCTCGATGGCTCGTTGTGTGGGCCCTGTAAGAGCGCCTGAAGTTTTGCGGCGGCAGGAAATGAGCCTAAATCTAATGGTGCTGCGCCGGTTGTGCTCTGAATGTAAGCCAACAATCTGCGAAAAGAAAGAAAATAATCACATTGCACGTATAAAATTTTAACTTATGGGCAAGTGAACGGTCTCAACCACTCACCGCCTCAATTCATCCAGCGCATTCTGTTGCATTAGTATATAGTTTTTAGCTAACAGCAATGTAGCAATTTTCGAGAGTTTCCGCACCGAGGGTGAATGCGCGTAGGGTATAACGCTCCGCAGCTCATCTAAAGCATCGTTCAGATCGTGCATTCGTCGTCGCTCCCTGCAAAATAATTAATATTATTTTTCATTAGATCCGAATGTAGGCAAAAAGTTTTTCTTTCTAATTTTATTTGCAAATACCTTGCATTTATATTCAGTCGCACTGTCTTCGCTTGCCGATTCTTCTGTTTGCCACCACCACTACCACCACCACTTGTTCCACTGCCAGGCGCAACAGTTGTGGTGCCACCAGACAACGGTTGTGGTGGTGATTTTCGTACATGTCCCATAACTCCGCTGCCACCACCACCTGCAGCCAACACACTTGGACTGGGCTTGTTCTCATCTGTCGGCATGGCTCCCTGCTGTGACATACCCATACCCTGTGCATAGAATCCACCAATTCCTACAGCGCCGAGCGGTGTACGCCTACCGGGTACACTCTGTGGTGGACTAGCTGTTGGACCGGGATGGGACGACATTAAGTTCGGTGTTGGTGGTATTTGCATGTGTGTATGGCCGGGTAAGGCAAAGCCAAAGGGAAGATTTGGATGATCCATGGTATGACGTAGAGTTTACGTAAGATCTGTAATAGTAGAAAAAAGTTTAAATAAATTTTTAAAATATGAATCTAAGATTTTCTTAACACAAAATGATATTGAAAAGAGAGGCTTTACGAGAAAATGGTTTCTTTCATCCACATACAAAAAACCTGAATTTTTATAATTTTAGATAATCCTGTGATGCTGCAGATATCATTACAAAATATTATTATTACTTTTTTTATCCACTTTTGATTAGGGGAGCGTTGCGGTCCATACCTGTTGTGGCAATGAATATGCTCTCGAATCTACTCCTGAAGGGAATCTGATAATCTGCGGTCATACTGTCAACTAATTTAAAAAAGTTCCAGCTATCAGAAAATACTGACTACTGCAACTTTCACAGACTTCACGAAAGAGTATGAGGTGGTTATTTTGTACAGTAACCAAGATACTTCCAGTATTTACAAGATTCATTCGATGGATCAAAACCACTTAACAGGGTCGGTGGAAGAGTCTACTCAAAGTAACTGGGTATTAGCAAGTCCTTTGGTGTACCGAAACACTGCAGCGTTAAGCAAGCGGAACTTCCGGCCATGCATGAGGATGTCAATTGTCAGCAAGATACCATTCTTCTTGAGTTGTGAGGCAGCATTAAAAGTCCCGGAATCTGTAGTAATAAAATCGAAAACGGTAGACGGCTAAACAGTTTTCATTGAACCTAGTTTGAGTGTTAGGGCACAGTAACAGAGCGGGTGATCGAGTTTAGAAGGGTATTTGCCATCTACTTTCACTACGATGGAAGAGTGTTGGCATGTCGCTGTGTAAGCTCACTAAAAGGGATGCTAACTTAAAATGGAAGAGCATCAATTGTTGCAATGTGACCAGGGGAAATATTACCAACATTGGATATTAGAAGGGCACTAAAGCTTTTCTTGCTTAAAAGAAAGTAAATTTATACAAACAGGCATCTTCTCATGGCACATCGTCTATTTGGGTGAACCAAAAAACGATTTCAACAAGAGTTGTAGGGAAAATTAATAAACTGAAACCTTAAGACTCTTCCTTTACGAATGCCAGAAATTGTGGGAAAGCAACGTTTCAACAAAAAGTATTAAATAATTTCGAAAACATAAAACAATTGAAAATCATTTTATATCAAATCTGATTTGAAATCACTACGAATTCTTGTGTTGTCTACAGAATCGAGGAAACATAAACAAATTGAATGTTAGACAACTTTTTGCATCACTTCGCCTCAAATACTTTTTATGGGAGCCATTACTATCGATCGTATTTGTCAACACAGAGCTCTGATGCTGATGGCAGATGGAACTTCTTTGTAACGCTGGGTGACAGATCGGCTTTGACGTCTTAGATAAATGCGTTGACGCTGACGCAACGCCAAAAGTTGACCATATAACATTTTTTTGTGTCACTTGACCATTAGTTGATTTTGGTTTCCATATATTTTCTCTATTTTTCCATAAATTCCAAATATTTCAAATGGTAAACTTCAGAAAAAGTTCAGTGATCACCTAGGCGGACGCAATAGCCGAAAGATTAGCATTGCGTACTTCAATGCGGAAATTCAGGCTTCAAGTCCAGGTTCGACCAACATCCAAAACTAAAGTAAATAAATTTTTCGTCAAAAAAAGCAAATTGAAGGAGAAGCTCGGCCGTAAATTACTTCAGCGGCTACAAAGCGCAAACTAAAGAGTAATCCAAATAGAGGAACTTTTTTCGATAGCCTTTTTTTTACAGATCATGCGGGAGTCGTGTCAAGATGTCATGCTATTTTTGTTCAGTATTGTTTGGCATTTCATCATGGAAAGACTTACGTCTGAACAACGTTTACAAATCATTCAACTTTATTATGAAAATTCAACTTATGGTCAACTTAATAGGCCTACTGAATTTACTATTCGCAACAACATCACCCATCTTGAGGCCCAGCAGTCATTACTGGATAATATTCGTCCGAATATACCACGTCCAGCACTAAGTGAAACAAATATAGCTTACGTAGCTGAGAGTGTACACGAAGACCGTGGAGAGTCGATTCGGACGTATGGAACAAATTGGCGCAGTTTACGTCGAGATCTTAAATTGAAAGCGTCCAAAAAAAAAGCTTGTGCAAGAATTGAAGCCGCTTGATCCTTCCAAACAACGAAGCGAAGTTGTCACATTTGAGTCGAAGAGCAACCTGAAGAGCTGAAATTTCCTCCAGAAAAATCAATGGTTTGGTTTGGTTTGTGGGCGGGTGGAATCATCGGTCCATATATCTTCAAAAATGATACCGGTGAGAACACAACCGTTAATGGCGACCGATATCGCGCCATGATAACCGACTGTTTGATGTCCGAAATTGAAGCTGGTAACCTCCGCGACATTTGTTTTGAGCAAGACGGCAAGACGACTTCCCACACATCGCATCATTCAATGGATTTATTGAGAAAACACTTCGGTGAGCAGATAATTTCACGTTTTGGGGCGGTTGATTGGCCACCAAGATCGTGTGATATCACACTGTTAGACTTTTTCCTGTGTGGAAGTCTAAAGTCTATGCAGATTGTCGCTTAGAAAACATCACGCGTGTCATTCGCCAGTTACCAAGTTACCAGTCGAAATGTTCGAAGGAGTCATCGAAAATTTGGCTCAACAATGTTCTTTCGAATTATAATAAACATTCTCCAATAAATTTGAATTTTCTCTGTTTTTTTTCTTTATAAAAGTAGGGAACCCCGAAATGGATCACCCGTTATATTTATATATAACAAGCTTTCTTTAAGAATTTTTTTTTGTAAAATTTGTAAGCAAATTGTTCATTGTGTCATAACTATGGCATTTTTCGCTCTGCTAGCAATGGTAGAAATGTCAGGCAACGCCATCGGCCTAAGAAAAAGTGCGATGTAACTGTAAACCAGAGACTCATATCAACCCATAGAACGCAAAGATTAATTATGGTGGCATCTAGCGGTGAATAGCTGTAAAAAGAGTTGTTGCAAAACTTTGCTGTCAGGTGTCGCACTAACCAAACGTAAATTTGTTTATATTGTACACAACGCCACTTCCACATATAGAAAAATTAACTTCACAAGGATTTAAAAGCAATTAAATGATAATATATTTAACGCAATATGCATACGCGCACATATATGTGTATAGAAAATTTTTTCATTTTATTCTGTAGCAGTTCAAAACTTGTACACATACACACCCAGATTTACACACACTTATATTGATTTGACATTAAATACACAACTTTGGGGAATTCGACGTTGAATTATGGAACACTTACAGTATTTAATAAAAATTAATTTTTCTGTTGTCTTTCTCCTTATAATTTTTATGCACTTTCTTCTTTAAAAAATTATATATTTCTAAAAACTAGTAAGCGAAAACACTTTGCATTCAATATCACAACTGGACCAACTGATGACGACACCGACTACGAATAATAACAACGCGTTGGCTGGGGAAATGCAAGCCGCAGCTAAAACAAAAACAACTCCACCATAACCACCACCGCCAGCAGCATCAGCATCAGAATCATATGACTTTAGCAACGAGACAAGGATAAATTGCCACGGCTTTGTGGTATTCAAAAACCAGATTTTCTTCCTTTCGATACACTTTACATTCGCGATATGCGTCTGCCATTAATTTTGCTGCAAAAAAAAATATTATAAACGTCCTCTAAATGCTCAACAATGACGCTTGAGCAGTTATTCGGTTGCTAAATGCTTTGTGGTATTGGTGTTAATGCTGTTGCTGCGGCTAAAGCGGCTGCTGTTGCTGTTGGTTATGACAGCAATAATGATGATGGTGGTGGTTTCACTGAGTTGTTGGTGGCTACTGAGATATGCGGATATAAAGATACCCAGTTAGCACAACAAATACATTTCGCAAGTGAGCCATTGAAAACTATACATCTATTACTACAGTTTAAGTATAGATTTAAATCAAAATTGTGAATTTTTAAATAAAAAAAACAACGGTTTGAAAAAAGCAGATACATTTTCATCTCGATAATTTGGGTTATATCCCATGATTGATATTCGAAAAATTATTTTTTCGCCAATACCGCACGGCTTTTTATATGTTATTTTCAGGATTGGGTAATGTCACACAGGCGCATACACACTCACACATACACAGGTTAAGAGAGCACTCACTCAACAAGAAGAGCAAAATAGTGGCGTTATAGAAATATCCTTGCCGTCTGTCTTTTCTGTTTTGTATATGAGCGATTTTTGTTTGTTTGTTTATTTTATCTGAATTTCGATTTTACTGTAGCTTGTAAGCGTTCACATGTTTTCATTATTTGTTGCCGTGCACATGCTGCAGGACGATTACAATTGTCGCAACTGCTACTGGATATTATCGATGTGCTGGGCCATACCGAGCACTGATTGCGAAGAAGTTGAACTACAGTGTTTCAATGCGGAGAAAATGCATAATAAATAATCTTAAAAAATAACAAAATCAATTTTCGAAAACAAAAAAATTAACAAAAGAAAAGCAAAATGAAATTAAAAGAGAAAAATTAATAAAAGTAAAATGTTGAAGAAAAAAAAATTATAACCTAAAATAATTCAAAATCAAAAAAAATATAATAATAAAATAAAAGAATATAAAATAAAATAAAACAAAATAAATACACTTAAGCCAAATTAAATAAAATTAAAAAATTAAAAACTAAAATAAAATTAAATTAAAAAAATTAAATACAATGAAAATTTTAAATAAAATAAAATAAAATTAATTAATAAAAATAAAATTGAATTAGATTAAATTAAATTTAAAAAAAATAATCAAAAAATAAATTATATAAAACAAAATTAAATTAACTTAAATTAAATAATAAAAAAATTAAATAATTTAAAAAATATATATTAAATACAATGAAAAAAATGAGATGAAATAAAATAAAATAATATAAATAAATATGTATCTATATATACAAAAATCAATGCAAATTTTGATGAACGCCTATAACTTGAGAACCACCAGATAAAATTGCACCAAATTTTTAAGAGATATTAACTGGTATTAGAGATTGGCGAAACCGTTCCAGAGATATGGCCATTTTAGTGAACATTGGTCTCTACACCTACAAAAAAAATTCTACAACAACAAACATCTGTAAAATTCCTAAATACGCGTACAGAAATAGCATGTGGTGTTGAAAGAGAGAACGAAAGAGTGGAAATAATTAAAATGAAAAACAAAATTTAAAAAAAAAATTTAAAACAATTTCATAAAAAATGTTCCGAAAATAAATGTATATCAATTTCTCTTTCCTTTTCCAAAAAAATCGAAAATCCAAAATTAAAACAAATATTTTGACATTTCTTCATACAAAGCTAGCAGCTTACATTATAGGTGTAGCATAAATAAATTAAATAAGACAAAACCACATTTTTAATAAAAGGAAAATGAAAAATTAGAAAAGGAATTTTAAATAATTAAAGAATAAAATAAAATGAATTGAGTGAAATAATATAAAATTAAATTAATTTAAATTCAATAAAGGAATAAATAAATAAAGTAAAAGAAAATAAAAAAAAATTAAATTAAATAAAGTAATATTACGTTAAATAAAATAAATTAAATAAAAATAAAATTAAATTTATTAAAATAAAATAAAATAATATCTAAAATAATATATTATAAACCGTAAAAAATAAAATAAATTAAAGTAAAAAAAAGTAAAAAAGGTAAAGAAGATATAACAAAAACAAATTAAAAAAACTAGAATTAAATAAACTAATTTAACATGAATAAAATATGAAAGATAATATAGTACACAATATAACATAATAAAGTAAAATAATAAAACAGAATAAGATATAAAAGATATAATAAAATGAACTACAACAGCAAAATAAAACAAAATAAAAAATAAAATGAAATTAAATAAATTTTTTATAAAGTAAATTAAAATGAAAAAAAATTTTTATTAAATTAAATTAATGGAAAATAAAATAGATGTTAAGTAAAATGAATGATGAAATTCCCACCTTCACTTCTCATACTCTCAGTTTAAACAGCATTCTATTTGCACCACTGTATCATCACACCACATCCATACGTACGTATGCACGATTGGAACAATTCAAATTATAACGCCGATGATGCTGACAGTATCAAAGTTGATACCGATGTTAATGTTTTGGTGCAAATGGTGCTATTGTTTTTATTGAATCCATTTCTTATACATATGTATGTATGTAGATATATATTTAGGGGTGGAATAGTAATTCATAGTTGAGTGGACAGTCGGTCGCAGCCGGTCGGATTTGTAGTTGCAATCTGGGCGTACATTATTTGAACAATACAGTTATAATCAAAAACAAATGGCACAAGCCAAAATCTAAACGATTTCTACATTCGGCATTTGATTCGGCGAGTGTGTAATGTTGTTTTGGGCGACATGACAGTAACGTCTACATATTTGTATGTAGACAATCGGTTTCAAACCAAGCTTTCAGAGCACTCTTCTAAATTCAAAAAAATGAAGTGAATCTACACTCTTGATGTAAATAAAATGCCACTTTCACTTCCTCATGAATTTTCTTAGATCGCTTACTTTAAATTCTGTCTCATGGCAAAAGCTATCCAATTTACCGAAGTGCTTTGTTTAGAGCAGAGTGGAAAATAACATCAACATCATCTTCTGTAGTGGCTTGTGCATAAAGCTAGAGGTATACTAATGATTTCTTTACCCGGATGAATTTGTTTGGTCATACCTTGCCTAGTAAGTTCATCCGCTCTGCAGTTGCACTATACATCTTTGCGACCAGAGGCGCAAGGAAGATAGAGTCAACTCCGTTAAGCCATCTGCTGAAAAGATCACTGATGGTTCAGTATGATTGTAGGATTTGAGATGATCAGAGAACACACTTCATCTTGAAGAAGAGTTTCAGAGAAGCATTACGAGAAAACATTACCTCTAACTCCTACGTGAAATTTTGAACCCTCTGTGTAAATTTGTTTTGTAAATTTGGAGCGCGCATTCAAAATAGAAACACAATAGTGTGTATTGTTCTAGTACACTGATATGCCTGTGTGTCCTGATGGTTTAAACTTCTATACTCAGTAAGTCAATGATTTCGTTTATAGCTTCTTTTAGAGTGATTCTAAGGGCTGCTTTAATAAAGATCCTCACTGCCTTTTGAATCTAACCATTCAGCTTTTTGTTACGTCATCCTTGGTTGTTGTTATAGAAAACTCTTTTTTATTTATTTTTATAACGGTTATTCTTGCTTGTGTGAGAAGTAGCAGGAACTATGGCGCAATCGTAAATTTTTAGCTCTATAATCTAACTCTGCGATAATCGTAATGAACAACCATGAGATACGAGTACTGAGGTCGCAGCTTACAAGCTGTTGTATGCAGTGCAACGGTGTGTAGTGATTTTCTTGTCAGATGTGCATTACTCAAACACACTCAAGCACATATGTACATATGCCCTGCAAACATTTGTGGATCATATTGTCCATTGGAGTACTTACAAATATACTCCTCTGTGGGAACTATTGGATCAACTCATGTTTCTGCTTAATGCGGCACGACCATTCTTCGTGTTTTACCGATCGCAATCACTACACGAAATTACAATTGCGCAATAAGTTTTATACTCGTATACAGAAAATGTGTCGAAATGATATTGAGTCAGTTTCGTTTCGCTGTTGAGCTCTGCTGGTACACAAAAGGCGCGCAGAATTTATTATTATTTCAATGAAAACTGAATATCAAAGTAATAGGTATTATATATTTATTAACAATAAATTATTAATTTTAATACAAACTTATATATATATTATCTTTTACTAACTTTTCACTAAAGCAGATGGTATTCTAAACTTAAGAGTACGTTCCAATATAATTTTTCGCATATACTCCAAAATATAGTCCAATGTAGGTACTCCATGGAGTACTCGGGTGTTATGCAGAGATGGATTATGTGGTCCAGCCTTAGGACATCAAATTGTTAATTGGACCATCTTTTTTGTATGGATTGTGATAAGCTTTGGATTACTCTATTGTCCGCGCAGAGTTTATATTTCACGTGTACGTGGAGTACTCGCGTTGTTTGCAGGGTGAAAGTACACACAAACTACTGCCTCATCGAAATACTTGGTTGCTGCGTCCGGGGCCGGATTAGGGTAGTATTGTTAAAAAAAGAATAGTAATAATAAATAAATAAAATTCATAGTCCCTCTCTTCGCCAGCAATGCACTATTTGCACATATCGAGGTCGCTTGGCTGAATAGAGATTTGCTTTTAGATTTATACAAGTAATTATACCAGGTCGACCCTAATTCATTTCTTTTCTTTTATTTTTTTTTTCTGTTTTCATTTTCATTTTGTTCGAGCGCTTGCACCTTTACATGCAATGCAGTTCATCCCTTCCGCAGATTTTCATTTCATTCTTTATATACATACATACATACATTCATACATATTTATTTATTTTATAATTTCATTTTTTTATTTTTGTTTTTTGTTTGCTGCGCTCTTTTGCAGTTGAATTAAAATTTTTTGAATATATTAAAATGCTGTCAGTTGTCCGGATGCGAAACGAAGGGGGAAATCGTGCAGTATGGACTGTAGTGAGTTTATGTTCTTTTGAATTTACATTTGGAATTTTTTGTGCTACAATTATTTATGCATGTCTGTGAAATGTGCGGGCAGACAGGTTTGTGTGCCTTAATCAAAATTGTATTGAAATATTTATATACATATGTATAAACATATATACATATAAGAATGTTTCTGTGAATTTTAAAGTAATATTAAAATTTGATAAATGCGTTTTAATCAATCGAAGCCTAAAGGGCTTGCACAAATAATATTCTTGGAATATCCTTTGCAACATCGTTACAACCATTTAGAATAGAAATATAGGAATATTTATGCTTACACCTACAGTGGCGGACAAAAGTCTACAAACACTGCCTGTATTAGTTGTGTAGAAAGTACTATCACTTTGCTGAAAATTTTAGGTATACAGTTTAATTTCAAATCCTTTTCTAATCACGTGTATTACAACAAATCAATTCCCTAACATAAAATGAAACAATTATGGTCAAAAAACGAAAAAATATCCTTGAAAAAAGTCTACAAACACCACAGGTTTACTAGCAGTTATGTCGATATGCTGTGTTGTTATGTTGTCATGTTGTTATGTTGTTATGTTGTTAGGTAACCTTTTTTTTACTTCTTTTTTTTTTAATAATGTTTTCTAATTTTCTAGTATTGAATTTAGTTGTAGCTTAAACACATCAAGATCAACAATGGCTCTGCGAATTGAAATAGCCATTGACGTAAGAAACTTGGTTATTCAGCACAGAAAAGAGAAGAAATCGTATGGTGAAATTTAAAAAAATTTAATCTTAAGTCTACCTTTTTGAAAAAAATGGATGCACCGAAAAAAAGCCGCGTGTTGGCCGCCGGAAGAAGCTAACTCGAAGAGACATCAGCTTTATTCTGAAGGAAGTGAATGATGATTCTAAAGTTACTGCTCAAAAATTAGTCGAAAACATCGCAAACTCATGTAGAAAGTATTTCCATTTAAGAACAATTGGGAGAGCTCTGAACGATAACGGCTTCCACAGTAGAATGCCACGTAAAGAGCTTCTTATATCGGAAAAAAATCCTAAACTTCACTTGGAGCTCGCTAAAGCACATTTAGACAAAGGAAGAGATTTTTAGCAAAAAGTCTTGTTTACAAACGAATCGAAGTTCAATATATTCCGTAGTGATGGAAGACCAAAAATTTGGAGAAAATAAAACACTGCACTTAACTTCAAAAATATATTACCAACAGTGACGCACGATGGTGGCAACGTAATTGTTTTGGGAGCGGTTGCGGCATCTGTAGTTTGAAACCTTGTTTTTATTGAAGGTAATATAATACGGTTGAAATATAAGATATTGTTGGAAGCTATTCTGAAGCCTTCGGTGGACAGTTAGGAGCTTGGCGCAGGCTGGATCTTTGGACAAGGAAACCATCCAAAGCATACGGTCCATATTGTTGAGGATTGGTTGCTTTATCATGCTCCAAGGCACGCACACACACCTAAAAACCCTGATTTGAATGTTAATGAATATGTCTGTGAGAAATTTTCAGCGAAAAATTAAAAAAAAAAACAGATTTCCAGCCCAGCATTACTCAAAGAACGTCTTATTGAAGCCTGGGGCGGTATTACTCCCTCAGAATTGATAAATTCAGTAGCTTCGATGCCACGACGGCTTCAAGCTGTTATTGATGCGAAGGGTGGACCAACTAAATACTAAAAAGTTCAAGTTACCTGATATTAACCAAAGTCTTAGCGCTAAGATAAGCTATGTATGTACTGTTTATAGACTTTTTCCAACGTTGGATTTACGTTTTTTGTCATATCTTTACTATTTTATGTTAAAAAATTTACTTTGGTTGGTTTTTTATGATAAAGAAAAATAATTGAATTAAACTGTCTCATTAAATTTTCCAATTAACTAATTGGGTTTTCAATTCAACGAAAAAACGCGGTGTTTGTAGACTTTCGTCCGCCACTGTACATACAATGTTTGTATATAGTTGTATATGTAAATTATAAAAAGTCGTATTTAAGCTATATTATATGCAATATTTGCTCCCCTTTGAATAATTCATATTTTTATAGTTTTTGCTAATAATTCCCCAGGCATACATTAACCCGAAAATTTTCAAAACTTTATCTTTACTTTGCTTTCGATTTTATTTTTGCTCTCCAACAACAACAACAACAACCCCGAACATTTTTCGCTGAAACTTTGTAGATATTTTACCTTTATATGCAATTCAGCAATTAATTTAAGCATAATTTGAATGACTTTATTGAAGTTTCACCATTGACATGAAAAATGAATGTGTTCAATGAGCCAGTGCTGTGTACCCGATGCGCATGCCTACACCGTTAGAAATTACAGTACAAATTTAATTAATTATTGATTATAAAAAAATTGAATCTTAAACTTAGTTTACTTTTAAAATAAAATAAAGAAGAAACGGATGTTTTCAGCCATTTTGAGGTCTTCGTACCTTTCAAGAACAAATCCAACTTATTTCAAATCGCAAAACTCGATCTCGCTGATTTTCAATGCCATTAATAACTTAAATTTGTGCCTTTTGAATTCCAAATTTCACGCTCCTACATGCTTTTTTGACGGATTTTTTAATAAATCGGTTATACGGGGGCTATATGAAATAGTCTCTCCATTTCGATGATTTTCAGTACTAATGTCCAATTCATTATAAAGTGTGATCCACTTAAAGGAGAATACTCATTATTATTCCAAAGAACATTCTTTGCCATTTATTTTTTGAAGATTACCTCTTTCAAATGTTGGCCGAGGCTACTTTTCAGATGGTCTATCCGTTGAGTCCAATTTTCGATGACTCGGTCGAGCATTTCGACTGGTAACGGCAAACGAAGCGGGATTGTCCGCATAGACTTTAGAATTTACATATTTCCACAGGAAAAAGTCTAACAGCCACAAACCACACCAAACCGTTTTTTTTCTGGACGAAATCTTTTCAGGTTTCTTGTCGTCCCAAATCCGGCAATTTCTTGTTTGCATACCCATTGAGACAGAAATGGGCCTCATCGCTGAACAAAATTTGGCTCGAAAACTTCTGATCTTCTTGAAACTTTTCAATGTCGAGCGGCTTCAGGTCCTGCACAAGATTTATTTTGTACGCTTTTAATTTAAGATCTCGACGTAAAATGCGCCAAGTCGTTTCATACGCCAGTCCCAGTTGCTGCGAATGGCACCGAATCGACTCTCCATGGTCTTCGTGTACACTCTCAGCTACGGCCACTATAATTTCCTCACTGCGAGCTGGACGAGGTCTATTCGGTCGAATTTGGTCCAATAATGAATGCTGGGTGTCAAGATGGGAGATGGTGCTGCAAATAGTACGCTCAGTAGGCCGATTATATTGACCATAGTTGAGCGAAGCGCGCGAAACACATTCTTTCCAGAACTTGAATTTCCGTAATAAAGTTGAATGATTTGTAAACTTTGTTCACGCGTAATTCTTTCCACGATGAAATGCCAAACAATATTGAACAAAAATAACATGGCATCTTGACATGACTCATGCGTGAGCTGTCAAAAAAAGGCTATGGGAAAAAGTGTCTCTTCTGGGATAACCCTTTATATGTCTAGAATACCAAGTTTAATGCTTTTTTTACGGATTTGTGGCCCAAACATTCCAAATTTTTTGTATTAATGATTTACTGATAATCATCTGATCTACAGTTCATGTCCAAATAAATATGCGAACCCCCCTTTTTTGTGACCTTTAATCCCGCGTAAATTTTTTCCAGATATTGGCGATGAAGACTTTTTGAGTTTCATTTATGATGGTATTTTGTGTAATCCTACGAACTTTCAGCTTGGTGTGATATTTTGTAATCTCAAATGTCTAAATTGACCGGTGTTTACGAGAGGAGCATAAACCCTGGCATCACTTTAGGCATAGGCTAATTGCTTTCCGCCATTGAGTTTCTCGAATGGTGAGTGAAGTGGTACGACTTGAGTGCTTATTATATTCAATGAAAATCATCACTATTTTTTTGATCAAGATCAGATATCTAATTATCTCATCTGTTTGCGTCTTCCCATCCCTGCTCTCTTGAGCGGTTTGCGATTGGCGACTATGCAGCGTCAAATATCTCTGATTGCATAGGGTAGAGACAATTTCTTTTAAACAAGCCTAGGACTCAATGAATAAATTCAAACATTCTTCTCCATCCTCCTCTTTGTTTTCTCATTTTTTGAAATCTAATTATTCTCCGAGCTCTCAGGCAAATGCTAATTTTTAATTGAATTTATCCATCTATAGCCTTCAATGGGATCATTTAAATAAGGTCCTGGTGAGTTTAGTCGAGATCGTGCTTTGAGATATCAAGGGCAGGGTGGGTAAAAAAAGGTGCATTTGTCACAACAGTCGGAAAATTCAGCCTCTATGAGGCTGAGGCTGATCGACTTCGCAAGGGACCGGAATATGGTTGTCTGTTATTATTGTTTCTATATCGAAAAACGCGGAAGCCATATCTCCAGTATTCTAGACGTGCTTACGTTTTGAGGACCAAATATCGACTGGGATCGCTTTCTTATAGCAGTGAAGATACGCACGCGCTTCTGTGCAGCAAATGACGTCCGTCAACAAGCATAAGAAAGGTTTGACGTCGAAAAGCTGCAACCCCAACAGACAGCAGTACAGTTTTCTACTCGATTTGCAATCTTGCTCTCTCAAAGCAGTCATCAACCAACTTCTCGATATAAGAAAGGTGTGGAATGGCATCTCAAGCTCCCTACGTACCGCTGCTGCAGAAGCAATTGAATTACGTCAAGGCAAAAGAAAGAACTGGTAATATGAGGAATGTAGAACTGCAGTGGAGAGAAACGGACTGCCTACCTTGAAACTTTTCGGTCGACTACAGCACGTACGGGGTAGGAAAGATACCGGGAACTAAACCGAGACGGATTTGTAGACAAATAAAAGAGAGAGGCCGAAATTCGTCAGTATGAGGAGCTTGAGAAACTCGCTGACAAGTGTAATGCTTGAAAATTATATTAAAAACAGATGCGACGACTTACAGAAGGTTTCAAGACCGGACCATACTCATGTAGGGACCCAGGAGCTAATTTGATCACTGACGACCAGGGCATACTAAGTTTATGGAGGGAACACTTCCCCTTCTCCTGAGTGGCAGTGAATGGGCAACACCCGGAGGTGGTGAATCCGAACCCCCAATTTAAAACGATGGAATAAACATTCCACACCCGACTATGACAAAGTATGAAAAGCGATCGCCCGTTTAAAACATAACAAAAGGGCAGGTGCCGATGGCTCTCCATCCGAGCGAAATACGTCGGCGAAAAACTAATAAGATGCGTGCATTAGCTTCTTTGCAGAACATGGTCGGACGAACGTCTACCCGACGATTAGAAACTCAGTGTGCTCTGTCTAATCCATAACAACGGGAACCCCACGATTATCGTGGGTTAAGCCTTCTCAATATCGCATACATACTCCTATCGAGAGTATTGTGTGAAAGATTAAATCCCACCGTCAACGAGATTATTGAACCTTATCAGTGTGGCTTTAGACCTAGATCCAACATTAACCAGATATTCACCATTGGCCAAATCTTGGATAAGACATATGAAAAAATAATCGATACCCACCACCTTGTCATTGATTTTAAAGCTGTCTTCGATAGCACAAAAAAGAGCTGCCCCTATGACGTCATGTTTGGAATTGATATCCCCACAAAACTCATACGGCTATTTAAACTGAACGCAGTCGCGGTGAGCGGAGACAAGACGAAATATCTCCTTCCATCAAACAGACAATCAGTGCATTCGCGTGTTGGCTCCTACGTCACTGTTCACATCATAACTTTGAAATTGTAGATAATTTCGTCTGTCATCAACAACCCCAAAAATTTCAGTTTTGAAACTCACCGCAGAATCAGCCTTGCCAACAAGTGCTAACTTGGACTGAGTCTTCAATTGAAAAGGTGAATCATAAGCAGGCTCTACAAGTCGCTCATTATTACCATACTGCTGTATGGTACAGAAGCGTGGGCGATGTCGACATCCAATGAGGTGGTACTAGAAGTTTTCGCGAGAAAAGTTTTGCGGAGGATTTGTGGTTCTTTGCGAATACCTTAGACGATTGAATAATGACTGTACGAGTTTTATGACGACATTGACATAGTTCATCGAATAAAAAGAAAGAAAAAGACGCTGGTCTCATTGTAACTACCAATTAACTTGTTGCTCGTTCTCTCCAAACTTTTTGAAAAAGTGTTGCTATCCAAATATCTCATTTTCTCCACAAATACGAAGCTATACCAAATCATCAACTCGGTTTTCACGAAACACTTGGTACTATAGAACAAGGTCATCGCAATACCAATGCGATCAAGAATTTTTCTTGATGTGGCTCAAACATTAAATAAGGTTATGGCATGAAGGACTTACATATAAATCAGATGTTCATATCATAAATTACTAACAGAAGGTTTATATTTAAAGTAAAGGAGATCGTCTCAGCGGAATATTCAATTTTTGCTGATGTTCCCCAAGGTTGCGTTTGTGGACCAATACGTAGGTATTATTTATTTATAACCTCAACAACCGCAGACGATAACGATATTTCATGAAGGCTCAACTGCACAATCAAAGTTTTAAATACAGTAGAAAACAGTAGAAATTGGAAGCTGGCTGTCAGACCAGCGCTTCATAGTGTACGAGGTAAGTGTAAACATGTCACATTTAAAGACAGAAACATGTGTAATACTAAGGCTAAACAATGTAATGATTCCCCTAAGCAAGTGAACTTAAATAGCTTTTAATCCATTTACAGCCTAATTTGGTTATTATGATCAAAAATTTATTTTATATGACATAAAGCCAATCTGCATGTACTGAATATAATTTTGGTGATCTGCTTGCGCTACTGGTATAGAGAGAACTACTGATTATCCTTGGAAGAATGATCTCATTTCTCAGTTCTTGTAAAAGATTTGCCAATGAATTTTCGGGCTAATTCTCAGCATGCAATCCTATGCAACAGAAGAAAATTTAAATTGAACTTAAAAATACACTACTAATATAAGGTGTTTTTTATAGAGGTATAGAACTTTAAGTTGGCATTACTTTTCAAGATGACGACCGATTTAACAGCTGTCAACTGATTTATTCTCAGTTTGGTTTGGCAATTCATCGTGAATAGACTCACGCCTGAACAACGCTTGAAAATAGTGCAATTTTATTTCGAAAATAATAGTTCTGTGCGGAAAACGTATCGCGCACTACGTCCAGCCCATATGGCGCACCAAACAGTCAGTTTTTCTGGATGTAGCGGTGTTTCAACATACACTTGAGGATTACCTTCACTCCAAATGCGGCAGGTTTGTTTGTTGGCGTAGCCATTCAACCAGAAGTGCGCTTCATCGCTAAACATCGCTAAAATGGACGTAGTGCGCGATACGTTTTCCGCACAGAACCATTATTTTCGAAATAAAATTGCACTATTTTCAAGCGTTGTTCAGGCGTGAGTCTATTCACGATGAATTGCCAAACCAAACTGAGAATAAATCACTTGACAGCTGTTAAATCGGTCGCGATCTTGAAAAGTAATGCCAACTTAAAGTTCTATACCTCTATAAAAAACACCCTTTACTTTTGGTAGCATGCTGAATTTTTCTTTAAAAATAAAACTATATCAATACTTGTTCTCTCAAATCAGCAATATCTCTGATATATAATAAGACACCTACTGCCTAAGATAATTAACTGAATGAATACATATGTACAAGATTAATCCTTATCTGGATTCATTATTCCATTTTTCATTCATTCGTTAATGTAAGAACGCCTGACTAACATAAAATGCTTTTAAAATGGTATTGAAAAAATGCGAAAATCTTAAGAAAATTTTTATTTAGAGACTTCAGTCGCCATAGTTGACATAGAATCTCTATTGTCAGCCTTAAAATCCAACTCAGAATCACTCTTGCCAACTAGCGATAATTTAAACTGGTAGGACACTTAAGAAAAAGTCATTTTTCGATGAACTGAAACCAAACTGCCAGTCGATAATCATGTGCCTGCTGCTATATAGTGCAGAAGAATGAACGTTGACCGCATCCAATGAGTCGGTAGAAGCAGATTAAGAACTCCACTCCGTTGAAAAGATCAGATAGAAGAAAAAAGCTGGCCAATGTGTTGTTCGAAACAAAATTATAAATAAATTGTAATAAGCCCCACAGGAGACTAGTACTTACTTTATGAAATTTTCAAAAGCATGAATATGTTTTTTATGAACCTTAAAACACAAACAAACAAATTCCAACAAATAATCATGGGTTTGCATTACTCTTTATCATGTATGAGTACATACATACGGATATACAAAAGTATATCAGCAAAGCGTTAATGTGAAAGGAGTTTCATTAAGCTCCGTCCAGAGCCATTGTCCAGCAGCAGCAGCTGCGTTGATCGGCGGAAGGCGAAGCCCTGAACTCTCGCACACTACGTCCATTAATTACATTGTTGCAGTTCATCGCACACACTGTGTCACTACAATGTAGCGAATGTGTGTGTGTGTGTGTGTGTGGATTTTGGAAAGAGAAGCGCAAACACAAATATGTACAAAAGAACTGGCGTAAATAGTACAAAGGAATATTCATGCTGAGCGTGCACATTGAAACATAATAACTATTGGCAGTACAAACGCACATACATGTGCATCCGTATGCAAACATACATATGCTACTATACATAAAATCCCTTGACTTAGTATGGGTAAAAATCAAAAGAATCAAAATCAGAATCAGAAATTAACTCAACAGTAATGTGCTGGCGGCATGGCACGCGGCTGGCACAACAATGAGCTAAAATCGCGACAAGGCAACGAAAGCGATGCCATTAAAATGAAAATAAAAGCCAAAAAGCTTGAAAAAAAATGTGGAGATGATGTTGCTGACAAGCCAACGCACATCCGGCGGGTACGCTTCCGCTGGCATCCAATTGGTGTTAAAGCGTGCAAGGATGCGTATACGAGAGTAATTGAATATTTTGGTAAGGAATTTCGCATGAACTATAGCATATGTATATGTGTGTGTGTATGTGAATGGGTGAATGCAACGTTCTAATGTTAAAGTAATAGTTTTGCTGCAGGGATTATGTGTTCCATGAGAAGCTGGAATTTGATAATCCTTCAGCAGCCAATGCTCATTACGCGGAGTGTTCAATAATATCAGTGCCATTAGTGAATATGCCATTATCAACGTCATTGTGTATATATGCTAACGCTCAAAGAGGCAATTCAAATGAGATTAGGAACTAAAATGTGGTTAATTATGATAGAACGTAAACTAAGTATAAATAATTGGGTTAAAATTTTGAAAGATTGTTTAAATCAATTCTCGAAGTAAATAGAATGAAAGATTTACTGATTTCGAAATTTTGTTACCATGAAATTCTGTTAAGCGCAATTATGATTTCAAAAAATTGTCGTCTGCAAATTTTAATTTTTGAAAATTCTGCATTTCAAAATACTACATAACTTTAAAAAATGTACGCAAAATACTTTCCTTGGGCTTGGGCAGAACTAGGCAGGAGGCCTTTCTGGGATTCCAAAACATTGGGTATTTTAAAAAGTATCCGCGGGTTTTGTCACTCGTCGGTTCAAGACTCTTATTTCTGGCAAGACTAATTCAACTGTATTCTAGAGAGTTATCTATTTTGTGGTTTTATTCCTTTCATGTACATGTATACATAGGTATATCAACTTTGGATCAAAATATTTAAATACCAGAAAGAGAAGTGATTTAACCAAGCGAAATTTATACTGATCGTATCAGTACCACGAGCTGAATTGATTTAACCATGTCCGTCTGTACGTCTTTCCGTCCTTCCGTATGGATATTTGAATCAAAACCAGTCCCTCACTTTTTCGCCAAACTGGGTTCAGATGTGAGATTTTGGTCAAAACTCAGCCAAAAAAGCATTTAGGAGCAAGAAATTTGGTATTATTCATCCATATTACAAATTCCATATAGGTGTTGAAAATCATCGAAATCGGAATATTATATTGTACAGACCCCATATAACCGATTTGTTCAGATACGGGTTGCAAATAATCCGTAATATTTGAAACACTACATCATTCAAAAGACCACCTCGAGAATTTTTGCTAACAAGAGTTAAGGGGTTAGCTGGATTTGAAAATTTAAAAAATTCAATATTTATTCGCCTTATTACATTGTACAACATGTTTAAAATATTCTCATAAAATTTCAAATCGATCGGAGTAAGAGATAGATCCTTTGGATGTTCCATCCATCAGGCCATGTCTGTGTCAATTTGAAACTTGAAACGCGTTTATCTCAAAACTCTATTTTTTAAATCAGTGGATACGATTTCTCGAAAGGTTATAAAGAGATTTTGTTCAAATTTGGCACACATCTTTGCAATAATATTATCTAGTCATTGAACGAAAAATTTTTTCGAGCCAATGGATGGCGAAAATTTGATAAAAATAAGTGTTTTTTTTGTTCAAAGTCTGTCAAAAATTCAAATTTTAATTTTTTGTTTTTTCCTTCGCCCAATAACAAGATTTATTCATGTACTAAAGAAATATTTTTCGTTTTTGATTTTAGATGAACCAATAATGAGTTATGCAGTACACGGCGAGAGAATTTTCTTTTGAGACGTCAAGGGAGATGAGGCACCAACGGCTGACTTTCGGAATTTTTGAATAAAAATTTCTAAAAATACTGTTTAAAAATATATCTTTGATATGGTAAATTGTTTGAATAAAATATATGATTGTATATATATTTAAAAAAGTTAAAATTCCTTTTTTTAACCTGTGAAACCCACCTATCCCCTTAAAGGTTTATCCGCATAAGCACGGTCTTTCGCACCTCTTCACACAAAAAAGTCAAACGGTGTCAAATCGCACGATCTCGGTGGTCAACTGGCTTCGCCAAGACGAGAAATTACGCGGGCGGGAAACTTCCAACGAAGTAAACCCATAGTCGCACGTGTTATGTGGCATGTGGCACCATCTTGTTGGAATCACATATTGTCCAAGTCGTGTTCTTCAATTTCAGATCTCGTCGTTATCGTTTTCAAAGAAGTAAGGCCCAATCACACCTCCAGTCCAAAGAGCGCACCAGAGAGTAAGTTTTTTTATGTAATGGTCTCTCTTTAATTGTTTGAATATTCTCGAAGCCCCAAATGCGACAATTTTACTAATTTACGTATCCACCGAGTGAGAAATGTGCCTCGTGCTTAAAAAAATTTGTTGGAAAAATCGCACACACAAGATACAGTTAGGGCTTTGTGAATGGTCAGACGGCTTCAGTTGTTGTGTGAGCTGGACTTTATACGAAAATAGGTGAAAGTCTATGCCATAATGTGTCATAAGAAGTCCCAGCTCTTGAGAATGTCGAGAAATATACAGATTCCAGTTTTCAGCTACATTTTCACTTATAGCAGCGATTTTTTAGGTGCAACGAGCAAAGCGATTAAGCGCAGGCCTTACAATATGTGTAACCGATCCAGTCTCTTCTAATTTCTTCAAAAGTTTACCATTTGCCTGAGTAGTTAGTGAACTATGTACACCATTGTCTCCTATTAAAGCGAGAAACGTGGTCGCGTTTGAGTCACCCTTTTTGGAGTAGGTTTCAACAATTTTAACGCGTGGTGCGGTTGTTAAACGATCCGTTTCCATAAATGCGTGACTTTCAACCAAAACAAAACATATTTTCTTTGAAACCACTAAATGGATAACTCTATATGTTTGAAAACCAGTATTTCAAACAATATATTTCGAGGGAAAATTATTTTAATTTAAAAATGCTATAAAATTTGACGAAGTTTGGCTTGAAAGTTTTGTACGCAACTCATGAATTAAGACCTTTAGACTGTTTCCAAAACAAAAGGCAAATTATGAAATTATACATATATATAAAACATTGATACAGAAGCCTTTTTTTTGGAGTGTTGATAAAAATATTATTTGAATTTAATAGAAGAACATCAAATTAAATGAATCGAACTAATTTGAGAAAATAATATTTATTCAAAGAGTTTGTTATCAAACTATCCTCGTTGGTATTAAAATAAAGTTATATTTTTGAGCTGCTAAAATATCCTTTGCTTTCGTTTTAAGCAAAAGTTTTCCACACCACTTGAGCAGAAATTTTAAAGGCGAAAAAATCGAATTTTCATCGCAATGAGACACTCATTCAAAATATACATTGAAATAGAAAATAAGAATGATAATCCGTAGTGGATATAACATAATAGTGGCTTTAAGGTAAAAATAAGATCCACATCTGTACAGAAAACCAGAAAACCATATGGGCGCAATAGCCAAGTGGTTGGTTAGCAGTACGTAATGTTATTCGAAAGACATTCAGCAGGGAATGTTATGACCTCCGAATGTTACATATTTCTGACATAAAGAACTAAAAGCTCCTCACAAAAATCCATCGACCGTACGAAGTAGGATTAGAATATCCTCTAGGTCTCTCGATTTATTGGAAAACCCCCAAAATACACACCACACGTTTGAGGAGTAAAATCGACCGAAAATCACTTCAGCGGTTACAATGTGCCAAACATATATATATATATATTGATATGAAAATCCATTTCATTAGAAAAAGTTTCAGTTCTCACAAAAATTTATCTACATAAAATGGTATTCATCCAGATATGTTAATTTTTAATCAAATGAAAAAAAAATTAAGGGATTTTTCGAGAACACTCCATAATCCCGACTTTGGAAATCCACACAAGACAGAATCCATAGTCTCTACATAAAGCATGCATAATGAAAATAACTATTTATCAATACGGTTACTTTTTGTTTTTAAACAAATTTTTCCTCCAATTTTCATAAAAAAATTTAAATGCTATAAGTTTTAAAAAATCGTTTTACAAGCTTTAAAAGAGTTTTTTTACTACAGTAAGTACAACTGCAGCTAACTAAATATTTAAAAAATTATTTTATGAAAATACGTATAAAGTTGAATTTTAAATTCAAAGGAAATTACGGGAGTGATCTTTTTAAAGCCTTGAATCAATACAAAAGATATAATCTTGTCTATGCTTCCTCTGAATTTTTTTGCCAGTTTTCTTGGCCTGCACAGTGTTAATATACATATATATATATTGACCCTTTGTAATCGCTGAAGCGATTTTCGGCCGAGCTACTCCTTCAATTTCTGGTTTTGAGTCTTAATTTTTTTACCCAAAAATTTAAGGGAAAGTTTATTCTAACCTGCCTCTGAACGGCCGATGGATTTTTATGAAGAGCTTTTATTTCATGTTAGAAATGCACTCAAAGGACTGGACATTCCCTACCGAGGAGCGACCGCAGAAGAGGACAGAAAGTTATCTTTCTCTAATTTTTGACGTTGTTCGAACCTGGACTCAAACCCACGGCTTCCGAATTGTAGTACTCAATGCTTATGCTGCCTTGAAATCCAACGCAGAGTCATTCTTGCCAACAGGTGCTACTTTGGACTGAGTAGGCAATTGAATAGTAAAGTTGTCTCTCGACGAACCAAAACCAAACTCTACAAGTCGCTCATCATTCCTGCCCTGACATATGGTGCAGAAGCCTGGACGATATCTGCATCCGATGGGTCGGCTTTAGGAGTTTTCGAGAGAAAAGTTTCGCGGAAGATTTATGGTCCTTTGTGCATTGGCAATGGCGAATACCACAGACGATAAAACGATGAGCTGTACGAGATATACGACGACATTGACATAGTTCAGCGAATCAAGAAACAGCGGCTACGCTGGCTAGGTCATGTCGTCCGAATGGATGAAAGGATCAGGTGGAGAGCGGCCTCATATCACTTGGTATATCTAACTGGCGCCAAACAGCAAAGAGAAGAAAGGAGTGGCGCGCAATTGTTGATGAGGCTATAATCGGGTGAACGGTACCTACGCCAAAGATGAAGAAGAATAATGCTTATCACTCGGTTATTGCGGCAGTGTTGATATATTTCCCTTAAATAAAGTAAACTTCAATTTTAAGACACCTCTAAATGAGAGATAGATTTTTAAGTTACACTTTTATTCCCTTTAGAATGGGAGGGTAAACTCCTTAAAATCATTCATTACGCTACTTTTTTTACTACTACTATTCCTGTTTTTTAGCTTATGTGTTTCACGCTGATGACGCATACTCTCTTACTCGAACAGATTACAAATAACTGCAATTCGAATCGAAATTTTATATTATTTATTATTATAAGTGAAAGTCTAACACTCAGCCAGCAATGAAATTGGATACCCTAAGCACACGCCGCGATTTGTACTACCCTAAAATGTTAGACAAATATAATTTTTCAAACTCCGATTAATGTTGCAGTACACAAATATATACATATACATAATAAGAGTAAAGCATCATATGAACAGTGAATAAGAAAAATCACGATCTGCAACAACACCCCGTGACTGAGCGATAAAAACGCGAAACTATTGCAGCCCAACGTATGTATGTATTACAATCATTTCATAATGCAAGAAAACTTTGTCAAATAGAAGTGCTGAAACCATTAGAAACGAATACTCAGCATTTTACGCCGGGCATACTGAACCACTGCCAGGCGATTTTCATAGAATGTGCAGTAAGTAATCCATCAAACCAAAAGCCATCAACAGCAGCAGTCCTTTCACACACTCGCCATAAAAGGCGGAAATGAATGGATTTGAAGCGCACTAACAACACTAACCACTCATACATGTACTATACATATCAGGCAACGTCGCAAGGGATAATTTTGTATTATATCAAAAATGTATGTGTGAGTTCCCTTGTGGCCGCATGTGTTATAATAATGACGAATTTCTCCATCGAAATTCGTAGCATTCAATAATGAAAAGTTAACGCACTCACGCACGACCGCCTGCTTTCATTTGCGTGGTTCTATATATGTACTCGCGTTTGTTTTTGTTGTTTCATGCACATACTATGTAATCCCAAGCGTATTATGCGCGATGCAATGAAGATTCAGTCGCGTCATGATTTTCATGCGTAACAAATTCGGCACCACCAACTCAACCCCCATGCGCACTTTATCAAAATTACCTATGGCTATGTTTACGATCGAAATGCCATGCGAGAAAAATATTGTTAATGAGAATTTTTTGTAAGAATTGGCAGAGTGTAGAGCCTGCATTGTGCAGGACGAAACGCCGGAGCATCACTTTCAGCCGATTGAGGCGTATAATCTTCCACGCCCCAGTGGACGAAAATAAAACAATACTTTAAAAGCAGCGAATTCCTCGCAAAATTTGGATATGCAGGGAAGCTCAATGGGCTGGGTTCGATCACCCGCGTCACGATCTTAAGGATAAAAGATTCTCATCCACAATGCCGAAAACTTTAATACTTGTTATACTCTAACAAGAAAAATTCTCTGAAAACGAAGTAGAAATAAAAAACTGTATTTTAAATTTCTTAATTGTCGTAGAATATTACAGCCGAGTCAGCAATGCCACACCAATCGTTTCTTTTTTATGAGATAGGCGCGAATTGGAAACACCAAGTGAAGCCTAATATTTCCAACGGTAGGTAGATTTTCACTTCTCTTTGCTTAAACTAATGGATGGGTTTATCGAATACTTTCAATGCAGGAGTGTTTTCATTCCTCCGGACTAAGTCGCCTACTTTACCACTGTCTCTTAATTTGCTGAACCATTTTAATGTCATCCTATATCTCATATCACATCGTTCCATCCTCTGTATTTGTCGTATCTAGTTGGCAAAGGTTCATAAATCTTTCGTGAAAACTTTCACTCGTAAATTCGCAGTGCTGGCAAATCGGAACTGACTGGACGAGTGTTTCGTTCATATACACAATAGGCTCTAAGCAATGGACACCAGATCCCCTACGTGTGTACACCCCGATCTTTAAATATTCTGTTTCACACGACACGAGTAGCAGTAGATCCCAGAGTTGAGAAATAAAAATTTCTTTGCTTCTGTAACTCATCGCAGCAGCATCTGAAGAAAATATAGCGGCTGTAGCTGAGAATGTACAACAAGATCGTGTAGAGTCGATTCGGCGCCGTTCGCAGCAACTCGAACTGACGTATGGAACGACTTGGCTCATTTTAAAACGAGATCTTAAATCGATAGCGTACAAAATACAGCTTGTGCAAGAACTGAAGCCGCTCCACCTTCCCAAGCTACATCGCTTCGCTCTATGGGCTCTTGAAAAGTTCCAAGAAGATCCAACGTTTTCGAGCCAAATTTTGTTCAGCGATGAGGCCCATTTCTGGCTCGCTCAATGGGTATGTAACCAATAAAATTGCCGGATTTGGGACGAAGAGTAACCTGAAGAGATATACAAGAGCTGCCATGTCATCCGGTGTGGTTTGTGGGCTGGTGGAATCATCTTTCCATAATTTTTCAAAAACGATATCGATGAGAACGTAACCGTCAAGGGCGACCGTTATAAAGCTATAATAACCGACTATTTGGTGCCTGAAATTGAAGCTCGTGATCTTTAACATACGAATTCAACAAGACGGCGCCACTTTCCACACATCGCATCAATCAATGGATTTATTGAAAGAACACTTTGGTGAGCAGATAATTTCTTGGTTTGGGACAGTGGATTGGCTACTGAAATTGTGCCACACACACCGTTAGTCTTTCTCCTGTCGAGATATGCGAAGCCTAAAGTCTATGCGGACAATCCCGCTTCGATTCGGCCTTGGAGCAAAACATCACGCGTGTCATTCGCCAGATACCAGTCGAAATGCTTGAACGAGTCATCGAAAATTGATGTCTCAAACGTCGCGGCCAGTATTTGAAAGAGATAATCTTCAAAAAATAAATGCCAAAGAGTGCTCTTTCCAATGATAATAAACATTCCCCATTAAATTTGAACTTTCTGTGTTTTTCTTTTTCTTTAAAATGGTAGATAACCTCGAAATGTGTCACCCGTTAGTTTCTCTGTCCAGAGCACATAGGGATCTTAAAACGATGGATTTGGTTATGAGATTTTCGATCAGCAGACAATCATGCGGCTTAATTTTTGTGTGTTCCAGAGGCTAGAATGCGATCAGCAGATGCTCGAAGGCGATCAGCCTCAGACCATTCGGGGATGTTTCGCGAATTTTTTTATTAAAAATTTTTTTTTTTTTTTTTTGCCAAATATATCTTCATTGTCCATCCTGGCAATAAAATCTTTTCTCATGATTTTGTCAAAATTTAAATAGAAACTTTAAAAAATGGTTTTGTGAAAATTCTTTTTAGGTTCAATTTCCTGCAGGGCATCTTAATGCCCATACAGGTATTTGCTTCTGCGGCATCGTTGATCCTTGTTGCCTGTACATGGTTTTTAATGAGAGTAGTCAATGTCCGCAATTTTTCCTTCTTTATTTTGACTTACATACACATGCATATATATATATATATATATATGGATGCCTGCCAGAATAAAACTATGTTTTGTTGTAAGTACGATGAACAACTATTTTTGTTATTTTTTAGGTGACGCATTTCCACATTTTCTTTACATTCACATTTATCCTTAACACGTCAAGGGAAAAGTGTTTTATTTCGTTTGCTTGAAATATCATTCGATTCTTTTGTGCATTTACCTTTATTACCTGGCAATGGAAATTTTTTTCTGCATCCTTTGATATACATACATAAGATACTTACTTACATGAGGGCACAGAGTTTTTTGTGCATAAATATGTAAGTATATGTATGTAATCGGCATTGACAATCGAAATGTCTACTGTAAATTATTCCATAAGTGAATATTTTTCCAGCATCAAACAATTGCTTGAGAGTTGAAAAATTATGCTGTTCACATAAACTTCACAATGTCAATGTGAAATTCGCTTCTTAAACGTACTTGATTTTCCACATTCCTCTTTTCTTGAAAACTTAGATGATTGCAAGTAAAATTTTCAATTCGCCTTTTTTGCGATTCGTTGCTCAAAATGCAGAGATTTATGAACTATTCGTTTAACATTGTCGTATGTACCTATATGCAGTGCTCACGTGATTAGCCGATAACATGGGTTCGTATCCTGACCTGTCTGGCAAAAAAATTACAAAAAATATTTTTTTGCCAATCCTTCCGTCTGACATAAGTCGGAGGTGACATAAGCTGTAGGTCCCTTCATTTGGCTCTTTGTCCAAGCACTCATTATTATTAATAGCTCTCAGCTAACTAGCTAGTGAAATTTAGTATGAACTTTCAAATTAAATCAATCCAAAATTGGAGGAGAGCAAAAGGTCAAAGCTCGCAGCCAGTGATTTACATACATATATTTACAGATGGCTCTAAATTGAATGACAGAAAGGGGCCCAAAAGTGTTTGTTACTGACGCAAACATGAAAAAATCCACAAAATGATTTTAAATGATCGTAAATTTAAATCGAACGAAATAATAGCAGGCATCCTGAAGATATCAACTGAATATTTGAGTATGAGAAAGCTCTGTGCAAAGTTAGAGCCGTGCGAGCTTACTTTTGACCAAAAACTGCGTTTGGACATGTTCAAGCGTAGTAACCCGATTTTTGCGTCGATATGTGACAATGGACGAAATCGCCGAAAAACAGACGCTTTTGAAGAAAAATAAAGACAATGCACCGTGTCAGTAAAATTAATGGCAAAAATTAATGAATTGAGTTTCGAATTGATTCTGCATCCACCGCATTCTCCAGACCCTTGGTGACTATTTCCTGCTCTCTGGTTTCAAAAGAATGTTCGCTAAAAAGAAATTTTCATCGAATGAAAAAGTGATTGCCGAAACTGAGGCCTATTTTGAAGCAAAGGACAAAACGTACTACAAAAATGGTACCAAAAAATTGGAGGCTCGCTATAATCAATGTATCATACTTAAAGGAAACTATGTTAAATAAATAAAAATTAATTTGGCGTTTTAATACGGAAGACTGGGGACTTTTAATTGACCTGTTATTTGCTACAAAAAAACGTCACAGGGCTACTGCAAGTGGGAATATATATGTTACACAAACGGAGAATACATATCTATGTAGCCTTAACGGCCTTACTTGAGCGCATTACAAAGTCGTAAGTGGTTGCACTTTACAAAAAAGCAAACAAAAGATTGGCGGATAAAAGTAAAGTATTAAAAGTAAATAGATAAATACTCTCATTTTCTAAATGATAGTGAAAGTGAAACAACCGGAGACGGCGAATCCTCTCTCCCAATCGATGACAATGGTATAAAAGTTGCATCACCCGACTACAATGAAAATCGATTGCTCGATTGTTTGAGCCGGGCAGTGACCTGGCTTTTCTAAGCCTTAGAGACAGTCAAAAGTTAAAAGTAACTACATTTAGCATGACATTGAGTGCGTTTGTTGGGCCTTGTGTTATTGTGTTGGACGAGAGTACCTCCTATGAAATATGGTATGACTGAGGTGCACCAGTGGGACTGAGGCTTCTCTAGTTCTTCTCAATGCTCGTTCTCCAAGACGGTCTTCTCTTGAGTACTATCCCAAGGCATCTAACTTTATCAAGTAGCTGTATTCAACACTTCTAATTATGGAAAGTAGAGTGTTGCGAATTATATACCTGTTTTGTGAATAAAAATTAATTACATCTTATTGGGGTAAGAGAGAGGCAGTTAAAAGTTGGATTCAATAATTAACCCTTGGTGCGCGAAGACCTCCTCTGCACTCATCACCATAACATGGAGAACGGTTTGTTTCTTTATAGCACTATAAATTTCTTGTTCTTATACGCAGTTCGACCAGCCTCTCAAATATTTTCAGCAGGAACGGAAAGGACCTGAATTCGTGGAGAGTATGAAAGTTCCTACCGGCTTTCGAGAAAAACAATTACTCTGACTCACCTCAAAGCATCGGGAATGCACTCCAATCTGATATAGTTTGCGCAAATAAGAACTAGTAATCAACATTTTTGAGAATGGTTTGGTGCAATACTTTCAAATCCGATTACTTGAAATGTCTGATAAGGAAATGGATTGTTGGGAAAGTTAGCACAAAGAGTAAGCTTTAATTAGGCCTCACCACTTAGAGTCCAGTTTCCTGCCCCTTCCATTAAAACCACTTCGCTAAAATAAATTTCTACTTCGAGCGTAGCAATTGCGTAATATACTCCAAATGTCTTAAGTCTCTTCGTCAAATCTGCAACTCCTGGAACATCTTCTACAAGGGAAACCTAGCCCGTAAAAGAATATCTTAAGAAGCAATTTACAGGTGACGAGAGTCGTTCCAATGCTTTCTGCATTCAAAAGAAATTATTGATCGCACTTTTCCTAGCAAGTTAAGACTGCCTTATTATTTTTCTGTGAGTGGGGGCTCGAACGAGGAATAGTCTGTTCTGTACAGCCATCTAATGTAGAGATCTGCGACAGTCCGGTATGACTTTTACTTTTGCCTGACTGTCACAGAATATGAAAATGGCTTCTCCTGAGTGCTAGGTTAAAATAAAAGGTGATCCATTTCGAGGTTTCTTACTTTTTTAAAGAAAAAATTTAGCAAATTAAAATTTAATGGGGACCGTTTATTATCATTCGAAAGCACATTCTTTGGCATTTATTTTTCGAAGATTATCTCTTTCAAATGTTGGCCGCGGCTAGTCTCAGGTGGTCTATCTGTTGAGTCCAACTTTAGATGATTCCTTCGAGCATTTCGACTGGTAGTAACACGCGCGATGTTTTGCTCCAAAACCTGGATCGAAGCGGGATTGCCGGCATACACTTTAGACTCTACATATACCCACAGAAAAAAATCTAACGATGTGATATCACACGATCTTGGTGGCCGATCGACCGGCCCAAAACGTGAAATTATCTGCTCACCGAAGTATTCTCTCAATAAACCAATGATGGATGCGATATGTGAGAATTGGCGCCGTCGCGTAGCTCACGAGCTTCAATTTCAGGCATCAAATAATCGGTCATCATAGCGCGATAACGGTCGCCATTGACGGTAACGTTCTCACCGGCATCATTTTTGAAGAAATATGGACCGATAATTCCACCGGCCCAGAAACCACACCAATCCGTTGAATCTCTTCAGGTTACTCTTCGTCCCAATTGCGGCAATTTTGCTTGTTTACATACCCATTGAGCCAGTAATTGGCCTCATCGCTGAGCAAAATTTAAATCGAAAGCTTCGGATCTTATTGGAACTTTTCAAGAGCCCATAGAGCGAAGTTATGTCGCTTGGGAAGGTCTACCGGCTTCAGTTTTTACACAAGCTGAATTTCTTACGCTTTTAATTTAGGATATCGACGTTAAATGCGCCAAATCAATTCATACGTCATTTCGAGTTGCTGCGAAAGGCACCGAATCGACTATCCACCGTCTTCGTGTACACTCTCAGCTACGGCCACTATAGTTTCCTCACTGCGAGCTGGACCTGGTCTATTCGGTAGTATGCTAGTAGTGGTAGTAGTAGTATGGTAGCACTAGTATGCTCAGTATGCCAATTATGTTGACCATAAATTGAACGAAGCGCTCGAAATATATTCCTTAAAGAATGTGAATATTCGTAATAAAGTTGAATAATTGGTAAGCGTTGTTCAGGAGTAAGTCTCTCCATGATAAAATGCCAAACAATACAGAACAAAAATAACATGACAGCTTGACACGACTTACGAGTGATCTGTAAAAAACAGTACCTCTACTTAGATCACCCGTTAAAAGCAGAAATTTCGGGCTGAAATACACCCAAATAAAGTTTACGTGGAAACACCTCTTCCTTTATTTTGTAATAATTTTGTTGTGTACTATATGTTCCCAGCCGGATGGTCACAGTTGTTTATCCATTTTTCCCTGCGGAAGAGCAGTGGCAAAAAGTTGGGGCTGGTATTCGAAGTAAAAACGCAATAATCTTTGTAGGTAAGTAAAAAGTGGCGCATTTATATACATCAACAACGTTCTTTTAATATTACCAATGAGGTCTATGCTTGTGTTTTTCACTTTTGCAAGGCACCATACTACTACACCGTATAAGAGTATGATGGGCCTTACCACGGATATATAAATGTAGCTGGACATAGATAGTAAAAGAGGTCTTCTCATATCTCTGATAACTTATAACCTGCCAATCTGAGATCACATGTAGTATTACGGAGAACAATTTGGTGACATGTCCAACATGTTTCCTATACGTCGTAATAATAGTGATGTATACAGTTAGTTTCTTCCTAATAATCTACCATTTCCCTTTTCTCCGCCAAATTAGGATAATAACCATAAGTATTTAAAGAAAAACCCATTTTTTTACGACTACAGGATATATTAAGCAATTTTAATATGGGTAATCCGAAAATATTGCCCGAAAACTTGTTTAGCACATGGCACATGTAGCATGACACAAAATTACAACATATACATACATACATATACAAATCAGTTCACATAGACATAAATATGTAGGAAGATGTAAAAGAATTTACAAAAAGAAGGAAGAGTAAAACTAAGTACGCCAATTTGGCGCTTTCATGCATCATCATTTGCTCTTTCAAAGGATCGGTTTAAAACTCCCACTAGAAAAAAGTAGAGATGCATGAAGTAAATTAAAAGGAAAGCAAAAAAGACACAGAAACAGTGACAGCGCGAACAGAAATTAATTCAGACAGAAATGTTGAAATGAAAACGAGAACGAAATTAAACACTGAACAATATTTATGGCGCGTCAGAGTGCATAGGCACACACACTCGCAGCAACAAAGAAAAAAAAGGATATATTCGAGCACGGAAATCAAGCGTTTTTGGCCGCGTCACAGTGCAATATAGCGACACTACGAAAACTCAAGCCGGAATCAGCCATATATACGACCAGCGACGCACATTCTATTCTATGAGATGGATAAATGATTGTTGCGCTGTGCAAATGGGTACACCCTTTCGAATTAAACCGAAACCCTTGCCGCGCGACAGGCGGCCGATAGGGCGGCATAAGACTCAACTAACGTTGAGATTGTATAAATTTATATCAAATAATTTTTTTTGTTTTAATTTTTTTGTGAACTCGCTTGCTATTTGCACAGAGGCAGAGGATTTTGTGGAATTTTTTTTATTTGTATCTAATTTGCATATCTCGTTGCGCTCACATCCGCTGCACATGCGGAAGGGGGTAGTGCAAAGCGTATGTAACTGACGCCCGTCGAAAGGTACTCCCTCTCTACAGACAACGAACAAAAAAAAAAAAAAATTGCATGTATGTGATGAGCTTGTGTATGGTTGTGTTAAGCTGTATGGATAAGATACACTCTCATATACATACATGCTTCTGCTTACTTTTTATATTGAAAAGTACAGTTTTAAAAACGTTTACAATCCGTTGTCCTGGCAACTTGTAGTCTCACAACCTCCTTCCTCCTTCTTCTCCTTCCCACTTTGCCTATTCATTTTAGTACATTGTTTTCATAGTTTTATGCTTTAGCAATTTCGATCAAAAATGGTATGAAAAAAATGTTAAATAAAATGTAAAATACTAGAAAATGAAGCAACACAAACAAGTTTTGTACAACAATGTTGGCATACACCAGTGGCGGAACTTGAAGGGATGAGATGGATGATATGCAAAACGATTTTTAATGAATTTATATTACGAAGACGTCAACTTCTGAAACAAAGTGACGCCAGCTCCTTATCAAACTGATCTTTCCAATGGAATGGAGGTTTTTCTCTTCCTCTGCTTTTACCGTTGGATAGCATTGAATGCTGGGTTTTTTTCATTCATATAGACGACATGATCAAACCAACGTAGCTGCTATTTCTTCATTAGCTTAACTATAAGTCTTACTGTTCATAGTTCATTGTCTTTTGTAAACCTCGTCACAAGGACTCAGAATCCATAAATCCTTCGCAAAAACACTCTCTCGAAAACTCCTAATGCCGAATTATCGGATATCCCTTCGTCCAGGCTTCTGTTTCTTTTTTTTTTTATTTACTCAGTTCAAAGAAGCTAGGGCCATATTTCGTCTTGCCTCCGTTCATATTCCAAACCTCGTGATAGGAGAGACCTACAGTTTATTCTATGCCACCGCCGAACAGTTAATTTATTTTTATAACGAGTTTTTATTTCATCTCAGCAATACACTCGGTGGGCTTGACATTCTGACAAACTGCAGAAAAATAAGCTTTGTATAATTTTTTAAGTTGATCGGACCACCACTCGAACCCTGGAATTCCGAATGGTAGTAAACAATGCTAGCCATTTGGATATCGCTTTCAAGTCTTCCAATAGCAATTAATATTCATTTCTGACCATGGGAAGCAAATGCCTCAATTAAATGAATATTGACGTTGTATTCCGATCTGGTCGTCTCTATTTTTTCAATATCGAAATATCGAAACAACGAAACCTAGCTATGTTATTCCATTCTATTGTCAAAGATGCCAGTAGGTGTTTACGCTCTTGCTTTCCAATGAATTGTAAGTTACACAACTCTGAATAGTTACGTTCGCGGCTGTTTTTAAGTCTCTTGAAATACTGTACTATAATTTCCTTATATCGTGCTGTGGATGGTACTCTCAGAGACCATGAATGCAAGTCGAGAAGAAAAAAATGGGAGTCTGTTGTAACTCCAGCTTCTCCAAACTTCATTTTGTGTATTAACGGTCGTTCTTCACACTGGCAATGTGTTCACTTTCTAACACAACATGGTCGTTTTGGTTACGAGTTCTCGATATGGAGATAGTCATGTATGTAGTTTGATGAGTTTTTATATCTCGGTACCTAGTACTACAAAAAATTATATTCTGGACTTCGGCAAAATCGATTAGCATAAACCTACTTGGGAATATTTCCTAAAGGGGAATTTTTCAACCGTTGAGTCAAAGATAATTTCTTTACCCATCTCGGCGTTGAAATCACCTCTTACGATTTTAACATGGGAGCGGCTGCAAAATTCACTTGTGCTTTCCAAGCGCTTATAGAATTTATCTTTAATCAAATCGTTCTTCTTGGCCGTACGCAAAAAATCTCACTTTAATGTTGTTTGTGGTGACCCGTTCTTCCTACGGGGTGAACGGTTGTACTGGACTTCAAAGTCTCCTACTCCTACTCTCTTCCATCATTGTCTCATGCATCTGGTTTTAACGAGCATTAAACTAACTCTGCCTGGGCGACTTTTCAATTAAAGGACCAGACACATGACGTCAAATCTTAGCAAATTATTCGTTCGCCGTGGTCCAATTTGGAAGTAGTTGCACCTTAGTGCAATAAAATAAGGAGGCACATGATAACTTACGTACCTTGCACAAAGATGTGCTAACGTTTCCAGGATGTGCGACGAGGACGTAAGAGTAGACGTTGAGTATAGCCTTGCAACTGACTCAAAATCTACTTTCAGATAACTTTTATTATTGAGATGCAGCTGTCAGACATGTTTTTGTACTAGCCACATTTTATTTTTAAAGCAAACAAACTGTTTTCTTAAATTTTCTTTTAACAGTGTCCGTCGGAGAAAAACTTTGAAACCGTTCGTGACTATTTTTTTTTTTAATATATAAAAATCGGGAATTTTCTTCTCGGACTAAAAGGAAGCTATACCAAATATCCTTGTTTTATTTCTTTGTGGGACAGCAGAGCTAAGTCTGAGCGCTGGGTTTGAGAGTTTGGCATTCCAGATAATTTACGGTTCCGGGAAAACTATATTAGACTTATTTAAGAACTTAGTTTTTGTCCTTCCTTGGCATAATCTACTTCGGTATGTTATATATGGTATTTGTTCAAATTTTTTTGAAGCGCTGTCCTAATCACTCTTCAAGGGCATGGTATTAACTTGACTATACATTGGCTTTTTAGATATCAAAAATCTTTCTATAGCGGAGAACCCTGATATTGAAAATGCCCCAGCAAGCTTAAACTGACGACAATACTGCAAGCAATACCGCCTGGCCTGTCCAAGTGTTTGATGTCTTTCTGTATCCTTCTGTAGTTTTTCATTTAACTCTGCAGGCATTTTTTACGCCTAATACTTTCACTTGGAATATGCTAGTGCAGTATATATATACGAGGTCTGTTTCATAAGTCAGTGACTTTTTGAATTTGTCGCTATGTTACTTCCGCTGACTGTTATCGATTAATAAACTGCTAAAGGCCTTAAGCAAACTGCGCCATTTAGTTTGTGTTTGACAGTCATTGAAAGCAGACAACGTTAAGGTCACCCAAAAGAGTTCTCACTCCCGAAATCGTCGATAAAATCAATGGAATGATATTATACGAAAGTACGATAAAAGAGTGTGCGGTGGCTGAGGCTGTGAATGAATATTTATTTGGCCATGAAAAAGTTATCCGTGCTATGGGTGCAGCGATTGCTCACACATGACCATAAGCGCAACCGTGTAACCATCCAAAAAAGTCTTTGGCGACTTTCAGCAGTAATCCAAACGAATTTTAGGACCATTTCTTTACCTTAGACGAAACATGGTCCACCATACCTCACCAGATACCAAAGAGGGCTAAGGTGGATCTGTCGGCCAACACATCGATTATCTTGAAAATTGTAAAACGGTCACCGGCGAATATTATTCAGAGCTTATAGACAGATTCAATATTGTTGTGAAGCAGAAATAATCTAATTTGGTTTAAAAAAAAATTCTGCTCCATCAGGAATGTGCACTCGTGCATTATAGTCACCAAAACAAAAATTCATAAATTGTAGCTACGGACTACTAGCCCATCCAGAATATTCTCTAGATCTAGGCCCCTGCGACTAATTCTTTTTTCCAAAACTGAAGAAAGGGCTGGACGGTAAGAGACTCGATCAAAATGATGATTATCTCAGATACAAACGCTTATTTTGAGTGACTTGACCCCCTATTAGTGAAAGGAATACAAAAATTGGAAAGCGCTGGACGAAATGTATAAAGTAAAAATGAAATAAGGTTGAGAAATAAAACGATTACTTGATGGAAAAAATATATTATTCAAAAAGTCACTGACTAGCGCATTTAAATGATTGATGTTTAAAACAATACCTGGAATTAATTAGTTTTGATTTGCGAAAAATTTCTGGGAAACAAAAATGATGAAAGCTATGCGGAGCATGTTGCGGTAATTTGAGAAAGAAGGTACACTCTGATACAAGCCATCACCCTGAAAAATTATAGTTATAATAAATTGTTTTCCAATAGGGATGATATGATTTCTAAATGTCGTTTTGGCCACTCTTTATATGTCATGATCTGTAATTTTTGTTTGCATTGTATTCAGTAATGTTTACATTTTCATCCACGGAACACCATAAACGTCGTGAATTTGATGCCTTTGCCTTGAAACAACTTGAAGACGATAACGATTTTTTTAAGAAAATCATCTTCTCCGCTGAGGCTCACTTTCATCTGAGTGGTGCGGTAAATAAACAAAAATGTCAATTCTGGTGCGAAGAAAATCCACAAATTATTCATGAACAACCATTACATTCACCTAAATTGACAGTTTGGTGTGGTTTTTGGTCTTGTGCAATCATCGGCCCGTACTTCTTTCGAAATGAAGCTGGTAGCACCGTTATTGTCAATGGAAAGCGGTATAGATCGATGATAGCCAACATTTTATTACCACAATTGAAGAAGTTGATCTTAACAACATATGGTTCCAACAAGATGGGGCTATATGTCACACATCACGTGCAACAACCGAATTATTCCGAGAAAGGTTTGGAGATTCGATTATATCAAGAAACTATGGCATTGAATGGCTTCCAAGTTGTGATTTAACACCATTAGACTACTTCTTGTGGCGTTATTTGAAGTCATTGGTATTTAGCAATAAAACAGACTCTCTTCAAGCTTTACAAGTCAATATTGAACGTGCTATTCATGACATACGACTTGATTTAGTGAAAAAAGTGCTCGAAAATTGGATTCATCGAATTCGTGCCTACAAAAGAAGTCCTGGGCGCCATTTGAATGATGTTCAGAACTTAATTGTATCCATTATACTTCACATTAAATGAGAAACATTCGAATTTCATTAACAATTAGAGCATTTTTTTAAGAAATCATATCACTTATTTAAAAACCATATATTTCATGCAACAAAAATTTCATCCGTTATGTAAAATTATATTATTTGTAGTCAAATAAAATATATTCTTTATGAGTATTAAGTATTCTCTGCAAATCTTATGTCACTTCTCTCCACGCCACTGGCACAGTAACATTTCCGCCAGTTTATTGCTTACCGCACACAGCTTCGGGTACTTGATTTGCCTGTACCTTCCTATTTCATCCTGTATTACGACCTAATTTTCTATTTTCAATTTTTCACCTTTGATATAAAATACCGTTAATGCGCTTACACAGCTGGTGTTCACACACATACATAACTGCATGTATACAAAGTAACTAAATAGCATTTATGTACATATATATGTGTGGGTAAGGCAATTTTCGTCTACACCCTAAATACACACAAAGCCACTCTCATTTCAATAAAAATGTTCTATTTCAACTTTTATGCTATTTGATGGAAAATATTCAATAAGGATAAGCTAAAAATTGTATTAAGACTTCCTCCGCTTTACTTCCTCCTACAACTTTTTTTTTATGGCTTTCAACTTATACAAAAATTGCCAACTTTGCATATTGTCTCATTAAAAGTTGTTTACCATCATAATTTAATGCGATTTCAACCCCAATTAGCTTTTATCTGTGTGTGTGTATGTGTGTATTGACGTCCTCAAAAAGCGTCAACTATGAAGTGCTGCTCCAAACTCTAAAAGTATATTTTTGAAAAGTTAAAACCAAAAATATTTTCGTACATAAAATTTATAAATACTTATTGATATTTTCTTTCCTCCGCATAATGCCGAAGCCACAAGTAGTCAACCATGTACTTATATAAATATACAAATATACAAATATACGCTTATGTGTGGGGGGAGTATATGCACGAAAGCGTTCAGCCAACGAACCTCAACAACCACCCAAAAAATCACAATCAACAAAATTTCTTTTGAATACGCACCACTTCAACAAGAAAGCAGCTCTAAACTTAATTTATTTAACAAAAGCGATTGCCTGAAACACATACACACACACTAACCAACACAAACAAACGCAGATTCCATGAAAATATTTGGCTGGAATTACATACCTCTCATACATACTCGTATAGTATAGAGAAATGCAGCTTTGATGGTCTTCAACGCAGACAAGAAGTGGAGCAACCACAAAATATCCGCTTCTCCACCCGCACAGCGTAGCGTAAATATGTAAAACAGTTCATCGTACTACCAAAAAAAAAAAAATTATAAGGAGAATGAAGAATGTGCTCACCCGGCTCAAGTTCTTTAAAGCATTTGTAACTGTCCTCTGTGTAGCCTCTTCAATATGTCTCTTTTACCCGCGCAACAACCATGTAGTTGGACATAAACACTTTTGTATGCTGGTGTGTACGTAGAGCGGAAGTTAGCGTAAAAGTTTTACGCCGCGCCATACTTGTGGCTGCCATGTACCCAATTTGGATGCGATTTTACGTGTACATATGCATATAGTTATATACTTATATATAGAGAATGTATGTATTACAAATAGAGTGAATGAAGCCGTACAACCGCAGCTCTGGTTTTAGTTTTTTATTTCGCTAAAGTAGATGTAGTTATATGTAGCGGGTGGGTGGATCGCTTTAAAATCTACTCGTGTTCGCAGTGTTGGCGTAAATTGATAAGGTGGCAAATGAGCTCTCTCATTGCCTAAGCAAGAATTTTGAGTTCAAATCCCCAGCCGCTGCTATTATTGTCGCTTTCTATTGATAACGAATTTAGTGTCCTCAATAGTTTGTATTTCTTCAGGTTCTTCATTTAAGTGAAGGTGAAACGAAACTTAATACTTTTTTATTTACTGTTTTTTAGAACTGAAACTCGTATCAGAGCGAAAGTATTCCTATCTCTCTCTTCCTGTATGAACGCGATAGCATTCATAACCAGATTTAATAACCCCACGTTGGATTTCGAAATTTTTTGTGCTTTCCGTCAAATTTTGTAAGGGAGAAATTGATCACTTTCAAAAGTAACAAATTTTGAACTAAAAAAAAAAATATAATATGAGAAAATGGTATATTAACTTCTGTCGGAAGTATGTAAGCACCAGAAATTTATATCGATCGAACTTGGTCAGGAAAGTATCTCTGTTAAGACACTGAAATTTTCCTTTCCCCACATGCATAATGAATTCCACATTGGTACTAAAAACCATCGAAATCGGACGGCTATAACATATAGTTCCCATACCTGAACAGATCGAGATGTGAGACTTTGGTCAAAACTCAGTCAAAAAAGCATCTAGGCCATCGAATTTGGTATTCTGCAGACATATTATGAGCTGCACATTCTCTTCTTCTTGGGCTTAGGCACCGCCTACGCGATTATAGCCGCATCAACAATAGCGCACCACTCGTTTCTTCTCTTTGCTATTTGGCGTCAGTTGGAAATACCAAGTGAAACCAGGTCGCTCTCCACCTGGTCATTCCAACGGAGTTGAGGGCTTCCTCTGCACCTACTTACATAGCCCCCATACAACCGTTCAGATATAAGGTTTCACGTCATAAACTCGTCAAAAGGTATCTAGGAGCGCAATATTTGGTAATCTGCAGACCTGATTTCAAGTTAATATTGAAACTGAAATCGAATTATTCAATTTTCAATCAATTTTATATGTTCATGGAAGGTATAAGACTTCGGTTTGGCGAAGACAGCCCTCCTTCCTGTTTAATTTAAAATTGGTGTCAGTGCCGCTTTAGGATTTTACTATAATTTTTATAAAACTATTCATCTTTTGTCTCAGATAGACTTCGGTTTTATTACTCTCCATTTGAGCTTAATTTCTGACTAAGGACCATTTTTTCAGCCCATTACTAGCTGCAAATCTAGCAAATGCAGTGGATGTCGCAGTAGTTCGATGCTCAATTCTTCTTTCTGTCCTCCAGCTAGTCTATGGGCCTATAAATAATGTACCATCCACATCCCAAGATACCGAGGAATTAACCGTATCGCTATGATTTCTGGAAGAAACGATAGGCTTATTTTTCTGTTTTTCTCATATCGACGCGAAATCTTCGGTTTATTACTTTAAAACTTGGCCAAACACTGTTTAGAATCATCAACGCATTTTGTTCGTGGATGTCCTTTGCGTACTGCATTATCGGTGTCTATGCGATCACGTTTGAAATCAGCAAATCAACGTTTTATTCTTGTTTCTGATGAAACGGTGTGAATTTCTTTCGATTAGGAAGCAGTGTAAATATTGAAAATGACAAAAGCTCTGTCACTCTTAGCACAATAACTTAGAAATTATAAGTAAAATATTAAAAGATTTTAACAGCTTTCTTTTGAAGGTTAGTAATACTAAGTGAAAATGTGGTGAATGGAATAAAACCTGTGTTATCTATGTGCTAGACCGGGGGCTTCCGAGTCCATGAATGAATATGCTCGAAATAAATTTTCTCAAATCTGCTGGGCCAGCCGCTTATGTTAAAATTATTCTACTTATCTAAGCTCTTGCTGTGCATTCTGAAGAAAACTCGTTCAATTTCGAATAATTTTCTTCTGAAACATTATTTCCAGTAGCTTTTTTAATTTTTCGATTTATATTTGGCTTCCTTCGATCTTAATTTATATTATTTTGTTTTTGAATATGTAGTACTCTACAAGTACATATCAAAAGCCTCCTCTAAAATGATCGGTTGTAGAAAAAAATTAAAGGAAAGTTCGTGAAATTAATCTGGTTCAGTTTATATTTAAAAATAAATTCTATAGGTAATTTATAGCTCAAAGAGAACTAAGCAATCAAGCACCAACAAAAATATTTCCAAAACATTATGAATTTTACGAAAGATTTTAGTGATTTAGCGGTCCAAATAAAGGCAAAATAATTGTTCAATAATCTTCGAGAAGGATCAGAAGTAGAGCTTCAGGCAATTAGTTCTTCTGTGTCAGACCTTGCAAAAGTCCTTAAATTTCTGATGCTGGTGGCATCCGTGTTCGAATAACTTAAATATGAAGTTTAGCTGCGTGACATTATGACTGTTAATTTTGGAGAGTGTTTTACTCCCGCTGTTTAAAAAGCTCTAAAAAAAAGTTGTCGATTGGGACCTCAGGCAACCTTTCGGTATTAAGGGTGAAATACTGTAGTATACTTTACTCCAGATGGAAGCTTTCATGATAGAGACTAAAAACGCAAAGTATACTAAGTTGTTCAGATGGATAGATCGTACAGTAGACGAATCAGGGCGAGATAGAACGGCTTAACCGCCCGCAGGTCCGACAAAGGCATTTGTCAGGACAGCAAAAACATATACACTTAATTTTTGCAGCACTGAGGAGGGCTTTGTGGCATAACATGCATCCAATATATGCATAACTAACAGTGCTACAAGCAGAAAATGCATAAAGGCAAGCCTAAGTGATATATTCTGTCCTATAAGACTACTTCATCCTGATTTCGCTTATACGTCCAACACTGTAACGGCTTAGCAGCCAACCTAATTTAACTTCGCTAAAGAAATGTAAAAATTTGTTTTTTATTTGGTTTAATTTTCTATTATTTGATGTTTGATATTTTGAGAATAATCTTTCTTACTATATTCGGATATCTGATCTGATACAATGCAAATTTGGTTAGTATTGTTATTTGAACCGACCTTGAATGTCGGATTAATTCATCTTTGTTTCGTTTCACACAGCCCACTTGGAAGACCTTGTTCCTATTGCAATATGTGCCACTGACAGATTACCCTTTTTGGTAAATGGCACAACACATCCTTGGTTTACTAAATTCCTTTTTAGCGGGTCACTAAGAGTGGGCTTTAGCTCAGCGTTTCCGGGACGTACACTTATTTGTGTAATGCCTCGGGTAGACCTTTTAAGATAGGTTGTAAGCAAAAGAAAGGAAACCATATATTGTATGTCAATATTATTTTACACTGATTAACGCTAAATTTCTCACATTCGAAACATTTCCCATACCCTATGCCACAGCTAGCAACTCCGCTCCTGATTGTACTATGACTGTTGACATTTTTTTCTCTCATTTCCGTCTTCAATTTATGTATTCTGCGGTATTTTAGTAATGAGATTTACAACAATAAAATTCAAAACTTTATGAATTTCTAAGCATCGGCGCTCATGTATAATAACAAAAACGTCGTAAGGATACCGGCAACCAAAAGTTAACAACAGACGGAAGTTGAAGTGGCACTGATGGTAGTGTTGCCACAACCTCATAACCGCTTGACATCACATAGTTGTAAAGTAGGATTTAGACCGTTATAAAATTTTATACTTGTATACGTAGGAATATTCGTACATACCTATTTGTTTGTGTATATCTACTTACATAGAAGCATACAAATATGCCTATAAACTCGGGTTTGCTTTGGTTTAGAGAAGCGAAACATTTTCTTATGAAATATTCATAGAATTGACAAGATTTTTAGTCCCTCATATACTAAAATATTTATGTTGAATATTACGCAACCGTATCTATGTGTATATATACATATATATTTCCATATAAAGTTAATCTTCAAAAGCAAATTCATGCAAATAAATTTAATTGAAGTTAATCAGGACTACTCTACATTTCGATTACGTCTGCGCGCTCCCTTCCGCAACAATCGTAAATAGGTATTCTGAGTTATCATCGAATCGAAAGAAGAAGAGGAAGAGAGAATACATATTCAAAATCAGCTGGTTGCATGTGAATGTGTGAAATTGAAACAAAACGAAGCAAACAATCGCTAGCTATTTTTGGATAATTCAAATAAATGACAAAATTTAGTTTTTAACGTTAAGAGAGAGAGACAAGGGTTATCCATTTTAGATGAGTGATGAACTTTAAGAAATTGAGCTTGTAATTGATTATTTATTATATAATAAATTTACTTAAAAACAAAAAAACTGTAGACTTAATAAAGATGCTTTCAAGTATGTCCTGGATATTTTTGCGCAAGAAACTCAATCAATTACTTTGACATGGTTTACTTCACCTAATCGAGTAGCAGCTGGCGTTTTTCTCCGGAAGGCAGTTAGCAACATAGAATTGAAGATTATAACATAGGAATGTGCCAGTCAACAGTGTCAATGTTACTGCATAATCTCCTTGAATTCGTGGAATCTTCCACTGGTGGGTCAAATTTATTTGGCCAACGTTGATCAAAACTCATTAAATTTTCATATTGCTCATGTGTTGTATCAAAAAGTGTCATTAAGCTCATAAAACTAAAAAAAGACATCGTTATGACTATTCCGATTTTGAAAACATGTTTTACTTACATTTCAGATAAAATTATGCTATGTAAGTACACGAAAATGTACAATCGAACTGTTCTCCGCCAATTAAATTACAACGTAAAAAACGTAATTACGATCGAAATGTAGAATACATAGAATTTGATAGAATCGAAAGTTTCGAAGATTGATCGAAACGGAACATAACGCAGAATACCAAATCCGCCGAACGGAGAAAATTTCGATTCCAGTCGAAATGCAGAATAGGGCTGAATAATCAGATGCATGTATGTGTTCTAAGACGTACGGGTTTTCAAAGACGAGATTTTTTTTATTTTACAGAAATGGAGTTTTACCCATAAAACCCGACCTTTTGGACCAATTGAGCTGAAATTTTGCATGAGGGATTGTTCAGTCACATATGTATCTGCGACCTGGTACTGATCTATTCGAAAGAATCATATTTTTGGTTCGATTTATTTGAAATTAGGTACTTAGGTAGCTTTTTGCTTAGATTAGCAGGAACACTAATTTCCTCTCTGCGAAGTAGATCATGGACCGACATATCCAAAATCTTATCTACATACAAGTATATAAAATTCTCCTGTCAGAGAGTATGTTCTTGAACTCCATCAAACTATTAAACCGATTTTAATAAAAACATAATAAATACGTTAGGTCTACGTTTAGGTTTTTATCTATTTTTCATACCAGGAAGTGAACCAAGGACTGGTCTATTCGAAAAAATCGTATATATGGTTCGATTTGCTTAAAATTCGGTAGATATGTAGCTTTTTGCCTAGATTAGCAGGAACACTACCTTCTTGTTCGGGAAGTAGAACATGGACCGACCTATTCGAAATCATATTTATGGTTAAATGTACGTGAATGAGGATTTCCAGGCTGCAGACCGATTAAATTTGGAAAAAAAACAGTGATTTATGCTTCAATTTATTTAAAATTTTAAATAATTCGTCTAAATGTACCATGAATCAGGAAAAAAGTACAATTTTTCAGAAATATTTTTTTACAGGAATGGGACCACCGAAGAGAGACAAAGCTTAGAATAATTTGGATGTAAGCATAGGTCCGTGCGTATTTTTTTCGCTGCGTCATGTAATTTTTCTGTTGCCGAAGGCCGCGTTCGTTTTACTTCGAAGCTTTCATATTGACAACTTCGTGAATGACTTTAAGTAGTAGTAGCACAATATTACAAAATAATAAAAAACCTAAGAAATAGTTTAAAATTTAAAAAAAAGAAAGGTAAAAAATTTTTTGACAAACAAAATTCACAATTTTAGTGCTGGTATTCAAATTGATCAAATGTTCCTTAATTTCAAACATACATTTGAGCAGTTGAACAATGAATCAGTACCAAATTTTGACTTTATCCAAACTTGTGGCTCAATTCTATGTTTGGAAAAATCTTCATGCAACTCAAAAATGGTAAGCAGTGTGACTTAACTCAATCCTTTTTTAGAAGGATTTTTAAGCCATTTATCGCTCAATTTAGACAAATAAGCCACTTTTCAAAGCAATATCAGAAGCGGAATTCTGCAACTTTGATAGATACGGTGAGCTTGATAAAATTAAAATTTCTTTTACACCTTTTCGTTCGATTTGATTTATAGGAAATTTTACATTTGCGAACATCGTACATCGAACGGTAATTGCGTCTGTTATGTTACTCTATATACCACGGTTCATGGATATTTCCCAAACGACGTTGACAGCATCCAGTTGCGAATAATCGCAAGTTGGTTAGCACCTTCAAGTGATTAATTAACTATGAGTGTAAGAATTGGATAACTCTCGAAAGTTACATAATATACCTGTTTCTCTATAAACTTCCAGTTAAAATATGATGTTTTCGATCAATATGGTGGGTTAATCGATATAACTTTCGAAACTTTCTGTTGTATTCAAGTAGAAATGATCTTCCACTTCTCGCAGAAAACTTCTATTCACTAATAAAGAGTGTGTTCTCATCCTCATCTTGAGATAAAACGTATGCCAAATACTCAAAAGCTATTTTTGTTCAAATTCTTTAGCTATACTATTTTAACTTTTATACTGTTTATTAAGAACGCTAAGAACTCCAAAATATTTTTCGTTAAATTAACAAGTTATCGAATAGTTCTGTATAGCTGATCAGGCTTTATCAAATATCGTCAAAATATATATAGCGAATATTCTAATCGCTAAAATATACTCGTTTATTGTTTACATAATACTTTTTTTGAAACATAATAATATAATATAGTAATTGGAAGAGAAAAAATAGGGAATTTTGGAAAGAGGTAAAGTAATTTACTCATGTTATTTCGATTCTGATTAAATTTTTCTTGATATGTTTTATCACTTTCCTCAGACAATGTACGTGGCATAAAACTATATGCATGGCTTACATTATTATTGTAATTTATAGATTCAACTTTATTGCTGTCTCCGGCCATTACAAAGTTTTATACCTTTCATGAACACATACAGTTTATTCCAAAATTCAAATTTCGATTGCGATGATTTTTAGTTTCAATCTTTTATTATATTTACGTAGGTAGCATACCGAATTTCATACTCTCATATGCTCTGTCGAAGGATTTTTAATACAAAGCCTAACGAATCGGTTGTATAGTCTTTCGATTTTGATGAGTTTCAATGCCTACATTTAATCCATTGTATGTGGCCAGGGTTCGATTCCAATACATCCAAAATTAAAAAAATTATTATTTTTTAATTGCGGTCGCCTCTTGGCAAATATATCTATCAATATAAAGTTCTCCTGTCAAAGTGTTTCTCCTCGAACTAACCGCTTTGAATGAAATTTCGTTTATATATTTCTTAGGTCTGCAAATAGGATATTATCTTGTTTCCATACCGGACAGTGGACCAGGGACTGACCGCATTAATGGTACCCCTCCTCAAGGAATGTCAAGGCCTTCGAGTATATTTCTGACATGAAATAAAAGATCCTTATAAAAATGTAGGTAACTCAAATTTGTTGGTAAGAACATCAAGACGTAAAACCACAAATTGGAGGAGGAGCTTGGCTGAAAATCGCTCCAGCGTTACAAAGCGCTAATTATATATGGAAATTCGGTACGTATTGTGGCGAAAATGTGAAACGAACGACAAATGAAAGAGAGGAGCCGACAACTGGAATTTTCTAGAGCGTAAAACGAGACGATTATCGTAACGACGCAATTATTCCAGGGTTTCGTTTTCAAGCAGCAAACAAGTATATAAGGGCGACACACGACTGCAGTCAGTCAGTCAGTAAACAGTCGTGAATTGCGAAAGTTGTATACAAGTAATTGTAAATAGTAAAGTGAATTGTAATTGAATTGTGAATTACTGAATAATATAAGGACATTAAATAATCTTTATAAATAAAGGGATTGCAAATTAAGTTGGCGATTTTTATTTAACAATCCAGAGATCGTACCCGAAACATTTGGGAAATCATCGAGGTTGATTCAACAAGATCGTAACAATTAGTGTCAGAAGTGGGATTGTTAAATAAATCCCAAAGGATAATAATTGAAAAATGGTGAAGATTCAAGATTTGACGATACCTCCTCTCAAGAAGGAGTTGGCGAAGCGAGGATTGTCTACAACAGGAAATAAGGCAGAGCTGCAATCGAGACTGCGAGAAGCAATGGAAGTCGAAGGTATCGACTTGAACCAATTCGAATTCCGCCGCGAGGATGAAGATGTATCCTTGAAGAAAGTTGACAAGGAAGGGGCTATTGATTCTGCGAAGGAGTTGGAGCAGCCATCAAGTAAGATTCAAGAAAAGGCTCCTAGCTCATCTGCGGGTATTGACATGAACATGTTATTGGCTGCAATATCACAAAAGATGGATGCACAGGATGCCAAGATGTCACAAAAGATGGAAGCACAGGATGCCCATAGTTCACAAAAGTTGGCTGAAATTTCAGAGATTTCACAAAAAATTGATGCACAAATCGGAACAATCGCACAAATACAGCAAAACTTGGTGAAGGACAATGCAGAACTAAAGGAAAGACAGGATCTAATTGAGAGCAAAGTCAACGAATTGCAAGGTCGGCAAGACAAAATAGAAGAGCTAATTAAGACCAAAATCAATGAGCTCGAGCGACGTGTCCGAGATTTGCAGTTGCATCCTCAAGCCAGATCGATGAACGGCCCGTGGGTAGAGGCACCATCCTTTGACGGCACAGCTCCATTCCAGATCTCCTTCCTCCAGTTCGAGAAGACGGCTGAGTTAAATAATTGGGCCATCGAGGAAAAATCCGCTGCGCTATTTGTTGCGTTGAAGGGACCTGCAGCGGAAATTTTGCTGACTATTCCCGAATATGAGAGGGATAACTATGACGCAGTAATGCGAGCCCTGGAAAGACGATATGGTAGCGAGCACAGGAGGCAAATTTACCAGATGGAGCTGGAACAGCGTGACCAAAAACACAACGAATCTCTGCAAGAATATGCTTTTGAAATCGAGAGATTGGCTCATTTAGCCATTGGAGACGCATCGGGTGAGCATCTCGAAAGGGTGAAAATACAAAGATTCATCAGCGGGATTCAAGACCTGTACACCAAGCGAGAGACTTATGCGAATCCAAAGTTAACATTCGCTGAAACTGTTGCGTATGCTCAGACACGTGAAACAGCGGCACTGCTTTGTAAGCCAGCCTACAAAGTGAAGCGTTTAGAGGTAGAAACACCAGATGTGAGGACTGAAACATTGAAAACTCTGAAGTCGATAGAAGGAATGAATCGTTCTGGTGTCAAGAATCAAGCTAGGAAGTGCTTCAGTTGCGGAAAAGCAGGTCACTTCACACGCGAATTCCAGTCGGGCTCCAACAGAGAGGAAAGACCAAACAAACGATGCTCAAAAGCTGAGAGCATCATAGACGTCCGGCGAATAACAATTACATGAGCAGAAAAGTGGGAGGCAAGCCACTTAAGAAACTGTCAGCAAGAAGACCCAGACTTGGAATTGGTAATGCACGGATTGGAGGTGAACAGACGGCCAAGTAAAGAACAAATGGCAGCGGAAAGTCCAATCGCTAAGGCATACGGGGCCCAATTAGAATTGATATCTGGCTGTTTGCATAGGGTATGGGAAAGTGAAGATGGCGAGTGCTCTGGAAGGCTAATAGTAGTTCCGAGGTTAGGAATTCCGGATATTCTTAAGGAATTTCACAATGGTCCTAGTGGAGAGCATCTAGGCATTAAGAAAATGCTGGAGAAGATCAAGCATAGGTTCTATTGGGTTGGTTGTCGTCAATCGATCGCTGAGTGGGTTGCTAATTCCACGGAGTGCATATCAGCTAAAGGGCCACAACCACGAGACCATTACAAATTGAAGGCCAGGTAAGACAAAGCGATGAACTCTGAAGGCTTCCAAAGTGGAGATTTGGTGTTGCTGTGCAGTCCACAATTGAAGAGGGGCTGTCCCCAAAACTTCAATGCGTTTGGGATGGTCCATATAAGGTAATCAAACGGCTAAATGACGCAGTGTATCAAATCCAGAATGTTGGGAGACCAGGAAGCAAGATGAAAGTGACCCACCTAGAGAGGCTTGCTGCGTTTGGAACAGCGAATGTGTCTGATCGGGACGATCAGACTTAGGTGGAGGGCAGTGTGGCAAAAATGCGAAGCGAATGACAGATGAAAGAGAGAAGCCGACAACTGGCATTTTCTAGAGCGTAAAACGAGACGATTATCGTAACGAGACGATTATCTGAACGACGCGAATATTCCAGGGTTTCGCTTTCAATCAGCAAACAAGTATATAAGGGCGACACACGACTGCAGTCAGTCAGTCAGTAAACAGTCGTGAAGTAAATGCGTTGGAGATTACATTACAGTAAAGTAATAAAAACAGTACATTGTGAAAGTTGTATACAAGTAATTGTAAATAGTAAAGTGAATTGTAATTGAATTGTGAATTACTGAATAATATAAGGACATTAAATAATCTTTATAAATAAAGGGATTGCAAATTAAGTTGGCGATTTTTATTTAACAATCCAGAGATCGTACCCGAAACATTTGGGAAATCATCGATTATTGATTCTGCAAGATCGTAACAATATGTAGCTTTTTGGTTAGATTAATAGGTACAGTACTTTTCTCTCAGGGAAGTGGACTATGGACCAACCTGTTCAAATTCTTATTTATGCCTCGATTTACGTAAATGATGATTTCCAGGATGAGGACCGATTGATAAAAAAAAATTGATTTATGCTTCGAATTGGTTAAAATTTTAGATATGTCTAAACTGATTACTATTGTTTCCCGGGAATGGACCATGGATCAGGAAATAAGTTAAAATTGCTTTAAACATTTCTTAACGGGAAAGGAATCACCGACAGACTGACTTGTAGCCCCGTGCGTATTTTTTCACTACGTCATGTAATTTTTCCGTGACCGAATGCTGCGTTCGCTTACTTCGAAACATTCATATTGACATTTTCGTCAAAGATTTTAAGAATTGAATTAGCGAAACGCACTTATAAATACATAGCTAGATCAATATTAAAGAAATCCATTTCGCCAAACGCAATCGCACAAGGGGTTTTCCAATAAGAGTGATATGATTCCTTAAAAAAAACAGTAATTGTTAAGGAAAGTCAAATGTTTTTTATTTAATGTGAGGTACAATCAATACAATTTAGCTCTGAATATAACATCATTCAAATGGCCTCCACGACTTATCCAAGTCGTATGTCATGAGTAACACGTTCAATATTGAATTTTAAAGCTTGAAAAGAGTCGGATTTTATTGCTAAAGGCCAATGACTTCAAATAACCCCACAAGAAGTAGTCTAATGATGTTAAATTACAACTTCTTGGAGGCCATTCGATGTCACAATTTCTTGAAATAATCGAATCTCCAAATCTTTCTCACAATAATTCGGTTATTGCACGTGCTGTGTGATGTGTAGCCCATCTTTTTGCAACCAGATGTTGTTAAGATCAACTTCTTCCAATTGTGGCCATAAAAAGTTGGTTATCATCTCCATTGACAGTAACGGTGCTACCAGCTTCATTTCGAAAGAAGTACGGACCGATGATTTCACCAGACCAAAAACCACACCAAACTGTCAATATAGGTGAACGTAATGGTTGTTCATGAACAATTTGTTGATTTTCTTCGACTGTTTTGTTTATTTACCGCACCACTCAGATGAAAGTGAGGCTCATCGGAGAAGTTGATTATCTTAAAAAAATTGTTGTCGTTTTCAAGTTATTCCAAGGCAATTTGCAAAAAAATTCACGACGTTTATGGTGGTCCAATGATGAAATTGTAAGCATTACTGAATACAATGAAAAAAGTGACAGATCATGACATATTAAAAATGGCCAAAACGACACTTATAAATCATATCGTCCCTATTGGAAACCCATTTATATGCTCTCTTTACTGTATCATTAACGAAATTATCCGTTTCTAAGAATGACAGGTAATGAAAATGTATTATTTCCCACATGGCCGAAAAATATCACAGACCAGAAGAAATCAGCTACACAATCGACATTCAGTAAATTACTAAGTTTTGTGTATGGTGTAAATACTTTTTTTTCGAAATTCTAATAATGAATGGGGTCGAAAAATCAAGAAACATCAGTCCACAAGAATTTGTGGGAAGGGAAAGAAATAGAACTATAAGACTTGACTTAGCGCAATCATAGACCGTATATTTCCCTCTGTTTAAAAAAGAATCAGATTAAAAAAAAAAAAAAAAAAAAAAATTCACAACCAATTTTTATAAATTGCTTCTCTTGCAATTTCTCTACGTAAAACTCAGTCAACCACATCAAAGCAAGCTAATTTGCGCTCATCTATGCTGCCAAATCGCCTCCTCAGTGTAAATGTCGAAGCAAGTGTTTGGGATTGTCGACTGTTAGCCGGGATTAAACGTCGCTATGACAACATCGAGTGCCGCAAATGGCACTGCAACCACAAAAACAACAGCAATGAGAAATAAGTAGTCAGCAAATTCGCTGCTTACGCAATGTTGAAGCTTAACAAATAGCTCGGATTTGTTTAATATCATTTGACTGACTGTAGGCAAAATCGTGTTTTTCTCTTCCTGCAAAAAAAATTCAAAAAAGAAACAACAACAAAAATATTCACCGATTGCTTTGCTAATTGCAAGACGCCGTTGGGCGGTACGAATTTTTTGTGTTTCATCAAATTTTTTTCTCGTCGATTGACTATGTATACTCCCACGTCGTATGCTCTATATGTATGTATGTATGCATGTATATATGTATTTATTTTCGTATGCAAGTTCCACTCATAAATATGCAATAACAGATCAACTCCATGTCATTGTTGCATACAAAATTCGCTTGCACCTGCGGGCCTCTGATTGCAATGCAACGCGCAGTTCCATTATTGATTTATGTTGGTGCGTTGCTGGTGTAGTTGGTGTTGCTATTGCCGACGACAAAATCCATTATCAACGAGATGTCAAAACAAGACGCTGTAGGTTGATGTGGTCGCTTGTTGATGGTTGTTGGTCTTCATAGGTACTGCTGTTGTTGTTGCTATTGCTTTTTCAAACATTTATAAGCGCAAATAAGAATGGAAGAGAGAGCAACAACAAGCAGCGAGTATGTGTAAACAATTGCCGCTAACGTCTAAATATAACCGGGCCAAGCTATGTGGGTATGTTTGGCTCGCTGCCAAAATAAACCCTAACAGCGACATAAGGGGAGTGCAACATCAACAACCACAGCAACATCATATTCTCATATACATACATATATATAAAGGGTCATCCATTTTGAAGTTCCCTACTTTTCTAAAGAAAAAAACACAGAAAACTGAAATTTAATGGAGAATATTTGTTATCAATCAAAAGAATATTCTTTGGCGCTTATTTTTTAAAAATTATCTCTTTCAAGTGCTGACCGCGGCTACGTCTCAGATGGTCCATCCGTTGCGTTCAATTTTCGATGACTCCTTCGAGCCCAAGACGTGAAATTATCTTCTCACCGAAGTGTTCTCTCAATAAATCCATTGATTGATGCGATGTGTGGGAAGTGACGCCGTCTTGTTGAAACCAAATGTCACGGAGATCACGAGCTTCAATTTAAGGCATTAAATAGTCGCGCGATAACAGTCGCCATTGACGGTTACATTCTCACCGGCATTATTTTTGAAGAAATGTGGCCCGAATATTCCACCGAAACGTTCCATACGTCAATCCGAGTTGCTGCTCTCTTGGATCACCCTTTATATTAGTGCAGGAGCAGACACACTAACACACTGATATATGTAAAATATATACAAGCTTAGAATAAGAAAAAAAAACACAAGCATAAATATGCTATCAGCTTGGGAAAATACAAAACTGGTTCGTGGGCGAGTTAGTATGTCGTTGAGCTACACATTGGCAAGCACAACACACTATTGCATGTAAAAATACATGGAATTGGAATTATTAGTGCGAGGTGCAAGGATGCGTATACGCAACTACAAAAATCATTGTAGTGTAACGACAGTAACAACAACAAATAACAGTAGCGACAGCAATAGCAGCAATAGCCGCTTGTACCAATATCGACTTAGCAGCGCTGAGATTTTATTTGTTATGCTACCATGACAACACATAGTTGCCAAAGCACAGCAGTCTACCCTTCGTAAGCCCCCGAGTTCTGCCATATTTTCATATTTTTTACCAAACTGCATTGTGTACCCAAGGTTTGCTGGATTTGTTCGGCTAACGGTTGTGGTAAACAACAAACATAGGCGAGAGAAATATAGACACTTCAGGGAATGGCGAAGAGAATTCGAACGACGGCTCTTACATATTGACGAAAAGTGATACAAACATCCTTTGGTGTACAAATTTTGAAAAGGGAAAATTTGAAAATTAATTTTTAGTTACAGTTTTCTACAGAACAGTTTTCTGGGCTACACCTTACAGCTTAATTTAGGTTAACTTGAAGTGGTTGCCGAGCATCAGCTCACTTAGCTCACCAAACGGGCTCATTGTGGCAACACTAAGGGACCTAAAGGCCGTTACACCCTAATCAAACCGAATGTTTGAAGTTTGCTAAGCTGAGCAATCGACGTATTTCTGCTCACGATACTTCAAACAAGCCTCTAAAGCTTGCTGCCCCTAGAGACTTCAACCTTCTCTCCAAAATGTGCGGCATTCGCGAAGGAAATACCTTAAGTTTTCAGTTTCTACTCTCTACAACTTCTGCAGACGTCATTTGATGGTACACCCAATCTCTCTGAGCGCCTGCTCGGTGGAAAATACCTATACGTAGACCCATGATGGTAGATATCTAATTTCCTTTTAACGACATAAGCTCTAGTGACCTTGTTTAATTCCATAACGGTCACATTAACCTGGTCACATTGCAACAATTGCCATTTTTCATCTTAAGTTAGCATTCGCGATAAATGAAAAGCTCTCTTGTAGTGAGCCTACCAGTGAGAGCGGTATACCCGAACTCTTTCATTATGACAAAAGTGGAATTAAAGCACTCTTCCTTGCAAGATCATGCGCCATCTGGTTACTCGGTGTGTTACTGTGTTCAGGCGCCCAGATAAAGTTGTGAGAGAACACCCTAGCCATTACGTTAAGCGATCAGTGGCAATTCTCTACTGTTTCTGATTTTATTTTTGCAGATTCCAGGTCTCAATCCAGCCTGGCTATCCGAAAAGATATGGATATTTAAATTCAAAGATATTCATTTATAAACTACTATTTAGTACATTCAGCTGGCTGCTATTGCTAGCATCTAATCAGAAGGGATATGGTCATCCGATCTTAACTGCGTAGATAGAATTGTAGTAGACCAAAGTTGGCGATCTCAGTACTTGAATAAGTACAATGTGTAATAGGAGTTTGATATTAAATTTTCTCCTAATAATCCGAGGCTTAAAACTATAGATACCAGAGTTTGTTTATATAGTTTTTTATATAGTTTGTTATTATATTTTTTCGATCAGATTGGGATGGTATATGTGTAATCTTCTACAAAAATACCTCCCTTTTTCAAATTTCGTTCAGGTAGTTCAAACCGGAAGGACTATTTTACGTCCAAACAGGCAGAAAGCTATTGCGAGTATGTTTTAGATGAAATTTTGCCTTATATGGAAGAAAATATGTCATTTCAATTGTCTATCAAGAAGATAATGATTACTCCCTCAATATCTTCTCGATAGACAATTGAAATGACATATTTTCTTCCATATTCAAACTTCAACAGAAAATTTTAAAAATTATGAAATGCAGCAAAAAAATCTCTGAAAATACTTGTACAAACCCTTAAGGTAGCGGACTCTAATGTGCATAATTTTTGATCATATCTTAGAGGAGCAGAGAGAGTGCAGTTTTAAATTCCAAAGAATTTTCCATGATTTTGACAATTACAACTCAAAATACACGTTAATAAATTCACCTTGTTGAAACATCAAAGGAATTATGACAAAAAAATTTGAAATTTTTAAGATCTGCTGAGCAGTGGAGTCATCGGCAAGTATCTAGCGAGCATCGAGTTACCCGCACTGCTCGGGTATCAAGAGCTCTAGTATATACGGACACTGGTAGCAACTGCATATACATACTTCACATCTTATGTACTTGCTACCCAAGTGTGGCCTCTCACGGTCAAGTCTTTAACCTCCTCTCTTATTCAACCGATCAACAACGGCATAAATTTCATCTCAGTAGCAGTTAAATATCTGATAAATATGCTTAAGATAGATCAGCAATTAGCCTTATCGTATAATTATATCAAAGTTTTTATTTGCAATCTATCTGTCAAGTAAATAACAATTATTGAAAGAATAAATCAACGAAAATCGGTTTAATTTAGATCCGTCTACCAAATGTCAAGCCTTTCATTTTTGATTCACCTATAAGCATAAAATTCAAATAGTTATAATGAATTATATGAGCCCTCAAACTAGAATAATTTCTATATTACAGATATTTTAATCCATATTTAAAAAAAAAAAAAAACTTTAACAGTATTTAATCATACTACGAGAATATAGAAAGATCTTTAATTCCGTCTATTTTTGTATCTTTAAAATCATAATGGATTAAAGCTTGCATCTCCTGATAGACTATGTTCTGGCATAAATTATAGAAATGTATTTAATTTTCGGTTTCGCCTGAACTTATTCTCCCCTACTTGTCATGTTTATATATGCTATTTTAGTATGCACTCGTATATTCTCCCACTCACGTTTCGTTGATCGAATTGTAAAGCAAATATGGAATGAAATTGCATTGAAGTAGTGCATTTTCACAACAAACTTACAAGTAACCAACAAAAAACACGACAAATTTGTTGTAACATACGTGCATGACAAAGTGTTGTGACTAACATAAATAGATATTTCATCGGGTAAGTGATTCGGTAGAAATGTGTATTAGTAAGTCTAAATTCAAAATAAATGCATTATTTCTATCAAATAATACATCCCAGAATTTATTAATATTTGGCTCAAATAGACAAAAATAGCTTCAAAACCAGCCTCTGGAATTTTATAATAAGACAGATTTAACTGAATAATGCCGTTTTGTAGCGATATAGACATATACATACATATAATGATAATTTCGAAAAAAAAAATTGAAGGCTTCTTAATGCTGAAGATTTTTTTTTTTTTTTTGCAAACAAACTTATGATATTCTCCGATGCATCTGTTTAAATTGAATAGTTCTCTGAGAATTAGCTCTTTCAGAAACATGTCCTTAGACTGGAACTCATATTCTTCATTCGGCCTAAACATAAAATAATTTGCCTGCTTTTGCATGTCCAATATTAGAAATGGAAAGAAAAATTTATTCGTAAATGCTTGTAAGGAATATATTCACGAAGATAGAGCCATGTCCATGATCGACACAAGCAGCCCATTACATGCGGTCTTAAACCAATTACTCTCTGGATGGCCAACAAATATTTGTTTGGAGCCTGTCCTTGTACGTAGCGGCTGGTACCTTCGGAATAAAAATGATGCTTCAATGTAAAAACGGATGAAAGATCCCCTTTTTGATGACGATCTCTGCAAATAAGTAGTACCATTTGAAAGTAAGATACCACCGCCTAGATGTTTTATGTGTTCATAAAACTGAAAGCTGACAAGAAGTGTGATGGACGGGACAATATCAGAAGGATGTAGATGACTTGTGTCCATAACATATAAAGGAGCGAAAGTTTAATGTTAGTTGTGTGGTGGGAAAGAAACCCCGTCGCCGAGCTCTAGCATTTAACAAATAAATTCTTCAATACAATATTGACTTGTGACCATACACCGGAAGAGAGGGACGATATGTAGAACCAGAACACATTTAAAAGCGCTGGCTGGATAAAAAAAAGGTACCTTCGGCACAACAGATAATGACGAAAAATCTTCTAATGGTCAGAGACTGATTCACTTCACCAGGGACCAATATATGGTTGGCCGTATCACCATATTCCAGCACAAGAAATATCATCAAGCTACATGTCTGTCTCAGTATCGAAAATCGTACAAACAAATCGTTCATGTTGTGATAAATCGAAAATATATTTAAAATGTTCTAAATGTACGTTCGTTTCGAGAACCTAACATCAACTCGGATTAGTATCCCGGTATAGTGCAGGAGCACACCTACACACAAGAAAGGGTCGAGGAATAGCTGCAATCACAGCAGGCAGATAGCCGGGAACAATTATCAGAAACTTGGTATAAGGGAACTGTGGAACGGCATTCCACACGTATGGCATTGTATCGTCTGAGACCAAGAATTACGATGCTTCTGACGAGTGATCCATTTCGAGGTTCCCACTTTTTAAAGAAAAAACACAGAAAATTCAAAATTAATGGGGAATGTTTATTATCTTTGGCATTTATTTTTTGAATATTATCTCTTTCAAATGTTCGATATCACACGATCTTGGTGGCCCAAAATGGAAAATTATCTGCTAACCGAAGTGTTCTCTCAGAACATCCATTGATTGATGCGATGTGTGGGAAGTGGCGCCATCTTTTTCAAACCAAATGTCGCGGAGATTATGAGCATCAATTTCAGGCATCAAATAGTCGGTTATCATGACAGATAGCGGTCGCCATTGACTGTTCCGTTCTCACCGGCACCATTTTTGAAGAAATACGGACCAATGATTCGTCCGGCCCACAAAACACACCAAACCGTTGTTTTTTCTGGATGAAGTGGCGGCTCTTGAATCTCTTCTGGTTTACCTTCGTCTCATATGCGGCAATTTGCTTGTTTACATACCCACTGGAGCCAGAAATAGGCCTCATCGCTGAACAAAATTTGGCTCGAAAACGTCGGATCTTCTTATAACTTTTCAGGAGCCTATAGAGCGAAGCGATGTCGCTTGGGAAAGTCGAGCGGCTTCAGTTCTTGCACAAGCTGTATTTTGTACGCTTTCAATGTAAAATATCGACGTAAAATTCGTCGATTCGGCGCCGAATCGACTGTCCAGCTACGGCCGCTATATTTTTTTCACTGCGTACTGGTCGTGGTTTATTCGGTCGAATATTATCCAATAATGAATGCTGGGTCTCAAAATGCTGGATGGTGCTGCGAATAGTACGCTCAGTAGGCCGATTATGTTTACCATAAGTTGAGCGAAGCGCGCGAAACACATTCTTTACAATTTCGTACTAAAGTTGAATGATTTCTAAACATTTTTCCGGCGTAAGTCTTTCCATGATGAAATGCCAAAAAAGGCTATTAAAAAAGCACCTCTACTTGGATCACTTAAATAAGGTTTCAAGTCCCGAGCGTACTCTTGTAGGAACCATGCAGGTAATTTGGTGACCGGTATCCAAAGCAAATTCAGTTTATGGAGCACACACTTCTAGAGCCTATTAAATTGCAGTGGAAATGAAACGGATGACTATGGTGAAAGTTCCAACTTCCGACTATGACGAAGCTCGAATAGCGATTGCCCGCGTAAGGAAATGCATTTATGTCGGACAAAAATAAGTTCCATAATTTGAACCTGAGTGTTCTCTTCTCAATAAATTAGAAGAGGGATCCGCGGCCTGCATTAATTATAGTCGGAAAAACTTGTTAAATATTAAGCATTATAGGCTAATCTAGCATAGATCGAAATGCATCACCCATACGTCGACTTTAAAGCTGCCTTCGACGGTAGTACCTCTACTTCGTTGGAAGCATCAGGATCTATTTGGAGCAATTAGCAAAAGAAGAATTGTGAAAATATGGCTAGTCATAGTTTTTCAAGTAGCAGGCAACTAATCGATTGAAAAAAAAAGTTTATCACCATTTGAATTTGAAAATTCAAACAAGTAGCAGCACCTGTCCGACGATTCGATGTGTTTGTTATATGCGAAGAAAGAATGTTTTCATTACTAAATCTGTCGCAAAGTCAGCATTTATTCTATGAAGTTAACTAACGGTGCTCACGGGTATCTAAAGGTCCTGACTACTCATGTGATGTGCAATCTTTCAAAGGAAATCATCTCTGCTCTTGGTGGATAAATTATAAGTACATGTACTTATACCAGTACATAGGAATATGTTAAATGTTGCTTTAAAGCAATCGTAAGAGCACAGCGTATAAGTATAAAATATAAGCAACAACAACAATAATAATAATAATAATAATAGCAACATCAGACAACAGTCGAAAGCATTCACGAATTTACTCCAACAAACGCAATTGAATGACAACAAGCAATTGCGAATTATTCATGCGTCGTTGATGCTTCAGCTCCTTCAGTACTCTGCAAAGCGACGAATTCAACGGCAACGGCAATTTATCAAACGAGAAGGCAATACTGTTGGGCCGGTTGCCATAGACACAGAGGAAATAACAGCAACAACAACGATGGTTCAGCAACATACAACAATAAACGTACGCAAATAAGCAACATGAAATGCAAAGTAGACGAACAAAAGCTGCTGCTTGAGGTTACCATGGAGCCTGGTGCTTGTGTCACCAAATAATGGTGAAGAGCTAGTGTTGGTGGAGGTGGAGAGTGAAGAATGAGTATATGAATTCTTATGGCATGCGTATTTTTCAACATTTTAATGAAAACTTTTAAAACTCAATAAAAATCAATTTTAAATTTAGCTTCAGCAATTGTTGTTGCTGTGGACTCATCCACTAGTAACTCAGGCATAGCTTTAGTCACTTACCTTGTAGCATTATGTTATGGTGTCGTTGTGAGCGGGGAAGAGGATATAAATGGCAATGGTGGTTTATAAAAACAATAGAATTATTGTTTGTACAACAAAAGCGATTGTTATTTTGTAGTTCGCACTCCATCTGTTGTATTCTTGTTGTTGATGATGTTGCTGTTGCTGTTTTATGCAATTACTTAGCTTGTAAAGCAGTTTCCCTAATGGTTTCTCAAAATTGTTACTAATGACTTTTCCTCAATATGGTCCCTGTGAATGTAGCCACTCTACCCACTCCTTGCAGATACTGTGGTAAGGCATTAAGATGTTACATTTATGCACAGATTGTTTAACATTTCTATACACGCTGAAAAAGTTCTCCAAGACATGATGCTTATAGCTTTATAAAGACATGCAGAGTGATATCAAATGGAAAATTTTATCAAAACTAAATAGTTTTAGCAGAATTTCCACCTCCATTTAAAAAACTAACCAACAACTAATAATTTAATTCACATCAAAGATTTCAATTCAATTATTGAACAATAGATTGTTTGAAAAATCTGTGGGTCAAAAGTGAATTGTAACAGGCTTGCCATCTCCTTAAAATTTGAAAATTCATATAAAGGATTGGATACATCCAGTACATTTTTATAAACATACGATGTGTGTTCAAAAGAAAAAGACAAGATTTTTTATTTTTAGGGCCTTTCCACAGCACTACTTCCAATTCCCGAAATACTTCTTGATATCTGAGGCAGTCTTTAGGGGTTTCTTTATTTTTGGAAATTGGAAATAGTCATGCGGAGCTATTTTTGGTGAATATGGATATTCTGGCATCGTTACGGTATCAAACGAAATTGTAGGTAGTACTTCCTAACAGAGGGACAGTGAATATATCCTTCTCGTTTGACTAAACCTGACGAGCCTTTTTATGTCTTGCGACATCCATAGTTCTGATTCAATAGCAGTTCGTAACCATTTATTTCACTTTTTCACGTTTTCACGCAGAAACTGCCTCTCATATCTTTTTTTTTCATTTTTAGAAACAGGCCTGGATCACCATCAATAAGTCACAAAATTGAAGCGAGCGCTTGTCGAAAAATGCCAGGTATTTGGCGACCAAACACGTGGCAATAATTTCCCATCATGACAACGTTCGTCCTCCTGTTGCAATATCGATTAAAAACTATTTGGAAAGCAGCAGATGGGAAGTTTAGTCTTACCCGCCTAACAGCGACCGGTATCACTGGAATTGGATCCACATAAGATAAATGCCAAGGCGGCGCAGTTCTTTTGGTATGGAATCCACAAACTAGCAAAAATATATGAAAATTGTATAGCTTCAGTTAGACAATACTTTGAATAAAATTATGATGATCCTAAAGTTACTGCTCCAAAATTAGTCGAAAACATCGCAAACTCATCTAGAAAGTATTTTCATTTAAGAACAATTGGAAGAGCTCTGAACGATAACGGCTTCCACAGTAGAACGCCACGTAAAAGGCCTATTATTTCTTTAAAAAAATCGTAAACTGCGCTTGGAGTTCGCTAAAGCACATTTAGACAAGGGAATGAATTGTCAAAAAGTCTTGTTAACAGACAAATCGAAGTTCAATATATTCGGCAGCGATAGAAGAGCAAAAATGTGGAGAAAAAAAACCACTGCACTTACTTCCAAAAGTATAGTACTAACAGCGAAGCGACTGCGACTGCGGAATATGGAATTGGAAAGTTTGTTTTCATTGAGGGTAATATGGATCGGTTCAAATATTAGTTATTGTTGGAAGCTTATCTGAAACCTTCGATGGAAAGTTAGGAGCTTAGCGCAGGCTGGATTTTTGAACAGGATAACGATCCAAAACGTACGGTCCATATTGTTAAGGATTGGTTGCTTTATTATACTCCAAGGAGCGCACACACCACCTGAAAGCCCAGATTTGAATGTTATTGAATATGTCTAGGAGATTTTAGAGCGAAAAATTAGAAAAAAATCAGATTTCCAGCTCATATTTACTCAAAGAACGCCTTATTGAAGCTTGGGACAGTATTACTTCCTCAGAATTGACAAATTTAGTAGCTTCGATACCACGACAGCTTCAAGCTATTAATGCGAACGATGGACCAACTAAATACTAAAAAGATCATGTTACCTGATATTAACCAAAGTTTTTGCGCTAAGATAAGTTATGTATGTACTATACCTAGACTTTTGTCAATGTTGGATTTACATTTCTTTTGTCATAGCTTTACTATTTAAATTATTTTATTATTATTTTTTTCCATGATAAGGGAAAATAGTTGAAATAAACTGTATCGTTAAATTTTCCAATAATCTTTTTGGACTTTCAATTCAACGAAAACAGGGGGTGTTGTAGACTTTTATACGCTACTGTATATACAAAAATTTCAATAATTAATTGTGACAAAATACAACAACTGTTAATGCCAATTTCCTACATTGTTAATCCAATTGATTGACGTGTGCAATAATATGGAGGTACTCTGTTACCAACTTTGTTTCCGATTTTCAGCCATGCCTCAACTGTCAACGACAATTTAATAACTGAATATCTACATACATACGATTCTGCTTATAACACACATACATATGTATGTATTTACATACCAACCGGTAATTTTATTACAGCGAAAATAATTTAGCTAACGAAAGTTTTTTATATGCAAAGCAGAGCGCAAATCATTGTCCCATTCGTTCATGCTCCATTTCCTTTACGTTTCCAATACGCTCTGCTTTAATTTTATTCCTTCGTTTGCGTTCATTGTTAATTTTGTTGTTTTAGTACGAGTATTTGCACTGTCGTTATTTGTTCGCTGCGGTTGGCGCGTGGGTGCATATTTTATCGTAACTGTGTTAGTTCTCGTGTGTACTCAGCAAATTTTTGAAGCACTTTGCAAATTGCAACACACAAACAAGCAAACAGTGCACATTTTAACCACAAATCCGTTGCACGCGTTGCCGCAAAAAAGAAACTTTCGACTTTTGTGAAATTTTCAAAAACGCAGCAACAGCTGAAAAGTTGCGAAAAAACGACAAAAACCGAAAAGTAAAAATAAAATAAAAATTGGATAGATTTAACAAAACCTCAGCGCGTTGTTGTTTGTCATAACATTTGCATTTGGAAAGTTTATACTTAATTTGCGGTAGTTGCTGGCAGGCAAATATTGATTCGCATTGTTTTGGCATCGACAACATCTACCTGCCAATTTTCAACCACACCCAGAGGCTATTTCAACTATTTCGGCTTCATCTTTTCATTGATTTTTTCTACTTGTATACGAAAATTTAATTTTTTCATCTTTTCTATTTTTAAGGCATTTTTTTATAATAATTGAATTTTTACACAAATAAAGTGATAAATAAGAAATTTTTAATATAAATAGAATTTTATTTGTGCTTTTATTTTACCCTTTATCACTTTTTTTTAACAAATAGCACTTTTAGTCATCTAAATCTTTTGTACTTCGTTATTAATTTCGTCAATGGAAAGTTTTCAGATATATGAAAATATTAAAATAAATGCTTTCTTAGATTTGAATATTTTCAGAAACTTTTACAAAAACCTCTTTTCTTCTTTTTTTGTCGTCATAAAACTTTCACTAAATCTGCAGTGTTCACTCTTCAGAATAATTAACCTCCGAAGTTTTCCCTTTACAGTCCCGTTCAAGCTGGGAATTTTGCTTTTCTTTACGATACTCAAGGGTCACTCTTAATCTGATCTTCACAAAAGACTGGTCATCCATTCCTTCCGGCCTTTTCCTACCTCTTCGGACACTGCATCGAACACTATCGCAGCTGAAGAATCCATCCGTTCTACGTGACTGAGCAAAAGTAGCAACTATATTTTAAATAGCTGAACTATTTCAGTGCCAGATGTAGTGATTGAGTGGTTCACAGGAGTGACACGGGTTCGAATCCTGCCCAGATTAACATCTAAAATTGTAGAATAAAATCCAATCACGATCGCTTCTTTGAAGTGTTCTTAGAAAAGAATATAGGTCCCTTCATTTATTGGAAAAATATCAAGCCATATACCACAAATTGGGGCTCCAATTGTGGTTTTTTTTTTTTTTTTTTAACAAATAGAGGAGCCTACAGTTTCTTCTAAGCCGCCGAAAGCTTTTTATTTCATGTCAGAGGTACACTCGGAGGGCTTGAAATTCCCTGCCAAGGTACGAAAGCAATTAGTAAAAATAATTTTTCAATAATTATGGGTATTTATCGGACCAGGAATCGAATCCCGGCGTTTCTAATGGTAGTATGCAAAGCCAACCATTCACTTGGCTATTGCAGCCGTCATTTCAGTTGAGAAATAATAACCCATATCAAAATAACCAATAATCTTCCTCAAACCCTTATTCACGGAAACTTTTAATGCCGATTGAGTCGTTGTTCGCTGTTGATCGGCTGTTGTCATCGTTCACTCTTTCTACATATTCGTCGTAGCAAGGCTGTCATTATTATTGATATTAATTCTGGTCCAAGGAAAGTCGAAACTATCTGCAATTTCAATTTTATAACTGTCGGCAGAGGAACGAAGTAAGTAAAACTAACGGAGTGGGGCAAGAATATGATTGACACGCACACGATCCTATAGAATATTGTACATTCTCTCTTTAGTCTTTCTGCTATTATTATTTTCCCAAACATTTGGTAAAATAATTCACAAGAAGGAAGGCCACCTCGTCTGAGTTACCGTTTAATAGGGAGCGACCTAATCCGACGAAACTTCTAAAGCTGTTTGGATTCAGATTAAAGAGCCCTAAAAGTTTTCAGGAATACCTAATAATTGATCACATTGTATTGGTAAAGGAGCTTAACTATTTGTGGACTCAGCCCTCAATGTATACGCCCATTGCTAAGAGGGAATCCCACAAGAAAGATATGTATGAATTGATCTTTGGCTTTACGACCACATTCCGCTTTTGGTAAATGTGAGAATATCAGCACCTCCAAGATGCCAAGACAAATGTGCTGTTGGCTGAATGTTCAGCGGGTGGATATATAATAGCTGATTGCGATGGTTCCCTCTAAGGTCAGTGCAAGATCGGAGGTAAAAAATCCATCTCTACTTATGCAGGCACTGCGAATTTCGGTTTATTCGTGATCGAATGAACTCTAAACAAAATAGACTCTAGAGAAATAGCAACGAAAAAAATAAAATAAACGATGAATACATCAGAAAGAGACAGTTACGAGGACAAATTATCGAACTCCAGGGCTTATAACGGATTCTGAAAACAACATTCTTCTCGCATCTAGTCGAGATACGATTAAGAGGACGTTCGAAGGTACCAACGACAGTACACCGGAAGTTACAGAAGTAAATATAGTCAAAATACCCAATTACTAAAAGGGAACTGTCGACCTCGATGGCCCTGCCATTAGTATCGATCAAAACCAGTCTCAAGTACAACAGGCAAGAAAAACGTGCAAGAAATCTGTCTATCAAGTAAAGAAGAGTCGGCACATCAGAGAAAGCTTTCCTTATCGGCAAGATAGCTATAGGTCAGACTGCCGAAAGCGCCGGCCGGTGATGGAGAAAAGATGAAGCGCCAACAAGACAACAAACGTTTCCTTATATATATATATTTGGAGCTTGTAACCGCCGAAGGGATTTTTGGCCGAGGTACTCCTCCAATTTGTGGTTTTGCGTCTTGATGTTTTTACCAACAAATGGAGGGACCTACAGTTTATTCTAAGCCGCCTCCAAACGGCTGATGGATTTTTTATGAGGAGCTTTTATTTCATGCCAGAAATACACTCAGATAAAAAAAACCTAGTGCGAGCATTTAGTTGCCACACTCAAAAACCTTTTTTGGAGCAAGAAGCTGCAAAAATACCATACTCCTCACGATAACTGGCAAATAAAGGACGAAAAGTCAAGCAAAGCCAATCCAACCAATCCTGGTTGCCATATGCGAGGAATCGTATTGAAGACTAATAATAAAATTAGCTTCGGCAGCCGCCGGCTAAAGTCAAGATATTCTAAGGCGACAAATAGGCTGATGAAGACGACTCGGCGGCCAGTCAGTTGCTGGGGATAGTCTTGCGGACCTAGGATAACAAATAATCTTTGATATGTCCAGATTAGTCAGTGCTTCATTCATGGGTCCTGGATTAAAGATAACAAAATACAGGGGTTAAACAACAGCAACTACAATGTCTTCTATAAAAAAGTTAAGGTAAGGTCATGCTCGACGGCTAAGGGACCGCCAATCTTCGGGCAGGCATTCATCTGATCAAATTTTGCAAAGGATCTGAGGCATGCATCCTGCTAGTTCTTCGCCTTTCTGACCGTGAAAACATTTTCTTGTAAAATTTTCCATTTTTATGCAAAATCATCTTTTCTCTTCAACTGCCGATATTTTTTCCTAACGGTCTTGAAGATGAGCTCATCATTCTGTTGTCTATATCGCTTTGCAGTGAAGCAATCTTCATCAGTGGACAATTTCCTTATATCGAGTTGCTAGATCCAGCACTCAATCAAATAGATTGGTGAATTTTACAGGGAGACATACTTCAAACCTGGCAACATGCATCACTCTCATCCCGTTTGGGAAATACTCATCTATGGGGCTGCATGTCCTAATCGTTGCGCTAAGAATATCTTTCTGCCCACCGCGGCATTGCGAGATCTGAAGCTCACTGACAAAGAGGACATTTGCGTCAACTTTCAACATAAAGAAGCTTGGCGCTCCCTTTAAGCAGTGTTTTTAAAAGAATGTGTATCATTTATTCTAGCTATGAAGTGCTCGTATATCAAAGGATATTGATCCTAAATGTTCTAAGATATTAGTGTTATTTCTTGATATGCAATTTAAATTTCATCAAACCTCAACCTAAGATCCATCCATAATTTCTTAAAGTACTTTTAATGCGCTTTTAAATTCATTAAAAAGAAAAAGAATTACAAAATCCCTTAACACGCACTAGTTGCAATTTAGCACAACTTTACCCACACACTTAAAACAACATGCATACATAAGTACGAACTGCAAGCAGATCGCAGGATAAAAGAATACCCCGAGAGGTAATTTTTTGCTTAAAATCATAACAATTCTAAAGTGACACTATCGAAAAGTAATAGAGAAATTTTTAGTATTCCCAGCCAATCTTACTTTGAACCAAAACTTTTCAAAAACTAAAGTTGTTCGTTCTTCTGTATTTGGCACTTCAATAAAAATTCGATGATTAAATATCGAATTGGATCTTGAATTCGTTTACAAATTCATTTTTCTTCTGGGTTAGTCAGAGCACACTTAAATTTCATTAAAAGAGTATTAATGTCATATACTTGTATGAATGTATGTATGTAAATCTCAATTTCCTAAGGGCATTCCAAGAACTATGCCTTCATATGTATGCACCGCTGATTGTGCATACTTTTACATTTTAATAAAGGCGCAACTATGAAATTGTGAAAGGAGCGTGTTTATATTAGTGCTCGGCTTAGAAATTTGCCGCAGCCTGAGGATTTAGCTGAATTGCTGCATAATGAGCGATGCTGCGTTACCGCGCTTACTATTCCATTCTGCTGCTCGACTGCATGGTCGCGAACGATGTTCATGCGGTGGAATATATTAAAATGCATTCAATGGACTTTTTTCCATTGCGCCATGGAATTATGTTTGTTTAAGTAAAATTGCTGAAGATCCAACAGAGCGGATGCGCCAACGTGCAAATACAGACGTACGGTACATATACTCACTATGTCACGCTGAGGTATGTCTCTGTCCGATTCGGCAGTGCTCCATTTATGTAAAGTGTGGACCACATGGGTCGATGAGTACTCCAAAGTTACCTATAATCTTTATAAAATATGTGGTCAAATTATAATCAAGCTGTCCTAGCTGAGCTCTTTAAGGGGTGTGCGACGAGGAAGCAAGAAATCGATGAGTCTCAACTTTAACTAAACCCAGGGTGATCCAAGTAGAGGCTCTTTTTTCCATAGCCATTTTTTGACAGATCACGCGAGAGTCGTCTCAAGCTGTCACGTTATTTTTGTTCAATATTGTTTGGCATTTCAGCATGGAAAACTTACGCTTAAAAAACGTTTACAAATCATTCAACTTTCTTACGAAAATTCGCGTTCTGTAAAGAATATGTTTCGCGCGCTTCGCTCAAGTTATGGTAAACATAATCGGCCTACTGAGCGTACTATTGGCAACAACATAACCCATCTTGAGACCGACAATTCATTATTGGATAACATTCGACCGGTCGGTCTGTTCGGAACCTCGTTCAGCACGCAGTGAAGAAAATATAGCGGACGTAGCTGAGAGTGTACATGAAGACCGTGGAGAGTCGATTCGGAGCCGTTCGAAGAAACTCGGACTGAAGTTTGGAACGACTTGGCGCATTTTACGTCGAGATCTTAAATTTAAAGCGTACAAAGTACAGCTTATGCAAGAACTGAAGCCGCTCGACCCCTCCAAGCGACATTGCTCCGCTCTATGGGCTCTTGAAAGTTCCAAGAAGTTCTAATGTTTTCGAACCAAATTTTGTTCAGCGCTGAGGCCCACTTCGGGCTCAATGTATGTAAACAAGCAAAATTTCCACGCTTGGGACGAAGAGATTCAAGGGCTGCCATTTCATCCAGAAAAAACAACGATTTGGTGTGGTTTGTGGGCCGGTGGAGTCATCGGTCTATATTTCTTCAAAAAATGAAGCCAGTGAGACATAACCGTAAATGGCGACCGCAATCGTGCCATGAGAACCGACTATTTGATGACTGAAATTGAAGCTCGTGATCTTCGCGACATTTTGTTTCAAAAAGACTGCGCCACTTTTCACACATCGCATCAATCATTGGTTTTATTGAGAGAATACTTCGGTGAGCAGATAATTTCACGTTTTGGTGCGGTCGATTGGCCACCAAGATCGTCGGATATCAAACCGTTAGACTTTTTTCTGTGGGGATATGTAAAGTCTAAAGTCGATGCGAATAATCCCGCTTCGGCGCAGGCCTTGGAGCAAAACATCACCCTGGTCATTCGCCAGATGCTAGTGCAATGTCTAACACAAGAAGCCCCAAAATTTGCCGACAACCAGTTTTGATTCCAAGTACGTATTGGCCACATGCCTGCGAATATAAGAGAACAAAAGGCTGTCTGCAAGAGTTGTCTCCAAATACTTGTCGAATAGACTGTCACTATATGACATTAACGATGTAGCTGAAGAGTACGTGGTGACGAATGGTATACCGCAGAGCTTGGAACTGGGTCCACTGCTGCGGAACGTAGTTTACGATACAGTAATGCTACTTACACTACCAGAAGGAGTCTAAATTATCAGGTATGCTGATGATATTGCAGAAACTGTGGTAGAAAATAAACTCATCCAAATCGATAGCCTATATGAAGACAGTATCCTAAACACCAGATTTGTTTCAAAACTCAAATAGAGGCATTGGAAGATGACTTACAAAAAAAGAACGCAACGAAGGAAGGCTGACAAGTATAAACAAATAAACGAAGAAAGGCTGAAAAGTACAAAAGAGTGGTAGAGGCACTGTGACATGGCGACCGTCATGTGAGGAAGTGTATGAGCGAACAGGAAGTGAGTTGTGCATACAAGTTGATCGGAAACCTGCAAATATCCGAATTTGAGAGTGAAAGAGCAGCAACACAGAAGTAAAAAACAGAAAAGGCAACGAAGTGTTAACCAGAAAAGTATATGTGAAGAGTGAATTCGACTGAGCTTGGTCCTGCCAAGAAGTTGCTAGCGGCAGTGCCGGATCAATGGACTACAGTCGGAGTTCGGGATTTATTACGTGGGTGAGTTGTTTTGCAAGTGCAGCATTGTAAAATACTTAGCTGGTCTCGAAGGCGGTGTACTCTTAGCGTGCAGAATAAATAGTGCATGCCAATTATGACTGACGGCATCTATGAAAGATGACCCGTTTCAAACCAAAAACAGAAAACCTATGATACCAATTGAAAAGTGCAACTCATCCTCAGCCTACCAATAAAGCTCTACATCGTTCTCGCCTGAATTTAGCAAAAGACAATGGCAGTACCAGGTGATTCGGTATTTGTAGTTTTCGAAAAAAAAGTTTTTACAAAAGATCGCCAATACTGTACATGATGGTATGATGAACTAAGTTTTCATAGTTCAATAGGTGCTACGTTCCATAGGTCTTATTGTTCTTCTAAAGTATTGGATAAACAAACTTCTGGAAGAATCAGTGTAAGAGCAAAATCTCCACTTCGCTGTAAAGAGCTGGTGGAGAAAGATCCGGTTTCAGTTCGTCTCTCCAACGAACACTAAACAGCAAAGAGAAGAAACAAGTGGTGCGCAATTGTCAACTCGGCTATAATCACCCTTGCTAATTAGAGCGAAATAGAAGATGTTGTATGCAAACAAAGCGAATGTATCTTCTCGCTTTAACACATTCTCTCTACATAAATTACGCTCTTACTCTTTTGCAACATGATCGGTGTTCGGTTAACAATAAGCTGATAACGAATTATGGGTTGGCCCTCAGCTGCATTACGCTGAGACAATTTATAAGTACTCCAAGACAACATAAATCGACCGACAATTTTTACAAGGATATTCTCTACCCTTTATAAAATTAACATATTTATTTTTGCCACAACGTATTTAACCTCATTTGCATATATGTATGTATATGTCTGTAGTAAATGCATAGATTTGTACATATGAACATCAATATTGCCTCGTGACAAAATTTACACAAATCATTATATACGCGCATGCAGATTTATGCGCCCATATTCCTCTACATACATATGTATGTATTTTGATCCACAATTAATATCATTAAAACCATTGTAGGCACAGATGCAGCAGCTTTAGATGGTAAAAGGTGGCACGCAGGAAAAAGAGAGTATCAAGTTGGTCATTACTCTATAAATTTAAAACTCTAAAAATTACTACTATTTACCGATCGGAAGTTGAACTATGAAAAAACGATGGTGGAAATAAAGCTGATTTCCACTGAGGATCTGTTTTAAACCTTTTCTTTTCAAATATATTGAGTTGACGATGAAATCGCAGTAATTATAGTGCAAAACCTAATTCTGGAATCGAAGATATGTACATATACGTAATAGATTTAAATATTTAAGATCACTCCAAAACTTTAATGCCGACTTATCGTATGTTCTCATCATCCTAGCCCCTATACCATATAGCAAGACGCGAATGAATTGAAGTGTTTTGGTTTTCTCCTTATACCAACGGAGTAAGTTACAAAGTCTGCTCCATTTTTACTACATGCGAAATATCTTAATCAATTTATTTCTAACATTTTGACATCCTCTCTAATCTGTGAATAGATAAAGCGCTACTCTGATATGCAGCTGTTACGGCGTGGGCGTTTAATTTTATTAAAATTATAATATTTACTTTGTATTTGTATTTGAATATTGCATAAGCAGGCTCCTTGCTTTTCCATGCAAACATATGGATGGATGGCTTCATTGCGTTTGAAATTAGCTGCGCGTGGAAATAATTAGCGTGTGCTGCCAATTATTATTGCGAAGTGTAAATTAGATTTGTTCTATGTCATTTTTAATAAACAATTATGGTGCTACACAAATATATGTAATTTTTCTGATTGTGGTTGTATTTATGGGATGATAGATGACGTTGTTAATAAACGCTAATAAAAAGTTATTGTCGCCAATGAATAAAATAATAAAAAGCGCAATACACGTGACAAAGTAGCTGCTTGCCTGGTTAGATCGAAACCATTTCAATTTGAAACCTTTCGATGTAGTACTCTTTCATAGAAGCGGAGTAAGAGAACGAAACACACTCATATGGACAAATTAGTTGAAGAAAGAGCTTGCTTAAATAAATGTTGTGGTGCTATGATTGATTCGGATATAATCAATTAAACGCCAATTAAAAAGAAGAAGAAGTGTAAGGACATCAATTTCACCAAGCTTACAATTAGACGCGTTGTGCTGCTAGGTCTTCCTGACCACTTGTCTTCTCTGTCAATCGCTTGTGATTTCCTGATAAATTTCATTTAGCTACCTTAACGTGTGCGCCCTTGAATAGATTATTAAAAGAGATAGTTCTGAAATATCGAAACCAGAGGTAGAGCGGAGTTACCTATCTCCACTAAAACGTACCTTCGACTGCCTTACACACTTTTGAAGATTATAAATAATTGTAAAACTTAAAATGAAGTTTAGGTGAGAAATTTAATTTCTTAATTAATCTAGATTCCGCTTGTGACATAAAATTAGCTAAAGTAAACGGAATCGAAAACTTTTAAAGCTGAAATATTTTCATATATCCGGATAATACTCATAAATTAGCTCGTTTGAGTCAAATACCTTATCTTAATTTCTGTTGACGAGATTTTGAGGGCAGATAAGTAACAATAAATTTTGAGGCGCTTATCTATGTTTAAAAATACCGTTGTAGAAAGAGATCACCGCTAACGTGACGTTCTGTGTTCCCTTACAATGGGTTTGCCATCAGATCTGGTCGCAAGCCTCTTGCAGGATAAGCTTAAGAATAATGGAGAGAAGAGAAATGAGTTAACAGGTACCAATTGAAGGGTGATTAAAAAACTGACTAATTCTCTCATCAACTGGAAAGGATTCACTTCACAGCTAGGTAGTTCGGAGTAGCCGACTATATTCTTTATATTCTTATTTTGGTTTCTTAGTGGCGATATCGACAACTCTTCGAACAGTGAGTCCAAGTTGTCAAATATTCCTACATGTCTACCCGTTTTTTCGCCCACCTGCTGCCAGAGCGATTTAAACGCTTCAATCGACAACACCATCACACTGTATTCGGAACGTAAGGTACAGGTATCATGTTATTATGTCTTTTGAGTATTTTTAATAACGAAACTTCTCCTTCTTGCCATGATATATAAAGTATTATAGACCCACACCAGCACGGCTTCGTATAGGTATGTGGGCGTCTACTGTCACTAACTTAGCGGTGTTTTCTCAATATTGCATCACAGCTTTTACGACTGGTTGGCAAGTAGATACTATTTACACCGATTTTTCCAAAGCATTCAATATTGCCTCGCATAATATTCTGTTGCGAAATCTCGAATGCGCCTAAGGTTTCATTTAATTTTTTCTTTCTTGACTGAAATTTAGTATCGGCAATAGAATTTCGTTTGTTAAGATTGAAGGTACTAAATCCGATGCTTTTGCAGCGCTCTCGGGTGTTCCTCAGGGGAGAATTCTTAACCATTTTATTTACCTTATTATTACTGGCAGTATGCCGATGACTTGTTACTTTTTCCAAATCTCAAAACTGTTTTACGTCCTCATATAATCTTCCTGATGTTTCTCTCCTCAAAGATAAAGAATTTTCAGAGCTAGGAGTAATTTTTGGCTGCCGCTTTAGATATCATTATACTAAAAAAATTAGACAATTTTCTAGGGTCTATAATTTAGAATTCAATTTACTCAGCCCATTTCAATAAAGTTGAAATAGTGCAAAGAAATTTTATTCGTTTTACCCTTCAACCATTCTACTTTGCTGACCCATCGTACAGTGTTTGATGTAGGCTTATATCACTGAAGTCCCTTAGTAATAGATGCACTTCGCGCTGGTTCTATTGACTGACCGAAATATCTTCAAAAGATTACATTCAGTGTCCAGCGAAAAACTACTTTTAATTATGGTTTTAATGTCAAGACATCTGAATCAAATTAGTTGAATATTATTTATAAAACTCATTATCTCGTTTTCTCCTCGTGAAAAAATGTTTTTTTATGTAATTAGATCTTCATTATTCTTAAGATTCTCTCCGTTTTGTAGGCAGTAAGTAATAGCCTTAAATAAATTTGTACATTTAGTAAGTAAGACTTTTGTAACAAAGGCTTAATGTAATAAATGAAGAAGAAATGCAAATGAAATGATCGAGTATGAGCTTGGTTCTTTTCATATCCTATTTTGAAATGTTATAGAAAAGTAAATGAATTCATATAAGTGGCATATCACCAGTATCTATTTTAAGCACATTCCGATGAAACAGAAGCTTTTCTAATGCTTTTTAGATAAGGTCCATCTTATTTGCATCTTCCAAGCAGGTGTCAACTGGGCTTTGGCGTCGCTGCTGGCACCTAGAACAGGCCATAACGATGTAAACAAGCGGCGTCAAGCTAACAACTACGTATTCGTATTGGGTGTACTATTCGGTGCGTTCTCAAAAGATGGCTCCACGTGTAAGTTGTAGTCGATCTTGGAAGCGATTATCTTTTTCATTGGAAAGGTTTCACATCTATTAACAATAATTAGTGTGCATCAGCTGTGTGGTCTGTGGCTGACCTCAACCAGTTTTTTCTGCCTCTTCGAAAATGTCTGGATTTGTGTTAAAAAAACATTTGATAAACGTTTGGGGGAAGTTTTGATTTTCTATTTTATTTGGAAGAAAAGCGCTGCTGAAGCCCATCGAATGGTTGTGGAAGTTTATGGTGAATCTACACCGACCGTTAGGTCATGCTGAGAGTGGTTCGACGCTTCAAAGGTGATGTTTTAGCGTCTAAAACCAAAACCACTCTAGCCAACCCACAAAGTTATAAGATGAGAATTAACTCTTTATCGACTACAACCAATGCGCTTGAGCCGCGCTTTAAGCGAAAAACGGCCAAAAGCGACCGAAAGACAACGCTAAGACCTTGCTCTTTCCGACTACTGGCTTTTTCGACAGATGCAAAACGGGTCCGGGTTCGGGTCCTTTGAAAAAATCAAGGAATGAATGGCCCAATGATTGAATTGAGGACAGATAGGACGCATTTTTTAGAGATGGTATTCGCAAATTACCAGAAAGATGGGAAAAAGTAGTCGCTTCCGATGGACAATACTTTGAATGATACATTTTCTAAATTTTTTTTTATAAAAAAAAACACAATTTCTGAACACAAAAAACAGATCGAATTAATTTGTACTCACCATATGAAGGGGCTCTATTTTGACATCTGTAAAACTTAACTGTCAAACCAAATATGCTTTGTTTTAATTAAAAGCTAGGCATTTATGACAATGTATCGTCTAATAACCGCACAAAGCATTAAAATTGTTGAAATCGACTACAAAAACGGTGATTCAAAAGTGGTCGCGTTTCATACTTTAAGAGGAGGTGCGCATAGTCGTCCAACTACTCAAGCAATTGGTAAAATTTTAAAGAAATTTTAGGAGACTGGTTCGGTTACAGATATTGTAAGCCCTGTGCATCTTCCTTTTGCTCGTATCACCTCAAATATCGCTGCGGTAAGTGAAAGTATTGGCGATGACCGGTATGTGTTTATTTGTCGTGATGTTCTCAAGAGCTGAGACTTTCTTACGACACATTATGTCATATTTTGCCCTTGGATCTACACCTACATCCGTGTAAAGTCCAGCTCACACAGCTACTGAAACCAGCTGAACATTCACAATGCCGTAGTTACGGCGATTAGGTGCTTAAACAACAAGCAGTTCATTGAAATTTTTCCAACAATATTTTATTTAGCGACAAGGCACATTTCTCACTCGGTGGATAAGTAAAAAATCAAAATTGGGACGTTTGGGGTTTCGAGAATTATCAAATAATTGAAGAGAGACCATTACACCCAATAGAATTTACTGTCTGGTGCGGTCTTTGGTCCGTAGATGTGGCTGGACTTTACTTCTTTGAACGCGATAATGGCGACACTGTCATTGGTCGTATGATAACTGACTCTTTTTGGCTTGCAATTGAAGAACACGACTTGGAAAATATGTGGTTTCAACAAGATATTGACACATGCCACATGGATATATGCCTACTTCGGTCATTATTAGGTAAAACAATAATAAACAGGTTTTCTGATAGAAAAACTCAACTTGGATTGTCACTAAGAGTGAGTTTGCAAGGCTGTGAAAGTTTCAACGGTATTCCTAGTTCAGAAATATCCGTGCAGAGATGGTTATTTTTGTTTTATCGAAAAAGAGGTTTGTAAGTCGATTCTACACTTACGAAAAGAAAAAATCTCATTATTTAGGGAGAAAACTAATAAACTAAAATCAGAATCACAAAAGCAGCAAGAAAGGTAAGTTTCACAATAGCCCAAGTTTTATTTCATTCCAATATGAATCCACTCACCATATATATGTATATTTTTTAACATAAATGACCCAATTTTAAAAGTTTTGCATTAAGACCATTTTTCTATTTTTAAAAAAACGCATTTATGAATAAATTCGCGTAAAATATTTAAATAGAAGCAAAAAATTTAATTCTTCAAGCTAAATGTGTAGAATAAAACCACAAATAAACACGAGCGTCAATGATTTCTTCTAACCGACTTTAAAATTGGCTTGGGAATAATGAAACGAGGAAGCCACTCTTCAAATAAACCTCAACCTATTTGTGTGTACTCGTATGGTACCCAGAATAGCAACAGAAGCCAAAGGAAAGACCAAGTTAAGAGCAGAAAATGGAACGGTTTTCAAAACGAACCTAACAACCCAAGTAAACGAAGCAATAATGAACTACAAGTGCAGAGATGAGAAGTCGCAATATTCCGCTATAACACATGGCATAGCGAGAAAAGATAGAACGAAGAAGGAAGCACCTCGATGCTGTGCAGAGCCAACGATGAAAAAATTTCAAGGTAGCAATGGCAGCTACTATTGGAAATATCTTCAGCTCGTGCTATACAATGGAAAATACTCGAAAAATGATTGCGCGGTGAAGTTGAGGGCAACACATATACATACATATATATGAGTATACATATTCTATATAATCATGAGTGTGTGTGTTATAGACCTACACCCATACTACAGCGTAAAACACGAACAAACAGAAAATACACAACAGGCACCAACAGAAACAAAAGCAAAAAGTGGCAGCTAAAACAACAGCCACAACAGGGAAAAAAACAGCAACAACAAGGCTCTCGACTCTCCACATAAATACACTACGCATGTATGCCCTGACAGCACCCACAAGTGGGCACACACATACACACTCACATTCAACCAACCTCCCACCCACACCACATGGCAATCACAAACCATACACCAAGAGACCACCCACCCAGTCCCTATACATTAGCACATACATACATACGCATACAAAGAGTAGCATGGCCACCATGTCAGCCCAGTTGGATGTTCCACTGCTTGCCAGCCTGGGTGATGGCAGATGACTGTTGGCTGGTTGCTAGCTCACCATGGTTTCCATGGTAATATCTGGGCGGTTGGCATGACTGGCAATAATGGCAACCACACAACCAGGTAGCTAACGAAGACTCGACCACAGAGCAGAAAACCCCTAGTACGAACTGATACTGGTTACCAACGGATTCCACTCTGAGTGTCGTTTGGTATGCCAGCAGCAGCGCATCGGGTCTGAGTGGTGAGCAGCAGCAGTAGCAGCAGCATCTTTGCCATCGACTTTACAGCATTGACACATATACACACATACATATACATATCTGTAGTAAATACCTACAAGCCAACAATTTGCATTGTGGTGAGTTTTCTGCTTTATGCCTGAACAAAGCGAAACCCGCAAGTGTGAGTGTGGTGCGCATGTTGGTTGGACTCCAGGGATTTGTAGCAGCTCTCATGCTCCAACACCAATAAAAAAAGTCTCAGTTTAGCTGATGAAGACTTCGGGCTGCTGCTAAAGCTAGCTCCCACCACACGTACTCATACATATGCGGAAGATAATGTACATAAATACATTGCATATTTGTATGCGCTGCTGTCAGTGCCACATGTGCAACATGCATTGAGGAATATGCAACACTCACTGCTGCCACTAATGCTTCTGGGTAACGAGCAACTCTGCTTGCACGCTTACCAAGTTGATCCCCTTTGCATACATACTGAGTACTCGTACTCAGATTCCCCCCGCATCACACTCTATGTCCCTTCCTTGTAGCGAAACCGCAGAACTGTTAAGTAAACTTAAAAATCAAGAGGAGTCAAGTAGAAAAAATCTGTTTTTGCTAGCACAAATGTTTCATTATTGCACCCTTTACCTGTGGATTTGCCTTTTAACGAGCACGAGAACTTCAGATGTGTAACATGGTGATTGCGATAGTATTGGTAAGTTTCAAACTGATGAAAGTTTTTGCAACAGTATACTCAGTAGAGATGCCGTTAAAAAAGTTTTAAAGATATTAGTGTTTTTCATGTACAGATATATGTACATATGAAACGCTTGGGAAGATAACTAAGTTGAACTCTGAGATATTCGAATAAGTTTTGAAGAACCATAAAAATTAAGTTACATTGTGAAGAGTCTTTAAATTTCCTTAATTGATACATACTCGGTTTGTTCGCTCATATTTAATTCCACAATATCAATCCAGCCATATATAATTTCTTCGGCTTGTCACCAACAAGAAAAGCTAAGCCATTCTCCACTACGTTTTGCCATTGGTGGTTTTCCACTTCATCTACTTCCATCAAAGCAAACTTAAATCGCTCATCGTCTTATCGTATGTAGCATTGGCTACCAGCTAATCCTTAAAGCACTACTGATCTTTCTCAAAACTTTTCTCTCGAAAACTCTTTATTTCTACCTAGTTGGATGCTGTCATAGTCCATAAAAGGCGGTAATGTTTCATCAGTGCCTGCAAGTAAGGCTGATTACTCCTTGAATTCCACATACCTGTAGGTGATACTCTATCGGATCCTCACTGCCATATTTAGGAGTTAGTTAGCCATTTTTCGCCGCTTTGTTGCTCCTCATAGGCGGGTGATGCAACTTTTATTTCAACGTTATCGATTGCAGATTCCACTTCATTCATGTAGTAAGCAAACAGAAAAATTTTCATCTTCAAACCACCTCTAAGTCATCTCATTTTCTTGTAAAACTTGAGAGTATTCTCCTTGTCGGTTATCTCATCAACTTATTCATTTCAATATCTGCTCAAAAGACTCGCCTTGCGCTCGTTAGAAATTTTATGAGATAGATAATCCTTGTTCTTCTTGTCTAATATAACCTCATACTTCCAAGGCTACGAAATACTAATTGTTTCTTTAAAAATATTACATGGAGGACTTAAATTCCAATCCACAGTCGATATCGAGCGTCCCTGGTGTATGTTGTCACGAGTTTTTTGCAACACAGAGCTAGGTTCGTATCTTGGTTGCAATGAAATGGTGGATTGAGTCGATTTTAGGACATAGGAGACCTCCAACACAATATCTGTTTTCGGGTCTTTTAATACGGTAGCCAAGCCAAAAAATAGGGATCTTATATTTTATTTCCCAAAAATATGCTCAGCATCAGTCCACTTTCCAAGGTCTCGTAAAAAAGGGAGAATAATTAAATACTACCTAAAGATCCACAAAGTCCCACAGTCCACTCTTCTATTAATAACCATATCGCCAGTTCCGAGGGTTAGTTGAGCTTGTTGCCATGAGAAGGCTCATAGGTAGGGTCAAATCCCGACCAAACAATAAAATCAACTTTTAGAAATTTCTGTCGCCGCTCGTCTTGGGATGGCGCCCCCTCCGACAGTACTTCTGACATAAAATTATAAGCTTCTCATAAAAATCGGAGGCAACTTGAAAAAACTCCAGGTCCCTTTATTTGTTTGAAAAATATCAAGAAACACTCCCTCAAAATGGAGGCGGTAAAGTTAGGTTAAATGAAAGTGATTTTCGGGTATCGGCACACTTAGGCCATCAAACGGACCCATTGTGATTCAACTAACGATCCTAATGCCACACCCGCTAATCAAACCAATACGTTGAGCTAAAAAAACTTTACACTTTTACATATCTTAGCATCCAACAATTTACTCATATCACTAAAAGTTATAGTACCTAGAGACTTCAGTCTACTCCTCGAGCAATCGTGATACATTTTTATTTCATATTGGACACATTATCATGGTCATATTGCATTCTTTGAGAAGATTTCAATTTTAAGTTAGAATCTGAAATGAATAAAACTCTCTGGGCCTGCAAGTAGTAGGAAATGAAGCGACATTCGTTGCAAGCTCGTGCGCCATCTCAATACCCGGTATTTTACTGTGAGCAGGCAGCGATACTTGGTTTTCAGTGTACTGTTTAATCATTATTTTATGCAATCTGCGGACATTCTCTATTGTTACCGATTTTATAGTTGCAGATTCTATATGTAAGTAGATTTGGATATATGTATGATTGGAAAAGAAGTGTATCCTTAGAACCCATCATTTCCATTACGCAGTCTCGGCTTTTTCCGAGATCAGAATGACATTTAGAAGCTCCCTTCAATTACGTGTAACAAAAGTAGGCTATTGCTTATAATTAGGTCCAACCTAAAAATGAATTAAAAAAAATATGACAAATGACGTTGTATTGTGCTGTATTAGAATTAACGTGAGCTCAGTTGGTACTGCCGTCTCGTGCGCTAGGTGTATCGACGATTGCTACAAGTTACGTCCTTTTCTCTCAGGGCTAATCATCGCGGTAACCTTGTCTCTATATTGAGGAAGAAGCAAGCTTTTTAGGTTTAGCTCTACTTACTAAAAAATGCTAGCAAAAATTTTATATCCGATCATCCAGAACTCCTGGATGAGGACTATGTCCGCTGCACCCGAACAAGCAACCCTCCACCCTGTAATGTCTGAAAATGAAATCTATATGCAGGGAGGAAGTTAATGACGCAGGGAAGATCGTCTAATGACGTCCGCTCAACCTTTGCCTCAACTTCAGTATGGACGATAATTGTTGTAGATCTTCACCTTAATCGTTTCGCATCAAAACTTCATTTGTACTGCCGTTATTCACTGGACTTTAAGTGACTTTTTGTTAGCACTGTTTGACGCGTCGCCTTGGTACTTGTCTCTTTTTTTTATATATTAATTTTTTCAGAAATGTTAAGAATAGACACCAGAAAACTTTGAGTAAAAACTCAATTTGCTTTACAGTGCATTATCCACTAAAGAGTCATATTTGTGCCACTGTCCAAACATCCCCATCATAAAATATGGTACATGAGCTCTCTTTGGAGAGAACTAACGCTCGTATAGCAGGAAATCTATTTACAACTTTGATGCTCCAACAATTCGCTCAAAAAGCCAACGCATCAACGCATACATAAAAAAGCCACCCGCACAGAGCCATCTGCACACCTACGTACATACATACACACTTACAAATCCTGTACATACTTTACTAACTGAGCAGAGTAGAGCGCTCGTCCTTTTTGCTGCCCTTTTATGATTGTATTTGTATTTAAAGCTGCTCACAGATTTGCAAACGATTTTCAACACATTTACAATTATTGTGAATGTGTGCAAAATTCATGCATGCACTGGTGTGTGTTCAAATTACTGATGAGAGATATATACATGTGCAGAACTAGATGAATCTACGCCTTTTGGGTGTATTTGTATTGTAGCAAATGTGTGTATGAGTGAGTGTTTAAGATATGATGGGAGACTTTCATAGTGATGCTGGCAACTCCTGGCCACAAATACATAGACTCGGATATATACATAGTATATACACGTGAGTTTTCAATTTTTCAGTTTTACAATTCCATGTTTTGTACTATTTTTCTTTGCATACATACAGGCGTGTATGCCATGTTGTGGGCGTCAGGGACTCATGATGAGTAATATTTGATTGCCCATGATAAATGTAGGTATGTATGTATGTGCTTATGTAAAACTCAGTTGCTTTGTTACTTTCGCTACGTGCCATTGCACCTCTCACTCCGACCGCTGGCTCTTCGCCAGCAACGCCTTTTCTGTTTGCTCTGCGCTATTTGAGAAATGAACATATTCAATCCAGCTCAAATGCGGGCATCCGACTGCCTCCAAAACCACCGGTACACGTACGATAGTGGATTTTATGAACTCTGTGCTCGTCGTCGTCGTCGTCGTCATCATCATCGCTCGTCGCTGGGTATCTACTGTTGCGCCAAGGCCTTCTTTTTTTTTTTTTTTGAGCTCATGCATATATGTAAGTACGAGGAAGCTAGTGTGGGTGAGTGTGTATTGCCGTGAAAATTATGAACCAGCATCGCTTATTTTCTAGTACGTCCGGTCGCGACCCATACGTTTCGTCGTCGTGTGTATTCTTAGACCCGGCCGATACGACAGTCGATGGGCCTGCTGGGTATTTGATTGGAATATTGATGTGTAATGGTCGCGCGTAGAGTTCATATCCTCATCTGTACGTTCTGGGCCACAACCGCAGCATTGGTATTCACGCGATTGCAACTGACAAATCTAATAAGTCCACAACGGTATTGATGGCACGGTTGGTGGTTATGGCGCTGGAGCTAGAGCTCGAGCTGAAAGTGTAGTTGGACTTTTGCAGTAGTATGCTTGTGTGCTGATGCCTCATCATACACTTCCAATGTTGGGCGGAATATTAAACACGTCAGCCAGGCAGCCATCGTTCTATCGAAGGAAAAAAAGAACACCACGACAACAGCAAAGACAGAACGTCGCGACAGCCAGCAGTTGGCCGCTACACACAATTTTGTTGTTTGTTATGAATGTACCGTTGCTATCGCCACAATGCCCAATATGAGTGATTCGAACGAGTGAACGAAAACAACATGGCTGCCCGCCACGGTGACGCGAATTGCGCTGTTGCCAATTTTACGCTTTCACGTCCACCCACATATATAAATATACTCGTGTACACATACATATGTATACAGTTGGCCACATGTAGAAACTGTGCACATAAAATATTCGTACTCTCACTTATACATACATATATACACACAAACCACACATCCATACAAACGAATGTGCATTAAAATTTGCGCCGCAATTTCCAATTTTCCATTTTCTCATTTCATCTGCACATTGACTTTTTATATTATTTGCATATTCATGTGTGTTCACTTTTTATTTGTATTTGTGAACTCTTTGTCTCGTTTGGTTGCAAAATTAAAGCAAATTCACTGGCAAAGCAAACTTAATTATGGTTCTTTGCTATTATTAAAGTAACCGATTTTAAAAAATGTGTTAATTATTTTGAATTAAAAAAAATCAGAAATTCATATTTATAAAAATTTGTATTTACCATATTAAATATACGGTTAAGATTTTTATGGAATTTTATTTTTATTATTATTCACATGAAATACTCTCAAACCCGGCTCATCAATACGAACAACATGACAATTCATGCCCATCGAATCTGCTGCCTATTAACTCGTTTTTATAAAGCAATGTCGACGTATAACTCATAAGCTGAAAGGTCCAAAAATCTTTCTCAGAAAAGTTTAACCCCATTCTTTTTGAAGATACTTGAGAAAATCACAAGTAGAGGTACTTTTTTCAATACCCTTTTTTTGACAGATCACGCGTGAGTCGTGTCAAGCTGTTATGTTGTTTTTGTTCAGTATTGTACTGCACTTCATCATGGAAAGACCAGCGTTTCCAAATCATTCAACTTTATTACAAAAATTGACGTTCTGTTAAGAATGTGTTTCGTGCGCTTCGCTCAATTTATTTTCAACATAATTGGTCTACTGAGCATACTATTCCCAACACCCAGCATTCAGTATTGGATGATATTCGACTGAATAGACCTCGTTCAGCACGCAGTGAAGAAAATATAAGACCGTGGAGAGTCGATTCGGCATTGGCGCATTTTACAACGAGATCTTAAATTAAAAGAGTACAAAATACAGCTTGTGTAAGAACTGAAGCCGCTCGACCCTCCCAAGCGACATCGCTTCGCTCTCTGGGCCCTTAAAAATTTCCAAGAAGATCCGATGTGTTCGAGCCAAATTTCGTTCTTCGGTGAGACCTATTTCTGGCTCAAAATATATATAAACATGCAAAATTGTCACATTTGGGACGAAGAGCAACCTGAAAAGATTCAAGAGCTGCCATTTCATCCAGAAAAACATTACGGTTTGGTGTGGTTTGTGGGCCGGTGCAATCATCGGTCCGTCTTTCTTCAGAAATGATGCCGGTGAGAACGTAACCGTCAATGGCGACCGTTATCGCGCCATGAGACCCGACTACAACCGACAGTTCCCACACATCGCTTTTGGCCGGTCGATTGGCCATCAAGATCGCGTGATATCACACCGTTAGACTTTTTCCTGTGAGGATATGTAAAGTCTAAAGTCTATGCAGACACTCTCGCTCCGATTCAGGCCTTGGGGCAAAACATCACGCGTGTCATTCGCCAGTTACCAGCCAAAATGCTCGAATAAGTCATCGAAAACTGTACTCAACGGATGGAACATCTGAGACGTAGCCGAGGCCAATATTTGAAAGAGTTAATCTTCAAAATATAAATGCCAAAGAATGTTCTTTCGAATGATAGCAAACATTCCTCATTAAGTTTGAATTTTCTGTGTTTTTTTTTCTTTAAAAACTATGGAACCTCGAAATGGATCACCCGTTAGTAATGAGTAACATAATAATTTAGGACGCTTTGTCAGCCATGCATCGATTGGTAACTCTAGCACACATGGACTAAAGTGTAGATAAAAAGCTATTATACGAACGCGATTGCAACTTACAGCCTTTGAATCATCAAGTATCTTGGAGAAGTTCTAGAAAGTATGCTGTTGTGGAAGCTCAATATGTAAGAATGTTATGCATTTGTGCTATATAGACGTAGTAAAGCAAGTCTTTCTCTATGGTGCTTTGTTATAGTGGATTGCGGCCAAAAATCCATATACTAGAAGATATTGGATATTGGAATTTGGATAAAAAATAGAAATGTAAAAACAAGAGAATGCAAGCCCCTGCCCAAAAATCAACGAAACTTTAAACATTTCGGCAGTCAGATCCAATATGCAGATGGAGTATATTATCGAATCTATTGCGATGAGCTAAACCTCAGATAACCCATCAAGCTGCCAGAGCACTGTAATAATAACTTGGAAGTTATGACGGTCTACAGTCACGTGTAAGTCCAGATAGTAATGTGCTGGCAGTTTTTTTGATGGCAGGAGTTATTTACTCTTATCTTTCTTTGCTACCAGACCCATACACTTCGCTTCTTACTCTAATTTGGATAAAACTTGGCTCATGGCACGTTGTCAATCCCAATTATATCGATATCGTCAGTAGTCCAATAGTTGTGAGCTCTTGAGAATATTGTACCTTCAGGAGTCACATGATAAGGGATCGCCCTTGAAGCCTTGTTAAGTTCCGAATTACTCAGAGACCTCCTTTCCAATTCGGGCTACGCTTTCGGTAATGTTCATCATCAGTTTTATAATGATACCTAATTCAAATATATCGGCACAGAGCGAGCTCCGTGTCGTGCGGTCGAAGGTAGGTTTAAAATCGATCAAAATATGGTGTGTATGAACTCATTTCTCATAGTTATTTTCGAAGGTTTGACGCACGGTGAATACCTGGTCTATGGTGGATTTACCAGATCTAAAGACAGTGATAAATTCCAAACATTTCGCTATTGGTGGGTTTTAATCTTTCACGCTACATGGTATATAAGAACTTGAGGAAGGTACACCCACGATCACTCGACTGTATTAGTTTTTACGTGAGAAATCGTTATTCAAGCTTCATCAAATTCGGCTATCGGAACGTCTTTTCATTCGTCATCGATTGGGGATTCAAGCTCATCGTCTCCTGTATATTTAACTAACATTACCTTCAGCTGGCTGTAGAAGCATGTTTTTCCTGTATAAACTCAGCTTGCTCTTGGCGTTGATCCAGAGATTATCTCTTTAGTTCCCATATGAGTGTGGTCCGGTCTTGAGATTTTCAGTGAGTTGCTTCAACTTGTGATGGCAGCTTTTTGGCATCGACCCTTTCTTGTGTTTGTCGGCGGACTTCTTTGCTGCGCAGAAGTGGATACGATAGTAATTCGAGTCGATGTTAAATCGAAAGCATACACATATCCAGAACACCAGTGACATGTTATCCACCTAACGCAACATGATTGATTTGGCTACGAGTTTGGATCGTGGAGAGTCGATTGGGCGCCGTTCGCAGCAACTCGGACTGACGTATGGAACGACTTGGTGCATTTTACGTCGGGATCTTAATTTGAAAGTATAGAACTGAAGCCGCTCGACCTTCGCAAGTGACATCTCTATACTCTATGGGCTCTTGAAAAGTTCCAAGAAGATCCAACGTTTTCGAGCCAAATTTTGTTCAGCGATGAGGCCTATTTCTGGCTCCAGTGGGTATGTAAACAAGCAAAATTGTCGCATGTGAGATGAAGGGAAACCTGAAGAGATTCAAGAGCCGCCACTTCATCCAGAAAAAACAATGGTTTGGTATGGTTTGTGGGCTGGTAGAATCACCGTTCCATATTCCTTCAAAAATGATGCCGGTGATAACGTAATCGTCAATGGCGATCGTTATCGCACAAAGATAACCGACTATTTGATGCCTGAAATTGAAGCTCGTGTTCTCCGCGATATTTGGTTTTAACAAGGCACACATCGCATTAATCAATGTGTTTATTGAGAGAACACTTCGGTGAGCAGATAATCTCACGTTTTGGACCGATCGGTTGGCTACCAAGATCGTGTGATATCACACCGTTAGACCTTTTCCTGTGAGGATATGTAAGTCTTAAGTCTATGCCGATCATCCCGCTTCGATACAAGCCTTGGAGCAACGGATGGAATATCTGAGACGTAGCCGCTGAAATAGTTCTTTAATTAAGCTAAATATATCGTCATCGCCATGGCAAATTAACTTAACTTATGTCATCAAGGTCATTTTCTGTAATTTTTGATATTAATCAGCCTCAGCCCGTTTGGGGATGTTGGGGATGTTCAGTCTTTGAGGCTGAATGTGTGCCAAAGATACATTCTTGGCCCACCGTGAAGTTAAGGTCGCCGAGCAAAATTTTGGCATCAAGGAAGGGGCAGCGTTCACAGGCGCGTTCTCGGCGCTTATATAAATAACTCCGCCCTAATGCGAATTATGGCTAGACGTTCATCCACTGGGGTGAATGCCAGGCCTCGGTAACGGTGTCTCTGTCACACCAAAAATCCAACGTCAAATTTGCGCTTTTTTACATGGTAATTTTAGTATCTCCTTCCGTCCCTATAATGTTCATGACACCCTTAGAGTCGTACAAGAACATAAACGAACTGGACCGCGTCACTTATTAATGAGCCAGAAGCCCCAAGTACTTTCCCTCAAATTGGTATCTTTATCGGAATTCATGAGCTGCTTGAACTATATGGAAAATAATTGTTTCTGGTCAATTCCGGGTAAATGACAGTCAAAACTTTTCCTTACTTGCATAGACTCCTACAATAAAAACATTATCCAAGCTGCGCGATTATATTAGAGTTAGTACTATTTTTGGTGACTGTATTATCACCCAGATAGAAAGTCACCAAACCCATAATATATATAGGGTTAGTCAATATTTAATGCGCTATTCATGACATACGACTTTATTTAGTGGAAAAAGTGCTCAAAAATTGGGTTCATCGAATTCGTTCCTGCAAAAGAAGTCGTGAGGGCCATTTAAATGATTTTATATTCAGAACTTAATTACATCGATTGTACTTCACATTAAATAAAAAACATTTGAATTTCGTTGACAATTAGTGTGTTTTTTTAAAGAAATCATATCACTCTTATTGGAAAACCCTATATGTATATGTTAGTATATTTATATATCTTCATTTATTTCGACTATTATTATTTTGTGCATTATCCTATAAAATGGGCACAATCGGAAGAAGATATGGAAGAAAACTACTTAGTTTCCAACCAGAATAGTTTTTGTAATGAAACAGTTATTCAAATAATTAAAAATAATATTAATTAAATTTAATTATTTGATGAAACAAAAAAATAATAATTTTAATTTATTTAATTTATTTAATATAGAAATAAAAATTACTTTAAATCATATCATGATGTGAGCCACTTTATTACATGGTCTTACAAGAAATACTTTTAGACAAATTTAACAGGCTTTTCGCTCACTCTCCTCATCTCTTCACCTTCGGTGGGAGATTGCACCAAACAATGCTCCAACATTTAAAATAAATCTTTCGGTGTTTGTTTGCATATTTTTCAGCTTTTAATTCGTTTAATGGAAAATTTCTGCAGCAACACAGGAGACAGCGGGCCATATAGCCACTACGCTCTTTGTATAAAAGTAGCAAAACGCACACACATAAATATGTATTTGTACTCAAATATGTCCTTACGCAGAATATATGGTCCTCTGTCTCAAAACACGTTTTACAATTGTCCTTTTCCGTAGTGCATACAACAGCTGTACCAGTAACAGAATCATATACTTATGCATATCTACAAGAATAACAACATATATAGCAACAACTACAACAACAATGCATGCAATGCTTCATAGGTGTGCACACCAATTGAGGGTGTTGCATAAATCTATGCCTATTTCCTCGGCACACATTGCGATTTGCCCTCCCTTCTCTAAAACCCCTAAGCGGGCTGCATGCCAGATTTGAAGGGTGTATGGTGACGAGGGGAGTGACGCTGGCAGGGTGTTTGGTTGCAGGCTGTGTGCACTTTTTTTATCTGTCGCCGCACACATTCAATTCAATATCTCGAGTTACATTTTTTATTGCACACAGATTTATATTCTAGATTTACTGCCTCCTATCCTGCCACATTGGCATTCAGTCTACACTCGGTTTGTTTGTCTGACTGACTGTTGTCTCACTAACTGGTTAGCTACATATTTCACAGGCTGGCAATAAAGCAGCTATGGCTGAGCGCTCTGTCCTTATGGCCAACCGGAGGGGGAGATTATATACAGAGCAGTGCAGGCGCTGAGCGTGGCACTCGAAGATAATGAAGAAATCAATAGAACAACTTTTTCAACGCAGATGAAACGCACTAACAAACATGCACGATATGTGTATATAAATACATAAATATACTCGTGTATATGTATATATGCATGAGGTTTGCGTCGTGTTGGCCATAGCAACAACACAAAATAAAATGCAGATAGAATCACTTTAATGCGCTCAAAGGGGCATCAGAGCAAAGCAACGTATCCTTAAGCTGCAGTGTTGTTTCATTAATTAAAAGTTTAATTACAATTTTCAACAGCAAAGCGAAATGCTTTGAGTTCAACTTGCACTCTTTCCAAGTCCAAATATTATTTAAAAACCCAACACTGTGATCCATATAACTTATGTATATCAAGGTAGTTATATAACAGACTTTTTTAAAAACTATATATATAAAAATGGGACATACAAACCGCTTTATTTTTCAACTAATATGTCCAAAAGAAGGCTCAGACCAGTAATTCAACACTATTCATTGTCATAAGGTGCTTGGTCATATCACAATGCAGCACATACTCTCGGTCCTAGATTTTGGCGGTTTTTTTTTTTTTTTTGTGACAATGACGTTGACGAGCTTAGCGTTGTCCAACCTCCCACCTAACCGACCGAGGGGCGCGCCTGATGAGTAATTTTAAAATCCAACAGACCGGGGACCAAAAGCCAGGTACAGCTCGGACTGATCTGAATACGAGACCGAACGGGAAGGTCGCGGCTGCACTTGACTCGTACACTGAGCAGCTACAGATTTGCTCATTAGCGGCAATAAAGTAATTCGCGATTAAGAAACATTGAAAATAAAGAGATTATTTATAAATTTAAAACTCTCAGTAAATATTTCTTAATGCAAAAAAGTGAGTCAGAAGAATCAAAGCAGGCACAATGAGAATTAAAATCGTTGCACAAACATCCGAAAGGGTTGTGCTTTTCAAATTTTTTTTTGCATAAAGACAAGGATAGGGGCCTAAAGTATCTAGATTGTCTTAAAGGTACACTAAAGTTAATCTCGCTAAGTAGGAATGGGCTATTGATAATACCTCTTATCAGCTTATTTAAAAATGCTACCACAAGCACCTCTCGTCGACTCTGGAGTGAAGGCAGATTAATAAGCCTTAGTCTGCTTTTATAAGAAGGGATCAAGTACTTTTCAAAACTAGAGTTTCTGCATCATTAGTTTTGCCAGTTTAGCTGCCGTTCGGATTTTATGACCTTATACATTTGTTGGCTCAAAGTCGTTTTTGAACATCTTTTGATATTTTCAAACGGCTATATCTCGGTTAGCAGTAAGGAATACTGGTTTTGTGTAGTTAATAGAGTTATAGATTTTGAATGAGAAACAAATGGAAACCAACTTACCTAGAAAAAGTGCAAAATTAAAAAAAATTTAATTTTGCAATATTTTTGGTTAATAACTCGGCTACACATCCAAAATTATATTGTTTTCTTTTAATTTTAACTTTATTTCTAATCAAACAAATGTTTTACAATTAAATTTTGTAGATACTAAGATAAAAAATATGAGTTTATAATTGGTATTTGTGTATGGAAAAGAGATAAAAATATATAGTTTTTAACATTTTTTGAAATATTTTAAGTTGATGTCTTTGGTCCTGGTAATTTTTTTGTGAGTGCCTGTAAATAATGACCATCATCATCTGAGCTAATTAAAAAATTCATTGGAATATCTTCGTCAGCGTCTCCAACTCCGAATTCCGTTGCAATAAACCCAACTTTGTCACAATGTAATCCATTTCGTTTTGTGTATGCGGTTTTGATGCGTCATTTGGAAGATCGTGTGCCTAGTCTGCACCTACACATCAGTCGGATTAATGAAAACCGTTGTTGCTACCTGTGAATCTTGAGTTGATCTCGGCTGCTTAGGTCATTCAGTGCATTAAGGACGTCGTACTGGAAGTGCTTTCATTCTCGGAATCGGCTGAACACCTGGTTTCATTATATCCGGTTGTGTCTTTCACTTAAATTACTGGCTTCTATAAATAAAACTGTACTCCTAGACTCTTAATTGTAACACAAATAAGAAACTTTTCAACGACGATGAGTTAGACAGTGACTGAATGTCTGAAGAGCAACAAAATGACGGAATCTAGCACCATCATTTTTTCAACATACAATAAAAGCAAATCTAGGCTGTCTATAAAGAATTAGTTTACTTCGAACATGTCATAAGAAGAGAAACTTCCCAATCTGCCACCAATTATTATGGGATAAATGAATCCATATCATGCAAGAGAGTAGGAGGAGTAGCATGGAAAAAATACTCGGTAACCCTCAATGTCTATTCTGTTGCAAACAAGCCTCAAAGTTAAATCACATTTTAACCCGATGAGACGCGCTGACCTGATGGATATTTCATTGGGGGAACGTGCCTAATCAAGTTATTTTAGCCGGCTTTTTATACTGCATTTTTGCAAAACGGTCAGCAACCCGCTATCTGTGAAAACTTCCAAGCACCACTACGCTGGATTTCACAATAAATTGGGTTCAGGGAATATTTCCTTCTGATGCGAAAACATCTGGATCTAAGGCGAGCAGAAGAAAAGAAAAAGGAAAAAGTTTCACCACACTTCTCAATCTTTCTCTAATAATATCCGATATATTGAAAATGGGTAAAGTGGTCCCGCCAACAAAAGAGATTCCACTCTCCCCAGTAACGAACACACTTGAGGTCGTGCTGCTTCCATATTTCACCTACCACCTGAGCACAGACGTACGTCAGTATGGCTTCTGTAAACTCCACCTTGCGCATTAACTGTCCTGGTAGCACTAAACTTTTCAAAGTCAACCATGTATTTCTGTTGTCTCCACCATGAATTACCTGGGTGGTCGACAGTGATTTCTACCCTCCCCACCACACTACTTGATATTGACTTCTGTTCAGGTTATTTACAAGCGGTTTTCAAATGTAAACTGCTATCTGTCCGACCTTTTCCACTTTTCCACTACACGACACTTACGAATAGGTTCACCTGAATGACAAAGTCGATAACGACTTTTAATATCTGAAATTGCTGAAGGACCACTAATTCGTATCCATGCTAATATGCAGATATTCGAAGATCCTGATGGAGTTCAGAAAAATATTATTTACTTTTTCCACCTACTGCATGGAACTTGGAAATGGTTCTGATCAGTTTCTAAATTTTTTTTTTTTCATGTTATTTATTTTATTAGGCGGCCGCAATAGGCTTGGGTTCGAGCCCAATTTTTATTAATTAATATTTCTAATTGCGGTCTCCCCTCGACAGGGAATGTCAAGTCCTCCGAGTGTATTTACGGCATTAAATAAAAAAACTCCTCATAAAAATCCATCGGCCGTTTGAAGGCGGCTTAAAATAAGACGCAAAACCACAAGTTGGAGGAGGAGCTCGGCCAAAAATCGCTTCAGCGGTTACAAAGAGTTTTATTATAATATAATTAAGGTAAACAGTTTCAATACTTATAAAATACAAAAACCTTTACTATAGTGTAGGATTTGAAAAGTTAAATAATCTTGAAATCAAAAAAAATTTAGATATATTATAAGCAAACGAAGCTCGGATTTTAGTCTGGTGAATAGATACAGCGTAATATATAGTAAATTTTAATAATTTTCAATTAGTCTTGGTTCTACCAACATCTAAAATTATTGCGGTCCCTCGGCAGGTAATACCAAGTCCTTGGAGAATATTTCTGGCTTGAAATAAAAGTTTCTCAATTCCTCGGTCGTTCGGAGGCGGTTTAGAATAAACTTATTAACTAAGACAAAGAGCTATCTATATTCTAATTATCAAACAAATAATATCGTAAATAAATTTTTTTGAATAGATCGGTCCCAGTTCTACATCCATTTCCACTTCTCATCAGATGTCTACCCAGAGGGCACGTTCCAGCTTTCATATTTCTACTATTAGCGGTTTAGGCTGTGCGTTGATCTGGCAGTCTATTGGAACAAAGGTTATTATATATATTGTGACGGAAATCCCAAATACAAGGACAAATAAAAGGAGTGACAGCAGCTACCGCAGGCAGACGAGTTATCAGCAAATTCTAAGCAGCGTGATTGGAATGTTTGGGTCATCGTCAGGACGGAGCGGCAGCAGCTATTCAGGTAGACGAGTAGAAAACGCAATGGCATTAACATTGGAAAAAGCTGTGTGTTTAAGAAAAGCATCAACTACGTGTAGCATAGAATATTTGTGTGCTATAAAGAATTGCAAAATAAATTATTGAGTATAGTGAATAGAATTGTAATTATTGAGGAGTGAATAAAAGTTGAGTAAACTCCTGCAATTAAGCCGAACGAACAAATCTTGGGACTCCTATTTAACAATCCAGAGATCGAACTCGAAGAATGAGGAAAATCATCGAGGTTAATTACGAAAAGCTTTACAATATTACACGTAGAAAAAGTACTGATTTTATATTTTGGTTCAAAGAAACACACCGGGGTACCGCTAGTACAAGATAAAATTGATGATACAGATTATTTTATTATTTTTTATTGTACCTTTGTTGACGACATGAATTTTACTATTTCTGATACATGAAATGATTTAATAACTTAGGTCCGAAGTATTAGTAGGGGAGCCCTTGAATTATTTCCTTCAAAATAAGAAAAGAATTCAGCCACGCTCAAGAATGTCGCAACCCTCCCCTTTACGTCACTTGCAAATTGTCAGATTAGTGGAATATAAACTTTTTAGCATGTTTTTAACTCACCCTGCCTTAATCTGATGCACTTGAGGATTTTTGATGATCAATTTTTTTCTACTGATCTGATCCTTTATCCTTGACGGGTGGCAATATATATAGAACTCATATTTGGTGGAGGTACTTAACCGAGTATAAGGTATCCGCTTGTATTTTAATCTGCCACGCTTCAGTAAATCCCGAAATCCCCGCTGGGACTCTCCTACTACATGTAAATACCAAAAGAGAGAAGAGATAGATGCCATAAATCCGCCAAAACAGCATCTAAGAGCATTAATTTGGTATTCTAGACAAACATATCGATAGTGAAAATCATAAAAATCAGAAAATTATATCATAAAGCGCTCACATAACCGATGGGTTCAAACATCAGGTTTTGCGTTAAAGAATCCGCCAAAAGCACATCAAAAAGCGTGAAATTTGGTGTTCAACAAAATTATAAAATTCGAATTTTGAATTTTGCAATAAAGTTATATGTATGTTCAAGAAAGTTTTAAGGGGTTAGGTGGGTTTGGAAATTTACGAAAATCGATTTATTTATTTTTTTGTCTTATTAAATTCTACAATATGTTTAAAAAATTCTTCTAAAATTACAAATCGATTGGGGTAAACTTCTAAGAGATATACCCTTTGGAAGTTCCGCCCATCAGGCCATGTCTGTGCAATTTGAAACTTAACATGCGTTTATCTCAAAACTCTATTTTTTAAGTCGGTGGACACGATTTCTCGAAAAGTTATAAAGCAATTTTGTTCAAATTTGACACACATCTTTGTAATAACATTTTCTAGTCATTGAACGAAGGATTCTTTTTTTATTACAACTAATTTTTTCGAGCAAATGCATGACGTGAATTTGATCAAAAAATGTGTTTTTTTGTTCAAAGTCTGTCAAAAATTCAAATTTAAATTTAAATTTATTTTTTCCCCTCATCCAATAACGAGATTTATCCATGGACTAAAGAAATTATTTTGATTTTTTGATTCTAGATGAACCAATAATGAGTTATGCTGTCCACTGCGAGAGCATTTTCTTTTGAGACGTCAAGGGAGATGAGGCACCAATGGCTGAGTTTTCGAAATTTTTGCATAAAAATTTCACAAAATACTGCTTAAATATGTATCTTTGATATGGTGACTTGTTTGAATAAAATATTTGATTGTATATATATATATGAAAATAGCGAGAAATCCTTTTTTTTAACCTCTGAAACCCACCTAACCCCTAAAGAGTTCAGTATGGCTGAAGACAGCCCTTCTTTCTTTTTCTTCTAAATTAAATTTTTTAACAATTTTGCACTTTAGTTATTAATAAGTAGAATCAATCAATCAATCAATCTATTTCAACTAGTTTACACATTTTTCTACGAGCTCTTTATTTAAACTAGGATAATACTAATTTCTAATATAATTTCGTGCTTTATTATGCCAACTAATCAAATTTACCTTATTGTATTAGCTCTGCAAGTATTTCATGCTATGCAAATGAAGCGAAGACCCATTTTCTCAACATAAATATTTAATATTTTTGATATGCCCAACTGTTTGTCATATGTTAACATGCACATATGCAATTATGTATCGAATGTAATGTATGTACATACATAAGTGTATATGTACTTATAGTTATGTAAACGTATAATTACATGCATACTTTTCAATATCTGTCTGCAGTTATAAATATTGCAATTCGTTCTGACATGAAGCAACTTTGACACATCTGTGCAAATTCCCATTTGGATGCTGTTCGCTCGCCTTTCTCACAAATGGAAAATCAACATGGCCTGAAACGACAGCACCGAGTTGATTGAGGATGAAATGAGTATACCAAGTGCATCCAAGTACAATGTGTAAGTACATACGATATGTGTCTATCTAGGGATGAGAATATGAGCACATAGGTAAACATTTTTATAAATTCATATATGTACATATGTATGTATGTATATAAATTAATATAAATATTGAATGTAGAGTGTAAATATGTACTTTTATTACACGAATAAATTGTATTTTTTCTTGCTTACATACAAACGTATCTACAAATCAAATAGAAGTCGCTTCTCATGCATTGCACAGTTGAATAGATATCAGCACAAGGTTCGTGGGTTGTTTGTGCGGGAATTATTTTTATGCAGCTATGCAGTTTCTAATATTTATGTATTTACATTTTTTAAATTTTACTGATATTTTTTTTTTTTTGTTTTTTAAATGATGCCTTTGTACATAAAGTACATAAAAACTAATCTTGCGCACAAATGTTCATCTTCCATTTTCGTTGCTCTGCTTATTTTGCATGCCGCTTTTTTTCAAAGCAAAAAATTCATATATTTTCAACGGAAAGTGCTGAGAACCCTTTTAACAAACTATTTCATTTTCAGCGAAAAAAAAACCCTGCGAGCTTTTAGCATTTTTCACTTTTTATTAACGCAATACTGGGAATTCTTCATCACTAGAAACCGAAAACCACTCATTTTTCGGTGTCATCATTTTACCATCATCCCTCATCTGGCAAACCTCCAGTCATTGTGTCCCATGTTGCCGCACCACAATGCTTGATGCACCTGACAGTCAGCTTCATTCACAATAATGTCCCTCAGTGCGCCGTTAAAATATTTCGTTATTACATTTTTTCACCTCATTTTTCCACTTTCATTAAAAAAAAAATACATACATACGCGTATATATTCGCTCCACCTAACCGCTGTTGTCATTGTGTCCATTCCACGTCGTTTCGCTTTTGCAATTTTACCGTGAACTCTAAGGCTTACTACCCGCTGGGAAATGACAGCTGCATTTGAGCTTTTTGCTGCTCGACACTTCGTTGCTTTCACTGGAAAATGCAGAATTTGCAAAATTTGAATGGCGGCACGTCACAACATCACAGTTAGAAGTGGCATAAGCATTTGTGGGATGAGCGGGAGTGGGGACTTACACAAAAAGATGGCATTTTTTAACGTGCTTAAAAACTTAAGCCAAACAATATGAAAAGTCAGAAAAAACCAATTTAGCAACACTTGTTTCGGTCAATCTATCTTTGTACATAACTCTAGCAGAATTAAAATAAGTTTGAAACTATATTAATAATATAACTGTGTAAATAATGGGAACGGCTTTGGGCATGCGAAATCGGACCACGGAAATCGGATACGGAGACAATCAATTCTAAGACCTACACAGCGGGGTTTTCGTTGTAGATCCCTCGACAACCTTAACGTCCAAAACTTAGGTTATCAAAAGACAAAACTCTACTCTAGGTCTGTTATATGGAAGATGATTCTAACGGATGATCAATTTTGAGGTTCCCCAATTTTTGTTTTAATAAAACAGAGAAAATTCAAATATAATGGGAATGTTTATTATCATTCGAGGGAACAATCTTTGACCTTTAATTTTTGAAGATTATCTCTTCCAAATGTTGGCCGCGGCTACGTCTCATATGGTCCATCAGTTGAGCATTTCGACTGGTAACTGAAGAATAATACACATGATGTATTTCTCCAAGGCGTGAATCGAACCCAGATTGTCCGCATAGACTTTAGACTTTACTTATCCCCACAGGAAAAAGTCTAAAGGTGTGATATCCGACGATCTTGGTGGCCAATCGACCGGCCCAAAATGTGAAATTATCTGCTCGCCGAAGCGCTCTCTCAATAAATCCATTGATTGGTGCGATGTGTGAGAGGTGATGCCGTCTTGTTGAAATCAAATGTCGCGGAGATCACGAGCTTCAATTTCAGGTATCAAATAGTCGATTATCATGGCGTGATAACGGTCGCCATATACGGTTACGTTCTCACCGGCATCATTTTTGAAGAAATATATATGGTGATTCCACCGGCCCACAAGCTACACCAAATCCTTTTTTTCTGGATGAAATGGCAGCTCTTGAATCTCTTCAGGTTGCTCTTCGTCCCAAATGTGGCAATTTTGCTTGTTTAGGTACCCATTGAGCCAGAAATAGGCCTCGTCGCTGAACATAATTTGGCTCGAAAACGTCGAATCTTCTTGGAACTTTTCAAGAACCAATGGAGTGAAGCGATGTCTCTTTTGGAGATCGAGCGACTTCAGTCGAATATTATCCAATTATGAATGCTGTCTCTCAAGACGGTTGATGGTGTTGACCATAAGTTGAGGGAAGCTCGCGAAACACATTTTTTCCAGAACGTGAATTTTCGTAATAAAGTTGAATGATTTGTAAACGTTGTTGAGGCATACGTCTTTCCAGATATATGTCAGCTAACTTTAAAGCACTTCAGTCCTCATAAAAAGTTGTATACCTACCAAGCTTGATTGAATTCTGTTGATCGCTGCGTTAAATATACGATCTTGAGTCAGTAAGTAAAAACTCTCTTGTATGAGACAAAGTCGTGGTTGCACGTAGGGGTTTCTGAGACATCCTTTTTGACCCAAAAGTGAATAGTGACTATCATAGTTTTCCATTTAATGCATTTGTACCTGGCAAATATGATTTTAGTACATATAGGTTACTAAATTATTCCGATTTTCGTACATTTCAATATTATTAGATTTATTTTTTTTATTTGAAATAGCTACCTATGACCCAAGGAATAAGTGAACCCAGTTTCATCAACATATCTGAATCCTTACTTGACTTATAGTAGCGAAAAACTATCTGAATAATGATTGAATAAGTGGCACAACTACAAATCCGATTTTCGCCCCTGGCAGACAGCACATGTGCGCATTTAGTTAACTGCTGATTTGACAAGTACTTTGAGCTCAAAATAAAAAGGAGAAGTAAATAACGATTAACAGCTATTTTATTGGCAAAACCAATTACTTATTTTAATTAAAACTTAACTTAACATTCTTCTCCTAAAATTATTAAACAACACCAAAATAATTAATGCACTTGCAGTCATTATTCTTAACATGATATTTCACGATATTGGTAAGCATAAATCTATTTTTCATTAGTACAATAAGCATGCACTATTCTATAGGATCTCAGCGGTCTTCGGTTTTTCGCTGTCTTTTATTTGTGTATCATTATCTGACAGCAGCAACCCCAATTTCTCCAATTCACAATAGCAAAAAGTCAGTTAGTTGTAGTAGCACTGCCTAATTGAAATTCGCAAATGCAGTTCAAATATCGTACATGAAATTTCATTGCATTCGTGTCTGCATTTGGAAGATGATAATTCAAGACTTCATGAAAATAGAGTCAACTTTTGCAGATAGAACTTGTATTCTGCCTCCTCTATTATCGGGTAAACAGACAGTTGGATAGATAGACAGGCATGGCTATATCGATTTGCTTTTGCATGCCATGAAGTTTTATATACATAAATATGTCTCAATTTATTTATATTGCAGTTTATCTACAAGAATATAATCGTGTTATTTGGCACATTTGTTCCCGCAATCAAATGCGCCATTACTTTATATGAGAACTTTTGGGGAAAATACGTTCACAGTGGGCTAGATTACTAAGAACTGCTTAACGCAGATTGCTATTATATGAAGCAGGTATTTTTTTATATATTCTTAACGCGAACGCGTGGAATAGTTTCAAACGTCATACAATTCTAATCGAGAAAGCCATAGGCATGTCATCAAAGCTTTTGTTCAGTAACTAATAACTAGAAACACCATATCTAGTCCGGCCAATTTAGACATTCGAAGCTTCATAAATTCCCACCAAGCTGAAAATCGATAAGATTGTTTAAAATACAATTAAAAATAAAATTTGAAATTTCCCCATCTTTCCCCTGTAATTAAAGTTTTTGTTCAAAGGTCAAAAGTCAAGAAATTAGTTTTTCTAGATTTTCAGCAAAACGCTATATTTTAACACAAAATTACCTTAGATAAAAATTATTGATCATAAAATTATCTACATAAAATGTATAAACGTCTATTTTTCTACGAGCCACCGTTTTTGAGATATAGCGATTCAAAAAGTTGTAAAAGTTGTAATCGTCATAATATGCACACGTTTCCACGCCACCTATGAGGTAATGTACTTAGCGCGTTGTACTTAGCGCGTTATTTTCCCCAGTAGGTCTATTTCACGGTCACGTGAGATCTTGTTTATTTTTAAACTATTGCAAAGTGGTGGATATTATATGGTAGTGGAAACCCAAATACGACATACACCTCGGAGGATATTTACATCGCATTGTGTGGGACAGCGAAGAAACATTCAACGTTATCTTAGATAAATACGTACAGTATGTACGCCGACATTTTGGCTCCAGAGTTACTGTCGTATTTGATGGCTATAATGATGACAGTTCCAACCAGTCAACAAAAATTTCTTACTATACTCACTAAGGGTCTTGATTCATTTCAATGTTAAAAGAAAAATTTTCTGTTAAATATATATTGGTAAACTAAGCTAATTATGATGCTGATGTATCGATAATTGAAACAGCAATAGAGAAATTCAATTCGACAAATAAAACTATTGTTTTTGGTGAAGATGTAGACTTACTTGTATTAATCACTGCTCGAACTCCAACTGAAAAAACTATTTTCTTCTTAAAACCAGGAAAGCTCAACATCAATCGGAAACATATTCATCAAAAACTTTATCTACTTTCGCAAAGTGTCAAAATCATGTACTATTTTTACCCGCAATAACTGGCTGTGATACGACATCTGCATTTTACGGAAGGGGTAAAATAATAGTTTTCAAATTTTTTAAAAAAAATTTAGTACAATGTGCTGAAGTTTTTAGAAATAGTAATTCAACTCGACAAGAAATTATCATTAACGGTATTTTACCTGCTTAGATAAGTAATAGATATGCATCTTTCGTTAAAAACACCAAAAGTAAAAAGCAAGTACAATTAGCTTTTCTTCCTCCAACCTCAGTTGCTGCTCATCAACAAATTTTTAGGGTATATTACCAAGTTCGAGTGTGGCTTGGTTATCAGCTAGACCGTGGCTGGGGTTGGAAATTGGTCAACAATTCATTAAAACCAGTGCGAACTTTACTTCCACCTGCGCCGGGAAAACTGCTAAACACAATTTTTTGGAACTGCAAAAAGGGATGCAGTGCTAAATGTGCTTGCAAAAAAGACGGACTGTACACATGTACACATTGTCAAGACCTGTCGTGCTCTAGTATTGAATCACCAACAGTAGAGGATCCGTCATTCTAACGAGGCGACATGCGGTACATCGCTATGAATGCAGTTTACATGCACTCAGGATGAAGATGAAGAAGAACAAGATGAACAAGAATAAGAAGATCAAGAAGAAGAACAAGAAGAAGAATCCGAAAGCTACGACTCGGACGATTAAATTTTACTACTTTTTTTTTTAAATTAAATTGCTTTTATCTTTTCAATCTCTGCTAATATCCATTATTTTGCAATAGATTAAAATTAAGCAGGATCATAAGTGATCCGTGTAATAGGCCTACTGGGGAAACCATGTTAAAAATAACGCCCTAGGTACACTACCTCATAGGTGGCGTGGAAACATGTGCATATTATGTCGATTACAACTTTTACAACTTTTTGAAACGCTATATCTCAAAACCAGTGGCTCGTAGGAAATAGGTATTTATACATTTTCTGTAGATAATTTTATGATCTATATTTTTTATCTAAGTTAATTTTGTGTTAAAATATAGCGTTTTGCTGAAAATCGCGGAAAACTCATTTCTTTACCTTTGACCGTGAATGAAAAATTTTCCTTACAGGGGAAAGTTGGGGAACTGTCAAATTTTGTTTTTAATTGTATTTTAAACAATCTTACCGATTTTCAGCTTGGTGAGAATTTATGTAGCTTTACTCTTATTTTTTGTCTAATTTGACCGGACTAATCACGCTCATGCGGATTTATCTTATTCACTTGTAGAGTGATTCCATTTCCAATCGAAAAATCAATTTTTTTCTTTTATTTGAGGGTCACCAATGGAAAACAAATTCTTTACTTTTTTTTTATTATCGAATACAAAATTACAACAGTGGCTTTGGTACCGAGAAGTTGTAATATTTTTTTTATGTGGTACCCTATACTAATTATATTAATAGTAAAGATTTGGTAATCATGTAGTTTTCTAGATTTTTTATTGAATAGAAAAACTATTTTCATAAAGAAAAACGTTTACTAAATATTTATAAATATGTACATAAAAATTGTATTTTATGAAATTTTCGTGAATGACGTGTAGTAGGACAATCATGGTGCACCAGCAGTAGTCAGTTATTATATGCTGATCGCATCCGCCTTGAAACTTCTTCCTTCCATGGTTTCGGGACCTGATGAAACTGCTCCTCTTGTTCTTCGCTATAAGAGACAAGATTCTCAGGAAATTGGTCGAGAGACTGTGGAGATAATGCACTTTTTTTGGACATATTACATTCTAAGTTTTTGTAACTGTACAGCAAGTTGTTAACAATTTCACAGTAGTTACTTGACTTGTGAATTCCCAGAGAGTAACTTCAACTAATGGATTTCATGGTTATCCGAACTGGTCATTAAATTTGAGAAATCAGTATATCTTATAAATATTATTATTAATGGGCTAGCAAAAATTCCAACATTGCCCATTTTTATAACACAAATTGTTTTCTTAATTTAATCCTTGTTTAATGCGCAATGTGTGGGGCAATATAATTGTATTTTCTGCAACCAAAAATGAGTTTATTAAAGTTTGTTTTTCCATTTCACGTGCAAGCTAATCTGTTTTTTTTTTTTTTTCAGTGTTGGCTTGGCACGACTATCCCATAGTTAATAAAAACATATGTAGGTATTTAGTATATCCACATTTGTGTTCTGATAGAAAATTAACCATCTTTAGATCTACTCTAAAGATCCTCTGCAGATTGGTTAGAGAGTTCAAAGTCCCTTATTAAGTCGTTTAATTCTACTTGGATAAAAGGTTTTGACTCTATGCACACTATTTCTTTAACATAACTAATACTAGACATTTCAATATTTGTTTCTTCTACTGATGGTTCACGGTTAGAAACAAATGTTGGATCAGGTACACTGAATGTGGTAAAGGTCTTCTATCTGATTGTTCGTCTGGATAAATCATGTTCTTAACAATATCAGCACGAATAATGTTACAGCATTCTCTCCATTGCACAGGCACCCTGACCTCATATGACTTATTTTACCACTGACCCACTCTCTCAAGAATTCATTGTATAGTTGCCAACAATTTGAAGTAGCCACGACTTTTTTTCGACTACAATTTGCGACTTGAATTGGGAAAAATATTCATTTTTTATAAAACCCACAAAAGTAACAAAACACGTTTAGATCATTTAGACAACTTCTTCGTGATGAAGACATTATATTAAAATCGACTTGAAACCATGCTACCGAAAGTACTAATTACAGTAGATTTAAAAAAATGAGGTTTGCAACAAACTACACTCAGAAAAGTAAAATAAAAAATATGTTTAGTATTAGCAATACAAAACCATGAATCTCGGTAACATTTTTTTTTCATTTTTTTAGGAGATGTGAAGCTTTCATACGTATATTCTGCTGAATTTTCTAAGTTCCAAGCTCTTCGAATGTTAATCTAGACAAAAAGCTGTCTATGTATGTTTCAATATCATGTTAATAGGCTGCCGACGTACAAAGTTCCAATTAATGCTGATGGTTAGTTTCGGTGGACAACAACTTGACAGGAGAACTACATATATAAAATATATTATTGGGTCTAAAACTTAATTCGTGCGATTTGACCAAAGATGATTGACCATTATTATGGCGCTCCAATATTCCGAGCATGTGTTGGAAAGCTAATGTCATTGTGATTGTAAACAATCATATTTTTTTCTTCACTCAAATAGGTCGAACTTATTGTCTTGAAAAGGTGATTTTGCGGGGATTTCATATTCACTAAATTAAAAGTAACCGCTGACAAAAGTCATCGTATTTTCGGGAGAGTTTATTGTGAACATATTCTAGCTGAACGAGCGAATATGAAGAAATTTAGCCATTACTCGATGAAGACTGTTGCTAAACAATTATTGTGAAATGCTACGCTACAATAATTTTCCATCATGACAACGCTAGACTTCATCTCGAAATACCGAATAAAAACTATTTGGAAAACAGCGACTGGATGGAATCCACAAATTTCCAGAAAGATGGGAAATTTTATAGCTTAAGATGAGAAATACTTTGAATGGTGCTATTTGAAAAAATAAAACTGCACGAATTAAGTTATATATCCAATATGCATAATTTTTTTCGCATAATTATTAATATAAAGGTCACGTGTGGTTTTTAATTAAAATAAAAATATTTTTTTGTCTAGACAAAAAATTACCTTCGTACTTAAATTCAACGAATCATAAAAATATTTGTCTTTCGGTTCGGTATCTGGTCTACTTCCTTGATAGGAATGCATTTCAAGTATATTGAACTGTAAATAAGATTTTTTTTTTTTACCTGAAAAAAAATGTAATTCATCTTCATTAAAACATTTTCCTGGCTACTATAAGCAATTTAATTGAAAATTGAGCCAAATTGGCCCAGCCGTTTTCAATAGATAAATAGTTTATATTTAAAGGAATTTTATTTTTCAACTCTTTTAAAAATATATGAGCTCCACGGGTTTCAATAAAGCTATCCTGAGAATTTGAATAAAATTGGCTTAGTAGCTTCGGAGTCCATAGGCTGCGTATATACTAGAGCTCAAGATTTTGCTCAAACATTTCGTGCAATGCTAGCATTTGAGCAACAAGCACTCGCACAATCGCTCATTGCCCATTACTCGAAATTTTTCGGGCACGAGTATTAATATTTGCAGTATTTTGACAAAAACTTTTACTTTTTTCTCAGAACTTTTTGTTCACAATTTTAAATTTAAAGGGTGATCCAAGTAGAGGTACCTTTTTCAATAGCCTTTTTTTTTGGACAGTATTGTTTGGCATTTCATCATGGAAAGACTTACGCCTGAACAACGTTTATAAATCATTCAACTTTACTACGAAAATTCACGTTCTGTAAAAAATATTTTTCGCGCACTTCGCTCAACTTAACTCAGCGATGAGGTCCATTTCTGCCTGTATGGGTATGTAAAAAGCAAAGTTGCTGCCTTTGGGATGAGAAGAAATCTGAAGAATATTATCTATTTCATCCAGAAAAAACAACGGATTGGTGTGGTTTGTGAGCCGCTGGAATCATCGGTTCATAAAGTGTAAATTGTTTTAATGCTGTATTCTAGGTCAAAACTGGTCCTGAAAATCAACGAATTATTCTCACTTGGCATGTAAATATTTCATAATATTTTGTATATCATCGCTTGTCATACAATGTTGTGTATACACCGATAAGTGAAAATTTAGATTTGTAAGTCAGTAACCTTGAAATGCAATACCGAGTATAAAATCGAAAACACTACCAGGCTCTTACAATTATGTCGAAAAGTCACGTGTACAATGTTTATAAAATAAGTACCCATGAATTGTCGCAACCAATCGTTTCTGTAAAGGAAGCAAATAATTCTGACAAAAAGAATATAATATCCAAAAAATTATTTTGAACAATTCAACCGAGCATATATTACAAATCGCGATTATAAAAAATAAATTTTAATATTTGCTAAAGAGTTTAATAGGGGAGACAGACTACAAGTATTATGTGCATAATATGCATAGAATTACATATATTTTTTTACTGTATTTACGAATTTCAATATGGCAACGCTGCAAAAGAATAAAGACATGAAAAACAGCGAAAAATTAACGAAGACCGCTGCGAAATATTAACGCATGTTTATTGTACTAACAAAAATGAAATATATGCTTACCAATTCCTACAGCTGCTCTGCTCTCAATCAGGATGTGTAACAATCTTGATATTGTTTAATAATTTTATGAGAAGGATGTTCAGCTTTTGTACTTTTAAATAAGTAATTGTTTTTTGCTAATGAAAAAGCTTTTTTTGTATAGCCTTTCTCGCATACAAAAATCACATCATCCCCACTCTTAGACCCCTTGCACCTGCAGGACAGATGAGATCTCTATTATTTGACGATAGTGAAGTAGTTATGTTACACGTGAGTTTAGATAAGTTGTCACGTGTTAAAAATGAACTCATTTTAAATGTGATCTCAATTTTTCAAACGATCAGAAATATTAGCCACAAGATTCAAAGAAAACAGGATTTAAACCAACAGTAACAATACAGAACACCAGAAAGTGATCTGTTACAATTTTATTAATGAAAATGAAATACTTGTATATTGCAATGGCATTGCAAAGCTCTTTCCACACATGAATTTAAAAGAATTCATAAAAGATTTTATGTTGATTTTCGAATCGGCTTGGTAACCTTAAAGCACCAAATTAGGAAGAAATTGTGCGAAAAATGCTGAGAAATTTTCAAACTCTAAGAGACCATATGAGTTTTCCATTACATTTTCTCCGCAATCATCAGGATAAATTAAATTTAAGAAATAATAATAAGGAAAAGAGAAAGCGGTTTCACAAGCATCATGAACTGATGAAGGAAAGATATCAAAGTAGATGGGATTGTCGTATGATGGCAGATTACTGCTGGTATTTAAAAAGAGATTGTGTTCTGAAAAAATATTAAAGAGGAGCTGATAAAAGGCATTTTATGGAAATATACCTTATATTTTTGTCATTTATCACGCTATTTACTTCTGTGCATCTCAATTATTCAAAACAAAACTCTCATTATAAATATATTTAGTATATTGTTTCTGGTTTTTAGATTTTTTTTTTAATGTAAAATAAAAAAGGGATTTATAAAAATACCAAATCTTACAAAATCAGATATAGTTCTATGAATTTTGAGCATAAATATATCCAAAAGCAATTTCATATCCAGGGCAAAAAAACACAGAAGACTAGTGTTATTTATAAATTCAGTTTTTTACGTTCTTCCAAAAAATGTGATAAGTATCATATAGACGATATTGCAGTTTTCATATACGCGGTATTGCTAAGAGTTGATATAATATCACAAAAAAATATACCAGTTTTTTTATTCCTTTACATTGACCCCGTCGAGTTAATAATAAGTTTGCATGAACAATAAAAAAAATCTTCTATTACAGAGTTATTTTATATCCGCGATGATAGAGTTTGGAAATTGTATTTTTTGATGCACTCTATGCATTGTCAACTTCATTATAAACGCAAATGAATTTTAAAGCCTTTAAGTTAGTCCTTAAATTTGTGGTTTGATTTCTCCGATTTTTCCATCAATAAAAGAACCTCAGTCTTTGCCTTGTATCCTCACACTACTATGTACAAATATATAATATTTCTGTTAAGTAAATATGTATGTATATTTTTCTTCATAAACAATGTACGCTTGCTTTAAACGATCATTCCATTTCGAAAGAGTTTAATTTCTTTGTCACCCTGTTGTTTGATTTACTACTTTCTTCTTTTCTTCTGACATTTTGTCATGTTTCTCTGACATTTTGCAAATTTATCATCCCTATTTTATACACTTTTATTATTTCTTGTTGTATTTCGTTCGCTCTTGGCATTCACCGCGTGCCTTATGACCAAATAACATATAGGCCTACAGTGGATACCAGGAGAAAAACGTATTGGCTGCTAAATTTGCACCGAAACGTGTTGAACAGTTAACAAATTTAAATTTGTTTTAACTTTTAACAATTATAAAAAAATAAAAAAAGTTTCGTTTTTAAGTTAAATAAGTGAGACTTTTTGGTGATTTGTTTCAATTGCTGTGTAGAAAATTACTCACTGGTGACGTCAGGCGTTTGTACTTCCTTATTGATCATGTTTTAATATTTTATGCGTACATTCACCACATTTACAGTTTATTTTGGAAATGTTTATAGATTTTTTAAATGATATTATTTTTTTTAGATAATATTTTTTAAGAATTTTTTTTTTTTTTTTGTAATCATGGTTATGTCTTCCACAAAACACTTCACTATCGTTCTTAATCATACGATTACCGGGTTCTTACTGCGCCGTTGAACTATCGCGCACGCTTACAAAACCCCACAAGGATCACTGCTCCTGACAACGTGATCGGCACTTAAGTAGTCCACGTTTGCTAACATGAACTTTACCAGCGAATTTGATATCAATGAAATTTTCAGGTATTCAAAGTACATTGTTGGAGTAAGTAAGGGTTGATGGTAATTCGCTCAGAACAGGATCGTCAACTAAACAAAAAAGAGCTGTACTCTCTCAATCTTTTGCTCTCTACTGTAATTTTTGTGAGTTTGTATAGACTCTTCAGCTGCTCTAGACGCTCGTTATGCCTGATTTTTATTGCTTTTGTTCACCCGTGCCAGTGGCGACTGGCTGTCTGATGTTTTGTTTGCAAATCCGGTTTTGTACATTATCCTGCCAGAAGCTAAACAGCAGCTGCCGTAATTACAATTTGTTATAGTTGTAATTTGTTTCATAGTTTTTTCCTGATCAAATGTTTTAGATTAATTTTTACAATGATTAAAATTTTAAATTGAGGCAGTTATGGAAAATAAGAAACAGAGAATATACTTGTATATAATTATTACTTTATTTACAAATTTAATACATAGATACTAACGCTTAGCATTTTCCATATTAGTTAGACAGCAAAATTACGCAATTTACAAACCCAAATATTTGCTAAAGTGATGTTCTCACACAAAAAAAGCGGAAATTATGAAATTCCGGCCGGCAAAAAATTATATCAGGCAGTTTAGGGTTTCTATAATTATCGCTGCAGTATTGGTGCAATTAAATCAGTTATTTACCTTATAGAGTTTGGCGCTAATTTTTGTCAAAGAGTAGCACAATGATCCTAAAGTTTTATACAAACATGAGTGCATTTAGATGTATGCATGTGTATCAGCTGTTCCTTGCAGCAGCCTTACAACAGAATTTTTTGAGTCTTTTGTTACAAGATTTTTTCAATGTGAGAAAACCCGTTGTAGGCTAACGTTGAAAATGTAATCAGAGTTAGCTGTAAGATCGCTCGAGGGAACAGCTGCGTTGTGGAAAATATGGGATTTAATTTATGATCTCAAGCGCATGACATTTTCTATGCATTGTACTACATATTTCGAAATACCCGTGCATTGTAATATAATTTTTTTCACATTTTTGGCATTTTTATACTAGTGTCGTTCACTAAAAGAAAAAAAATATTCTGATGTTGAAAAATTTTTGAGAACATCTTTCCCAGAAGACGGAGAAATTCTATTCAAAAATATTAATTATCAAAAGTAATCATGTTATAAAGATGTGTACATTAGGTAACTGATTGATATCCGATTATTAGTCAGACACAAAATATACTTATACTATAAAAAAATATCAACTTTTGCTGGTAAATCTGCAAAAAGTGTTATAGGGCATAACTTATATTCTTTTTAACAACAGATGTTTGAGTACTTATATAATACTCTTCGCGAATATTCTATTCTGATGCATAACCCAAAAACCATTTTACCAAAAAAAAAAAAAAAAAATATGAAATTTGTTCCTTTCCAAGACTGCCTAGTTCTTGTATTATTCGTAAGTGCAATCATAATTGACACCAGGGATCATAGAGGCAAGCGGAGTTCCCTCTTAAAGAAATTAAAGCTTTCTATTCTATATTCAATATATTTTCCACAAATTGATTGGAAGAAGTATCACTTCTATTATACGAATATAGGGAAAGTTCAAAATTCCCTCGAGCAAGCAATTCAAGGTTGAATGTATATGAGACCGAAATTAAGATAGTCAATAGGCATGAGAATTCATTAATTGTTATTTAAGGAGTTAGGAGCGGTCAGAAAGCTAAAACAAAAAAAACAGTTTTCCCTTTTTTCAATTTTCTTTTCGGGTTGTTCGACGCTCAAACTAAGTAATTTTATGAAAACTATGTTTTTCGAACTGATGAGCACTGTAATTTGAAAGCTGCTTAGTCGATTCCTGAAGTTTACTCGTATGGATTTTTTTTTAAATCTTGTATTTTCGTATAAGTAAATTTTTGGGTTTTCATGAAAATCTAGAGTACAAATTTTTAAACACTCCGTGAAAGCAGAGTTGGTCAATTCGTACTTTTTGCTGCAGACTCCTCGATTCCATCTAAAGAACCAGCTGAATTTAAGTGTATTCGGGTACATATTGGAAGAAGTTATATATATTTAGCTCTCTGTTATATTACCATCGAATCAGATCTGAGAGTATATTTGCAACACATCTCCCTTTTAAAGTCTATTAGCGTAATGATGCGTGCTACTGATTTAGTGATTGGTTTGGGCGTTTTTAATCTTTCATGTGTATCATGGATCAAATTTTACGGTAACATTTTACCTCGCTCTTCAAGAGCATCTTACAATGAGTTTTTAGAAGAGATGGCTGACCTCACCATGAAAGTCATGAGCATATTGTCCTGATGAAATACTTTCTCGTATACCTGAGTTAAGAAACCTTATTTTATTTAAAGAGAGCATTTTTTCTATCAGTATGGAACGAATTATTTATTATACCCCTTCATAAAAATAAAGGTAAATATTTGCTAGAAAATTACCGAGGTATAGGTAAGCTTTTTGCAATTCTCAAATTATTTGTATTACTTATCACTAATCATTCGGCTAATTAAATTTCCCCTATTATATTGCATTGCCAACATCGCTAAAATCTACACCTACCAATTTACTTGAGTTCTCTTTTTATACCATCAATGCGTTCAGAAAGAACAGCAGCATTGACGTAATATATACCGACTTCTGCAAAGCTTTTAATAAAGTGTATCACTCGTTGCTAATCAAGAAACTTGACTTACTGGGTTTTCAACCAAAATTTTTACAATGGATCATCCTCATACCTTTATGATCGAACTCTAAGAGTAATATTTAAAAATTGCATTTTAGATACCATTAATTCTTCTTCATAAGTACCTCAGGGTAGCCATCTAGGCCCGATTGTGTTTTCACTATTTATTAATCATATTTTTTCTCAGATAAAATTTTCAAAATTTTTAATGTACGCTCTATAAATCTCACATTACAGCAAATGAAGGTGTCTTACTACAAACAAATATAAACAGCATAGTTACATGGTGTAAAATAACTTGAATTACCCGAAACCTTAAATTGTATGAAGTTATGTGTTTCTCCCAAAGAGCCATACAGACAACTACTTACATAATATATAACTACAATTGGGAATATGCGTACTAATTTATTGACCTGGGGATCACTATGGACCCTCAATTGAACTTTGCACTTCACACTGGCGTGATATTAAACACATCTAAAGGTATCTTGGCGTTTGTAAAACGGTGGTCAAAGGAATTCAAGGATCCTTATGTTACTAAAGCTTGGTATGCAGCATTAGTAAGGCCTTTTTTTGAATACGGCACGTTAACTTGGAACCCAAGGTATCAAATCTACAAATCTACAACAACAATTTCTCCCTTTGCCTTATTAAATTTGCATTGGGACTTAATCTTAACACTCTTTCTAGCCGCAGGGTAATGTTTTGTATTATTTTCATGGTTAAAATAATATCAAGCTCAATTTTCAGAACCCTTATTCTCTCCGAAAACAAATTTGTTAGTTCTGTAGCTGAACTTTTTTAGTTCTCGACACCAAACAAACTCCTGCTCATTGTGGCTTGTTATTAATGACAATCCAAAAAAAGTTCCGTACGTCATGCGGACTGCGCGGATGGAAGGGAGGTGAGTAAACCGTTGGGAATAATTATAATAAAAATAAAAGTGATAACTAATTTCGTCAAAAATTGTCAAAACAAAAATATTTTGCTAAAAAAATTTAAGAATAAAACGAACTTAACAAGGAAACGAGTTAAAGTAAGCAGCACGAAAGAGGGTACAAATTTTAGGTTCGATAATTCGTTAGATGAAGATGAATACGAAGCCTTATTATGATTTACCAGAGGCGTAAAAGTATTGAAAACCCCTTCACTCTCCTAACACCAGCTCTCTCTTTCTTCAAATTATTTGTCGACAGATTTTTTGAAGGTTAAAGAATTTTACCATGAATGGAATCAGCCTTCTTTTGGTAGTCATGCACTCACGACTATATCCCGAAATATTATTAGCTTTAAATATAAGTTGTTTTTTTTTTTTGAATATTATTTATTAAGATACATTTTTTTTTGAAATAAAATATTTTAAAAAAGTACTTTGTATAAAAAATTTTAAATCATGGTATAAGTGGCATTTAGCCCGACGGATTATCTTCTCAGTGCTGTCGAGTAGTGTGAAGTTAATGAACTATTAGCCAATTTATGATTTCTTATTAAGTTGGATTTCTATTCATTTTAGTATGAATACGGCTTAGTTTCAAACTAAAACGAATTTCAGCCAAGCCAAAGAGTAAGAGGCCTGTGTTGGACGCTAATACATCAAGGCAAGGCAATAAGTCTTCTAGACCGGCTCTCTATTATTTTAAATACTGGTATAATATCATGATACCATTTAATGGAGCTTCAAGATAACAGTATGAGGTGCTATTCTAATGGTTGTTGTAGCAGCGATAGGTATGAAGTAGAGGAAGAGTCTGTCGAACACTACCTCGATCACTGTCCAGCCCAAATCACAACACGACATAAGTTTCTTCGAAAGTCCATTTTATTTGCATCGCTGAGAAAACTTCAGCGAGCATAAATAACCTAATAAGATTTGGGCAGTTAAGTAGGCGGAAGAAACTTTACAGCAGAATCGGTTAAGTTTGCAGGTTACATGTTTAGCAGCTGCATTAACTCAACTCAACTCTAGTGCTGCAAACCAATTGATAAACCACTTATTGATTTTTGGAAATGAAAAATGTATAAAACGATATGAATATTTTGAGAACAGTAAATTCCAATAAATTTGGTACTATCTGATTGTTCCAGGTCTAATTAAGTATGAAATAAACATAATTTTTCCATTTAAATTATGACACAAAGGTGAATTTATATAACAACAAAATCATTACGAATGCAGATTTGAATCCTAGTCAGATAAACATTCAAAATAATAATAAAAATTTATAACTTCTATCGAGTATATTTCTCACATGAAGTTAAAGGTTCCACAAAAAATATATCAGCTATACAAATACGGCTTGCTCCTACATTTGTTGGAAAAACCATCACCCAAATAGGAAAAGGAGCTCGGCCAAAAATCGCTTTAGCTGTTATAAAGTGTCAATTAGATATTTGCATTAAAATATATGTATTTAGATAAATTATTCTTAACAAATCCCAGTTTCTCTCGAAGCTAAAAAAAGATTTGTGCCAAGACGTATTTAAATATAGGAATGGTTGGAGATCTTTCGTATTAACTTATATATAGATTTAAAAAAAAATTGGCGATAGCCGAGTGGTTAGCATTGCGTACTGACATTCGGAAGGCCTGGGTTCGAGCCCAAGTTCGAGCAACATCCAAAATGATAGAAAAAAAATTTTCTAATTGCGGTCGCCCCGCGGTAGGGAATGTCAAGCCCTCCTAGTGTATTTCTGGCATGAAATAAAGCTCCTCATAAAAATCCATCAGCCGTTCGGAGGCGGCTTAGAATAAACTGTAGGTCCCTCCATTTGTTGCTAATAACATCAGGACGCAAAAACCACAAATTGGAGGAGGAGCTCGTCCGAAAATCGCTTCAGCGGTTACAAAGCGCCAAATATATCTATATATATATATATATATATATATATATAGATTTCAAAATTTAAATATCTCTCCGAAAAGAAATCTAATTAGGAATCACCCGATATGAATTAAGCAAATATTTACAAGAACTGCCTTTAAATAATGCAATTATAAGAATTTCTGCAAGAACCGCAAAAAATTTTACTCTCTGCGAAATATGGGTCACATTTTTACACATATCAAAAGCAATTAAAGTTGACAGAAACTTACATATTACATTTCTTTCAAACAAAATTTACATGTGCACGCCTTAATTAAATTTTATTTAATTCAATTTAAAATTCCAACTATCCTGTAAGCCTTTTGCTAGAATGCGAATAGCGAAAGAATTTTTAATTAAATTATTTTCGTGGCGGAAATTGCACTGAAAAATTAATTTTACTCTCATTCATAAATAATATTTCAAAGGAAGAACAGTCACAAGCAATTTTTACATGCACATACACATACTCATGCATACGTTCCAACAACAGCATGGAAAACGTGCAGAAATACCGTTTATTGATTTTTCGCTGCATTCATATACACTTCACTGAGCAAAATTTTACCAGATCGTTAAGAATCTACATGATTACCACATTATAGTCCTTATAGTCATTCAAGGCAGTAAAAATAAATATCACACCAACACATACAAGCAAAATGCAAAAATAAATCCACTCAAATGAAGTAGCTTATTAATGAGTATATATGTGTGTATGCGTTAATGAAAACTTGGTAACATACATACTTACTTCACACATTCGCATATTATATAAGCAATCAGCTGTGTCTAGTAAATTATTTACATACATAAATGTATGTTATGTGTTAATATATATCAGTGGCATAGTAAAAATAGATGCTACCACTTATCAGAAGCCGGGTAGACAATTTGAGTGCCTGAAAACAGCTGTATACAGCTACACTCTTGTATAGTGGCAAAAAGAAATTATAAAAAATAAGGAAAAATTCTTCGGTAGATATTTCTTATAAAACCGTTACCGTACCGTTTCGAAATATGCATAGATATGCATGTGTGTAAGTGAAAATGCAAGAAAATTCTATGCACCCACATATACACACACTCAACGTTAGTGTGTGTCACCGTCAGATGCTCTAGCTACTGACATGTCTGTCTCGCTATTACCTTTCCTTTTGTATATTCATATATGTATGTGCAATGTGTGCACGTAGTACATGTATGTATGTTTGATGCTTATTTTTGATATCGTTGACTTTTGAAATAGCTGCAGATTAAATGAGCTGACAGAGATGCAGCAGCATTTTTAGACACACTCTTCTTTCCGCTCATCTCACCTTGTCGCATCTCATCGCACCTTTCTGCCTGCGCCTATGATGTCGCGCCAGCTGTTGTTGGTCCCATGTGCTGACTCAGAATATAAAATGAGTCCTTAAGCATGAATTTAATGTCAATGATGCTGTTGCCAACGGCAACCTTATTCTTAAGAAAAGATGCTATAGTATAGATGCATATGTATGTACGTATTGGGTATCATGCAATAGGTAAGTGTGTGCATCTTGAATTGTTTTTAAGTTCAACAACAGTAGTATTGGCAGAGTGTTGTAGCTGCAATGCGCTCTTTTTCACTCAAGTCCTTATTGCAGCAGCTCTTTAAGTTTATTACATGCATTAAGCAAAATTTGAAAAGTTGACGCTTTTGCACGTTACATATCTACTTTATTAACACAAATATGAGACATTTGTTGGAAGACTGTTGAATTTGTTTTATGAATGATCATTGTAATTGACCGTGTTGAATTTTTAGCTATTTTGTAATATAATAAAACAAATTATAGGATAGGCAATTGGCAACAACTAAGGTGAGTGAGGAGCACTCATATTTATATATAAAATACGTAGAAAATGTCAAATTAACTCATAAAAACTTAAAAAATAAATGTATAAAAATACTTTACTACATAACTAACACATGTTTGTAACCTGACATTTCAACCAATTTTTATCGTGAAGACAATTCTGCAAATCGCCATTTTCATGAAAAGTTATTTTGATCGGAAAATGAGTGAAATTTTTAAAGAAGTACGTTTTGTGTTTCTTTTTTACTATAAAATTGGAAAAGCACAGTCGAAAACGTGTGTGGTTTATGGAAAATATTCTGTTAATAAACGTCGGACCCAAAAGAGGTTTGCCCAATTCCGTTCCAGAAATTTTGATGTCAAAGACCCATCTAATCTGGCCGAACGATGAAATTTCACAACTGGTGAAGCAAGACTGGCATGTAAGCTGTCCGGAGATATCCGAAGCATTAAACATTACTCGCGTGACAGTTGTGAATCATTGAAAAAAGGCTGTCTACGCAAAGAAGCTTAGTTCTTGGGCATCATATCATTTAACGCAAAAAAAATTTATTGATCGGAAAGCTTCTGCAATGCGAAAAAATGGAATTTATTCTGAAGCGACTCAGACGATGAAAAAAAGTTAAATACGCGAATATGTAATAAAAAAAATCATGGTCCAAGACCGTTATCTCCAGAAATGACTTTAAATTTCATTAAAATTATATTTTAGTAAAGAAAAATGTATGTATATACAGCGAACTGAGGATTATGCCTAAGTATGTAGGTTGTGAAGAATTTGACACTACTCGGTTCAGCTATTTTTGAGAAATTGAAATAACCGTCTTTGAAAATACTGTTTTGAGAAAAACACGCCCAAACATAGCAAATTTTCTTTTTAAATTGAGATATACAAAAGTTCGAAAATATTTATCAATATAAATTATAAAAAAAAAATAGTTTTTCTTATTGAAAGATATTTTTAATATTTAACGAACTTTTTGATATTTACATTTTTAGATTTCAATCGCTTTTTTCACAATAATTGAACAGATCTTTCACTTTATACATTTTGCTCTTTACCAAATCATTAATTTTCCCGCTGACTTTTGTTATTAAAACACACAGACACACTTGTATAAACTTGCACTTGTCGTTGGAACCCATATAGCCAGCAAGACATTCGTGTTGAAGTGATGTTGGTCCAGAGCACTACTCAAATTTACAGTTTGTAAGGAATAAAAATATTCTCTTAATCGAAAAACACTAAATTTTAGAATATAAACAAGCAAAAAAGTCTAATTAAATTCTTAAAAATTATTTTGAAAAATTTTTAAAAGTAAAATAAAAAATTAATTTCATACAAAAAAATTAAAAAAAAACACAATTTATATCGTAATTTAGAGTACAGTTTGTTCTGTTTAATTGTTTCAAATTCATATACTTGAAAAAATGAGGCTAAATTAAAAATAAAGAATAAAATAGATTCAAGATGATTGAGTAGGTCCACCCATTGTGTGCCCGATTTAACGAAAAATATGTCAAACGATTATGAAGTCATAATAAAAATAGAATATATAAAGAAAACACACAAAAAAAATTAAAAATTTATTTATAATAATGATTATAAATATTTTTCACATATTTACACTTTTAAATGGCTTGAAAACCTAACCACTCTCTTCTTTCTTTCATTTCGTATAAAATCCTTTTAATCGTCAATTAAATTTGCTTGATATGTTTAATTCTTCAATTTATTTTTTATTTTAAATGCTGAAATGTCTTAAAAATAATTAATTTTGGAAAATAATAAATACCAATTTTTGATTTTTGTGGATAATATTCTTGCCGTTAGCTATTCTATACCGTTAGGTACAATAGATTTCAATTATTTATTCTCAAATTTAACCTATTAGGTTTTATTCAAATATCCTAGAAGTATACCCTTTTTTAATACAATATACTTATATAACAATAACTCTTTAATGGTTTTTAAAAGCAATCACTTCCCTTCACTTTTTTTAATTTTACTTACAAAGTTTTTTACTAATTTCGTTTTTTCAATTATTTGAATACAATTTTTGAAGCAATCACCTTCTTTTTTGAGTATGTAACTAAGTTACATTGGATGAATTTTAAGGAGAATATTTATACATACTTTTGGGTAACCATTTTAGGTCAATAGTGCGAATACTTAATTATTAAAAATTCTTTTGTAATTTTAAAGTTTAGCAAACAAGCAGGATATTAACAACCAAAGGCTTTTAATAGTACCATACTTGAAAGATTTTAAATGATAAAAATGTTATTTCGTCTTGGGTTTCTGACATTTGTTAGCATTTTATTGTATTAAACTCGCCATTTGTAAATATCAAAAATATCCAAATTAATTTGAGATAAGAATTAAAATTTATGATTTAAAATGCTAAGTTTGCAAAAAAAATTATTTTTTTGTTTTAGCCAGTTATAATTCAGATATAAAATCATTAACTCATATTTAGTTTATAAAAGGAACCTATAATATGTATAGTAAAAAGCAAAATTTAATTTCTCTGTTAAAATTTATTTAAATTTACATACCAAATTTCACGCTCTTAGATGTTTTTTTGACGAATTTTTTAGTCAAAACCTCATATCTGAACAAATCATAAAGTCGAAATAATCCACCCGCATACTAAGTTTCGTTAAAATATCTCAAAAACTGTGGGACTAGTTGGCGTTCAAAGTGAGAGACGGACAGAGGGACATGACTATATCAAGTAAGCTTCTGAAATGATGGTGGGTCTATCCCTCCTCCTTCTGGTGCTAACATATTTCGGACCTAAACTAATATACCATTTCATGTACTTGTATATGAAAGGTATACAAATCGGAACGAATAGCTTCTTCAGATTTAATGCGAAATTGAAATTTGTCAGCGATTTAAAACACAGGGATGTTCACGCACTTCAAATTCCAAATTTTTGGATCCTATACCGTATACTAGAACCTAGCTTCACTAGATATGTTCAATTGTTTTTTGTAGCCCAGATTGCAAATGTTCAAAGTTTTATATTTTCTAATAAAAATCTGTTTTTGTAAGAAAAATAAATAATAGAATGAAAAGAGGAAGAAAAAAATCTTAAAATCTAACAAATTTGGAAAGCTTTCGAACTAGTTTGGATGTTTTTATAAAAATTCTGCAATTTATTTTTTCCCAAAAGTATTTTATAAGAATAAAAGAAAAAAATATAGGTAAAAACTAAATATGAAAAAAAAATAAAAATAAAAAAAAATTAAATTTAATATGAAGTTAAATAAATAAAACTGCACATAAAAAAATTAAAAATTGCAGCAATAAAGAAAATCATTTAGAATGCGAATGGGAGAAGGAATAAAAAATTATAACAAGTTGGGAACGTTTTCGAACTGGTATAGAAGTTTCTATTATAATTTTTGTAAGTGTCCACCCCAAAATATGTTGTCCAAATAATATAAAGATAAAAAATAATAACAGAAACATAAATAAAATAAAAGTAGTAAAAACAAAAATTTTAAAAATTTATCATAAAAATCATTTAGAAAATAAGATCTTCCATATATCTAATACAACTTCTATCTTATAATAAAAATTATTTGTTTTGGAATATAAAAATTATGAAAACCGAAACTGAAAAAGTGTTTCTTTTGTCAAAATGTGGGTATTTGATACTGGTAACTGACTCTGTAGTTCATAAAGTGATAGGTATTAAAAGAATTTTTAAGAGGTTTTGATTTTATATTTTGATTTATTATCGAAATTTTAAACACAAATATTTAAATGATATTTTGTTTATGTAAAAAAAAATCGTTTTTTTAGGCAATTTGCAGACTAAATGACAGTGTCCGAAGTTAAAGTCTAATATAACTAACTAATTTTTATTCGTCGCTTAGTACACAAATGACATTGAATTAACATACACAAATTCTAAACAAATTGAATTAGAAATCTGAAACTATTTTATGCGTTAGATCAACCATTTTGTTTCAACTTTGGAACGAGCTAATGGGCAAATTTAACTTTTTAGTAGTTTCTCAATATTTTTTCAAACCCCATTACGATTATTATTGACTACATCAAGTTCTTGAGACCACCATTTCCAAATACTTCAGAATTTCCGCAAGAAAAAAGCTTAAATTAAACAAAAAATCAGTGAAGCACCACATTGTCGAAATGTTCGATTTCAAACAGAAAACTGTTTTCATATAATTTAGATGCTATTTACTTAAATCTAAAATTAAAAAAAAAAATATCAACAAAATTTAAAATCGATAACGCAATACTTATAGTTTCAGAACTTTTTTATTCTTCAATTACAGATTACAAAACACTCTCTAACCTGAATTCATCCGGCATTTCTGATAAACTTAAAATTCTCGAAAACTTGTAGCAACTGAGTTCTTCACTTAAAATAAATTACCTCAAATTAATTACCTTAAATAAAATCATAATTTTCGCTATGCTCGCATCAAACACCGAGGCCATTATATTGAAACAAAGGAGGCAACCAGCAAATGAAATCGGCGAAATCGGTCGATATGCTGTCTGGGCTGTTGCAACAACAAATGAATGAGAACAAGCCAAGCAAGCGAGTACCGGTTGATAAAAATTAGGTGAAGGGAAGATAAAGAAAAGGTAATGACATCGGAACACAAGTAGTGACGGGAGATAGTGAAGTGCTGAAGTTGAAAACGAAGGACAAGCCATTACGAAAAGTAAAAAAAAAAAGGAAAATTAAGAAATTACAACAACTCAGCTTCCAAAGCGATGATCAAGTGCAGTTTCCAAATACACACAAACTTTTCAGCTCTAAAACGACAAAAGTGAAAAATATCAAATAAAACATACATATGCAGCCCAATACAGATACAGACAAGAGGGCGTAAATATGTATAATCGGTGGCTGGGCTTATGAAGAATTTCACTGTTTCTGTAGTTGGTTGAGTTTTAAAGCATAGAGTATATTTTTGGTATATGGTATGTGTATGTGTTAGCTGCCATGTGTGTATGTAAAGAGTAAGCTATTTATCTAAGAGCAGAAGCTAGCAGCACATTCAAGATGTAACATAAAACGCTAACGACGTAGTAAAACTAAAAGTGTACTCAAACAAAAGTAAATGTACAACACACACAAGCACGCTTCTATACAAATATGGTGGTATATGTATGTGTATAAAACAGTACGTTAAGTCACGGTAGAGCAAGTTTGATACAAACACCATTAAATAGCATCAACTGAAACGACAAATATTTACAAGAATCCCGTTGGCAAATAAAAGCAATAAAAGCACTCATACAAATAAAATAAATACACATACATATGGTTATGTATAGAATATAAAACAGACAAGAGAAATTCACACTTTTACAAAATACAAATGTATATATATAAATGCTGGCCTTTATAGCCGTTTGCCATTATTAATACAGCCACACACACACACATACATACATAGATATATACGAGTATACATGCAAATCCACCTGACAATATCACATGCCCGCACGTCTGGAAAGTGTAAGCAAAGTGTAAGCAAAGTGTAAGCATACTTTGAGGGGAACACGCTCTCGACCCCAACGAACCCAAACATACACACATACACACCCATACATACATGTATACATATACATATATATATACATATAAAGCATGAATTTTCATTGATTTAATTTATTTAAATGTGTGCGTGCTACTCTTTCTTTGTGACTGTTGCGTTGGTGTTGAGTAACTTTTTTCGTTTGTCCGTGTAGTGGTATCACTAAATGTTTAGCTCTTATGCCCCGGCCGGTTTTTCGTCACACACACACACATATTACTTATTTGGATTTGTGTGGGTAAAAATTTTTTGGGTGCGGTCCTTGACATCGCGCGCACGACTCACAAGACCCGACGCATTTCACGACCCAACACGACACGACGAAGACAATTATAACGGCAGCAATAACAAAGTGGCACTAAAGAGGGAGAGTAAAATAGTGTATGTGTTCACAATGGCTGGCAACCCTACTACCGAAACTTTTACTATCACATATATGTATATGCTACATAAATATTTGTTCATATATATATGTTATGAACAAATGTAAGCTTTCTCATATTTAATGAGATATTTTGATTTCTTTTATCTTTCACTTCTCACATTTTGCACTTGGCCAAATCATTAACTTGCCTGGTGACTTTTATTATTTACACACACGCATACACATATACCGTAAGCTCCCACTTGTCGTAGGGAAGTAAGTTTGGTATTCGCTTGGAGGAACACTTCTAAAATTTTCAGGACGTAAAGTACGAGTATGGCCGTCACATGTGAATGTGATAGATTGATGGAGAATTATTAAAAATTTATTAAGTTATTGTAAAGATTTTGTTTATAAATTTGTTATAGTTTAATTTATAAATTAATAAACGTATATAAAATTGTTTTTAATATAACAATTACATAATTCTCATTAATAAATTAGCAAAACCCAAACTCGGCATTTAGACGAACAAAAGCAAAAAAAGTCGATGGAATTTTATAATAAAATTTTCAAAGTCTGAAATCAAATAAATCTCCACAAAATTTACTACTGTTTCACTACTAAGGCTTAAAAAAAATCGTTAGATCGACCGTAAAAAGATTGAGTAGGTAGTTGAGCTCTAATTTTATGCGTATCATGATCATTTAATAGCATTCACTACCATGAGCCTACTTTATTCAATCTTCTATTGCTTTTCCGAAGTCCATTACAATCCCTCGTCACTTTTAAAATTCAGTAATAGTTTCTTTCTTATATTTGTTAATTTACTTTATTTAATACTTCAAAATGGTAAAATTATATTGATTATTATTTAAAAGTGGTTGAAATAACAACAGTGTTATAAGTACTCTTTCCTTAAAACCAAATGGTTAAAATCGCTAGGCAAAGCATTAAAAATGTCGACTTCGCATTGAAAATTCGACTTCGACGATTTCAATATCTTCAAATAACAACAAATTCATTATTAGTATTATCAACAAATCACAATAAAAAGATCCGAAATGTAATATAATTAAATTTCAGAAATTTGGTAACAGCATTTCATTGCTTTAACTTTAGAGCCATCTCTAAAGCCTGTGCTAACTCAATTAATGCTAATATGAAGCGCAATTTTAGTTAGAATATGTTCTAACTTATTTAATGTCGACATTAACTTGGCTGTGTATAGGATCTTATGTTTCTTAAGAACTGATGGTAGATGTGTTTTAGTTTTTTAATATTTCTAATATATGTTATTAATAATATCAATTCCTTGAGTAAAATTTATACTTTCGGATAATACTAGTATACTGCATATTGTATAAGCGGCCCTTCCATATTAAACGAAAATCTGCTCTGCGCATCGGTTTCCGCTTTGGCTGAAATTCGGCATATGATTTAATTTCATGCTTAAACTGGCAGAAGATAGGCATTCAAATGTGTCATAAGTTGACTTGTAGGTAATAAATAAATAAAAAATAGAAATTGGTATCAGTGGAGAGCTTTCACGTAGGGCTCGACATATTTGCTGCATCTAATTTAAACATTTTCATACAAAATATATAATTTAAAAACATGATTCTTTTCCAAAAACATATTTCACATTCGTAAAAATTTATTAGCCGAACAATTTTCAAAGAAGAATGAAATGAATTTAATTGGAAACGAACATTTTTCCGAGATGGAATCTCAAAAGATGAAGAAGTTATGGGTATTTGGAGGGACCTACAGTTTATTCTAAGTCGCCTCCGAACGGCCGATGGATTTTTATGAGAAGCTTTTTATTTCATGCCAGAAATACGCTCGGAAGGCTTGACATTCCCTGCCGAGGGGCGACTGCAATTAGAAAAATGTATTTTCTATAATTTTGGCGCTCGAGCCGAGATTCGGCCTTCCGAATTGTAGTTCGCAACGCTAAGCACTTGGCTATTGCGATCGAGTTATACTAATATGTAATTAGTTAAGAAACTCTATAACTCAGCATGCTTAAAAGTTATTTTTTTTTTGTCCATGATGGTTTTAGAAAGTCTAATATTTTTTTATTATTATTTATTTCAGATCGATTTCTATTAGTTTTAGTATGAAATTAAAACATATCCAATTAACCATAACCAAATCGATGGTCATCGCATAGGAAAACAGAATTTTTTGCCACGTTTAATATGAAATGACCGTATGTGAAAGTATTTAACAAAAACACTTCTTTAAAAAATATTTGTGTTCTTTTCAGCTTTATAATTTTAAAGGTTAGCCAAAGTACCAAAAAAACTTTTGTTTTAAATTTTGAGTGTAAACTATTTTGCAAAAAATTTATTTAAAATTTTATTTCATTCTTTTTTTATGCAAAAACGCGACGATTTTTAGATAATCACATCAATCGTAATACCAACATAAAGAATAAGTAATTGAAAAAAATCAATATTTGAATGATGTCTTTGAAAAAGGTAAAATAGTGTTTCATTAAAAAAAATTCATACATATCTTAGACCATCTCATAAAAAGCTAAATCAATCTTGACTCTATATAAATGCTGAAAATTTGATATTGAACTATTTTTAACGAAAAGTTTTCTATTGTCTTATAAAGCAGATATTTTTGAACTATATTATATCTACACAAAGAATCAGTTCAGAATCTCGAATTCAAAATTTTTGCTTGCCTTATTGAATCCATTTAGCGTATCATGGTTGGCTGATAACTTAAACACAGCGATTTCTAGACGTTAATATAATATCATATTGTAGGTGTTGACATCTCAAGTACATTATCTACCAATCTGTATCAAACTCTAAGAAACTTATGTACAGTGTTTCAATAAGACATCACTATTTTTACTTTTCTATTTTTACTCGAGCCATTAATTGTACGAGGTAAGATTTGATGAGCTTATCTTGAAATTTCATGAAATATCATATATATTTTTTAGGACTTTTTTTTACCAATTTTTGTTACTTTATGATGCACTTAAAAATATCGAAGCAGTATCTGATCTAATATTTTTTTAAACGAAACCAAAATAATTTTTGTACTACCTATGTAATTCCATGAACTTGATTTACACAAGTTTGGGCATTTTCTTTGCTATTATGCTTGCATTCAAATCACGTCCAAAAAAAAGTTATTTAAAAAATCAAATTTCCAATTTTCTAATTTCTAGAAGAAACCCAAAATACATTTAAGCGATGGTTTCCCTATAAAATATATACACGAATGCAGCTCACAATATAGCTACACGATTTCGTGATTATTTTTCAATTTTAATAACGAAGGTGCTAGGTGGCTGTAAAAATAACTATTGAAAAATATCTTCTTTCACAAAAATTAACACGCGCAACGAATCGACTAAAATTTATGCTAAAAACCAATCAAATTAATTCAAAATTGTTACATTTTTACTGTGTTATGTTTGAGTTTAATTTTTTATACTTTATTGTTACAGATAATTTTTTATTTCTTCTTTAAAATTCATTATATCTTGAATAAATTCAGCTGAAAACTGCAACAGTTTATTACTTATTTAATAACGAAATTCTTCGGAGAATGTGATTTTTTTTTTTTAAACTAAATGCAATGATTTATAAAATTTATGAATGCAAACTCACCGTTACATTCTGCAGTCATATGTTAAAATTCTGCCCCTTTCGTTGTCATTTGACTGGTTGTTTTTCAATGATTGTCAAAAAGTGAAATTTATAAATTATATGAAAAATATCTAAACACACAAAATTCATAAATTTTTGTTAAACAATCAACGATCGTTGTTGTTGCATTTTGCTTAATTTGACATAAACTTATTTTTAACACACTTATGCAATTTCTCAATATTATTTAACTTAACAAACTAGTAATTTGAAACGTTGCTCAATTTAAGTCGAATTTAATTACAACACCAAGTACATACCCATTTTTTGTAATTGAAGCGTTGAATCCATCTTTGTTTCAATATTCGTTGCCTCTATACACTCAAACGTTTCTAAACACTTTGCAGTTCCGAAAAAAAGCACTCTCTGGTCGTTGCGAAAAAAAATGTAAGATCTTCTGCTAAATACCCCAGCCCCCCACCCGCCCAAAAAAAAATTTTTTCCATATAATAATTTAAAGGAAAAATACTAGAATACACCGTTAAACCGCCCGCCCTTATACGGCATGTCACGTACGCTACGTCGAGCACCGACAGTATTTTATTCAAGTCCATGGTCAACAACCTTCCTCCTTTTTAACTTTCTCAAATGTTGTTCCGAAAAAATTCCACTACTCTGCGTTGATTAATGACACTATTGGTACCGCCGAGCAGGCCATTAACCAGCGTGCGAAGGACTTACGCATTTAGCGCGTCAACGACGACACAATTTCTGACGAACATTTTGTGACAACGACCGCACGTAGAATGTGGAAAATCATCGATCGCGTGGGCAGTATGTAACTCCTGCAAACCATAGCAGCTCCAACGCGTTGAACTTCATCGGCAACTTTGGTAGCCTCGTCGTCATCGGTTACACTCGTACCAACTGTAGTGGGCAGAAAGTTCACTGTGCGATATTTAATATTCTTCGTCATTATTGTCTCGACGGAACGGTCCCTAATTGTCTAGCTGCGAGAACGTACAGTCAGTTTGTCTGTCCCGCAGTATATTGCATAATAGAGCACTCGTCCCTTCAAGTTAGCTATCTAAGCGCGTTGTTGCCTACTCACTCACTTATGCAATATCTTTTATGGTCCATCACATTAACTTCTATCTTCGTCCGCTTACCCTCCATCCCACCGTGTTTTCACTTTACACCGACGAACCGAGCGACAGCTGTCACCTACTCCTACTCGATACGACGTTTTTTATTTCGTTTCATTTCTTTTTTTTTTGGTCCAGTACAAGTGCAAGTGTCATTACCAGTCTAACCAACTGACTGGATCCTGCTGTTCTTGGCCGGTCTTTTTCCTGCTCAGCATCCTTCAGTGGCACACAGCCGTTATATTAAAGCGCACCAAGCGCACTAGTTGACGCCTAAACGTCTACTACGAATAATGTTCGTCGCAACGAACCCCGATTTCGGTATTTTCCAAATGGCGGCACCGCATACACTCTCACTCACGCACACAACTACACATTACAACGCATACATACATTCGCACGCACGAATTGTCCAAAAAGCTGTAGTTAAGCGATTTGCTGTCTCTATGCCAACGATACTAATATTAGTATGCGAATGTGTAGCTGTATCTGTGTGAAAATCGTACACGTACAGCATCCAGTAGCGGTGACGTGGCAGGACAGGCAGTCGAGTGTAGTCGGGTTTTGCAGCCAAGCAACCAGTCTCGCGGTGAGGTGGGGTGGCTGGAGTTCACACTACAAGAGCTCACTAATACATGAGGATGTTGTTATATAGAGAATAAACTTATTATGTATTTTAGATTCATCATTGGTACTTTGCATATATGTATGCGCAGCATCTCTCACTAACACAGTTACATATGTGTTATTGAAGGTAGAGCTTAGCTCAGTTGATTCTGGGCAGTTCAATATTCGCCTCTAATGGACTAGATCTCTCTTCATGGGTTAATCAACCTCTTATGCATCAGGAAATCAATTTGAAGATGTTGTAGTGAACGAAAGGTTAAAAACAACTGAGTTTATGGAAAATACTAAATTCCGTAAAAAAGTCTATAATCTGCACACAAAAAAACGAGAGATTTAGGTGGTGATTGACTATGTCTTCATATAAATTTATCACGCGAATGAAACGTTCTAATGATACCCATAGTACCGAAATATATGATGGGTACAGTTACAGCGGTGTCACCCTCAGAATCTGTTCGAGTACTGATAACACTGACAACGAAAACTTATTTCTCGTTCGTCTCTCGCCAAAGGTTCTGAATGCTTCGAGCTTCTGAATATTGGAAGTCGGTCATACTAAAAGTATCGTATTCTCGCTATTATATATTAAGAAATACTTTTGGGTTCTTACTTTTAAATTCACGAAATGAACCTAGCTTCAAAGCACAGCCCGAAGGTCATCATATAAAAATCCTCATGCGATACACGGATCAACCACAGTATGGCACTATCTTCTTATAGTTTGTTCTCTAGAAGTACAATATTCAGAATCACCAAAATATCATAGCTTTTCCTCATGCTGTGAATCCCACAGTCAGTTATATCCACAAACTGCATATAACCCGTACGAAAATTTGTGCTTGGATATAATAAAAGCCGACTACTTTACGATGGCTGCTCTTCGTCATTAACCGGCAACCCGGCCATTATACCTGTGTGAATGTGATGTGTCTGCGTAAACGGCTCTCGCGCTCGCTCTCAAAACTCTAACCCATACAAGCCTTCAAGTTACTTTTCTTAAACATATTAAATTTTTTGCTCTTATGCCTCATACATATGTGGCATGGCATAACATGTAGCGTGAGCGTGTGGTGTACACCTTTAGGTTTATCTCAGCTTGAAGCCATCTACTTTAGGTGCTTTGTCGTTGTGCTTTCTCCACAAATGAGACAAAAATCTGACCGACAATAGCAGTTTTAATTGAGGAGTCCAATTTGCAAGTTCATAAGTCGAATAGCTGACCGAAACCTCAACAAGTTGCAGCTCAAAAAGGTTTTTGGTAGCTCGTGAATGGGTAATAAAAATCTTAAACAGGGTTTTACAGTTAATTGAAAAAGTAGCAGTGTTGAAAAGCGTTTCATAGCACAAAATGTATTTTGTACTTTTTTATTTTTTTTTTTTGCAGTAAAATTGAAATTGGTTACTTCTGATGATATAACTATAATGAAATATCTAGAGGAGGAGCTTGTTGAAAAATCATTTATAAGCATGGATTGGAATATTTTTTTGATATTTCAAGCCAAACAAGTAGGATCCACGCACTTAATGGTTAGGGCATAGGAAATTAAACCAAAAAAAATCGCTTTTATGTTATTTATTTTCACCTTTATATATCACTCAAATATAAATAATAGAATTGAATTTTTTTATTTAAAAAAATTTACAATTTGTTTCAATTATTATTTTTTAATTTAAAAAATAATAATTTTTCCAAAAATTCATATCATGAATAGCAATTTTTTTAGTTCTAAAAAAATATTAAAATTTGTTTTATTTTTTATTATTATTATGTTTTTAAGCCTTTTTATTTAAATAAAAATTACTTCTAAAATTATATTTTCGAAAAAAAAAAGAGATATCTTTATTTTAAAAGATAACTTTTTGCCCTGGCAATACCAAAATTTCTCTTCTCTCTCAAACGTATTTATATTTTAATTCGACGCTGAGTATAAATTCTACTCTCAATTTAGAGATAAAAATTACTTTTGCATTGTATGCGTTAATCAGGACATCACGAACACAACCAAACCAATTTCGCATATATACTTGCACATAAAAATACCCAACGTTGTGTGTAAGTATATATGCATTGAACACAGTAACGAAAGGTGAGTGTACAGTACAAGCCATAAAACATACAAACTTGCACACATATTGGCATCAGCAATCTGTAAGAAGGAAGGAAAGAACAGAAAGCAGAAAAAGCGAAATTATATGTTATGCACATTTAAGATACTACAACAATTCAGTGAGAGAACTAAGTACATTCATGTAATACATATGGTATGTATGCTCACAGGCTCTCCCATAAAGCCTCACCATTTTGATTGCCAACACCCGCTCGTGCAGCGGATGCTGGCTGCTTGAGTAACGTTGTTGGTGGGGTGGCATTGACGATTTGCAGCAGCAAGAGTGTTACTATAGCAGTAAATGTATGTATATTTATTATTGAAACCGACTTCTGCGCCCTCTCATTACCTTCACCCTCCCAACGCTCCGTGCCCTGCCTTCGTCCTTTTTTTCCACCGCGCCGAGCAAGCCAGAGCCTCTTAAATGACTGCGCACATTCACACTCACATTTCGCACGTAAAGCAAAAGCAACATTTTATCAACGTTTCATCCTCCCTCTGTATTTATCCTTTCGAATGTAGCCCTCCCCTACACATTCATTAAGATTTTTGCTCGCTCGTTTGCTCGGTTGTTCGGTTGTTCGATTGCTCGATTTTGCCTTTTCGCTTTCGGTTGTACAGCACCATGTGTAGCAGATACTCGTATGATGTCTTGGTATATGTTGCGTATGTGTGTGTGTGTGTGTGGAGAGTGTGCTGTCCTATGCCTCCAAAGTGTACTGTGGCCTGATCTGCCCGGGCATGCTGCAAAATAAGTAGCATAACTGTTGTTGTTGCTATTGTTGTTATTGTAATAAGCAACACTTTTTATAGAACTTGTTAAAATTGTTGCTGCTAATGCATATTGGTTGCTGAAATTGCTGCAGGCAGCAGCTACACAGGCACACGATGACAAGAGAAGTTGATACTATACCGCGCCGGCTGCAAAGGTGGCATTGGTGGCAGCTGTTATTCACTGGGGTGGTGGGTGAGACATCGCATTGGCTTGTGTTGCCGCTGTGAACAGGGTGCGCTCGTAAGGTTTTCAGCCAGATGTCTAAATACAATCAATCAATGAGTAAAGTAAGTAATAAAAAGTAATGAATATAAAAAAAAAAAAAAATTTATAAAAACGGCGAAATAAATTTGGGAAATTCGTTATGACCTTAATTATTATGAAAACTGGGTTCGGATATCACTCCTTTTTAAGCACTAATTACATCGTAAAGTTGACACACATACAAGCATAATGAATATAATAATTTAATAAAATATATAATAAACTTTGTTTTATTTATAAAAAATATTTTTCTAGAAATTTGAAATTTTAAATTTTTTAAATTCATTGACCTGCTTAGGCAACACATTAAAAAATACGTATGTATGTATGTAAATATTGCAAAACACATTTTCAAACAGCATTTCCCACATAGAAAGGGCGCTTTGACACTTATTTTTAACTCACCTCGGCTTTGTTTTATAATACTCGGTTGTACTTTGTATGGGTTTGTGTAGCTAAGGGTAATATAATAATCGAGATAGATATGGAATATACTTATATATGAATAGAAGAGACTACTCAATTTAGCCATTTCTGTCTGTCCGTGTAAGCAATATGTCACAAAGGGATTAAGATATTTAAATGAGACTCAGTTCACACGTTCCTTGGGTCCCAGATACGGTCGTGAAGGGGTTAGGTGGGTTTCAGAGGTTAAAAAAGGAGTTTTCACAATTTTTTTTTATATACAATCATATATTTTATTCAAACAATTCACCATATTAAAGATACATATTTAAACAGTATTTTGTGAAATTTCTATTCAACAATTCCGAAAACTCAGCCGTTGGTATCTCATCTCCCTTGACGTCTCAAAAGAAAATGCTCTCGCCGTGGACAGAATAAGTCATTATTGATTCATCTAAAATCAAAAGCCAAAAGTATTTCGTTAGTAGGTGGAAAAATCTCGTTATTGGATGAAGGAAAAAAGAAAAAATTAAAATTTGAATTTTTGGCAGACTTGGAACAAAAAAAAATACATTTTTTGATAAAATTTTCGCCATGCATTGGCTCGAAAAAATTAGTTGCAATAAAAAAATCCTTCATTCAATGACTAGATCGTGTTATTACAGAGATGTTTACCAAATTTGAACAAAATCGCTTTATAAATTTTCGATAAATAGTGTCCACCGACTTAAAAATAGAATTTTGTGATAAACGCGTTTAAAGTTTCAAAATGACACAGACATGACCTGATGAGAGGAACTTCCAAAGCGTTTATCTCTTAGAATTTTACTCCGATCGATTTTAAACTTTAAGATAATATTTTAAACATATTTTACAATTTAATAAGACAAAAAAATCGATTTTTTTTTAATTTTTAAACCCACCTAACCACTTAAAGCATTTTGGCTGTGCGTGACACCACCCATTTTGGTGTCAAAAAGTATATCTCAAAATCAATATACATAATTCGATAAATGTTGATACTTTCATCTCTCAAAGTCTAGTATTAACACAAATTGAATATGGGTACAATCGGGAAATGACTAAGTATTTGTACCATATAACGTACTTTATATATATTCCACTTTAAGGCATTAATCGACAGAACTCAATCTAAACCTCGTAGGTAGGCTACTTTTAAATGGAACTAACCATCCAAAATGGCTGGCATATGTATGTACATAAATCTGGACATAGATCTACCTCCCATACAAAAGACTTTCCATTTTTCCGATCTGTTGACTTACTACAAATATCCACCGAGAATTGTTCGGTTCCATTTTCTTTGCGTGGCTGTTCAGCTGTTTATCACTCACTTTCATATCGTCATGGCAGCCAAGTATACATACCTTTCTCTCTGTGTGTAGCTATAATCCCAGAGGATTTTGGGAGACATTTTAATTTCTTTTAAATTTAATATTTAAATCATCATATACCTGGTTTTGATGAAAAACAAATCATTATTCAGTTAATGTATCAAATGGTTATTATTAGAAGATTTTTGTGAAATAGTTTAGTAAAAAACTAATTTAGACAATTTTTTCTTTTTGCTCCCGATCTTTACTTTGGAGGTGTTCTGTGAATACTGATGTGCCAATCAAGAGCAGATGTTGGTAAAATTTTGTTAACGAATATCTTCTTTTTTCCCTTCGAAAAGTTATGTTCTGTCAATTGACAATTTAAAATATAAAAATAAGCTTGTCTCAGTTAGTTAATTTATATAATTTATTTTCATTTAGTGCTACATTAATTTTTTTTTCAATTTAAAAAATAAAAACCACATATTCATTCAATAACATCACACCCTGTTTTCGAATAATTTTCGCACCATCTAGCATATAAGCCTTTTTCACTCAAGTATATAAACAGTGAAATGGAATTAAGTTTCGAATATAAAATAACCAAAAAAGCGACAATAAGAATAACAGGAAAAAAGCAACACTGTTTGTCATGTCAACCGAAGCTAGAACAATTACAATGAGAATAAAAAGTAGCAGCCAAAAGAATTATGCAGAAAGGTATCTAGTATTAGGACAACAATGAATTGTCAAAGCATATTAGCGTCAAATGAAAGAAAACGGGCGAATAATGTGATAGACTCAATGTAATAGACAATGGTAGTAAATAGGTACAATTACTACACGTTAAAAGGATATGTAATAGAATATATATATTACGTTTTATTTATTTTATTTTATTTCTTTTATTTTTATTTTTTTATTGATATTATTTTACTTTACGCTTTATTTCATTTTCGCTTTTTATATATATTTTTTATATATATTTTTTTACATTTTTATTCTATTTTATTTTATTTTATTTTATATTAAGTTGTTTTATTTTATTTTATTTTATTTTATTTTATTTCATTTTATTTTATTTTATTTTATTTTATTTATTTTTTTTTAATATATTTTTTTTTTTTTTAATATTATATTTTATTTTATTTTATTTTTTTTTTTTTTTTGTATTATTTTGTATTATTTTATTTTATTTTATTTTATTTATTTTATTTTATTTTATTTTATTTATTTTATTTTATTTTATTTTATTGTATTTTTTTTTCAGAGCCCAGGAGAAACTTTCGGTATGTTCACTAAGCAGAAATAAAAGAAGTTTTTGTAGTATGATAAGTATATTTGAGTATATTTACAGTGATTTTTTACCCACATCTTCACTCCAAGCTTTACGATTTTTTTTTACATAAATACATATAACGTAAATCGCCAATCGTGATTTTAAGTTAGCCTGCAGGAATCGCTTTTGTTGCTTTGTTAGCACCTATACACTACTCCATCGTACACCGTGCCACTTTCACCGAATCCGCTTTGCTCTTCCACGTCATAAAAACGCATTTCGAAGTTCTGAACGTTTAATGCACCTGAGCTCCTTTTCTTTCGCGACTTCTTGTACGCGCACATCCTCCTGCGTGCATACATTCAATGCACACCCATACATTCATATTTTAAGTTCCCATACAATTCTTTGTTTATTTTCATTCACTATGTGCGTTGCAGGGATTTTAATAACTTTAAGAGTTCTTGAGCTTTATTGCAGACAACAATGTGATCCTCAATGCTTTCAAAAAAAATTCTCTATATTTATTACTTTATTCATTTTGTTGCTATTTTCGACTTGACAATATTCGCCATTAGTGGTGCTTCCATTGACATAATATTTATGCCCTTCAAGGCATACACCATTTCTTGACGGTGAAGTAGTATCTTAATTTAATATTTTTATTGCCAGAAGGAGACTAAATATACTTAACAAAACATATGTAGAGATTGATACATATATAGGCATATTTATTCTTAATTTATTATAGCTGTCGCACAACTAACTGTTCAAATATGGCAACTATCACCTCCTGGTTTTAGGTTATACCTAAAAATAAAATAAATTGCGCTCATTCAAGGTATAAAATCTTCGACAGCCTTTCTGTCTTATTATTAGTGTCTATTGTTTCTATTTTCCTTTCAAGTAAGTATTAATTTTATTTTCGCCATTTTATTTTCAAATGTTTACTTATTTTCTTCTCGTCTTTTCTTATTTTGCTCTCAAGCATCTACTCGCTAAACAATTGCTGTTCTGTGTATTGACAAACTCTCAAAGCTCTTAAAATTTACAAAATTTACGCAAACTTTTGGACAAGTTAAAATTGAAAAATTAAAATTGCATTCCACTTCGACTTAGTAACTATAAGCGCACAATGTTCGCTACTTCGTTAAAAAAAAAAGTAAGAATTCGATATTGTTGTAGGAGTGAAACGGCAAACTGGTAAATGTACTTTAAATAGTTTTATTAAAATGGAAAATTCTCGCATCTAAGCTGATACCGAGAACTAGTTTCCTTTCAAACTTTCGTTAAAAAAATCCAATAAACCTGAAGCTTATTAAAATTATAGATATACGACTGTTTTATAGGGTCAGTCATTTTGCGTTTGTTCAGTATTGTTTGGCATTTCATCACGGAAATACTAACGCTTGAACAACGTTTACAAATCATTCAACTTTATTACGAAAATTCACGTGCTGTAAGGAATGTGATTCGCGCACTTCGCTCAACTTATGGTCGACATAATCGGCCTACTGAGCGTACTATGCGCAACACCATCACCCATCTGGAGACCCAGCATTCATTATTGGATAATATTCGACCGAATAGACTACGTCCAACACGCAATTAAGAAAATATAGCGGCCGTAGCTGAGAGTGTACACGAAGACCGTATAGAGTCGATTCGGCGCCGTTCGCAGCAACTCGGACTGGCGTATGGAACGACGCATTTTAACAAAATTCGTTCAGGGATGAGGCCTTTTCTGGCCCAATGGATATGTCAACAAGCAAACTTGCCGCATTCGGGACGAAGAGCAACATGAAGAGATTCAAGAGCTGTCATTTCATCCAGAAAAAACAATGGTTTGGTGTGGTTTATGGGCCAGTGGAATCAGCGGTCGATATTTCTTCAAAACTGATGAAAACGTAACCGCCAATGGCGACCGTTATTGCGCCATGATAACCGACTATTTGATGCCTAAAATTGAACTTGTGATCTCCGCGACAATTGGTTTCAACAAGACTGCGCCACTTTCCACACATCGCATCAATCAATGAATTTATTGAGAGAATACTTCGGTGAGCAGATGATTTCCCGTTTTGGGTCGACCGATTGTCCACCAAGATTATGTTATATCACAACGTTAGACTTTTTCCTGTGAGGATATGTAAAGTCTTAAGTTTATGCGTATCTTTCGCCAGTTACCGATCGAAATACTCGAACGAGTCATTGCAAATTGTGCTCAACGGATGGACCATCTGAGACGTAGCCGCGGCCAACATGTGATACAATGTTCCTTCGAGTGATAATAAATATTCCCCATTAAATTTAAATTTTCAGGTTTTTTTTCTTTAAGTAGGGAACCTCGAAATTTATCACCATTTAATATAAGTAATATTAATACTGTTTGTAATCAATATCTGGATCATGATGTCGGCCTTAAAGCAAGCAGAGCATTGCATAAATAAATCCCAATAAGCTCTCCCCTACGCAACGGGGTTGGGCGCTGGGTTAAGTCTCCGCCATGTTAAAAACAAGTCTAATAAAAAATCAAACAAAGCCACAAATGACATACCCTCCTCCCCCTTTTTTTTGTGGCCGACCACGACAAACTTACTAAGAACTACAATTTAGGGGATATTGAAAAACTGGCCCTGTCCAACGGGTTTATGTCCTTGAAAATATAAAGGTTGATATCACCGATATTCAGAAGATGCCATTGACGGTGCAAGTACGGAAAAGAGTTGTGACAATTATTACAAAGCAAATTTGATGTTGGTGTTGGGATGTGAGAAATACTGAGACACACAAAAAAGGTCCTTACCCCGAAAAACATGTATCCGGTATTTTAGAGGTGCCCACTCTCTGAGGGCCTAACATCGAATCCAAGAAATTTTTTTGTAGCAGCTAAAGTACGCACTCTCCTCTGAGCAGCGAAGAACATGCACCAACAAACATTTGGTTTTGACGCTACACATAACAGTAGACTGCCAAGTAATTTGCACTCCTCAATAAATCGTTATAAGGAGCAATATCACGTCGTTGCAAGACCCTGACGTATTGCCTCCAAAGAAAAGGTTGGTTTTCGACAATATTGAAAAACACGACTGTCAATTTTGTAGCGTTTCGATCGACCATAATGAGAACAGTATGAGAAAGTTACCTTGAGGCAGGAAGCGAAAAGCATTTGCAGAGGAAAGAGAAACATTCAAAAGTACATGACCAACAGGGTTAATACTTGAAAGTACAATGAATAATGCGCCTACTTTTTGAAAGTTTCAGGATCGGAGCACACTCATGTAGGAACGAGAAAAGCTAACGCTCTGAGCATACTGAGTTAATGAAAGCAAATTCAATTTCAAATGAAATAATCTGTAAAAAGTTGTCCCTTAATTATAAGAAATGCAATGCTACAGAAAATTCGATATGTTTTTCGTCATCTCACCTTTTCTCTGGATGGTCTTCTTCGAACTCGTCGTATGTTACGATCTTCATGGTTGCCAATGCGCAAAAAGACCATAAATGTTACGCAAAAACTTTCTCTCGAAAACTCCTAACGCCGACTAATCAGATGTTGTTATCGTCCATGCCTCCGAGAGGACATTATATTTCAATTGCTACTCTGATCAAATAAGTACCTATTGACAGGAGTTGTTCTGCGTTGTTCAAAGTTATGGCTGTCAACGGTGAAGTAAGAGCCGAATCATGAAGACTGTTTGTTTGATGACAGGAGATATTTCTTCTATCGTTCAATACCAGACCCATACGCTTCGCTTCCTTATCCAATCTAAAGAAAGCAGAAATAACGGCGCGGTTGTTGAGTCCATTGAAATTAATCTCACCGGCGTTCGCCAGCAGCTGTATATTCTTAGTGGCTCATATTATTTTTTCCAGAAATAGATAAAATAAATCACACGATAAAGAGTCATTTTGTCTTAAATCTCGTTTGGCATCGAAAGGCTGAGAGAAGTTTTTACCTATCCTGATGGGCGTATTAGAATTGCTTCACCTCAGTTTACACAGCCATATAAGTTTTTCAGGATTCCAAATTTATAAATAGTGACATAGAGAAAGCTCATTTTCGGACTATCAAAGGCTGCTTTAAAATCGACGAAGAGTTGGTATGTGTCGATCAGCTTTTCAAGGGTCTATTGCAACGTATGGTGAATATCTGGTAAATTGTAGAAATACCAAGTCTAAAGCCACATTGATAAAGTCCTATCAGTTCGGTTATGGTTGGCTTTAATCTCTCATACAGTACGTTCGATACGACCATAAATGCGATATTGGGGAGAGCTACCCGAAGGCAATTGGCGAAGACTATGGGGTCCACCGTTTTGTGGACTAGGCAGAGCACACATAGGTTCCAAACGTCTGGTAAGACTTCTTCGGACTACATTCTACAAAAAAATTGATGCTTGTACCTCTTCAGTTCCATTGTCATCGTGGTCGGGTGGTGGAATGTATATACCATTGGAATGGAATTTGTCATCTCCTGGCATTCCACTTTCGTTGTCATCCAGTGCCACAGCGTCGCATTCCCATTTAATGAATGGAATATTCCAGGTGCATGCCCCTAAATCATAGCCCTTAAGATGTTTGCAGTGGACAAAAATCCAAAAAGAGATTTCTCATCCTAGGCTGTTTTCTCATTGGACATTGGAGTTAGTTTTTACGTATCGAACTCCTAATCTAGTGTACAATCTCGCTAGGTGAACATGCTTAAATTTTTTACACATACATATAGCGAGCTGCTTTCTTCAAGACTTCATCAAACCCTTAAACAAAATATGCCGGGACGGCTCCACTGAACCTTCCTCTATTTTTGTTGTGACAATAATTACTCACGTTTATAGGGCTCGCGATGTGGACGCAATATGAAGTTGATCTATTAACCCTAATAATGAGAACACACCCTAAATCTCAAAAATGCATTTAGACAGCTAAAAGTCATTAGCTACGTTATCGAGCCTATGAATAAATTTAGAAAGCCTTAACAGACCTTTTTTCATAAGCTTTTAAGTTTTATTTTATGAATTAAATGCCTAAAAATAAACTTCATTCTTTTTCACTCTGGAAAACTCGCTGTCAACTCGTCATTCAAGGAATTAATCATTTTGGGGCTTCCAACTTGTCAACTAGTTTTGTGACTTTCTTTTATTTATTATTTTTTTTTTAATAAAAATTCTTTTTATTTTTACAAATCTTTTTAAATAATTGAACCATTTAAGCAGTGCAGTGCTGCAAATGAAAGAAAGAAAATGAAAAAATGAAAGGAATGTCCAACAGATTTCCATTATCAGGCTGTCAAGTTTTACAACAACACATGGTCCGTGCAGTCGACATTTCTAAGCTCCTTTTTCTACTTTTTTTTTCTTTTTTTTTTTTTTTGCTTTCACTGATTGTCTTTTGTTTGCTTGCTTAACCGGTTGTTGAGCAAGCTGGTGTGTTGGTGTTGCTATTTAATTATAGCTGTAATGACAGATACATTGATATATACATATATACATACCAGTCCGTATGAAAATTAATGAAAGGATTCTTTTATTCCACTTCGTTTGACTTTGTTACTTACTTTTTCTTTGCCACTTTTACTTTTTTCAAACTTTTTCCAGTATGCACATATATATGTACATATGTATGAGGTTGAGTATCCCCTACAAAGTTTTTGGTTTTTTCTTTTTTTTTTTCAAGATAGATTTAATGCGTTGCTTTGCAGAGCAGGTGTGTTCACTTGCAAATGTTAATAATGGCATTGCGTAGAAGCAGCGTAGATGAAAAACCCGCTTGAAAAACTTTTTCCAGAAGCCTCTTCACGCATGTACTGCTACTGCGTTTTGCGAATGCCAAATACGCATTTAAACACATAAATATATGAGTAGAATATTTAGTATATTTGTGCACATCTCTCCCTCCTCTTCTCTTACCCGCCGACATGCCACACCTGTATATTTTCGCTCATCCTTGTATTCCATTCATTCTTTTACTATACATGGAAGCGACAGCCAGAATTTTCGTGTGTCGTTTGCCCATCTGCAGAAACCAAAAATTTTACTGCTTCTTATTAATTTCTTCGTTTATTTTATTTTATGCGAAATAAGCAACAATTTTCTCTACTACCATCCTCAGCGAAGTGTGAAGACAAGCCGTGATGTGGAAGCATTGGCACTCAGGCGCAAAGAATCATTGCTTGTTGGAGAATACAAAGTAGGGTATTATAACGTAAGCAGGATTGGGTGGTTGAATGGTTCGTTGGTTGGGCGTTTGGGAGATACTTAATCAGCATATTCGGGCGTTGTACTAAAATAATGAAATGTTTTTTTTTTTTCATTTGGTATTCGAATAAAGTGGTTTTTACTTTTCAGCATAGAAAAAATTAAGAAAAGCTTAATTTTTTTTGTGTTATCACATTAACTTGTACAAAGCAATGTTAATTCCACAAGGTCCGATGTAAATATGCAATTGCTTGAATTAATGTAATAAAGGGTGTTTTTTATAGAGATATGGAACTTTAAGTTGCAATAAAACAACGATAGATTATTCGATTGACATGAATTTTATTTATCCAAAAGATAATCTTGTGGCATTACATTTTAAATATGATTTCTGGCATATGACCTCCACGGCTGGCGCGGATGTAGTCCAATCTGGACGTCCAATTTTCGATGACTTTTTCCAACATTTGTGGCCGTATATCGGCAATAACACGGCGAATGTTGTCTTCAAAATGGTCAAACGTTTGTGGCTTATCCGCATAGACCAATGACTTTACATAGCCCCACAGAAAGTAGTCTAGCGGTGTTAAATCACAAGACCTTGGAGGCCAATTCACAGGTCCAAAACGTGAAATTAGGAGGTCACCAAACGTGTCTTTCAATAAATCTATTGCGGCACGAGCTGTGTGACATGTTGCGCCTTCTTGTTGAAACCACATCTCCTGGACATCATGGTTATTCAATTCAGGAATTAAAAAGTTAGTAATCATGGCTCTATACCAATCACCATTGACTGTAACGTTCTGGCCACCATCGTTGTTGAAAAAGTATGGACCAATAAAGCGCACCAAACAGTCAGTTTTTTGGATGTAACGGTGTTTCAACATACACTTGAGGATTACCTTCACTCCAAATGCGGCAGTTATGTTTGTTGACGTAGCCATTCAACCAGAAGTGCGCTTCTTCGCTAAACAAAATTTTGCATATTGTATGCGCGATACGTTTTCCGCACAGAACCATTATTTTCGAAATAAAATGCACTATTTGCAAGCGTTGTTCAGGCGTGAGTCTATTCATGATGAATTGCCAAACCAAACTGAAAATAAATCACTTGACATCTGTTAAATCGGTCGCCATCTTGAAAAGTAATGCCAACTTATAGTTCTATACCTCTATAAAAAAAAACACCCTTTACATATACTTATATATACATTTATGTATAATGGTTTCTTTATAATCAAGAAATTAGCTGGCTAGATAGTTTTAAACTTCTTCCCACCAACTAAAATTTGGGACTCCGTATGGTCTACCGGATTTTTTTTCACTTTGTGTCAAGAAATTTCATCAGTATGAGTGTAGTTTGGGATGACTATACTCATTACAAGTATTATATAAGCAAGAAACGGTGAAAAAATAAACTAAAAAAAGAATCTGCGTATGGTGGCAATATTATTTTACAAAAAAAAAAATTATATCAGTGTATTTTTCTATCCAACTGCATAGATCACAGTTAAAGGCAATAAATAAAGTAATGTAGTAAAATAATGTCTCTCTCCTCCTCAGCTTCCACCATTGAGTATTGCGTCGAAAACACCTGGAATGTTTTTTACCATCCGGACGATATGACACAGCCAACGTCTCTTCATCCGCTTGAGTACATCATCGCAGAGTGTCTTGTACGGCTAATCCTTCCATCATTTACGGCATTCTCCGTCGTTAGTATGTTAGGCTCTTTAAATTTTTCGCAAAAATCTTAACTCGGAAACTTCTAGTGGCAACTCATCAGATGTGGACATCGTTCACTCTTTGTATCATAAAGTAGTACGGAAATAAGGAACGACTTGTAGAGTTTGGGATTTTTTTGTTGAGTGTTGAATTCACTTTTCAGTTGTCCTCTCAACATCAGGAATGAATCCTCGTTGTATTTCGAGGAAGACATTATTTTTGATGTTCCAAACCTAAAAGCTATGCTAGCTGTTCGGACGTATTGACACGGTAACCCAGAGACGACTGCAGTAACCTTTTTTTTAGTTACAACAGATATTTCGTCAATGCCTCTCTTTGAACAATCCACAAGAGCGATTTAATTCCGCATCTCATATTAATTTCTATAACTCAATTAGAGATAATAATGCCCAAAACCTTATTTAGTACCAGTATCGAACGAGGTTGCTTTCATTTTTAAAGAAAAAACAGAAAATTCAAATTAAATGGGGAATATTTATTATCATTCGAAAGAACATTCTTTGGCATTTATTTTTTGATGATTATATTTTTCAAATTTTGGCCGCGGCTACGTTTCAAATGGTCCATCCGATGAGTCCAACTTTCGATGACTCGTTCGAGCATTTCGATTGGTAACTGACGAATGACAAGCGTGATGTTTTGCTTCAAGGCCTGAATCGAAACAGGATTGTCCGCATAGACTTTAGACTTTACATATCCCCACAGGAAAAAGTCTAGCTGTGTGATATCACACGATCTTGGTGGCCAATCGACCGACACAAAACGTAAAATTATCTGCTCCCCGAAGAGTTGTCTCAATAAATCCTTTGACTGATGCGATGTGTGGGAAATGGCGCCATCTTCTTGAAACCAAATGTCACGAAGATCACGAGGTTCAATTTCAGGCATCAAATAGTCGGTTATCCTGGCGCGAGAGCGGTAGGGTTACGTTTTCACCGGCATCAATTTTGAGGAAATATGGACCGATGATTCCACCGGCCCACAAACCACACCAAACGGTTGAGCCAGAAAAGAGCCTCATCGCTGAACAAAATTTGGCTCGAAAAACATTTGATCTTCTTGGAAGGTCGAGCGGATTCAGTTCTTGCATGTGCCAAGTCGTTCCATACGTCAGTCCGCAAACAGAATTTTCAGTGCAATGTTGTGCTTTTTGGCTACCCTAACTTTAAAATCGGTAAATGATTTTTACAGAAGTTGTAGAGAAGTGAACGCCAGTCGACAATATGTAGCAGAATCGTCATTTTGATGCGGTTTACGGCTAGATAGTAAACCATTCAAGTTAATTTCAACTACAATTTAATCTTTTTTATATGCCGGTACTTATCTTCTCCCGTCTTTGTCACATTCATGTACAAATTAATTCGGTCGGTTCTCAAAATATGGCTCCACCTGCCAATTGGGCAAGCTATGACCTATTTCATTGGAAAGGTTTCACATCTATCAACAATAATTAGTGTGCATCAGCGTCTGTGTCTGACAACACAATCGGTTTTTGCTTTGCATTTAAGTGAAGTTTTGATTTTTTATTTTATTTAGAAGAAAAGCGCAGCTGAAGCAAATCGAACGCTTCTGGAAGTTCGTGGTGAATCTGCACTGACCGATAAGTTATGCCGAGAGTGGTTTCAACGCTTCAGAAGCGATGATTTTACCGTCGAATAACAAGAGCACTCAAGCCAACCGAAAAAGTTTGAAGATGAGGAATTAAACTATTTACTTGTTCAAAATCCATGTCAATTGCAAGCCGAACTAGTTATCGACTAGAACTAATGAATTTGAGCCGTGAATTGAGCGAAAAATGGACAGAAACGACCGAAAGACAGGAGGTTTTGCAACATGACAACGCTCGTTCCCACGTGGCTTTAACTGCCAAACACTGTCTGAAACGATGAATTTGGAGATTGTACCCCACCCGCCGTATTGTCTGGACCTTCCTTCTTTCGACTACTGGTTTTTTCTATGGTTGTAAAACGATTTTGGGGTCACCGGCTCGGGTCTTTTGAAGATAGCTAAGAATCATTGAGTATTGGATCGAGGATAGAGAGAAGTCATTTTAGAAATGGAATTTGAAAATCTCCGGTATGGGAAAGAGTAGTCGCTTCCAGCGGACAATACTTTCAATGAGGTTTTTTTAAGTACTTTTAACACCAAAAAACGGACCGAATTAACTTATACACCCTATAAGATTTCTGGGATAAGAAGTGATATCAGTAATCTTACTCAGCTGGAAATAGGTGAATCGCTGTCTAAGGAGACTTTAAGGGAAAAAGTTTAGATTCTCCTTTGAAACTTATGACTTATATTTTTCGTTGTGTCTAATTTTTTATGTGAATGATTCGTACGCACCAACAACAAGAAGTACGCGTTTTCACTTCAGTTCGCCTCCAAACGAATTTATGTTGGCAACACAGGAGATGCTTGGTTTAAGATCAGATGTCTTAATCGGCTTGAACAATGTGCGCAAAAATCGTTTCTGGCCACTCCCATGTGAATGACAATCATAAAACTTTCTACACTTGCTTGACTTTGGCATATTTCCCACGCTCCGTGCTATCGGGGTAGTTATTCCAAAAATCTAAATCTACTGCATTATGGCCTTTCTTCGGCCAATATAAGTAAATGCTCCGAAAAGCTAATAATCCCTTTTACGTTCTTTAGTGTCTTGCTGATTCGACTAACCAACTTTTTTCTTCTAAACGAAATATCTAAGCGAAATATTCTGCTTATTTAAAATGATTTAATGTTTTACTAAAGTTATTTTTTATTTCATCCACTCATTAAAATTTCCTTATTTACACAGAAACGAAATTGTTTCAATTATTTTGATTGTTTGTGCTTAATTAATTTTAAAGTAAATATCAAAAGCGTTTATCGTAAAATTACGTTTTACTCTTATTTGTTATATGAATAAGAATAGGTGCATATTTAAATATGTAAATCATACCTTTTTAATATTTATAAATTATGTGTCCTACTTATTTATTCAATCAATAAGAATATTTACAAACAAACATATTAAATTCGTTCATAAGAGTATCTGAATGTAATACAAATACGGGCATACATATGTAGGTGCAACGGTGCAAAGCAAAATATTCATTTTTCCTATAAATCGAATTTCTATTTACTAATATATTTGAAGAAAAATGTTTAAATAAACCGAAACACGAAAAACGGTTTGTAGTGAAACGGTTACAGTCAAAAAGCTAAAAAAAATTTAGTCCAGGTATCGAGAACTTATTGATAACAATTTTCGAACGAAAATGGGGCATTTAGAAATTTTTATCTGTCATAATCTTTCGGGATAACATTTCTGAGACCATAATGTATCATGCGAAAGAGAAAAAAAATCCATTTTCAAAATTCAAAATTTAAATAAGAAGTCTAGAATTATAACGAACAGTTTGCAGTTTGAAAAATTACTCATGAGATATTTGATGAAGTTACTAAAAATTGGTAATAAAATAAATATATAAGTAAGTAAATTTAATAACTTTAATAAATATAATAAATTTTAACAACGCGGATTTCCTAGGCAAATATAGATGAGCTGATACTAAGGCTTCGCAATCTTCAGTCAAATCGTCCAATAACCATATTTAATACTTCTAACCTTCTAGGACTATGATCTGTATTTCAAATCCATCAAATTGCTCTCATCGAAGGAGAAGCGAGCAACCGGTCTCCGTGAAGAGCTTTAAAAATATGTACATAATATAGGAAATAGACTTCGCATAACGATGTATGGATCCAGTAGCAAAAGCTCAACAAGGCCCAACAAGAAAGAATTCAACTGAGATATTAATTGATTAATACAAATTTGTTCACTGGAGATATCCCTAAGGAATTTACCGAAGTAGTTAGGCTTTATAGACTTTGAAACTACCTACATTAACCACAGAAGGTAAATCCAGAGAAAATTTATCCTTTATAACCCAGAATAAACAATTACTTAATAAAACTGAGAAGTGGAATAAAGCGGCTATCAATAGGAAGACCGAGGCACGGAACACCTTGTGCATAGCTTAGTGATGTATGTTACAAACGAAAGTTCAAATAATTGTGAAAAGTCCGATTACTATGCATTTATGGGCGTGATAGAACAGGAATCTGATATCTAATGCTTTGCTTAGAATTTTTGAAAGTGAAGAGTGGGGTTCCCAGAAATCCTATTTTCAAGGTCCTTTTCTAGAGGTCCACGACATCACGTAAGATAGATGGGTTGGAGTAGTTGCCGATATGAGAGCATCGACACACTCACACCAAAATTGCGTCTCTATGATTCCAAGCAAAATTTAATCTGACTCTACGGCTCCTTTTCCGTCCACTTAAGCTCTCTTATGAACTGTATTAGGCCGCTTACTTTAGTTTCTGACATACGGCAATCAATATACGGTAGCCTACTTCTTCCTCCATGACATGGAACTTCAAATGTATTTTCCTCAAGGAGTCTCAATGGCATTTGAAATGTTGTCCTTTTTCATTGAACATAAGCCATTCCACCTTCTACGGTCCGGAACAGGACATGTTATGTTTCTATCTTAACGTGGTCTATCCGTAAATGTACATCTTTGTTAGCGTTCTTTATGCAGAACTGGTAGCTGCATTAGCCGAGTGGTTAGTACTGCGTATTACCATATAGATGGTCAAGGATTTGGTTCTTGACATCCAAAATTATTAAAGTTTAATTCTAATATAATGTTCCTAATTTGGGTTGGCCATCGACGGGAATTATCCCCCCCCCCCTAGTGTATTTCTGACTTGAAATAAATATAAATGATCCTCATAAAAATCCATTAGCCGTTCGGAGGCGGGTTATAATAAACTGTAGGTTACATCATCTGTTGGAAAACATCGTCTAACCTGCAGTGCCCATCTATGACTCTATGACCAAGATACGAAATAAAGTATTATTTGTTTCATTTAGCCATCTTCTGAAGAAGTCTGCTAAAGTGCGAAACATCTTTTGAGTTTACCTTCATCGGGCCTAACTCTTTTATTGCTGCCTGACTGGGGTGGATACCCACAGTAAAGGCACCAATGGGTTGTCTGTAGGCAATTAGTATCAGATTGGATTTGTCAAAATCTTAAAGTCATCTACTCGTATATATGGGATTGTGTAGCTCTGGGGCACCATTCGAATGAATTGCCACGGGTCCACTAAGTGAAGATAGAAACAATAGCAAAAATTTCACATATAAGACTGCAAGTTGTACTGTAATAGCAGAAACATATCTGACAAGGAAATGTTGAAGTGGCGGTATTGTAAGACATATTTCAGATGCTTGGTATTCGAAAAAGTCTAGAAAAATATCTTCATTTTAATTGGATTAGCTAAGCCAGAAATTCATTTGAGAAAGGTTACTTGTCCCCAGAAAGAATGGAATATCTACGGACGTGGATTCGTGATATAGGAAGTGATATCAGAAGTAACCGAGACACGTCAAACATTCTAAAAGAGTAATTAAGAGGAATGACTCTGTTGGAGGATGCACTCAAATGATGAATGAATTAATTTAATGCTTGGAGAGAGTAAGTGTTTTTGAACAATGTAACGCACGACAAAATAGTGGTGAACCTCAAAAATTACAAGAAAACTTGGGAGGTACATATGATCAACGTCCCATATCTATCACTTACAATCGGCAGACCAAATTTTATCAAGAAATCTAAGCATATACTAAGGCTATGGCTCGTATAAAAGGACTTGCAATCAGACGAACGAATTTAAGGACGTGGTGAAAACAATTTTTCTCATCCAAACTTCTAAAAACTTGTTGGTTGCGCCTTAATAATTGAATACAGGATATTCATGAAAACAATACTTGGCTTCTCTTAGTAGACCCAACCGGTGCAAATAGAAGTACTGATTGTTTTTGTCGTTACCCCATAATATCCTACTCCTGAAATATCAATTGTATTAGTTTGAAAGGTTGAATATTCTAGAATGTGATATTTGATGTATGCGGACTTGCGACATCTGCACCATGCATCTCTAAGCAAATAAACATAAGAAAATTAGAAAATACATATTTGCAGCTGAGATGTGGTTGAAATAAAAAACCTAGAAAATCTTCTGGAAATATTTGCACACTTTGTAAATGCAATTTAGACACATCCTAAGCAGACTTTTCGCCTTACACGAACTACTAACTCATTTCAGTAGTCAAATCCAAGGAAACTTGGCGTTGAATAGTAAACATTGCATACATCAAGGCGTTTTAATGGAGCTGCAGCTCAAAGCATTAACAAAATTCAACAACACAACCAACCAATCAACCTGGCAACCAGTCCGTTGGTTGGTTGACTGGCTGTTTGGTGTGAGTGAGTTATATTAAATGGGAAGCTGGTAAGGCGCTCAACGGATTAACAGCAACATACAAAGAAGCTGCTAAATTGGCAAATGCGAAATTAAAGATTATAATGAGTAGGAAGGAAGGAAGGAAGCATATGACGAGCAACAAATAAGCAGTCGAGCTCGCCATAACAGACTCCATACTGTGGAGCGATGGCAGTGAAAGCCAACACGCTGATGATGGCTACGCTGATCATGACAGGATAGCGTTGTTGTGCATATATATTTATTTATTTTTTCATGCGCATATATTGTAGATGAGAGCTCATGCAAACACACACACGCACACATGTATAGTATGTGTATGCATAATGTAGGAATCGAAAGTCATTAAAATAAAACTCGAGCATCATGTTGAAAGCTCATTAAACGAATACGAATTTAATGGCACTTAAAGCGGAAATTGCCTGGGAAGTTTCCACATCAGCAGACATTAGCAGTAACTGCTGCTGTTCTGGTGCCTGAAAAGACAACAACAACGTCAACAGCATCAACAACAAACAAAGGGCATTAAGGACTCAACTACAGTCTACAGAGGAAGAGTCAACCGCACAACAGTCAGTCAACAGCAAAAAAAAACCTCCCCAACCAGACATACGGACAGACAAATCGACAGACAGCCACACCAGCTGTGGTATCATGAGGTGGAACGGTGTTGGAAAATGGTGTAGCTCCCATCTGTATGTATATGTGCGCGACCATTTCCATCAAAGAGGCATTTTTATTGCTCTAAAAATATACTTAAGAATTAATATGGCGATGCATATGTATGTATGTAAAATTTTATATTTCTATAAAAGAATTTTCTGTTCTGCAGTCAGTTAATTTCTTCCAAACCACTATACCAATTTTCAAAAAAAAATCTCGGGTACGTTTCCGTTGGTAGGTTGTATAGGTTTATAATTTATAATTATAATTATAATGCTGTAGAAGGCACTGTAGATTATTTTGCGCTTTAGCGCAATTAGAAAATTTGCCTAAATTCCCTAAAATCCTGCACTAGAAGCTCTTAAAATTTTTCTGGACTTACCAGGAATCTGCACAAAATTTACATTTAAACATTATAGTTTACCAGTCTTGTTTCTTCAGAATTAAAAAGCTGCTCATTTATATACTTTAGGTATGGGGGAGAAGAGAGAAATGTTGCTCATAAATCCTCTTTATTTACTTTCTTTTATGCTGGCTCTAAATTATAGAAATTACTCGTAGATGATAAAAAAAAATTCAATAAAATACACTTATTAGACTAAGCGAGAGTATGAGAGTTCTGCGTTCTCCAGGTTAGATAAAGAAGTGAAGCGAATGGGTCTGGTAGTGAACGAGTGCAAGACGAAATATCTCCTGTCATCAAATAAGCAGTCATTGCACTCGCGACTTTGCTCCCACGTCACTGTTGACAGTAATAATTTCGAAGACGTAGATAATTTCGTCTATCTAGAAACCAGCATTAACAACACCAACAATGTCAGCCTTGAAATACAACACAGAATCACTCTTGCCAACAGGTGCTACTTTGGACTGAGTAGACAATTGAAAAGTATAGTCCTCTCTCGACGAACCAAAACCACACTCTAAAAGTCGCTCATCATTCCCGCCCTGACATATGGTGCAGAGGCATGAGCGGTGTCGTAAGCCGATGAGTCGGCTTTAGGAGTTTTCAAGACTACGCCAAAGAATAAAGAGTAGAAGAGTATGAGATTCAACTCAGGTTTACTAGTCTTTTCTCTATACCATATGTTTCAACGCCAAATACGAAGAACTGCAGAAATACGACACCAAAGGCGTTGTATTGAGTTCGACACAACTCGGAGAATGGATATATTTTTTCCGTTTTAATTAGCCTGTCAGATGAAATTCGTTTCAGTTTTTGTGGAACTTCTGCTATCACAGAGTTTAATAATATTGGGTAAATAAAAAAATCTCGACAGATGATGTCGAAACTCTTATTTTGGGCAACGCTAATCCGATTGTGTCAAGCTACCACGTGTTCGAAGACGGACCTCTTAAGAAATGGTTTTCGTATAAATGAGAAGAGTTTCACAAAGTATTCGTAATATTTTGTAACTATAAAAATTGACAGAGCTTAGTTTGAAAGTTTTGATGCACCACCTATATAGGTATAACCTGGACCTTCGTGCAATTGGCTTTCATTTATTTCGAATCCTTCAAAATTCTCTGCATGGTATAAAGTTGGCCGACCGAAAAACTTGTGAAACACACAAAATTGGTCTGACATGGGTACCAGAATACACTTTTCTGACGTATTTGGATGCACTGAATGCGATTCTGAAGTCCATTTGGTTCAACCACGTCAGTATATTTTTCTAAACTCAGAAAAAATTGCGGATTTAGTAGCGCCTACAATCTTTTGTAAAATTCAACAAATTCGCTTCAAAATAGATTTCTATGGGTTTTGGGAGTCGGTGATAACGATTTTGGAATCAAATTTTCAAATTTCAAAATTATGGATCCAATATTACGGACAACTTGATAAAACTTGTATTTTAATCATGTTTCTTGAATGAGATATGGTATATTGTATGCGACTTATGTTGGAGCGAAACGGACTTCAGAATCGTGTTCAGCGCATCAAAATGCGTCGGAAAAGTGTATTCTAGTCTCCAGGCCAGACCAACGGCTCTTTTTTCTTGAAACGATTTAAGTTTCAGTTTCAGTCTTTTTTCTCTCTCTTAAATATCCAACAGAAATCTGTCATCGTATTGTCGTCCCATCTTTCCTGATGGCGAGTTTCCATCATCTCAATATCTTGATGAAAATGTTCATCTTGCTCTTCACTAAAATGTCCAAGATTATCAGGAAAAGTATTAAGACGAGAGTACATAAAGTGAAGTTTTAAATTCATCAAAGACCCTAGCTTTTGGAATTCCTTAGACCGTGGGCTCTTTCTGTTTCCCAAAAGGTTTTTTGTGACTTCTTGGAAGCTTAACCCAGCTTCTTTTTAGATTTTATGAATTTTGAAAATAAAACTTTCATCCTTAAATAATGATGACTCCAGATTTGTAATCAGGGACTCCAAAAACCATCCTAGTTTTATAGAAATCAAAGAATTTTTTCAAATTTTCGACAGCCATATTGGATCTGCAATTTTCAATTTTGAAAATTTGACTCCAAAATCGTTATCAGCGACTCCAAATAGCCCTTTAATTATATTTCAAGTGAATATGTTGAATTTTACAAAAGATTGTAATCCCTACTAAAACCAACATTTCTTTGAAGCTGACGTGATTGAACCAAACGGACTTCAGATACGCGTTCAGCGCATCAAATTACGTCGGAAAAGTGTATTCGGGTCTCCAGGTCAAACCACTGTTTTTGATGGCTGTGTTCAAGTTTTTCGGTAATAAACCACAGTATTATGAGACAATTTCAGCAAAATTGACAAGGTGACAATGTAACACTTGTAAAGCAAATTCAAAAATAAATCTGGCTAAGAAAGCTGAGATCTTTAATAGTACTTTTCTCTGCCTCTTCACTAAATTGGCATGTGTCATATGAGGCAAATTGCATTTCTCACACATATCAAATTTCTTGCGTATTGCCCTATTAATACTCGAAACAAAGACCTTCTATAGCAATTCCGAGTTAAGAGGTTAGTTAGGAATTTTACAGTTAGTACAGAATTTTACTGAACAAACCGCGGATCCAGAAACGATTCTTCGATGAGGAAGGCAATAATTTCAATACTTCAGTTAGAAAACTAAATCTCATAATCCCATGCATAATCCTTCATAAATTTATAATTTGTTATTAAAAATTCGCTGTTTTGCTTGAATTTTGGGGGATGTGCCCAGCTGAATCCGCTCTTGTATATATTTTTCTTCTGAAATACTCTAAATTTAATATCATTTTTAAGGAGTATTGCGAAACAAAAATTTGAGTTTTAACGTATTTTTGCTTTTCCAGTGTATATGCTAACTGTATTACGAACCGTACCAAATACTCTTGGAAATGGATGGCCATTTTGTTGCACACTTTGAACATTAGTTACACGTTTTATTGGATTGAGATGTACATAAAACAACAGGGTGAGCCAAAATATAACTTATAAAATTTATGGATTAAAATGAGAATATTTGCTGAGAAAACAATTTTAAAAGGTGTCGATGAGCATTAAATGTTTCCCATATAAATAAGGTAGCCTTTTGTCGGATTCTTGTAAAGCATAAAATTTCTTAACACATCAAATTGGCAACGATTTTTTTAAGTCGAAAATTGTTACAACATGAACAAGAAAAACGTCAAATTTTGTACCATGCAAAAATTCGTCCCGTAAAAAATTTACAAAACCCAGTTGGAAATTTATAAAAATTTTCATGAAAAAAGATTTCTCAGGTGTTATATACATATATAAGAAACTTGGAATGCTAACCAACACCTTTTAAAATTGAGCAAACAACCCTAGTTTGCCGGGACATTATTTTCTCAGTAAACTGGCGGATTTTAACCCATAAATGCAATAGTTTACTTTTTTGCGCACCCTAACATGCATACATTGTTGAATTAAGCAATAAATATGCAGTTCCGTATATAATAGCAACACTTCATGAAATCTTGCGAATACCCCATGCAGACGTATAAAATGCAGTCCTTATAGACCATAGAGTACTCCAAAATTAACCAGAAACCTATTAAAACAACCCTTCCTGGAAAGATACTGGTTTTTAACTAGAATTTCTGGTATTTAAACATACTTAGTATTCTCTGGTATATTTTACATTGAGATGTCTCACAAAATATTCGTCTTTGGCCCAGCTGCATACTAGTTATATACTAGCTCATTTAATTCAACATAACTAAAGCGTTCTGACATATGGCGCAGAAGCTTGTATGATGTCGACATCCGATGACTCGAGACTTTAAGAGTTTTAGAGAGAAAAGTTTTGCGGAAGATTTATGATTATTTGCGAATTGGCAACGGGGGACATTGCAGCCGATGGAACGATGAGCTGTACGAGCTATACGACGACATGGACATAGTTCAGCGAATAAAGAGACAGCGGCTACGCTGGTTATGTCATGTCGTCTGAGTTAATGAAATAGCTCCAGCTTTGAAAGTATTCGATGGAGTACTCGCTGGTGGAAGCAGAGGAAGAGGAAGCTATAATCGCGTAAGCGATGCACACGCCCAAAAAAAAGGAGAAGAAGGCGTGTTGATGCAATTGCCTGTTTTCCTCATTTCTATTAATTTGGAAAAAAAATAAGTTGGATATGGATTTCACCTTTGGAGTGCCGGCATTGAACTAGAATTTTGAAGAACTACAAGGATATGGTGAACTTATGGTAGATTGCTTTTCCTAGTCATTTTTTTTAATGAAAGCCCCTCGGGCATCTAACTTTAAAATTGAAGTTATTTCGAAAATTCAATTTTTTCCCAACTAGTTAACTAAGCATTGAAAAGGAGGAGAAGGATGTTAGTCCAAATTATTAAAAGATTCATACAAAAATTGGAACCATAATATTATTAGCCACCAGATACCTTGGAGGATGGGGCCATGTGTAGAAGTTCACGCAAGTGAGGAAAGTTTCTGACTGCCATTCACCTGGGAGTGGCCAGAAACGATACAATATGGTTCAAGCTGCTCACGACTTCCGGTTTTAGACCAAGTATCCTCTGGGTAGCCAACAAACATCCATTTGGAGGCAAGCTAAAGTGAGAAGGCGAATCCCCTGCGGTTGTGCGTAGGGTTGAGAACCCACCACATAAAAACTATACTCCAATGAAAAATCAGCAATTGCCTCGGATGAGAGACCCCCTTTTGCTGACGACCCCTGCAAACGTTTTAATGATCATGATTTGAGGGCATGCACCTGGTTGATGTCCTCGTAAGACTAAAGGCTGACATCACCGCCGTCCAAGAAATGCGATGGATGAGACAAGGACGGAAGAAGGTGGGTCTTTCTGAAATCTATTGCAGCGGCCATTTAAAGGAACGCAAATTTGGTGTTTGATTTGTGGTGGGAGGGAGACTCCTTCGCCGAGTCCTGGCATTCACCCCGGTGGATGAACGTCTAGCCGCAATTCGTATCAAAGCGAAGTTCTTTAACAATTTATAATTTGCGCCCACTCCCCGACAGAATAGAAGGATGATGTGACTAAAGATGCTTTCTATGAGGGCCTAGAACGTATTTATGAGCGCTGCCCCCCCACGATGTCAAAATTGTGGTAGGCGATTTCAACGCCAGGGTGGGCAAAGAAGGCATTTTTGGCGCAACAATCGGAAAATTCAGCCTTCACGACGAAACATCCCCAACCGGGCTGAGGCTGATTGACTTTGCCTTGGCCCGAAATATGGTTCTCTGTAGTACCAGATTACAGCATATGAAAATTCACAAGCTACTTGGGCCCGAAATACGGTTCTGTGTAGTACCAGATTCCAGCATATGAAAATTCATCAAGCTACATGGCTGTCGCCAAGTTTCGCAAAACACTCATCCGAATCGATCATGTTGTGATAGGCGGAAGACGTGTATCCAGTATTTAAGACGTACATACGTTCCGAGGGCCAAGTATCGACTCGGATTATTATCTTGTAGCAGAAAGAATACGCACCCGCCTCTGTGTGGCAAAGAACGCCCGTAAACAAACACAAGGAACGTTTGACGCCGAAAAGCTACAATCACACCAAACAGCCAGCAGGTTTTCTACTCGGTTTGCACACTTGCTCTCTGAGAACACTCATCAGCGACTCGATATAAGGAAGCTGTGGAACGAAATAGCAAATTCCTTGCGTATCGCTGCTTCGGAAACAATACCAGAAGAACAGCTGGTACGATGAGGAATGTCGAACTGCAGTGGTGAGAAATCAGACTGCCTACCTCGCAACCTTGCGATCCACTACAACACGTGCGGGGGGGATAGATACCGAGAGCTGAAAAGGCAAGCGAGACTCATTAGCAGATGAAAAACGGAAGAAGTCGAAATTCGTGAGTACGAAGCGCTTGAGAAGCTGGCCGACAAGGGTAATTCTCGAAAATTCTATGAGAAGATGCGGCGAATTACAGAAGGTTTCAAGACCGGAGCAAACTCATGTAGGGACAATGGAGGTAATCTGGAGACAGATGTCCAGAGTATACTTAGTGTATGAAGAGAACACTTCTCCAACCTGCTCAATGGCAGTGAAAATGAAAACCCCGGAGATGGCGAACCCGAAACCTAAATCGATGATGATGGTATAGAAGTGCAATCACCCGACTATGAAGAAGTTCGGATAGCGATTGCCCGCTTAAAAAATAACAAAGTGGCAGGAGCCGATGGCTTACCGGCAGAACTATTCAAATACGGCGGCGAGGAGCTGACGAGGAGCCTGCATCAGCTTCTTTGCAAAATATGGTCGGAAGAAAGCATGCCTGACGAGAAAGCATTCTGCCCAATCCAAAAAAAAGGGAGGCCCCACAGTCTGCGCCAATTATCGTGGCATAAGTCTCCTTAATATCGCATATAAAGTCTTATCTAGCGTATTGTGCGAAAGACTAAAGCCCACCCTCAACAAACTGATTGGACCATATCAGTGTGGCTTTAAACCTGGCAAATCCACCATTGACCAGATATTAACCTTGCGCCAAATCTTGGAGAAGACCCGAGAGAAAATAATCGATACACACCACCTTTTTATCGATTTTAAAGCTGCCTTCGACAGCACGATAAGGAAATGTCTCTACGCCGCTATGTCTTAATTTGATATCCCCACAAAACTCATACGGCTTTGTAAGCTGACCCTGGATAATACCAGAAGCGCGGTCAGAATTGGGAAGGACCTCTCCGAGCCATTCGATACCAAACGAGGTTTCAGACAAGAAGACTCTTTATCGTGTGATTTCTTTAATTTGATGCTGGAGAAAATAATATGAGCTGCAGAGCTAAACAGACCAGGCACAATATTCTACAAGAGTGTGCAATTGTTGGCGTATACCGATTATATCGATATAATTGGTCATAACACCCGCAATGTAAGTTCTGCGTTCTCCAGATTAGACACAGAGGCGAAGCGAATGGGTCTGGTAGTGAACGAGGGCAAGACGAAATATCTCCTGTCATCAAATAAACAGTCATCGCATTCGCGACTTGGCTCCCACGTCACTGTTGACAGTCACAACTTCGAAGTCGTAGATAATTTCGTGTATCTGGGAACCAGCATTAACAAGACCAACAATGTCAGCCTTGAAATCCAACGCGGAATCACTCTTTGGACTGAGTAGGCAATTGAAAAGTAAAGTCCTCTCTCGACGAAACAGAACCAAACTCTACAAGTCGCTAATCATTCCAGCCAGGAGTTTTCAAGAAAAATATTTTGCGAAGGATTTATGGTCCTTAGCAACGGCGAATACCTCAGACGATGGAACGATGAGCTGTACGATCTATACGACATTGACATTGGCATAGTTCAGCGAATTAAGAGACAGCGGTTACGCTGGCTATGTCATGTCGTCCGAACGGATGAAAGCGTTCCAGCTTTGAAAGTATTCGATGTAGTACCAGCTGGCGGAAGCAGAGGAAGAGGAAGTCCTCCACTCCGTTGGAAAGATCAGGTGGAGAGCGACCTGGTGTCACTTGGTATTTCTAACTGGCGCCAAGCAGCAAGAAGAAGAAACGAGTGGCGCGCTATTGTTGACGAGGCTATAATCGCGTAAGCGGTGCCTACGCCAAAGAAGAAGAAGAGAGATACCTTGGTCCACTTCCTGAATAGAAATGAATTTCAATTAAATCGTACAATAAGCATGATATTTTCAAATGAATCGGTTCCATATACACTTCCTGGAAGAAAAAGTGTATCTTATGTTAATTTAGGCAAAAGCCTACCTATGTACGAAATTTCAAGTAAATTGAGCCATAAATCGGATTTTATAGAATAGAACGGCCCCTGGTCTACTTCCAGTAAAAAAACGTAGTTTTTGCCCCCACCACACAATAATAATTAGCAAGATCGATTCAGCCGTACACGCGTCAATTTTTATTCATTTGCATACTTAGATGAATTATTTTTTCTCTGAAATTCTTCCTTCAATGCTGGGTTCACTTTAACTAATATGTTATTGTGAATATATCACCTACATCGCACATGCAAACGTTTTTAAATTCCACCTGCGCCAACTTGCAAAATTTCCAGTTCCATTTCGTCTGTCATGTGGTTTGTTACAAATGTTTACTACTTTCCTCACTCCATACAACGCCACATCAAATTTTTCGGAAAACACGTTCGGTTGCTGCTGAGTTTTGAGTGAAGGATGAAATTTCGAGTCAAAAGTTGCAAGCTGAACGCTTTCAACGCAGTGCACTTTCATATATGCGTTTATACTGTCATATTTCAAGTGCAACAACTTGCAACAAGTTTTTCGGCACGTATTTTGCAACATTACTACACAACAATTTTGTTGCAAAATGGATTTATGTAGTTGTTGTTGTTGTTGTCGTTGTTGTTGCTGTTGTTGTTCCGTCCGAGCCATTGGCATTTGCACACGCACCTTTTTATGCACAAGAACGGGGGCCGAGTGGAAACAAAGTTGATGCCACACTAATTAGCACAATTTGGAAATGTTCACAACAGCAGACGGCATATGAAAGCAAACAAAGGATACGTGTGCACGAGTACACATGCATATATGTATGTACATATGAATATATGTATGATAAAGCACAAGTTTTTACATGATCACATATACTCGTATGTATATACATTATATTAGAACTTATATGCATGGAAATCAACCGAAATTAATTGCAATTCCAGGTTTGAACAATTTTATAAAGAAATAATTTTATTTTGAGTGGGAGTACTCTATCCAGTCAAAATCGTATAGCCTCAAGCGTTTTAGGACTTCGAGGGGCTCCTTTCATCCATAAATAATGACAAATTTTTCAAAGTTATTACCCTCTGATACCAATGTTATGGATTTTCAAACTCAAATATTACAGTTAAAAAAATATTTACTTGCTGCGAACCGAATAATTTCTGACAAAAAAAATTTGGATAATAATATTTTTTTCTAATTTAACGATGCACTTCGTTTCGTTAATGAGAAAAATAAATTTAACGAAATGATTTTATTTCGTTTAGTCGTTTGTCTTCCTCTTCATCTGCTTCCACCAGCGGGTACTGCGTCGAATACCTGCAAAGCTGAAGTGCAACTTCAAACTTATGAATGTTAATAGTGTCGTGGAAGCCGATACGCAAATGCGATGTCTGTTTGTTTGATGTCCTTGTTCACTACCAGACTCATTCGCCTCACTTCCTCGTCCAGTCTGAGGAAAGCTGAATTGATGACGCTGGTGTTGAAGTTTCACGCTTTAGTAGGCAATTTTATCTTCTCGGTTTAGCTCTGCAACTCGTATTATTTTCTTTAGCAATAAATAGAAAAAGCAAAATGATAGAGAGTAACTTCGTCTGAAACCTCGTTTAGTATCACATGCCTCAGAGAGGCGTGTTACTGACCTTGCATATGCCGTATAAGTTTTTCGGGGACTCTAAACTCAAACATAGCAGCACAGAGATAGCTCATTTTCGAGTTGTCGCAAGCACCTTTAGAATCGACGAAAATGTGGTGTGTGCCGACTTTTTCTTATGGGTATTTTCGAGGATTTGAACCATGTTGAATATCTGGTTAATTGTAGATTTGCCAGGTCCGAAGCAACATTAATAATGTTCAATCATTAGTGGACTTCAATCTCTCATACAGTGGGCTCTGAAAGATCTCATACATGGTATTGATGATGATATTGGTCAGAGCACGCTCAGGTTGCCATCGCCAGGCATGCTTTCGCCCGACTATATTACGCAAAGAAGCTGATGAATGCATCTTCTCACTTCTTCGACGCTGCTTTTGAATAGATCAGAATGTAAGCTATCGGCTGCGACCGCTTTGTCGTTCTTTAATCCAAAAATATCTGCATCATAGTCGAGTGATGGATGGTCTAGATCATAGTCAACGATTGGTTCACCATACCCGGTGATTTTATTTTCACTGCAGTTAAGCAGGCTGGAAAAACTGCAAAAGCTCAATATATTTTGACCGTCAATCACCAGACCCGCTTTCTCGTTTCACAGGAAAAACGTGTGTTCTTGAAGCCTTCTGAAACACTTTTCATACAAACTTGCTAGAAATTCTGAGCATTTCCCTTTCTTTTCCAACATGATGGAACTAGTTTCTAGTCATTGATTCAAGTAACAGCCAAGTAGCTTGTTGGATTTTCTGTGTCGGAATCTGGTGCAAAAGTCGTGGAGGCCGTTGTACCTAGAGTTAAAATCTCCACGATTTTGTGTTCATGAGAGAAGATCAACGATACGTTGAAGAACTTTGGTATGGATTGTGGTAAGACGTTCCACTGCGGTAAACTGTAGTTCTTGGCGTATGAGCATCTCATAAACCACAAATTCAACACTAACCTCTCTTCTCCCGTTTTTGTCAGGCGTATTGCTTTTTTTGGTTGGCGGAGGTGGCAGCCTTAGTTTTTATTACGACATCATTCAGCTAGTCAACGACACCTTCCCAATTAAGGGACCAGGCCTTCCAGGTAAGTTCTCTCAATTCATAATATTTTTATAATTTTTCACTTCAGCTGATTTTACGCTAGCCTGAAGCAAGGCTACACTCATACTCATATACATTCCTCCACCACTCCTTCCCTCGTAGTATCGAAACTGTCGACTACCGGCCAAACTTAATCAATTTCTTATTAAAATACATAAGTATTTAATAACATATTTATTATGAAAATATTTTTCTCTAAACGCAGTATGGGCACTTACTCAAAAGCTAAGAAAAGAAAATATCAAAAGTTATGGAATACATACCATGAACAAAGTTATACAAATTTACATAATTTCCTCTTGCACAATTTTACTTATGATCAAATTCTCTTACTATGAAAGGAAATTTGTAGAAGTATAAATAATAAATTTATATATAAATATGTATTTATGTGTATGTACATAAGTCAGCTTAACATTCGCTTACTCAAAGGACGCTTTCAATATTTTAATGCACAAAAATTCCAGGAATGCTCAACAAACTGCCAATCAATTTCGAATACATACTGTTGTTTATGTTGTTGACTACTGCTGCCGCTGCACAATAAAGCACTACAGCTGGTCAAGGACTCTGATGCTCGTATGTTTGTCCAGCGCTGCAACTGCATTATCAAATCACCAGGTTTACTCGATTTCAGTTTGTACACCAGGGACAGTCAATAATCGTGTGAGTTTCGAATGAAAGAAAGTTGAAAGAGTGGGGCAGCTGCTAATACAAATATACAGATGAATACAGGGCTGTAAACCAATGAAAATGGAACTGATGACTACAAAAAATTTCAATCTAAACAACTTTTATTAGGTATTTTCATTCCCTGGTACTCAAAGGCTTAGAACTGGCTCAGAACCTCTCTAATGAGTAAAAATAACTCGACAAGAATTGGTATTTTAAATTTTGTCACGAAAGCAAACTTCAGAGAATCAGCTGTATTATGGAGATCTATTAGGGTTACAGATTTGCCGAGCAATAACATACATAGCCCTACATATTGTCAAGTTAAGCCACAATACCTTGAAAATGGAATGCAATGGCAACAACACGATAACTCACCATTTTACCGCACTGCTCCAAGGGTTTAAGCCTCGGTCCCCATTAGCGGTGATTGTGTCATTTTGATGTACTGTCGTATGACCTGACATGTCTGATATTACTTTTCATCCTTATGTTAAATCTATCTAGTGTTCTCTAAGAAATTACTTTTCTAAAGTTTACTTTTTGTGGACAGAAATTCTAGGTTTAGTATCTGATGAGTTTGTGAGGGAGCTGGAAGGAGTTTGTGAGAGAGCTGGTCATTTTCCCTCTTAGTTTCAAGCTACGGCAATGGCTGTCATAGCAATCCGAAGGGCCAGTGGCCCATTTTTGTAGCTGTAACCCTTTCTATAAAATTTCTCGTCCAAATTTGTGTTGTATGTAATACGTATATAGGCCAAATCTGTTTCGTTATCTTACAGTTGGATATGGATTATAATCTGTTATCCGCTTCGATTCGTGAAAGAGATGCTCTTAATGTAGCCAACTCGTCTGCTATTTTATTATCCGAAATGTTCCTATGGGTGGAAACACAGAATATAAAAATGATGTGTTGACCTGTGAGCTTAGAGCCTTCATACAATTATTAACTAGGCTTGAATTTATCATTGGCAACGATTGGGCCAGTAGTGTCACCTGGCTTTCCATGTATATAGCTGTCTACTGAATTCCCCCTTTGTTTTCCTACAGAGAGCTATACATGCCTTTTCTGTACCTTTAACTTTTGCTTGGATGATGCCGGCTGAATTTGGTAGACGCAAAGAAATGGAGGTTTCAGATCTTTAAAGTATACACCCCCACCCACTCCGAAGTCAATTTCGAATCCGTCGGTGTAACATAGATGGGTATTCCTACCTGAAAGGAAATATTGAAATCTGACCTTGGAAGGATATAGTCTGATTTGTTTGATGATACTATTGCATCCAACGACCCTGCCATCGTTCCAGATTGCAAAACCTGCCATCGTTCTAATTTACTAATCGATTTTTGGGTCACGAATTCCATTTGTAATATCAGTACTTATATTTGAGTATCGATTTTCATGAATTATCCTTAAATATGTAGCTGGATTGATATATATACAAGTATATGTGCATCAATATTTCATAATTTGTTTCGAACCGTTTAAAGTAATTTTCGACCACTTTTTGGCAAATATTGGGCGGCACCTCAGCCATACCTTCACGAATGTTGGTTTTCAGGCACTCAAGAGTTAAAGGTTTATCTTCATAAACACGGTCTTTCGCCAAGCCTCGCAAAAGAAAGTCCGACGGTCTCAAATCACGCGATCTCGGTAGGCAATTGACATCGCCAAGACGGGATTACGCGATCGGAAAATTTATCAAGCAATAAATCTCTATTCACTCGTGTTGTGTGGCATGTGGCACCATCTTGAAAGGAAGTACATATTATCCAAGTCGGGTTCTTCAATTTAAGGCCAAAAAAAGATGGTTACACGCTACCATAACGCTCAGAATTGGAAGTGATAGTCTCGCCATTGGGTGTGATGGCCTTTTTTCAATTATTTGAGGATTCTCGGGGGCCCAATTTGGGAAAATTTTACTTATTTATGTATCCACCAAATGAAAAATGTGCCTCGTCGCTGAAGAAAATATTGTTGGAATCATCGCGATTCACTACTTGTTGTTCCAGCACTCAATCGATGTAACTGCGGCATTGTGAATGGTCAGCTGGCTTCAGTTGTTGTGGAGCTGGAATTTATATGAGTGTAGATGTAAGTCCAAGAGCAGAGGTATTCTGTTTGTAATGTTTAGTAAGAAAGTCCAGCTTCTGAGAACGTCGAGAAATAGACACATTCAGGTCTTCGGCTACACTTTCACTCATAACAGCGACATTTGAGGTGAAACTAGCAAAACTATGATGCACAGGCCTCACAATATCTGTAGCCGATCCCGTATCTTCAAATTTCTTTCTTTCTTGAGTAGTTGATCGATTATGTGCACCATAATCTCCTCTTAAAGCACGAAACGTGGACAAGCTTGAATCACCATTTTGCAATAAGCTTCGACAGTTTTAGCGCGTCGTGCGGTTGTTAAGCGATTAAAATTCAAAAATGCCTGACTTTTCACTGAAACAAAACATGTTGGGTTTGGCAATTAAGTTTTACAGATGTCAAAATACAGCCCTGCACTCGAAACCACTAAATGGATAACCCTTTATATACATGTACATGCAAGCGCTGGTAAAACTGTAGTTACCTGTGTAATTGTATCTGATGTGCGTCTAATACTTGCTTTTACAGTTCGTTAGAGCCACAAGCAGAGCACTTGTGCCATTTTCCCATTCTAAATGCCTTTCATAGTAAACATATAAAACCATACTTACATACATATGTAGGTATGAGTCGAAATGGGTTTAGTATATTTGTTTATTTTTTCACAAAATACTATCATTGCCATTACGACACTACTCATGGCAGCCATAGCAACAGGATGTTCACTTGCCATTCCTTTCGACAGATCACATTGAATAATGTATTTGTGTAGAAAATTAAATGTCACTCAAGTAAGGCAGGTACACATAACGGTACATAAATCTAAATTCACTGCATATGGTTCAAATACATATGTACCTATATATCTATGGAAAAAGGTGTCCAGATTTATAAGTATAATGTATATGTGTATGCATGGCATGACGCTACATCGTAATTAACTGCGGTCGTACCAAGTTGAGCATAATTCTAGAGAAACATATATATGTATGTACCCATTTGCAGAAAGGAGCAGGCTCCAGCTTAGATCAAACTGACATCTCTATTAATTAGTAAAAAATTCGTTCGGATTTGATTCTCCAGTGAATAATCTAAGCCTCTACGAGAAAACTAACTGACTTAGTGTTGATTTCAAAACTGATACATATCTCTAAGAAAACAAACTATGCCAATGTTGACTCACGTTCACAGCATATGGAGACTATAAAGTAAATGATCCGGCAGCTTTCTTCGAACGTAGTTCGAAAAACCTTTGTACTTTCAAAGAAGAAAAATGCTACAGAAATTATGCTTAATAACATTTGTAGCTCATTTATTCTAAAATGTCGGCTAGGAACTTCTGACGTAAATGCACAATTCGTGATGATCAAAACTTCTGTGTGTTTTGTCCCATAAATCTGAATGACCTCCCCAATTGCGCTTGAAAAATCTTATTCTGCGCATTGCGTGAACGACTGAAGTCCATCAAAAACAAATAGTTCAAGCCTAGTCAGTATGGTCTTAAACATGGTAGATCCATAAAGAGTAAGCATCATGATACTCGCAGTATCATTTCAAAAGCTGAACAAATAAAAATATAAAGTCGGAATGAGCCTTTGCTAGAAACAGGTAAAAAAAGTGACTTGATTGACATGAAGACGAACAGATATGTTATATATTTGGCGCTTTGTAACCGCTGAAACAATTTTCGGCCAAGCTCCTCCTCCAATTAGTGGTTTTGCATCGTGATGTTTTTACCAACAAATGGAGGGACCTACAGTTTATTCTAAGCCGCCTTCGATTTCTCACATGAAATACACTCAGCGAGCTTGACATTCCCTGCCGAAGGGCGACCGCAATTAGAAAACATTAATTTTCTATAATTTTGGATTTTGGAATAGAAATTTTACGGACCTACTATTTTGATCTCGGCCATTAGTTAATGCCTTAAGATGCAAGAGTACCAAGTGAAACCAGATCTGTCTCTTTCGAGCGCTGATCTTTCTAACGGAGTAGAGATCTTTCAGCTTCGACTAACAGGTAAATCATCAAAAACTCTCCAAGCCGGAGCTTAGAGCTTTGCATTGAATTTGTTCATCTGTTCTCGCGTTTCTGCACAGATTTCGTAGGAATAGAAGTCTCATCCCGTATAATCAATTTACAGTATTTCATTAATTTTCTTCTGATTACTTCGTTTTTGTATCCAACAAATGCTAGGGATATCATCCCCATATATTTTTAATAGAATTTTGAACGTGGATGGTTGGTACGCATACTCCCAAATGTGTGCCTGTTATGTCGTGGCATTGTTCGACAAGGGCAATATTTCTGGCGAATCTTACATTGGTTAGTAATAATAAATTTATTAGAAAAGCCCCTAGAACGTTTTTGGTTCGTGATGCATTTGTTGCATCTTTAATAAATTTGTATAACAAAGAAATTCCACTCCTTAATTAAATTCAAATAAATCTTGATTATCTTCATCTAGGCTTTGACGACAATTCTACTAACGAGACAGAAGGATGTTATGATGGCATGTAAATATCCAGGTTATTTAGTAGAACAGCAGAGAATTGCCTTCTAAAAAGTCCATTGCTTGATATATTCTTGAAATATTTCATAAGTTATACCTTGAAAAGATAATACACTAATAAAAGTAGGGTCTCTTACTTGAGTGCTACCGCCACTTCGGTTTTGTAATTAGTTGTAAAATAATGCTCTCAGTTTCAGAGCACAATTGTGAAATCGCTGTTGACACGTATTCTCTTATTTTCTTGCTCTCAGACGAATTTTATGATATTGAATCCTTTAAATGCAAATAAATTTTTATTATATTTAGGTTGTTAATGATAGAAAGACAATTTAATAAATTTCATATTGAATTAAAGAAATACAATATTTTTGAAGAACATTCTCTTTTCTCACAACACATTCTGATTTTCATTTTTAAGATTCTTGTTGTAAAATCATAATTTTTTGCAGAAAATTCTTTATTTATATTGCATATTACTGATATTCTTTTTTATATCTTTCTTATTTTCAACTGTATCTATTTTTCTTTCAAAATTATTTCTCTCACGACTCAATGGCGCTTCGATTACTTTTTGTGAAACTTGTTCTTCCCGTTTCAACCATGATTGGCGTGCTCTTCGAAAAATATATCTTTCACGATCCACCAACAAACGAACTGTATGATCCACCGTTGATTCGCGCTCTCTTTTCGAAGCATACAGTTTACGATGGAACGTTAATCGAATTGCTTGTCTCGCTCGATTTTTCGTGTGCTGTGGAGGAAGCATGTCTTTCACAATCCAATGCTAGACGAACATTTCTTTCTTCCGCATTTTCCATACTTCGTTTTAAACGAACCCTTTTGGCAGCTGACATATAGCGTCCTATGTTAGATTTTAGCCGAGACATGGCTATGTTATCAAGTGTGGTTACACTATATGGTTAAGTAAACATGATCAGTTTTGTGAATTAACAGCCTTCTACTAAATTCGCTTAAATACTTACATACCTGCTTTTACACTTATATCAATATATTTTATTAAATGACAGCACCAAAGGAAAATGAGAAACAAACTTAATTTTAATTCACGTTGTGGCTAGATATAAAAAAATGGCCGAAATTTAACAAAATAAAATCACGTCTATTCTGACAAAGAGTTTGCAAACAACTGTTAACATCAGTGATAAGTTAACACCCTTTTCAAGGTGTTGGCAAAAGTCTTTCTGTACATTTTTCTGTGTGTTCCTGTCGAGACTTATTTAACAGAGACTGTTATGTTTAATGGCACGAACATTCACTAACATAAACGCATGTTCCGTATCAGCAGAGCATCATCATCATATATATAAATTGAAATTTGCTATTTGATAATAAAAGATAAATATAGGTAAATGAGTATATTACATTGATTAGTTTTTAATTTAATTAAATTTATTATACATTAACATATCTAGCTTTATCATACAGATACAAATATGAGTAAGAAACTACTGTAAGAAATAAATGATGCCAAGTACACACTTGCATACCGTAAACCGCTGAATTCCGAGTTGCCACTACGGGTTTTGCTAGCTTTTGTATATCACACGGTACTCAGACACGAGTTACGTCAACGTTTTCTATATGAAGGACAACATATTTGCATACATATGTATCTGCCTATCCGCTAGAGGACGGCATGGGAATGTATTTTGCTACTTTTACTGAGAACGCAGACAGTGCAGAGATGTGTAACATAGATGTTGAGCTATAACTAAGAGAGTAAAATATTCTGACAACGACCGAAAAATGAAAAGAGAACATAAAACGTGAGTACTACACTGTGAAATTGCTGCTAGAAGAGGTTCTTGTTTAGTTATAAAAAATAAACAGCAATGGAATATATCACCATAATTGAAAAGTCAAGGGTGACACACCGATTATAGCAACCTGCCAATTTGCCGATACCATTTTTGTAGTACGATTTATCCTATGCTCCAACAAATGCTTAAGTTTCGGCGATCGCTTCTTCATTCGAAAATTTTTTCCCAGTGATTGAAAATTTCTTCCCAGTCAGATCTGAAGAATACGGTGAATGCGGAAGCAATTTGAAGCTTCGAATGCGGCCACTTTTCGGCGATTTCGTCATTCAAACGGTCAAATAACCCTATGTAATAGTCGCTGCAGGACCATCACCTTCCTTTTTTAAGGTGGTTAATAAAAATTATTCCATGCGCATCCAAAAATACAGACGCCATAACCCTACCAGGCGATTGTTGCGTTTTTCTACGTTTTCGAGCGGGTTCATCGTGTGCAGTCCACTCGGATGACTGTCGATTCGACTTGGGAGTGAAATGATGGAGTCATATTTCATCCATTGTCACATATCGACGCAAAACTCGGGTTTATTATGCTTGAAAATCTACAAACACTGCTCCGAATCATCAATTAATCGTTGTTTTTGGTTAAAATTGAGTTCCCGCGACACCCACTTTGCACAGAGCTTTCTTATACCCAAATATTCGTAAACGATATGATGTACACATTCAGTTGATATCTTTATAGTGCCTGCGATTTCATTCAATTTCATTTTATGGTCATTCAAAATCATTTTGTGGATTTTTTCTGATATTTTCGTCGATAACAACCTTTTTTGGGCGTCCACTGGGTGCATATTTCACCACGTCTAAACTTAGCATACCAACCCTTCTTGGTTGATTTTCCTGGGGCAGTGTCCGGAAACTCGTCATCAAGCCAAGTTTTTGCTTCAACTGTATTTTTTCCCTTCAAAAAACAATATTTTATCAACACGCGAAATTTCTTTTTGGTTCGGTCAATTTAGACATTCGAAACTACCTTAATTCCCACCAAGCTGAAAATTAACATAATAATATAAAATATACATAAGTTATAACTATAAGAATATCAGATTGTGTCCCCTGTTTAATTGTGTGCGTGGCTAGGGTTTTATATCTGCTATAATAAATTAAATATCGTTAGTTAGTCTTGGTGAACACACGTGTTTATCCCAGCCGGGGACTTTGCAATTGACCAGTTATGTTCAGTACAGAGCATAGCATGAGCAGGTTTGCTTAAAATCTCTATAGCAGCCAAAAACTATTTATTTCCACAAAAAGATCGACTTAATTTTTCTTGAGAGCACGGCAATGGTCAATGAAATGTTAGAACACCGTCCTTTTTTTCTGATATATTAATAGAAATATTCAAATATAAGAAGAAAAGTTTGCTGACGAAAACATAAGCGCTTAGATCCTCGATATTGTATAGGTAAAGTCAAGCCTGGCGGAGGTAATATATGGTATGGGGATGCTATTCTGTGTTTGGTGTTGGACCTCTGCATCAAATAATTGGTATTATGGATCGGTTTGTATATTAAGGCATTCTTGAAAGCGTGATGCATCTCCATGCCGAGTGGAGTTTACCACTTTCGAAGTCGTTTCAACATGATAACGACCAAGATAACAGATAAGTAAGTAAGTTTCATATCATATCATGTTTGGTTTTGTTTCATTGGTGAGCTCTGCTGGCACATACAGCACAGATAACTGGATATTAAGTTTTTTAACTCGTTTTCGCTCTGATCTTTCTAGAGAATTTTTGGGCATTTTTTTGATAAAAAAGGGTTGCTCAAATTAATATTTTTGACATTTGCAACTTTGTTTGGCATACAGAAGTTGGACTAATATGTATGTATCAATAAAAATAGAGCAAATTCGCACATTGAAATATGTTATAAATTTATTGGTTATTTATTAGTAATAAATTTTATTAATATTAATATAAATTTGTATGCCCATATATTATGTTTTTCTAGTTCTTAACCAAAGCGAATTGTATTCGATAGTAAGGCGTAAACGTTGCTCTTCGCCATTTTAATGGTAAGGTGAGTAAAGAAGCTATCTTTGAAGCAAGAGCGTAGCCTCAAATGAATCCATGCTAAACGATTTCACCGTGGGCAGAAAAATGGTTGCCTCTTGCACGAGATTCTGGCATCGAGCTATATGGAAGTTGCCGGATCGAATCTGAATATGTTGTTTACAACGATCCATATATATTTAAGCTAAAAGTTGTTAACATCGACCCGGATCAGTCTCTTTCCTCTGCAGAGATACTCAACAACTTCTGTGTGTCAATAAATACAGGGATTGTCGGATATCGAGAATATATACCGGGCACGAAGTAAGACTCTTGAGAAGCTATTAGACAGTGTTATTGCTTGGAAATTTGTTTAGAAGAAGCGACAAGTTACATAATGTTTGAGATAGTGAATTCGAATCCCTTATAGATGCAGATGGAAAACCGTTCCTTCCTATAACAAAAAACAAGTTGCGATTGTTCGTCAGCGTTTAGGGAGGACTCGTGAGAAATGAATCCACATACGTGGCGTATCGTCGATTATGTAAAAACACGCTAAGTAACAATTGATAACACGATCTTTCCGAGGGTTTTGAGTTTTAAGGATGGCTTAGATAGACTTGTTATAGAGACTTGTTATTGTGTAATTTCTATATAAATCGAAATGTGTACATGACACCTGATAATTTGTCTTACGGGTTTGTCGTTAAATGGTATTGTCTCTACTCTGGCTGGCCATATCAGCCAGTTGGATGAAAATAATTCAATTTATAAAGTTCTGGAAGCGTGAAAGAAATAGTTGAAAATATCAGATGGGGTGGTACCAACAGCGAAGGAAAGAAACGACTGGCGCACTCTTGGAGACTCAGCTATAATCGTTAAAGTGATGCCTTTACCAATTTAGCAGAAAAAGAAATATTTATGTAAATAGTTTCATAAAATACTTAAAATAAATATAATTAAGTATTAACTTTTACAAATTAATTGTTTTTTACCGACCATTGCTGCCCTCAGCAAGCACTGGCTAATTTTTTTTGCTATAAATAGTTGATTTGTCAAATTTAAGCAAAGCGGTGAGCACGTTTTCTACGCTCACTTTTGTCATAATTATTATTATTTCTATGCCATAACCTTATCCATGAGTACCGTTTTTCGTCATGTTTGATACTTTTTTTTTTTTTGCAATGCAAATTTGGCTTAATTTTTAACGGAATTAGGGCAAAATTTACCCAAATTTTCTTACTTTTTTCTAATGCTTTCGAAATATAAATTATGTTCACGAGTATTCAAACTTATACATACAGACGTATGCATATCGCCAACATTTTTATCAATATATATGTATATACTCGTACAACACATATTATACGGAATGTGTCTTCCCATTATTCGCTCATATTCGCAAGAAAATGTACACAAAGAGCGACTAACGAGGAGAACGAAAATAAAATTGCAATTTGCAAAGAAATTGGATTAATTAGAAATAATTTCATTTCAAGGAGAAATGCCTTGAAGTATTTTAATTAGGAAAAGAAAGCGTACAAATTTCAAAGGAACCCAAATCTCCCTGTGATTAAGGTGGACTTGTGGAATGTGCGCTTTCGAGAAGGAATCACATCTTGTTTTTCTCCATTTTTTTTTTTTTTTTTTTTGTAATTTTCTTTTGGGGTTTAATTAAATTTTTCACTGCTAAAGCGTCAAATAAAAAGAAATTTACGCTTGTATTAATGCAAACATAAATACATATATACATATAGTATATTTTCAAGCACATACATACACAGGTATGTAGGTAGGAACATCGCAAATTGCGCCAGGCGAAAGATTTCTGTGACTGCATTTCATTATCCATAAAACAAGACTTCGTTTCTTCAATTACCAACGAACGTGGCAACTTTCCGCTATCGTCGCAGCAACAATTTCCACGTCTCTAAAATAAATTTATGTATATGTATATGTATTTACGTGTGCGCTTTTATGTCGGGGAAATGTCAGTCAGTTCTGCTTTGCTGAAATATTTCCTGCTTTGGTTGTGGCTGCCTCCGTTTTTTCATATTACTTCTGCTTGCCTACAGTTTCCGTTTCCAATTTGTTACAGTTCATTGAGCAACACCCACCTCCGTCAATATGCTGTCAATTGCTTTCGTTGAATTTTTATTTTATATTATTTCAATTCATTGTCCTTTGTCGTCCTTGGTTTTCTGCTGAAACAATAAATGCCCGTACAATTGCAATTTTGACATTTCTTTGGCGAGCACTCAGGCCATGGCATGAAATTGCCAAACGCAAATACATACATATTGCACCATTTGGTTTCTGTCCTTTCAATACGGTAATATTATTAAGTCATTTCAAGTCAATCCGTCGGTCATTAAAAATTCTTATGCAATAAGAAATAAACATTTTAAAATTAATATACTGTTATATATATAAAGGGTGATCCAAGTAAACGTATTTTTTTCAATGGCCTTTTTTGGCAGATCGAGCGTGAGCCGTGTCAAGATGTCATATTGTATTTGTTCAGTATTGTTTGGCATTTCATCATAGAAAGACTTACGCCTGAACAACGTTTATAAATCATTCAGCTTTATTACGAAAATTCATGTTCTGTAGAGAATGTGTTTCGCGCGCTTCGCTCAACTTATATTCAACTTAATCGTCTTACTGAGCGTACTATTCGCAACACCATCACCCATCTTGAGACCCAGCATTCCCACGCAATTAAGTAAATATAGCGGCCGTAGCTGAGAGTGTACACGAAGACCGTGGAGAGTCGATTTGGCGCCGTTTGTAGCAACTCGGACTGACGTATGGAACGACTTGGCGCATTTTACGTCGAGATCTTAAATTGAAAGCGTACAAAATACAACTTGTGCAAGAACTGAAGTCGCTCGATCTTACCAAGCGACATCGCTTCGCTCTATTTGCTCGTGAAAAATTCCAAGAAGATCCGACGTTTTCGAGCCAAGGGGTATGTAATGTAATAAACAGGCAAAATTGCCGCATGTGGGACGAAGAGCAACTTGAAGAGATTCAAGAGCTGCCATTTCATCCAGAAAAAACATGGTTTGGTGTGGTTTGTGGGTCGGTGGAATCATCGGTCCATATTTCTTCAAAAAATGATACCGGTCGATTGGCCACTAAGGTCGCTTGATATCACACCATTAAACTTTTTCCTGTGGGGATATGTAAAGTTTAAATTATATGCGGACAATCCCGCTTCGATTCAGGTCTTAGGAAAAAACATCACGCGTATCATTCTCCAGTTACCAGTTGAACTGCTCCAAAGAGTCATCGAAAATTGAACTAAACGGATGGACCATCTGAAATGTAGACGGAGCCAATATTTGAAAGAGATAATCCTCATAAAATAAATGCCAAGGAATGTTCTTTCGAATGATAATAAACATTCCCCTTTGGACTTGAATTTTCTGCGTTTTTTCTTTAAAAAAGTGCGAACCTCAAAATGAATCACCCTTTATATATAAATACCTTTTGAATTTGCCGCGTATATACTATAAATACAACACCGCTCTCGTCAACTGTTATCGATTAATAAACTGCTGTAAAATATTAGACAAACTGCGTCATTTAGTTTGTGTTTGATAGCCATTGAAGTAGACGACATTGCAAATTTTAACGAAAAAAATTAATTTCTTGTGTTTATTAAGCTAAGTTAAACAAAGCCTCACCGAAACTAAAGAAATTTGATAAATACTATAGAGGCTTTGCGCTATCAATTTGAATAGCTGAAAAGTGCTCTACTGACTTCCGTTGTGGTCGCATCAGTACAAGTGACACCGAACGTTCAGGTCGCGCAAAAGAGGTTCTTACAGCAGAAACCATCGATAAAATCTATGGAATGATATTGGAAGATTTGAGAATAAAAGTGCGTGACGGGGTTGAGGCTGTAGGCATCTCAACTGGGAGAGTGCATCGTTCGCCGCCCTATGGGTATGAGCAATTGCTCATACACGACCATAAACCCAACCATGTAACCACTTCGAAAGACGCAGGCGAAACATGGATCCACCATACCACACAAGAGACCAAAAAACAACCAAGACATTGGAACGAATTATACTGTCCGCCAAAGGTACACCTTATACGGGACCACGCCCAGATAGCATGTTCTAGCTATGCTGGACTTGCGAAACAGTATCCCTATGTACTAAACCCTTAACTCCGTCTTCTTTAGCTTATATTTGGACCTACAGGACCGCCATTGAGCATTACTTCGCAGGCCCAAACTGGGCCAGAATGCCTCTCACATACCCACTGCAGTGTTATTCATCCGGTTTTATGCCTCTCCGCTGCCAGTTCTTTATCCTCAGCTCTTTGAGCGGTATCGCAGTCCACTCCTTCACTTTATCCCACACCAACCTCGGTTGGCACACAATGTTGTCGAGCGTCATTTTTCTTTATTAGCTGGTCTATTATAGCGCTCTCCATTGCATACCTCAAGCAAGAGAAGAATATATGCTCTACATTTTCTTCGGCATTACCGCCTCGTCATCATGGCCGAACCTGTGGAGGTACTCCCTGAAACAGCCATTAACTGACAAAAACTGTGTGGTATAAAAGTCTGTCTCTCCGTGTTACCTTTCAATCCAGGCTGGTACTCTCTTAATTAGCCTTAATTAGCCACCCGGCAGATTCCTTTTTCTGTCGTATCCCATTGCGACTGCCACTCGGCGAGGCTCGCCAGTCTTTCCTTTCTGCACTCGTCGGCCGTCATATGCCTATTCAAAGCTCTTGATTTTTTATAGAGCCTGCCAAACTCCGAAGCCAATATATCTGGTGGCATTAGGCTAGATATGATACCGGATGCTTCATGTGGCACCGTTCTAAAAGTGAATGCTACTCTAATGGCGCTTAACCTGGAGATTGTCTTTGCCCTATTGGCAAATATTTTTTCTTTCAGCACTGCCTCCCATATCGGAGCCGCATACATAAGTACTGACTGACTAACTTTAGCTGGTAGCGTTCTCCGACTGTGGCTAGGGCCACCAGTGATTGCCTTAATTCTCGCCAGGGCCGCTGTCACTGTGGCCGCCTTTCCACAGGCTTTTTCAATATATACTTTGAAATTGTACCTTGCATCGATCATAACGCCGAGGTACCCCAGCGAATTCTGCGTTTTAACGTCGTACCCATCAATAATCAGGATATTCAGGGTGACCTTTCTAGTTTTTTTTTCTACTGGGGGTGAGCACCGCTTCTGTTTTTTCCGGCAAGCTGCAGTTTATTTGAAGTGAGCCAATCCTTAATCTTCAATACGGTTTCATTACAGATACACTGCTTTTGAGAAAGTTCCTTCGCGACGATCGTCACAGCTATGTCGTCCGCATAGCCAATTATCTGAACCTCTTTAGGCAGCGGTAGACGTAACACCCCATCGTACAGTACATTCTATAATGGCGAACCAAGTACGGAGCCCTGTGGTACTCCACCGTACAGCCTATCAGACAGATAGCTACTGATTATTCTTAACAGATAGCCAAGTGTATTTTTGGCCTCCAATGCATCCATAATATGTGGTCAGTATGCCGAGTTGAAAGCATTTCTCACGTCAAGTGTATAGACCGATATCTCCTGAAGCCAAATTGATCTTCAGGTATGCCAGGTGACTCTATTTCAAGGTGACTTTTCAGGCGTGTACAGATCAGCCTCTCCAGTATTTTGGCCATTGTGTCAATCATACAAAGTGGCCGATATGCACTCGGCTCTCCTGCCGGTTTGTTAGACTTCTGAAAAAAGACCAGTCGCTACCTCTTCCATACCTTCGGGAAAACTCCTTCATTAAGACACCTTGTATATAAATCGGCGAAACTCCCGTATTATGTTTCATGGTGATTTTGTCTGCCTTGTTCGGGATGCCATCAAGTCCAGGCGCCTTTGCGTTGCCGAATATCTCAGCCACTTCAATTATCTCTTTCCCATGGATAGTCAAAACCTTCACTCCTGGAGGTATCCTTCTGGCAGAAGAAACTCCTTACGTTCTTTCTTAGAGTATTCGCGCAGGCTTGTGTAATCTGGCGTACCATGGCTTCTTTGCGATAACCATCTCGCTTTATGGCATTCATTCGCTTCTTATGGTGCTGATATTTTCGTTCCACCAGTTTGCGGGCTATCGGGACTTGCTTTGTCCAAGACAGTGGGTTTCTCCGGGTGAATGTGATCCAAGGTAAGTCTGTCGGATGCACGAGATATCATTCACATCGATTACATTGAAAAGGGTGAAACGATCACCGGTGAATATTATTTAGAGCGTTTGAACAGATTGGATATTAATTTGAAGCAAACACAACCGCATTTGACGAAAAAAATGCTCTTTAATCATCCCGTGCATTGTAGTGCACATGTGTGTAGTCATCACGGCAAAACCTTCAGAAATTGGTCTATCCCATTCAGCATATCCTCCAGATTTATCCCCCTGCGACAATTTAATCTTTCCAACACTGAAGAATTGGTTGGACGGTAAGAGATTCGGGTCTATTTTGAGGGTATATTATTTCAAAGGAATAAAAAGAATTAGAAAAACCGGGACTAGATATATGGAACTAAAAACAGATTAAGTTGAGAAATAAAAGGCTTATTCGCCAAAAAAAAAATATTTTTTTCAAATAATTACTGATATATCCAATAACCTTCGCATAATATTTACTTATAATATAAAATTTATTTGCTTTTATAATGTATTTTATTTTATTTTAGAAAAAAAGTTTAATCTGGTTTTTCTTTGTTCCAGCATAAAATATTAGATACCGCCGATATTAAAAACTTCCTTTTATTGCCCATTTATGAAATGCCATTTACTTTCTCTAGGAGTTATTTGATTTTACTTTTTTCTTTATATGCAATAATGGTGTGGCGAATAAGAGGCCGTAGATCTGATTCTGGGTATACGGTTACAGTCGCAAGGCTATACTTGATTCCTAATCTTACATCGTCGTCGCACACACTGGAGACGTGAACAACCCTTGTGTGAGATGCGGTAATCAACCCGTGCGGAGCCTTATTATCTTTAGTGGTTTCTCTCCGACAAATTATGTTCGTTTTTGCTGAAGCTGCCCTGTAGCGTCCGTACATAGAGGGTGTGGCACATTGAAATAGCAGGTTTTTTTCCTTTCTTGAATTTTTTTTTTTTTTTTTGAAAATGTTAAAGCAACGTCGGTGAGAACTTCCAGTTTGATGGAAATTGATGCATACATCACTGCCGTAGACGCAATGCACGAGACAAGAACGGAAGCAAGTAGATGCTTGCGACCAATATTACAGCGGCTATATTAAGAAGCCCAAAGTCGGGATTAGATTTGTCTCAAAGTACTGTCGTCTATCTCATTGAAAGAACATCTTACCAAAATCCTCATAGAAGCGAGATTTTTTAACCTATCGATTATTTTAATCCTCGCCACGTAGGAAGAGAAGGAAGATTAGACCACAAAAGCATGACTTTAAGGCTAGGCAGAGAAAGTATATTCTAAACAATAGTCGGAAATTCGTTTTCGACTTCGCCAAGCCTGAAATTTAGTTGTCTGTAGTACTAAATTATAGCACATAAAAATTCGAGTTACGTGGCTGACTCCGAATCGAAAAATTCACATTCAGATGGAACATGTTGTAATAGACCGACAAAATGTAACCACTGTTCTAGGCGTGCGTACGCTACAAGTGATATCAATTCGGACCATCACCTTGTAACAGCAAAGAACGTACGTTAACAAACACAATGAAGTTTCGGCGTCGAGAAGCTAATGGACTTGCATTCCTGCTCTGTGAGGGCAATCATCAGCTTATCGGTATAAGAGAGCAGTGCGATGAGGATTGTCATATCACAGTGGAGAGAAAAATGACTGCCTAACTCGCAATGTTGTGCGGGAAAAATACCGAGAGCTCAAGAAGGAAGCGAGACACATTTAATGATCATAATACTTTTCGGCGTCAATATTTATTTCTATACACGTATGTAGAATACCAAATTTTACGCTCATAGATGCTTTTATGAAGGATTTTTTCGCAAAACCTAATATCTGAATAAAACGGTTGTACCAGGTTATATGCTATAATGGTTTGATATAACCGATTCCGACAATTGATCGTATAAATAATAATACATTTGTGTACCAAGTATGTAGAGCTAGAGAAGCTGACCGACAAGGGTAATGCTCGAAAAGTTTATGAAAAAATGACTTGGAGAAGAATTCAAGACCGGCCCATCGAGTGATACCCAGAGAATACAAAATGTATGAAATGAACACTTATCCAGCATGAATAAGCAAAACGGATGGAAAATTAAACGCCAGTATATGGCGAACCCGATTCCCTAATCGATGATAATGAAACAAGCGTCCCAATGCCCGACTATAAAGACGTAGTGCGCGATACGTTTTCCGCACAGAACCATTATTTTCGAAATAAAATTGCACTATTTGCAAGCGCTGTTCAGTCGTGAGTCTATTCATGATGAATTGCCAAACCAAACTGAAAATAAATCACTTGACAGCTGTTAAATCGGTCGCCATCTTGAAAAGTAATGCCAACTTCAAGTTCTATACCTCTATAAAAAAACACCCTATATATGTAAGCACTGACATAATTTTGGAGACTTTTAAATACGTCTATACCATTTTAAACATCAAGTTCATACGATTTGATAGCCTACGAACACTATTTTGGGTAAATCTTAATTAAGGGGTTAGATGGGTTTGAAAATTTAAAAAAAAAACTAAAAAAATCGATCGGAGTAGAATTCTAATAGATAGATCCTTTAGAAGTTCCGCCCATCTGTGTCAATTTGAAACTTTAAACTCGTTTATCTCAAAACTAAATTTTTTAAGTTGGTGGACACGATTTCTCCAAAAGTTATAAAGCGATTTTGTTCAAATTTGACCCACATCTTTGTAATAACATTATCTAGTCCTTGAACGAAGGATTTTTTTATTACAAATAATTTTGTGTTTTTTTCCTACCGAAATATTTTTGGTTTTTTGATTTTAGATGAACCAATAACGAGTTATACTGTCCACAAGGAGAGCATTTTCTTTTGAGACGTCAAAAAAAAGTTGCACAAAATATATATGTCTTTGATATTGTGAATTGTTTGAATAAAATATATGATAGACGTCAGTTGTAGAGTTTCCAACAACATACAAAACATAAGTACTTATAACACCATACAGTACATAAGTATCTAGTTTTAAGTACTCCAGATTTTGCTCGAACATTTTCAAACAGTGCGAGCATTTGAGCAACGAGCACTCGCACACCTGCTCATTGCTCCTTACTCCAAAATATTCGAGCCGGGCACGAGCATTTCGAGTATTTGGACAAACACTTTGATACTTTTTTCCCAAAACTTTTTATTTATGCAAAGTTTATTGTGCCCTGCTGAGCAGTTGAGAAACGAGCGAGTATCGAGCGAGTATCAAGCCGGGTATCTGGAACTTTACTAAAAACTCAATAACGAACGAAAAATGTATCAAAATATAATAATTGCTATTCATTATTACATTTATTTATTTGTACCAAGTTTATATTTTAAAAGATTTGCAGCAGCCGAGAAACATTCTCCTGACGTAGCTGCTCGAGTTCGAGTCTTCTTAGTGTCCATCCTGTTATTCTGCAGATACTTTGAAAAGATTCTAATAGTTTAAGAGAGTAGAATGCTTCCTTCGAATGGAGTTTCGACGTTGAACTTTGCTTTTCATAGCATCCTCTGCTGCTAGAAAGAGCCTACAAGACCTTAAGGCTTCAAAATTTTTAATATTGCACGCACTTAAGCCGGGCCTATTTGCCGTAAAAATGAATATATTTGATTTCAATTAGTAGGAAAATACTGCACAAAGAATCAACACAACCACTGAATCATAATTCCAAGAACTTCGCTATCGAGTATTTAATTTAATATTTTCCTCGGATAACTCTCTTATATATACTTGTATAAGTAGTATAAACCAACATAAACAAGCACACCGTCGGTAATAGCAAAAAATTTACGAAAAGTGGTGCATTAATTTAAGTGAACATGCAATGAAGATTAAGCCATATCTAGTGGAGGAGGGTGCAGCAGCATACAAAGATTAACAGTAAAATGGTTCAAATGCCATATACACTCCCATGCATATATGTACATACATAGAAAAATACTCACAAAAACGACCCTTGCACAAATTCACTTTTTTTTATTTATTTATTATTAAAAACACATCAAAATAAAATAAGCATAACAGAATTGTGTTCAAATGAATCCCATATGTATTATGAAAACATTTGATGTATGCAACAGAGTAGCACGCAATTGCTGTTGTGGTGTTGGATGGAACATGGGATTACGAGTATATGTACACACATGCCACTCTACTCTACGAGTAGATAAAAGGATAACTTGCAAGCGAAAAGCTGGGGTAAATTTTGAAGAAGCGGGGTTGTTATTACTGCAAGTGAAAAAAATTCATAAAATGACTAACATCAAGATTTAATTTAAAGTTAACTAAGTGAGAGATATGTTGACAATGCCATTAAAGTAACTCGGAAATATTTAGAATATGTATACATATATGTACATAGATATGTAAGTATATACATAGTAGACTTGTTCAATAACCTTTTTAGAAAGTGTTAGCAAAAGTGCCATAGCAAGTCGAAACTTGGAAGCAGACTTAGTTTGAAAATACATATTTTTCGATTGAAAAATGTTTAAGTCTTCTTTTATCCTCAAGCTCTCATTTAATCTATCCCTTGCAAGAATTACTTAGATTATTGAGCCGATTTTTCCATCTTTCGTAACAACGTTTTTCTTATTGAACTGATCTTGGGAATTTATTGGCATATAAACCGCGAAAATTTGAATACCGCTACGTTAGAATTAATTTTCATTTAATGTTATGCCTTCCATGAAGAATAACACTATTGTTAATTTCGTACGTTTAACTCGTTCACAATAGTATATAGACATTAATGTATTCTTCCCCATCATTGGCGTAGACACCGCCGAGTTGACAACAGCGCGACAGTCGTTATTTTTCTTCGGCGCCAATTGTAGAAACCAAATGAAGCCAGCTCCTTCTCCAGCTGATATTTCCAGTGAAGTGGAGGTATTCTCTTCCCTCTGCATCTACAGACAGGTACTGAATTTAAAGCTTTCAAAGCTGGTGCGTTGTTGTCTGACAACCATACGGACGACATCACTTAACTAGCATATTTACTGTTTTTTAATTTGTTGAATCATGAAAATGTCGTCGTATATTTCGTACAGGTGATCGTTTCAACATCTGCGATATTCTCCATTGCCAATGCGGAAATGTCTGTAAATCGTTCGCAAAACTTTTATCTTGAAACCTTTTCGCACCGATTCATCAGATGACCTCATCGTCCACGCTTCTGGATATTTTGTCTTGTCTTGTCAGTCTGTAGACATCAAAACCAACTGCGCTTTCTTATAAAATATTGTTACTTCTCTATTCAGCTCTGCAGGTTATTTTATTATATATATATAGTAGCGTAAGGCAGCTTTAAAATATACAAAGTGGTGGAATATGCCGATCCTTTCTCATTCGCTGCTTTGTTTTCTTATTCATTGGAGCTGATGTCTACGTGCCGGGTCCAAAACTCAACGAACAGCTTTACTACGTGAGTGGGCTTAGATTTTATATATGTTTATAAAGTGATTTCCCCTGTACCAGCATCTCTAGTGCATAAACGTTGCAAAAGGACTCGAAGTAGCTCCACTAAAATTAGCTCTCTTTGTGGTGTATCCATTCACTTGACGATAAGGCTTTAATGGTACTAGCCCGAAACATAAATCAATGCAAGCGCACTTCTAACTGCTGCTATGTAAACTTTTTCCTTTTTTATTGTCGCCAGAACTTTTCAAAAAATTAATTTTTGCAAATTAAAATTTTTTCGATAAATGAAATTCGACTTGAAAATTTTGACAGCCTTGGCAACTCTTTTAAAATTTAAATTTTGTTCTTCCATTTTTGAGGTAGCCCGATCCGATCTTATAGATTTTTATGTTCGAAATTTCTTTTACCAATCTAAGTTGTTTCAGAAATACCATATCCGCCAGAAACGGTCAAGAAAGAGCTTCAATTGCAGATTGCACAAACAGCTCAAAACAGATGGAAATCGATACCAAACTATGAGGTATGTTCAAAGGAAAAGGTGAATTTCGATTTTTCGCGCCCTGTGTACATTGGATTATCGATATTTTGTTTTTGTTATAATCGGACACATATGTTTATCAGGTGCTTGCATTAGGAGCCAATTTCGATTAGTAGTTTGTTTTTGACTACAGAAGACGTGACTAACCGTCTTTGTGTGCTCTTTGATTTTTGACTTTGGAAAGAAATGAATCAAAGGATATGTATTAAATTTTGCGTTAAAAATTGAATAAAGTGCTCCAAAGTACTTGACTGTGGCATTTGGTGAGTCTACTTTGTCTCAAAATAGTTTTTATAAGTAGTACAAGTACTTTACAGAAGCCAGAGAAGATGTTAATGACGATTAGCATCCTGGAGGTGCGACCACGTCAACAAGCGAAGAAAATATCGAAACAGTGAAGAAATTCTTCTTGAAAATCGTCGAATCACTATTAGGGAAGTTGCAGAAGATGTTGGCATATCAATCAGCACATGCCATTTAATTTTCTCGAATGTTTTGGGCATGAAACGTGTGGCAGCGAAGCTTGTTCCGAAAATGCTAAAATTTGTCACAAGAAATGTCGCATTAGTATCGCTCAGGAGTTGTTGGGTATATGGTTATGATGTCAAGACCCAAAGAGGCACGCCAATTTCGATCAAATGTGAAGGGTTGCTCACTGTTTTCTTTGATTACAATGATGTGGTCTCATGATGCACACCAAAAGGTCGTACAGTTAATAAGGGATACTAAAAGGAAGTTATGCAACGTTTGCGTAAAGCAATACGGCTCAAACGATCGGAATTGTGGAGAAATAAATCGTGGATTCTGCATCATGATAATGCACCAGCTCACACATCAATACTTATTCGCGATTTTTTGGCCAAAAACAAAACCGTAATCATGCTTCAACCACCGTAATCACCAGATTTAGTTCTTTGCGACCTTTTCCCATTCCCAAAACTAAAGAAACTTCTGGAAAGCATTTTGCCAAGTCAGAATCGAATAATGAGCTGATGGCCATACCGAAAAGCGTATTTCAGAAGTGCTTCGAAGATTGGAAAAAGAGTTGGCATAAGTGTATTATATCCGAGGGCGATTACTTTGATGGGGGGTAAATAGATATTAATGAATAAATAAGCACTTCACAAAAAAAAAATTCAAAATTCGCCTTTTCCTATGAAAACACTTCTTATAAGATAACGAGTTAGAGGCAATTGCGTTGAAAACACCAAGTGGTTTGAGCGCAATAATGAAAAGTGATAGCAGGAATTAAGGCCTTACGATAGTGCATGAGAAAGCGCATATAAGGCTAATGCTAAATTTATTCGAGCAGCACTGCTTACTGAAATAAAGTAGGCATATCCGGATCGGCTCTACGAGAAGGAGTACCTCCAGCAAGGAGAACAATTCTTTAACTTCATCAAAACGTACTCGCTATTTTAAATAAGTGATTTGCTTATGAACAAAAAGTCAAAATCGAATCGTGATTCGAGAAATCATATGAAACAGTTATTCTCGACGAAATTCAATTCCAAAACGGGATTTGGCAAAAAATGTAGTATGTATGAAATCCAAAATTTTAAGAAATTCATATAACATTTTACAGTTTTCAAAGAGAAAACATAATTTGAACGGCGCGATATTTTCTGAAAAACCGCCCAGTCTAGCATAAATACATATTTACTATATATATATATGTACATAATATACATGCATGAGCATGCTTGTATGTACATAAATAAAATTTCGCATGTATGTGTTTGTGTAGTGCAGTCATCACTCCCTCGCACTTCCGGTTAACTCATCAACCACAGCATCCTTAACCAACGCAACCCTTCAGAATCAAGTAGAGCAGAAACTCTTAATAAAGCAATTGCCTGGAGCAGTCAAAAAGCAAGCGACCCATGCAGATATCCGGCCACATTCCAGTAAAAGCTTAGTCAAAATTCAATATCACGCACATATACACACCCACACATAATGTATATGCGACGAGAGATAAATACACGTAAGTGTGCTCTAACATACTTAATGCTACATACTCGTATAACGTTGCAAATTTTTGAGTACCCTACAGGGATATTTACTATTTATGAATTGTAAGTCTACTAGTCTGAGTTTCAAAATCGACTAGTTCGTTTTTAACTATTTTCTCAAGAGACTTTTTTGTATACTCTGGGCACTAAATAGTAGGTTTTTGTTTGTATAGTCTTTAAAGCTTTTGTATGTCACCGCATTTTTTCATAAAATGTTCGATTATTACCCCTGTCGGCGAGCATCTCAAACTCTTCACACTCACCCACATCGGCCACTCGCTTTTTCTGTCTGCAAATGCTTCTCGCTTCCTTCTTCATTTCTCGATACCTTTCCTGGATAGAACGCGTTGCTATCGAACGCAATGTTATGTGATTTGAAGTCTTTTTTCTCTCCTTTCCTCGGAGAATATGGCAGTCATTTCGTATGTCCATCCCAACGTGGTCGATATGTTTTTCAATGCGGAAAAAGCTAAGTAGCTTGGTGAATTCTGGTGTGCTGGAATCTAGTACTACAGGCAACCATATTTCAAAGCAGGGCGAAGTCGATCAACCTCAATCCAATTCAGGATTTTTGTGCCAAAGGCAAAAAGTACCCAAACACAATGTCAAGACTAATCGATTGAATCTCTTTGCCACCACAAATCTAACATCATATTTGCATTTCTTTAGATGGTAAATGTAACCAGGATATTCACTTTTTCGTCCTTATCCCGTCTATCGAACTGTGATATTAACCTTTAGTCTTACGAGGACGTCATTCAGTTGAGCAGTGGCTTCTTTCCAGTTAAGAGGCCGGATATTCCAGGTTAGTGTTCAAAACACATAGTTCTTGGTGGTCTCTGATCTACTTACCTAGTCGCTTATGTATCTCTAGTAAAAAGACGTTGCAAAAACACTATTTCGAACCCTTCAACGTGGTATTTCGGAGTGACTATCTAAAGCTCCATCTGCTTTAGCCATGACCCAAAGATGCACACCGGCTTGTAACCGCATCTCGCACGAGGGCTGCTCACGTTTTCAAAGGTGCGCGACACGGGCGCAGACGCAATTGTAACTGAGTACCCAGAAGCAGGACTACGTCTCATTACTACACTACTTACCCTAGTTGACAACTAGAAGTTTTACATACTAGTTCGGGTTTTTTACTACAACGTATTTAAGGTCCAAGTTACATATGTACATATGCACCCACCATCCTTCAGTTTGCTAATCTCTCTCTACCAATTTGGGCGTTCCAGCACCCAAAACGCTTGTTTCCATATGACCATCGTCCTCGCATGAGTCGCCTTTAATCCCAGGTTGATTTTAAGTAGGAAAGTGCTTGTTACCAGGGATCGAGTGGATATGTATGCATGCATCTGTGTTCATTTGTATGCATGTCTCTGCTAAAAGCAGCTCATCTTACTTTGTTCGCCTGGCGTAATATTTAATAATAAAGAATAAAAGGGTAACCAAGCGCAACAAACTACTACACACATTCACACATAGATAGGCTATGAATATATATGGATATGTATATGTATGTAGAGATGAAGATTTAAAGTTATATAAAACAAATATGTTGCACATACTGACGCACATATTTAGTATAGGACGGACATGTATGTCTACAAGTATATGTATGCATGTATGCATTTGCTTGCAAGAATGTACTTTGTGCATCAAATATAATTAGCTGTCGAGGTGAGGAGGAGTGTTGCTCGCTTGGCTGGTCATGACACAAAGTGGCTTGAATGTGGTAATCATACAAAAGCTTTCTATATATACACACACACACTTACAAGTATATTTTAATTTTGGTGTTTACTCCCACATGCATGCATATACTACGTACATATACTGGCACTTTGATATAAAAATTCTTTAATACATACAGAGTTTGTGCTTCAAAAAGTGATTAAGTAAAAGTGAGATCACTTACCGATGCAGTTACTATGGTAAATTTATGTTAAATTTATACTTCAAAATGAATAAAGGGATTAAAATTTCATATGATTTCTTTCTCTATTATTTTAGGTCTTTTTAATATTGTTATTTGGTGTTTTTAATATTAAAAATGTAAGAATGTTGGGCTTAATGGGTTTCTTGGTCTTTTGGTTTCGTTGCCAAATAATATATCACACATATTCTATTTTGTTTTGAAATAAACACGAATAGTTGATGAAATTATTCTGTTTAGTGATTTCAACTACAAGGCGTACTTAACTCTTATCATCCAAAATAACGGTTGTTTGTAACATCTTCAAGTAATTTATTGAAGTTTGAAGTGATAATCAAGTGGGGAAAGTTTTTTGTCTGTCATTCACCTGGAAGTGGTCAGAAACGATTCATTAACACATGTACATTTGTATCAAGGAGCTCAAGACTTCCGGTCTTAGATTAAATACTCTCTTTCTGGGTAATAAACAAACATTCGGTTAGAGTTGTGTCATTGTGAGGAAATTAACTTCCCTCTAATCGTATGTAAAGTTTGTTTGCAACCCACCACATAAAAAATCTGCTCCAATGAAATTAAATACAAGAACACCTCTCGACCTCCGCTAGAAAAGCTATTTGTGTTGGGTGAAGAGCTGGTACGATGAAGGAAATCGAACTGTAGTGAAGAGAAATATAACTTCCTATCTTGCAAAGATCTTGCGATCAACTTTAAGGTGTACCATGAGGTATAGATACCGAGAGTTGAAGAAGAAAGTGAAACGTATATGCAGACTGAAAAACCAATCAGCGGAAATGCGGATTTACAATGAGTTTGAGAGGCTGGTCGACAGGAGTAATGCTCGAAAATTTCGCAAAAATATGCAGCGACTTGTAGAAGCCTTGAAAACCTCAGCATACCATTGCAGGAACCAAAAAGATGATCTGATGACCGATATCCTGAACTTCCGGAATTTATGAAGTAAGCACTTCTCCAAATCGATGAACGGCAGCGAAAATGTTGAATCCGACATTGTCAATCAATGACGATAAAATAGATCTTCCATCACCTGACTATCAGCCCAACCAGCCACTTAACATACGAGGTATGTTGAAAGGAAAAGCTGAATTTTGATATATTTTTTCTGAAGTACTTATTATTCATTAATATTTTTTAGTCCCCTCCATAGTAACCCCCCTCGGATATAATACATTTGTTTCAATATATTTTCCAATCCTCGAAGCACTTCTGAAATGCACTTTTCCGTATGGCCATCAGCTCTTCCTTCGATTCTGACTTGATGTCATCAATTGTGGCAAAACGATTTCCTTTCATTGGTTTCTTTAGTTTTGGGAATAGGAAAAATTCGCAGTGAGCCAAATCTGGTGAATACCGAGGTTGAGGCATGATTACGGTTTTGTTTTTGGCCCAAAAAAAAATCCCGAATAATCATTAATGTGTGAGCTGGTGCATTATCGTGATGCAGAATCCACGATTTGTTTTTCCACAATTCCGATCGTTTGAGCCGTATTGCTTCACGCAAACGTTGCATAACTTCCTTGCAGTATTTCTTATTAACTGTACGACCTTTACACAGGAATTCATGATGCACCACAAAATTGTAATCAAAGAAAACAGTGAACAAAACCTTCACCTTTTCTTTTGAACATATCTCTGGTAGGGCGAAGTGGTGATAACTTTTCATTTACATGGCGCTCGAAAAAGATGGATTGTTTCAGTTGAGTCCCTATATTTTTGGCTACTTGCAACATACATGACGCAACACGATTAACGATAACTGGCGTGAAGAATAACACAGCAAACCGATGGCTACTGATTGAGCTTTTTCCAAATGACAGCGAAGAGCTGACACGATGGTTGCAACAGTTTCTTTGCAGAATATAATGTGGCGAAAGCATATCCGGCGATTGAAACCTTAATTCGCTCTGCCAAACCGTTTTAAACAAATATTTGGGCAGTTGAGCAATGGGGGGATATAGACCTAATTACAAGGGCGAAATAGCAGTTATAATTCACCACTTAATTGAAAGACTATTTCTGATCTGTAAATTTTCCAATCAGCGAATTTAAAATCAGACGAATGGAGAAAATTAATATTCTAATATTGTCTAAACTGTATATATGCCAAATAGGGAGATATGCACTTAACAAGACGCGCTACAAAATGCTTCTTAAAAATAGAGTCTTTCCACCCTTCTGCGGCGTCTCGGTGTCCACTCCGTGGTTGTGGTACCATACAAAATCCATCAGATTTCAAGAGGCCTCGACGTCGCTTTCTCCAGAGGTCCAATACGAGTATGTGATAAACCCTCCTGGAAGTACAGATAGAAAGAGCCAGGAACATTATGTCTGTCATATTCTTGTAAAAAACCATATACCAATACAAAGCAGTAATAATCACTTTTTCAACGAAGAAACTATTTGGTGCCGGAAATTTGATAAGTCGAAAAGGTGAGGGATCAACTTCTACGAAAATTCTTGAAACTCTCCTTCTTCCTATTTTCTTCTAGTGCACCTGTACGGCACATTTCATGCCATACTGTTAAATACAACTTAATCTTACAAGAATTGAAATACAGAACACATTAATTTGCTATATTGTGCTAAAATAATTCTTCTCCCAGAATGCTAATCGCAAATAGCTCGAAAGTGGACTTGGGCGATGAGAAAAGAACAAAATCTTTACGTCTTCTGAGTTAGTCCTCCATTAGCAGACAATTGTTTCATAATAGGTTTTAATATATTTAGATTCGAAAGTAAGGGATGGGTTAATAATTTAGCAGCTTCAGGGACATAAAGAGGAGAAGTCCACAGAGCACTACTTTTGTCCGAAGATTTTCAGACCAAATAAACAACATATTTATATCCTACATATATGATTTTTGAACAGCCGGTCAAGGTTTGGTGCCTGATCGATTCCAAGTGCTCTTTGTCGAGTTTGGGAAGTTCGCATCTGCAGCAATGCAATGCTCTCCAAAGTGCTATAGGTCCATAAAAATCACTTTTCTTAGATCTATTTGCCATACTTAGGAAAAATTGTTTCGTTATTTTATAGGCGGGTGCGGATTTCCATATATTTTCTGGTTCGAAGGAAAATATCGAGGAGAGAAAGCAGCAGTAGCTTTATACTCCAACCTTGATGCTAAACGCCATGTATAATATTGTTCCACCTAGATCTATCGCTGCAACATTCGCCTTAAGACTCAGAGAATCTGGGTCATTGGCCAAGTGGCTCCTTCTCTATCATAATTACCTCACACGATAACTGATGGTCGTTGCCGGAGTTTTCTAGCAGGAATTGGACACATCAGACCATTACAGAGTCTTTCAGGGGGAAGTAGCTGCTATTACGGAGGTGATGGACACACTGCTTTGAAGTATGATTTCTGTGGAACAAGCTAACATTTACTTAGATAGCCAATCGGCTATTACGGTCTTGGGCTCATTCATGGTTAACTTCAAAATAATGAAAGAAAGTTTGTTATCGCTTCGTACAGCGTCGAATTATTTAAAAATTAATATAATTAGTGTACCGGGTCACAGCGGAATTTCTGGAGAATTCAATGTTGAAAAGCTTGCTTGTTCGGGCATCACCAGTTCGTTATTGTCGGATAAAGCAAAGATGGGCGCTTATCTGTCAACTTGCGGTCTGTTTCTGGGAAGATGGGAATTGAACTAACTGAGCGAGCGCTAGGCTAGCACCTCAGCATGCGCGGTTGCAAGGTCTTTCTGATTTAGGCTGACCTTGGGTGACCAAACAAGCTTCTTTCCATCCCAAAATTAGAACTATCACTCTTAATGGGAGTTTTTACAGGACATTGTTCCTCGTGTATTTACGTGGTATGACTTGGCATTCTTCAGAAGCCTTTTTGTCATCATCTATTCGCTTTCTGATGTACTGTCAGGCATTTGTGAGACTGATAATAAAATTCTCGCATCACATATGTTCACTAACCCGAAGGAGTTAACAGACATTTACATCTGACGAATTTGTAAGTGTTTTACTGATTGAAAGTGGTCTAGTGTTCAGAATAATTTTACTTATGTGGCATCACAACGGATATGTTACATATGTCTAAGTGAAATCCTCTTTGGACTAGCTACTTCTAATAAACCTTAACTAACCTATCATTCTTAGCGGGCATGGTATTAGTTCCGCTTCGGATTCATCAAGAGAAGCCACTAACTTGGCAACTTGTCGGCTTTTTCTCTGTAAAAATTTTACTACATAGCAGAGAACCCTTATTATGAGATGACAACAAGCTCAAACTGACGACGATAAAGCAAGCAATGTCGCCTGGCTGTCCAAGTATGTGGTTTCTTTTCGTATCCTGCCGTAGTTATTAAATATAACTCTAAAGGCTTTTTCGATGCCCAGTTCTTCTGCTAAGAATACGTTTGAAGAAAGTTGGGAATTATTGATAACTTACATTCAAAGTGGTGAGTCTTCAATCTGAACATCAAGGATTTTGTAAAGCGAAAGAAAATTAATATAATATGGCCGCCCTGCATCTGCGATTTGACTTCGTTGGACTAAATGTTACTTGTGGGGAGCCGTTAAGGATAAGTGCTACGCCAACTCTGCTCTCCATTGCAGCCATAGAGGGCGTTACAGTCTAAAATATGTTGAAAAATCGCCAATCCGTTTGCTACATGATAATTTTACTTAAGTACCAACAAAACGTTCCCATCGATTGAATCTCATAGACTTTTCTCCGGTTTCGAAAATTTAAAGCATCAAAATATTTTCAACGGAATCAATTCAAACGTTTCCTAACTTGTTTTGCAGTATGATATGTGTTTCGTGCTTTATATTTTCACCCCGAATGTGAGTCTGCTCCTGCCATTTTATTTTATAAAATTGAATTTACCTCGTTTTTTTGGAAACGAAAAAAAAGACATTTTGGTTCCATAACTAAACTTATTGCCGCAGGACAGGTGCTCACATTGAAAATGTCACCTTCAAACCTTCGCTCAAATTGGTTCTCAACGGTTTAGCAATTTTTCAACCGTCACACATGCTGCCAAAATGTGAAATACATTTACTTTCATCAGCATACATATGTACATACCGACGTATTTACTACATGCAAATGTGTCACCAAAAGGTGTTTCATGTCGCATTCTTACACTTATGACTTGAATATTGATTATGGAAATGTAATGCTGCCCTTTTTTAAGCTAATCAGTACCTATTTGTTTGTATGCAAGTGTGTAAATTTTAATCAGAAAGCATAAATATACATATAGGCAAATCTAACTACAAAAACAAAAAATTTATGGTGAAATACCTTTAAAAGGTTCAACGGATGTATTCCCATGAGAGAGCAATACTTCAAATATTTACATATTTATTTATCTATAAGCGACCGTATTAACGGATCCGCTGGTAGCAAAGGAAGGTGCTTTGTTCGAGCACCAACCACAAGAAGATATCAAAAGATTTTTCTAACTGTGTTCGCTCTCCCCAGGAAATGTAAATACTTAATATTAAAAAATCTGAGAAGAGATTCGCGCAAAAAATCGCTTAAATCACCTTAAGAGAGCAAAAAATTTAACAAGTTTATTTCAAGGACTAATATATGTATGTTTTTCCCGCCCTTAAAACCAAAACGTTTGTGATGTCTTAATCTTGGAATTCTTGCTGGGTACTCAAGTTCTTCACATTCTCATATCTTAATATGCCGACAGCATATTAATAACACGATTTTATGTTTGCTTTAATATTTGCGCTTTATGATTATAAAGGAGTTTACGAGTACGTTAAGCCATAAGCTTGATGGTTAAATTAGGCGTATAAGAATTGTGAAAGACATAAAAAATACTAACAGTGAATACATGATAACTAACACCTACACATATTCATAGATAATTGCATTTACTTGTACGTATTTTTGTATGTACAAGGGAGAGTTTTTATCATCTCGATATGGGGTATGAGGGGTGGAAATAAAAACCCAAATCAATTTCCTTTTTCAATATATGCACCTGCCAGATAAATACATATTTCAGATCCTTCAATTAATTTATTTATACCATCATAAAAAAATGTTTCCTTCCTTTCCGCAAAATACGCCGAAACGCCTCTTTGACTTCATCATCGGCCTTCAATTTTTTAATCATCATCCTCTTTTTCGTCGTTGGAAAAAGGTGATCCAATTAGAGGTACTTTTTTCAATAGCCTTTTTTTCACAGATCACGCGTAAGTCATGTCAAGCTGTCATGTTATTTTTATTCAGTATTGTTTGGCATTTCATCATGAAAAGACTAACGCCTGAACAACGTTTACAAATCATTCAACTTAATTACAAAAATTCACGTTCTGTAAAGAATGTGTTTCGCGAGCTTCGCTCACTTCGTCACCAGCCTACTGAGCGTACTATACGCAACACCATCACCCATATTGAAGCCCAGCATTCATTATTGGATAATATTCGACCGAATAGACCATGTCCAGCACTCGGTGAAGAAAATATAGCGGCCGTAGCTGAGAGTGTACACAAAGACCATGGAGAGTCGGTTCGGCGCCTTCGCAGCAACTCCGACTGACGTATGGAATGACTTGGCATATTTAACGTCGAGATCTTAAATTGAAAGCGTAAAAATTATGATTGAAAAATAATACCGTGATAACCGACTATTTGATGTCTGAAATTGAAGCTCGTAATCTCCGCAACATTTGGTTTCAACCAGACGTCGCCACTTCCCACACATCCCATCAATCAATGGATTTATTGAGAGAACACTTCGGTGAGCAGATAATATCACTTTTTGGGTCGGTCGAATGTTCACCAAGATCGTGAGATATCTATCACACCGTTAGAATTTTTCTTGTGGGAATATGTAAAGTCTAAAGTCTATGCGGACAATCCCGCTTCGGTTCAGGCCTTGGAACGAATCATCGAAAATCGGACTCAACGGAGACGTAGACCCGGCCAACATTTGAAAGAGATAATCTTCAAAAAATAAAAGCCAAAGAACGTTCTTTCGATTGATAATAAACATTCCCCATTAAATTTAAATTTTCTGTGTTTTTATCTTTAAAAAAAGTAGGGAACTTCGAAACGGATCAGCCATTAATAGTAACTCGAGGTCTGGTCTGGGCTGTAGGGTGGGTGATTCAAAATATGGAAGCCCATCTTATGCAAGGTGGCCATCGCAACGCGGCTCTGACGGACGGGCGCGTTGTCGTGCAAACACAGCACACATATCGTCAATTTTCCTCGCCATTTTCTTTCAATTACTTTTTTTAATCGCCCTTATATTGAAGCGTGGTATTCTCCAGTTCTAGAAATATCTTTATCTTTATAATTGATCAAATAATATTTCTTCCGAGCACCAAAGTTGCCATGAGCTTCCCAGCTGACTGTGACACCTTAAAATCTTGGCAGGTGCTGTCATGGAGCCTTGTTTCCACTCAGGATCATAATTATGAACCCAAGTCTTGTCTCCAGTAACAATTCAATTCAATACACCATCCTTTTCTTCATTAAAGAGGTTCAAAAATACACGCGAACACTACGCACTGTTGTTTTATTTTTATTTCTTCTCAAAGACTAATTGTCCAACAACAATGATGAATGAATCTCATTCACCGCTCTCTCTCAACCTTTCTACGTTCCGAAAGCATTGAGCTATTGAAAACTGTAATATTCTAAAAAAAAAAAGTTTAGAACCAGGAAACATTTTCCTGCCTTAACTATGAATATTGATTTCAGATAAGTATATTTAATAAAAAATTATTTCGGGAGCAAATTTTTATGGTACACAACATTTTTCGCGTTTTTTATGGTGCGTTTATTAGTAGTTTTTTTAGTATTCCGACACGGGAGCAGACGACATATACATAACTGTCCAAGTGCAAAACACAGATTTTCAAGATTAATGCCACAATCGTTAAAGTAGAATGGCTTATCGTTAGGAATAAAAGAAATATTTGGAATCGAAATGTCTTCGCCTTTGCATGCGAACAAATGACGACCTACGACATCGAATATCCTGAGTTTACTCATTCATATGTCACTGACTTCCGACATATGTTTCTGAGAATAGTTTTTTACCTATATACTGTGCATTTCCCTTAGCATTGATAGCATCCCGAAGTTAAATGTATTCTTCAGAACAAAAGCCCGATTCAACCTGACAAATGTTATACGCTCAGTTTCAATTTTAACATACATATGCACAGCAGGTTGGTGGAAGAGACGCCGACATTTTATGATATGATTGTCCTCAAATGTACGAAAACCAGTTCATTGAACTAACTCTTTTGTTAGTTTCGAAAGCTGTAGGCGGCTTTTCATCTTCGTTAACAAAGTATACACACCTTCATCTTGCTAAAATAGGAGAGGATATAAATTTCAAGCAAATCGAACTTGCTCCCTGCTCTATTTCAAAACTTGTTTATGGATGCAAAATGATACCTAGGCACAAAAGTTCAGCAAAATTTAATCATAAAAGTATTTGTCTCTAAAGCTCCACCTCCCGGAAGAAAAAGTATACCAAATTTTAAGCAAATCGAACAATAAATAATATTTTTTCGGAAGAATCGTTAACTTGTCCTCCTCCATGGAAAATTTAATTATTTTCCTTCAAAACATTCTCCTGACAAAAGCAAATACAACAAAAAAAAGGAATTAACTTAATTAGATCAGCCGTGCACGCGTAATGCCATGACCAAGGGAACTTGGTATTCCTCTTTCTATACATACATTTATGGCTATTTTTACTACACTCTTCTGAAAGAAATGTCTTGCTGTAACCATTATAAACCCCAGGAGATTCATCTAAAATTAAAAAAAAATATCGGACCTAAAAAAAATATTTTTTCAATTGGTACATTGGTACCTGCTTAAGTTAACCAAATGACGACCTTTGCAAACTTTTCTCCAGATATTCCGCAGAAAAAAGCAACAGATTATTGTTTATATTAAAGACGAAACTAAATAAAGAAACTCCTTCGATAAGACTCTCAGTTTTTTATGTTTTCCAAAAGTCGAATAAATTATGTTAAAATGTACTTAGCAGCTTTCAAGCTCACTAGTTAAAATATATAACTTTGAGGAAAACCCAGTTTACAGAAGCTTAATGGAGCGCCAGATTGACCATTGTTAATTCTAAAATAATTCGAAAAAAATTCTAATTTTCAAGGAATATTGTTAAAGTATTATACGTATTGCCTGTAAAAAACAAATGGATAAAAATTAATTATCTGTGTGACATTATGAGAAGCATTTATATGTGCAATATATATAAACATTTTATTATTTACTACAGTACTTATGTAGCACCTCACGTAAATGTTGAAACTAATGGAACGTGCAGACATTAAAATAAAGTACGAGTATATACTCAGAAAATTCCGCGCTTTGATGAAATAGATTTCAAATATTACAGCCATAAATTTCTATGAAGCATAAAACGTTGTCTATCTTTAAATTCGTTAAGAAACTTAACACGTAATAATAGTATTTAATTTATATATACTCTTATATTACGCCTACATAATTAAATAAATATCTATAGTATACATGTATGCAAATGGTGTTCTTTATAGAGGTATAGAACTTTAACTTGCAATAAAACAACGATGGATTATTCGATTGACATGAATTTTATTTATCCGAAAGATAATCTTGTGGCACTACATTTTAAATATAATTTCTGGCATATGACCGCCACGGCTGGCGCGGATGTAGTCCAATCTGGACGTCCAATTTTCGATGACTTTTTCCAACATTTGTGGCCGTATATCGGCAATAACACGGCGAATGTTGTCTTCCAAATGGTCAGCGTTTGTGGCTTATCCGCATAGACCAATGACTTTACATAGCCCCACAGAAAGTAGTCTAGCGGTGTTAAATCACAAGATCTTGGAGGCCAATTCACAGGTCCAAAACGTGAAATTAGGCGGTCAACAAACGTGTCTTTCAATAAATCTATTGTGGCACGAGCTGTGTGACATGTTGCGCCGTCTTGTTGAAACCACATCTCCTGGACATCATGGTTATTCAATTCAGGAATGAAAAAGTTAGTAATCATGGCTCTATACCGATCACCATTGACTGTAGTCTTCTGGCCACCACTGAAAAAGTACGGGCCAATGATTCCACCAGCCCATAAAGTGCACCAAACAGTCAGTTTTTCTGGATGTAACGGTGTTTCAACATACACTTGGGGATTACCTTCACTCCAAATGCGGCAGTTTTGTTTGTTGACGTAGCCATTCAACCAGATGTGCGCTTCATCGCTAAACATCGCTAAAATGGACGTAGTGCGCGATACGTTTTCCGCACAGAACCATTATTTTCGAAATAAAATTGCACTATTTGCAAGCGTTGTTCAGGCGTAAGTCTATTCATGATGAATTGCCAAACCAAACTGGGAATAAATCACTTGACAGCTGTTAAATCGGTCGCCATCTTGAAAAGTAATGCTTAAAGTTCTATACCTCTATAAAAAACACGCTTTAGTATGGTACTTAATCAAATTTTGTAAAATCAACTTTAACTTTTAATCACAAAAGTTATGGAAACCCCATCTTTTTCTTTGCAAAATTTTTGGTAAGTAAAGGGTTTAACATTTCCTACCGCGGGGCGACCGCAGGTCAATTGAAGAATCCCCGGCCAAGTATAGTATAACCAGTTTTTTTTGGCAAAATTCAGTTTTGGCGATCATCTTTTAATTCGATGAAAATTTATTCGCAGCGGACATTCTTTTGAGATGTACTAACAGGAATTAGTCTCTGGGAGCAGTAATTCGAGGGCCAATTGGATTTTTGCTATCGATTTCACTGACTTGTGACACGGTGCATTGGCTTGAATCAACACTTTCTTTTTCTTTAAATGCGGCCGTTTTTCGGCGATTTCGTCATTCAAACGACCCAATAACGTAATGTAATAGGTGCTGTTGATGATCCTTGAAAATATTCCATGCGCATTCCAAAATACAGACGACATAACCTTGCCAGCCGACTGTTGAGTTTTTCCACGCACGTATGCAGTCCATTCGAATGAATGTCGATTGGACTTAGAAGTGAAACGATACACGTTCAGCTGATATCTTTAGAGTGCCAGCTATTTCATTCAATTTCAATTATACGGTCATTCAAAATCATTTTGCCGACTTTTTTATGTTTTCGTCGGTGACCTATTTGGGGCAGCACTGTCTTCGGTCTTGTCTTTCACCAAGTCTAAACTTAGCATACCAATCGTTGATGGTTGATTTTTCTTGGGGCAGTGTCTGCAAAATCGTCATCAAGCCAAGTTTTTGTTTGCATTTTTTCCCTTCAAAAAGCAATATTTTATCAACACGCGGAATTCCTTTTTATCATTTTTTTCACAACAAAAGTTTCTTCACTCAAAATACTAAAATCCACGCCTTTTTTAGGTTACGGCTAACTAAAAACCATATGTGTTTGGCCTTTTCAATTGACCCTATACAAAATTAATATTTTTTTTTTCATTAAATTAAGTTTCTATAATTTTTTGTTGTTGGTCGGACCAGAAAAAAATGTCAGCAAAAATAATATGCATGGAAATCTCAATTTAAAAATTAATCATAAAAAAGTACCAACTGGAAAGTAAAATCCTCTTTAGATGAGCAAAGACACAACTTTAAAGTTTAGTCAAGTCTCCCAGCACTCGCGTTCGACTTTATATTAGAAGATATATAAATATTAAATACACATAGATATATAAATATTTTGGTATTATTCCATGAAAAAAAAATTAAAGCTATGAAAGTCCTATAACAACTTTAAAGTCCAAAATCGTAAAGGTTTCTTTATATTTACTTAAGCATCGAGATATTCCTATTCATAATATTTGCAATTCTCTTAATTTTCTGTTGAGTAACATGTCGTGGTGAGTTATCATCATGGAATAGCATTATTTCCTTATTGAACGCATGTGACCTACCTTTCATGAAATTCTTTTAAGAAAATAATAAAGCAATTGAGATTTTAGGGTGATGCATTTTTCACCATAGAACGAATTATTACAGTTCGGCATAATTATCGGATGAGCTAAAGAGTCTCAGCAGGTTTTTTTTTCTCTGATATTTTTTAACAAACGTTTGCTTTATTGAAAATTAATTTCAATCAAGTACATATTGACCAATTTTTCGGGTAGCTTCATAATTCCATCAATGTAGAGCTTCTGTGTCTTATCTGCAAAGAACTTGTCCAAAGGATTTTTCACAGTATTTCCGTCGGCTCCTTTTTTAGCACTAAGAGAGTTATGCAGTCTGGGCTACATAGTGGGTGCCTCAAAGCTTCTCAACGAATCTCCGTAAATTTTTCCTGGTCATTAGTTATGCATGTGGTCTGGAATTGTTTTGACGAAACTCAACGCCTTTTCTGTTTGTCAATTCTGGATGTGAAAAGCTTTTTGTTGGCTGGTTAATTGTTGACAGTTCCGTCAAGTTATAGTCACTCAGAATGTAAAAATTTTTTCTAATTCCGCAATAGGGCTTAATATAGAATTGTTTGCAGTCAATGCAGGTCGATTCTTCGGAAATTTCTCTCATTTTCAAATTAAAATAACTTTTCACACAAATGACGAATTGTTAGCTCGAAAAATATTACTAGAAATGGCAGCTTGGTATAAGAAACGCGTGTTATTTTCACACATTAATATTAATGTTGCCGAAATAAGATTTTCGATACCATATAGAGATAAAAAATATGACGATTGTTTGTAATTTTCATATGTCCTAGTCGTCAATCAAGCTGAATTCCGACCAGAGGTCGTACAGTAAGTACGCATGAAAAATTCAATTTTTAGAGTTATCGCTACTGTACAAACCGATAATACGTTCAAAAAATGTAGTGAAATGTATCAACATATCTCCAATTAGTATTTCGAATCGATAACAAATTTCAAATACTTCAAGCGACTGAAGCGCTTTGCGTTAGCATTCCTTCATTTAAAGGAGAACAACAATTTTGATATTGCTTCTGTTAAAAAATCGACCATTTTTCAAGTAGAAATACGATAAAATAGTAGATAAAAAATGTTGTGCACACTTTTTTATTACTTTGAAAATTATTATTGTTATTTATAATTTTTAACATTACCGAAAACTTTTCTAAATATTTATCTACTTTTTAACTACCACTTGAAACATCTTCACATACATAATAATATTTTAATAAATTTTCTGTTATCTGCAAACTGTCAGAACTTTCTAACACCGCAGCGACTTCCAAGTTCAGAGGCGATAAGTAAAAAAAGGAAGTGATAAAATCCAAAAGCATAATTGGGGTTGTTGGTTACCCAATTATGAAAGTTTCATTTGGTGATGTAAAGTGGCTACGTAATGCTGTGGAGGTTTGTATCTATAGAAATTTTCAAAGCATGTTTACTCTCCAATTCAACACTGCTATAGCAGTAACCTCATTAGTGGAATTAATAATTTTCTGTTCCGTTTTTGTCATCCTCAATGCAATAAACAGTTTCTTCAATTTTGCCCAAAGAAGAGCTTTAATATTTTAATAACTTTTTTAATATGTATGTATTTTGAATGAAAAGTCATGATTCATGTATATGTATTTAAAATCAATTTTATATATTATATATATATATATATATACATATATGACCATCTAATAAATATTAATTTTTGCAAAGCATAAGTTGGGGTTGCTCAAATAGAAGCACGCGTCCAGTGCGTGTCAAAAAACAGCTGCCACAGTTACTGTGCTGCAATATTAACATAGTTGTATGAGTGTGTGTGCGTGTGGTTAACGCAAAAGAACAAAAGAAAATTAAACATTTGAAACGAATATAAAGTTTTTAAATTAAATGTCAAATGAGAAAACCGTCTTCAAAAACATCACCGCTAAAAACACACTCACACTAACTCTTACCAGTATATACATAGAAAAAAATATATACATACATATATGAACTGACATTAGGGATGGAGAGAATTTAGTCAAATCTTCCTATTTTAATGTTCGGTGAGGTGAGTTTACTACCTGAGAAAATTATACTCAAGGAACTGATTTTAAGTCTTAGTAGTACTGTCAACTTAGACATCCGAGAGAACTATACTTCGCACCCCGATGGATAGGATATAGACTATCCTAAAACCACTCATCGTAGAGAATTGAAAATTGGAGGGCGCATACTGTGCATTATAACATAGGATTTTTGGAAATTCTACTCCTAATATGGTGAAAATATTATAAAGAAAAACGTAATGCAGCGACGTTGTGCGTTGATCTCCAAAACCAAGAACCGATTTTGATCAAATTTCGTATTCACCAGTGATTTGATCTAATTTAAAGGAAATTATACTTTTTTTCTAAGAAGTAGACCAGGGATGATCAATGGGTACAATCATCGTTAAATTACGTTGTCTGATAAAATATTTGCGCTCCCTTTTCACGATCTTAGGGGCACTTTTCGGAAATTCCTTAATAATTGGATCCTATGATATAAACAGAGCGTGCCCTCCAAGTTTCAGATCTCTACTATATGCAGTTTATGCTGTGTTTTGATCCGTCAGTCGTTCAAGAAAACAAGTTTCATAAAAAATAATTCACTTAAGTATTTCAAGGAAGTACCACCTTCGGCCATGTCAAAGTCCTTATAGCTTTCTTGAACCAAATTTGCAACATTGCAAAATGCAAAATTAAATTTAAATGATTTTCTGTGGCAATTATTTTTTTACTTTAAGTGAGTAGCCTACCAAATTTCACACTTTTAGAAACTTTTTGACCAGAACCTCATATCTGAACGAATCAATTATATGGGGTCTATAAAGTCTTCCGATTTCGATGGCTTTAGCTACCACTTTTTAAGTCATTATATGTGTGTAGAATACGTATTTCATCTTCTTAGATAATTTATTGAGGGAATTATGATCTAAATAGCTGAAAAAATCAGTTGTATGGGAGCTATATGTTTGACCGGCCAATCCGGCCGGTTCCAAGTGATAAATAATACTTTACTAAAATACACCCATATACTAAGTTTCATTTGAATATCTCACAAATCGATGGACTAGTTTGTGTTCAAACAGGCGGGCAGGCTTTCGAGCAGACGGAAATGGCTAAATCAACTCAGCTCGTCATTCTGATATGTTCGGCATAAATTTTAGTGGGTCTATCCAGTCTTCTTCTGATGCTTACATACTTCCGAATAAAATTAATATACCATTTCATGTACATGATTTTTGGAAAATTTTAGAGCAATGACTCATACCGGAGACTTTCGAATTCCATATCTAAAAATGACTCCCTCTATACTCGATCCAATCATTGAGTTATTCTTAGATATCTTCAAAAGCCACGATCCGTAGGAGAACGGTCCAGAGTATACACTTGTGATGTAAGATCTCCCATTTCAGCATTGCAGATAGTTTTTGATATTTCAAAACCACCTGGTCATGTCTTTCGGTCGTTTCTATTAATTTTTCACTCAATTCACGGCTCAAATTCATTAGTTGTAGTCGATAACTAGTTCGGTTTGCGTTTGGCATGAATCTTGATCCTGTAAACACTTCAGTTCCCCATCTTCAAATTTTATGGATTGTCCAGGACGCTCTTTGTCTTCAAGCTAAAATTCATCGCTTCTTAAGCGTTGAAACCACTCTCGGCATGACTTATCGGTCGGCGCAGATTCACCATAAACTTCCACAAGCGTTCGATTTGCTTTAGCTGCACTTTTCTTCCAATTAAAATAGACAATCAAAAATTCCCGCAAATGCTGTTTATTTAACACAAATACTGAAATTTTCGAAGAAGCAAAAACCGATTGTGTTGTCAGACACAGACGCTGATGCACACTAATTATTGTTGATAGATGTGAAACCTTACTAATGAAAGAGGTAGTCGCTTTCAAGTTGGTATGAATTTTTGATAAGTACAACAGTCTAGTAAAGTATATGTACATGAGCGATCATATATAGGGTGCAATGGGATGAATTATGATAATTCCGTTAGGTGCTATTACCTCAACCTAGCCTAGTTCCACCAGAAAAGCCACGAAATCCCTCTCTTAATTGTATCCATTGTTGAAGGCGAAGAAAATTGTTGGCAAAAAATCGGTTTTGAGATTTAGACTTAGTACGATTTTCCTCTAGAGAGCCAGCTCCGTTTATTCTATGATCTCAGCCTTCTCAAAAAAGACTCATTGGTCGACGTTCCGTAATTGTTTTTGGTTGCTTTCTACTGCCCATTTTTATGTGTGAAGTCTAAAATTCATACCTTTCAGACTTTATGTTATCTCAGCAAATAGTTAGAGGATAACCGTTGCAATCAACGTAGATCTCGTTGGACCTAAACTAAAATTAGTTTTCATTGATAAAAAGTATAAGGCCTCCGGAGACTGTGAATCAAACATTTCATAAGCTGCATGAAATTAAGATTTTTAAATTTTATCAATTCTTCAATGTAACTTTAATATCTATTTAGCCAACTGTTGTAAAGAGAATGAAAGGTCAAAGTTTGCTCTTTCAGTAATTTTTCCGATTTAAATCACAGGTTCTTAAACGGATAGTTCTCGTAATAGTGTTTCCAAACGTTAGAAAATAAGGACGTGAAAAGACAGCGAGTAGTCAGCGTTCCTCTTTTGAATAGAAATCAAGTTCATAACGGTATCCATCGAATCGACTGGCAGTCTAACAAGATCACTGTGGTTTATGGCTTAACGGTACAGCATTATTTTTTATTTTTTCTTGATACGATGGCATAAGTTAAAAATGAAAATAAAATGAGAAAACCACAGTTTTATATGCACAAAATACTCAAAAACTTTGGTTCAATATCAATCTAACACACTAGTCAATTACCTCCACATGTAAAATCACAGTTATTGATTAAAAAAATACTTTATTTGAACTTCTATAGCGCTCGGAAGACAGCTACATATCAAAAATTATTTACCATCTCAATAAACACAACAAATAAGCCCCAATTTGAGGCGAGCTTGTTTTATGAGAGAGAACTATCCAGAGGAAAAAACATCAGGTTATTGTTTATAGAACTCGAACTTATATAGCTAAATTCCAAAAGCTGTCAAATATTCATTGAAATCTACTGAGAGACTTGCGGCTTCCAGGGGTTACTAGCTCAATGGTTTTACAGAAGAATTCTGGGTGGCTCGAGAGCAGAAAAAAAGATTTTTAGAAAATTCTCACCTAACCCCTAATGTGTATACGATAGTATTATTAGTTTTTTGAATATTTAGTGTTTCGAAAATAGTCAGATTCACAATTAAATTACCACTAAAAATATCACCCACCGTATGCGCATTTATATGTACGTAACAAGAGACAAATTTAGATTGACACATCGTCATGGTTGTCGTTTTTTACAGAGAGCGTGGTGTGTTGTACTGTTCAAAATCACGTTCTAGTTCTAGTCCACCGCTGGTGATGGCGGTGGTGATTGTGATGAAGCGCCCAGTCAGTCAGTTTGGGCAATAATGTATTCGCATATAAAATATGTATATAAATTTTTGTGTATGCGTACATGCATACTTGTAAGCATATATACACAATAGATTTGTTTTATTATTAACATAAAAAACCCCGGATTTTATGCAGAATGAATTAATGCGATTTAAACCATAAAATACAAACACATATATACATATATACATATGTAAACTTTTGTATATTCATTAGGGTTGGACTTGTTTTTCACATACATAAGACCAGTGAGTCTAAATTTCTCTTGGTTTGCAATTTTTGTTTGTTATAAAAAATCATAAATAAATATTTGTGTTGAAGTTTATCAGTTAAACTATAACATAAATTAGATCTAAGTTTTGTGGTGTGTTGGTGTAAAGTTCGAAAAATTTTGATTAGAATATGGTCCTTTTTATTCCTAAAATGGTAAAAATAATCGTCTAACTACATGAGCTTTTTTTGTAAAGCGTTTAACATTAATTAAAATAATTTAGCATCATTTGTCCTTACCCTCAGCATATAACAAAGTTAAAAAAAAATCTTTTATATTAATCTATAACCTTGAATTCTTTCTTAAATCATGGAATCTTGTAAAAAGTATTTGAGATAATTTTTGTTTATTAACGTTCGATTTCCTATAAGCATTAACGACGAAATTGGTTGATCAATATGTAAGTGTGTCGAGAATGCAAAACCATGATAAGTAAAATCTAAACATAGATTACGAGCTTATACTTGGTCAAGGAAAAATAAATTGTTTTTTCTTCTTCTTTGGCGTAGACACCGCTTACGCGATTTTGGCCGCATCTACAATAGCGCGCCACTCGTTCCTTCTCTTGGCTGTTTGGCGCCAATTAAAAATACCAAGTAAAACCAGGTCGCTCTCCACCTGAAATTTCCATGTGAGGGGAGGGCTTCCTCTTCCTCTGCTTCCATCAGCGGGTACCCCATCGAATACTTTTAAAGCTAGAGTGCTTTCATCCATTCGGTATGAGTTTTAAAGGGTTATCCAATTCGGGTATAGCGGCGTAGAGGCAGTTCCTTATCGTGCTGTCGAAATCAACTTGTAAATCGATGAAAAGGTGGTGTATATCAATTTTTTTTCTCGGCTCTTCTTCAAGATTTGGCGCATAGTGAATATCTGGTCAATGGCCAAGATTACGTCCTTGGTCCCTACACGAGTTGGAAACCTTTTCTAAGTCGACGCATCTTCTAGAATTTCCGAGCATTATCCTTGCCGGCCAGCTTTTCAAGCTCTTCATACTCACGCATTTCGACTTCTTTCTTTTTCGTCTACAGCTCCCTTATATCGAGTTGCTGATGAGTGCTCTCAGAGAGCAGATGTGTAAACCGACTAGAAACCTGCTGGCCGTCTGCTGTAATTGCAGCTTTTCCACTTCGAGCGCTCCTTGTTTTTGTTGACGATCGTTCTTTGCTGCACAGAGGCAGGTGTGTATTTTTGCTGCTACAAGATAAAGGTCAATATTTGGCCCTCGAGACGTACGCACGCTTAGAACACTTTCAAAACATCATCGATTTTGTTGCGTGTTTTTCGATCTGGCGACAGCCAAGTAAGCTTGATGAATTTTCGCGTGATGGAATCTGGTACTACAGATAACCATATTTCGGGTCCCGGCGAAGTCAATCTGGCTCAGCCTGTTTGGGCTGAATTGTTTTTTACTCACCCTAATGCATATAAGTACATAAGTCCTTTTGCAAAAGAGAAACTTGTTTTCATTATATATGTAAATAGCGCATTGCAAAAGCTTTTAGCATCATTCTGAAAAAAGCTTAAGGAAAGAAAAATAATAAATTTCTGTGTAAACTGAAAAATCTGGTAGGTTTATGATTAATGGAAATGTTGTATAGAAAAGTAGGAAATTTACATTTAAAAATATTTAATTTGTATATGAAATCCTAAAGAGTGGGCCAGCTTAAGCTTATAAATATCCCAGAACAAATTAATGGTTTTCATAGCAGGTCACACACTGTTGGAAGCATTTTGTCTTATCTGCCGTGATGAGTACATTTTGCTAAAAACTGACCAAAAAACGATTATAACCTGCAAAAGTAAAAACCAATTATAAAGGTGCCGTCAGACGTAGCAATTTTTTAATTTTGAATTACATGTCAAAACCAGAAATTTCGAAATTTAAATTTCAAGTGTAGAAACACGTAATGGTAGCATAAAAAGTTTATAAATTGACAGCACATTCAAGAGAAATAAAATTGTTAGAGCAGCACTCGCAATTCGAAATTTAATTTCAATGATCAAATTGCAGATAAATGAATATAGCCGCACATTGAAATTTCAGGGTGGTCGAAGGCGAATTGAAATTTTTGGACAGCAACATGAGTGAACGAAAAAAAAATTGCTAGGTCTGAGGGCGCCTTGAGAAAATTAAAAAAAAGTAAGGCTAGTATTTATATTAAGTCCACTAATCTGTCAGATATATAAGGTCTGTTGTATGGGTGGTAGGCCCATTTCTGGATATACGTCAGCTGTTTTTGGTAGTACTATATTACCCATTAAATGTAACATACCTACCAAGTTGTTTAATCCTTAAATTTTCTTGAGTCAGGCGGGGATTGGAGAATAAAATTTCGGTGTTATCTGGAAAAAACGTAGTTCTTGTCCGACACAGCCCTTACTCAATTCGTGTTCATATTGGATCGAGGAAAATATTCTGCCTAGTGTTCTATGAGGCATACTTTTTGACCCAAAAATATGTGGAGACGTGCCTACACAAAATGAGTCGTCCGCAACAAATATGACTTGATTTGCCCATTTAGTTACTAAATTATCGCGATTGTCGTACTTTTCAAAATTACCATTATATGGAAAATAGGCATGAGCTTGGTCCGATTTTTCCCATTTGTAATATCGTCCATACTTGTTTCATAAAAATATCTATTGGCATCGGCAAGCGATGATAACTTTTCATTTACATAGCGCTCTCGTAAGATAGGTTGTACCAGCTGAGGCGCTATGGCTAGTTTCATCTGTGGTGCGGTAAGTAAACAAAACTGTCGATTTTAGTGCTAAGAAAGTCCACAAATTATTCATGAACAACCTTACATTCACCTAAATTGACAGTTTGGTGTGGTTTTTGGTCTGGTGGAATCATCGGTCCGTGCTTCTTTCGAAATGAAGCTGGTAGCATCGTTACTGTCAATGGAGAGCGGTATAGATCGATGATAACCAATTTTTTATGGTCACAATTAGAAGAAATTTATCTTAACAATTCGATTATTTCGAGAAACTGCGATATTGAATGACCTCCAAGAAGTTTTGATTTAACACCATTAGACTACTTCTTGTGGGGTTATTTTAAGTCAATGGTCTTGACATACGACTTGATTTAATGGAAAAAGTACTCAAAAATCGGGTTCATCAAATTCGTTCCTGCAAAAGTTGTGGTTGACCATAAGCTTAAGAGATAGAAAATTCTTTTTCGCTGCGAGGCGGCAACGATAAATTCTATCGCGCAATTCTCTTATACCGAGTTGTTGACAAATACACTCGCAGGGTGATTTCAGCTTTTCAACGTCGAACCTTTCCTGTGTTTGTTGACTGGAGTTCTTCGTTGCATAAGGACGAATTCAAATATAATATTACTTGTGAAAAGGTCCAAGACGGTAGTATGAACTTGGAAAGTACGCATATCTAAATCACAGGAGACGGGTCTTCCGTCTATTAAAGCACGATCGATTTGGTTACTCTTTCTGATAAATTTTCCATAATCTAACTACAATCTGTTCGGACCTTTTAGGTAATTAAACTTTAAATTCAAGTTTTCATTTGAGTCACACGAGGCCTTGAACCTTGCATTTTATATGAAAACTTTCCAGTGTCACAGCAAAATACTTATTAAAAAGAACATTAATTGGCCTTATTGGAAAATATAACTTCTGACTGTGACTCATTATAACTTAGACCACATCATTAATTACACCTCGCTCCGTTCTCCGCTCTTTCCTGTAGAGAAAAACTGTAGGAACAAATCACTGTTGGAAGGAATAAATATTTATTAGGTGAGTTTGAGGAAAAGGCATTAGAATACTTTTATCGGAAATTTATTTAGGATTAGAGGACAAAAACAAATATTAATCATCGAAAATTGCTTTTCAAAATATTCCCCATTGAGCTCTACATATACATTTTTGCATGCGTTTGAATTAATAGTCTTCATGTGTCGAAAAACGTGGACCTCTCAATTTTTTTTTACGTACGGGTGCCAAGTCAGGATTTAATGGTCGATGACTCAGCAAATCGATTTCTTGAGTGTTCAAAAGTACAGTTGTTTTAGTCACATTCGTTTTGAAGTGATCTACGACCTCGATTGAATTCATCATATCATCGATAAACACTGGCCTTTGGGGAGCATCGTAGCCAAAAATGGAATCGATGCACTGTTGGTGAGTTGACCCAATCGAAAATGTCAAACTTTGCGATAAAGTTGTCAGTTGCCATTTATGGTGACTTTCTTGGATGTAGTGGATGTACGGGGCCAATCTGTGGTATCTGACCTTCGAAATATGACTCTCACCATGTATTTCCATATTATATCCTAATTTTGAATGGAATTTCTTTATTTTAACGTATTAAATTAAAGATTAACTAACTAATACTTGGTAAGAAGTGTTTATTTTCGCATCAGCCTGCATTGCTACATTCAGTACATAAAACTTAATTTCATTCTATTTAATTTTAATGAAAAATTACTTCTGCAATATTGCACTAAATTCCTACGAAAAGGTTTCAGTATACATTTTCTTAGTTTTTTTCTGCGCTCCTTCTCCCCCTCTACCATTGTAACGCACAAATAGCACAAATGGGCAAACAAAGCAAGCGAGTAAGTAATCAGCTAAGAAAAATACTAATTAAGTAGTACAAATAATCCAGAGTTTTCTTGCGAAGGCCACCCAACAGTTACCAACTAAGTGATGCAAGAAAAGTTGTAATTTTTTGCTTCTGATTTTTTTCCATTTCTTTGACTAGTAAGCGGCTTCGCTGCATGTCCTTCCACGATCATCCCCCCGTCCATCATATAACGTTGGCACAAATGAGTGGAATGAAGTTAGAAAGTAGAAGTTGGAGTTGGAGTTGAACGTCGTAATAATGCCAAAGAAATCGCAATAATTAGCAACAAATTGAAAAGTCTGCAATCATATTTGAGCAAGTGGAACTGCTGGTGCAAATGGTAGTCATAAATATTGCAAATGGAAAATGTATAATACGACGAATAGTACACGAAGTAAAAGAGGACACACCAAAAGGACTGAAACTACACAAGCACGCATCTGCTTTGAAGTTGCGGTGATACTTAGTGCATCAACGGAAAATGTGTTGATTTGTAGTGGAAAATAAAAATAAGAAAGATCATGTTCGGGTGAAACTGAACTTCAGATACCCGACTGTGTTTTATATTAGAAAATAATCGGGCAGAAGAAATAAGGTGATTATAATGACTGACTTACTGAATGCACAAACTGGTAAGAGATGAAACTTACAAAACACCTTGTGAAATCGAAATATTATCCGTTCCCAAACATATGACCCCTATGATAAAGAATTTTACGATTTGAGATAATTAGTTTCTGAGGTCACTTAAAATGTATAAGTATAATAATGGGCGGGGGAGCCAAAGGCAGATGCCTCTTCTGAGGGTATTTTTTGGGGCCGAGACGTTCCTTAGCAGTAGTTCTTTAAAAGTCACAAAATTTGTAATAATAATAAAGCCTAACCTAACTTTTAGACTTCAATAACCAACAGATGAGCCAAAAATAATGGGCCTGTCATATGGGATTAAAATTTTATTTAAATTTTTTTAGGTTTCACGAAAATATGAGTAAAAATATAAATGATTAGCGCTTTAGGATAGCTTAAGTGATTTTCGGCCGAGCTCTTCTTGCAATTGTGGTGTGCTTCTTACAGTTTCTCCAACAAATGGGTGGCCCGACAGTTTTGAACCGCCTCCGAAAGTCTAACGTATTTTTAATCATTTCATTTCATGACTAAAATATAATCGGAGAACTTGATATTTCCTGACGAGGGGGGCCATATTTAGATAAAACTGTATCTATAATTCTGAATGTGTTGTCTAGTCAAAACTCCAGCTTATCCGCATAACATCAAAGCAAGTGCCAAAGTTTGATCGTATTTTCTATAAGATAAAACCCGAAATTGTGTGGGAAGGTGCTCGCTCGAAAAATTGTCTTCAAAGTCACAGTTAGTCTTAACACGGACTAAGGAAAAATTGACAATTAGTGAATGTTCGGAAAATGCAAGATGAACTATTCAAAGAGGGGATGAATACAAGATAATAGGAGTACTGACAGGCCACTGTCTGATAGGACGACATACAGAGAAACAAGGGCTCCTTATAGGAGATGCTGACTACCCTGCCTAAGATAATGCTATGTTTCGAAATTTTGTGACCATACTCATTGATGGTCTCCCCTAGACTGCCAACATTAATGTCGTGAATTTAGTAAAACTCATCATAGGATTGAAGTAGTTGGTTAGCGAAGCCAGATGGTCAAGTTTTTTTTGTATCACAATGAGCCTTACGCTTAACAAACCTAATTCGAGTATAGTCTAACAACAAAGTCTAACCGAATATGTGTATTTAAAAGAAGGTGTTGATAACTAAAATTTTCCAAAAATTGAGAAGATGATCTTATTGTTATTCCTTTTTGTTGGTGTTCCTTTTAAGTTCGGATCATCTTCTTATCATACCCATATTACCATGTTTCGTCTTGGGAGTCAATGAGATCTTGAATGGTGCCGGTCTTTGAGGGAGATAGAAAAATAAAATTTCAACTTTTTTTATTAGCGCTTGAAACTTGCCACCACAGAGTGTTCTTGAGGGGATGTGTCAAGGCACGGAATGCACATGATTTCAGTCAGTCAATTCGTCACGAACAGCACAAGGGCTATTACAGCCGTGGGAGCAGATTGTGGTCTGTTTGTATACAGCTGATAGAGTAACATCGAACTCTTAGAACTATACCCTGATATTACTACTAATTAATGTAAGTAATTGTTTCTAGATGGGCTGTACAAGGCAGGAATCGTCCTTAATCGAAGCGAAACAACCAAAACCCATGTCAGATCTGTAATGGACGTACATAGCTCTACAAGAGCAGCCTCTTTCTTTTTCTGACCGGTGATTTTAAAATTCTCTTATATTTCCTTTTATTCGATGTTAGTTATTTTTTAGGCTGTTAAGTGAGTACGTTGTACTTTGAATGTGAATGAGGCTTAAATTTGATTAAAATTATTGAAGGATTCCATTAACACAGAGGACACATGACTTTATAAAACCTTACTATTTTACCTCCACATCTGTTTCATGCACTGAGTAAAGTTTCAAATACAAAAAATAACATTATTTCTATTTCTACAAAGCAATTGCGTTCCACTGCTCATACGCTGGTGTCTATTGAAAATACCAAATATCAAATCATATGTATCATACCTATATGTATGTAAATACGCCTGGGTGTATACATATAAATATCCAGTAGAAAACTCTCAAAATAGTTTTAAAAATACTAACTTATTGACTAGTTTGTAGATATGCTAGAAATGTATTAGTTGCAAAACCATTTATTTTCATTTTTCTAAATTAACGGGTGATCCACTTCGAGATTCTGAATCCAAGTGGGATTGTCCGCATACAGTTTAGACTTTCCATACCCCCACAGCAGTATTTTCGAAGAAATATGGACCGATGATTCCACCACCCACACCAAACCGTTGTTTTTTCTGGATGAAATGGCAGCTTTTGAATCTCTTCAGGTTGCTCTTCGTTCCAAATGCGGCAATTTTGCTTGTTTACATACCCATTGAACCAGAAATGGTCTAATCGCTGAGAAAAATTTGGCTCGAAAACGTTGGATCTTCTTGCAACTTTTCAAGAGCTCATAAAGCGAAGCGATGTTGCTCGGGAAAGTCGAGTGGCTTCAGTTCCTGCACAAACCGTATTTTGTACGCTTTCAATTTAAGATCTCGACGTAAAATGTGCCAAGTCGTTCCATAAGTCAGTTCGAGTTGCTGCGAACGGCGCCGAATCGACTCTTCACGGCCTTCGTGTACATTCTCAGCTATAGTTGCTTAACTGCATGCTGGACGTAGTCTACCCGGTCGAATATTATCCAATAATGAATGCTGTGTCTCAAGAAGGGTGATGGTGTTGCGAATGGTACGCTCAGTAGGCCGAAAATGTTGACCATAAGTTGAGCGAAGCGCGCGAAACACATTCTGAACGTGAATTTTCGTAATAAAGTTGAAGGGTTTGTAAACGTTGTTCAGACGTAAGTCTTTCCATGATGAAATGCCAAACAATACTGAACAAAAATAACGTGACTGCTTGACAGGACTCACGCGTGATCTGTGAAAAAAGGCTATTGAAAAAAGTACCTCTACTAGTATCTCCCTTTATAAATTTTATAGAACAGAATGCATTTAGAATATACAAATTTACATAAAATTCATATACATAGTCGGTATTCCTCTTTATGGTGGTAGCGAAACGGGTATCAACTCTTTGAAGCCTTCCTCGAAGTAGAAGTTCCGGCAAAACTCTTCGTTCACTTCACTGTTTGCGTTACCTGAAAATTTCTGGAATTGTTTCGTATAGTGTACAGCTGAAACTTCGCAAAATATTTCATGCAGTGCCAATTTACGATTGTCACTGAGCGCATTTCTGATTTTTTCAGACTTTTAGTCAGTCTCTATTGAAGACTTTCCGCTCCTCTGTTCATCATGCACAGACGTACGACCGTTTTTAAACTCGCGACACCACTCGTGCATACTCGTACGATTCAGAACTTTATCACCATATGCCGTTTTCACCTCATTATAAATCTAAAATGAAACGTTTTCTCTTCAAAATATTGTCAATGTACTGACCTCGAACCGCTTTCGTTGCAAAGAGAAGTTCAGTGTTTGTGTAATTTTTAACTGGTATATTTTACGGCAGGGAACTCTGGTATGTGCACATATCTTGTGTTTGAAAATCAGTACATAAAAATACTACTACATGTGTATATACGAGTACATGACACCACTCCAATAACAGCAACAGCAGCATCAGAAACAGCACCACCAAAGCAAGCCAAGGAAGATGGAAAAGTGCTAAATAAATATTTTTACGAAGTAAGCAGAGATACTCCCACAGAAACACAATAACACAGCTGCACTAATATGACTAAGAGAATTCGAAATATTTCTAAGTCTTCAGTAACTTTTGTTGCCATCAGCTGGTGTACAATTCGTGCAGTAAACTTCTTCATATCCTTCTTCTTTGTCATTCTTCTTCATCTACAGGCGAAAGCCGATTTACTACGAAAGTGCTACAATTGCACTCAGAAACCTCTTAAGCAGGGTCAAATGCAATAATATAAGAAATTCTCTATAATAAAATATTTGTGTTGTAGTTGATTGGGAGGCGCCCAGCAGAGGCATACAGAGACTGCAGGGACTGTGAGGTAGACGTATGAAATAAGATTAAATGCAGAAACGATTTGTAATAAAAATATTTATTTTGAAACAGAAGAAATTGCATTTGAAGATAAGTGGGTAGTAAGTAGTTATAAGTATTTGTTTGTGATTGGCATGGGCGGTTCGTAATTAAAATGGTTTGAAAACTGAAATTGGAAAGACTAAAAGTTCGCATGCTTTATAAGCACATTTTGAGAATAAAATGAAAAATGTTTGGTGCTTATTGGTAAGCAAAGCTCTTGAAAGAAGTATAAGTAAAGTTAACGTAATCGTCATTTGGTCTAATATAAATTAAGTAATCACGGAATTCTCAAACTTCTCATTGGAACCGCTTCGTAATCAGATTTACGAGTATATGGTTGATGTGGTGGAAGGAATGGGCGATTGAATATCTCTAACTCTTAGATACTTACTTGTGAATCTTGAAAACACAGTAATTTCCCAGCATTTTGTATATTTTTCTCCATTCACTTTAAACATACGTTAAGTGTGAGTTCTTGAAAATGTCACGCGCATAAAATCAAATATACATACAATAAGTTATTTTCATCATAAGCACAGCTATCAACCATACAAACCATCACGACCATGCTGACACTGCGGCACTAAAGCGCAGAAATTGTTGCTGTGAAGAATTTGTAACCACTCAATTTTGAGTTTCAATATTTATTTTGGTATTTTTGACAAAAGCTTACAAGTGATTTTCTTTAAAAGTAAGAAAATCAAAACCGCATGAAACATACTTTTCAACGCAATGGAATTAATTTGTATGTACAGATTTTCATATGTGAGTGTATATGCACAATGCGGGTATATAAACGTGCATGCAATCAGATCAGTATTCAACGAAGCAAATCGAATTCAAATAATACATACATATACATTTTATGTACATAAAAGTCATATCTAAATTGGCAAAATAAAAGTGGTCCATTCATGCATAAGGAATGAATACCATATGGGTCAAAGAGTATTTCAAATTTAAATACAAACCATGTGTAGTAGAACATGTGCTCTAGTTAACATTAAGATTCTTTAGCTATATGTATCAATTCAACATTGTATGGTGCGGCTAACCCCCAAATATTCTCAAGATATTAGGAGTAATAAAATATTAAATACAGAAAAATTAATTATTTATTAATTTATTTTTTTTTTGTATTTAACTTTTTTTATTTTATGATTTTTACTTTTGCATTTCACTGGCTTTATTTTTGTATTTTTATTTTTTATTGTTATTTCGTGTTGCATTTTTTATTTAAATTAAATTTTATTTATTTCTTTTTTTTTCATTTTTATTTATTTTTTTGTTATCTTGTGTTAGGTTTAATTTTTTTTATTTTATTTTATTTTGTTCTATTTTATTTTATTTTATTTTACTTTATTTTATTTTTTTAATTTAATTTAATTTTATTTTATATTTTTATTTTTATTTTTTTATTATTATTTTTTTTTATTTTAGCATATTTTATTTTATTTTATTTTTTCTTTTATTTTTTTTTTACATTATATTTTATTTTATTTTAGCATATTTTATTTTATTTATTTTTTATTTTTTAATTTTTTTATATTTTTCTATATTTCATTTTATTTTACTTTATTTTATTTTATTTTATTTTATTTAATCTTATCTTATTTTATTACATTTAATTTTATTTTATTTTATTTTATTTTATTTTTTTATTATATTATATTTTAATTTATTTATTTTAACATATTTTATTTTATTTTTTTATTTTTTATTTTATTTATTATATTTTAATTTATTTATTAATTTCACTTTATTTTATTTTATTATATTTTATTTTATTTTATTTTATTTTTTTAGCATATTTTATTTTATTTCATTTTATTTTATTTTATTTTTAGCATATCTTATTTTATTTTATTTTATTTTATTTTATTTTATTTTATTTTTTTATATTATTTTATTTTATTTTAGTTTTATTTATTTTATTTTATTTTATTTTATTTTATTTTATTTTATTTTATTTTATTTTATCTTATCTTATTTTATTACATTTAATTTTATTTTATATTATTATATTTTATTTTTTTATTATATTATATTTTAATTTATTTTATTTTAACATATTTTATTTTATTTTTTTATTTATTTTATTTTATTTATTATATTTTAATTTATTTTTTAATTTAATTTTATTTTATTTTATTTTATTTTGTTTTATTTTTTTAGCATATTTTATTTTATTTCATTTTATTTTATTTTATTTTTAGCATATCTTATTTTATTTTATTTTATTTTGTATTATTTTATTTTATTTTATTTTATTTTGTTTTATTTTATTTTATTTTATTTTATTTTATTTTATTTTATTTTATTTTATTTTATTTTATTTTATTTTATTTTATTTTATTTTATTTTATTTTATTTTATTTTATTTTATTTTATTTTATTTTATTTTATTTTATTTTATTTTATTTTATTTTATTTTTTTTTTTTTTTGTTTTTTTTTTTTTTTTTGTTATATTATATTTCATTTAATTTTTTAATTTTTTTATTTATATTATTTTTTTATTTTAATTTTTTTATTTTAGCATATTTTATTTTATTTTTTAAATTTTTTTTTTTTATTATATTATATTTTATTTCATTTTAATTTATTTTTTAATTTCGTTTTATTTTAATTTTTAATATTTTTTTACTTTTTTTATTTCACTTTATTTCATTTCATTTTAATATATATTTCATTTTTTTTAATTTTTTTTCTTAAAGTTTTTTATTTTTTTTTTTTTAATTTATATTATTTTATTTTTTTTCCTGTTATCTTATTTTATTCTGTTTTATTTTTTATTTTATTTTAATTTTATTAGTTTTATTTTATTTTACTTAATTGCTAGTTTGTGTTGCATTCGATTTTATTTTATGTATATTATTTTGTCTCAATCCAGTTTATTAATTTTTTCTTTTATGTTTTTATTGTTTTATTTTATTTCGTTCTATTTTTTTTTTTTTTTTTTTGATTTATTTTACTCCATTTTATGTCATTTTAATTTTTTTAATACACTAAGTAGGTAATGTTTGGGTCTACCCGAAGACCATTTCGCGAGTACTCATAAAGGGTACATAGGCAAAAAATTTTCTACATGTTTATTAAAATTTTAAATTATTTTTGTATACGAATTTGATATTCAATTTTGGTATAACAGCTGGAAGGCTTTTAACTTATCTATATTTAATGAATTTTCGCACAGCGTAAATGAACTCTATAGATTTGCACATGTCGTTTTCATATTTTTCCTTTGCTTTTTGCATTCCATTGATAGAAAAGCATTTAAATGCATAAATTGTACAGTCGAGTGAATTAACGAATCGAATTCGAAATGCCCACACATAAAACCCATACACTCCCACATGCCCTTGTATGTTTGAATATGACTGAAGTATCCAAGGTAACAAGGAGCTGTAGATTTAGATTTTGAACTTCCCTGCCATTACTATTTACTTTGCCATAATATTTGCATCCGTTTCCGCTTCCGTTTCCGTTTCCACATTTGATTCAACGTGCACAAATCTTCCGCATGCTTGTGGTTTTCTTCGTTAACTTACATTGTACAAAGCATAAAATCCAACGTTGGCAGCTTTTTACTATATAAGCAAATTGATGAAGTTATTTGAAAACCTAATGTGGTCGCCAGCAAATCGAAATTACAAACAGGGTGTGGTTTGAACTCGCCTGTATCTAAATACATATGTGCATATAAAGGTTGATCCAAGTAGAGGTACTTTTCTCAATAGCCTTTTTTTTGACAGATCACGCGTAAGCCGTGTCAAGCTGTCATGTTATTTTTGTTCAATATTGTTTGGCATTTCATCATGGAAAGACTTGCGCCTGAACAACGTTTACAAATCATTCAACTTTATTACGAGAATTCACGTTCTATAAAGAATGTGTTTCGTGCGCTTTGCTTAACTTATGGTCAACTTAATCGGCCTACTGAGCGTACTATTCGCAGCACCATCTCCCATCTTGACACCCAGCATTCATTATTGGATAATATTCGACCGAATAGACCACGGTCAGCACACAGTGGAGAAAATATAGCGGCCGTAGCTGAGAGCGTACACGAAGATCGTAGAGAGGCGATTCGGCGCCGTTGGCAGCAACTCGGACTGACGTATAGAACGACTTGACGTATTTTACGTCGAAAGCATACAAAATTCATTTTGTGCAAGAACTAAAGCCGCTCGATATTGCCAAGCAGCTTCGCTTCGCTTTGGGCTCTATTTGAAAAGTTCCAAGAAGAACCGACGTTTTCAAGCCAAAATTTGTTCAGCGCTGAGGCCCCATTTCTGGCTCAATGGGTATATGGACAAGCATTTTGGACGAAGAGCAACCTGAAGAGATTCAAGAGCTGCCATTTCATCCAGAAAAAAAACGGTTTGGTGTGGTTTGTGGGCCGGTGGGATAATTGGTCCATATTTCATCAAAAATGATGCCGGTGAGAACGTAACCGTCAATGGCGACCGTTATCGCGCCATGATAACCCACTATTTGATACCTGAAATTGAAGCTCGTGATCTCCGCGCTATTTGGTTTCAACAAAACGGCGCCACTTCCCACGCATCGCATCAATCAATGGATTTATTGAGAGAACACTTCGGCAAGCAGATAGTTGGGCCGGTCGATTTGCCACCAAGATCGTGTGATATCACACCGTTAAACTTTTTCCTGTGGGGATATGTAAAGTCTAAAGTCTATGGAAACAATTCCGCTTCGACTCAGGCCTTCAGGCCTTCAGCCTTCAGGCAAAACATCATGTGTATCATTCGCCAATTAGCCGTGAAATGCTCGAAAGAGCCATCGAAAATTGGACTCAATAGATCGACCATCTGAGACGTAGCCGCAGGAGATAATCTTCAAAAAATAAATGCCAAAGTTTGTTCTTTCAGATGATAATGAACATTCCCTATTAAATTTGAATTTTCTGATTTTTTCTATAAAAAATAGGTAATCTCGAATTGGATCACCCATTATATTATATGCGTAATATAAAAATGCGTACATTTGCGCTCAATTGAATAAAATTCCTTTAGAGTTTATGTTAAAAGAAGACTTCCAGTCAAGGGGTTTTGCCAACAACCAAAAGAAGAAACGCTAGTTTCACCTATACCGAACACTTTGCATCTTTTGAGTTTATGAGAGCTATGCTTACGCATTTGTACTTCATCCTGGTTCTCTCTTATAGCAACTATATTACAGTCTGATCAATATGTTCCGACAAAAGGAAAAAAATATGGCTGCCCACCATATTTTAGTCAGTTACGTAAAATATTGGCCAAGGCCCTCAAGCAAACAAATGCGAGTAGACAGCCATGGATCATTCTTATCATATCAGTATAAATTAAAAGACAGAGGTTATTTTTCTTAGTTCAAATTTATTTTTAATCAAGTACATATTGATCACAATGATCTACAACACATTGCCATTTTTCTGTGGCTTTATAATTCCGTCGGTGTAGAACTTCTGTTGCTTGTCGTCGAAGAAATTGGTCAAGTGATTTACAGAGCCAAATTTTACCATTACGAGAGTTTCGTAGAAATATAGCAAATAGTAGTCAGATGGTGCAAGGTCCGGGCTATATGGTATGGGCATCAAAACTTCCCAACCCAGCTCCAAAAATTTTTGTCTGGACATAAAAAAACTATTGAACAGTAATGAACTTTTTTTTAAACCTTTTTGTGAAGAGCTCAAAATTGATTTTTTCACCAGGCTGTAGCAGTTCGTTGTAGACAATTCCCTCCCAATGCACTAAACACTCAGCATCACCTTGTTTACCGTCAATTCAGACATTGAAGTCGTTTGTGGAGGGTCAACGGTCTTTCTTAGATGAGAATAGGTTCAGTTTGGTCATATTTCAGAAGCGTTTAACTGATGATAATTCGGTCAATCAAATTTTTTATGCGTTAATTCATATGACATCCAAACATCAAACATCTATGAGTCGTCATCTTTTTGGAAATGATTCCAAAATGTCATGTGAGTGATGCTTAATGTCTTCGCTGTCTCCCGACAGTTTTCATGTCGGTCTTGCTCCACCAGTTGCAGGATTTCATCGGCTTTTTGAGTGAACGAACGACTAGAACGACTTGCATCTTTGACACCGAAATTTTGAGAACCAAATCGAGGAAACCACTGCTGCGTTCGGCGTCAGAACAGAACAAATTTTTCGGCACGTATTTCTCCGCAAATTTCACTAATTTTCAAATCTCTCTTCAAATGACTTTTCCCGAACGACGATTTAAAGAGCGGTTTTCAGAAAAAATATTGCTGGATTTGCCAGCTTTCAGTGTTAATTTGAAACAATCGGATTGGCGTTGTACGAAATAAAAATATCAACACAAATACCGCCGAGTTTTAATAGCAAAAATTTTTCTATTTGCTAGATATTTTTGATATTCCTTCTTTTCACGTAATGCTTACTTATCTAAACCCAAAGTTTAAGGCAGGGAAGGAATAACGATTTTGATCAAGCAATATTAAAAAATGAGCGTTTTAATGCTTATATGTTGGAAAAAGGCTCCTCCGAAAATCTTTTCACTGTTTACAAAGCGACTATAATTATATGTAATTGGCACCCCTGCGGGTTAGGGGTTCAAGAATTTACCCGCGGTAAGGCATGCCTGTCGTAAGAGGCGACTGAAATCCAATAGTTCCCGCGACAGTCGGGTCTTTATACCGGTACGACCCGGATTTCTATCCGGCCAAAGACTCTCACTCCCGCAATATTCCCCGAAGCCCCATTTAGACAATTTTCTGCTGCTACAACAACAACAACATGTGTAATTGGCGCTTTTCAACCACTAGAATAATTTTCGGTCGAGTCTTTTGAATTTATGAAAGGCGTTCGCTATTTATTATTCCTAAGTGTAATGAACTGTAGTTTCAAGCAGTCTTCAAACAGCTAATATATTTTCTAAGGAAAGTTATTATTTTCGATTCAAAATATGCAATCGGAGATATTGAAATTATTTACCACTTAGCTACTCTCTCCGAGATAGTACTAGATCTTGTCTGGTATTCTTAAATTCACAGCGAATCAATTGCAAAGATGACTAGATACGAAACTCTTTATCTCGTGAGAGCGCTCCGAAAATCCACATTTTTTATAACATTTTCAAACCGTGCCACTGTGAAGAAAAAGTTTCACTTTGGGATTTCGGGAAATTTTTTGGGCATTTTTTGATAATAAAAAATTGTAAAAATGAATATTTCAGCACCTTTACATCTGTGATTGGAAAATATTTGACTTCAATAAATACAAACAAAATTTGTTCTTAATTTTAACATACAAATTTAACGTGCTCAATGGAAATTTATTGATAACCTAAAATGGTTTTCTGATGAAAAATGGTGCGTTTAATTATTGACGAAGTGGTACTGAGGCTTGTTTACCATCAGCTGTTCAAAATTCCTTCATTTGGCTTTGTTACCAGCACGAAGAAAATAATCGAGGAACGCAATTTATCTACATTTTAGAGAGTTTCGTATCTAGTCATCTTTGTCAATTGCTTAGATTAGAAATTGTCATTAAGAACAATGTACATCTCAAATCCACCAATATAATTTTGTTAGTACACAATTCCAAAATTTAATTTTTAAAATAGCTCAAGCTTCCTGTTAGCTTAATTTTTATATAGATATAATTTCGCTTTATATCAAGAGAGTGAATAACTATTAGTTTGTCTGTATATATGTAGACATTTTATATATATTTGTATGTATATTGTCGAAATTTCACAGTGAAGTGTTTACTTCGTTCGTGAAATTGATTTCGTGTTGATTTTAGCTTTTGACTATTTCCATCCAATTAATTTTACGCAATAGCAAAAAAAGGAGCAAAGAAACGTACGAATTTTGATTATTATCGCTGAAAATTATTTTAAGCATATTTATATAAAAAATGATCAAAAATAGTGAAAAACCTGGCCAAAACAGAATGAAATAAGTTTCAAAATCGCCATAACTCAGTAACAAGAACAGATAAAAACAGAGTGGAGTGTTTGAGGTGTCGGTTTTAGGAGGCATGCAAGGAGACTCTAACCAAGTCGGGCGGTGATTAATTGAACGCTGGACATATGTTGGGTATGTTTGGGTCGTGTCTGAATGGGAGGAGTTAAGTCTACTACAGATGTTAGACTTGTTAAACCTTAGTTAGCCCAAGATTACTCCGGTTACGGAGTTAGTGGTGGTTAGGTTCCAATGATAACATTCAGAGGAGAGTTAAGGAAGGTGTTGACTCGACTCTCTGTAAATAGCGTTCAAGGCTATCGATAGCAGCGTTGCCCTTACTGAAGCACCAAAGCATATATTTCATGCAAAGCATTACATTTTGCTTCTTAATTAAGAGTACAGAAGTCTCGTTGTAAAGGGCGTATACAGACAACATAAAGCGGTTTCAGGTTATGGTCCTCTAGTCAGTATTTTGCCGGCACGGCATCTTTCTTATTTGGATCTCGTTAATACCTGGCGCTCAGATCTGAGTAGCGTATTATCTCAAAGGACGGACGACCAATAGCCTTATATCCGTACAAAAGTTAACCGAAACGTTGTCGAACTCTTCAACTTTGAGTTGTTGATAGTTGAATATTTCATATTATCAACTTTGACGTTCAGGTATAGGTGACACCTCTTCGTCACAGTAAGTTTCACAGGCGAAGGATGCAAGGAAATGAGAAAAGTAGAAGCGGTAGCAGTTTACTTTCACGCAAAGGTTATCAATCTCCTAACTCTTGACGCCAAGATCGAGCAATTACAGATATATGAAATTATGGTGATTCGTTGATGTGATGAAGTTTTGAAATTTAAGAATTACACAATAATTGGAAGAGGACATCAGCTTTGGGAACCCTTGTTCAATTTTCCTGAGTTTGGAGTTTTGGGCTCGATATATTCCACTTCGATTATTAATATCCATCTCTTCAACCACGGCAGTACCAGTGATAGTTTACTCGTATATATGGTTTTGGTTGATGACATAAATTATAGGCTTAAAATGTCTAGCGCAGTGGCGGTACTGTTCGCATTGTATGATCCATGCGGAAACGCCTTTAAATTCAGATGGACAAAGCCAAAACAAGTTCTCTGGAATGCGTAATCAAGATCAATGCTCCTTGAGGATCTATTAAAATCAGAGAGTGCTTCAGCAATAGGATCATAGCTGCGATAGTTAGGTTTAATTACAGCTTTATTAAACAGATAATGCGAGCACAAAGTTCTTTGAAGAACATTAAAGCTGATTTGCACAAGAATCTCTGGGCAATTCGATGATGTCATAAATTAATAACAAAGACTGAACTAGTTACTATAGATTTGTTATTTTGTATTTGACGAATAAAATAACGTTGAAAATTTTCAAGTTCTGTTGAAGCCGATGATTAAGAGACCTTGGCCTTCCCGATAAACTTTCTTTTGGTCAAATCAAGTAGCGCCTTAATTTTTGACAGTTTATGCAGACGGAAAGTAACTTGGTTTTGGTGCAATCTAGCAGAGAGTAGATCCAAGATGCAGCTCTTGGAATGTAATTTCGACCCGATCATCGCGTCTCATCGGAGTCACTTTATTCAGTTCCCTAGGATGCCAATTTTCGGATTCGACTTGGTGCAAACGGTTAGTATTGCATACTACAATTCGGAAGGCCTGGGTTCGAATCCAGGTTCGAGCAACATCCAAACTTATAGAAAATTATTTTTTCTGCGATCGCCCCTCAAGCCCACTGAGTGTATTTCTAATATGAAGTAAAAGCTATTCAAAAAAGAAATCCATCGGCCGTTCGGGGCGGCTTAGAATAAACGTATGTAGGTCCCGTCATTTGTTAGTGAAAATATCAAGACGCAAAACCAAAAATTAGAGGAGGAGCTGGGAAAATCGTTTCAGCTGTTAACATACAAAGCATCAATTGAAACACAAGGTATGGTTAAAGATCTTTGTTATCCTTATAAACTTGTTTGAGTACTCTCATAGAATTTTGGTTTTTAATAGCACTAATTCAAAGATTAAAGTAATAATGAGACAAACCAAAAAAATTTTCAACGAAGGAAGATTAGTGCCAAATTAAAAAGTCCCAACACTTGCACTTGATATTCGCCTTCCAATCTTTCTACTCATCATCAATGTACCATTTAATTGATGGGAAACGTTACATACATAAATATTTTAATGCTTTTGCTTTCATACTAAATACGCACGAGGTGGAGTAATTTAATTAAATTTACCTTCGCTTCCTAAATGAGAAGTACCTCAACAAAAATGTTTGCGAATGCTCACAAACGCTTTTAATTTCAATCTTGTTTTTTATCTTGAATCAAAAGCCCTTTCCTCAAGCGCTGTTTTGCTGCTAACACTTCGGTGCGTAAAGAGAAAAGTGTGTAATGAAAGTTCTACGTGAAACCCTCCATTTAATCACTTGAATAATGTATATGCCTCGAAGCCATAGAAATTTGAATAAAATACTTTAGTTAAATCGTTCCATCCAATTTAGGCATATTTCAGGCGTACAAAATGGATGGTTTCTTCAATTGAGGCATTGATGTCGGCTCAGTTAATCAAATTAATATAATACTATAATAAATAATACTTATACATACATAATTTGTACGAAAGTATTTATATGCTTTTCCATCAGCGCGTGTAAGAAGTTATGAAGTTATGTAGGTGTTATGCATATATAAAGGGTGGTCCATTTCGAGGTTTTCTACTTTTTTAAAGAAAAAAACACAGAAAAATCAAATTTAATGAGGAATGTTTATTATCATTCGAAAGAATATTTTTTGTCATTTCTTTTAGGATTATTTCTTTCAAATGTTGGCCGCGGCTACGTCTCAGATTGCCCATCCGTTGAGTCCAATTTTCGATGACTCCCTCAAGCATTTCGACTGGTTTTCGGCCCAAAACTTGAAATTATCTGCTCATCGAAGTGTTCTCTCAATAAATCCATTGATTGATGCGATGTGTGGAAAAGCAAATGTTGCCAAGATCACGAGTCTCAATTTCAGGCGTCAAATAGTCGGTTATCATGGGGCGATAACGGTCGCCATTGACGGTTATGTTCTCATCGACATCATTTTTGAATAAATATGGACCGATAATTCCACCGGCCCCCAAACCGTTTTTTTTATGAAATGGCAGCTCTTGAATCTCTTCAGGTTGCTCTCCGTCCCAAATGCGGTAGTTTTGCTTGTTTTCATACCCATTGAACCAGAAATGGGCCTCATCGCTGAACAAAATTTGGCTCGAAAATGTTTTCAAGAGCCCATAGAGCGAAGCCATGTCGCTTGGGAAGATTGAGCGGCTTCAGTTCTTACACAAGCTGTATTTTGTACGCTTTCAATTTAAGATCTCGATGCAAAATGCGCCAAGACGTTCCATACGTCAGTCCGACTTGCTGCGAACGGAGAATCGACTCTCTACGGTCTTCGTGTACACTCTCAGCTACGGCCGCTATATTTTCTTCACGTCATGCTTTACGTGGTCTATGCTGGGTCTCAAAATGCGTGATGGTGTTGCGAATGGTAAGCTCAGTAGGCCGATTATGTTGACCATAAGTTGAGCGAAGCTCGTGAAACACATTCTTTACAGAACGTGAAATTTCGTAATAAAGTTGAATGATTTGTAAACGTTGTTTCTCCATGAAAAAATCCCAAACAATACTAAACAAAAATAACATAACAGCTTGACACGACTCACTCGTGATCTGTCAAAAAAGGGCTATTGAAAAAAGTACCCCTACTTGAGTCACCCTTTATATGCACACAGAACTGCTCATGATTATCACTCTTTTGTATCTCGAGGGTTAATTAATCCGTGTCATCTACAATCAAATACAAATGATTGAGTACCGTAATCTTCATTTCTCCACGCAGAAGTTGCAAGTAATAAACGAAAACCGCTAAATACCTTCGGTGATAATTTATTAATTATAAATTGATAAATGTCGTCATTATTGAAATAGCAACTCTTTCTAACATGCAAGAGTGAATTTGCGGTTAATTATAAATGCAGAAAGTGCTTAATAATATTTCTTTGCTGATTGAATTTATATCTTAGTATGTCTTTCTGCTTTGCTGATATTCTTCTTCTTCGGCGTAGACACCGCTTACGTGAATATAGCAGAGTTAACAACCGCGCGCTATTCATTTCTTCTCCTCGCTATTTGACACCAATTGGAGACTTCAAGCGAAGCCACTTCCTTCTCCCCCTTTTTTTTGTGGAGGTGTGGATGTCTTCCTCTGACTAAACCAGCTGCGTCGAAAACTTTCAAAGCTGGAAATGTTGTGCCCATACGGACAACATATGCTAGCCAACGTAGCCTTCTTCTTCTCCTTCATTGGAGTAGGCACGACATACGCGACTATAGCCGAATCAACAATAGCGCGCCACTCGTTCCTCCTCCTCGCTCTTTGTCGCTAGTTGGAAATACCAAGTGAAAACAAGTCGCTCCCCATCAGATCCTTTCAACGGAGTGGAGGTTTTCCTCTTTCTCTGCTTCCACCAAGGGAGTACTTTCACAGCGGGAGTAGTTTCATCAATTCAGACGAGACGACCTATCCAGCGTAGCCGAAGTTTCTTGATTTGCGGAACTAGTGCATATGCCAATAACGCCGTATAAATCGTACAGCTCTTCGTTGCACCGTCTGCGGTATTCGCCGTTGCCAACACGCAAATGACCATAGATCTTTCGAAAATATTTTATCTCTGAAACTCCTAAAGCCGACTCATTGACATCGTCCAAGCTTCTGCCGCAAATACAAGGACGGAAATGATGAGGGGCTTGTAGAGTTTGGTCTTCGTTTGTCCAGAGAGGAATTCCCTTTTCAGTTGTGTACTCAGTTCAATGTAGCACCTGTTGACAAGAGTTCCGATTTGGATTGAGAGGCTAACATTGTTGATGTTGTTAGTGCTGGTCCCTAGATGGACGAAAATTATCTACGTCTTCGAATTTATGACGGTCAACAATAACGTAGGAGCCGAGACGTGAATGCGCTGACTATTTATATGATGACGTCTTGTCCACATTCACCACGACCTTCTTCGCTTCGCTGATATGTCTAAACTAGAGAAAGCAGAACTCGTATTATTTTCTCTAGCATCAACCTGAAGAAATCACACGATAAATATTCACCCTGTCTGAAACCTCGTTTGATATCGAACGGCTGGGAGAGGCTTTCCCAATTCTAACTGCGGTTCTTGTATTATTCAGGGTCAGGTTATATAGCCGAATGAGTTTTGCAAGGATATCAAATTCAGAGCGGTATAGTAGTCCTTTTTGCGCTGTCGAAAGCTGCTTTAAAATCGATCGGTTTGTATCGATTATTTTCTTTCGAGCCTTTTCTAAGGTTTGATGAGTCGTGAATAACTGGTCAATGGCGAATTAAACAGCGATGAAGAGCTCCAACTAATTCGTTGACGGTGGGCTTTAATATTTCATGCAACACACTCGATTAAATTCTGGATTGGGTAGGGCACACTTAGGCTTCAATAATCAGGCATACACTCATCCGACCAACTTTAGCAAAGCATCTGAAGCATCGGTAACGTTTATTCCATCGTCATTGGATGGGGTTTCGTGTTTGCCACTTCATGTGCTTCATGTTCACATCAATTCAGCAAGAAGGAGAATTATATTCTCAATAATCTCAGTATGCTCAGGGAATCACAAGATCACCCCGCTGGATTCTACATAAATCATACAATCTTGAATCTTTCATAAGTATATTTTAAAATCTTTTCATAGAATTTTTTGGTCACCATTACAAATTCTTCATATTCATCCTTCCTTCTTTTTTCTGTCTGTTTGCGGACATAGTTGATTACTTAAGGTTCAAAAAAATTAATTTAATATATTGTACATAAATTATCTTAGCTGGCTCTTAGCTATAGCGAATGCATTTTTTCGCATTTTCTCAATCGAAAAATGGAGTCACAAATATTCAGCTTCATCGATGGAAACTTTCCTCTACTCCATCGCCATAAACCCCTACTTACAATCATTTTCGAGTGAGTTTAATCTCAAATTATAACATTACTTAGTGAATGATCAGTCTAATAACGTATTTTAGCAAATTTTCGCATTTGGTGCGAATAAATCACTACATGCCACATATGAAATCTTTGGAAATTTATAATTATATTAAATGAATTATTTAAGGATCTCTTCTAACATTTTAAAATGTCTTATATATAGTGTTATGTATATAAATATGTGTAAACTGTTTTCCAATAGGTATGGTATGGTTTCTAAGTGTCGTTTTGGTAATTTTTAATATGTCATGATCTGTCTTTTTTTTTTCAATGTATTCAGTAATGTTGACAATTTCATCACGGCAAGATATACACAAGAGCAACGCTTACAGATTATTAAATATTATTATCAAAATCGTTCTGCAATTGCAACTTTTCGTGCGCTTTTGCCATTTTATTGTCGTAATAATCGTCCACCTGTGTTCGCTATTCGTCGAATTGTTGAAAATTTCGAGCGTACATTTTCTTTACATAATGTTCAAGTGCCAATAAGCTAAAGAACCGGTCGAAGTAATGAAAATATTGCTAACGTTCAGGCAAGGGATGCTGAAGACCGCAATTTGTCGATTCCAATACGTTTTCAAGAATTGGGATTGTCTCAAACCACAACCTGGTGGATTTTGAAAAAGAATTTGGGCTTACATCCATATAAAATTGTTCTCACTCAAGAACTGAAGCTATTGGATTACCATAAACGTCGTGAATTTGCTGATTTTGCTTTGGAACAACTTGAAAACGATAACGATTTTTTTAAGAAAATCATATTCTCCGATGAGGCTCACTTTCATTTGAATGGTGAGCAGAAAACCCAAATTATTCATGAACAACCATTACATTCATCTAAGTTGACAGTTTAGTGTGGTTTTTGATCTAGTGGAATCATTGTTCCGTACTTCTTTCGAAATGAAGCTGGTAACACCGTTACTGTCAATGGAGAGCGGTATAGATCGATGATAACCAACCTTTTATAGCCACAATTGGAAGAGGTTGATCTTAACAACATCTGGTCCCAACAAGACTGGGCCACGTATCACACAGCACGTGCAACAACCGAATTATCGCGAGAGAGATTTGCAGATTCGATTATTTCAATAAATTGTGACATTGAATGGCCTCCAAGAAGTTGTGATATAACACCATTATACTACTTATTGTGGGGTTATTTGAAGTCATTGATCTTTAGCAATAAACCAGACTCTTTTCAAGACTTAAAATTCAATATTGAACGTGCTATTCAGGATAAACGACTTGATTTAGTGGAAAAAGTGCTCAAAAATTTGGTTCATCGAATTCGTTCCTGGAAAAAAGTCGTAGTGTCCGTTTGAATGATGTTATATTCAGAACTTAATTGTATCGATTGTACTTCATATTAAATAAAAAACATTTGAATTTTCTTAACAATTAGTGTGTTGTTTTTTTTTTTAAATCATATCACTCTTATTGGAAACCCCTATATAAAGATATTAAGCACTTATGTAGAAAATTATTAAATAAACGATTTCACTTACTTATTTCAATTTTTCATGACTTTTTTCACACACTCTCACACGCATTCATCCATTTCCATTAAATATGTTACCCTTTGCCTTGCACTCTCATTAACGCAATGTATCATTTATCTGACAGATTGTATCTCTCACAGCTTTATTATACTACAAGCACAATCCTTTAGTTGAGCTTGGCGCAGTTTGGAAGCCACATTTAATAAATTGAAATTGATTACGTTTCAAGTTCTTCGGTATACTCATTTTATACCCGAAAGTGTTAGAAAATTCGTGGCATACATTTTAGTAAATAAATTTAAGATTTATTTCTTTTTGTTTCGTTTTTCTCTTTTTTTTTATAAAGAAATTATTCAAAATATAATGTATATGGCTCTCGAGCGAATGCTCCACCCTATTTTAGTGTATGTGTGGATATGAGTATTGCGTATAATATGTATATTGGCTGACTAAAGTATAATAATTACAGTAAAAATAAAGTGTGAAAAACCAGTTTGAGTCTAGAAACTTAGCTGGCAGAGTAACGCTGTACCGCGTTCAATCCAATGTGATGGATTCGTATTGGGATTGCATTCCAACAACATTGCCACCACAAAATTAGTACTATGTCCGGTAGTAGAGAGCACACCTCGACGTTCTGCTGTCTTGTAAAGTGGGCAAACGTAAACATGTCGCTCTTTGAGATCACTACGCTTAACCGGTTTCATCCAAATCAAAGGCAGGCGATCGAATAATTCACGTGGCCGCGATTCGGCCAACCAATTTCCTGCACGATCCCAACATGCACCTTCCAGAAAGACACCGTATACATATACGCCGTCTGCTGGTGCAGTTACTCCTTTAGTTTCATCCTCCTCCATACGCAACACTTCATAGTCGAAAACCAACAAATCAATTGGTATGATGTACTTACGAGCGAAATTCTGTTGAGCTCCAGTGAGGAAAGCCTGTGTGAAGAAAAAGCCGGAAAGCCAAAATGTTGTGGGTGGACCGTTATCAAACCATTTCTGAAAGGAAACAGGGCAAAATTAGATTAGCATTGTTTCGACATAAAATAAATGGTATTTATGTAGTCTCCTTTGAGGAACGTGGTGGTTTGACCATTTCATATAAATTCCTAGTTGCATCGGCATAATAATCCACAAAATGGATGATCAACTTTTCACATCCTTTAAGCCTCCTAGATCCGTATTTGGTATAGGAAATCAACTGAACTTAATTCTGTTCCCGCACTTACTGAAAGAGCGACGATTAGGAAACGAGAACAGGATGAAGAACATTAGGGGGATTCTCTATGTCAAAATGTCTCATTTTCCCGGTTTCATTTCCCGAGTTCTTTTATTACATTTTCTCTTTTAGCAATCTTAAAAGGTTGAGATGTTTGCCTGAAGATAGACAAGATCATCCGCATTGCACACTATCTTTAAGTTTTACTCTGCGATCAGTGGGAGTAGTTGGTTTATCAATTTGGTTCATAATATTTATAGAAGACGGAACCTTGTAGAGTTCAACAATAATTTTAGCACCTTCGTAATCATATACGACCCGTCTATTACTCAACATATATTAAATGACGCGAGAGTGTGCTCTCGTTTATGAATGGATTTTTAAATTGTCCCGACTACTTCATGCAGAGAGGTGTCAACAGATTTACCCTGACGTACGCATTCTGTAGGAATGACGTACCCTCGGGAGTTTGTTATTTCGACCAATCGTCGCAGACTCTTTCCTATTTTTCAGATAGACGGATTAGTCTGTATGATTTCGGTACAGAGTAATCCGCCTTACTCATTTATTCATAAATAAATGAATATTGTAAATATAACAAAAATGTTGGTAGGCTTGTTTCGGGCGACTAATACGTGTTTGAAGGCTGGTAGCGCTATGTGATGTTTTTTTTACTATACTCATGAAAAAAATAAAGAGGCTGAAAAAACCGATTTTTGTGTGGTTTAGATTGAAAATACTGTCAATGCTGAGCCATAGAATGCTTGTACGATTTCGTTCCGGAAACTTTGATGTTAGAGATGCATCTCTTTGTGGTCGGCCGATGAAATTACGCAGCTGGTGGAGCGAGATCGGCATAAGGCATCACGCACATGAGAATTTGAAACCATTGAAAAAGTCTGATCACTCTAAGAAACTCGATATGTGAGTGCCACAAGAATTATCGCAAAAAATTTTATTGACTGAATTACCAGTAGTGAAACGCTGCTGGCGACTCATTACGTGCGATGAAAAATGGGTTTAATACGAAAGTGTGAGACGAATAAAATTATGGTCAAAGGCCAGTGATTCTCCACAAATAAAGGGATGTTGAGTGTATGGTGGAATTGAAAGGATATTGTCCATTGTGAGCTGATACAATCCGGTGAAACAGTCAATTCTGAGCCCTACAGTTAACAATCGGACAGCTTACTACAAGATCTTCATAAGGAGTATCCAGAAGTGATCAATAAAAAAGGTGACTCATCACAGAATAACAGGCAAAAGTTGATGAAGCTGCGTTGGAAAGATTTGATGCACCCACCATATAACCCGGACCTTGTGGCATTTGACTACCATTTTTTTCGATCTCTGCAAAACTCTCTTGGCGGTAAAAAGATTGACCGACGGAAGAGCCGCTGAAAATCTTTTGGGCAAGTTCTTCGCCGCTAAGCAACAGAAGCTCTATACTGAGTCGAGGGGTTATCATTGTGAACTGCCATTCGGAAGGCCTGGGTTCGAGTCCATGTTCGAGCAACATTGATTTTTCTTATTGCGATCCCAATTCGGCAGGGAATGTCAAGCCCTCCAAGTGTATTCTCATGAAACAAAAGATCCTCATAAAAATCCATCGGCCGTTAGGCGACGACTTAGAATAATCAGTAGGTCCCTCCATTTGTTGGTAAAAACAACAAGACGCAAAGTCAAAAATTTAATGAGAATCTCCAAAGGTTCATATATATATGTATATATATTATATGTATATATACATATATATCTTTACCACCCTGCTGAGTAGTGAGTCTGTGATTTTTCCTTTAGCAACTTGAAAAGTCTTCCTATTCCTCTGCTCTCATCAGCGAAACTTTCTGAGCTGCAGAATTTCTTCTAAACTGGACATCAATACCTAATCAACAGTAATAGTAAAAGGTATACTGAAATGTTAATACAAAAATACTCCTGAAAGCACATACATATATGTATATATGTTTCATTTCTAAGCTATACGCACTAGTGCAATTTCCATGAATAGAACACCATGAAATATTTAATCAATAGCCTATTTTATCCAAAGCCATATTTAATAGTACACATATCGCATACTCGCATGTATGTAACATATACTAGGCAGAAAAAGTATGTGTACAAGGTAAAAAGGGCTTTTATATATAAAGAATATTGAATTTATAGTTCAATGGAAATAAAAATAGTTATTCATTATTGGATAATATTCGATCGAGTAGATCACGTCCAGCACGCAGTGAAGAAAATATAGCGGCCGTAGCTGAGAGTGTACACGAAGACCATGGAGAGTCGATTCGGCGCCGTTCGCAGCAACTCAGACTGACGTATGCAACCACTTGTCGCATTTTACGTCGAGATTTTAAATTGAAAGCGTACACTTGTGGAAAAATGAAGCCGCTCGACCAAAAGAAATCGCTGCGCTCTATGGGCAATTGAAAACTTCCAAGAAGATGCGACGTTTTCGAGCCAAATTTTGAGGCCCATTTCTGTCAAAATAGGTACGTAAAAAGGCAAAATCGCCGCATTTATGACAAAGAGCAACCTGAAGAGATTTAAGAGCTGCCATTTCATCCAGAAAAAGTAACGGTTTGATGTAGTTTGTGGGCCAGTTGAATCATCGGTCCATATTTCTTCAAAAATGATGCCGATGAGAACGTAACCGTCAATGGCGACCGTTATCGCGCCATCATAGCCGACTATTCGATGCCTGAAATTGAAGCTCATGATCTGCGCGACATTCACTTTCAACAAGACGGTCGATTGACCACCAATATCACGTGATATCACACGGTTAGACTTTTTCCTGATTCAGGCCTTGGAGCAAAACATCACGCGTGTCATTTGCTAGTTACCAGTCAAAATGCTCGAACGAGTCATCGAAAATTGGACTCAACGGATGGATCACCTGAGACGTAGTCGCGGCCAACATTTGAAACAGATAATCTTCAAAAAATAAATACCAAAGAATGTTCTTTCGAATGATAAAAAAAAACATTCCCCATTAAATTTAGGTTTTCTGTTTTTTTTTTTCTTTAAAAAAGTAGAGAACCTCTAAATAGATCACCCGTTAAAAGTTAATTTTTAACATTCGGAAATAAGGCATAAAGGCGTACGCAGTATTTTTCTGCCGAGTGTATGTAGCAATGCACGTACACTAAATGTGATGCCACAAAATACTTCCACCACCACACATAACACTTGCAATGCTTAGCAACGTTAAATTGTTAGCAATAATTGGAGTTGCACTGTAAAGTTTACCTGCAAAAAGTCCAAACGTTGAAGAAAATCGCTGATGTAGCTCCCCAGTGGTTTCAAACTCGGATACGACTTACTAGCCCACATTGCTGGAATTTTGCTTATCAATACGCTACGATAAACAGCCTCTATGGCGGCAGACATTACAACGAGACCTGTGCGAAAGAGAGATGAAATCAGAAATATTTCTCCTTTATATAAAATAAGCTAAGAATATACATAAATAAGAAAAACAATAATAGTAAAGGAAGAAATAAGAATTTATGCTGATTGCCGCTTGTAAACTGCAACGCCACAAATAAGTTGAAATCTATTACTAAACAGGTAGGAAAAGAAAATCGATTTTCATTCACTAATGTTCAATTTTATGCTTGTACATCAAAATATTTTTTAGACATTTTCAAGCAATCAAAAAAAGACGGAATAAGTAACAAATATATACAACAAAACGATGGCTTCTGCTAATCAACGAAAAAGTGCGAAACGCTCAATTAATTGCTTATACAAGGCGGAATATCCAACAACAGAAGAAGCGAAAGATCTAAAGTCGATGAAGAATACGCAGAATAAAGCAGCAACCGCAAAGATGTATGCAAGGCACGAATTAATGTTCAAGAAACAACCAGAACTGGAGCGATACACTTTTCGCAAAGAGTTTACCTTATCGCCGAACTGTTACGATCGCAGCTCACTGAGATCTGGTTCAACGGATTCGCTAGATAGCTGTTTCAAACGCATATCGGCACGTTTGAAAGGCGGTAATTAACGTAACAGTGCCATTTTTGCGTTAATTAAATTTCGTTTGGTTTCTCCAAACCCGCATTTTCAGGCGTCAACAATCCGGCCGAACGACGTGTGACGAACATTGTTACTGCACCGAGCGAATGTAAGTCCAATCCACGTGGCATGCAATACTTTAAACCCAATACAAATGTAAATGTCGTTGAAATGAAATTAAATCTTAATAGCGACATGGAAAATAGTCAAGCACAAAGATTTGCCTATTGCAGATTTTTCGATGAGCCTAGGGAGAAGAAGGTGAAAACGCGAGGCACACAATCAATGTATCGGTAAGTGACGCCTGGTCATATTTACATATGTGTTCGTGATATTAAAACTGGAAATGGAATTCCTGCAGCACGATGTACTTGATTTCTACTTTCTTTCAGCGAGTCCTCCGCACAAACGCTGCCTTTTCTGCCCGAAGTTTCTAATAAACAAGCTGAACTAGAACAAATAGAACTCTTCAAAATACCCACCATATTGCCTGGTGACGGACCACCAGGTTTATACCAAGTAGAGATACTCGAACGAGCGCGTAAACGTTGGGCATTCGCAAAAGCGTTAAAAGAGAATTTCAGACGTCAAATAGAGGAAGTCAAGGCGCAAGCAAAGCTATCACAACAAGATATTGTTTTACAGGCTTTCGAATGGGAACATTGGATAGAGCGCGAGGAGTATATACAAGAGTGTCAGATGTTGCGACTAGAAATACTTATTGGAATGTTTAATAAGCGTGAAGAGAAAATGCATGTCATGTCTAAGGCACGCATTGAACGTAGCTATGAAGAGATACTCGCACGACGTGACGCTTCATTGGATAAAAATCGTGTGGAGTATGAACGTGGCATGCGTCAGTTGGAAATTAAGCGACGTCGTGTGCCAAAGTGTTGGCGTAAAGAGAATATTGTCAGCCAGCTGGGCAGCCCCAGCTCGGAGTTCTATGGACCCCAGTTACGTTACGGTGTTAATCCGGCACGCAGACACTTTGTGAGCGGACGAAAAGAGTTTGAGGCGCGTATGGATGATTTGGAGAAACGTGCAGTAAAATTCACCAAGCTTGTATGTCCATTTGCAAAATTGAAAAAATGGGCGAAACCAAAGCAACGCCTTTTGGAAATTGAACAGAATTTCTGCTCGGATGAGAATTTACAAAAGATGTATGAAACGTTGACGGTGAGTGAAAAATTACCAGTTATGTGATCAATATTAGCCTATTTTGTATTTTCTTATTTCTTCCAGAGCTTACGTAAGCAAGCGGTGAAGCAAAAGGTTGTGCCGAAATGTCTTATAGAGAAAGCCAAACAAGTTGTAACACCCACCACTACACCCAGGAGGCAAGAAGACCAAATTGATATAATAATCGAAGAAGAACCCGTTGAACCTGAAGAAGTAATCGGAGAGCGAAAAGTCAGTGAAGGTGAATTGAAACGGTTGGAAGATCTGAAGTTCCGGCGTTCAATGGTACTAAAGAAACAACGGGCACAATACCTTATGCAGGAACTGTACGATGAGGAACTCGAAGCTATGGTACAAGAATATGAGGGTTGTACAATTGGTTGGATTATGCGTTTCTTGTCCGAAGAGATGGGTCGACTACAAGAGCAACGCTTACTACACTATATCACAATGTTGGCACAAAAGGAGCGTTGGCGTCGTGAAGCGGCAGAAGCCGGTTTGCGGCAGAAGGAAAATAATATGCGTGAAATGTATGAACAAATATATAATGACACCGTGGAAGGTGTTCTCGTTGGACGCAAGTATCTGAATATGATTTTAAATGAAGATGTTGGCAAAATTGCACATCAAAAGGCCGAAACAGAGATTTTAGACTTGGCTCATGTCATCGACGCGGACATCCAGCGTTGGTTGGACTCACTATATTGTATACAAACCCCATTAAATTATCATTCACTCCGCTACAAACTTAGGAAAATAATGTTTCCTGATTTAGATGAAATATTGAAACAATTAGAAATCAAACAAATGTTACATTACATAATTGAGGATGTGCTTTTCAATCAAGTTTTCACTGCATTAGAATCCTACGATATTTGCACGGCATTGACTGACGAAATCATCGACCGTTTACTCGATCTCGATCTATACTACTTCAGCTCTGAAGATAACTCAACTTGTTCGTGCCTTGCTTGCCATTGTCCAGATAATGATCGGGAAATCAGAGCGTTGATACGAAAATTAATTCGTCACACTGTGCCTGGTCGACGTTGGAAAACACCACTCGAACGTATTGTCAAAGAGATTTTAACTGATTTAATTAATGATGTTGTAAAAGTAACTAATAGCAGAGGATCGGTATTCGAAAGTGACAGTATGAATCGGTTCTGCCAATTGCAAATATACACTTCGCATACGAATTTACTATATCCATCCGCACATAGTCTGGAGAGTTACTTTCCTTCCTCCGGTTCGCATTCTAGTTCATCTGATATATTAGATGACTTTTTGATTAATTTGCTACCAGAAGAGGATGATAGTGAAGGACCAATAACTGATAAGAAATTTGAAGGTTCGTCGTCGGTGCAAAAGTACATGCCCGAAGCGGTTAGTGGTTTTGTTATCAATATATATTTTCATTTGCTTACTGATAAATTTCTACTTTATTTCCACTTTCACAGTTCTACTTTGATTTCTCCGAGAATGGCGAATCACTAGAAGAAAAAGACAAGTTATCGCCAAAAGCATTGAACAAAATATATAAAGAGCTTTTAAATTTCTTAGGGCCTGAAGAGGATAGTGAGGATAAGGAAGAAGGTGAAGATCAACTAAGCACTAGTAGAAGTAGTCAGAGTAGCGCAACCAGCGCATGTGGATTGCGTTCAATAATAGATGAAATATTTAGAAGAATATCCACTCTTGAAGTTCCAACAAATATAGCAGGAACCTCAGCTCAAACACAGATTACTTCAGTCCAAGATGAAATCGCTGAAATCTATGCTAAATCACAACCATTTGAACTTATCTCTGACAGATCTAGTGAAGGGCTTTCTAAAAAATCCACTGATGAGTATATCGAAGAAGAGGTGGTGCAAGAATCACCCACAACTGCACCCATAGTAATTAGACATTCCTCGAAGGAACCAGTAATCGAAAAAGAACAAGAATTAGCACATTTCAAGCAGCCATTAGCAGAAGAGCTGCAATCACCAGAGAAGCCTACAGCACAAAGGGGCAGTAATTTTGAGACACAAACTCCACATGAGGAGCGAACACAATCTTTGGAAGATCACCAATTTTCAGAAAGACCTTCATCACTTAGGGGCACTGATGTAGTGAAAAAATCATCTCTACGCAGCCTGCCTGATAGTGTGGGACAAAATGTGCGTATCAGTGCAATGCCGGAATCAGTTACATCAACCAAGAAGGTTAGCATTGAATATCCAATAGAAACCGCGGATTCTGATTTAAGACCAGAGAATGAGGAATGATATTTAATTACATAATTTTCTGTAAACATATGTATATTTTTATGTGAATTTTAAACAATTTGTAGACGCAATATTTGTGTAAATATAATTGGTGAATTGTTTTGGTATTATAATTGCAAAATTTTTCAAAAAGCTGCAAGTCGCTATTGACAAATTGACCGAAAAGAAATTGTCTATATTAAAAATTATTAGTTAAAACACGATTCACTAGTACTATAAATGAATTAAAAAGAAAAAAATCTGAAAAGGAATTCTATGAATTTTATAAACGCAACGTAAAATTTAAATTTTTCGTATTGAAAGGCACAATCCAACACAATGAAATTAAAATTTCGAGTGCGCTCTTTTGGATTTTCGAAGTGGCCACTATGTATTAGATTATGAAAGACAAATTTGTTTCAAATTTATAGGAACAGTCTCATGGTAACATTAAGAAAAAGTAAAGGTACTTAGTTTATGTAATCCAAAAAATAAATTCCAGTATAATTATAAATATACATAAGCAAAGACGGCAATAACTATATGTCCATAACTGCCATACATACGCCGTACGGTGGTTGTCACAAAAGTACTGTTATCTCTGCAGTTTACAAATAACCTTAAACTTGGATATTTCGTTCATTAGAAAACTCAACTGTGTCCCGTTATTGCCACGTGAATTTCCACCAAATTCAATTAGCGCATTGTACAACAATTCCACGTATTTCTCATTTCATAATTGGATACATTTTGTAGCAAAGCAAAATTGATTTCGGCCTTTCCACGTTAAATAAAAACTACACATGTCATGAGTAAATAGCCCTTAAAGTTGTTGGCATCAGGATAACTTCTAAAAACACGAATAATATCTTTTCATCGCTGAAAATCAGTAACTAAAGGGTGATCCAACCAGAGACGTGTACCTTAGCAACGTTTAGAAATCATTAAACTTTATTACGAAAATTCACGTTCTGTAAAGAATGTGTTTCGCGCGCTTCGCTCAACTAATGGTCAACATAATCGGCCTACTGAGCGTAGTATTCACAACACCATCACTCATCTTGATACCCAGCATTCACTATTGGATAATATTCGACTGAATAGGCGACTTTCAGCACGCAGTGAAGAAAATATAGCGGCCGTAGCAAAGAGTGTACACGAAGACACTGGAGAGTCGATTCGGTGCCGTTCGCAGCAACTCGGACTGACGTATGGAACGACTTAGCATATTTTACATTGAGATCTTAAATTAAAAGCGTACAAAATACAGCTCGTGCAAGAACTAAAGCCGCTTGACCTTCCCAAGCGACATCGCTTCGCTTTATGGGCTCTTGAAAAGTTCTAAGAAGATCCGACGTTTTCAAGCCAAATTTTGTTCAGCGATGAGGCAAATTTCTGGCTGCCTCAATGGGTATGTAAACAAGCAAAAGTTGCCGCATTTGGAACGAAGAGTAACCTGAAGAAATTCAAGAGCTGCCATTTCATCCAGAAAAGAAAACGGTTTGGTGTGGTTTGTAGGCCGGTGGAATCATCGGCCCATATCCAATCGCGACCGTTATCGCGCTATGATAACCGACTATTTGATGCCTGAAATTGAAGCACGTGATTTCCGCGACATTTGGCTTCAACAAGATGGCGCCACTTCCCATACATGGCATCTATCAATGGATTTATTGAGAGGACACTCTGGTGAGCAGATAATTCCACGTTTTGGGCCGGTCGACAATCCCGCTTCGATTCAGGCCTTGGAGCAAAACATCACACGTATCATTCGCCAGTTACCAGTCGTAATGTTCGAACGAGTCACCGAAAATTTGACTCAACGGATGGACCACCTGAGACGTAGCCGAGGTTAACATCTGAAAGAGAATCTTCAAAAAGTAAATGCCAAAGAATGTTCTTTCGAATGATAATAAACATTCCTCATTAAATTTGAATTTTCTGTGTTTTTTTCTTTAAAAAAGTAGAGAACCTCGAAATAGATCACCCGTTATATTGCATACAGACCAGAGAAAATAGCGATTAAAAACATCCTAATACGAGGACAGAAAAAAGGAAATTCAAAAGCAACTCAAAATTCAAATTGGGCCAGTTGGTGACGAACCAAAGGCTAGTTTTTTCAGTAACAGTACTGATGGTAACACTGCACACCAGAGTGGAAAAAACAACCGCCTTTACTGGTTTAGATCTCGGTATATTGAAATGCTTTCATATTATTTTAAGGGTGATTTCTTCAGGACATAAAACATTGAAAAGTTTGTTTAGGAAACTAAAGAATTTAAGTCTCTATTCAATATATATATAATGTATCCGCTACAGTCCATAAAATATCTTGCCTATCGGGGAGCTATTTAAAGAAGCCCAAGTGGCAAGAAATGAAGTCTGTCGCCGATTTCTTGAATGACGTTTTGTACAAGAAAGTTCAGGGTTCGAGTCCTAATTCGGCCACCATCGAAAATTATAGAAAATTAATTTTTTAATTGCGGTCGCTCCTGGGCAGGTAATGTCAAGCCCTTCATAATAATTATTCGGCTGTTCGGAGGCGGCTTAGTATGTACTGTAAGTTCCTCCGTTTGTTTGTCCCGCTTCTGCAACAATTTTTTGTGTGCGATTTGAAGTTTTTTACAACAAATGGAGGAACCTACAGTATATACTAAGTCGCCTTCTTTAAAAAGCATCAAATAATGTATTTTTTCGGAAATTTCACTCATCTTTAAATCAAAATACCTTTTCAGACGATTTTTAGACGATTTATAGAAATGTATTCACAAAGAAATTTGTTTGAAATGTCAACTTGAAATCTTGAAAGCTCGCGTTAGTTTGTTATAATTGGATTAGTGTTGCCGGAAATAAGAGTTTCAACGTGATCTAGTGAAGGAAACCTCGGGGACTTTTTTTATCATAGATATTTGCTATAGTATTACGCACGGCTAACCATTCGGATACTGCGCCCGTACCTGTTTCTTGGTATTATTTAATTAATTTTTTTTATCAAGTAATTTTCAAGTATTCTCTATTGTTTCTCTTTTTAAAGTCCCCATCATCATCAATTCCCAGTGGCGAAAAAAATTACTTTGAAAATTTGATACTTTTTGAAGATCCAGTGCTGCCTTTCATGCCAACAACTGTTCTAAATATTCTACTTATTTTGTACATACTTTAATACTCTAATACCTTCAATTATAATACCCATTTTGGTGAGTGTTCTCCTCATGAAGAAATAGTTAAATATGCTTTTTTTAATTGTTATTAATCAGTATCAGTATTAGTTACGGCTATGCTTAGTCCAAAATAAATGGCCTTATCAATCAGAAAATACGAAACTTACCCTTTATGCCTTTACGCAACGTAATCAAACTGGATCTAATGGTGCCGAGTAAAACATTGAAACGCGTCATCTCCTGCACCAGCACAGTATTCATACTCTGATGATAACTTGTTGGATAACGTGAAATTGCATCGTCTCGATCAAAGTCTTTCGGCAGCTTATTCAAAATATCGGTAGCAACATTGGTTACTACTTCTTCCGGCGTTAAAGCTTTTTTGCCTTCGCCTGCATCACCTGCCGACGAAGAACTTGTGTCCTTTAGGAAGAAAGAGGGAATATAAGGATCGGTTGGGATAGGGGGCAGGATAAGGTTCTCTGGAAAGCGTTTGGATAAGGTTTCAATATAAAAAGTATGCGATTTTTCTAACATCTAAAAAAATGCAAGAAACTCGAATTTTACAAAACAACTGAAAACTAACAAAAAAAATCTCTACTTACGCGCCGTTGATAAAAGTCCTGTTGGTGCGTAATAACACAATACACAATTGCATGAGTACAAGTTTATATGTATTTTATTTAACTATCTAATAATCATACTTACCAAACGATCCTGTGATTGCATTGAATTATAAGCAGAAACTTATTTAAAACTTTTAAAATCGAAATGTATAAATACGTATTTACTAAATATATGTAAGTATGTATGTATATAAATACTTAAAATCCAACATCTCTCAAACTAACTACTTTCCTCCTTCGCTACACACTCACCTGTGTCAACAAAGTATGGCTCAGCAACATATCCGTCTCATGCTGATCCTTCATTATATCGGCATTCGCATGGAACCCGAATATGCCCGGCGCCGTTTGTATTGGCAGTTCACGTGTATAATTCAAATACAATTCCAACTCTTTAAAAACTGGTATGTGATAGATCTTTTCATCGTCGAAATAATGCTTATTTTCCAAATCCAGCACTTTGGGACTGTAATAAATATTCAAAATGGTTTTCAAAGTTCGTCTATCCCAATCATCAGTGACACGTCCACCATAATTACATTCACCAGTCAAATAACGCAATGCATCGTAATTTACACCCTCATATTGATCCAGAAACATTTTCAACTGCATCAAACTTATGCGTAAATCGGTCTCATTGAATTCGTAGGGTATATTCCAACCAATTGGACCGAAGTAACGTCGCTCTTGTATAACCGCGTGGAAGAAGCACAATGAATAGATTAACTGCTTGAAAGTCTGTGTCTGTTTGCACGATTCGAACCACTCGGGGTCACTAATTGGATCGCTTAGCAGCGAACGTGTTATATTCGAACGTAAACCTTTGGGTGGTTCATTTGTCATTTTAATACCATTTTGCAGCACCACAACTGGAAAATGGTCAGCCGGATAGGAGGTAAGCCAAAGACGAAAGTCGGGATGTGTTGCATCAGGTACTAAATTTTCACAAACCTTCTCCAGCATAGGCATAAAACTCTTAGCTAAATGACAGTTTTGTAATACAACCCAATTACCGAGCTTGATGCCGTCATCTATCATTTTTGTCGCAATCGGTCCCTGTCCTTGACCGAGAGATAGCGAAAATAGACGATTTGTACCAAAGCCTTGTTCGTCGGCAAATTTCAAAAGTGTCGCTGTGGGATCCGAGCCTGGAGTTAAAATGAATATGAGTGGTATACAGCAGTGTGAATCCGAAAATGAAGCCATCAAATCGAATTGTGGAGGATCGACGAATTCTTGACCCAGTTGTTCTGAAAATGTACGAAATTTTTTTTGTCATAGCTTTAATAAAAATTATATTAATTATTTTAGATGTTTATTTATACGCAACATATTTAAGTTAATGCTTCGATTCTTGGTTGGTTTGAAAGCTCTCCTGTGTGTATTTAGACAAATAAACGCTAAGGTAGTTAGACTACTCCAATTCGGTTCACAGAACAGGTATTACGCAATTCTCTAAATACGATGGTCGATGTGACAATTAAATTCTACCTTCAGGACGTAAATACTGCAACAGATCTCAATTGCAACAACATGTACATAATAGTTTCGCTAGGTGGGAGAAGAATTCACCTATATGTGGTACCTGTGAATATGGGCAGGAAACGAATCAGCCTTTGCACTATTTAAAGAGATCCACTCGTATTATTGACTTACCAGCCCTGTTCAGAGAAGTGAAGAATAAAACGCTCTTGAATCATTGGCCTAAGAGGTTATGAGAACGAAGAAGGGTATGCATAATGAATACAAATAACGCTAAGCTCACTAAACTTATACTAGCAATAAAGAGGCCTCCGGGCTGCTTTTCGGGTTCCTAATGGAGCATTACGTATCTGTTAGCGTCGCATGACTTGAAGTTTAGTCAAGTAGGGAACAACAAATGCAAAAAATGCACGCGCAATCTGTAAGACAAGACAAACGCGTCTCGCAGGACCTTCGAAAATGAGATATAAAGCACCTGCTGTAATTTAATAAGAAGACGGAAGTATTCCTTACTCTCGACAACATATGAAGTACAGCAATAAAGAGCATAGGTATTTAAAAGTACCATGGATACTATATCGCTTATGGGACCCCCCAAGATTTAGCCAAAACTAACCTAAAGAGAGAGTAAATTATGAAATTGTTTCAAAAGCGTTGTACCAAAATAAAATGGGCGTTCGATGAGTAATCTTAATGGTTATATAAGATCCCCGTGCGATCATGCCATCATGCCTCACGAGAGAGGTAGAGCTTTTTAACAACAGTTTCTTCGACAATGCAATGTGCTCTCCACGGAGTGTAAAAACGTAGTAGTTTATTCTTTTCTCAATATTTAGCCTGATAAGTAATAAACATTAATTTTACGATGCATTAGGATTAGGTAAATTTACACTGGCCTATGGTTCAATCTAATTCGAGACGAAGTTGTCAATTTTGAATCATACGAGTAAATATTGTAAATTCCGTTGACGTACTACACTGTTATGCGCCATCCTTTTTTTAATGTTGCCTGTAACCTTCTCCCCTAGATAAAGCAGCGCAGTATCTTTTCTGTCTTCCCGTTACTTGATTTTGGCTGAGAATTCACCTGAATTCACCATTCCAGCGTAATTTAGATTGAGTATATCCTTTCCAATAGCCTTCGATATGAAGCTTTTTTGGGGCACTCTACCATACCACAGGACCATAGAGAAAGATTAGCTAGTATATCTCTATGAAACACCAGTGAATTACCTCAGGCAATAAACTCCAAGTACCGTAATATGACCGACATACTGGCATTTTTCATCCTCTCCTTCAACAACAGTTTATTCCTCAGAATCACTTTGATATAACTGGTTTTCTCAATCCAGAGACCTTGTACCTTTCTGTAAAGAATACCATGACCGTGTTAGTGGTATTAATCTCCAAGTTTTTTCTCTAGTTACTGACAGTTTCCATAAATTCACCTCTGGCGCCAACTATATTCTCAGTACTGGCAGCTAGTTCTAGAGCGCTTTCTTTACAAATTTATTTAGAAACTACAAGTGAATATAGGAGCTGTAGTATTTTCGGTCGAGCTGTCCCTCTGTTTTGTAATGTGCGCGTCTTAATGTTTTTCCAACAAATAGTTTATAATGCTTTTCCAATAATAATTTATAATTGACGAGGGTGACCGTAATTAGAAAAAGTAACTTAATTTTTTTTTAATTAATTTTATATTATAATTTTGGGATTTTGAACAGATCAAGCCTCTAATTCTTGCCTGTCGAGGGGCAGTACGCACTGCTAACCAGTCGGCTTTGCAATCGCATTTTAATTTTTAATAAAAAAAATATCTTTCAACCCTTTACGGATTTTCTTTTCATTTTCCACTTAAACTTTGTATATCAAAGCAGCACTTAAATAACTTACTACAAATTAAAATGATATTTTAAGACGAAAACGAAGCATTTAGAAAACAAAAGCACTAAATTTCTCTCCCCCAGCGAATACATTACTTACCACCAACAAATTTCATCACAGCCGGCACCAGTTTATCCGAACGGAATACCCGCAAAAGCAATAACTTTTGGAACAGTGTCAATTTATTTGCCCACACCGTAGGTATGGCTGCATTGTCTTGCGGCGTTTTTGAATCAAAAAATAATTTCCAATCATTTAAATTGCTCGTTACATGCTCACGTAATCCCTTAAAGTTTGGCAACTCGGAAAGACGACAAATCTCATTCCAACTATTAACGCCCAACCAACGGGCGGGATTTGCATGTGGATTATCTAAGCCAATGCCGCCGGTTAATAGGAACATCCACTCTGTATTGTCAATTAAATTTTCAGCTTTCATAAGGTTTATATTTAGGATCAATGAGAAAAGAAGCTTATCCTGGAAATAATTGAAATGAAAATGGTAATAAGTTAGATTTCAAATAGTGTCAATGCATGCATATACATACTTCTGTAAATATTTACTTCCAAATGGTATTAAATTAAGTTTATATTTGTTTGAACCTTCATGAAATCCTCTCACATATATGTTATAACCATTTTATAGTGTATATTTAAGTTTGAATATTATGTACTCAGCCCAAACGCAAACAAATATTATACCTACATATATGTGAATGTTAATGTTCCTATACAATGTATGTACTTACATATGTATATACATACGTTCTTATATTTACGGTAAGTACCAAATGATTCAATAAAAGCACAAAAATATACTATAACTTATATGCATATACATAAGTACGTATATGCAACTGCGCATGTAAATACATATGTACGCCTTTAGTTATGTAATTTACGACCATACGCTGGTGCTTACGCACAATCTGACACAAAGCATATCAAAGGACTCAAATAACGTCCACCGCTAGGATAATGGATTGTAATGACACAGCAAAGACGAAGAAACAAGTCGGAAAAGATAAACGGTAGAAAATTAATGAGATACATTTCAGCAAGAAAATAAGAATAAATAAAGACAACGGCCGCCAGCGGGATTGCTGAGTAGGATTGAATGTATCTTTTGGGCGCATACCCAATAAACACAAGAGTTCGGATTACTTGTGTGAGTAGTTTTGATATAAATAATTTTTACTTAACCTTATCATGCACAAAAGTTTTGTGGGGAAGAATTTTTTTTGTAGTGAGTTATGTCTAACTAAAACCAAAAAAAAAAAAACATTGAAAAATTTTATTTCGCCTTTAATAGATATAAAAATATCAGAGAAAAAACAGTGTTAAACAAGATGTTCTAAATGTTAAATTATATATAAGTATAATAAAGAGAGGAAATCCCCATTCCCTCAAAATAATGGAAAATTTTATACATTTAATTATTAAATTATAATTTTTAAATTTTTTCTAATAATAGTGAAAATTTATAACCATATCAATGTACATATTTTGACGATTTTTATCGTCACTGTCCCAAAAACAAAGCTTTTATCTTCGCGTTATTATAATAATATTAGGCAGTTTATAAAAAATTTTATTCTGACGCAAAAGATTCATAAAGAAACTTGTTAAGTTAGGCCACTCTAGAATTTTCGGAAAATTGCTTTTTTTCTCTCTTTCAAATGACACATTATGGTCTCAAAAATTTTATCCCGAAAGATTATGACAGATAAAAAATTTTAAATTCCCCATTTTCGTTCTCTAGTTAAAGCGTCTATTTCAGTTAGTAAGACATACTTAAAACTTTAAACGCATTTATTTCAAAAGAACATCTTCAGAAATACATTATCTGCAGAAGTTTTTTATTTTTTATTAACAAATTCGAACGATTTTTGAGGCCAAATTTTTAGTTTATCCTTTAGAGACCCGCCATTTTGTCAAAAATTCATATATTGAAAAAATCCTACGTACCTCTCTTGCTATTTATAAGTACAAGCGTAAACCGTTCAACAACTTATTAAAATAAAAAAATTACAATCTGTATGTCCGGCCGTGGTTCCCAAAAAAATGGAGACATCCTAGGGAGAACACTGTATAGCCGCCATTTTTAAATTAATTTTTCTTAAAAAATAGTTATAAGCAGTTAATCATATGTATAATAATAAGTGCCTTTTGTCAAAAAACAGATTTATTGAACAGTTTTCCCGAAAAAAAATCTCAAAAAGGCCTATTTTGTGGCCCTCTAACTCTTAATCCTGATAACCCTAATAAGGATAAAGAATTAAATTAATGAAATTATTGTATTGTCACCGGCTCTTGAAATCTCGTACAAACCGCAGACATACGTACAGGTGGAGCTAATGAAACCGTTTCAAAGATCGAATTCGGGGAGTAGTCATTACGTTTGTTGGGTACATAGAAACATACAAAAATATCTACATACATATGTTCAAGTGTATAGAAAATAAAGGAAAATAAGATTTATAGAGAGTTCCGCTGATAGGCTTGACGTAATGAAACACGACTTTGAAGAATGGTATTTAATGAATGCAAGGGATATAGTTAATGGGATAGTACGTTTATTTACATATGAATATGTAATACAAAAGCTTTAACATTTTTTCTTTAAAAAAAGGAAACGAAAAACAAATAATACCCGAAAAACTTAATATAACGATGCCATATATTTTTATTTGGGAGTAAGTACTGTTGGATAAGGTTATTTTCCACTGGCTGACTCCCTAGGAAGTCTCAAATAGACTATATTACGTCCATAAGTGCTACCAGATACACTTCATGAGAATTGATTTGTGTACTACTACACTTGCTCTCTGAGCCTTTGGCGTATAACACCAACATGAGACTTTAACATCTGTATTAGGATTCTGGAGTCTGTTTTTGTTGTTGTTGTTGTTGTAGCGGCATTGCCCCGTTGTTGTTGTAGCGGCTAGCCCCGTTTAAGGTCAGGCATGTTTACTTTCAGTCATCGAGGTCATCTAACGGGAGGCCCAAGAAACGTGCTGTTTCGACAGGTTCGGACCAAAGGGAGAGTGGTGTTAGATGAGTCGGGTTAAGTGGGCATGCAAAGAGGTGGTTAGTGTCGTGCGGAGATTCATTGCATGCAGGACATGTCTTGGGTATGTCAGGGTCGAGTCTGGATAGGTAGGAGTTAAGCTTACTATTGTATCCAGATCTTAATGGATGTTTCACTGTGTAAGTGGTGCTCCGGCGCCATCAGGAGGTTTCCTGTCACGGTCCGAAGGGCGGTGTTTTGGCAGGTCTGAAGTTTATTCAACTGCGTCTCGCTAATCCCCGGCGTCCAAAGCGGCACAGCATAGTGTAGGACCGGCCGACCAGTTGCCTTTGTACGTTGCCAGCAGCGTTTCTTTATCTTTCCCCCAGGTGCTACCGGCTAGCGATTTGAGGATTTTGTTACGGCTTTGTACTTTTGTGACAATTGCAGTCATATGTGGAGTGAAGGAGTGCAGTGCCATCGAATGTGACTCCCAGTAACTTTGGGTTGTTCGTGGTCGGAATTTTTATATCATCGACCTTCACATTGAGTTCTAGCCAGTGCTCCTTCGTCCAGCTGGTGAAAAGAGTGGCAGAGGATTTCGCGGGTTGTAGGTGTAAGTGTCGTGCAGTGAAGAAGTTGGAAAGGTCGGCGAGGTAGCAGTTTACTGTAGAACATAGGCTATCAATATCCCGGCCAGACGAGGAAGTCTCGAAATGTAGAAATTAAACAGCATTGGGGAGAGGACACCACGCTGCGGAACCCCTTGTTCAATTTTCCGTAGCTTTGAAGTTTGACCTCGAAAATCAACCGATGGTCGTCGACCACTCAGGTAGTTCGTGGTCCACCTCTTCAACCTAGATGGTAATGAGGAATCCTCAATGTCCGATAGTAGCACTGAATGATTTACCGTATCGAAAGCATTCGACAGGTCAGTGCTACTAGAACAGTTCGTGCACAGGGTCGATTTTGGTTAAGGCCATCTGAGTGTTTATGGCGTTAGCCCAGAGCTTGGTCACCCCAGAGGAGAGATTGCAGGACCTTAAGTGCCCCTCCCACGTGTTCCACTTGGGGATATTGACCTTGTTCCGAATCTCGGCGTTAAATTCCCTAATACGGGGATCACCGAGATCGGCTAGGCGTAACGTGTCACACCCTGTCGCTAAAACCGCCGCTTCGGTGGGGAAGTGAGGGCGGATTTCCGCGATGCGACCTGTAGGTATGAAGCGGGCGGCAGCAGATACGACAATTTTGCGGAATGTCTTTTCTGCAGAGAGGACGTTGGTTGGAGTAGAGAAAGCACTGAAGGCGTCCACAGTAAATTCCGTAAAGCCGGACCAGTTAGGTTTGTTAAAGTTAACAAATGACCGGTGGTCCACGGAAACGAAGTCGGGAGGCCTGTCAATCGAGATGGTTATGGGCAAATGGTCTGATGCGAGTGTCAGCATATGTCGCAAACTATGCAATTTATCAGTTTATCGCAATTGCCCACAATCCTGGTAGGGGCTTCGTCGTTCATTGTGCAGAATGTCGAATCGTATATCTGTTCCGCCAGCTCCATTCCTCAACGATCATTTGACAGGCAGAAATGCCAAACATCGTGATGCGCGTTAAAATCACCCAAAACTAAACGGTTTTCGCCTCTGAGTAGCGCACCTATATCAGGACGATATCCAACTGGGCAATTTGTAACACGAGGAATGTATGTATTAAATATTTCGAGCTCGACAACGCCTGACCGAATAGCTATGCCCTGACATTCTAGGGTAGTATTCCTGCGGTCGATATCGCCGTCGATGAGACGATACTACACGGTGTTGTGTAAAATGAAGGCCAAGCCTCTACCATTATCTCCCTCGCGATCCTTTCTTATTATATTACAGCCAGCCCGGCTCATAAATTCGACTATCTCGTCGATCTTTTCTTGGAGTCCGTTGCAGTTAAACTATATGAGTCTGAAGTGTCTCGTGGGAAGGGGGGAGTTGTGCATGGGTCTTGATTTTTGCAGCTGTGTGACCCGCTGTGGTGGTTGCCGCACATTGGTTATAGTTGGCAGCTGCGTAGTATCTACAAGCGGGGGCAGACTCCTACAGCATGGGGCAACGAATGTATTACTTCCCTCATGAGTGGTGCACACGTCAGAGTACGACCGCCGTACTATGGTCTGACACACGGAACAGACTGTGCGAAGTACTAAGAGCGTCTGATTAGCCCCCACACGGAAGGTGGAGCTTGAAGGGGGTGGGGGAGGTTGGGTAAAGAAGGTTGGAAGGCATGCTGCGGCTCCGTTGGACCGTGGAGGCCTGGAGGGAGTTACTCAAAGTGGATAAATGTGCTGAGGGCACTTTATGGGTCCACGTAACGCGTGGTCCACTCCATATGAGTCTTAAGGCCTGAACAGAAAAGCCCGATGAGAAAGATTTGGAGCAGGCCTACTGCGAAGTGCTGCTCCATTGATGAACTAAAACTAAAATTAACTGATCACCTAAACGGGATTAGATCGCCGAAAGGGTGACAACCCTTGGCGGGATAAAATCCGGATCAACTCCGGTGCGTAGAACCGACTGTCGTGGAAGTCGCTGGAGTCTGTCCTCTTTGTTGCTCATTTAAACCTTGGAAGCTTTAAGTCATATTTTTTGCACATAATTTTCTTTCTTACAGTCCTTTGTTTGTTCCCAAAGCCTTTTAGACTATAAATACCCAAGAGTTTTTGTGTATGTTTTACTTCTCTGGATGAGACTGGTAGGGCCATAGCTGTGTCCTATTCAGAGAGTACACCTTCTTTAGTCAGTTCACATTGGGTGAATGAGGCTGACAAAATTTCTTGAAGATCATTGGTCGGCGGAATATATGACTAATGATTGGAACCGAATCTATAAGGAATGTCTGAATCAAATATCATGAGGTTAGTCTCGCCATTTTATTTCAACTTTAAATAAACAATCTTCATACCATCTCCATACTTTCCTCTGAAATAATATCAAAAAATATATATATTTTATTTTATTTTTATTATTTAAATTTATTTCATTTTATTTATTTTCGGTTATTTATTATATTTTATCATAATTTGTTTTGTTTTAAATAATTTTAGTTTATATTATTTTATTTTTTATGTTATTTTATTTTATTTTATTTCTTTTTTATTTTATTTTATTTTTTTCTTTATAATTTATTTTATTTTATTTTTATTAAAACCAATTTACTTTAATTTATTATATTTTTGTGTTTTATTTAATTATATCTAGTTTTATTTTAATTTAATTTCTTCTTATTTACTCTAATATATTTTACTTTATTTTATTTGTAAACAATATTTTATTGTTTTTATTTCATTTTAAAATATTTTTTTAAACTTATTTTCTTTTATTATTTTTTTTTTGTTTGTTAGGGTACAAGTGCATCGGTTTATTGTTTTTTTTTAATTTTCCCTCTTCCTGTATGGTATTGCTCGAAAATATTATGAGGAGATGCGGCAACTTGCAATAGTCGCTATGTAGTCGTTATAGTGAAAATTTACTAACAAATATTCCAAGGTAAAGTCTTAATTTCATTTAATTTTATCATTTATTTAATTTTTATTTTTTAGTTTATTTATTTTATAGTATTTTGTTTTATTCTGTTTCGTTAAATTTTATTTTTTTTTAACAGGTATTTGAGCTTTATTTGAAAGGCAAGTTGTTTATTTTTTTTTGCTTGAATTTTTTGTTATGCAAGAAAGAAAATATGAAAAAGCAAGTGGCAGCTGATCTCCATATCAGACTTTTTTTTGGCAAGGATCGAACCAAAATATCTTGACTTAATAGGCGAGTGCTCTACCTCTGAGCTAATATCCGATAACAGCCACGTTATCTGTTGTTGTAATACTAAATTCTTTACTAACAAACAATTATTAATTAAAATAATTTTTCGCAGCAATTTTACCTAAGAGGAATTTGTGAGTTTTTTTGTACACTTCTGTATACCCTCAGTCGTTAATTAAGTATCGGTCTCCATCCCTGCTTTAACATTTTTTTAGTAACTAACACCTGAGAGAGATAATTTTCCAATTTTTTCGATTGTAATTTTTTACAAATATTAAGTAACTCCAAACATTTTTATCGATTTTCGAAAATTACGATTATGTAGATACGAATTTATGATATTTTCGATATATGTATGTACTCAATTACGATAACGTTAATGTACATATAACAAAATGAAATAATGGAAAGTTTAAAGCCTTTACTTACCCGCTCAAATAGACTCCGACATATATTCACATACAAACTGTATGTAAAGTGCACACGTAAATCCTTCAAACGCTCTTCAATGTCATCCACTTTGTCGGTATTGTCAATAGAAGCAGTGAACAGTGAAACAAACCACAAGAGACTGTACTGATACATCGGATCAATGTTTGCCAATTCGACTGAAATTTAAGTTAAGAAAATACAAATAAAATTATTTTAAACCGAAATAAGTAATAAACTCACTTCACCCGATATAATGCAGGCATTGGTAAATATTAAAAATGGAATGCTTAAGAAGAAATTCTTTACCTTAGGACATAAACAAGCTTAAGAAGAAAATAACATAAAATCAATACATAGACAAATTCAATTAAACAAATTAGTTTCCACTATGGATTAGAGGATAAGGAATTAGTTCAACTGAAACCATTTACTAATTGAACTAAAGTATTTGTTCTGAATTTTTTAATTAATTTTCAATAACAAACACAAAAGCAAGCTCATTCGAGATGTTGAAAATTAAATATCCTTTGTTGTGAAATGTAATTGACCATAGGATATGAACTTTGTCTATATGCATACATATATTTACATATATATATAACTAGCTGTGCACAATTTGCCGTATAAATTATTTTCAGTCAATATTTTATGTATTCAATAAAAAATACGAATTTATTTTCAATTTACATAGGGATCAATGGCGTATAAATAAAAACCTTCTATAAAAAAAAAATTTTATTTGTTTAATTCAATGTCTTCCATAACTTGGCGGCCGCAATGGCTTAACTTGGCGACCGCCATGCTATCATTCGGAAGACGAGTGTACGAGTCCTGATCCGATTAACATCCAAAATTATAGTAAATGAATTTAAATTAAAAAACTAAGTTAATTTTTCTATGTGCGGTCTTCCCTCGTCAGGGAATGTGAAGTACTCCGTGTATATATCTGACATGAAAATAAAAGCTCTTCATAAAAATCTTTCAGCTCTTCGTACGCGAAGTGAATATAAAATGTAAGAGGTGTGTTCAAAGGAAAGGTGAGTTTTGAATTTTTTTGAAAAGTACTTATATATTCATCAATATCTATTTTGTCCCCTTTAAAGTAAACCCCTTTCGGATATAATGCACTTGTGCCAACGCTTTTATATGAACTCTTTCTTCGATTCTGATTTTATCTCATCAATTGTGGCAAAATGCTTTCCTTTAATTGGTTTCTTTAGTTTTGGGAATAGGAAAAAGTCACAGGGAGCTAAATCTGGTGAATACGCTGGTTTAGGCATGACTACGGTTTTGTTTTCGACCGAAAAATCATGAATAAGCATTATGGTGAGAGCTGGTGCATTATCGTGATGCAGAATCCACGACTAGTTTTTCCACAATTCTGATCGTTTGAGCGGTATTGATCCACGCAAACGTTGCATCAATCAATATTGGTTTCAAAGAGCATTTGAGTGTGTCTAGTCCATTCGGTCCTTAGCCAAATACAAATGAGCTTGACGGCTAGCTCTGTGTGAAATAACCGAAATTGGTATTCTCAGTCATACCATGAGGTTCAAAAACTGTGTTGAGCTTCACACATATACCAACATCTGCTAGATGCTCAATATACAAAATTTACAAGCAGGAACATTTATCAGTACTCGAATATCTAGAAATCTTTTGTCTCAGTTATTCATCATTAAACCACATTCGTTTCATCATTTAATACATATGATAATTTCAACACTATTCCAGGACTATTGTCTTACGTTGTAATGACCACGATGTTAGGAATTTGGAGCCATTACAATAAAAGGGAACCGTTGCAATTCTTTTGAGATGTCAAAGGAGTTGAGTGTTCGGAATTTTTGAATAAAAATTTCACAAAATACTGTTTAGATTTGTATCTTTGATATGGTGAATTGTTTTAGTAAAATATATTGCGACGAAAATCCGAAATACGAAGGACAAACAAAACTGTTGACAATGTAAATGCAATTTCCCGGAAGGACAGAAAATAAGGAAGCGGCCGTATAATGCAAATTACCTATACCAAGGACAAACAAAAGGGTAGACAGATTAAAGGAATTCCACGTCGTTAAGGATGAACGGAGTAGCTGCAGCTACCGCAGGCAAACGAATAATCAGCCTATCCTTAAGCGCGTGAACAGAATGGTTGGGTCATCTACAGGTATAAAAAGAGAGGCAGCCGCTATCACAAGCGGAGACGAGTAGACAACTTAGTGGAGTTAACACTGCTGTGACCTGTGAGTGTTTTTAGAAACGGATGAGCTGAGTGAAGCAGATAATAAGCGTGTATCGTAAAGAATTGTGAAATAAGCCGTTGGCTAAAGACGAAAATTGTACAAATAAATTTCTGACGGTTAAGAAGCCGAACAAATAAATCTTGGGAGTTTTGTTTAGCAATCCAGTGATCGGACTCGAAGGATTTGGAAAATCATCGAGGCGAATTTAGCTAATTCGTTGCAATATGATGGTATGTATATAAAAAATAGTGATAATAAATAATTACTGGTGGATATGAATAGTATCATAGGTTATTGGTTATGACTGCAACCTATCCATTCCGCCAGTACACATTACAGACCTCTGCTACGTGTTTATGTAGATTGTATAGGAATTCAAAACAAACAAAAAATTGTCACAAGTACTCACCAATGGTGAAAAAGAGTATAGTCGAATGTGCTGCAATTGGCACATAACTCAAACGCGCTATATCTATTTGTCGCTCTGTGGCTTCGGTGACAATTTGTTTCTCACTGATATCATTGGCTAATGCTTTTGATGAACTCAGTATCTGCACTGCAGTTTCATCCTCAAGTATATTCTCAGCGGATGAAAGCACTTCGAGTATCTTATCTTCAGTTTCCTTCAACATGCGCTTGTTTTCAGCTCCTTGCACAATTAGCGTATTCTTTTCCGCTTCTAAATCAGGACGTTCGCGTGCAACTGTTATGCCCAGCAGCTGATCTTGTAAACCTTGTGATGTGATCATAAAATTCAGAACAGTCACTTTTACCGCAACTTCAGGCAGATAATGTGGATTGCGTAGTTTTGTTGAGATATAAAATCTGTGTAAAAAAAAAAAAAGTGGAAAATTATTGTCTATGCTCTTAGTGTTTATATGGATGTCATTTTACTCACTTAAAAGCATGATTGTATTCAATTACCGAATCGCCCAATTTAATGCATAATGTGCCACCTTGCTTGAAGAGTTGTTTTAATAATATGGATTCTAGTAGTGGATCTAATTCTTCGCCGACATTCTCCAATAAAACCGGTAGTCCGAATTGTATAGCGTTTTCTAGTACACGTGTATAGTCCGGTTGGTTGAGTCGTATTACACAGAGTCGATTATTTTTCTCTAAATTTTTTACCCATTTGTTGGCTTGCCCTTGCGGATCGATCATGAGAGGCCAGCGTCGGGAATTCCTAGAAAAAGTACGGGAATTATTTTATAAAGAATTTGAGGAGTTACTATCAATAATATTTTAAAAGCGAATAAAATCAAGTAAGATCCAATAAATTGAATTAAAAGTTAATTAAAATAATATAAACCACATTAAATTGGAGAATGGGGCCATCTGAAGTTCACGCAAGTGAGGAAGATTTTTTAACTGCCATTCACCTGGGAGCGACCAGAAACAATTGTTTTACAAGGTTCAAGCAGCTCACGACTTCCGGTCTTAGACCAAGTATTCTCTGAGCAGCCAACAAACATCCGTTTGGAGGCGAGCTAATGTGAGAAGGCGAACCCTGTACATTTGTGTGTTGGGTTTGGGACTCACCACATAAAAAATTACAGTCCAATGAAAAATCAGTAAATGCCTCGTATGAGTGACCATCCGTTTGATGACGACCCCTGCAAATGTTTAAGGGATCACGATTTGAGGGAATGGACCTGGAAAGTTCGGTTCCTTAATTAGGCACCTCCTCTGCCCAGGTGGTTGATGTCCTCGTAAGACTAAAGGCTGACATCACCACCGACAAGAAACGCGTTGGACAAGAATGGGAAAAGGTGGGTCATTTTGAAATCTACTATAGCGGCCATTTAAAGGAGCGCAAATTTGGTGTTGGGATTGTGGTGGGAGAGAAACTCCATTATGAGACCTTGCATTTACCCCGGAGGATGAACATCTAGCCGCAATTCGCATCAAAGCAAAGTTCTTCAACATATCGTTAATTTGCGCCCACGATGATGGGCAAGAAAGGTATATAACTTTGGCGCAACGATCGGAAATTAAACGGGCTGAGGCTGATTGACTTCGCCGGTACCCGAAATATGGTCATCTGTAGTACCAGATTCCGTTACACGAAAATTCATCAAGCTACATGACTGTCACCGGACGGAAGACATGTATCCAGAGTTCTAGACGTCCGTACGTTCCAACGACCATTATCTTGTAGCAGCAAGGACATTCACCTGCCTCTTTGCAACAAAAAAAGGCCACAAACGCAAAGAAGGTTCGAAGTCGAAAAGCCGCAATCACAGCAGACGGGCAGTTTTCTACTCGGCTCGCGCAGTTGCTCTCTGAGAGAATTCATCAGCAACTCGATATAAGGGAGCTTTGGAACAAAATAGCAAACTTCTTACGTTCCGCTGCTTCGGAAACATTTGGTTTTCAACAATGCTAGAAAAACATCTGGTATGATAAGAAACGTCGAACTACAGTGGAGAGAAACCGAGGTGTGAGATAGATACCGAGAGATAAAAAAGGGATGCGAGACGCATTTGCAGACGAAAAAAGAAAGAGGCCGAAATTCGCTAGTATAAAGAGCTTAAAAAGCTGGCCGACAAGGGTAATGCTCGATAATTTTATGAGGAGATGCGGCAACTTGCAGTAGATTTCAGGACCAAAGCAAGCTGATGTATTAAGGCTTAGTGTATTAGGGCAACACTTGCTCAATGGCAGTGAAAGTGAATACCCCGGAAATGGCAAACCCGAAACCCCGATCGATGACGATGGTATAGACGTTCCATCACCAGGCCATGAAGAAGTTCGAATAGCGATTGGCCGCTTAAAAAATAACAAAGCGGCGGGATCCGATGGCTTATCGGCAGAGTTATTCAAATCCGACTGCGAAGAACTGACAAGGAGCATGCATCAGCTTCTTTGCTGAATATGGTCAAACGAAAGAATTCCTGACGAATGGAACCTAAGTGTGCTCTGTCCAATCCAAAAAAGGTAGACCCCACGGTTTGCGCCTATTACCGTGAGTTAAGCCTCCTTAATATCGCATATAAGGTCCTATCTGGCAAATTGTGTGAAAGGTTTAAGCCCACCGGACCCCTCCGAGCCGTTCGATACCAAACGAAGTCTCAGACAAGGTTACTCTTTATTGTGTGATTTCTTCAATTTGATGCTGGAGAAAATAATACTAGCTGCAAAGCTAAAATTACCACGAACAATCTTTACGAAGAGTGTACAATTGCTGGCGTATGCCGATGATATTGATATCAGTGAACATAACAACCGCACCACATGTTTCGCATTCTCCAGACTAGACAAAGGAGCGAAGCGAATGGGTTTGGTAAAGAACAAGGACAAGGCGAAATATCTCCTGTCATCAAATAAACAATCATCACATTCGCGACTCGGCTCCCACGTAAATGAAATGAAATAAAATAATAAACCAAAAAAAATTTTAAAAAAATTATAAAATAAGAAAGAAAGCCCTGTCTTCGGCCGAACCGAAGTCTTTTCACCTTTCATGAGCATATCAAATTTATTTCATAATGCAAAATTCAATTATTTCAATTTACATGTGTAGAATACCAAATCTCACGGTGTTGGATGCGTTTTTTGAAACTTCATATATGAGTAAATCGGTTTTTGGGAGGCTAAATGTTATAGTAGTCCGATTTGACCGGTTTTCAACTCAGCTCGTCATTCTGAGACAATCAGTATAAATGCTGATGGGTCAACCTACCTCTTCTCCTTCTGATGATTGCATACTTCGAACCAAAGTTAATATACCATTTCATGTACATACATGAAATGTATAATAAAATAAGAAAAAATAAAATACAATAAAATTTAAATATATTTAATAAAGTAAGATCAAACAGAGTAAATACTTGGTTGGGCTATTAACCCGACTCACAGCAGTGTTTTCCAAGTTGAGACTGAGCAAATTATTTACTAATTTAGAGACAGCTATGCCTTGCTTGGTGGTGGCCTGGCAACGATGTTAACCTAATCTAACAAACCTTTGTAAACAACGATATAATTAATATAAATTCTGAGTCGTCTACTACACTATTCTACTTCAAAATTGACACAAAGAAAACTCAACTCAACAAATTTTGGCAATTTCACCCCTCTTCGCCTTCTAATGAGAAAATGAGAAAATTTTCTCTATACATCTGTACAAATGTGAAAGTGGAATATTATTGAAAATTCGTGTTAAATTAATGTATGTATGATTGCACATTAGGGTGATCGTAATTCAAGCATGGAAACAAAAACGCAATTATTATCGTAAAATATATTAAGTTAACGAAAAATTTCTGTAATAGCCGAGTGGTTAGCATTGCGTACTACAATTCGGAAGGCCTGTGTTCGAGCCCAGGTTCGAGCAACATCCAAAATATAGAGAATTAATTTTTCTAATTGCGGTCGCCCCACGGTAGGGAATGTCAAGCACTCCGAGTGTATTTCTGACATGAAATAAAAGCTCCTCATAAAAATTCATCGGCCTTTCGGAGGCGGCTTAGATTAAACTGTAGGTCCCTCCATTTGATGGCGAAAACATCAAAACGCAAAAACCACAAGATGGAGGAGGAGCTCGGGTAAAATATATATATATATATATATAACGAAAAACGAATAAAATGCCAGAATCGTTTCTTAAGCTTTAAAAATTCAAAACATAAAACCCAGCATCGCGGGAGTTTTCAAGCAACAACAAAAAGACCCAATCAACTTAATGTAGATTTCAATGCTTACAAAACATGATCCTATTCAGTATCCGTTTTCTACGGCCTAACGTTTTCTAATTACAAAACATAAAACACAAAAGTTCACGCATATTAGAGCGACGGCTGCGGCTACGGCTGTGGCTATGGCATTGCACGGATGCTGCAACGTGGTTAATTGGTGGGGGTTGCTGACGTACGGGTATTAATGTGAGGCATTTTTGTTTGTATTTACATAAGTTTGTGTACATGTGGCTCATAGATCCTACGGCGACTTGTGTGCATTGTTTGTGGCACAGCCACACAATTCGCATGTTTCCTTCAGTTCCACGCATCTGCTACTATAGTTACCGTATTTTCCCGTAATAATACCGTAAGGTAAGGTGGCAATCGACGTGTCGGCACGGTTCAGCAATCCCAACTAAGCTGTGCGATTTCGGTGGCTGTAGGTAAGACTAAACAATCCTGCTACACATTACCACTCGAATTTGAACATTCTTTCATTTTCTTTAGTTATACCAGTATGCATACGTATGTATGTTTGTAAATTGAATGTTTTTGTAGTGGCATATTCATTGTATATATCTTTGTATAGCAGGAAAAACGAATTGATTAATGCGCATCGCTAGATTAAAGCATTTTTATTAAGCATTTGCATTAGTTTTGGCATTTGTGTTTAGACATATGTACGTTTGGTATGTTTTGAGGGGAAGCAGGAAGGTATTAAAATGTACATGGTTAACCATAAGATTTTTAATAAAATGCATCATTTTTCATGACGAAGGTATGTATGTGTGTGTGCGAGTGTATGTACATATCTCCAATTCATTTCCCCGTCTTTAATTGTTTTCCATAATCAGCCCCAAACCTCTTTAAATGTGCCATTTGGAAAACAATTTAATTGAAAATACAAAACGAAACTCAGGTTATCAACAAAACCTAAGGCCGGGTACCGACTTGTCTGAACTCTCAAAAAATGCAGTAACACAGTTTCTTTTATATCAATAACTTTTTCACGCAAATATTTTGAGATACGCTAATTCGGCTTTTATGGTAATACATTTGATTCTTTTAAAATATTTAGCATAAATTATAAAAAAAAAATTTTGTACTATTGTTTCTGCAATAAATCAAAACGAACGGTGTTCCTGAACAAAACAAGTGTCGGAATTTTTGCATTTCTTAAAAAAGTGTTTATTTATTCCTGAATATATATTGTGTCCTCTTCAAAGTAGCCAGATAAAATACACTTATGCCATCGTTTTCTCTAATCCTCAAAGCACACAAGAAAAATGTAATTTTTTGTGATCCTGTCCAGCTCCTCCTGCAATGCAGTCTTTATCGCCCTTTCATGGGTCTCTTTAGTTTTAGAAACAAACACAAGCCACAGAGAGCCTAGGGAATACGATCGCTGCGCATTCCGTGTTATTTTTGGTCGAATAGTGGAGCGATATAAGTAAAGGCGTTATCGGTGTTCAAAACCAATTTTGGCTCTTCCATAAACCTGGGGCGCTTCTGGCGGATTGCTCCGCTTAACGAGCTGATGGTAAGAACTAATGATACACAACGCCCCTGCATTCGAAGAAAACTATGTGTGTTTTTCGAATTAATATCTGGATTATGTACCGTTTGGATTTGGAAAGTCGGAATTATGAAGTGCTCCCAAATATAACATTTCACACACCCCCTTTTCGTCGATTTTAAAGCTGCCTTCGACAGCATGATAAGGAACTGCCTCTACGCCGCTATGTCTGAATTTAATATCCCTACAAAACTCATACGACTATGTGAACTGACTATGGATAACACCAGAAGCGCAGTCAGAATTTGGAAGGACCTTCCAAACCTTTCGATAGCAAACGAAGTTTCGGACAGGGTGACTCTTTATCGTGTGATTTCTTGAATTTGATGCTGGAGAAAATAATACGAGCTGGAGAGCTAAAAAGACCAGAAATGATATACAACAAGAGTGTACAATTCTGGCGTATACCGATGATATTGATATCATTGGGCATACCAACCGCACCATAAGTTTCGCATTTTCCAATTTATACAAAGTTTATCGAATGGGTCTGGTAGTGAACGGGAGCAGGACAAAATATCTCCTATCATCAAATATACACTCATCGAATTCGCGACTTGGCTCTCATGTCACTGTTGACACTCATAACTTCGAAGTCGTAGATAATTTCGTGTATCTAGGACCCAGCCTTAACAACACCACCAATGTATTTCTTGAAATCCAACGCAGAATCACTCTTGCCAGCAGGTGGTACTTTGGAATGAGTAGGCAATTAAAAAGTAAAGTCCTCTCTCGACGAACCAAAACCAAACTCTACAAGTCGCTTATCATTCCCGACCTGACATATGATGCAGAAGCGTGGGGGATGTCGACGTCCGATGAGTCGGCTTTAGAAGTTTTTGAGAGAAAAATTTTGCCACAGATTTATGGTCCTTTGCGCGTTGGGAACAGTGGAACGATGAGCTGTACGAGATATACGAAAACATTGACATAGTTCAGCGAATCAAGAGACAGCGGCTACACTGGCTAGGTCATATCGTCTGAGAGATGAAAGCGCTCCAGCTTTGAAAATATTTGACGGAGTCTCGCGGGTGGAAGCAGAGAAGGAGGAAGATCTCCACTCCGTTGAAAGGATCAGGTGAGGAACGACTTAGTTTCACTTTTTGTTTCCAACTGGCGCCAAACAGCGAAGAGAAACAAGTGGCGCGCTATTTTTGAGGTGGCTATAATCGCGTAAGCGGTGCCTACGCCAAAAAAAGAAGAAGCACGACCTTGGATGATGCACTACTACGGAGGTATTTGTATTCCGTAGTAGCAAACACCGCTACCCTACCGACTTTTGCTGTCTTGAGTTCACTGATTTTGAGGCACGATTTCTCTGATTTTGAGCTATACTTATTAATAAAAACACAATTTCAGAATTTAGAATTAAAAATTGGTATGCACCCATACAAACAGTTTTCAAACTTAGTTTTTAAAATAAATTAGTTAAAACTAATACATGAGGGACTCTGATTTAGCGCAAAACTTTTTCGAAATATGGAACATAAAATACTAAAAGTGATCTTATAAAGTGCGATCCAAGTAGAGATACAGTTTTCATTATTGGATAATATTCGACTGAATAGACCACGTTCAGTACGCTGTGAAGAAAATATAGCGGCCGTAGCTGAGAGTGTACACGAAGACCGTAGAGAGTCGATTCGGCGCCGTTCGCAGCAACTGACTGACGTATAAAACGACTTGGCGCATTTTTCGTCGGATCTTAAATTGAAAGCGCACAAAATATAGCTTGTGCAAGAACTGAAGCCACTCGGTCGCTTCACCTTATGGGCTCTTGAAAAGTTCCAAGAAGATCCGACGTTTTCGAGTCAAATTTTGCTCAGCGATGAGGCCCATTTCTGGCTCCATGGGTATGTAAATAATTTCCGCATTTGGGACGAGGAACAACTGAAAAGATTCAAGAGCTGCCATTTCATCCAGAAAAGATATATATATTTCTTCAAAAATGATGCCGGTGAGAACGTAACCGTCCATGACGACCGTTATCGCGCCACGATAAACGACTATTTGATACCTGAAATTGAAGCACTTCGGTGGGCAGATAATTTCACGTTTTGCGCCGGTCGATTGGCCACCAAGATCGTGTGATATCACACCGTTAGACTTTTTCCTGAGGGGATATGTGAAGTCTAGAGTCTATGCGGACAATCCCGCTTCGATTCAGGCCTTGGAGCAAAAAATCACGTTTATCATTCGATAGTTACCAATCGAAATGCTCGAACGAGTCATCGAAAATTGGACTCAAGGGATGGACCATCTGAGACTTAGCCTCGGCCAACATTTGAAACAGATAATCTTCAAAAAAATAAATGCCAAAGAATGTTCTTTCGAATGATAATAAACATTCCCCATTAAATTAAATTTTCTGTGCTTTTTTTCTTTCAAAAAGTAGGGAACCTTAAAATGGATCACCCTTTATATATATATATACTTGTATATACTTACTTCAGAATTATGGCGCTCTCCACAGAAAACGCATCCGTTGGCAAACCGCAAATATTCCATTCACGTATTTCCACAGCTTCGCCCAAAACAGCGGCCAGTGAGAAGTCTGCGCTGCACACTACACCATACGAAGCAACCTTTTGCACCCACTTTTGAATTTGATCAACGCGATAGTCTATGGTGAAGGGACCCAGGTAAGCAACAACACCAGACGCTATCAACACATCGCCTGTTAATGAATTATAAACACGACCCAAATTTCTTGCCGTTTCTAACCAACGCGTACGCTCGCCACCCAAACCGGAAATCAATTCTTGGGCGCGTTGCAATTTCTTGGTGCATGCCTCATGTTGACCTTGCAGTATGCTGAAAATTGAGTAGAAGATCGTTGTTTTCATATATATATATATTTCTACATATGTTAATTTGTGGCATGCAAAATTATGCAACCTACGCATATTGTGCCAGTTCTTCATCTAATTTCTTTTGAATAGCCGCCAAATTCGCTTCCACACGCGCCAACTGCGCCAACTTTTCATTCAGTATCTTCATGGCGGCCTAATTATGAATGATATTTGAAAAAATATAATATATATATATAATATATATATATATATATATATAAATAGTGAAATCTACATACATTATACTCAGCTTCGGCGGCGGCTAATGCAATTTTCTTTGGCGCCACCACTTTCGCAACCACATCATATTTAGTTAAAGCAATCACCCAACGGCACAAGCCCTCACAGGCGGTGGAAGCCGATTTTACCTTCTCCGGATCGAAGGCTTCATTGCTTAGCACACGCTGTGCCAACTTCTGCATCACATGTGGCGGTATATTGTCTTTGTCGAAATTTATCAAACTATCCAAGAATTTCATATCGCTCAACACACGCTTCGACGCGCCCCAATAGTCTTCTATAGTACCTACACCGGACGGATTGGGTACCTTATCTGGTTTGACTTCTTTCAGTATGCATACAGCTTCCATTACAATACGCACACCAATCGGTGGACTCTTCATTGTTTTGACAACAGCGATGTCTGCTGTGGTTAAAGTGTTGAGAGCAGCAAGCGCTGCATTTAAAATAGGCAACGCCTCACTCAGCTTAGCATCACACTCGTCTTTGATTGCTTGTGCTTTGGCTGCCTGTTCGGTGGCTACCAATTCATCCTCTTTAACTAATTCTCGCTGTTCTGCAGCAATTTTGCTATCGGCTGTTACCTTGGCTACTTGTTCAGCTACCTAATTGCATAGAAAAAGTATGTACTTGAAGGAGAAATGCTTATATTTGGTGTGGGAGATTGCTTACAATTTCTGACGCTTCTTTGAGTTTCGGTTCCAAGGCCTGCAATTCTTCTTGCATAACACCAACTTGCTGTGCGGCTATGTCGAGTTGGGATATGCCAGTTAAATAACGATTTTTGTTGGTCAAAATGGTGCTAGCAAATAAAAGAAAATTCCACAAAACTGATTATAAAAAGGCACCGATCTTAAAAGAAGCCGCTCACAATAAAGGTTTGTATGTTTAAAGGCCCTTAAGTTTTTTGGAATCGATCCTAGGCTCTGGGCTTGGAACACAATTCGTTAAAAAAAGTATTAACAATAAACAATAAAAGTATTAACAATAAAACTCGAATGATAGTTTTCGACTTTGATGACGACTACAAAAAAACAAACCAAAGACTACGATTTGATAGCATGCACCTGAAATTCCCAGTTTATTGGATACTATTGCCCAGCCCATTCAGAGAGACGATGAACGAGTGCGGAACACCACAACCGGAATTAACGCCAAAAACATGTCTCTACCAAAAATCCATCCTGTAATGACCAATCAGGCAGTGCTACTATCGGGCATTAAGAGATCCTCATTACCACCAGGGTTGAAGAGGTGGACCATAACTTAGCTGGTTAGTCAAGGTAAATTACTATTTCGCCGAACTTTTCCACTTTTTTACTGCACGACAGTTATTCGTATAACTGCAACCTGCGAAATACTCGGCTGCCCTCTTCACTATCTGGACAGTAGCACTATCCGATCGAACTTAATTTGTAAATCTACGACATTAAGAATCCGACAAACAACCCCAATTTACTGGGAATCATATTCGGGAGGCTCCACTCTTTCACTCCGCGAACACTACGATTGCCACCAAAGAACAGAACCGCAAAAAACCCCTCGTATCACTATGCGGCTGCACAAGAAGAAAAGTTGCTCGCAGCTTAAATGGCTATCGGTAGGCCGCTCATTAATTACGCCGCACCGATTTAGGCACCCAGGACTAGCGAGATGCAGACAAAGAACCTACAAGCCTGCAAACATAGGATCATAACGGGAAACCTCTTAATATCACCTATGCACTATTTAGACAGTGAAACATCTATGCTCGTAGTTAAGGAGTAGAATGTTATCCTGAAAAATCTACTGGAAGCCGACTTACCAACTAGGCACAGCAGGAGCGAAGTACTTGACCTATAGGCCTTCAATCAGCACCGATAGGCTCCTTTATAAGCTTTCTTTCCGCTAGCTATTTACGGCCCATAGCGGGCTAAGAGCTCGAACTGCCTTGCAAGACCCAAGTAATATGGCACAAATAATTTCTGGATCCTATTATAGACTCAACATATCCAGCGTATGTTCTTTATGCAATGAGTCCCCGCAGAACACTTATCACCTCTTTGCATGCCCACTAAATCCAGTCATTTACACACCTCTTCTTCTAGTCTGTACCCGTCAAAACCGCTCCTGTTAGATAATCTCGACGACATAGACTAACTTTTCCTATTCCTAAGCCGAGTTGAGCTCGTTGCTACAACAACACCACCCACCACATATTGACCATGTTGCGATAGACGAAAGACATGTGTTAAGCGTACCTCAAAGAAAGATCGAAGTAGAAACAATTTTGTACTGGGCTTACAATCCTGTTCAAAAGACCAAATTAGCAACGTTGTGTTATACGGAAGACACTTTTCCAGCATACTTCGAATTCCTAACATAAACTCGGTGTGATCAGACAAGCAAATACAACATGTAATGGAAAATAATTTGGTTGTTGTTAACTATAATTGCGTGAGTGACGCCTGAAACTGCCTCATCTTGAGAAACACCTCCCCAAGTCTCCCAACCACAACGCACCGACACAATCTCACTTACGTTCTCTTCTGATTGAGTAAGGCTTTAAATGTTTGAATCAGCTCCAAGTAAGATGTAGGTGTAACATAGTTGTAACGCTTCAGACGCAATGCAAATATTTCTGATAAATTCTGTGTGGAAGTATGGAATTCCATGCACATATCAATAGCTGTTTTCCGTTCCAAATCTGAAAGATCCTCGCTAGCTAAAAAGCGTGTCGACACAGCCAATAGTGCATCTTCAGGCCACGGCTGGAACCAGTCGATGGTGCAACAATTCACGATCGAAGGAAATTTACGTATACGCATACGCAATGCATCGCCAATCGGAGACATGGCGAGCACAATGTGCAGTTGATCGCGGCAAGTCTATGAAGAAAAAACATAAGAAATCGAGAAAAATATTTATTGGTAGAAAAATGTCTACATTTTTCATGATGCCAAAATTACCGTAACGAAAAAGTTGAAGAGCGCCACTGGAGTGCCATCGGTTTGTAGGGATTTATCACGTTGCTTATCGATCTGTGCCATTTTCTCAACCACCTCAATCTTATCCTCATTACTAAACAAGTTGGGCACCTCGCCAGAGTTTAGTAAGTTATTCACGTCCTCCAAAAACGACTCGTCTTTTATCTATGATTTTTTTGAATTATATATATTAAACAGAGTACATAATTTATAATGATTTTAAATATGGTTTTATATCCTCTCGGTAGTCAATATTTTTTCCAACACTCACCTGCACATCGGTGAACAAAAATACCGCATGCATCTCAGAAGCACCGACTTTTCGTAGTATATTTTTAATATCTTCATGCCATTCATTGGGCCCATACAGACGAGTGATTTCAACTTGAAAGAGTTCATAGTCACATATATGCGAAGCCAAACGAGTTAAGCTCTGACGTCCGGAGCCACCGACTCCGATGAGTAGAGCATGACTACGTGGCTGCTTTATTATGCGACATATTCTCGACAAATGTTCGATTGCAAAGCGGAAGAGTACTAGGTTCATGGGTTTTTTCGACATATTATTATACTCAACCAAGTACGCTTCCACTACATTACGCAAACTTTCAAGATCTAAAACCTCAATATAATTCTTATTATCCGCTTTTGGATTGGCAAAATCACAATAGATTAATCTACGTAGATCTGATTCGGTTAGTTTTTTGTCTTTTGGCACGAGTCGTTCGAATAGCATCTCCGGTGTGCTATTCATGTGTTTATTGATTTTTTCACAAATTGCGCCAAAAAGCCAATTACGATCGCTATCCTCCACTAAACGATCACCATACACGCGCATCACTTCATGAACCCAAAGACGACGCATGGAGTCCAAATCCTCAGTGGCTTCGGGTACTGACAACAGCACACCTTGTATAACGCGCGAAAAGTCACGCAAGTTGAAGAGATAATGTGATTTGGCGGGCGTTGGTAGTAAATTCTTTTTCGCTTCGTTGTAAATGTTTAGCGTGGCCGAAACGATTTCTTCAATGCACGGATCAAACTCTTTCGAAAAACCACTGCAAATATAATGTTCTAGGTAAAACCATTCCAAACTTTTTCTTTACTCACCGTGTATCCAAATGCCAAAGCACGATCTTGCTGAAGATCGTATTCAAAATGTCATTATTGAACTCATCGATGGCGATCACATTGAAATGTCGCTGGAAACGTGGTGTTACGGTATTGCCCGTGGATGGTGGGCCCATTGCCGTTATCATCTGTAGATCTATTAACTTCATAGGCACGATATTCTTACGATCGTACCACATCCAGTGATCCAACATCATACGCAATAATTCTATTGGCGGTTGCGCGCCGTAAGTCTCCTTCAATGGCATAGATACATCGTCTACGAATATGAGAAACTTTTTATTCAGTGGCGGTCCGAAGACACCTTTGCGACGTTTGTCCAGCTTTGACATAATAATGTCCTGCGTTTGATTCGCCGACGTTTGTGCCGAGAAACTAATCAATAATGGCTTGTATGTATTGACATCCATCTTCTTTAACATATAATCCAAAGCATAACAACTTTTGCCTGTGCCTGTGGGTCCTACCAGCATTATGGGCTTACCATGTCGCACCAAGAGATCCAACACCGCCGTAACACGTACGCTCTCATTGGTTACAATAAGTATTTGATTCACTGGTATGTCTCGTGGTATAGGCGGCGCACTGGTAACATCGTCCTGCCATGGCTTCCACTTGCCTTTGCCCTCTTTAATAAAACGATAATCGAATACGGAGCCAGCCTTCGGTATTGGAAAAATAAATGGTTTGGCCAATACTGGCACAAAGAGCTCCTCGGGCACACCAAAGTCTTGGTAGAGATTCTCCGGAAAATTTTTTTCCATTAGCGCACGAAAAACTATGTTAAACTTCTCGCGACTGCGTGAGTCTAAGGCACCTCCAAGCGCCCAAATGCAGGAAAACACGAACACGCCTTCAATCTGTGCACGAAAATCTAAATCAGATAGATTTGTCACATATTTTTCATCTTTGAAGTCGTCTATGAAGCACTCGAAAATATTCATCATCGAAACAATGAGGTTGGTGTCCGAAGTTGGCGCTATCTCGTTTAAGCCACCCTTTCGTACAATATGCAGCAACAGCGGACAAAATCGCGCTATAAGCGATGTGATCAGTTGTTTACTCACGACGTGAAAGGAAGGCGGCAAGCTATTCTTCCATGAAGTCACGAGCGGCTCCCAACCCAAAGAGCTAGGTTCCATATAAATCATACCACAGCGCGACACGGTAGCTGGTGAAGCAACCTCTAAGTCCATTGGTTCGAATACCAAGTTCGTTGTCGGCGACAGCTGTATAATTTCACCAGACATGAGGCAGAGTTTTTTGTTATCATCCAGCACGGTATTCATATTCTCAATCCAGATGGCATCAACTGGACCATCGAAGATCAACCACTTGCGATCAGGCGTATCAGAAATGGCGAACTGACGATAGTTAACAGCAAGCACGCCATCGCTCCACTCGTGCGACACCGCATCGAATTGTCCATACAGCTGACCCATTGTGATGGCTTTTGGGTTCATGACGGAGTAAATGGCGCGATTCTCGCTGCCGTCCTAAGAAGGAAGGGTTGAACAAAATCAGACAAAGGATAACAAATCAAAAATATATTTTCCAGCACATACTTTCTTCTCCATGCCCTCCAAAGCCTCGGCCAATATACGATACGTTGTGGTTTTGCCGCCAAAAGGCAAACCAACAATCATTAGACCGTGACGCACGCAAATCATTTCATATAGCTGGTAGTTAAGAGTAAACAAGATAAGAAAATTAATTAGTTTACGCTCAAATGGACTCACCTGTTGAACCTTCTCCAAGAAGAAGTCAGTACACTGTTTGTTATTCTTTTCACAAGCCTCTCGTGTGCATTCATTAAAGACCACATAGTCCGCTTCAGGTAAAACCGTGCCAGGAAACAGATCCGATGTGATGCCTTGAAACAAGGGAACATCTTGATTGAGAAATTTGGGTAAATTCACATCCTTTATAGAACGCAATACGAGAATATCCTCATTTTCATCACGATAGCGAAGTTTGAGTGCACCAGCTGCTTTCAATACCGATTTCACCGCGCGCATGCCATAATCATAATGACATTGTGTACTCAACTGCTCCGAACATAAACGATAAGTGGCTACGATTTTGACACTTAAAGGTTTAGCGGTTAAGAAGCCATATGAGTACAACTCAATCTCGGAGATGAGCGCATAATCGGGCACCATCATAGCAACGGAACGGAAAAGAGCCTGAAAGAAAATGTTGATGATGCAGAAAATGAATTAATTCCCTCGATCTATTTGAAAAAAAGAATTCTCAGTAACATCTTAGACCTAAACCCAATGAGACACGAAAAAATATGTATAGGATATACTAAATGAAAATAACCGATATCCAATAAGAAGCATGTACATATATATGAAAAACTACATGTTCGTTGCAGAGATTCTAACGCTCGTGATACCAGAGGAAAATTAGACTTTTTCTCACTTATCTAAAAATCTCCAAGCTCCAGATTGCTCTTGAAACTTAGTTGTTAGCGGCTTACACTAAGAACCTCTTCCTCAAATACAAACCTTCAAATTATCTGGCAACTCGGAACGTCCTGCATAACCGGGATTCATGGTGATAAATACAGCACACGTGGGATCCAATGTCAAAGTGGTGCCTTCAAATACCAAAGTGGGACTACCCGAATTGATGCCGCGTTGTATGGTCAAAATCTGTTGAGCTACCACAGAAAGCACTTCCAAGTCAATGCGATTGAATTCATCGAAGCAGGACCAAGCACCACATGAAGCCAAGCCTTTGAAGAACTTGCCCAGAGCAATGTAATCCAAGCCATCAGAACAGTTGAAGACCACACATTGTTTTGCCACAGCTTTGGCCAAATCTTTTGTGGTCTCGGTTTTACCGGTACCCGCAGGACCTTCGGGTGCGCCACCCAAATGTAAATTCAGTGCACTGAACAGTGTGCGATAACAGCGATCTGTGAGCGGTGTCACCACAAGGCGTGTGGTGTTGCCCAAATATTCGTAACCATACTTTAGAGAACTGTTAATCATTCGGGTATCCAGATTATTATCTTCCCAGTAGTAACGCAGCTGCAAAGGCAAGTAGGGAAGTTAAGGAAAATATTGGTGCGCAATAAGTAGTATTGAGACCCACTTGTGATAACCATTGGAAATCATTAGCATCTGAAACTTCATTTTCCACTATCTCCGCCAACACATCACGCGCATGCACGTCCAACACCACCAAAGCACCTAAAGTAATGCGATTTTGAGCATTTAAATGACCACGCACGAGATCAACGATTTTAGCAATCTATAAATGGAAAAAATGGATTTATGAGAATTTTAAAATTACGGAATTAATTAATCAAACCTGTGATTTACAAAGCGTCAAGTACTTGCGCAAATTTGGAACGGGCGCATCGGATAAGAAGCACTCGGTAATCTCCAGAGTCCAGTAGGTAAGTGAGATCGATTGCACACATTGGCCGGGCCACGAGAGCACCCACGTCTCACGCACCATCTGTCGATAACTTTGGAATGATTCACTAATTTTCAAATGTACACTCTTCTTCATGTCGATTTCCAATTCCAACAACCACTTCTCCACCTGACCGCGTGCTTTCGCTGTAGAAATTATATCGACAAGTATAACTTCCTCACGCTCCGACGAACGCATTGCAGTCACTTCCAGCTCCTCAGTAAAGTTCAAGGTAGCTATACCCTCAAAACATTTCTTTAAATGAGGTTGCACACGTGTTGGATCCTTAGTCTCGGAAAGTATTTCCAGTAATTCATCGTTGGAAAGGAAGAAGAAGCGCGGGAAGTAGAGTCGTTTCTTCTCCAAGTACTTGAAATAGAAAGCAGAAAATAAGTAATAAAAATTTTAAGCAAACACCAATGATTGCAAAAAGAAAGAGTGACAGAGTTAAGGGAGAATGGAAAAACCTGGTGTACATACAGCATTGAGTCCTTTTTGTATAATCTCCAAAAGCGAGTAGGCCTTCTTAAGTTTCTCATTCATTTTGTCGATCTCGACTACAACCATTACACGTGGATCTGAATTCACTTGCTTCATGAGTTCTTTCCAAATCTACAAAGACAAGGTAAATAGTTACGAATTATATTAAAGAATAATTGAGATTTCTCTTCCACCTTATCTACAGCTGCAAATCTGCGTCCCTCTTCCGGCATTTGTTGCTGAATATCGGGACTGGAGAAAATCGGCTCCAAATACATCCATGTCGCCTGTACACGCAGCCATTCATCCAAAATATCTTGTAGCAGCATCAGTTTGGCTTCCCATTTCCTGTAAATAAACCCAATCTTCCGTAGAAACCTGTTCTTCGTTCTCTGCTTTTGGGCAACTTACAATATGTCCTCCTCAAATGGTTTAATGTAGGGCGAACTCTTCATAGTTTGTGTTTTGATTATCTGATCGTCCAGTAGTATCTGTATGTCATCCACTGCCGAAAGTTTGTAGGTTCCAGAATCTCTGTTTAGAAAATAAATATGTATTTTAGCCTTTCCTTCCGTCCCGAAGTGTCAACAAACCTGTATGGCGATACCGTGAAAGCCATATCCTGCCATTCCGCAACCATTTTCGCCATCGCACGTTCCAAATTGTTTTCTTTAGTTGCACTTTCTGAAATCGCCTCAAATTTGGGTACATATTCTTCCAAGCCATACTCGATTATCTTCTCCAACGTCAGCTCAGGCGAGACTTTTATGGGGAAACCGATAATCTCCGAGACCTGCTCCCAGTGACGTGCCTTCATGCCGGGATTGCCGAGTGTGCTGATAATCGGCATGTGGGTGCGCAACTCCTCAATTTGTTCACGAACCTGCAATTTGAGATCATATTAAACCTTAGACAACAATTTTATATTTAGGAGTTAGAAGAGTCTATACTCTAGGCACGAACTTACATCTTTGGTCAGCTGTGCCGTCGCTGGTCTATCGGTCATTTGCTTTTCCAACTTTTGTATCACTCGATAAATATTCGCTAAATCCGTTTCGATTTCATCTGGATCATATGTGCCAACCTGTGAATGCATCCAGGCATCATGTTTCTCCATAAACTCCTGACCAGTATCGAATAAAGTTTTGAATGGTTTCAATTGATCATGTGTCTTCTTGCGTATGGGATACTGTGTGAGATCCCAACCGTAAGCAGTCTCCTCTTCATTAATGCGATCGATTGTGTCCATAGCGGTGACTAAACGGTTATCCAAAATAGTTGCTCTACGCTAAAATATTGAAAATAAGTTAATTTTTCATTTTCTCCACACATTTCAGATAAATTTCACGCACCTTATAACGCGCCAAATGCTTTATATCGCCCCAATTTTCATATTCCTGCACCTGTTCGTAGTAATTTTGCAACTCACGCCGAAACGCCTCAATACGTTTTTTGAGACGCTCTTGATATTCTATGGTTTTGTCGGCAATTATCAAGCGATGTTCTTCGAAGACGGATGGCATTTTAAGGTACCATTGGAATGTGTTACTGTTATTTTTTATATCCAATGGTGAATAGATGATATTGTCCATCAACCACAAGATGTGACTCATATTCTGTAAGCGAGAGACATTAAGTACTTTCTGATTTATTTTATTTCACATTTAAACTTACCACTTTTAGACGTTGTTCCATTTCTGGTATCAGTGTTTCCTCCGCATTAATTACAAACTCTTTGAGTGCCATTAGCTCGGTCGTTGTTTGCGGCACCGTCATGGCTTTCTTCGCTATACCCTCATACTCTTTACCCAATTTAGAGATTTGTGACTGCTGATCAGCCACCATCTTCTCAAGTAGATCCGTTTGCATATAGCGTGCCAATTGCTCCAAGTTCGTTATAAATTTCTCACGGTGAAATTCATATAGACCCATACGTAATTCACCCCAAATATCTTGTATGATCTGCTCCTCTCTGCGGCGATATTGCAGCACCATGTCACAATACTGCTCGAAAGTTGGTTCGGATGCTATAAACTGCGATACTCGTTCGGCATCTACACCATTCATCAGATCGATGTACAAATCGAAATCTTGTAAACGTAACTCAGGTCCTATACGTTGCTCTTCCAACATGACACATATACGATTGCGTGCATCAGCAATTATCGACTCTGGTATTGTTGGCTTCAAGTGGTATTGATTGGAGATTTTCAATTCTGTATAGAGTTTATTCTCTATACGAGGCATTTGATCGACTGACATAACAATGGATTCAATAATGCGTAAGAGTTCATGTTGGACTTTAGGAAAATTCGGATTGAATGTAATATTATCTTCGTCCTCGAGCATGAGACTGATCTTGAGGCCGGGATTACTTTTCTGTCGAGCGAAAGGTTAAAATAAAAATTGTGATTGATTTCAGAATTAAAGTCATCAATAAAGGGAGGAGTTTTCTTGCAAGGTTTAAAGCGGCAATTATTGTCATATCAAATGAGGATCAAAATGAATCCGAGCAAGGTTTAAAGCAGCAATTATGGTCATGTCAAATGAGGATCCAAATGAATCCGAGGCATAGAATGTACCCTTATTAAGACATTCGTTAAATGAGATCAATCTCACTCTCAAATAACTTTGAAGCTTTTTTTATCCTCCAGGTAACAAATTCAGATGTATCCTCATTTAAAATTTTACGGTATAGAAGTATGACTCAGAGAACTTGACAATCCAGTAAAGAGTGGAAATTATTAAAGAAGAATGACTTAAAAAGACACTCCCTCAAGCTGGCTAGAAATGGCTAACATGAGAGGGAGCCTGAAAAAAAGAGAGAGTGTCGCAGAGTTCAAAAGAAGTAACCTCAACTGCATTTTACAATCAAATTTTCGATTTATTATCCTTAGTAAATTCTCAACCTTCTTGAAACCCATAGAAAAATAAAAATACTTGGCACGTCCTTAAGTGCACTTCACAGAGATTCAGTCACTACCTTTATCAACTCTCTTCCAATGAATGACACTGGGACATCCAGACTCGGAACCTAGACGATGACAACATCCGATGAGTTGGCATTAAGAGTTTTCGAGAGCAAGGTTTTGTGAACGATTTATGGTCCCTTACGCATTGGCAATGGGGTGCGCATAAGCTGTATGAGGACATTGACCTATATCAGCGAATTAAGGGTTAGGACTGCTGCGACGTTGGTTAGATCATGTCGGCCGTACGGACGCCAACACTCCCACTTTGAAAGTTATCGTCGCTGTAACCAACGGTGGAAGCAGAGGAAGAGTAAGACCTCCACACCGTTGAAAGGATCAGATGGCGAAGGACCTGGCTTTATTTGGCATCTGAAATTAGCCCGGAATGGAAGAATCAAAGGGATCGGCTATTATCAACCCGACTATAATCACATAAGTAGCGTCTACACCAATAGAGAATAATAAGGCGAATCTGGGCGTGGTGGAGAACAGATCACCCATTGGATGATACATGGAAAGAATTAAAGCTCGTTTTAGAAAAAGGATATTATTGATCTTTTGTCTATAAGTCTATCCTGTTCTAGGTAAAAGAAGGCTTCTAATTATTGTGTATGTACCTGTATGCATCATCAAGTTACTTACCCCAAAGTCACAAATAAAATTCGCATAAGATTTCAAGCTGCGTATACATATATCCTCCAACTGCTGGGTCATTAAGGCAGCAACGCAATTGTAAAACCGTTGCAACAATTTCATGCGCCGCACATCAGGTAAAAGACCACGCCTACTGGCACGCAATAAAATTTGATGTATTTCACCATACCAATCATTTTCAAGTTTTGACTTAACGGTATCGATTTGACGACCACACATATACTATGCATAAAAAGTGGAATATTCACATACTAGCATATACAAAAGCATTTGAAAATCGTTTGTAACTAACTCACTGTAAACTCATAAAGTTCATATGGGTTCTTTGCGAGCGCCAGTTCTTTGACATCAACAAAAAACATTTCCTTATATTTGGTGCTCCACAAGTCGAGTATGCTCGCTACGCTCCGATGAATGCAAAACAGTGTCTTTTTGATGCGACAACGATTCTCGTCATAACTGAAATAAAGTTGAAATTACTTTGTTCAGAATATTGATTCAACAAGTTTGGAAGTAATTTTTCCACCCAAAATCAAAAACTAAATTAAGAAACCTGTCTGTATTTTCCACATAAGCCCATGCATCACTAGGGCTTATGTGGGTTCGAAACTTATATTCTAAAAAATTCAATCTATGTTACAGGTAAAAAAAAATTTTCTTTTCAAAGTAAGTACACGGAGGATGGGACTACATGTAGAATTCCAGGTAAGTGAGAAAAGATTTTGACTTCCGTTCACCTGGGAATGAGCAGAAACTTTTCTTCATGTGGTTCAAGCAGCTCACTACTTCCGGTATTAGACCAAGTATCCTCTGAGTAGAAACCAAACATCCATTTGGTATCGATCTGAAGTAAGAAGGCGAAGACTTTGTGTTTTCGCCACATGAAAAATCCGCTACAATAAAAAAAGAGCGAAGAGCCTCGGATGAGATACCCACTTTTGATGACCACCCCTCCAAACGTTTTAAGGATTTCGTTTCCATAATTGGGAAGACGCCGCAACCCGGATGATTGATAACCTTCTAAAAGAGCAAGGACGTAAAAAAGTGGGTCCTTGTAAAATTTACTAAAGCGGCCATATATATAGCCGTTTTTCTATTCAACTCGGGCTTATCAGCAACTCGAGGGCAGCAAGACGTATTTGTAGGCAAAAAAAAGTATGAAGAGCTTTCGGTAGCCAGCCGACAGGAATAATGTTGGAAAAATCTATGAAAAAACACGGCAACTTACAGATGGTTTCAAAACCGCAGCATATTAAACACACCCGAATTCCCAGTCGTTGATGATGGAAAAGACGTTCTCATACCAGGCTATGACGAAGTTTGAAAACCGGTTACACACTTAAAGAATAAAAAAAAGTGGATGGAGACGATGGCTTACCAGCCTAGCTATTCAAATATGACAAGGTGTAGTCATAAGCTTCTTCGTTGAATATAGTCCAACGAAGGCATCTCACACACAACTCGAAACTGAATGTGCTCCCCCAGACTCCATCCAAAAAAGAAGTCAGTGTGATTATCTCGAAATCAGTCTTCTCAACATCCATATAAAGTCCCATCTGGTGTTTTATGAAGGACTAAAGCTCATCGTTATTGAACTGAACAGACCTTATCAATATAAGTTAGACTTCGATTTGGTGCTATTTTGTACTGAGTAGGCAATTGAAAAGTAAAGTTCTCTCACGACGAACAAATATCAAAATCTGCAGGACGTTCATCATTCCAATTTTGATATAGAGTACACAGTCTTGAACGATGACGACATCCAATAAGTCGGCACGACGAGTATGGGAGAGAAAGGTTTTGCGAAAGATTTATGAACTTATTTGTTCTAGTGACGGCGAATACCGTAGACAACGGAATGATAAGCTGTATTCGACGATATTGACATACTTGTAATTCAGCAATTAACGAGACAGCGGCTACGAAGTCATATTGTTTGAATAGATGAAAAAACTTCGGTTTTAAAAGTTTCCGTTGCAGAATTCAACGACAGAAGCAGAGAAAGAAAGACCTTCACTTCGTTGGAATCAGGAGGTGGAGAAGGACCTGGTTTCGCTTTGTGTTTCCAATTGATGCCGTATGGCGATGAGTCCAAGCGAATGGCACGCTATTATTTACTCGGCTATAGTCGCGTGAGCCTGGCCTATGACAATTACGAAGAAAACTAATCGAAGCCATGGCACAGTGCTAACAACTACACATACTCGTAAATTCAATAAGAACGTCAAACAGCTATTATTTAGTGATTATTTATTTACCCATTACCGATACCATAAATTTATTTGTGTATGCGTGTGTGTGTGTTAGTGTGTGTATCTACCATATAATATATAAGTCTGTAAGGCTTGTCATATACTTTAATTTTTTTTTCGTTTTTTAATACCCTTATACCCAATTATTATTATATTTATTAAATTCATATACATATTTTCTTCAGGCCATTCTCTTTATTGCCTTTTAGCGGAGCAGATGTCTCTTAAACGTACGGAAAACTGTCAGCGAATTCTTCTTATTTTCCATCCGTTAGAAAAACCTTTCGATTTATAGCGTAAGCGCTCACGGTGAAGTACAAAACCCTGGCAACTGGACAAAATAAAGCATGTTATCAAGTATATGGTGAAAACTTACAGGAAGATTTTTTACCAAAAGTTAAAGCCACTGTAATAATAGTTTTAAGCTTAAACATTTTGTATATTCTCTGCTTCAAAACGATTTGAATATCGCCACTCTCAAGTTGAAATTGCTCTGGTTAGAAATTATTATTTGTGGGTTTACTAAATATATAATGTTGGACTCGAATTTCAAAACCTATTTATGACCAATTCTTCATAAGCGCTATCGTGGAATTTTCCTAAGTTAGAAATCGTGACAAGAACTCACACGCGTATATATTCTATAACTTATCTAAACAACTAAAAAATTAGTCATTTACTTATTAACATAAAAAATTAATTTAAATGTATACAAAAATACCAGTAGAAAAGGGCATAACTCAAGTTAGAAAAAATTATTATTTTAATGCGATGGTTTTGAGATTTGGGAAACTGTTCATCAGAAGTTAACTTAATATGCACTAAATCGTAAACTTACGACTGCTATCGAGAAACAATTGGAACAGATTTGAGGGGTTATGAAGACAGTAGAATTTTCGATAGCAAAATCCAATAAAAGTAGCAGCCAAAAGTTCTGGCATATTTTATAAGAATTTTTTTAAGCTCAGTATGCAGCTCTAAAGAAAAAACAAACTCATATATTTCGTGGATGAAAAAATGTAGTAGGGACGGAAAGTTGACAGATGATTTTCTATTGTGAACAGCTCTTTACAAAGGAAGAAGATATGCAAACGTAAATAAACAAAACGAAAAACATGAGTAGAAAGCGGTAAATATTTGTCGCTGATTATGTATTTGTTCTTACCTTTTTCATGGCTAAAAATGAATAAAAGGTGTAGAAATTGAAGAAAAACTAAAAGCATTACATAAATTGCTTTGTATATAAATTTTTCGCGCATCGTATTTTTTTGCACTGTTTTCATATGGAGTTTTTGGTTTTCATTAGAGGTGCGTACCGACCTTAAGAAAAAAAAAACAAAGAGTTCTGTTAAAATAAATTATAGTACGAAAAAAGTTTTTAATGTATGCCGCAGTAGTCGACTTGGTGGCAGTGACTGCAAGCATTCTTAGGGAAGAGACTTGATCATACCAACATCTAAAAGAACGTACTATCGTAATGTGGTCGCCTCACTGCAGAAAGTACTACTCGTATTGCCTTCCATTGTATTGACATAAGAAACCATCAAATGTTCTGTTATGGCTTGAAGTTTTAGGCTTCTTCAAGAGTCATACCAAAAATAATGGAAAGAGTTCGGCTAAAAATCGTAAAAACGCTTTGTTGTTGTTGTTGTTGTTGTTGTGGCACCTAGCTTAACTCCACCTGGAAGCAGACAAGGCTAGTCTAACTCGTCAAGGTCATCTGACAAGAAATCCAACTGTTTCGACGGGTCCAGACCGAAGGGAGAGGGCTTTTACATGAGTTGACTTAGGCATGCAAAGAGGTATCGTGCAGGGATACATTGCATGTAGGACATACGTTGGGTAAATAGGGGGTTCAAGTCTGGGTAAGTAGGAGTTAAGTCGACTACAACATCCAGATCTTAATTTTATTAGTCATAAACCTAAGCCCGTTTAGGTTATAAATTCTTAGTCACAAGATCTGGTAACCAATTCAAATAGAACCTAAAATGGAGGTCTTAACATCTGATCAACAGAGGTAAGATTATAAGCTGGGAAGAGGCTCGTTTTATAAAAGAAAGAATTTGACTCGTATAATAAAGATGTGCGTTATGATCCGCATAACAAAAACTTTTATCTAATCAGAAGAAACACATAGTTTCGAATAAGACCGTCCAATCCTTCAATTGGTCAATGTGAAAGAAAAAAAACTCTGACGCCGATTGCTATGGTTTATCCCGGCAAGCGAACCCTAAATCGTGAGTGTGGTATCTCCACAAGATTAACACAACTCCATAAACTGACTTTTTTTTTTTTTTTTTATAAATTTAGGTCTATAGTACAAAGTACCTTACAGACTAGCGATAAACACCACTGGAAGTTTCATTAGGAATGAACTCTCCGCAAGCAGGCTATTTAGAGGCCGTGATAGTGGAACAGTGCGGACTGCCATCCGGAAAGCCAATGTTCTAGTCGACCATTATCCAAAATTATAGAGAATTAATTTTTTGAATTGCGGTCGCCCTTTCGGCAGCGAATTACAAGGCTCCCGAGTGTGTTTATGGCACGAATTAAAAGCCGCATAAAAGTCAATCGGCCGTTCGAAGGCGGTCCCTCTATTTGTTGGAAAAAGATCAAGACGCACGATACAAATTGGATGAAGAGTTCAACCGAATATTCCTTCAGCGGTTACAAAGCGCCATCGAATACTTTCAAAACTGGAGCGCTTTCATCCATTTGGTGTAGCCGCTGCCTCTTGATTCGCTGGACTACGTCAATGTCGCTGTATAGCTCGTACAGCTCGTACAGCTCATCGTTCCATCGTCTACGGTATTCGCCGCTGTCAAAGCGCAAAAAAATCATAAATCTTTCGCAAAAATTTTCTCTCGAAAACTCCTAAAGCCAACTCATCAGATGTCGGCATCGTCTAGGCCAGTGTTCCATATGTCAGAACGGGAATAATGAGCGACTTGTAGAGTTTGGTTCTGTTTCGTCGAGAGAGGAATTCACTTTTCAATTGCCTACTAAGTCCAAAGTAGCACCTGTTGGCAAGAATGGTTCTGCGTTGGATTTCAAGGCTGACATTGTTGTTGGTGTTAGTTCAAAGATAGATGAAACTAACTAATAAGTTGTGACTGTCAACAGTGATGTGGGAGCCAAGGCGCGAATGCGATAATTATTTATTTGATGACGGGAGATATTTCGTCTAACCCTCATTTACTACCATACTCCTTCGCTTCGCTTCTTTGTCTAACATGGAGAAAACAGAACTTACGTGGTGGTGGTTATGGCCAGTGATATTAATATCACACGATAAAGAGTCATCCTATCTGAAACCTCGTTCGGTATCGAAAGGTCTGGGAGTGGTCTTTCCCAATTCTGACTACGCTTCTGGTGTTATCTAGGAATATTGCAGAGATATCAAATTCAGACGTAGGGACGTGCAATCGAATGTATCTATAAAATCGATGAAAATATGGTTTGTACCGATTCTTTTCTCTCGGGTCATGCTTTCGTCCGACCATATTCTGCAAAGAATCTGATTCATGCACCTTGTCAGTTCTTCGCTGCCGTATTTAAATAGCTCTGCCGGTAAGCCATCGGCTCCCGACGCTTTGTTATTTTTTAAACGGGCAGTCGCTATTCGAACTTCTTTATAGTCGGGTGATGGAACTTCTATACCATCGTCATCAATGGGGGTTTCGAGTTCACCATCTCCTGGTTTTTCACTATCACTGCCATTAAACAAGACGAATAAGTGTCCCTCCATACACTAAGTATGCTATGGACATCTGTCACCAGATTACCTCCTTGGTCCCTACATGAGTTTCTCCGGTCTTGAAATCTTCTGTAAGTGGTCGCATCTTCCCATGGAATTTTTGAGCATTACCCTTGTCGGCCAGTTCCTCTTTCTTTTATTGTATGCAAACGCGTCCCGCTTTCCTCTTCAGGTTTCGGAATCTTTCCTCTTTCCGGTCTCGGTATCTAAACCAATTGTTTCCGAAACAGCAATACGTAAAGAGTTTGCGATTTCATTTCACAGCTCCATGATATCGAGTTGTTGATGAGTGCTCTGAGAGACCAGATGTGCAAGCCAACTAGAAAACTGCTACGATTGCAGCTTTTCGACGTCGAGCCATCCTTGTTTTTTGACGGGTATGCTTTGCTGCACAGAGTCGAGTGCGTATCTTTGCTGCTAAAAGATAGTAATCCGAGTCGATATTTGGCCCTCAGAACGTACGCACCACTAGAATACTGGATACATGTCTTACGTCTATCACAGCATGACCGATTTAGTGGCGAGTTTTTCGATCCGGCGACAGGCATGTAACTTGAGGAATTTTCGTGTGATGGAAACTGGTACTGTTGGCGAGAGCAGTGCTCATAAGTGCGTTCTAGGCTCTCATAGAAACCATATTTGGTCACATCATACATCTCTTCTGTCGGGGCGTGGGCACAAAGCAACGAAATGTTGAAGAACTTCGCTTTAATGCGGGTTGTGGCTAAACGTTCATCCACCCGGGTGAATGACAGGACTCGGCGACGGAGTCTCTCTCCCACCACAAACCCAACACCAAATTTGCGCTCCTTCATATGTCCGCTGTAGTACATTTCACAAGGACCCACCTGCGTCGGTCCATCGGAATTCTTGGACGGCGGCGGTGTCAGCCTTTAGACTTACGAGGAGATCAACCAGCTGAGCAGCGGTACCTTCACAATTAAGATAATGGACATTCCAGTTGCATTTTCTCAAATGCGTGAGCCTTTAAACATTTGCAGGGATCGTCATAAAAAGGGGGGTCTCTCATCCGAAGCATTTATTGATTTTTCATTGGGCTATAATTTTTTTGTGGTGTTTCCCAAACCCTACACACAACCGTACAGAGTTCGCCTTCTCACTTTAGCTCTCCTCCGACCGGATGTTTGATGGCTACCAAGAGAATAATTGGTTTAAGACCGAAAGTCGTGAGCTGCTTGAACCATATGTAAAAAAAATCGTTTCTAGCCACTCCCAGATGAATGGTAGTCAAAAACATTCCTCACCTGCGTGAACTTCTACAGACGGCCCCAAATATGGACAATTGAAATATCTTCTCTCGGCCTTATGGAAAAATCAAAATAATATGGAGTTATTTCCCCGCTCACTATACTAAAAAAATATATAAGCTTCAAGGGGGGTAGACAATCTATTTACCGTTGTTCCAAATCTAATATGTCACTGTGGTACAAACCCATAGTAAATGAGTCAATGCTGAGCAACACTTACCGATATCGCCAACGATTCATCATTATTTTGATCTCTTTACGCTCCGGCGTTATGGTTTGTTCCTTGCCTTTACGTAAACTTGGCAGGGAATTATTTAATACGAAATCAATAACTGCCTTTTTCATGGCGAATGTGTAGTCTGATCCAATTTCACTGATAGTTTCATTGCGTTCGGTATGCCACTTATTCAACGCCGGTCTTATGAGTGCATTTATTCTTTATAGAAAAAAAAATTTGCAGATTTGATCTCAGAGGTCTTCGCACATCAACTACTTTACCTGTTGAGTAAACGCGTGCGCATTGGCGCAACATGAAATGTTTCGATTCCATGCTTGATATAATAGTAGTAACGCAGCATTTGTTTCTCCTCTTTATTCGGGAACTTATCAACACCACTTCCATCCGTCATTTCGACATCTTCATCTTCGCAGGTAATTAGTTGAACTAATTTCTTTCGAAAATTCTCTCGTTCCAAACGCATCTCCATATAGGTGCGTACTCCTAAGGAGTGGAGGAATGTTATAAAATACCAATGGCCCAACACCAAATCATACTTACTTTCTTTTTTCCTCTTTTTCTGTTTATTCTTCGAACGCATCTCACGGGTATGGCATAACAAGCTATCCGGCAATGATGTGGAAATCATTCTGCCATCAAATATTGCAGAGGTACACTCGGGCATATTGAGCTCATACCACAGACGACGGGATCTGTAGCGCGGATTGGCACGCGACTTCAATATACTATTTAGCACATCCGGTTTCGGGCGATTGTAGACTAATTTTAAATTAGAGCAAGGCCGTTTAACGGCTCCGCTGGATGAGGACGCCTGGGCCATGCTAGCGTAATTGATATGGATATCAGATTATCGTAATTATTCACAAAAATTACACAGAATTATATTTTTCTATAAATAGACGTATTTTTCCTATATTTCAATTGAATGTGAAAAAATCGTAAATGTCAGCAAGCTGAATAAGTAACAAGTTTCTCCAAATTTTCTTGCTTGCTCATCATTATGTTTCATCACTTTCTATTTTAGCTCTGCATAAAACTCAATTTCCTCTATCAAATAATGTGACTTCCGCTTAGTGAACGGCGCCATCTATATGTGGACTTGCAGTATTTTCAATGACTCGTTAATTTCACAGTGACACTAATAAACAGCTGATACAACTGCACAGCTGTCAATTTGGCAGTTTTTATGTCAATCGCACGCATTTCATTGTGCAACCAAATAAACTGGAAAATCTGCTGGGAGGTAATTACCGGCTATTTTAATATGTTTAATTATCGATTTAAATAAAAAAGTTCAGTGTAATCCACCGGGTCGTTACTAAGTGTACAAGCAAGCTCCTTTAATTTCATATTCCAGCAACAGCACAAGTTTTCAAATTGAGCACTTAATATAGAAAGATGCAGTGGTTATCGGCACTGTGCTCTGTTGATTTTGTTAATTTTTTTAATAAATTACTTACTGTATTAAAATAAATTTATTAACGCTTGACTTTAAAACATCTAAACTCCTAAGCACTTCTTTTAATAATTAGTTTGGCTTGTTTTCTATGTATAAACATAAATCTTTTTGGTTTCCTTGACAGCCTTTGTGCGTGCGTTAATTGAAGGCAGGCGTCAAGTCTGAAGCAGTAGAGTTCAAATTAAAATAAAGCGTAAACAAATCCAATAATTATGTTGCTACAACAATTCACCCGCGCATTCCACACGACGCGTTTAGTGTTCGCCGGCGTAGAGAAGAGTGCATTGGCAGCATTGCGCAAGAAGACAGGCTACACATTTGCCAATTGTAAAAAGGCGCTTGAAATGCACAATAATGATATCAATTTGGTAAGTGTGATTAAACAAAATTAATAATAAATTTACTAAAAAAAAAGTACATTTATTATTTTGCAGGCAGAAAAATGGTTGAATGAGCAAGCTCAGAGTCTTGGTTGGTCGAAGGCTACTAAACTAGCGGAACGTGCCACTGCTCAAGGCTTAGTAGGCGTATTGATTCATGGCAATATTGGCGCTATGGTCGAAGTAAATTGTGAAACAGATTTTGTGGCACGCAATGAGCATTTTAAAAATTTTGTCGATCATGTTTCACGCATTTGTGCTAAATACACAGAGACTACAAATTTTGATGGTGATTTATGGAAGGTATGTGCACCAAATAAAGATACGCCGTGTGAGACAGTTAGTTTGCGTAAATCTTCTAATATAATATACGAACGCATACATTAGTATTGGTGATATATAATTTCCAAAAAAAAAGTAGGGCTTAGAAAATGTTATTTACTAATAATATTATTAGATATTTTAGAAGACATATGTATGTATGTTTATTTATTTATCTAGAAATTGCATTAACAGATATTTTTTACATGTAAGTTTATAAACATACGTACTATGCAACATTATATAACCTAACATAGATAATTTTTGAAACGTTTTTCTCGAGGAGCGCTGAAATTTTGTAAAGCGGATACCCGGTTAAGTACCTCCACCAAATATGGATCCTATATATATAGCCGCCCGTCAAGGATAAAGGATCAGATTAGTAAGAAAATTGATCATTCCGAAATTCTCGAGCGCGTCAGATTAAAGTAGAGTGAGTTAATTACATGCTAAAATCTGACAATTAGCAAGTGACGTAAAGAAAGGGGAGGGCTACAAAGATGTAAAAAACATTCTCGAGCGTGGCTGAACTTTTTTTTATTTTGAAGGAAATAATTCAAGGTTAACGAAAAATATATAATTTGACGATTTCTCCAAGCCGAAATAACAAAAATTGGTCAATAAAATTTAATACGTGCAGCTGCGTGATACCTATATTCCCCTCTACGCGTTTCTGTTCCTCTCTCACTTTTACTCTATCCATTAATCTCTAACTCTGCTCACACTCGAATTCTGTTGCCATGACATCATTACAGCTGATCACATTGCTCGTTCGTGGAGTTATAATATATACAAAGTATTTCGTAAAAGAGCAAAGTGTAGTGGAATGTGGCAATGCATCGGAAGTTTCTGAAAATAGCTCCGAATCACATACTACTGTGGATTCCACATCTACTGCGACTGCCGGCATATCTCAATCAATTAAGTTCAATGACTTAAAAAAGTTATTTTTTTTTAATTATCAGATTAGGCGAATCCCTCCAGATAATCGTCAGATTATGAGACAGCACGTCTAGGACATAAAGATGAACCATATATATCTTAATCACCATATATATCATTCAAAATGGCGAATTTTTTTAGCACATTGCAATAATGGCCTTGAGTTTGCGTCAAATCCAAATCGTCAGATTATTAGATGAGAGCATTTTTTTTAGGTTCATTTAACATGCCCTTATAAAATCTGACGCGATCGATAACATTTTTTTTTCTTCTCATTTTCAACCATTACGTACGACCACCTTCATCATCCCCAAGCGGGTTAGGGGTTCAAGAATTTACCCGCGGTAAGGCATGCCTGTCGTAAGAGCCGACTAAAATCCATAGCTCCCGCGATGCCGCTACAACAACAACAACAACAACAACATAGCTCCCGCGACAGTCGGGTCATTATACCGGAACGACCCTGATTTTTGTCCGGCCAAGGACTGTCACTCCCGCGATGTCCCCCGAAGCCCCATTTGGAGAATTTTCTGCGGTTACAACAACAACAACAACCACCTCCATCATGCAAACGATCAGATTAACATACGTATATTATTAAAAATACGTAGTATCAATATCTGACGCGCTCGAGTGTCATACAATAGATTTTTCTTACATTTTTGAAAATCTATAGCCGCTCCCCCACCGAAGAAAAGGTACACATCTTATAACATTTTTTTCTTTTTATTACCTATGCTTCGCAACTCAATAGGTCTCTATGACGCTCGATTAAATACCCCTGCGGGTTAGGGGTTCAAGAATTTACCTGCGGTAGGGCATGCCTGTCGTAAGAGGCGACTAAAATCCAATAGTTCCCGCGACAGTCGGGTCTTTATACCGGAACGACGCGGATTTTTATCCAGCCAAGGACTGTCACTCCCGCAATATTCTCCGAAGCTCAATTTGGGGAATTTTTCTACGGTTATTTATTTAGCATCGTGGACTTCCCTACTATATATTTTTATTTATAATTTTTATTGAATAGTTTTTTATTCCAGAATATTTTTTACATAGCAATTTATAAGAAATCGAAGAATAAATTTAAATTTTAATTGAAAACCTCCGAATGCGTAAATCTTCCTATTTGATACAAAAACTTATTGATTTTAAACTAATGTAATTAATTTTATTTAAAATATCTCAATTATTTAGTTATTTTTGTCAAACAAGTAAATAATTATTAACCTGATTTCAAATTTATTACACTTCCTCCTACAGCTCGGATTTGAAGCTGATGCACTGAAGAACCTTCGCACTACAGATGGTAAAACCCTGGGCGATCACCTGGCCCTACTCATTGGTGCTGTTGGTGAAAATGCATCAATCAAACGTGCAATATGTTTTAAAACCAGTAATGATATGCAGCTAGCTGGATATGCGCATCCAACCCCAACGAATGCAACTGTAACCGAAAACACAACACAAATTGGCAAATATGGTACAATTGTTGCCTTCCGTGGTAGTGGATTGGATGAAGAACTGCAAAAGAATATTTGCCAGCATATTGTTGGACTTAATCCGGTCAAGATTGGAGAAGAAGGAAAAGATAAGCCGGTAGCTAATAAAGATGATGAGACATGTCTCATACATCAAGAGTATTTACTCGATCCGGATCGCACTGTAGGCGAAGTGCTTAAGGAGAATAATGTCGCTATTATTGACTACCAACGATATGAATGTGGTGAAGCTACAAAGAATGAACGGTTAGAGCAGGCTGAATTAAGTAATTAACTGAAAACATATTTTGCTGCACATGAATTGTTAAATAATAAATGAAAATATTGTTGTTTTTACAATTTAACCACGACATAATTCAAAAGCTAAATAAATAAAACAATAGTAAAAAATATGAATTTTTAATTATTCAAATTTAAAAAAAAGAACAACTAATAATGGAAAAATGTATAATAATTGGGCTTAGCTTAAGCTTGAATAAATAGTAAAGTAGCCATGTATGTAGAAGTAGACTTTATTTACCACATCTACATATGTACATATTGTAGGTTAGTCTATATAAATGTATCAACCCCTCATCAGTCACAAGATTGTCACACTATACAGTTCAACGTTGCTGCGCACTGGTGGAACTACGCATGAGCGCCTTCAACCAAAAAGCACTTTGTATACACTAACAAAACCAGGCATGAGCACAGTTATATAAGCGATATGGGTGAGAGAAATGATACAGGTGGGTAGGAGAAGAACTTAATGTAAGGTTTTTCATGTATCCAATATGAGTGTAGAACGACGCTGTAATTATAACCAAAAATAACTGAAGAATGGAATAAAAGCATAATAAAAGGGGGGACCGCTTAGCCAACTTTTAGGGCAATGCCAAATGCGTTCAACGGCATCGCATGCCGGCATTTACTCAAATGTTTATATACAGAGATTTTACAATGTATATACATACAGATATATACATACATATATATAAAAAGAGTAGAGTTACACTTGCCAAATGGTATTAAGTTTAAGGATTGGGTTGAACTTGAATAAAAGGGGTCATGTACATACCTACTATATACGAAATTTTGATACATTTCGCACTTATACAGATGTACACATATATACTTTTAAAATATTTCTTGATAAATGCATTTTCGAAAAGAGAGTAAATTAATTTTATTTTCGATTTTATATACATACATACATATACTACATATTTTATTATGTATAATTTAAAACTTTTCATAAATATAGTATTTTCTAAAAATCGGTTTTACTGTAAAGTTCAGCTGACAGTTAAATATTTGTATACGTAAAGTTTCGCAAAACTAACCAAATTAAATATGCATGTAAATATGTGCATATGTATGTACGTTAGTTAGTAAATATGTTATAATAATTTTTCACAAAAAGTGACTGCCCCAACAACAACAGTAGCACGGATTAGTTAACACTTTTTCTACTCCATTTCGAAAGCAACAAAAAAGGAACGCAGGGCGTGCATAAAAAACTATAATAAAATAAAAAACTGAAAATATAAAAAAACTAGCAAAAACGTACAACAACAATGTAATCGTAAAATTTTACTCTTAATAACAACAGTAGCAGTAGCAACAACAACAACATTAAGTTAACTATAACAAAATCATTTCATTTCGGACATTTAATATGTGTTTTTTTTTGTTATTTCTTTTGTTGTTAGTGACGGCGCATTGTTGTTGAGGTTGATGGAATTCTAAATGTACATTTTTAGCTAAATTTGACGCGCTGCTCACTGGCGTTGTGTATTTAGTTACGAATTTTCAGTTTCCACGCACTAGTCGCCAAACGCGCAAAAACGCATTTTTCCATTTACACAGCATAAATACATGTTTATGTGCGTAAATAATTAAATTTTAAAATCAAAAAGTTGCACTTTCGTTGTGTGTTTAAAATATTAAGCAGTAAAAAAATCGTTAATAACAATTATAGTTCATATTATTTTTGAAGAAAAGGCGACGCGAGATTAGCCTCAGTAATACAATGAGAGCTGGTGCAGTTTATGTGGAGAAATTTTAGACAAATTATTTGAACTAACGGTACTTTAGTGCAGTACAGTGAATTTGGTGATGACAGTGATAGATGATGCCAACAACAGTTGTGGAAAAACTACAAATTTGTGATTTCATAAGCAAAAGAAACAAGAAATAAAAACTAGTGGATTTGTATTAAAAAATTTTGAAACAAAAATGCTTGCACTGAAGGTCGGGAATCAATAGGAATAAAAATAAAAATATAAAAAAACATATAGGTATATTTACATAATCAACATTTATTTTGATTGAATTTTTTTTTTTTTTTTTGTTATTTTCTAATGGCTACCCAACTCTTTTTTAGAAAAAATTGTTTTACTTATTTTAGCATTATTAAATAAATTTAAGCCACAGTAGGCATGTGGTTAATAATACGTGCTACCTTGCGAAAGGTTATAGCTTCGAATTCTGGCCAGACCATCTGCCAAAATTACAGAGTCAAATTTTTTAATTTCGATCGTAAAAAGAATATCAAATTCTTCGAGCATATTACTGACATGTAAAAAAATCCATCAGTCGTTCGAAGAAGGAGCTTTGCCAAAAATCATATGTATTTTAAATTTATTTTATTTTATTTTATTAATTATTATTATTTTTTTATTTAGAGACTTAAGTTTCATGTTCGATTAATTTGAATTATTTTCAAAGCCCTACTGTGTAAAAATTAATTATCTTTCAAAGAATATCCAATACTAACAGCACAACAAAAATCTGTTTTAAAATTTTTGGTACAAAAAAAATATTTAAAATTCAATTTGCCGTTAAAATTTTTACGTCTTTCAAGTGTTTAACAAACATATGTAAATAGCATGGTATAAAAAGAAATATTTAAATGTAAAAAGTGATTTTAGAAAATAATTAATTATATACATACATATATAAAACGCATACACGTATATAAAGAACGTTTTTAATACTAGAACTCCGAATGCTCGTTGTATCGCCGCAAGGAGTCAGTCATGCTGCAGTTCAATTTCATTAAACAGGTAAGAAGAGCACAATCGTAAATATTATATATTGTGCATATGTATTTATGTATGTATGTATGTACATAGGTATTACTTAGTTTATATCCAAAAGTTATTATATGAATAAAATTAAAGTATTGCCATCTACATCTTAGATGTCAATGATGACAACTTTTACATGTAATTATTTTATATGGGATTACTTTTATGGTGAGCTTTGGAGGGTTAAAAAAGCTTATTATTGCCATTTCTGCACGCCTTATGGCGCCAAACAGCAAGAAGAAGCAGAGGCGATGGGAATAATGTTATTAATTCGGCTATAATCGAAGTTTAAAAAATCAGAAGCCGTTAAAAAATATTTCCCGCTCTTCCTAACATAACGTATCATCGTATCAGAATGACGAGCTGTGTTGATTTATCCAAGCCCGTCTGTCTGAAAGCAAACTAGTATATAAATTTATTGAAGTATTTGAATGAAATTTAGTATATGGGTAAATTTTTGTAATGCATTTATCACTTGTCGGAACTGTTCAGATCGGTCGACTATAGCATATAGTTCCCACACAACCGGTTAGTTCAGATTTGTGATTTTTTGCTTTAAATACTTCAATAAAGCATCTAAGAGTATGAAAAAATTGATATTCTTCACAAACGTAATGATAAACATTGACCCCGAAAAACATCGAAATCGGAGGATAATATAAGTAATATAGTCACCATACAACCGATTTGTTCAGATATGAGGTTTTAGGTAAAAAATTACCCAAAAAAGCATCTAAGGTGGTAAAATTTGGCATTCTTCACACGTTCGTCAAATAATTAATGACACTGAAAGTCAGCGAAATCAAATTTCGCAATTTTATTTTGCAAAATTTGCTATAAATTTGATATCTTCATCGAAGGATATAAAGATTTCGGTATGATCGAAACCAGCACTTTTTTCTTGTTTTTTGCATATTTTTCCAAAGTTAAAGAACTTCAATGAAATTTTCCTTTGAAATTCAGAAAGGATTCTGAGACCAGCACAACAATTTTCAGATTATGTGTGTACTAAATTAAAAAAAAAAATGCACTCAAAAACATTTTCTAGGACATACCCTTTCCAAATAAATAAATTAATATTACTACCAATTTTAAAATTACTACAATAATTGCAATACTGTGATCTATATATATATATATATATATATATATATAAGAAACAATATCATTTTAGTTACACATAACTAAAATGGCGTTTTTTTTTGTGTTTTTGATATATCTCCTTCATAATAAGAAATATATATTTCCAAAAAGTGGACCAAGGAATGATCTATTAGAAAAAATAATACTATTTATGGTTTTATTCGCTTGAAGCTTGATGCATACATAGGTAGTTTTTTTTTTTACCTAGATTATCAACTTTTTACTGATTCAGTTGCTTAAAATTATTTTCTCCCCAGGGAGGTGGAGCAGATATCGATCTACTATATGAAAATAAAAGAAATTATGGTTTGATTTGTTGGACGTTTTGTACGGAGGTATGTCTTTATCTAGATGAACATATAAGTTCTTATCTTTGAAGTGAACCATAGACCAGATTCCATTTGCTAGACTATGTTGCAAGCTATGGTAAAACTACAAGCTATCCAAATTAAAATTTGAAACGCCTTGGATGCCCATAATTTTACTCCCTACTAACCGCGCTTTAAAATATAAACCGACCAACTTATGCACCGAAACGCATTTTGCCAATGTGATTTACGTTAAAATACTCGCAAGAAAATTAAAAACTGACGAAATTTTTAAAGCGAAGATAACAATATTGTGATATCCTATTCTATTTTAAATGACTTCAATTAAACATTTTTCTTGTATTCACCTCGGCACTTAAAAAATCTCAAAACGAGTCCTTTAATCTTTCGCCATTCGAGTTGTTCATTGTTTCTCTTACTTTGTAATATTTTTTATATAATGGAGTACTTACAATAAAAAGCAACATAAATATTTGGTAGATACTTTTTCATATTTTTATCGCTAACTTTTTCTTGTTACCAAAATCAAAACCATAGTTTGCTAAGAATATTTTTTAGCAATATATATTAGAATTGAAAGTTTGCTTTCTCTGAGATAACGAGATAACAATTTTTTAACAAAATTAGTTGTCGTTCAATTGACTACTACCCTGTAGTAAATATAAACAAAATATATTTTTTTTAACGTGGATATAGTAAAATTCCTGATATATAAAAATATAATTATGCCATCTGCTCCTCATATAGGAGGAAAATTCAATGAGCCATCATAATTCAACTTGATATCGTAAATTACAATTGTTGAAGTACTTGTATAAACAAAAGAACCTAAAGCATAACAGAATGTCATTAATTGAAGATAGATAAATCATTGGGACAATAAAAATAATCATTTATTAATATTAGGGTGTCCCTAATTTTTTATTGGCATAAAATGGCATAGTACTTTGGTCCGAAGTATGTAAGTACGAGAAGGAGAAGAGATAGATCCACCGAAATTTAACGTAACAGAATCACGATTTACCCATGTCCGTCTGTCCGTCTGTCTATTTGAAAGCAAGCTAGACCATTTTTTTTTTAATTTTTGAGATATTTCAACCAAACATGCTAGGACCTATACGTTTAAACGATCATATATCGGAACCGGCCAGATCGTACCATTATAGCATATATACGACTGATTTTACAGATTTGTAATTTAGGGTCATAATTCCTTAAAAAAATAATTTAGGGTCATAATTCCTAAGAACGTGAAATTTGGTATTCTACAAAAACATAATGAAATGCATATTAGTACTGAAACTCATCGAAATCGGACCACTACAACATATAGCTCCCATACACCGATTTGTTCAGATATGAAGATTTGGATTAAAAATCCCCCAGCATGAAATTTGATATTCTTCACACGTTCGTCAAATAATTAATGAAACTGAAAGTCATCGAAATCGAATTTTGAAATTTGCAAATTAATTTGATATGTTCATGCAAGGTATAAAGACTTCGGCATGGCCGTTCTTTTTTTCTTGTTATAATTTATAGCCTAAAAGTAGATTTTTATATTTATCATAAAATTTGCCTTAAAAACATTTTACATACAAATTGGATGTAATTCTTTCACTTTTATATTTAATGCATTTTCTCGTAAAAAAATGAACGCACAGCTATCTAAAGTACATCTTTTAATAGGAAATTAGCGCTAAACAAAAAAGGTCTTCATAGATTTTAGGGAGTACTGATAGAAAAAAATCAACTTGGTAAGCAATGAAAACCGGGATCTATACAGGGGAGGTACTATTTGCAATAACCTTTTTTTGACAGATCACGCGTGAGTCGTTTCAAGCTGTCATGTTATTTCATCTTATTTTTGTTCAGTATTATTTGGCATTTCAACAACGTTTACAAATCATTCAACTTTATTACGAAAATTCACGTTCTGTAAAGAATCGGCTTATTGAGCATACTATTCGCAACACCATCACCCATCTTGAGACCCAGCATTCCTTTTTGAATGATATTCGACCGAATAGACCACGTCCAGCATGTAGTGAAGAAAATATAGCGGCCGTAGCTGAGAGTGTACACGAAGACTGTGGAGAGTCGATTCGGCGCTGTTCGCAGCAACCCGGACTGAAGTATGGAACGACTTGGCGTATTTTACGTCGAGATCTTAAATTGTTAAGAAATACAGCTTGTGCAAGAAGTAAAGCCGCTCGACCTTCCCAAAAGACATCGCTTCGCTCTATGGGCTCTTGAAAAGTTCCAAGAAGATCCGACGTTTTCGAGCCAAATTTTTTTCAGCGATGACGCCCATTTCTGGCTCAATGGGTATGTAAAATAAGCAAAATTGCCGCATTTGGGACGAACAGCAACCTGAAGATATTCAAGAACTGCCATTTCATCCAAAAAAATTAATGATTTGATGTGGTTTGTGCGCCGGTGGAATCATTGGTCCGTACTTCTTCAAAAATAATGCCGGTGAGAACGTAACGTAAGGACGACCGTTATTGCGCCATGATAATCGATTATTTGATGCCTGAAATTGAAGCTCATAATCTCCGCGATATTTGGTTTCAACAAGACGGCGCCACTTTCCACACATCGTATCAATCAATGGGTTTATTGAGAGAACACTTCGGTGAGCAGAAAATTTCACGTTTTGGGCCGGTCGATTGACCACCAAGATCGTATGATATAACACCGTTAGACTTTTTCCTTGGGAGATATGCAAAGCCTGAAGTCTATGCGGACAATCACGCTTCGATTCAAGCCTTGGAGTAAAATAGCACGCTTGTCATTCGCCAGTTACCAGTCGAAAAGCTCGAACTAGTCATCGAAAATTGGACTCTACGGATGGACCGTCTGGGACATAGCAGCGGCCAACATTTGAAAGAGATAATCTTCAAAAAATAAATGCCAAAGAATGTTGTTTCGTATGATAATAAACATTGCCAACTAAATTACATTTTTTGTGTTTATATTTTCTTTAAAAAGTATGGAACCGCGAGATGGGTTTCCCTTTATATAATACATACCTATCTATTAATATGCAGTTTTGCACCTGAAGACTACGATGACTCTAATATGAAAGTTAATTTGTTTGTCGTTTACATTTTGATAAAGTGCCGACTTTGATAAAAAATAAAATATTGATACTCAGATTCTACATAATTTGCTTATCAGTGTTATTAGGGTTGTGTTGTTTGTTTATTGCTGATTGTTGAATCTGTTCAAAATGAGAGAAGAGCGAATAGCGATGTATGCACTATAATGGCAATGATAATATTTCAAAGGTTTATTGAAAAATTTACGATACAGAACAATAGAAAGGCAAACAGACGCATCATAAATAGTAAAAAAAATATGGAGATCGTGATTAATTACAATGATTTCAATAATGAGTTGTGGAAGAAAATAATTTGCATTTATCTGAGAGCTTTCAACTACGCACTACACCTGAGATGAACAACTTTAATTAAACGCAACGGTAAGTAAAGCATTTCTAAAGAAATTTAGTCACATGTAAAGTGTTTAGAAAATATCAAAATACCAAAAAAATTTCCTAATACATGCATGTGAATATTTCTGTATGTACACTTTTCTTAGTTACAACGAAAGAGTTTGCGCCGCACTTCCGGCTATCAAATGACAATCAACTTTGGTCAGCGAAGCACTCTCACGGGCATTTTAGGGCAAGCTTATTTGTATACTTACATACTAGTATGCTGGTATATGTATGTAGGTATGCAAAGTAAGCTGCAACCAAGGCGGAAGTCAGTGGGAATATTTTGGCGGTCAGACAAAGAAATCTTTGGCTTTTGGTAATTAAATGAAATAGGGTCAATAGTAAACGAATATGAATATACATAACTACACATAAATATAAATAAAACAGAGAGCAAATGGGGAATCAGATTTTATTGCCTAGAACACTCATCAAACCGAACAGCGGAATATGTAAATCTGATTAATGGCTTATTAGAAGATTTTACAATTTTTATATTTTATATATGTACATATAAGTGGAGATATCCACACACCTCAAGGTATTAAATAAAAGAAAGCTTTCTTTAGTTGCATTAAAATATTTTATTTAAATACAAGTACGTATGTCGAAAACTAAAAATTTATATCGTGAAGCGGAATCTAAAATTACAGAATTCCCCAAAAGACAAGAGCTCCAAGTTTTTTATTCAATTCTTGTTTTTTTCAATAAAAACCTTATAGTTTTTGTAATTTCGCCTCCTACTTTGTTATTTTTTAAACCTGCAATCGCTATTGAAACTACATCATAGTCGGGTGATGGATGGAACGTCTACATATATCATCGTCATCGATTGATGATTCGGGTTCGCAATCTCCGTATGTTTTATTTTCACAGTAGTTTAGCAGGCTGGATAAGTATTCCTTTCATAAGCTCAGTATACTCTGAACGTCGGTCACCAAATATCCTTTCTTGTTTTACAAAATCAGCTCAATTTTTCGTAGAAATTTCGAGTATTTTCCCTACTGGCTGTTTCTTCACATTTCAGTTTTTCGTTTCTTCCATCTGAAAGAAAAAATACTGACTTTCATGGGAAACATACCGAGAGATGAAGTGAGAGGTAATGCGTCTCACTTCTACAGAGCGGTCAGCCAGTTTTTTCTCTCTCCACTGCGGTATCACAATACACATCGAGTACATCGTATTAACTTTTCGAAAACTTGTGATTTGTGACATTTTCGACGTCGAATCTTCTTTGCATTTCTTTTCGGGCGTTCTTGGCTGCCCAGAAGCGGATAAATATCTTGGCTGCATCAAAATAGTGTGAGCTAGTGAATGTTAAGGCCCCGAAAAGTACACACATCTACGATATACTAGAAATAGCTTCCATCTATCGCAACATGGTCGATCTTGTTTGGCAACTTTCGATCCAGTGATACCCTGGTCGCCTGATGATTTGCTTCATGTCGGAATCTGATATTAAAGATAACAATATTTCCTGCCCCGGCGAAGTCAGTCGATCAGCCTCAGCTTGTTAGGGAATGCTTTATCGTGAGGGCTGAATTTTCTGACTTTTGTGCCAAAAAATGAACTCATAAAAATATTTTAGTTGAAAACACTTATCTGAATAAAGATTTTCATATGTGTGTATTTATGTATATCAAATTTTGAGTATATATTGATAAAAGTAAATTTAAATTGGCCTCTTGCGGGAATATAAATAACGGGGGATCCATTTCGAGGTTCCCTCCATTTCTTAAAGAAAAAAAAACAATTCAAATTTAATGGGGAATGTTTATTATCATTCGAAAGAACATTCTTTGGAATTTATTTTTTGAAGATTATCTCTTTCAAATGTTAGCCGCGTCTACGTCTCAGATGGTCCATCCGTTGAGTCCAATTTTTGATGAGTCGTTCGTGCATTTCGACTTGTAACTGACGAGTGACACGCGTGATGTTTTCCTCCAAGGCCTGAATCGAAGCGGGATTATCCTAATAGACTTTAGACTTTCCATATATCCACAGGAAAAATTTAACGGTCTAACGATCTTGGTGGCCAATCGGCCGGCCCAAAACGTGAAATTATCTGCTCACCGAAATGTTCTCTCAATAAATCCATTGATTGATGCGATGTGTGGGAAGTGGCGCCGTCTTGCTGAAACCAAATGTCACGGAGATCACGAGCCGATGATTCCACGAGCCCATAAACCACACCAAACCGTGTTTTTTTTGGATTAAGTGGCTACGATTGAATGCTCTTCGTCCCGAATGCGGTAATTTTGCTTGTTTACATACCCATTGAGATAGATATGGCTTCATCGCTGAACAAAATTTGGTTCGAAAATGTCTAATCTTCTTGGGATATTTCAAGAGCCCATATAGCGAAGCGATGTCGCTTGGGAAGGTCAAGCGGCTTCAGTTCTTGCACAAGCCGTATTTTGTACGCTTTCATTTTAAGATCTCGACGTAAAATACGCCAAGTCGTTCCATACGCCACTCCGAGTTGCTGCGAAAGGCGCCGAATCGACACTCCACGGTCTTCATGTACACTTTCAGCTACGGCCGCTATATTTTCTCCACTGCGTGTTGGACGTGGTCTATTCGGTATTATCCAATAATGAATGCCGGGCCTCAAGATGGGCGTTGGTGTTGCGAATAGTACGCTCAGTAGGCCGATTATGTTGACCATAAGTTGAGCGAAGTGCGCGAAACACATTATTTACAGAACATGAATTTTCGTAATAAAGTTGAATGATTTATAAACGTTGTTTAGGCGAAGTCTTTCCATAATGAAATGCCAAGCAATACTGAACAATAATAACATGACAGCTTGAAACTACTCACGCGTGATCTGTCAAAAAAGGCGTTTGAAAAAGTACCTCTTCTTAGATCGCTCTTCATATAAAATGGAAGAGAGCTATTTCTCTTGTGTAAAAATGATATTAATAAAAACAAAAATATTTTTATTACATCTAGGAGCCGCTAATTAAATTAAAAAGAAAAGTGCAACAAAGTTTCTTTCTTAACTTAATTTAGTTTTCTTCCCTTTTTTAAGTTTGTCTTCGTAACTTTAGCATTTCTTTCAGTGGCGAATCCAGAATTTCCAGAAGGGGGGGAGGTCTTAAAATATATCCAATTTTTTTGGAGAATAATCGTTCGAATTTAAGATTTACATTGCTTCCGAAGGGGGGGCTCCGGACCCGAAAACCCCACCCGTGGATCCGCCACTGATTTCTTTAGAGCATTTTTATACCTAATTAAAATGGAATTATTTACTTTCATTTTAAATTGAAAATTAAGGTTTTGAATGCAGTAAAAAGCCATAAACAGCACCTTGATTGAGTTGATGAGTACCGACCACTAACCACCAGCATCTTTCATAGAAAGAAGTCATTATTCAAAACTAATCAACGTATTTAAGCTTTGGAAAGGCTACACACATATTTTTTAATTATTTGTATACCTTTCACGTACCTTTCATGATTTTAGCCATGCCCGTATGTCGCCTGTCTGCTTATCTGTTTGAACGCAAACTAGTCCCTCAATTTTAGAGACATTTCAACCAAACTTGGCAGGAAGATGCACCTATACGTTTAAACGATCATTTATCGTAGCCAGACCACTATAGCATATATACGATCGATTTTTCAGATTTGAAATTTTGGGTCATAAATCCGTCAAAATGGTACCTAAGAACGTGAAAGGTGGTACACTACATATTAGAGCTCTAGATACGCGAGCAGTACGAGCAGCAGGCGTTTCAATGATTTTTTACACTTTTCATAAATAAATTTAGAATTATTAAAAAATAATCTGAGAAAAAAGTCAAAGTGTTTGTCAAAATACTCAGAATGCTCGTCCGCAGCTCGAAAATTTTCGAGTAATGAGCAATGAGAAGGTGTGCGAGTTGCTCCTTGCTCAAATGCTCGCACTGCTCGAAAATGTATGAGCAAAATCTGGAGCTCCACTACATATATACTTTTATAATATAATGTATAATGTAAGTATAATGAATTGCATATTGGTTTTGAAAATCATCGAAATCGGACGAATATAACATATAGCTCACATACACCGATGATTTCAGATGTGAGATTTTGGTAAAAACTCAGTCAAAAAGCTATTTAGGAGTATTAAATTTGGTGTTATCCACAAATATTATAAATTATTTATTGGTACTGAAAATCATCAAAATAGAACGAATATAACGCATAGCTCTCATCCAACTATATTTTCAGAAGTGAGGTTTTGGTCAAAACTTAGCGAAAAAAGCATTTAGCATATAACAATACAACCGATTTGTTCATATATGAGGTTTTGCGTTCTAAATCCGCCGAAAAGTAATCTGAGAACGTGAAATTTAGTATCAATATTAACTTGAATTTACGTGTGTATAATACTAAATTTCACGTTCTCAGATTACTTTTCGGCGGATTTAGAAAGCAAAACCTCATATCAAAGTTATCAATATTGAATTTTGCAATTTGCAATAAATTTGATATGTTCATGGAAGGTATAAAGACTTTGGCATGGACGAAGACAGCGGTTCTTTCTTGTTTAAACTAAAATCTCCACATCTCCGCTACTCCGGTGATAACATACAATTAAAATTCACTTATACGAATTTAACTGTTGTAAATATGTTAAGAAAAAGCGAAATTTTGAAACTATAAACGAGCATAACACCCATTTTACAATAATTCCCCACTTTTACAAAGCATTCACTAATTTTAAAACCAAATCTGTGTGTAGTAATCATTTACCATAGTAAACAGATTTTAATAATTATATTTGCAAACACTTCAAAAATATATTACAAAATAACAACATATAATCCTACTCCAGCCATAAGTAAATAAAACAGTAAGCAAGCTTAAATGAATGAATTAACACAAAAGCAAATATCATTAAGGCTAAACTAAAACTAAATTAAATACCAAAATTGTAATGTAACAGCGCCTCTTTTTACTATTATTAACATTTTTAAATACTTCAATGCCAGAAAATTTCAGCAACTACATGGTATGTATGTTTCGTGCTCTTGTTATTAGTTATCTACCTGTGCTTACCTTTCATCCAATCCCTATCGTGTTGCGTGTTTTCTTTATTTACCAAAGAAAATTTGGCAACATTCCATTGCCAACACTAATGTTTTCAGCACTGTTGCTCCTGCTGGCGTTGAGTTGTATCAAAAAAAGAAGGTTCATTTTTAAAATAGAATTCTTTGAATCAAACAAATGCGCTGCGGGTCAGCAGCGGTCGTAGCAGTTTGACCTTTTGTATGTTTAATGTTATGTATTAAAATAATAATACCAACAATGATAATTATTTATGTATATATTTACATATACATATACATATGTACATAAATGTGAATTAAAATAGATAATTTAATTGAATTGTGTCAGCATTTATCCATTGTATGTAAATGTGTGAAGGGAAATGCTCAACAAAAACCATAAAACAGAAACAGTTACTATGAAAATTAATGAGCTTGACTGCCACAGCTACAAAAAAAGGCATTCAAGTGCCGAAATTTACATACTGACATGAGAAACTTGCACAATGACTTCAATTCAGTTGATTTTTGTGGACATAATTTTAAATTGTTTGCTTAAAAAACATAGTTAACACATGATTTTTAAGACATGGCGGGGGGTAGAGTCAAAGTGGTTTCATTCCGAAGACCAGGAGAAATTCCTAAAGACCTTAGACCAAAAGCTGTCTTGTGCATAAGGGGTCCATTTGCCTTATTGTATGTCCATTCATTTGCTGGAAAAACATCAGGACACCATAAGTTGGAAACCGAATTTTTATGTGATAAAGTTGTCAAAAATGAAAGGGGCTTCAATGCAAGGCGGTGTACTGTTCACACCTCTTTAGAACTTGGTCGAGTTACTTAAGACGACTAAGATGACTGCAAGGCTGTCGTCTACGTAGATTGCTACAATCATGGTCAGCGGTAAATTTTTAAGTACTCTAGATGATCATAAGCAAGTACACTTAAATGTGGTAATAAGTTGGACGGCCAAGACTCATCTTACCTTAAATCCCAGTATGACTCAAACTTTTCGATAACTTTTGCTTCAAAATAGGCCTCAGTTTCGGCGGTCACCTCTTCATTCGACGAAAATTTCTTCCCAGCGATCAATCTTTTGAGGTCTAAGAACAGGAAATAGTCGGAATCAATTCGTAGCCCAATTCAGAGATTTTTGTCATCGATTTCACTAACTTGTGACATGGTGCATTGTCTTAATGCTGTCTTCAAATGCGGGCGTTTTTCGGTGACTTCGTCCTTGAAACGGTCCAATAACGCTATGTAGTAGTCGCTGTCGATGGTCCTTCCTTTTTCAAAGTAGTCAATAAAAAAATTTCCAATCGTTTCATACAGACATTAAAAATACAGACGCCATAACCTTGCCAGCCTACTGTTGTGTTTTTCCACGCTTTGGAGCGGATACCACTCGGTTGACTGTCGATAGGACTTCGGAGCGAAATGATGGAGCTATGTTTCATTCATTGTCACATATGGGTGCAAAAACTCGGGTTTATTACGCTTGAACATCTCCAAGCACTGCTCCGAGTCATTAGCTCGTCGTTGTTTTTGGTCAAAGTGAGCTCGCACGGCACCCACTTTGCTCAGAGCTTTCTCATACCTAAATATTCGTGAATGATATGATGTCCACGTTCAGCTGATATATTTAGAGTGCCTGCTATTTCAAAATCATTTTGTGTATTTTTTTTTATGTATTCGTCCACTGTGTTCACCGTCTTCGGTGCTCATTTCACCACGTATAAACTTAGCATACCAATCTTTAATGGTTAACTTTCCTGGGGCAGTGTCCATCAATCCCAGTTTTTTCTTCAACTGTATTTTTTCACTTAAAAGCAATATTTTATCAACACACGAAATTCTTTTTTATCCATTTTTTTCACAATAACAAAAGTTGCTTCACTCAAAATGCTATAATTCACAAACTAATGATCTGACAGCAGTCAAATCTATTCATACGTCTTCTGAAGGTTAGGTCTAACTAAAATTTATATGAATTTAATTCTAGTAGCGTGGACCGTGAAAGAACAAGGAAGCTCCATTTCGTTCGATCATAAAATTTTCACACACAGAATTTGTACGATGGGAATTTACGCACCGAAAATTAAATTTAAGATTTTCCGGATCTCCAATGTTGTACAGTTTTGTCAAAGTATTGAAATTTGTAATGTACTTAGCTATTTGTATAGAAGTAAAATTTTATTTGCCACTAGTGAAATCGTAACCGCTATTAGCCTATTTTAATGCTAAGCTAAACATTTTAATTCCTTTATTTTTTATACTAAATATTGATGAAAAAAGGCGTATCGGTGTATGGATACACACATGTATATTCTATACTGTACCTACATACATAGCTGGGCGCAAAAAGTTTCCACTCATTTTGCTATTCATTTTATGATTTAACCACCACAAATTATTGCAATTAAATTCATTTTTTCAAGGTTCATTAAACTCCATGTAAAATGCGCTACATACTCGCACATTAAGCATTAATACATTTCTTTTTATGAATCATTATAAAGAAACAATTTTCATCGCATAATTATCCCTGTGGATAGACAAAAAAGAAATGGAAAAAAAATCGCATAATCATCTAAGTGATAGGCACCTTGTGATTTTGCATACAAAAGAAGAGGAAAAGCGACTTCGAAATTTCTTCATCCCATAAAACAAACGCTGCGTTCGTTGGTGCGCTTGCTTTTCTTGCGGCTGTAAATATTTCTCATCTCAAACTGTAAAAAAAAAATTCGAAATTGAAAGTGCATCATCATCATGTTTCTTGTGATGCGTGCAATAATGCGGCATGATGTGTGCGTTTTATTTGTGATTTATGCAAAGAGTACAAGCGAAAACAACAGTAGCAACAAATAACAATAACAAATCAAACAATAAAGAAACGCATTGAAACGATTTTTGAGCATAAAAAGCGCACAACTCAAAAATACGTCAATATTCCAGTTGAAAGAAACAGAAAAAAGTGGAAAAGAAGAAATATGAAACTCAAAAAACCAACGAGAAAACAATTACACACCATTATTACCAATGCGTTGCGTGTGCACTACATTCGAAGAGCCCACATCTCAATTTGAAACGCAACACAGCTTAATAGCTGAAACGCAACAACCGTTAGATGCATTGTAGTAACATCTGCAATACTCATACATACATAACACAAATACCGCATATAACCTATACCGCATCAACCAGCGAAACACATTTGTGTTAATATTGCGCATACAAGGTCGGAGCCTCTAGATAGCAAACGGGGGAGAACATTTCTCCATATTGAATTTTTATTTCATATGTGTGCCACTTGTATGTCAAACTCTACTATAAGAAACCGGTACCCAACCTAGAACCATTTTCGCCTTACTGCCTTCCTTCATTGGCCTCCCATATTTGTTTCCCGTTATTCTGTTCGTGAACTGTGAGAGATATATGACCATATTAACATAGTTCAGCGAATAAATTGTTACGCTGGCTGGGTCATGTCGTACGAATAGGCGGAATCACTATACTTTTGAAAGTATGACTTGCAGTGACCGCTGGATAAAACTGAAGAAGAGAAAGACCTCCTCTCCGCTGAAAGGATCAGGTGAATTGCGACCTGGATCCTTTTGGTATATCCAATAGGTGCAGAATAGCGAAAAGAAGAATCGACTGGCATTATTTTTATTATCAACTTTTAGGGGTCCGACCGAAGTGTTTAACATATTTTGCTCCATTTGCCTGCTTGTGCATTTGAAAAACGTGTGTTTAACATACATGACTTTACCCATTTTGTATAATAATTCAGCTCGCCAGGACTCCTGTTGGCGCTGCCATGCGAAAGGTAATGGGTTCGAGTCGTGGTCTGTACATCATCCAAAATTATAGAAAATTAGTTTAAGTAAATTCCGTCGGAAATAAAAGTTCCTCATAAAAATTCATCAGCCGTTCGCAGACGGCTAAGAATAAACTGTAGGTTCGATAGGAATATGTTCTTTGTTTGCCGAACTAGTTTCTTTTTTTTTCTGGTGACAAGTTTAAGAATTGGGGACGTAAACCTATATTTGTGCTCTGTATAATGCATTTCGAGACGTAATACTCAAATGCTGCCGTAACAGACGTTCTCAGACGTTAGAAAGTAAAACAAATCGTCATATTGCATAGGTGATAAGCAAACCCCTAGTAATGCCTCCGTGATTTCAGCAATTTTTCGAAAAATTTACCATCTGCGTCAAGCATGCCAAGGGACCGGTATGCCGATGGTCTGTATGAGTTTCTCTTCACTTTAACTTTTTAAAACGAAGTTTTGTGATGAACGTAGGCTTGGCGCGACTCAAAATGCAAAAACACCCATAATATTTCTATTACAAACTGTACTAACAAAAGTTTTAACTAATACAGTGTTGAATGTTGTGGGTATTTTTTTAAATATCACAGTTAGTTTTAGTTCGCTAAAAAAAATTTTCTGTCAAATTAATGACTAGTCTTCAACTAAAAGGCTGTTAGTTACATACTTAATTGTGATTGAAGTGTGTTGTTTAGTCTTTTTTATACAAGTATGTACCGGTAACTTATTTCGCGCCTCGGTGACTTTTTAATTAATCGCTATTACCGCTGTTTCGAGTTTGAAAGCAACTATAGACAAGCTAGATGTTTTACTCATGACAAGCAGTGACACTTTGTATGTTTGTGTCATTATGTTTAAGAAATCTGTTAGATGCGCGCATGCGTACACTTTTCCAGATAAAAGATATACTGAGAGGTGCGGATGTAATTTTCTGGAAGTGCATGTACAATTAAATTGATTAAAATCACTCAATTTCGTTTAAATAACATGACAAACTTTATATATTACGGTGCCCGTGGTAGACACCTTGTGGAATTCGAATCCTGGTTATATAGGGTGTTTTTTATAGAGGTACAGAACTTTAAGTTGACATTACTTTTCAAGATGACGACCGATTTAACAGCTGTTAAGTGATTTATTCTCAGTTTGGTTTGGCAATTCATCATGAATAGACTCACGCCTGAACAACGCTTGCAAATAGCGCAATTTTATTCCGAAAACAATGCTTCTGTGCGGAAAACGTATCGCGCACTACGTCCAATGAAACGGACCAATGATTCCACCAGCCCATAAAGCGCACCAAACAGTCAGTTTTTCTGGATGTAACGGTGTTTCAACATACACTTGAGGATTACCTTCACTCCAAATGCGGCAGTTTTGTTTGTTGACGTAGCCATTCAACCAGAAGTGCGTTTCATCGCTAAACATCGCTAAAATCGCTACAATTTGTGATCAGAGTTTGAGAATATGGTCTGCCTCCTTACCCCCAAAAAACTTAGAGAGTCTCAAAAGATTTTTCGTTCGAGAAGCGTCGTCAATACCAATAGAAACTGTACGTGCTGCATGTTTTTGTCATGCGCTTGCTGCTATTTTGTCCCCTTCAAGGTAGTCGCCACCAGATATAATGTACTTATGTACAGCGTTTTCCTCCAATCCTCAAAGCATTTAAAAAAGCAATTTTTTGTGGTCTTGTTCAGCTCCTTCTTCGATGCAGTCTTTATCTCCTCAATCGTAGCGTAGCGTTGTTCTTTCATGGGTACAAAAAAGTCAAAACGGGCCAGATCTGGTGTGGCACCATTACTGTGTGGTTTTTGACGAAGCAACGATGTGTGTCTTTATTGACCGTACGAGCCTGTGACAAGAACTCATTTTCAAATCAAATAACTTTTCACTTCGCTTTACAGAAATATCAATTTTTAAACACGAGTTAGTCAGACACTTTCTGATTAGTGTTGCCGGAAATAAGGGTATCAACAGCATATACTGAAAAACCCACGGAGGCTTGTTCCACCTTCTCTTGAAAATAATACCTTCCGAGAACATGAAATGGTATACTAACTTTGGTCCGAAGTATGTAAGTACTAGAAGACGAAGACTTGGATTCACCAAAATTTATACTGATCGTATCAGAATGACGAGATGAGTTGATATCGCCATGTCCCTCTTTCCGTCTGTCCGTCGGTATGTTTGAACGCAAACTAGTCTCAGTTTTTGAAATATTTCAACGAAACGAATATTTTTTTAATTTCATTTATCGAAATCGACCGGATGGGCCGATTTGTTCAGATACCAGGTTTTGTGTCAAAAATCCACCAAAAGATATTCTACACACGAATATTCTACTAAATTCATTTCATTTCTACATTTTCTCCGTGGCTAATATATCTTGAAGAAAATGTTCGCTGGGTTCACCAATTACAGCTCGACAGTTTTCAGGTAAAAAGTCCAAGTGTGAGTGAAGGAAGTGCATCTCTAGAGATATAACAACCCATTTTACCCAGTATTCCAATCAAAAGTAACATATATTTCAGCATTTTAGTTTCCAGATGCAGGTACTGAAAAGCTGACCTATTTCTACCCAACATAATCACTTTGGACATTTTTCTGACCTGGCCCCTGTCGTACAGGAATTGAAGGAAGAGTTAGTATTTCTAATATGCAATAGTACTGATCTCATCCTTTATGCATATAAACAGTCCCTACTTCTGTGACATATGGCTCACATTTAAATTCGCTAGTAAACTGCTAATGCAATTGCCGTAAACCAAGTTATTCTCCATGGGGAAAAATGGTGCCAAGTAATTGTGTTGCTTACGAAAAAACAAACACAGAAGCAACGTCTATTATTAGGTTCCTCTGGTGCAAACATGATTCTAGCAATTCCGTTTTAGTTTTTGAGAGTTTTAGATCTCTTATAAGATCATAAAATTTATACTGAGTAATTTTATGCAGTTGACAGTGTCGTCTGATTCTCAGTTGTATGTTTGTGGAATATTCGGCATAGGAGGTTTGTCACGATACGTTTTCCGCACAGAACCATTATTTTCGAAATAAAATTGCACTATTTGCAAGCGTTGTTCAGGCGTGAGTCTATTCATGATGAATTGCAAAACCAAACTGAGAATAAATCACTTGACAGCTGTTAAATCGGTCGCCATCTTGAAAAGTAATGCCAACTTAAAGTTCTATACCTCTATAAAAAAACACCCTTTACCAACACCCATAATTGTAGGAGTAAGTTTTAATAATAATGTAAATGTAAACCACTCCGAGTGTAATTTTGATATCAAATAAAAAGTTTCTTATAAAATTTCATCAGGAGCTCGGGTGTAGCTTACAAGAACTGTAGATGCTAAATCAAGTTCTCAACAAACCATAAATTACGTTTTGTATTGGCGAAGGTGCTGAGCCTAAAATCGCTTGGATATTTTTTGTAAAGACGTTTGTATAGACTGAGCTGAGTGTTTCTGTAAGGAAAAATGTAAACTCAGCCAAAGCGTCCATTCTCCATTCTCACGTTTTTTTTGATGCCTCTGCAGTTTAATACTTTTTATGAAGGGCTTTTTAATAATTTTTAATATGTCATGATCTGTCATTTTTTTTTCATTGTATTTAGTAATGTTTACAGTATCATCGTGGCAAGATATACGCAAGAACAACGTTTACAAATTATTCAATATTATTATCAAAATAATCGTTCTGCAATTGCGATTTTTTTAAGAAAATCATCTTCTCCGATGAGGCCCACTTTCATCTTAGTGGTGCGTTAAAAAAAACTGTCGATTCTGTTGCGAGAAAAATCCATAAATTATTTATGAAAAACCATTACATTCACCTAAATTTAGAGTTTGGTGTGGTTTTTGGTCCGATGGAGAGCGGTATAGATCGATGATAACCAACTTTTTATGGCCACAATTGGAAGAAGTTGATCTTAACAACACCTGGTTTTAACAAGACGGGGCTACGTGTCACACAGCACGTGCAACAACCGAATTATTGCGATAAAGGTTTGGAGATTCGATTATTTCAAGAAATTGTGACATTGAATGGCCTCCAAGAAGTTGTGATTTAACATCATTAGACTGCTTCTTGTAGGGTTATTTAAAGTCTTTGGTCTTTAGCAATAAACCAGACTCTCTTCACGCTAAATAAAAAACTAACTAATAACTGAATTTCCTTAACAGTCAGTGTTTCTTTTTTAAAGAAATCATATCAACCCCTAAATTACTTTTATATACCCAACTTGATACAGAAAATATATAAGAACATATAGATACCATTTTTAATCGTAAGCACTCATATCCTGTCGCCTGACTACGTTCGTTCACTGATATGCACGACTGTATTCGGTGGCGGACTTTCTCCCTAACAACAAGCTAACACAGAAATTGGGTTCTAAGGTTTTTTTTCTTCCCTGCTCCTCTTTCCACTACTTCTGGACAAGATTAATAATAGCCATAATATTTCCGAAGATATCACTCAATGGACAAAGCCTTTTGCCAACCACAAAACAATAAAAATTTTGATCTCCTAAGGACCTATTTTCTTCCGTCCACATTCTTTGCTCATTCTGGCAGCCATAATATTTCCGAAGATATCACTCAATGGACAAAGCCTTTTGCCAACCACAAAACAATAAAAATTTTGATCTCCTAAGGACCTATTTTCTTCCGTCCACCTTCTTTGCTCATTCTGGCAGCCATAATATTCCCGAAGATATCACTCAATGGACAAAGCCTTTTGCCAACCACAAAACAATAAAAATTTTGATCTCCTAAGGACCTATTTTCTTCCGTCCACCTTCTTTGCTCATTCTGGCAGCCATAATATTTCCGAAGATATCACTCAATGGACAAAGCCTTTTGCCAACCACAAAACAATAAAAATCCCAATTAAGGACCTATTTTCTTCCGTCCTCCTTCTTTGCTCATTCTGGCAGCCATAATACTTCTGGAGATATCAATCAATAGAAAAAGTCTTTTGCCAACCACAAACCAACACAAATTTTGATCTCCTGAAGACAGCCATAATATTTCCGAAGACACAAATCAGCCCATAGTCCTAAGTATGTTTGCGATGCTCGTCCTTAAAAATGCTGCGAATTTTTTATTTATTTAATTTTTTTATTAATTTTTTTTTTACAAGGCGCTTTCCATGCAACGAAGCACAAAGCTTCGTTTGCTTCAAGGCCGACGCAACCGCGCCTCTGTTCAAAAGATACTGCTGCAGCACTTCATCGAAACCTTAAACGGAATAGATCAGAGTAGATCCACTGAGGGTCCGCACAGGTTAAATATTGCATATTGTGTAAAGGTTGCTCACAGTACTAGGTAGCGCATTGCGCCCTGCTACTGAAACTGCATGCTTATAAATAAAGCGCATCTCCTCAGATCAGGTTTACACTAAAAACAGACCATAAAATCTTTAATTGTTATAAAATAAGAGAAACGGAAAGTAAAAATGCAGACACCAAACTGTCAATTAAAAATCAGGAAAACAGTATTTTGTTTACAATTACTGTCATTTTTATATGTATGTATGTATTTATGTATGTGTATGAATTTACATGCATTATGGAATTCGCATTGGCGGCATAATTTCTTCTTAGCAATATGCTATTAAGCTCTGCAAATTACGTACCAATGATTATTACAAATGCCATGCAAAGCCACAGACTCCAAATCAAAGTATTATGCAAAACCAGAAACAGTATAAAATTCCCAATCATCAGTATTTCCTTAAAGTGCTTATTCACTTTGAAGACTTTATTGCGCATTTATGTTACAGCGACTGAAGACCTGAAGACGCCTACAAGTTTTTCAAATATTTCCTTCTCTTCATTAAACTTGAATAAACCCTCGACAAGATGCCGGTAAACAAACAAAAATCGATATTTCGCTATGATCGAAGGCTGTAGTGAAGTATAAATTTCGCTTTTTAGCTTTAGTGAAAAACAAATTGGAAAAAAGAGCGAAGAAACATCCAAATAGCTTAAACTTTAATTTTTTTTAAATATGACAAAATTAAAGAAAAATAAATAAAAAGTGTGAAATTGTGGAGTGTTGTTTCAAACATTAAAATCATAGCTGATTTTTCTTATTTTCGTAAAAACAATGGACAACGATGGATTTTTTGTACTTTGGTTTTCACCGTCTTGTGATGATGTGCTCATTATAAGCTTATTATACGAATGTACATTAGACTGGGGCAACGCTTTGATGTTAGATCAAACGTGGTCGATCTCGATCAATTTCTGCCTTCCGATTATCGTATAATTTTTTATGGGAAAATATCGGTCAGATAAAGATCCTTAGAATAAAACAAAACTAAGAAACCCAAACATAACTGTAAGTGCTGGTAAATATTTCAAAGTCCGCAAACAAATTAAAGTAAAAAATAAATGTGGAAATGAAATGAAAAATAAATAGTAAATCAACTAAAATAAGGAGGAAAGAAAAGCTTTAAATCGCGAATAACTTTCTAAAAATGTTGGACTTAATGGAAAAATTCAGACATAGCTACATATCTAGAAAGAATGGAAGATAGCTACATACCCGGTGACGGTTAAGTGGGCAGCTTTTAGACGGGCAAGTGCCATAGAAAAATTATTGGAAGAAAATAATTTATTGACAAAAAAATGGGAGAAGAAACGGCATCACCATCTCATGACAAACTTACCAAAATTTTCTTTGTTGTCCTATGTGTTCAGAGTGATAATTTTATCCTTTCATAGCCTTCTTTGGCGAAAAACTCTTAATCTATGGTGCTTTGGTGCTGCACTCTGCATCAAGAGGGCACTTTGAACTCCCCCAACGGATGTAGTTGAAGGGGTTACACAACCAATAGATATTGGAAAGAATTGCGGTGAAATCCGCTGTGAGATTGGTGGAGTTAGGTGAATTTTCCGCTGACGCTTTGTCTGGAAAGAAGGTGCAAGAAGCAATACTTACAACATCTACACGCACGTATTTAACATGGTTTATAGGGAAAACGCAGGTATTGTGCTGAGCTAGATATCAGGCAGCTCTTCAAGCTTTTGTGGAAAGCCACCGTGTTAGCTGTCGCCGCAGAAAACCATCAACATATTCGTTGATAGTCAGGCAGTAATTGAAGCAATAATCTCACAACGTGCGAGTATTACGTCAGAAACTGTTTTTAAAAGTAGGGAGACAGTGAAAGGGGAATAGCATGCCTACTGGATGCCAAGCAACAAGGGCTTTGTGGGAAACAAATTAGTTTGTGAGAGTGCCAAAAGTGCCATTCGTTTGGCGACCAAGCCAGAGAGACGCATTTCTGATAGCGCTGAAAGACAGATGAGGGTAAAATAGAATGCCTTAATGGCATGAAAGACTGCCAATATTCTGTGCAACGGCAGCGAAAGCATACACATTTTAAGCTTACGCGGACTCGAAAACACCGCAGTACAGTTGTAGGAAAAAAAACAGGTAACAACGACCTATTGGCATCACAAGCGAACAGAACGGACATTAGTAGCAATGAAATATGTGAGAATTGTAGGGAGACAGGATTGGGTGATACGTTCTGTTTAGTCTTACCTTGAACTCGTCTGAGACATTTGGGAGACTTGCAGAGTACGCTAGAAGAAATTTTAAAACTGAATATTAGTTCACACTTAAACTTTGCAAAATCTGCGACTACTTGACCACGAATTAAATTAAGCCTCCACCTGGCAATGCAAAGGACCTACAGGTCCATGTAAGAACCAGCAAAAAGCCAGAATGACCTCAACTAACCATTGGCGGCCGCAGTAACCGAACGATTATCAGTAAATTCTAACATGCGGAGGACCCTGGCCAGACTAACAACCAAAATTAACCTCTCGCACCTTGGTTCTTTTTTCGTCTACGATTTCACAACAAGGCCCTATAACTTTAAATTCGCGCCAGCCTAATGTACTGTATTTTGTAAGGTGAATAAGTGTTTGGTGATTTTATCACGTTTAAAATGCATGAAATAGTAAATATATTAGTATGTGTGCATAAACATAATAAATATGTATGAAGAAAAATAAATAAATAAATATTAGCTCAAGTACAAAGCGATTGGGAAATGATGCTAAAAGCGCATGTAGTAAAAGGTAAAAGTGTTAAATGCACAAATCACACAAATCACGAACAGAGAAATAAATGCATATCAAAAAAAACTACAACAAAAACTTAATCGAAATACAATGCTTAGACAAAAGTAACGCTTTTTTTGGTTTCAAAAGACAAATGTCGCAATGAGAAGTGTACACTTGTACTTACAATATATGCACAACAGTTGGTATATATATGTACATATAACATACAAATATGAAATCTGTGAATGAGCGACGGATGGATGTTGTTGCATAGCCAAATGTCACAAAATAGTGAAAGATACAAACCTCACGAAATGCAATGGTTACAACAAGCGATGAAGAGTATGCAACAATTATGAACAATGCAACGAGCTTGCGGTTTGACGTGGAAACAGCACAACAGCCGGCGCTACAAAGCTCCAGCGACTACAAAGTAACAGTTGACCGTCGCGTCGTAGATGTTTGGGACTTGAAATGCTTGATTGAATACTATTTACCCTTGTACTCGTCGCTGCATAACTACGAAGAATGCATACATACCTGCACATGCACGAGCTAGTGTATTTATTTAAATGCATTTTTATAAATGCTGATGTCTTAGGTTGCATTGTCAAGCACTGTCTACTAAATAAAAACATCTTAATGACTTAAGCAACCAAACTTTGTTGCATTATTGGTGCAATAGTTATGGCAGGTCAAACATAAAAATAGTAATAAACTGCAGAGCAGCCAAGTTATAATACCACCAACATTTTATCGAAAATATTGAGAACTAAAAACCACAATATTGCATGGAGTAGATAATAGAAACCACAGCGAGATTAAACACTTTATTTCACTTTAATATCTCCAAAAATTAATGCGACTAGTGACAAATGTGGGTAGAGAAATAGATCAACCTCCCATAAAACAGAACTTATTTTTTACCGATATGTGAAGATTATACGTGTATACACAAGTGTCAGACGAGTATCTGTTAATGTTTTGTTAATAAAAGCTATATAATCGTTTATAAGATCTTTAAAAGGAAAATGGCTAGCCACCAAACATCCATTTAGAGGCGAGCTAAAGTGAGAAGGCTAATTCCTCGCGGTTGTGCGTAGGGTCCAAAAAAAATTAAAAACTTCCTCGAATGAGAGGCCCTTCTTTTGAGGGCAACCCCTTGCAAATATTTTAAGGATCACGTTTTGGAGGCATTCACCTGGAATGACCAGTCCCTTAATTGACAAAGTGCCGCTGCCCAGCTGGTTAATGTCCGTAAGTTCGTAAGACTATGTCACCCCTTAGTCACCACCGTCCAAGAAGTGCGAGACAAGGACGGAAGAAATTGGGTCCTCATGAATGCAAAGAACGCCCGTAAACAAACACAAGGAAGGCTCGACGTCGAAAAGCTGCAATCAAAGCAGATAACCGTGTAGTTCTCTACTTGACTTGCACTCTTGCTCTCTCAGAGAACTCATGAACATCTCGACATAGGGGAATTGTCGATCGGCATCTAAAGCTCTCCACATAACGCTACTGTAGAAACAATCGGATTTTGGCAAGGCCAAAGAAAGATCACTCACAGTCATTCACTCAAATGACTCTTACGTGAAAGCTACATATCCACATTGGCTGAAACTTTTTTGGAAAACTTGAAATATACTTACCTATTAAGCTGATATTCGGCGGCCGCGATAGCCAAGTGATTAGCACTGCGTACTACCATTCGGGAGGCCTGGGTTCGAATCCAGGTTCGACCAACATCCAAAATTATAGAAAATAAATTCTTCTAATTGGGGTCGCCCTTTGGTAGGGAATATCAACCATTCCGAGTGTGATTGCGACATGTAATAAAATCTCGTAAAAGCCAATAAAAGCTCGAAGGTCGCTTAGTATAAATTGTAGATCCCTCCATTTGTTGGAAAAACATTAATACACATAGCTCGGCCTAAAATCGCTTTAACAGTTACAAAATGCCAATTATATATAAGTTATTCTCCCATGAGAAGTTTCTAAAGCAAACTATTAATGATAAAACAACTTTTAACTTCAAGTAAATTATAATAGCAAACAAATTCTGGAAGTATGATTTTTTTTTTTTGTGATTAAGTCGCTGAGGCTGATTTATTTTATTTAAAGGTTAACAAATTAAAGTAATTATGATTTTGATTACTCCTTGAAAAATGTTACCCCATTCAGGAAGGTGTATCTTTCTATTTGTTTCCCTTGATAACTTTTTTCTTCTCTACGTTGAAAGCTTTCAAAATAAATAAACAAACTCAATAATTTTTAACTTAAGCATTCTACTTATCTGAAATATTTGCAATTTGAAAATTCGTTAAAACTTAAAGTTAAATGATTCAATATTTCAAAAGAGGTGGAAGAGAGTTTTGAGACCTGTGACCTCACATATAACACTGTGCAACAACAAGTAGTTATGACTCATATGTACATATATGCTTCTTGTATATACATAGTAAGTATGTATGTATTTATATACAATATGTATTAAGTTGTAGTGTGCAATGCGCATACAGACTTTCCAGCTACATACATACATATGTACTTATGTATATACTACCGCATTTTCCCGCATTTCTCCAAACTACGATAGTATAACTATCTATATATGTTTATCTTCCGCACCGTCAACTGATTATTTCATTCAGCGGTTTGTGAGATCCCATCAGCTTCAGGTTGTTGTTATAATATTAGTAAGTTAGTAAGCAGAAGCAGCGGCAACTACTAATTGTACATACTCGTTCATAGCTTTGTTGTCAGCCATAGGCTTTGGTGGTTAGTAATATACACGTTACTAGCGCTTTGCTGAAGACAGTCTGCATTTGAAGTTGAAACGCGCTTGACGGTTGCAACTTTCGCGCTTTCATTATTTCGGAATAAAAAAGAAAATATTTTTTATTTAATTCTTATATTAAGTGAAAGAGTTTTACTCAAATCGAGATGCAGCGAGAAAAAAAAATTAATGAAAAATAAAATTTAATGTGATGAGTCAGCATTAAAATATTGTTTTAAATAAAGTACTCTTTTTAAATAAAAATTGTTAAAGTAAATAATTTTTTAAAGAAATATGAAACATCTCCAGCTTGAATTTAAATTGCATTACTGACTTGTGTGCTGTGATCCAAAAATACTTGAAGTTTTTCTGTTTTTAGAATTTATATCAAATTCAAAATTTTCAGTGTCAACATACTATTGTAAAGCAAAAAATAAATTAATAAAAAATAAAAAAGTTAATCGAAAAACTATTAAATATCAAATTACAGCGATTTACCGCAATTAGTTGTGTATCGAAAATTATATTAGTGCTCAGCTGTGCAACGTCGTGATTCGAAAGGATTTTCACTTTCACGCGTACGCGAGAAAACAAAGAAAAATAAATTATAAATTAAATTTAACAAAAAAACTAAAGAAAATAACTTTGTTTACAACAACGCGTAATAAATATACCGCTATTCGCCGGCCACTCATAGGCGCACCAAACTAGTTCGGACGCAAGTTTAATGTAGATGTGCAAGCCACCGTATAAATACACGCACACACACGCGCGTCGCAACAACGGTAATTTTACAATCACTACGCTTGAACTCAATTGCGGCCCACTAGCCACTTGCCACTCGCCACAGGCTATACACGCTTCACATTCGCAAATTAGTTCAAGGCTGTTGTGATAAGCAACTTTTAGCAGTGGAGCAAAAGTTGATAGTCCCCTCAACCAACAAACGTCGTGCAACAAAACTTTATACGAAAATCAAAAGAAAAGTAATCGTGCATTGTAATGCAGGTGATGGAAATTTCATCGAAAGACATGGTAATTATCTCTTGACAATGGTGGTGTACACCAATACACTATATTTTCTATGAAGTGTGGTAGAACAAGTCTTCTACATTGGCGACATGCTGTTAGTACAGCGAAATTCGCTCACCACCTGGTTTTTTCGGCATTGTTTCTTATTGTAGTGAACCAAAAAAAAAAAAAGAACAGGTTTAATTCCGTCCACACACTTTTTTTCTTCACTTCACTGCATGCATTCATAGTTGATGTCTGTCTTTGAGCCAGTAAATAGATCTCCTATTTACGCTCACCTGTCGCTTGTCTATCCTATTGATCCATATCTGTCAAAGCACAAGTGTAAATAAATACAAAATTTAACGGTTCATTTACAATCACATCCAGTTTTAAACAACTCCATTCAACATTTCTATTTTTCCAATGCAATTATGTCCACTTTATGTACTTGTTGATGTATAATTACAGCACACTTGTACATACTCTTACAAGCGCATTTATGTGAGTCAGACTTGGGGAAAGACAATGGATTTAGATCCTCGTTAATTTTTGATTTTTATTGTTTTTATGTACTCAGATTTAAATTCTAATTTTCATCACTTAGTAAAATCATAATATTAAAAATGCTCTAGTGGAGTCAATCATTAGACTGAGGTTTATTTATTTGAAAAGTAGAAAAGGAATAATGTTAAGAAGGTACAGTTGTCGCCTAAATTTATTAGGTTATTATCATCAATATTTAGAGTATATTTTCAGTGTTGACCTAACTAGATGGCCGAAATGTCCGCATATATGAAATGTAGGTAGGTTTAATTAATGTTTGATTCGGACAATATTCGGAATATGTTTTCAAAATTTTTTTCGTTTTATTATACCTTTCATATATGTGAAATGGTATACTAACTTTGGTCCGAAGTATGTAAGTTTGAATGCAAACTAGTCCCTCAATTTTTGAGACATTTCGACCAAACTTGATAGGAAGATGTACCTATACGTTTAAACGAATATTTGTCGGAGCCGGACCACTATAGCATTTTTCAGATTTGAAATTTTGGGTCATAAATCCTCAAAAAAGTACCTAAGACTGTGAAATTTGGTATACTATACATACATAATTAACTGTATATTGGTTCTCATCGAAATCACAAAAATATAATAAATAGCTCCCATACACCGATATTTTCAGAAGTGAAGTTTTGATCAAAACTCAATCAAAAAAGCATTTAGGAGCATGGAATTTGGTAATATTCACAAATATTATTAATTGCATATTGGTTCTGAAAACCATCGACATCAAAGCACTATATCATATAGCCACTATACAACCGATTTGTTCAGATATGAGATTTTGGGTGAAAAAACAGCTAAAAAGGCATCTAGGAGCGTGAATTTGGTATTCTACAGCAAATGAGGTATTCCAGAGCGGATATTGACTGAAAATTATCAAAAACGAATTTTGCAATATGCAATAATTTTGAAATGTTAATGAAAGGTATAAAGACTTCGGCCTAGCCAAAGACAGCCTTTCCTTCTTGTTTTCTTGTTTTTAAGCTAATAATAAGCTTAAAAGGGAAATTATTGCAAAGACGCAAAGCCACAAACAACAACATTTAGCCGAAATATAATTTTTAAATACTTTCACTTATTTAAAACTAGAAAACCACAAAACATACGGTGTTGCGAGTTTATATATTTTGTTTAATTTTGATTTTTTATTGGTATTGCAACAGAGGTGTTAGGCAAAGAATAACAAAAAGCCCTAATTAAGTTTCATCTAATGCAAAATATTAAATTTTCCACTATATTGTTGAACTAGCTACGTATATGTACATATAGTGTTTTCCAATAAGATTGATATGATTTCTTAAAAAAAACACACTAATTGATAAGGAAATTCAAATTTTTTTTATTTAATGTGAAGTACAATCGATAGAATTATGTTCTGAATATAACATCATTCATATGGCCTCCACGACTTCTTTTGCAGGAAAAAATTCGATGAACCCAATTTTTGAGCACTTTTTGTACTAAATCAAGTCGTATGTCATGAATAGCACGTTCAATATTGAATTTTAAGTCTTGAAAAGAGTCTGGTTTATTGCGAAAGATCAATGACTTCAAATAACCCCACAATAAGTAGTCTGATGGTGTTAAGTCACAACTTCTTGGAGGCCATTCAATGTCACAATTTCTTAAAATAATCGAATCTCCAATCTTTCTCGCAATAGTTCGGTTGTTGCACGTGCTGTGTGACACGTAGCCCCGTCTTGTTGGGGCCAGTTGTTGTTGAGATCAACTTCTTCCAATTGTGGCCATAAAAAGTTGATTATCATCGATCTATATCGTTCTTCATTGACAATAATGGTGCTACCAGCTTCATTTCGAAGGAAGTACGGGCCGATGATTGCACAAGACCAAAAACCACACCAAACTGTCAATTTAGGTGAATGTAATGATTTTTCATGAATAATTTGTGGATTTTCTTCGCACCAGAATCGACATTTTTGTTTATTTACCGCACCACTCAGATGAAAGTGAGCCTCATCTGAGAAGATCATTTTCTTAAAAAAATCATTATCGTTTTCAAGTTGTTCCAAGGCAAAATCAGCAAATTCACGACGTTTATGGTGGTCCATGGATGAAATTGTAAACATAACTGAATACAATGAAAAAAAGAAGACAGATCATGACATATTAAAAATGGCCAAAACGACACTTAGAAATCATATCCTCCCTATTGAAAACCCCTTCATATACATAAGTGCACTCAAAGTTTGGTGTTCAAATATTACCATGGCTAAATACCTATTCATAAATAAATAAAATAATTACCTAAAAATAAATACGGAAATAAAGTTTTCTATGTGTTAATCTAGGCAGCAAATCGCTTCAGCAGTTACAAAGTATATATCTATATACCTATCAACTTATTAAGCTTCAAACAAATCGATTTCAGTGATTATAATTATTAATCGTTATCATTTTGGAATGTCTTTTTATACCTTCTTATAAAGAATTTGTTTTCTAAAAATATGATCTAAGCAAAAAACTAGATATGCATTGCAATATACTAAATTTTTCTGCAAATTGCAAAATTCGATTTTGATAATTTTCAGTGTCAATAACAATTTGAATTTCAGTCTGTAGAATACCAAATTTCACGCTCGTAGATAATTTTTTGATGGATTTTTAACCAAAGCTTCATATCTAAAGAAATCGGATGTAGGGGGCTATATCATAGTATTCCAATTTCGATGATTTTCATTACCAATATGCAATTCATAATATAACAAATTTCAAGTTCCTAGATGCCTTTTTAGCGGATTTTTTTTTACCCAAAACTTCATACCTGAAGAAATCGGTTGTATGGGGGCTATATGATATAGTATTCCGATTTCGATAATTTTAGGTACTAATATGTAATTCATAGAATTTATGGATAATACCAAATTTCATGCTCCTAAATGCTTTTTGACTGAGTTTTGAACAAAACCTCATATCTGAAAATATCGATGTATGGAAGCTATTTGTTATGTTCGTCCGATTTCGATGATTTTCAGAACCACTAGGCATTATGTATATGTAGTAGAGCTCCAAATTTATCTCAAACATTTGGGAGCAGTGCGATCATTTGAGCAATAAGCACTCGCACACCATTTCGAGTATTTTGACCAACACTTTGACTTTTTTCTCAGATTTTGTTTTTATAATTTTAAATTCATTTATGCAAAGTCTAAAAATCATTGAAACGCTAGCTGCTCGATACCTGGGTATCTAGAGCTCTAACATGTAGTGTAGCACCTTTCACGTTCTTAAGACGGATTTATGACCCAAAATTTCAAATCTGAAATATCGGCAGGATATGTGCTATAAACGGTATACATTTCGGTAGGTCTATCTCTTCTCCCTGATCCACTTCGTGGAATCTAACCTATATAGTGCACTTCTCCTTGCGTCCACCTTTCATATGATATAGGTACAGAGGTAAAAAGGGTGCAAACCACCGTTCTTCAACTGCCTATATTTATGGTTCGATTTACCTCAAATTTTGTATACAGTTGGTTTTTTTATTAAGTTCGATGGAACACTGCTCTTCTCTTCGGAAAGTGGACCAGAGACCGTCCTATTCTAAAAGGCATGAATACAACTTTTTCTTCCGGGTAGTGGATTACAGACCAACCCATACGAAAAATTCGAATTTACTATTCAATTTACCTGAAGATGTAGATTAACATGAACTCTAACTGAAGGATATTTAAGAATAGAATTTAAGCCTTTTTTGAAAATGTACTTACGTAATGGAATGCTAGTTAATTAAATGTTTTATAACATGTTCAGTTAAAATGAAATAAAAGAATTTTAATTAATAAATAATAATGAGCTCTCAATTGCCTGATACATCTTAGCACTGTACCGTAGTTCATAGATGTAACTAGGTTAGTCTTTAGTCTAGGTTAGATTACTTTATAATTTAAATAGGTATAAGCTATTCTTAAAATAAGCTGTAATAAATAAATAAATAAATAAATAATTATTCTACAATAATTTTATTTAAAAAAATTTCACAACCTCATTTTTCCAAAAAAGTAAAAGCGTGTTTTCGGAGGCTTTGAAACGAAAACTCGTATCTATGTTACATACTTAAAAATGATAATAACAATCAGGTATCGAAGCAGATAGCAAAAGCCATATTTAAGTATTTTAAGATGATAAATAGATAAAATAATGTTCCCTTAAAATAATTTTTTTTACAAAAATTAAGTGATTCTAAACGTTTTATGGATTTTCCGAAAATTGCGAGGTTATCACAGAAGGAAGAGAATAAGTCCATATAAAGTGATTGAGGAATTTAAAGAAATCCGTTATAATATTGTGCCAGAATGATAACAAGTTTTAAAATTAAAATTGCGAAAATTATGAAAGTAACCCCGTTTTTAAGAATTTTTTAACTAATGTAGCTCTTAAAATTTTTCTTGAAGCTGCTTTTATAATATAGAGCGTACATATGTATCAAGAATTTAGATCAATCGCTTGACAGGATACTGAGAAAAGAATTGAATTTTTTTTTTTTTTTTTTGAAAATGATATTGGAAATAGAGATCTTAAACTTATAGCATCGAAATATTTTATTGGTACCAATATTTCCTGAAATGAAAAGCTCGATATCTTTCCTTCACCGATTCACTATATTTGTCGTTCTATGAACTTTATGTAAAGTATTGTTGAGGCCGTGCTAGTATTATCTCTTAAAAGTGGAGCAAATGAGATCCGATTTTTCCTTATCATTCACATATTGCCTTTAAACAAAATGCAGCCAACAAACATGTATTTGGAGAAAGCTAAAGTAAAAAAGGCGAACCCACTGTGTTTGTACGTGGGGATTGGAACCCACCACTTAACCAGTCTATCCAATGAAAAATAGAAACAAGCATCGGATGAGACCCCACATTTGACGAACCCTGTAAACGTTTTAAGAGTTCAAATAACGATCGCCCACTTGAAAGCGAAGGAAGCCAATGGCTTACTAGCTGAGCCTAACCGAATCGTTCTGTACCAAACGAGGTTTTAGACAGTGTAACTCTTTGTCTTGTGACTTCATCAGCTTATGTCGCCCGAGGTGATGAAATCACTTCAGCTTTGAAAGTATTCAATACAGATCCAGCTGGTAAAAACTCTGTTGGAAGAATGAGGTCGAGCGCTATGGCTTCACTTGGGATTTCCAATTGGCGACAAATAGACAAAGGTCATATTTCGAAATTCATAAAAAAAAATTTTGACTGTGGATGAACTTTCTGCGATATTTCTGCAAATTTCCAGATCTCTACTACACGAAACAATCACAGATGAAGGCATCAAAAAATGTATACCACGCTTCACCATCTACTTAGAGGGGATTGGCGAAAAAAGTCTGGTCTCCGATTAACAAATTTAACAAAATGTTTCAGATGAGAGATCACCTTGTAATGACAACCAACGCAAAAGTTCTAGGAATCACGCTTTGTGGGCAGGCACCTGGAGCATCCGTTCCTCAATTGGAAATGTGCGGCTGCCCATTTTGTTCCTGTGAAAATTCTGACGCTAACGTCAACGTCGTCCAAGAAGCGCATTATACAAGGCAAGGAATGAAGAAAGTGGATCCTTATGAAAACTACTACAGCGGCGCTATAAAGGGGCGAAAATTTGGTGTTAAATTTATGGTTGCTCAGTCGCCGAGTCCCATGCGACGTTCTTCAACTTTTTGTTGATTTGCGATCATGCTCCGACGGAAGACAAGGATGATGTAAGCAAAAATGATTTCAATAAAAGCCTAGAACACACCTATGAGCGCTGCCCCCGCCACAATGTGCAAATTCAGTTTGGCGATTTTAATCAAGGCGAGCGAAGAAAGCACAATATTCGAAAATTTTAAAATTTATTTAGCTACTTGGCTTTCTTATAAAGTTCCCCAAGCCATTCCATCATGTTGTGATATTGGTCTAGATGCGATAGCCTAATTTCAAAGAATTTTGGAAATTTCCAAATTTAAAAAAGCTTAGCGAGTTTTTCGAGCTGTTCGCCATGCTCTTCTGTTGCCATGTCCTATATAACGAGCATTTAACTTTTTAATTCTGATAGCAATAGAATACGTGTGAGCTGTGAGCGCACAATTGTGCTATGAAATGTCGACCACTGGGCTAACCCCACTTTGCGTCCCTTTTTTTTCGACAGAACTGCCTCTTCTTTTTGGAATTATTAAACTTTTATTTTTAAATGTTTGTAGTTTTCAATCATACTCCGTATACCCATTTGAGACCAATCCCTCTTTATTTCTTTACAAGCAATTTCTTATAAGACTTTTTTAATATGATTATAAGTTTGCGGTTATACTTATATATTCTTGACGCAAATTATTATATAAAAAATATATATTTTTTATTCTTCAGGAAGTGTGTTCCAACTCCATATCTGATTTGAAAGTGGATGCATCTTTTCGAAAAATTGCAAAAAATGCAATTTGTTTTCATATATGGAAAATAGAAGAGGATCGACTTGAGGCCGAGCCGAAAAATCTATATGGCAATTTTATTGACGACTGCGCTTATATTATTTACGCAGCAGGACCAAAGGGTACCTACATTAATCAGGATACTATAGTAAGTTAAGGAATGATAATTAGCCCAAATTTCTAATATCGTATTGACATTTTTCCGTTCCGTTTACAGACTCGTGATACGAAACCTGGCACTTATCTAGAACGTTTCATTCACTTCTGGTTAGGTGAGAAGGTATCTGAACAGAAGCGTTCTAATGTCGCTCACAAAATTCAAGAGCTGGACTCCTACTTTAATAATGTTGCTACCGAATATCGGGAAACGCAGGGCAATGAGAGTGCACGCTTTCTGTCCTACTTTAAAAATGGTTTTACGTAAGTCAACAACACGTCTTCGTAATGAGAAATGTTTTCTATAACAGCGTACTTTTTTTATTTATTTTAGAATTCTTTCAAGCAATCTCATCGGTTCGAAAAGTATCGATCGACTTTACCAGTTACATGGCCGCAAATGGTTGCGTTGCATTGAAGTGGACAGCATTTCGTGGGATCATTTTGGTTCCGACTATATAATGCTGTTAAAGACAGAAACAAATACCTTCGTTTGGATTGGTCGTTCAAGTAGTACGGCTGAGCGACGCAGCGCCCTTGATTGGGTCACAAAGCTGGGCGTGAACACAGCCAATGTAACTATTGTAGATGATGGCTATGAACAATCGTTGCCAGAGAAGCTAAAAAATCAATGGAATTCCTTTTTACCGCTTAGTCAACGAGTCGTCAGTCAAATATCAGCAATACCCGAGAAACATTCTAACAATAAGATAAAGATTTACAAATGTGGCTACCGTGGTACCCGATTACATTTGGATCAATTGGATGTAGTCATACCAACGCAAGAAGATTTGACAGACACGAGCACTGCATATGTTTTGGATGGCTACTTGCAAGGAGTTTGGTTGTGGGTTGGCAATATGGCACCGCATCAGGATAAAATTAGCGCCATGGGCAATGGGCGCGCATTTGTTAAAAAGGTGGGTAAAGTTATTAACTTAAATTGCAGTGCAAAAACGGCGGTGGAACTAATTTATTCATTAAGTCCTTGGTTACCATCCTTCCGCCCAACCGACACAAGAGATGCTGAGCAATGTCAATGTTCACAACACCTCTTCGTTCCATGGTACGTGGTATTCACCGTTCGCAATGCGCAGAGCACCATAAATTTGCCGAAAAAACCTTTCTCTCTGAAACTCCAAATGCTGAATCATCGGACGTTGTAATATTCCACGCTTCGGCATCATATAGACAAACTCACACGAAGTGCGACTTGTGGAGTTTGCTAATTATTCTTTAATTCTTCTATCTCCTACTCCGTCCAAAGTAGCCTCCCTTGGCAAACGGGAAGAGTGAGTAAAGGCGTATGTCTTGAAGCCTTAAATTACGAACTTTCACAATTGTGACTCTCAAAAATAACTTGGGAGCCAAGACGGGAGAACGCTGAATTTCTATTCTTCAGTCCCCGCAGATAAATCATTTGCTTCGTTGCATAAGTCTTTTAGCACTACCAAATTTTTACATAGCCAAGTGAAGGCAATTAGTTTTCGACGAGATAGTGTGTGTTGTTTGGTCTCTTTTTTACGGTGGTTTTCCAAGATTTGGCGCATAGTAAATGTCCGGTGTCTACTGCGTACGGATTGTATCTACCATTAGACCGTATTCTGTAAAGGAGTTAATGCGTACCCGTATGCCACCGGCTCCCGGCGCTTTCATATTCTACAAGCGAGCAATTGCTAAACGAACTTCGCTATGGTAGAGTGATGCAGCGACTGTATTGTCCAGTGGGTTCTTCATCTCTGGTATTCCCATCATCAAGTAGACTGGGGAAGCGATATGGAGACAGACAACCAAATTTCTGTCTCTAGGGAAATTGCTCATACAAATTGAAGTGGTTTCACAGTTCAGGCTGAATTTCGCAACAGAAAAACATCATCTACTCTCGTTCTAAGAAGATCAGTAGTTATTTGTAGAACAATGTAATTGACAATCATTTTCCTTACGTTCCTTTCAGAAAAAGTATCCTTATTCAACACCTGTCATACGTGTTGTACAAGGTCATGAACCTATTGAATTCATACGTCTATTTCCGAGTTGGCAAACAGATGCCACAGAGTCTGTAAAACCAGTCTCAACCATATTCAAGCGTTTCGATGCGCTCACGCTTAGCCAAAGACCGAAAATGGCTGCTGACACACAACTAATCGACGATGGTACAGGTGAACGGAAAATCTATCATGTAACCAAAGATAAAATTATCGAAAAATCCACAACAAAAAACATTATATTCATAACAAACCAATGTTATATGATTGAATACACAGTTATGGTGAGTATGTCACATGTAATTGACTGATAATTTCGAAACTAATTTAAATTACCTCAGCTACCAACAACGAGCCCCACCGATGCACAAAATGTGGGCGTCAGCACGATCATCTATCAATGGAATGGATCCGAAGCCAATGCTGATGACATTGCCAACTGCGAACGTGTTGCCATGAGCACTTTCGAAAAACTCTCCCAAAAAGCTATGTTCGTGCAAATGAGTGAATGTGATGAGACCCCACATTTCTTACAAATTTTCGATGGCAAACTTATTATACTACAAAGTGAAAGGACCCAATCACATCATAACAACAATATAATCTACAACAACAACGAATTGTCACTAATGAATAGAGACTACTATGTGTTGCGCATATATGGTGACACCAGCTATAATTCAAAAGCTGTGGAAGTCTACCCCTTGAATGCAATGAATTCCAAAGAGTGTTATGTGGTGAAGACAAGTCATGTATGGGTATGGTGTGGTCAAAGTTCTACAGGTGATGCACGTGAAATGGCAAAAAATATTGGCACTCTACTAGGTGAATGCTCGCTGGTGGTCGAGGGTAAGGAGCCCAGAGAATTTTGGCGTTCGGTCAACGTGTACATGTCACAGCCGCTCATCAATTGTAATAACATTTCTAATGGCTCTAATGGCTCTAATGGCAGTAATGGCAGTAATGGTAGTTGCTCTTCCCCACTAAATGGCACTTATATAAGTAACAGCAACAATAATATGACAAAATTACGTCTTCAACCGCAATTATTTTTGACCTGGTTGCAACGTGGCAAATTCCATATGCAGGAAGTCATTGGCTATGAACAAACTGATCTCTCACCAGAATCGATTTATGTGCTAGATACGGGTTTACTTTCATATCTTTGGATTGGCAAACAGTCTTCCACTCATGAGAAGGATAAGTATATGAAAATGGCCCAGCAGTATCTGGAGTCGGTGCCGATAGCACGCCGACCCACCACAGCAGTGGCTGTAATTCGGCAGCACGACGAGCCAAATACATTTAAGGGTTTGTTTGAGAATTGGGACCCTAACCTCTGGAATGTAAGTGATTTTTTATTTTTTTATTTTGCATTTAAAAAATGTACATACATATGTATATACTTGTAAATTGTCTAATTTCAGAACTACATGAGTTATGAACTGAAGCGACAGGGCTTTTTGAAACAGGATTATATACCGAACACAAATGGCACCATAACAAATGGCATTAACGGTAATGGGATTATACCAGTGCTGAAAAATCATCAGAAAGACTTCGACCTGCACCATAAATATCCGATAGCTGCACTACAGCAGGAAATCGATTTATTGCCCCCGGAAGTGAATCCGCTAAAGCGTGAGGTACCTAATTTTTGCATTTGACTTATCCTCTAATGCCAACTTTTTTTAATTTGTAACATATTTCTACTACGGTTACAGTGGCATACTTGTAGATATTAGATTCTTCATTATTCAATACGGGAAAAAATTCCATACATTAGGACAAAGGATGGTAGGGGCTCCACCTGCTTTCCGAAACCGAAAACCAACCCACTACTTATAGCTTTTGAGATATTTAAAGTTGAAGTTCCCAAAACTCATCTGTTTGATGAGTTTGGACCAGAGGAAAACCGGTGTTAGATGAGTTGGTGAAAATAGCCATGCAAGGAGATAATTAGAGTCGTGCGGGGATTCATTACATATAGGACATATGTTAAGTATGTCGGGCCAAGTTTGAAGAAATAGGAATTGAGTCTAATATGATATTCATACCAGTATTAATCGGATATTACGAGTCATCTCGACCTCTTGGTCTGCTATGTGTGATAGTTAGACTCCATTCAAGGGAGAGAGTTTATAAAGGTATTGACGGAGTCTCTGTGAATGGTGTTTAGCTGCTGTTCTGTGTTGCTGGATGGAGTCCTTTGAGTCGATTACTTCCTTCCGAATAAGACTAGGTGTCGGTTCCAGTAAATGTTTGCTAGGATGGTCCACACGGTAGTGGATATTATTTACAAAGGCATAACATATATAACAAATATAGACTAGGATTACGCAGGTTATATTTGTAATTGTCTTGAAGTTAAGAAGTGGAAAAGAGTAGAGGGAGCTTCTTAAGGCAAAAGTTAAACAATAGCTGGGAAAAAACACCGCGCTGCGAGGCTTTTTGCTTAATTTTTTGAATTTCTGAAACTCCGATGGCAGTGAACCACTTAGGCAGTTACGTCCACTTCTTGAACTCCGACAGTAATGAGGATCTCTCAATACTCGATAATAGCAGTGCGGAATTGATTGTGCCAAATGCTTTTGAGAAATCCAATATTATCAGGAAAATTCGCGAGCACTTGATGATTTTTGATAAGATCATGGACTATCTGGTTGCGCCCGAACAAGCCTTAAGATGACTCTAACCTTCACATTGGTTGTATCTAACCAAAACGAAAGAATAGTGGAGTCGTCTTTGGCATTAATCCGTCGCACCAGTCCTGATAAGGATTTGAAGCAATCCTGATGCAAAGTGTTACTCCGTTGACACACTTAGACTAGGATTACCTGTTGATCTGAACGGGGTTCTGTCGCCGAAAGAGCCCTTAAAAGGATAAGGTATTGATCAACTTTGGCGCGTAGAATCGGCTGTCGTTAGGTTTTTACCCTCTCTCACTATCTCTTTTATTGAACCTACAAAATCCACAAGAATTTTCGTCTGACCAAATTCTTCATTTCTATATAAATTTATTTTAAAATTATCTTTAGTAAATTAAATCTATTACAATATTTTTTTATTTGGCTATAACTTAAAGAAGTTTTAATAAAATAGCTTAATTTTCTATTTAAAAATTGGTATTACTCAAAAAAAACGTTATTTATTTAAAATTACTTATTAAAATTTACTATTTCAGGTCCACTTAACACATGATGACTTCGTCTCCCTCTTCAATATGTCTTTTTGGGAATTCGATGAGCTGCCCGTGTGGAAGAAACAAGAATTAAAAAAGAAATATAAATTATTTTAAGCATTTACAAGCGTTAATATTGAATGAAATAATAACTGAAAAAGAAAATGTGAAGTATAAATATGTACGTAACGTGTACATATACTAAGTAGTAATACACGTTACAGGATTGTTTTCAACTGTATTTGTTTACAAATGAATTTTTGTAGTGCTGAATTATTACATACATAATTATATGCATACATAAATGGTGCAAATAAATGCAAGTGTATGTCTTTAAATGAAATAAATATGTTAATTGAAATACTTAATCGAAAAAAAAATCTTATTCTCCCCGCTGCTAAAAAAAATGGAATTTGCATTACAAGACGAATTATAATCTGAATAACTTTGGCAAACTCTGTGTTAGAGAAACTGAAATATCTACGAAAATCACTACGTGCGCACTAGATATCGAGATGACGCCCAATAGCTCGTACTTATTTACTTTAAATACTATGACCAATGGATCACATTCAAAACGGAATCAAAATGATGCGAGCTCTGTATTTAGACTGAGATAGGAATTTCCTTTCATGCCTACGACTCCGATTCGTGAGAAATAAATTTGGGCCGATAATGTTATTCTAGGGAAAAGTGTCCGATCGGTCAACAGCTGTTTAATTTAAAGAATTTACTAATAATTTTATTCAACAGATTGATTTTATAATTGTGCTATATTTGGTACTAATTAAATTGTTCCGAAACAAAATTATTGAAATATAGAACGAAAATTAAAAAAGTAATACACTAATAAATATTATAATATGTATATAGAATTACAAATCACGTTAAGACTTCTGCCTGAGCTTCTGTAGTTACATCAACTGTTTCCACTTCTTCTGAATCCGGTTCATCTCCAGAACCTAGAAATTAGTTAAATGAAAAGATAATGAAATAGTGTAACAAATAGTTTAAAATTTATATATGTGTATGTTTACTTGGAAAGAATAAACCCACTAAAAAATCAAATAAACCACTCAAAAGATCAAAAAACATATCTGAATAATATAAAATGCGCTATGCAAATTCGGGAAACTGTGTATACTGTTTACTGTTGATTTTCATTACTAAATGAGTAACTGTCATAGAAAGTGTATATGTATACTATTATGAGTTTCAATGAAAGAAATTCAATGAACCATATAATTATTTTATTACAATAGCTTCAATTATTCAAATTGCACATTCAAAATCGCATTTACTAGCAAGTACGGATATCATTGTATATGATTTTGACGTGAGTGATTCAAATTACAATTAACCATATTAAATTATATTGCTTTATGGGGATTAGGATTCGTCTGAATCGACATCATCATCGCTATAACCTTGAATAAAAAATAATTATTTTCTACTTATTTACTTAAAATTAAAAAATGTTTACTCACCATTATAAAATCGAACATTATTTGTAATAAATAAAAATTAACCGAAATGTTCACTTATGTATTTTTTGATCATCTAGTGACTACAATCAATTTCAATTCAGAACTCAAAAATCGATTTGATTTCGTAAATTAAAACTACATTACCAATTCTATGTTGTTAAGATAAATGAAATTTTAATTAGCTTATAATTACAGCAGAGGTTTTAAATAATATACATATGTGCATATTCTTCTGCACCCTCAAAGTCTGCTAAATATTATCTGGCTATATTATTAACCAAAGGTATTAATTCCAAAAATTCGCAGTACTCCATTAATGCCTACTATATATCATATCCATACATTGGACCTTCCATATATGCTCTGTGTTGGTCGGGAGAATTCCGACGTATGCGTCTACCGATGGGCTCTAAATCCGCATAGCACTTTGGAAAAACACGCTCCACAGCCTCTATAGCCTCAGTTTTGGTAACATTGCGTACCGCTAATACCGATTGAAGCGCCTTTGTTTTAACACAGTTCTAAAAATACAAATGAAGCGATGTTTTACAGAGAGAAGTGATATACATATGCATTATTATTAACCAACCTGATGAGCTTGTTTTATATCAAATATGGAAGCATCACCTTGCATCATTGCGCTTAGAAATGAACAATGCGCTAAATTTGCTGCTCTTATTTCGGTACATGCCAAATGATCAATATTTCGGAAATCTAAATCATTATTGCAGTAATCAAACATATGTATCATTTCATGTGTAAGCACACCCTGGACCATGCCTTCATTGCGTGACATATTTTGGCATACAACAATTTGATTTAATACCGGATCATAACCGCCAGTTACAGTAGTATCACACACTTCACATGATATATGGCGACGCAGATCTATTGGACAGCCTGAGCTGCGCATTGCTCCCATCATTAATTTGACCAGAGGACTATTTTTAACACACCAATAAACATTTCTTTCACATTTTATTTTGTCGATATTTTCCCGACCCTCCATACCCAACAATATCCTTGACCATTTGGGTTTATATGTCTCTCCTCTCCGTTCGGGATATAAGTCATAACCCCATTCTTTCGACGGTGACTTATTATTGTCGGCATCGTCATCTACTTGCTCTTTTTTTGACGGCGCTTCTGATGTGACCTCAATTGGAGGCTCTAGAACAGATTTTCCATGCACCGTGGTAAAGAAATTCATTTATAAATAGAGCCGGCAGAAGGATTACAGGTACAAGTTAAATGTTAAATAACAATGCAAAAAACACACTGTATCAAGACAGCTGATTAAAGGAGTTGCCAAATAAATATCAGTTTAGAAAAATACAACATTACGAGTAGTTTGCGAATTTTCGCTTGCATTGAACTGAACGCTACAAAGATACGTCTCTTATTTTGCAGGAAAACAATAAGTTCCTTAATTTAAATAAAAGTTTCACTTGAATCGTTTAAAGTATTTTTTAGTCCTCTTTATGTAGCTTTAAAATCTTTATTAAACTTTAAGTCGAGTTAAAGTGAGCACCTCTTCATTAGGCGACATTTTACGCAAGAAAACTTCTGCGAACTTCAGTGAATAAAATCGTATCTCGTTTGCTTAAAAAAACAGGACACAATTCAATGAATTTTCAATGAATGCTCAATTATGATGAAATTAATAGAATTTTCATGTCTAATACTCGGAATATGTTGTATATGTTCTGTTGATCTCATCTATGTAAATTCGCTTTAATCATCACTCTTTTATAAAATCGGCGCTTTACGATGTTGTTAGTACAGTGCGAAAAAGATGAGATTTGATTATTTTCTAACTTTCCATGAGTGAGAAATTCCAAATATTTGCTAATTGTTTTTATCAAACGCCAAAGACAAGCTGTAATTAGTTGTATCTGCCGTAACCTTAATAATGTTGATTTCACCTTGTTCAGGTTATTGGCAACACTTATTTTGCATATTTGGCAACGACCCTGTAATACATTTTTACAATAGGCGCTAAATTAAATTTCTCCTGCAACCGCCATTTGCTAATACAAGAAGAAATAAAGGATAAAAATTTTGTACAACGAAGATTAGTAATTTACATTTTTAATTTAAAAATAAAATAAAAAGGAAATAGAAGAAAATGTCGCAATTCAATTTTTTGAATGAAATGACTAGTGCTTTAACATTGGATGGCGAAATCACACGGGGTCCAGTACCCAGATGGCAGAAAAAATTAGAAGCCTCTGCAATGGCTACCAGCCTTAACGGAAGCATAAATGCATCTCGATCCGTGTTGTCCATGTCATATAACAGCAGCTTTTCTGGTGTGAACCCTCCTTTGAGGACGCCAAGAAAAGTTGGTGGCGATGCGAAATGTAAGAAAACCCCAACGCCCAGTAAAGGAGCGAAGACTCCGAATGGTGGTGATCGCTTCATTCCAAACCGTGGTACAAGCAATTTCGAGCTGGGCCATTATCTGGTAAGTTGGAACCAAGAAAGTATTCACATGACATCAAATATTATTTTTAAGTATTCATATATTTTATTTTCCACGTAGATCAAACAAGAGCAGGACAAATCCGAAAATGATGATAAGGACAATAGCAATAATGCTAACAAAAAGTCTCCATCAAAGGTGGAACGCCAAAAGCTTATTTCTGATTCATTACAAGTTGGTGATCCGAAAAGTGCAAGGATTTTATGTTACCAAAATAAAGCACCTGCTGCACCAGAATCTCATCAAAATCCCTTAAAGGTTGTTTATTCAATTAACACACCGTTATCGACTAAAAGTGGTTCTCGTTACATACCAACAACATCAGATCGCATACTTGATGCACCTGATATAATAAATGACTATTACTTGAATTTAATGGATTGGAGTGCGGACAACATTGTAACAGTTGCTTTAGGTAATGCTGTTTATTTATGGAATGCAGCAACAGGCAACATAGAACAACTGGTGGAATATGAAGAAGGTGACCATGCATGTGCTCTTTCCTGGATCCAGGAAGGTCAGATACTAGCAATAGGAAATAACACTGGTGCTGTAGAATTGTGGGATTGTTCCAAAATGAAACGATTACGCGTTATGGATGGCCACTCGGCAAGAGTAGGTACTTTAGCGTGGAATTCATTTTTGGTTTCATCAGGTAGTCGCGATGGAAGTATCATACATCACGACGTACGAGCACGTGAACACAAGGTTGCTACACTCAACGGACACACACAAGAAGTGTGTGGTCTCAAATGGTCTACAGATTTTAAACATCTTGCTAGTGGGGGCAATGATAATTTGGTTAATGTATGGGCAGCTGTGAGTGGTGGCACCGGCAGCGCCACTGAACCTTTACACGTACTTAGTGAACATCAAGCGGCAGTACGTGCACTGGCCTGGTGTCCTTGGCAGCCAAACCTTTTGGCCAGTGGCGGCGGTACTGCTGACCGTTGTATTAAATTCTGGAATGTTAGTAATGGTGCGCTAGTTAATTCTGTTGATACTAAATCACAAGTATGTGCACTTCTATGGTCACGTAATTATAAGGAGTTGATTTCTGCTCATGGTTTTGCACACAATCAACTGACAATTTGGAAATACCCTTCAATGATAAAGCAGGCGGAACTAACCGGGCACACATCTCGAGTACTACAAATGGCAATGTCACCAGATGGTAGCACAGTAATAAGCGCAGGTGCAGATGAAACATTGCGTCTATGGAATTGTTTTGCACCAGATCCACACACTGCAAAGAAGGCACACGCAGGTGCAAGCAAGGCCAAACAAAGCGTTTTCAGACAAAGTATACGGTAAAATTGCTACGAAACAACTCAATACTTATGATATAGTAAGAATAACATCAATTAGAAAATTATAATATAGTACTTAAATATGTATGTTAACAATTTGGCGTTAAGATTTATTTAATATTTTGTTTACTAGTAAATGTGTGTAATGTTAACACATCCAGTTGAAATTATACATATATATACATTCAAGGAGTATGCGTGCTATATGAAAGAAATAATTGAAACATCCCCGTTGGAAAATGGGTGTACATTACTTTTTCGGGCAAGTAAAGATGAACATATTTTAATGTATGTAAACAAGCTTGCCAAAGTAATCCAAGTGTAATTAGAGCAGCTCCGATACGTGCTAGTGTCTTTATTAAAAATTTATATAATTCATTTTATGCATGTAATGATAATGCAGAAGGAAGTGTTGCTCTCGATATATTCGATGTGTATTCGAAATTTATTAGAAACATATATACATATTGTATTTGTAATTCCGTAACTTTTTTATTTTATTTTCTATGTTACATTTAAAACTTATTTTCTTTAAGCTGCAAAAAATTGACTTGGAAATGTTCTAGAATTTATTTATGTATGTATTCATATTTGTAATGCTTCAATTTTTTCTTAAATAAAGATTCAATTGGATATATTATTGAGTTTTAATTTAAAACTGAATTTGAACTATAATTTTCAAAAGGATTATTTCGAAAGTAGTCTTTTTAAGAATATACCGTTAAAATTTTATAATGATATCTACAGTATCTTCCGTTCTACAGGTCTTTGAGCAGGTATCGGCCGATCGCTCGTCCTCATACACTTCAAAGTTTAAACTCGTTTTTCTCAGAACAGCTTTCTTCACGGCGCAGGTAAAAAAGGATTTATCCGAATGATCTGAAATTTTAATGTTATTCAGTACACTAGTAGCTATGTACGTCCCATAGCATAAAAATTTTATTGTCTTGATAACTTTTTTAGCTCAAAAACTGACAACAAAAAAAGCGGTTTCGGTATCAAAATTCAAAAATTCATAATTTTTTCTATAATCTAGGTACAGGATATAGCTACACTTGTACAAATTAATACAATGTTTTACAGATAAGTACAAAAGCCAAAATTTTCTACGCCACCCACATCCAATTTTTTGAGAAGATCAACTTCAGGACTAATTTTAAATTATTAAAAAAAATTTTAATTGCCAATTATTTTTGCATTCAATATAAGTTGTAAAATATACCTACAATGTTTAAATATTGTTGTTTATTATTATCACCTTAAAAAATATTGAAAATGCCTGAAATTTGCGAACTCTAGACCACCATCTCCCCTTAACCTTTCACGACAGTCGCTTCTTCGTAATGATTATAACCGACTCGTTCTATGACCGACTTAACTAACCACCTCTTTGCATGCCCACTTAACCCGACTCATCTAACACCCCTCTCCCTTTGGTCCGACCCCGTCGAAACAGCACGTTTCCTGGGCCTCCCGTTAGATGACCTCGATGACTAAAACTAAACTTGCCTGACCCTAAACGGAACTGGGCTTGCCGCTCAACAACGACAACAACATGACCGACTTAAACCAATTTTGTTATTCCAATAGTTGTCAATTTTTTGACAATCTAACTCTATCTCTCAACAAGCCGAATGAAAGTGACGTTCTTCAACTTATCGCTGATTTGCAATCATGCTCCGACGGAACAGAACAAAGGTGATTTCTATGAGCGCCTAGAATGCAATACCTGTGAGGGCTACACCCGTCGCGATGTCAAAGCTGGCGATTTAACACCAGGACGCGTAAGGACGCTATCTTCGGCACAACCGTACTCAAGAGGCAGAAGTTGATCAACTTAGCCAAGGCCTGAAGTATGGTTGTCTATAGCACCAGATTTTGACCTGAGAAAATTCACCAAACTACATGGCTGGCACGGATCTGGCATATGCTGATGATATTAACATTGAGGCAGATGGATCTGGTAGTGAACGAGGACGAAATATCCCCTGTCATCAAAAAAAAGTCAGCGTTTTCACCTCTTTACTCCTACATCACTGTTGACAGTCATTACCTTGAAATCGAAGAAAATGCCCCTGGACCAGCATTAACACCAAAAACAATATAAGTCTTGAAATGAGTAGGCAATTGTAAAGTAAACAAAAACCAAACTATAAAAGTTTCTCATCATTCCCGTCCTGGTATATGGTGAAGAAGCGTTGACGGAGGAAAGCGACCCACTTATGGCATCCGGTTCTATACACCGAAGTTTACCCATTTTCATCTGATCAAGAACTGTCACTTTTCCGGCGACCTGATCCCATCCAAGGTCCTAAATCTGTCTTTAACCACTCCAACAATACCTGACATGTGGAAACAGAGTAGAGCGGTGCCGTTACTAAACGGGAAAACCTTCTAACAAAGGATAAGCATATCGGAAGATATATTTCCTTCATCCAGAAGCGAAGACACTTCGGACCTTGCTGCTCCCATCTTTTATTCACGACTTCCGCAAATTGCACTGCTTGATTCATATTTCAAATTTTCTTGTGTAATTATTTCTCTGTACCACCATAGGACGATCTCATGTGCCGATATAACTGTTCGATATTGGCGTCCAGCCAGGATTCTGATATTCTTTGTTCGAAAGTAAACTGCCTTCTCATCGATCTTTTCTACTTCTTATCCCCAGCTGAACGAAGGAGTACCAGTTCGAACTGAATGTGAAAGTCGATTACGTTAAAATTTCCACAATAACCGCAAGTTACTTTCAGCAATCTGCACTGCTTCACTCCGTATACGACTGCGATTGTTACCAAAGCGCATTGCTAAAAAAACCTCGAAAGATAACGAAACTATTGTTCACAACTTACAAGATAATCGGCCGACCGATTATTAATTTCGCTGGACAATCTGGACACCGGGAACTAGCAAGACGAAGTTTAAGAAGTTACAAGCAAGGATCTCGGCAAGAAGTTGCAGAAACACCGTCCTGAGAACCGTGACGGGAAGCTTACTGATGTTAGTTATGTACCACTTACACAAGGAAACTCTGTGCTCCCAGTTAAGAACCATAATTTTTTGCAGGGACAATCTTAGCAGACATCTACTGGAAGTAGAACTAGCTTTATTCAATTTCTTCCCGTGAATGGTGGGCGTGGAACCCAACACACGAATAGCTCGAGTTGCCTCGCGAGACCCAAGTAATACTGGTCTAAATATTGTAGTAGACTCAATTCCTTGACTCCGACTTACATAATGTATCTCCGGCATGTCATGAGACCTCGCGCGACATTAACCACCCCTTTCCCACTTGTTCGAACTCGTCGAAATAGCTTGATTCCCATTAGATTACTTTCACGACGTAAACTAACAATGCCTCCTTCTGCGGTGGAATTTCAAAATTTCGGCACTACGATTTTCGAGAGAAGTTTTTTTTAGAACGATTTATCAACCTTTGTGAATTGGCAACGGCGAATACCGCAGCAATGGAATGATGAAGCTACACGAGATATATGAACGCCATTTTGACATAGTTCAGAGAATTAAAAGACACGGCTTCGTTAACACTGGCACAATTAAGGTCTGGATATTGTAGTAGGCTTAACTCCTACCTTTCCTAGACTCGACGTATGTATGTCCCACATGGGTTCCCCGCCCGACACTGACGTCCTCTTTGCGTTCCCACTCAATCCGACTCATCTAATACCCCTATCCCTTTGGTTCGAATTCATCGAAACAACACGTTTCTGACCGTAGGAGCGGTTAGCGATTCGCTTCAACAACAACAGCAGCGACTTCGTTGGTTATCCCAGCCTTGAGAGCTTTTGACGCCGGTTAAAGCAGAAGAGAAAGACCCTCAATCCGTTGAAAATTCCGGAGAAGATGGACCTGGCTTTACTTGGTCTTTCCAATTGACGACGATCCACAAAGAAAATAAACGACAGGCGCGTAAGTAGTGCCTACTTCAATCAAGGTGAAGAAGATAAGTTCCACCTGAGAGAGATGTTCCCAATTTTTTTTTTTTTTTTGTACTAAATGAAACACAGTTTTTCAATACATTTTTCTAAAATTCTTATTCGTTACATATTTAATATTTCCTTGCTTATTTTTCTTGTGTTTTACGCTTAACTTTTCGCCAAATCAATTTGTGTCCATATCGCATCTACATCTAATACGCTTATGTATGTGTGTGTATGTGTGTGTGAGTGTGTAATCATTTCATGCATTCATATTTAATACATTACATTTTCTGCGTCAAAATCCACTTTACTGTGATTTGATGGATGATTCTAATGCATATTCTTAAACATACTTATGCATATATGTATTCGTATGTTATGTGTGCCTTGCGTGAATATGTATGAACAAATTGCATTTTTTTTTAACAAAAAAAATCTGTAAAATTTGGTTCGATGCTAAAATCTGTGTTCACATATTTCTATAATTTACTTTTTGAGTTATTTAGATTTTTTATTTTATATTTAATATATGTATTTATGTATGTATGTATGTATGCATGTGCTTTGAGTTTGCTGGACTACCACCACATCCTTGCTGTAATTACAGATTAATTAGGTATTTTCTATGTTCCTGCTACGTTGCTACTACATTATATTTAGTATATGTTATGTATGTATGTATTTATGTTTTTTTCTTCAATTTTTTCATTTTTTCATTTTTTACTTTATTATCTACTCTACGTGTTGATTTCCTTCTAGTTTTTCTCATTAAATTTGCAGTATACTTCAGTTGCAATCTTATTATGTATGAGTAATATGTATGTACATATATCTATTGTATGTATGTATAGTATTTTATGTTAAGTATATGTTATACTATATATACTGTTATGTATACAATTGTATATATATATATATGTTAATTTATTTTGTATATAATATATATTTATATATGTGTATATATTTATATGTAAGTAATCTATATATTTCCTTGCTGCAATTTATTTATGCTGTTGTATGAGTTTGAATTATTAAGGTATTGTATGTATGTATATATGTAGGCATGCTAATATTTTGCTGTCCCCATTTGCTTATTGTTCTCAATAACATGGCTGCTGTTTTCACTGATCATTCTTTACTTTTATTGTTTAATGCTTTTTGGTGTTAACATTACATAATATGTATGTATGTAAAATGAGTATATTAATTATTATTTTTATTTTCTGTAGTACATACATATGTAGGTATGTTATGTACCTATGTTATGTTATGTTACGTGCATAATTTTGCTTTTACACCTTTTTCTTGTTTTGTAAGTTAATTTAATTTATGTATGTATGTATGTATGTAGGTTGTGATTATTGCATTTTATTTACTTGTAGGAAACATGACGCTTTTGCTTCAATTAATTATTTGGATTAGTTGCACTAGCCTCTCACATTACTTGGGTAATATGAGAAGAGCTTAGTACGCATATACATATGTATGTATGTATGTACGTATTTAAAGCTTACAATATGTTTTATATCGGGTCCTTTGAATTATTAAGTTAACTTTTTATGTATTGGTGTTAATTGAAGTTTGCTTTGTTTAGACAAGAAATAATACAGAACCAAATACAAAAGCCTAGAAATTCGATTCGATTTGCATGTGTAGGTGCCGAGATCTGTATGCACATGTGTTTTATGTATGAAGTTAAAGTAAAAGGTTAAAATTTTGAAAAATTAGTTATTGCCATGTACGCAATCAATCTCTCCATTTAAATAAGAAGGAGTACAATTCACAGATAGTTCAATTACTATCCGAAACTGTCATAATTACCAAAAAAAAAAAGAAAATTACTAAAGTGAAGGTTTAAAAAATATTTCGTGAAGAAAAATTTTTTTAAAATTGTTTACTGTCGGAAAACATTAAAAATATTGACGTGTGAAACTTTTTCAAGTTTTATGTTAATCAAAAATATTTTTTTTTATACTAGTACAAGTTTTTAAGCAATTGACATATGAATAATCGTATTTTAAGAAAGTTTAATTTTTTTTTAAATTTATGATACAGTTATTTTTGCATCTAACTTTTTTTTAAATCTAATTACATTCTTCTGGTCCACTTAATTTAAGACCTAAATATACTCACCGACCTATAATTTGTTTTACCCATAGTATATTCAAAATACAGTTTCTACGCACTCAAGACATTATCAAAGGTTGCCCAGAAAGAACTCAAGCAAACATGAGATTTTTAAAGGAAAACGTTTAAATATTTAAAAAAATTAATTAATTAAATTAAGTACATTTTTTAGCGGAGAAAACTTCTTTGCACTATAAACTTTATAGCTATAACTTCATAAATTAACGGGATACAATATGCTAGAAGGGGATGTAGGGAATTTAAGGCTCTATGACTATCGAATCAATTTATCCTATTGCGGTTGGCGCGTTTATGAAGAGTAAGGGGGATCTACTAACTGAACAGAGGATGCTATAATCCCTTGGAAATTTCATATGCATATATATATATATATATGTGTGTGTGTGTATGTATGTATTTAACAGATATATGTATGGACAATTGTTGTAAGAGCCATTTGTCGGCTTTCAGTCAAACCGTTAATAGAGGTCTCGTCTTCAACTTGCAAAAAACGTTTGCTAGACCGCCCTAACACAACAACTCTCCAAATAAGAGAGAGTTAAATCTTCGGTACAGTTTTTATTACATTCAATATATTGAAAATACTTACTATTAAGTTTGGAACCAATTTACAGAATTTAAAATTCGAATTATTCATCCCCTCGTTTTTCATTCGCCATCACACCACATCGACGTCGACGTAAATTGCTATTACCAAAATGTATTGAGACGACATTGGCAGTTTATCGATAAAATAAACGCCAGTTTTTATTTCTGGATCAGATTTTTCATGTTGTTTACAATTTGTACGCAAAACTATTTAGTCTCGGTGTGGAAAATTTGTTTGAATTGAATATTTTTCCTTAAAAATGTTAATTTTTACTGAGACATAAAGCTCAAACGGCGAAGAAAGATACTGCTGATATATATTTATAAGTATATACAAATAGCTAATTGCAAGTCGCTTCGGTTTAATGTCATTTTACGATTTGAAGCCCATTTTCGCCCCGATAAAATTGCGGAAATATTAAGCCACATTTGAAAAGTTGAAATGACAAAATTGGTGTTAACATTACGGTTTTTAAGGCAGGATTTTTATCAGTTAAGTGTTGGAAACGACTTCCTAATATATAAAACATTTTTCAGTTGTATTTTTAAATAAAAAAAGAACTATTTTCATTTCTAATATCTAAAAAAAAAAGAGCTGAAGACACATGTAATAACTAAATTTACTAGTTGCAAACATTTCTTGAGAAAGAAATATATATATATATATATATATATGTACAAACTTTCTGTGTTAAGTTTTAACAGACCCTGCGTCGTTTAACACCGACGTCGACAAGCACTTTGACAATACCGACTATGCATCAATAGCTATCGATTTTGACAAGGATATCTCCTTTTTGACTTCAAAGTTCAGCACCTTCAGTATAGAAGATTGGCGTATTTTAAACTATAAAAGAAAATATGAAAAATAATAAACTTCGATTTTTTCACACTGAGCCTATACTTTAACACACTAACAAGGATACATACTTGTATAGTGGTCTAAAAAAATATTTTGGAAAAACATTTTCGAGATATGGTCAGCGAGTACGACAATAGAGCACATGAGTTTGTAAAGAAACTACTACAGTAAAAGTTCTATACTCGATGAAAAAAAAAAACAAAAAAGGCCGAAAATATAAAGAAAAATGTCATTTAGCGACACCTAGTGTTCAATTTTTTTTTTTTTTTGTATATTCAAGGCTTGGTACTGAACGAACCTTTTCCTTATCAGTGAAGCGAGACAATTTAGCGTACATAAACAAGTTAAATATACTTTTTCACAAAAATAAAACGAAATAAAACACGTAAGTATTATTTTCAAAAGCAAATGAAATATATATAGTTGCAATGTATTAAAATATATAGTAATGTGTTTGTGTTTATAGCAATTGTTATAATTGTTTTCTGATTACTGTTATTTAGGGATATATTGTAGTTGTGGAGTTCATTTTTCATTAAATTAAACTTAAAACAGTGCATACTTTTTCTTAAACATATTGATTTTTGTTAAAACAGTTTTCTTCTTGTCAAGGTGTGCTTAAGTTGTTTTAAAGATATGTTATTTTTTAATTTTTTTATTGATCATGTAACTTGCGTTATTATTTATATAGCTCTAGTATATATTTATTATGATCGGTTTTTAACGTTTTTCTTTAAATATATATATATTTTTGTAACTGGTTACTATTCAACTTTTGTAAAGTATAAATTACCAACATAATTTAAATATGTTCATAAACATATATATGTGTATATGTAGACATTATTTTCTTTTAATAATATTCATGTTTACTCGTTTCCACTGTCAATCAAGCTCTAGCTAGTTGAAGGAAAACAGTTTTCATCTTTTTTTAAATAATACATTTTAGTTTTTTTTTAAGCATATTTCTAACATATTATTGGCTGCCCTAATTGATTGACGTTATTTTTTTGTTATATTTATTTTCTTGTTTAATTATTTCACAAGTACGCATTTATTTATAAACACTGGAAAACAACGTGCCTATAATATTATAAATTGTAAAATTTTATTTGAAAGAAAGAAAAAAATGCGGTTTTCCCAAAACAAACGTGATTATATTGATGAGAAGATTGTTTCCTTGTTTGTCCGGCAAAAGGATGAGCTTCGTAAGCTAATACGAATATAATTATTATTATTATTTCCATAACTTTTCAGCGCTTCTAGTCTTTACAAAAAGTTGATGCTTTATGTTGTTACTTGTTTTTCTTAAATTATAATATGTATTCTATGTATATGTTAGACGCATACATTGTGTTTACATTACTCTCTTTTAATTATCAATTTTTTTTCTCTTAATTAGTATACTTTCAATAATTTTTTATACTGGTATTCACGTCATAGTAACAATATAATTATAAACATTGTTGCTTTTTCGTCTACATAGTTTCAGTAAGCCTAAGTATATGTATTGTATATAGTATGTATAGATTTTTTTTTTTAACTTACAGCTATTTTTGCAATATTTCCTTTTTATGTTATTAGTATTGTGTGCATATAAACATTTTTTGCTCTTTCATATGCAAAAAAAATGTTGCTGGTGTTTTCGTTTACTACATTTGCCTTAACCTTGTCGCCCAATCTCGTTATAAAACTCTCCCCATCCCTTACCTCTTTAAGGTTTTTGACCATATTCTTTTCATCAATAGACGCCCCATACATTTATGCGTATTGATTAATTGTAAATTAAAGCGTAAATAGTTAATATTTATATTTTAAGTGTTATTTTTTCACTGCTTTTGTTATGTATATTTAGTTATAGTATTTATATTGAATCGTATTTGCAATTTTTTTTTCATATTTCCTTTCAGTGTATATGCAGTTGATTAATATGTACATATAGATGTGTGTGTGTGTATGCAATAGGTGTTTACGTATGTGTGTAAACGAAGATCTACATAAATGCTTTTTTCGTTTCAAACTTTGAAAGATGAAACAGCTTTCATACGAATATCAAGGGTAAATGATAGAAATCTTTAATGAATAAAAAATGTTTGGTAGCTGCTAAAGACGAGAGGTTAGCAGTATGTGGCGCACGAGCCGCCAGTTGTGAGTACAAAACCTGAAGAGACCAATATTTCAATGGTAGTTTCTAAATAAGGTGCAATTTCAAGGCGCCTCAGAGAACGGTTAATGGCGCATACGCTCTTCTCAGAAGGGCGACAAGATTTAGAAGAAAAAAAGATTTGCGAATATTGGTGTGGTCGAAATTTTACACACACAATAATACACAGGACCTCTTCAATTAATATAACATAAACCGAGTTCCCGGGGCTTTTTCGAACAATTTATTAGGAGTTTTTTTTTAATGTTTTATTTACATGTGTGTTTTATGTAGATCATTATATGAATATGTTATGTATATATGTGTGTAACTAACTATTCCTATGTATATATTAGTCCATGTACTTTATTAGTAATGTCTCCAATAATCTTTAAGAGATATATATGTATATATTATATATATATATATATATATATATATATATATATTTATATATATGTATATATATGTATGTATGTATATATTAGTTTGCTTGCTTGTATATATGCATGTATAACTAGATTAATGATTTTCTTTTAATGTTCACTAAGTTTTCGTGCTAAAATTTTTTGCATAGGCTTTTGTTTTTAGACTTCACTTTCAATATTTGCTTATTATTGCTGCTAAACTTAGCTTCTAAATATCTATGTATGTAAATGTATAGTTAATGTGTGATTTTTTTTTAGCAGACAAACTCCATACTGCACACTACATTTCACCCTAATCAATAATGATAATACCGAATTTCAAAACATAATTTTATTTTACAATTTTTGCATATTTTGAGCTTAAAGCCTGCCATTCTACTACACATGTAGGTTCTCTTGATAATTCATTACTTTTTTTTAATATACAAATAATATTGTTATAGAAAATGATTTATAACTTTGATGGTTTACCTTTTTTTTATTATTCCTCAACTTTTTACCGTCACTTAATTATAATTATGTTTAAATATCTAAAATGCGAATAATACAGCGTACCACCTAAGGTTTACTAATCGTTAAGCTTTTTTTATCATATATATTCAATATTATGGGATAGCAAAGAAAATGGTTGTCCATTTACAGCTGCAGACAAAAAAGTAATACTCTAACAAAGAACAAAAGGAAATAGATAAAAGCGATAGAAAAAGATTCCGGACGATGTAGGTAAAATATTTAATGTGTATACATATATACATGTCTTCATATTACATATGGATGTATATTGGAGTGATTGGTTGAAATTATAACTTTTTTCAACGTCCAAAAATCGTTATTTTTGAAGAATCAAATTTTTTAACTTCAAACAGTAATAACACGCCCGACAAGCGGTTTTAGGTTAAATTTTACAACTTTTTTTTTAGATTTTAACAATCACTCTAGTGCTTATAAGGTTTACATCAAACATCTGTTAACGGCACATCAGAAGTGATTTCAAATGAAATGCGCACACATATATGTACATACATACATTAACGTATGTGTAGAAAATTAAATGGCACATTTAGTATTAAGGAGCTCCAAGCCGAAGGGCCACGATTCATTTTTCATCTTCAAGTAAAGTTTTCGAAAACGTATGTTAATTTGTGCATACTAATATTATTTTGACCTTATTGTAAATTGTAATTTATGTAAAATAAACAAATCAGCACGAATTGCAACACTTTAAATGGAAAAAATTATAAACAAAATTTTAAAACTAATTTACTTTTTAAATTGTTTTTTCATGTGGTTCATTCATACACAATCGCTTTTATCTAACTGCTTAGCATAAATCTGTATAAATAATCTTTGAAATACACTGGTACTCAAATCGGAGTGTTGCTGCTACTTTAGAAGTAGACCTTCGTAAAACTCGTCAATATTGCACAAAAATACCATTCGTCACTTTTAAAACAAAATGTTCAGAGCAGAAAGTAAAGAACATGTAAAAACAGCTTAATAAATATTGTTTTTAAAGAGCTTGAGCTGAAAAATCATATAAATTGAATCACTCACCACTAGAACTTAATATTTCAACTACATGAAGTCGGGGTAGTGCACGTATGCGCTTATCGATGTTTTGTAGTTGAACTGGTACCCTAAACTGCAAGCAGCATGACACATTTAATGCCTTTATTATTAAAAAAAAAGTTATTTCTTTCGAAACTAAGTTATGATGATTAAAACTATACTTTAAATATGCTATGATTTTCCAATAATCAACGTTAGATACAAGTTGCAGGTGTTGTAAATGCATACATTGTGTATGCTTGCGTACAATAAACAATAATACAACACAGTTGTTAATCAAATAAACGTCTAAAAAAATATGAACGTAGAAATATGTGCTGAAGATTAAATATTTTGAATTCTCATAATATTACCCTACCGGCTATCTCTTCTCCGCATATAAGCCAACGTTTTTGAAGTCTCAGCTGCGTTACATGCAATACAAAAGCACCAGTGGAAATCATAGTATCAGCTGCAGACTTGCGCATATTCAACTTAGCACCGTTCCATCCACATTACACATTTCATCGACTCTACTGTTATTACTGTTACTATTGAACGCTGCCGTTAACGCGCCTCACCAATGTGCAAAGTTAGGCTGCTGTTAGTAAACCACTGGATGTTGCTCAACATTTGCTGGCAAGTGCTGCAATTGCATTGCGGCACGCGCTAAAACGTTCGGATCAGTTTGTATTAGTGCGATTGGCACTGTTGGCGGTTGAGGTTGCGGTGCATGGGCTTGTTGTTGCGCCTGCGCCTGGGTTTGTTGATGATGTGCTTGTGCTGCCTGCTGTTGTTGCTGTTGGTGTTGACGATGTTGCTCCTGTTGTTGTTGTTGTTGTTGTTGTTGATGTTGTATGGATAATTGAAGTAACTGTTGTTGTTGGTGTGCTTGTTGTTGTTGCTGCTGCTGTTGCACTTGTTGTTGGTGTTGCTGATGTGCTTGCTGCTGTTGTTGTTGTTGCTGTTGTTGCTGTTGCTGCTGCTGCTGTTGCTGTTGTTGTGTTTTCTGGCTATTGTGCGATGTTATAGTTGAAGATACCAGCGGCACTAGACTAGGCGCCAACTGTACGGCATTTGCTGCAGCAGCGCCCGACGTAATTTGCTGAATGGTGTGCATTGTTGGTGTTTGATGTGGAACTGAAGGAAACACGAGCGATTATATAAATTGAAATTGTAATTGCTAAATTCTTGCAATATTTCCATAATAACAAATTCCTTTTCTTAGAACAGAAACTAACATTTTTCTTCTGAATAAATTTAGGCTGGCTTTCGTTCTTGAATAATACAGCTATACTTTTATTACAAAATGTTTTAATCTTTTACAAAATTTAAATTTTTAACTAGATATTAACAGCTTTCCAAAAAAAAAGGAATTTTATCTTTAGCATTATTGTACACCGATTAAAAAACTATTGCCATTATGACTTAATATTTTAGTAAATATTAAATATTATATATTTAAGTCGATCATTTTCGAGTAATGAGCCAGCGTGCGAGCGCTCTAAAGCTGCTCGAAAATGTTCGAACACAATCATAGACTTTAATACAAAGAGCTTAATTTTAGCATGTTTACCCATTAAGAAATGTTTACCCATTAAAAAACTATGGCCATGATGACGTCATATTATAGTACAATTTCAAAAATTCCTAATGTTTGTCGAAATGTTGCTTTTTAAGTGAATTTAAGCTTTGCACACTTACGAAATATCGGTTTGATCTCCTCTTTCACCGAAGCCAATACCCCAGCTGGAATTTGTGGGTGTGGTTGTGGTGGTGGAGGCATTACTGCATCAGGGTGATTCATCTTCATGTGTCGCTTCAAATTACCACGCTCTACAAAAGCTTTGCTGCACAGTGTACAAGCGTGTGGTTTCTCACCCGAATGCGAACGCATATGAGAAACGAGATGGCCTATTGAATATTTAAGCATAATCAATAATATTATCTCCTCTATCATATTAAACAATTTAAATTATATTACCTTTGCATATAAATGTCTTGGGGCACTTCTCACATGAAAACGGACGTTCACATTCTTGTCCTTTAGTATGACTGCGTTGATGGAATAGCAAATTGCCTTTGAGTGGAAATGATTTACCACAAGTTTCACAGGCAAATGGACGATCACCAGTGTGACAACGCGACATATGATTAATAAGATGCTCTTTACGGGTAAATGGCTTGTTGCAGACATTGCAACAATGAGGATTGTCGCTTGAATGCTGACGCATATGATTATTTAGATGTTCCTTACGCGTAAATGTCTTCTGACAATATTCACATTTGTGCGGCGAATCACCGGTATGCAAGCGCACATGATTCGTCAAATGCTCTTTGCGTGTAAAAGTCTTCTTGCAATAACTGCAACGATGTGGAGATTCGCCTGTATGCTGACGTACATGATTAACAAGATGCTCCTTACGTGTGAACGTTTTGGTGCAGTAGGTGCACTTGTGTGGCGATTCACCAGTATGCTGCCTTATATGATTCACCATATGATCTTTGCGTGTAAATGCCTTCGTACAATAGGTGCATTTAAAGGGTGTTTCACCCGTATGTTGACGTATGTGATTTACTAGGTGTTCTTTACGTGTGAACGTTTTCAAACAATAAGTGCAACGATGTGGCGATTCACCAGTATGTTGACGTACATGATTTAACAAATGTTCCTTGCGTGTAAATGTTTTCGAGCAAAAATCACAACGATGGGGAGTTTCGCCTGTAGATTGAGAAAGATAGATCAGTTTTGGAAAAGATCACAAGTATTGTGTTGTTATATCTACCTGTATGCCATAGAATGTGATTGGTGAAATGCTCCTTACGACTGAAGCTCTTGCCGCATATCTCGCATCTAAATGGAGTGTCATTAGTGTGTGAACGCATATGATTGGCCAGATGTTCCTTGCGTGTATACTTCTTACCGCATACATCACACTGGTGGGGTGTTTGGCCTGTAAAGAAATGTAAATTATATGTAGCACAACCGTACTTACAAGAGAAATGAATTTTTTTGGTTGGTGCTTTGAAAATGAGATGCTCAGAACTCAGAATTCTGTTGTACGCAAGCTTAAGTTATGCTGTTTTTTCATTGATTACTTGAGATATCCACAAGACTTTCTTCTAGAACACCATTATTCAGAGTGGCGGGTGATGAGTGGAAATCTGCTTCCGGCTCCTTTTTAATTGAAATAAACTCACTGGTTGCACCATATGGGTAAAATGGAAACATTTTATTAAAAACCTTTGAATCGGCACTAAGAGCATCAAACAAATCCAATTGTCCTTATGAAATGCAGCGTTGCATTTTATGAAGGGACGCTAAAGGTGACGTAGGGTTCTCCTAAAGTAATTATTTTTTTCTCCTAGCGGCGATTAGCACTATATTTTTGAACTTCTATTCGAGCCAAAGGGCTAAGATGTCGTAAGGAACATACTAACGTCAATAATAAGACTAGCTTTTAATAGACAAATAATAATTGGTTTCAAATGGGGACAAGAAATCGAAAAATTTAATCAAATTGAAATCCAAAGAGTATAAAAAAATATACTTGTATATATTATATAAATATGTATATAGAGATTAAACTTTATATTCGTTTCTTTCAATGTCAGGAAACTATTGCACCAGATACATAATTCAAATGAGAAGTTTCACACAAACAAAACTACACAGTTCCACTTAGTAATGGATTAATCTACTATTACTATATTTGGTTCAGATGAGTCAAAATTATTCGAGCAGTAATATGGAAATTGATGGAAGACACGTGAATGGTGATTACCGTTGTAGTTATATAAAAATGTTCGAAAGTTTGGTAATTTTCATTAGATGAATAATGTGAATGAAATTATAAATTGTGAGGTTAGAGAGGGGACTCATTTGCGACAAACGCATAAATGTCCCACCACTCACCAGTGTGCCACATGTAGTGGTTGACATAGTGTTCCTTGCGCGTGAAGGACTTCTTACAAATATCGCAACGATGTGGCGTCTCACCCGTGTGTTTGCGCACATGATTGACCATGTGCTCCTTGCGTGTAAATGTCTTGGCGCAATATTGGCATCGAAACGGCGTCTCGCCCGTGTGTGAACGAAAATGGTTGTCCAAATGTTCTTTGCGTGCAAATGTCTTCTGACAGATTGTGCAAGCGAAAGGCTTATCGGTTGAATGTCGTTTCATATGGCGCTCCAGGCTGGCATTGTTTGCGAAAACATTAAAGCAAACAATGCACGTAAACATCGGTCCACCGATATGTATCTTGCCGTGACGTGTTAAATCCTGCGAGGTAGTAAACCCTTGACCGCATACCTGACAATTGAATGGTTTTCGTTCGCTATGATAGCGTCGATGTACAATTAACTGATACCGAAATTGGAAAATTTTGCCACAAATGTCGCATACATGTGTGCCGGTGGCGATAGGTGTGCCATCCGGCGCGAGTGTAATTGTTGTTGCCTGATCCACAACTGGTAGTCCGCCCTCCATTTTCGGCATTAACAATTCACCAGTCACAGTTGGTGTTGCTGTTACAGCAGTGGCTGGTGCAGTCGTTGTGCCGCTAGTGGAAATGGCTGTTGTTAAATTGGTAGTAGTGGTGGGCGCCACCACACCGCTTGTAGTATTGGCGGCTGCCGCTGCCGCCGCCGCAGCTGCCGCAGCTGCATTAGCACTAGCCACAACGGCAGCAACAGCAGCATTGTTACTCGCATTACTACCGTGTGGTTGTGGCGGTACTGCATTTGGAACTGACTGTGCAGCCTGATTCATAACATCACCATGAATTTTACCAAAAACTTCGTGATAGGTGAAGAGCTGTGAAAAGTCCTCTATGTTAACTTTATACATTTCAATGCCTGGTGGCGGTTTACCCATCCCAACATCGTCTTTTATTTCGGTTTTTGGTGCCCCCAGTGTAATGGTGGTGGCACCAGACGTCGACGGCGCAGACGACGTCGTTGCACTAACGTGTTGCATAAGAATTGATTGATTTAGCTTTCCGTTATCTATAAAAGGCTTCTCCTCCTTAATATGCTCCCGTTGTATTAATTGTTGTTGCTGTTGCTGTTGCTGTTGTTGTTGTTGTGGTTGCTGTGACTGTTGCACGGCAGCGGCTACATGTTGCTGTTGCGAAACTTGTTGTTGCTGTTGTTGTTGTTGTCGATTGTCATCACTTGTATTTAGTGTAGCTGTAAAGGGAAAAGAAACTATTATTAGTGGATGAAAAATAAACAGTTTTCCAGTTGGTCGAGTCTGGATAGGTAGGAATGGAGCCTGCTACAATATCCAGATCTTAATTGTGTCAGGGTTACGCGGGTCTCTCGAGGTAGCTCGAGCTCTTTTTCTACTATAGGTGGCGATTGAACTCCGAGAACCTCACTCACAGGAAGAGAGTTCACAGAGGTATTAACGGACCCTCAGTGAATGGTGTTTATGGCCTGTCTGTACGCCGTCCTGTCCAGCAGGTCTTGTCTGTATTGCTGTACGGAGTCGCGGTAATCAATTACTCCCATCCTGATGTGCCTAGGTGGTTTTTCGGCTTCCAATAAATGTCTGTTGGGATGATCCCTACGATAGCACCCCAGCAGATATTGCTTAACATTAGCATAACATTATGCTCCTTAACTGGGAGTATGGATGTTTCACTGTGTAAGTGGTGCTCCGGCGCCATCAGGAGGTTTCCCGTCACGGTCCAAAGGGCGGTGTTACGGCAAGAGTGGAGCTTCTTCAACTGCGTCTCGCTAGTCCTCGGCGTCCAAATCGGCGCAGCACAGTTTACGACCGGCCTTCCAATTGCCTTGTACGTTGGCAGCAACGTTTCTTTGTCTTTCCTCCAGGTGCTACCGGCTAGCGATTTGAGGATTTTGTTGCAATTGCAGTCGTATGCGGAGTGCAGGCTATCGAATGTGACTCCCAGTAACTTTGGGTTGTTCGTGGTCGGAATTTTTACGTCATCGCCTTCACATTGAGTTCAAGTCGGTACTCCTTCGTCCAGCTGGTGAAAAGGGTGGCAGAGGATTTCTCGAGTTGTAGGTGTAAATGTCGTGCAGTGAAGAAGTTGGAAAGGTCGGTGAGATAGCAGTTTACCTTAGAACAAAGGCTATCAATATCTTGGCCAGACGCCAAAATCGAACAGTCATCGGCGTATGAGATTAAGGAGATGCCCTCTGGTGGTGGAGGAAGCCTCGAAATATAAAAATTAAACAGTATCGGGGAGAGGACACCACCGTGCGGAACCCCCTATTTAATTTTCCGTACTTTTGAAGTTTGACCTCGAAATTCAATCGATGATTGTCGACCACTCAGGTAATTCATAGTCCACCTCTTCAACCTAGGTGGTAATGAGGAGTCCTCAATGTCCGATAGTAGCACTGAATGATTAACCGTATTGAAAGCATTCGACAGGTCAAGTCCACCTCTTCAACCTAGGCGGTACTGAGGAGTCCTCAATGCCCGATAGTAGCACTGAATGATTAACCGTATCGAAAGCATTCGATAGGTCAAGTGCTACTAGAACAGTTCGCGCACAGGGTCGATTTTGGAACTATCTGAGTGTTTAAGGCGTTAAGTGCAGTTTTGGTGCTGAGTACTTTTCGGAGCAATCATGATGTGTAGCTGGGCACAGATAGTGTGTGAGAGGCGAGAGCAGCAAGACCTCAATTGTCTTCGCTACTGGGGAAAGGAAAGATATCGGCCAATAAGACTCTCTTTTATTTGCAGATTTCTCCGGCTTTAGTAGCCGATGTAGTGTAGTGTACTAGTGGTCCCCGCTCTACCTAGTTTCCACATTTCGGGTATAATTAGAGTGGTCAAAGACAAATTGTAAACCTTGGTGAGGTAATCTGCTTCCGCTGGACCCAAATGCTTTAACATCAGCATGCTTATTCCATCGGGGCCGATGGATTTGGAGGCTTTCTCCTTCCCTATAACCCCCACCACCTCTTCCCTGGAGAAATCAAGCGTAGCGGTGGTTTTTGGTAGTTTGCGCTGTCGGCGGGTCACTTGTCTCGGCTAAAATGGTTCGCGCACCTCTTTTTCGGGTCCGACGAGGCGTGATCAGTAGCCTAGAGCTTTTTTACCCCAGAGGAAAGATTGCAGGACCTTAAGCGCTCCTCCCACTTGTTCCGCTTGTATTTGTTTACCTTCTGCCGAAACTCCGTGTTGAGCTCCCTAATGCAGGGATCTCCGAGATCGGCTAGGCGTAGCGTGTCGCGCCTTGTAGCTAAAACCGCCGCTCATCATTGATGATTGTTTTCGAAATATTAAGTGCTTTTTTTTCAAACAAAATTGAAAGTTGAAATTGTAGCTTACCGTGTATTTGCAATGAATTCGCCTGTTGTTGCTGCTGCGACACCTGCTGTTGCGCATGTGTATGTTGCTGTTCCGTTGTTGTTGGCTGGCGCTGATGTGGTGTGATTATGGTGCCATTAGGTAATAAGTTATAAGGAAGCGCTTGGCCATTTGACACCACCCAATACTTGCTCAACTGTAAGAGACAAATAAATTATACATACATACAAATATATATTTTCATATAGGAAATAATTGCAAAAATTATGAGATGTTAAAATTTGAAAAAATCATAGATTTAACGAATAGTTTTGTGTAGTAGTTATGAACCAAATGTAAAGAGGGGGGAAGAAAATGATTCAAATATTTTATAAAGATGAAAAAAGATATAATATTCAATGCTAAGATAGCTGAAAAAACACCAATTGAGTTACATGTTGAACAATTGAGGATTTACACTTTCTTGGTTAACGTGGCTATGCTGACTTGAAAACCAAAAAAAAAAATATGTAATAAACTTCTAGAGTTCTAGAGTTAAATTGTGTTTATTAGGCGCTCAGAATTTTTATAAATGTACATACGTACATGCCAAAAGAGAATAAGAGTAAGTAGCGCTAGCATAATCAAGCACCAACTACAATTCAGCGGCTGGCGTTTAATATTACACGAATATGAATGTTATGTGTTTGTGTGTGGTGCACGTATGTATGTATGAATGTTTGATTTATTGGGAGACAGTGCTCATAGTATATTTTTATATGTATGAGCCGGTAATTTGTTGATATGCATTTAGGCGGCGTGATAAGGTGAGGTGAGGTTTTTTATGGTTTTTTTTCTTCTTCTTGTCGTTTCTCTTCTGTGCAAACGACGAAGAACGCTTACGTTTGGTGCATTTGGTATAAGTGTGGTGGTTGTGGTTGGTGCTGCCGTTGCCACTGTGACACCACTAGTAGAGCCTATGGTTTGTTGCTGTTGTAATTGTTGTTGCATTATCTTTTGATCGGATACATTGCCAGTGACGATTGTTGCTGGAGGATTAGCGACACTTATGGTTAGACCACCAACACTTACAGGCGTAGAAACAGTTGCACCCCCGGCTGTTGCAGCGTCAATTGTTGCTATAGAAACTGTCTGATGTTGGCCGGGTACTGCAAGGGGTGGTATTAAAGTGTTGTTAGCGGTGGCACCGGCATTACCAGCAATACTTGAGCTGCTGTCAATAGCGCCAGCGGTAGGAGCTGTTATAGCGACATTGACGCCGTTTGCTCCACCACCACCACTTCCTCCTCCGCTGTTCACCGACATTGAATCACCCTGCTGTGATTGATGCAATTGCTGTTGACGTTGCTGCTGCTGTTGCTGCAGAGATGTTTCTTGTCTTCGTATTTGTTGTGGCTGCAACATGTTGTTGGAAGCTTTTAAAAATTGAAATATCACAATTTCAGACTTTTCTAATTTTTTTTTTAGGATGCAATTGTTATTATTTTCTGTAAGCTACATCATCATATAACATTCACATATGTATGTATGTATGTATGTACTATATACATATGATGTATGCACGTGTTTTATCTGCAAACCAACAGCTCATTTAGCACACATGTATGTATGGATGTATGTATATACAAATATAAAAATATGCAGCCATGTACAGTTATATGAATTATACTTATATATGTAGGTGGACGTGTGAGCGTATGTTTGTGTATATTTGTATGAAAACGTTGCATTTGAAAATAAATATACAGAACGTGAACGTGATATTCAGGTAAAATGAGCTTTTACATACATACAAACGCTGGTAAATATCTACATACATATGTATTATTGATTAAATACAATATGAGCACAAATGCAAAGGATTAATGTAGAAGTATGATTTTCCAGTACAAGTTATATGGTCTTTTAAGAAAAAAAAATTGCCACAAAGTTATAAAAATATTTTGGTTATGAAGAAAGCTCTGAAAATAGGAACTCAAGTTCTGAATGGTAAGCAATCGTTACTTAAAGGTTCGAAAAAATATAAAAATACGGCAAAAAATCAGTTAAAATCAAATCGTTGAACAATTATTTCAATTTTTTTTTTATTAAGTTCACTGTTGTATATTGTTATATTTATACCTTTCGTGAACTCTGCTTCGAAGTATGTAGTCCCTCAGTTTTTGAGATATTTCAACCAAATTTGGTATTTTTTATATTTGAATGATTATTTGTCGAAACCGAATAGATCGGATCAACATAGCATATTTTTATTAAAAAACTGCGTGTTAGGAGTTCAAGAATTTACCCGCGGTAAGGCATGCCTGTCGTAAGAGGCGACTAATATCCAGTAGTTTCCGCGACAGTGGGGTCTTTATACCGGAACAACCCGGAATTTTATCCGGTCAAGGACTGTCATCCCCGCAATATTCCCCGAGCCCAATTTTGGGGAACAACAACAACAACAACAACAACAACAACAACAACAACAACAACAACAACAACAACAACAACAACAACAACAACAACAACAACAACAACAACAGCAACATAACAAACTAGAGCTCCAGATTTTGCTCAAACATTTTCGAGCAGTACGACCATTTGAGCAACGAGCACTCGCACACCTGCTCATTGCTCATTAATCGAAAAATTTTCGAGCCGGGCACGAGCATTTCGAGTATTTCGACAAATACTCTGACTTTTTTCTCAAAACTTCTTTGGTTTTTTAAATATTCTATTTTTATTTACGCAAAGTGTAAAAATCATAAAAACGCCAAAGAAACTTTGACAAATAAAACTAATTTTTTTTTGTCCTGCTGAGCAGTTGAGCAATGAGAGAATATCGAGCGAGCATCGAGCTGCCCGCGGTGCTCGATTCCCGGGTATCTAGAGCTCTATTAAAAACTTGAAATTTAGTATGATACACAGGTAAGTTCAAAAAAGAGTTTTTGGCTTAAAAATCCGCCAGAAAATCCAGAAATTTGGTATTTGGTACAACCGATTTGTTCAGAATATGTTACAACAAAAAATAAAAGAAATTATTATTTAATCCTTAAATGCAACACAACAAATTTGAGATGTTTATGAAAGGTATAAAGACCAAAGCACTTTCTTCTGGTATTTGCTTATTTTTTAATGTGTAAGATGAGAATACTTGATTAATGCTGTATTTCTTAATAAGACTTCGTTGTTGCAATACCTAAATCAACAAAATAAATTGGGGAAAAGACATCCTGAAATATTTTTTTTAATACTGGCAGTTATGTGCCTCAATTTATGACAAATTCGTTTTTCGGAACTAATAATAGATTTCGTGTATTCATTTTGTTTATTTTGTAATGCAGAAAAGTATAAAAATTATATTTTTCATATGGGCATTTCTATAATGTCGAATGCGACATTAGTACGCTTTAAAAGTGAAAAAAAAAAGAACATATGCCAGGACATTATTTTATTTCGACATAATAAGAAACCTGCAGCTCTTGATTAGCACCATATATAACCTAAGGTTTATTTCGGTCAATAGTTCGTTTTCGAGAAAATTGCAAAAAAAAAGTAAGACATTCGCATGCGACAAAAACAGTAGTCGTTTTCAAAGCAAACATCAAATTCTGTTTGTATCGAAACTAGAAGGAATATTTCGATGCAATTAATTTTAAATTGTTTTGCATTTATTTTACCGAAGACGGCAAACACACTGTGGACGCCCAAAAGAGGTTGTTATTGACGAAAACATCAAAAAAATACACAAAATGATTTTTAATGATCGTAAACAGAAATTGAATGAAATAGCAGTAACTCTAAAGATATCAACTGAACGTGCACATCATATCATTCACGAATAATTGAGTGTATGAGAAAGCTCTGAGCAAGTAGGTGCTGCACGAGCTCACTTTTGACCAAAAACAACGACGAGTTGTTAATTCGGAGCAGTGTTTGGGGATGTCCAAGCGTAAAAAAACCCAAGTTTTTGCGTCGATATGTGACAATGGATGAAACAGAATTCACCATTTCATTCCGAAGTCCATTCGACATAGTGAACTGCACGCGATGAACCCGCGCATGGAATAATTTTCATCAACTACCTTGAAAAAGGAAGAACCATCAATAATGACTAGTACGTAGCGCTATTGGACCGCCGTTTGAAGGAAGAAAAGGACCGAAAAACGGCCACATTTGACGAAAAAGAAAGTGATGTTTCACCAAGACAATGCACCGTGTCACAAGTTAGTGAATTCGATGCCAAAAAACCATTAATTGGGCTTCGAATTGCTTCCGCATCCACCGTATTCTCCAGATCTGTTCTTAGATCTCAAAAGAATGATTTTTGACAAGAAATTTTCGTCGAATAAAGAGGTGATCGCCGAAGCTGAGACTTATTGTGAAGCAAATGATAAATCATACTACAAAAATGGTATCGAAAAGTTGGAGGATCGCTATAATCAGTGTATCACCCTTGAAGGGAACTAAAAAAATGTGTTTTGCTATGGTGGCCGGGGACTTTTCATTTGACGTGTTATGAGCATAGAATGTAAGGCGCTAATTTTCAAAAAAAAAATCTTTTTAGTACAAAACAGTACAAATACCTTAACAACAGTGATAAGTTCTGTTTCACTGTCGCACGCGACATCGGAATATACTTAGCTCAAAAAAAAAAAAAAAAAAAAATTATAATAATAATAATAAGTATAATAATAATTTACAACATTCTTATATTCTTTACATATAAATCCGATTTAAAAGAGAAAATGCCAAAGCAAAATGTCTTTTATTAAGATCATTAATCAAAACAAAACATGCAATAGAAATGTAAAAAAGAAAACTTTTTCACTTGTTTAATTCGAATATTTTGCTAAGTGTTGTGAATAAATACCAAATGTTTTCAAATTAGTTAAATTTGATATATTTACTATGAAAATAAGTTAAATAAACATACTTTGATAGACTTTGAATTTTTGAGCTGCGGTTGACATTCCTGTGGAAATACCCATATGCAGTTATATGGTAAGCAATAAAATTAAAATACCCAACACAAATTCAAATATTTTTACCATTATCTGCAATGGTTAATTGAATATGAATTTATTACATATTTCGTATATAAGTACATATGTATGCATGTGAGAGTATATATATACGATATGCAGACATAAAGCTCTGCACATTTAATCTGCGACACGACATTACAGCACGACAGAGATAGCAATTACTTCATTACAGACAACAACTGATAAATCTGAAAGCAACAGCGTCTCTCATAATCTATTTATTTTATAAAGTTATATTACTTTTATTTCATACTTTATTTTCAGTATACAATATAGTGGCGACAATGATAGTTTGTAGCGGTGTCGTCGTGCTTTCTTACTTCATATTGCTTCAAATCTGATAGATAAGCCATAACGTCGTGACCTAATGCTAAACGCACATCTGCACCAAATTTTTTCCATATAATTATTTACATAAATTTGTATATAAATCCACTTATGTACCTAAATTTGTATTTATGAAAATACCATAATCATCTATGAGCCAGGTACAAGCCCAACTAAAATTGCAGTGAAGAAAGACAATAAGCTTAGCAGAAATAAGGAGCGCCATATTATTACATGGGCCAAGACAGTTTAGCGCATGCCGCCTACCATACTCCGCATAAAAAACAAACAATGAAAGACGATTTCAGATTCGATATTGAATGCCAACACTAAAAGCTTATTCCGAAGCGGCAATATTCTATTCGTTTTCAAAACGACATGCAGAGTGGAGAGAGCAGAGTTAAAGAGGTGTGGCATCAAATGTAATATGTACATACACAAACACACACGACGGTTGATAAACGTAATAGAGATTTTAAAATGAGGGTAGGTAGCTTAGTGGACAAGAAATTTGTGCCATAAAACATTAAGGAGTATAATCGATTAAAAGGAAGATAGCCGACACAACGACATCAACAACATTAGAAGGGGTTCGTTAAAAGAGGTCAACGAGAGAAACGATTCACAACTTAAATCAAAATTATGTTCATTTCAAAAACGTGGTGGTGTAGAGAGAGATGTGTTTGTGAAGCGTACTTTTTGGAAAAGAGAGAAGGATTTGGCGATTATATAAGTAACTAGTTTTATGCACATACATACATACATACATATAAAAGGCAGGCACCTTGACGCCGGTACGGTGGCTTAGCTGTCCGATCATCGACTCAATCTGGAGCAAGACAACAAGACCGTTGTGAGCTTAAATGCCAATCGCTAGCCGAAGGGGCCCGATGACCGACCAGTGACCAAGAACTGCTCCCTTCTAAACCATTTTGTTAAGCGACCCATGCCCATTTGTTGGTTTGCAGCTAGAAGGGGTACAACACCTTCTGTATTTTGACGGGGCACCGATCCATCTCGAGTCGGAACACGGCTTTACTGCGGCACAGGGCGTTGTCATATCGTATCTTTTGGAATAACCTAAAAGATGAGTGACCGCTATGCGTATAGGGAAAAGAACGAGCGAGGTAGGAGCAGAAGTTCAAGCAAGTCAAGGAGAGAGAACAGCTATATCTTAAAATACAGGCCAGTGAACGTTCTGCCATTAACGTCAAGGTCCTCCGCTAGATAACAAATCCAAAGGTAGGAAGCATCGTGGCCCTGGAGGCTGGACTGAGGTTCAAAGAAGGCAGCACCATCCCTCTGATGAAAAAGCGACCGAAATGAGCAGCACATCGTCATGACACCCAGAAAAGTAGCAAATCCAGTAGGTCATAGGACCTCGAAACAAGGGTAAGAAATCACAAAGAGAAAAAATATAGAAGAGAATGGGGATTGAAGTTCCGGAACAACGGCAACCTGGTACAAGGGAAAACCCCTACAAAAAAGGTTTAAGCGGAGCGTCCGGCCAGTAGGAGAACAAATGCCCGGAGAACATCGACGGACGCACAAGCACCATTGAAATCAAAATCTAAAGAACAAACCTATGACAAGTAGGTTACGAAGTCAATAGTCCCAAGGCAACAGATAAATGTAGATGGGAAAACTGATATAGAAAAATATTTTTTTTAACTTAATTTTCCCCTCAGCAACAACTTCTGACCATGATTTTTACGAGAAACCCAAATCATTAAGCTGTTTATTTTTTAAAAAGCTATAAAAATATTTTCAATTCGACGTGAAAATGTAAACGAACCAAAAAAAAATAAAAAAAAACAGGAAATCTGTTGTGCTAAGCTTCAGAAAATCTAACATGAGTTCGAAAACGCATCTAAATGTATGATTTCATTAACTTTCATGTACATAACATAAAAGAAATATAAAATACATACACATAACATAAAAGAAATATAAAATGCAAATAAACAAAAATATGTTACACGAATATTGATGAAACACAACAAAATGACAACAGTCAGAAACATGCTGAGCTCACAGTAAGTACAATGATAATGAATAACATTTTAGTTAATTCGGTACAAATTGTCCACCTAGACCTAAAGATAATAGTTTTTTTTTTTCAATTTGAAACTGACTTCTGCTTACTCAACAAGAAAGAACCGCTGTCTTTGGCCATGCCGAAGTCTTTATACCATTCATGAACATATCAAATTTATTGAAAATTGCGAAATTCGATTTTGATAATTTTCAGTATCAATATATATTTTAATTTACTTCTGTAGAATACCGAATTTCACACTCTTAGATGCTTTATGAACCAACAAATCGGTATTATGGGGGCTACATGATATAGTATTCTGATTGCGGTGATTTTCAGTGTCAATATTGAATTCATAGTATGTGTGTAGGGTACCGAATTTCATACTCTATATGCTTTTTAGACTGAGATTTGACCATAGCCTCACATCTGAATAAGTCGGTGTACGGAAGGTATTTACTATTGTCGTCTGATTTGGATGATTTTCGGAAGCGATTTGTAATTAATTCTGTATGTGTAGTATACCAACTTTAACGCTCCTACTTTTTTGACGAATTAATTACCCAAAATTTCAAATCTGAAAAGTTTAAACGTATAGGTGCATCCTCCTACCAAGTTTGCATTCAAACAGATAGACGGACATGGCTAAGTTAATTCAGCTCATGATTCTGATACGATTGGTACATATTTCGGTGGGTCTATCTCTTCTCCCTCTGGTACTTACATACTTCGGACTGAAGGTAAGGGGTTAGGCCACTCTATAGGGCCACAAAATAGGCCTTTTTTGAGATTTTTTTCGGGAAAACTGTTAAATAAATCTGTTTTTTGTCTGTTTTTTGATAAAAGGCATTTATTATACATATAATTAACTGCTTATAACTATTTTTTAAGAAAAATTAATTTAAAAATGGCGGTTATACAGCGTTATCCCTAGGATGTCTCCATTTTTTTGGGGAATCACGGCCGGACACATAGCTCCTGTAATTTTTATATTTTAATAAGTTGTTGAACAGTTTACTCTTGTAAATAGCAAAAGCTACAGAAGTACGTAGAATTTTTTCAATATATGCATTTTTGACAAAATGGCGGGTCTCTAAAAGAAAACTAACAATTTGGCCTAAGACATTTTTCGAAATTTGTTAATAAAAAAAAAAAAAACTATGCAAGATAAAAAAAATCCTACGTACTTCTGTAGATAATGCATTTCTGAAGATGTTGTCAAAATCTCAAGTGAATCGGTTGTAAATTGTTTGAGTTATGTCTCCGGCCAACTTGAAAAAAGCAGTTTTGAGATAAATGCGCTTAAAGTTTTAAGTATGCCTTACTGACTGAAGCAGACGCTTAAACTTGAGAACGAAGATGGGCCATTTAGAAATTTTTATCTGTCATAATCTTTCAGGATAACATTTTTGAGAACATAATGTATCATTTGAAAGAAAAAAATCCATTTTCCGAAAATTCTGGAGTGGCTTAACTCCTCAATGTAGCATTTCATGTACATGAAAGGTATAAAAATGTTCAATTTTATATTTTAATACAAAAACGTTGCTTTGTAGTGTCGCAAAATAATTTTTCTTTTGTGTAAAGGCAAAAATAAAATTATTCTGCTACGATCAAATAAGTAACATTACTGTCACTTTTAAAATATATTTCTAAATACGCAAAGAAAAAAACGTTGGTTTTTATTTAAAAATATTACTGTGTACCACAACAACAGAATAGATCAAGTTATATTGATAAAAAAAATATTTAAAATAAATTTAAATATTTAAATATTTAAAAAATAAAAAATAAAATAAACAAATAAAAAATATTTAATATATATAATAAAGTTTTTTAATAATATAAAAAATAATTTAAAAAAATTTAAGAAAATCTAAATTAACATTATCAAATCGTGAACCATGTGATTTTTTTAATATTTTTTTTTTAATATTTCTTTATATTTTTATTTTTGTTTCTTTTTTCTGCAATTTTTATAATTTTTTAAAGTTTTTTTTAAATATTTTTTTTTTTAAATTTTTTTTCATTTTTATATTTTTTTATATTAGAATCGACTTTGAGCAAATAAGTTTGCTTCTAAGAGTCTCTCAAAGTCATACGTATAACTTATTGCTAGATTCTATTCAGCTTTTATCTGCTTAGCGGTAGCATTTGTCGATTTCACCGATACTGCGATTATCTACGAAGGAAGTTTTGCTTTTTCTACCTCTGTTTTACGGTTCCTTAAACATTTTTTGTATTCGAAATCATTCATGCGGAGTATTAGAAAAGCTTTTAAATATCCTATTTCCTCGGTTTTAAATTCAACCAAAGTGGAAATTACGGATTTTCTTTTTTCATTTAGACACGACAATACTACAAAAAAAAAATTATGTTTAACTTACTTAGACTTTTTCTAAATTCGTGTTTTTTTTTAATAATAAATTATTTAAATTATTTAAAATATTTTTCAAATTCTTATAGCGCTTAAGAAAATTCGGCAGATACCGCATTAACAGAATATCTGCAATAGGATGAAGAAAGCAAGCGTTTGTACTTGTATTTGTAAGTATGAAAATAAAAAAATCAGCTGCTTTTCATATTATCGTACGTGTGAAATTTTAGCCCAATATCATATACCGCACGTCATATATACGAGCACGTCAACGGCGAGTGCTGGCATAACTAAGTCATAAGTGGTCAATGGAAAAATGATAAGAAATACGAGATACAAAAAGTAAACAAACAATGTTTATAATATGTATTAGTTTTGAAATTTGATAGATGACCGAATAAACGAAAAGTTAAACAATATCAAGCCATATGTACATACACATATAAAAAAATCATAAACAGAAGTAAAAACACATAAACACGCATGAACAATGTTTAAAAAAAAATTAAATTTTTAATAAAAAAAAAACTCACCTCGTTTAGATGTTGGTTTTGCGGTTGTTGTAATTGCAATTGCTGCTGCAAATGCGCCGATTCATTAATATGCTGTTGTGGTGAATTTTGTTGCTGTTGCTGTTGTTGTTGCTGCTGCTGCTGATGTTGCTGATATTGTCGATTCAATTCATTAGCTGTTGCTACTGTAATTGTGGCTTTCGCTGACTCACCAGCAGTTGCTTTTACCGTTGCATGTTCACTATTCATTTTCCAAGCACCGCAAAATCCAGTTCTGCTTGCCGCCGATCATCTTCAATACGATGATTTTTAGTGCCCAGCACTTTCGTGTCTATGCTTTTTCAAATTTTTTATTACTTAAAAATGTATATTTATCTCCAGATATATCTTTTTAAGAAGTTTCCTGGCGATGTGATTGTGAAAATATTTAAAAATGCAACATTAAGTTTTTCATCTAGATGAAAATACATCTGAAATACGTAAAATCCGGAATCCTTATAAAATTTTGGCGAAGCTGAAAAATCAAAGGTTTTACTAATTAAAATTTTTTCCGTTTAAACGTGGAGAGAAATAAAGATGGTCAACAAGTCAAGCTATAAAAGTCAAAACAAGTTGTTGCTGTTGTTGTAGCCAAAACATGTGGTACTAACTGCTTAGTTGTGGCATAAAACTATATTAATCTAACTAATTTATTTTATTATCATTAAGCTGACGTGACTTCAAACGTATATATGTATACATGCAACGAAACAAAAAAATAAAGGCATAAACTTCAAGTAGTTTATTTCAAAACAATGAACATCGAGAGTAGGAATATACTTGTCCCCTGACTTAATTTTTTTTAATGTTAATATTTTGCGGTCCGTCAGTTTTACTGCTTCAATCCTGTCAGGTATTTTTTTAACAAGATTTTCCTAAATACATATTTGGATCTACATTATGACTAAGGATTTGATTTTGTATTTCATGTTAATGGAAAATTCCACGTCCAACCTTTCGATATCATATTTGTAGTACAATTTGCCCTTTGCTTTAAAATAGGCCTCAGTTTCGGCGATCACCTCTTCATTCGACGAAAAAGTGTTCCACGGGAGCATTCTATTGAGATCTGAGAACTGAAAATAGTCGCTGAGGGACAGATCTGGAGAATACAATGAATGCGGAAGCAATTCGAAGCCCAATTCATGGATTTTTGCCATCGATTTCACTGACTTGTGAAAATGCACCTCGTCTTGGTGAACAGCACTTTCCTTGTCTGCAAATGCGGCAGTTTTTCGGCGATTTCGTCCTTCAAACGGTCCAATAACACTATGTAAAAGTCGCTGTTGATGGTCCTTCCTTTTTCAGGGTAGTCAATATAAATTATTCCAATCGCATCCCAAAATACAGACGACATAACCTTGCCAGCCGAATATTGCGATTTTCACGCTTTGGAGCGGATTCATCGTATGCATTCCACCCGGATGACTGTCGATTGGACTTCGGAGTGAAATGGTGGAGCCGTGTTTCTCGCCACGCGTTCGATCGCAATCCATGTCGCTATCGTTCCATCGTCTGTGGTATTCCCCGTTCACCATACATTCTTCTCAAAACTCTTCTCTCGGAAATTCCTAACGCCAACTCAATGGATGTCGGCATCTTCCAAGGCTCTGCACCATATATATGCATAGTATTGTTGAGCGACTTGTAGAGTTTGGTTTTGGTTTGTCGAGAGAGGATTTTACTTAGTCCAAGCAGCTGTTGGCGAGAGTGATTCTGTGTGAGCCGAGCCACGACTACGACGACTGTTTATTTGATTACAATAGTATCGGCATACGCTTTCTCTCCACTGCAGTTCGACATTACTCACTGTACCAGCTGTTTTTATGGCATTATTGAAGACCAATTGTTTGCGAGCAGCGATACTCAATGAATTTGCTATTTGTTCCACAGCTCCCTAATATCGAATTGCTGATGAGTGCTCTCACAGAACAGGTGTGCAAGTCGAATCGAAAACCTGACCTTCCTTGCGTTTGTTGACGGGCGTTCTTTGGTGCACAGAGGCACCAATCTTCATCCGTCTTTGTCTCGAACATCACACTTCTTGGACGCCACACAACCGCAGGGGATTCGCCTTCTTATTTTAGTTCGCCTAAGAACGGATATTTTTTGGCTACCCAGAGCATACTTAGTCTATGACCGGAAGTCGTAAGCTACTTGAGCCCAATGAAAAGTTTCTGTTTAAATTTCCAGAAATATTATTTTCGTCCTTTTTCCATATGTTCTTACACAATTTAGTTCCTTACAAAAAAGAAGGTCAATTAATTACTAGTTGGGTAATATATTACTCTTCCAGTGATTATACCACCTTAAATAATTTTACTTTGAGCAAGAAACAAAAAAAATTGTGCAAAAAAAATATATGGAAAACCCGCCTAAATGACTGCTACGTCGTGACCACCGTTCATCACAGCTCAGCCACAACCTTTTAGCTGCTTTTTACCCCTTTCAAATATTTTTCGTATCACTATTCATATTACTCTTTGCTACAGCAGTAACAACTTGTACTTGTGTGCATGCAAATGTATATATGCATGAGTGTGTGGTGCCTGCACTTCCAATTCGCTCTTTTTACGCTTTTATTCATAAAAAAAGAGCTTCCTCTCCCTCTTGCCAATAATACCCTACCTAAGCAAGAAAAGATCAACAAATGCACCATAATGTACTGCTGCCAAACGTTGACGTCGCCATCGACGAAAAGATCTGTGCTGCAGCCAGCACTCTTACCGTTCCCCCCTTCGGCAATTACGACATTCAAGAAGAGAACAACGTCATCCCACATATTCCTTATAATTCAGTGTTTTTGAATTACATAAATTATACATATTATTTATTCTAATCATTCTATTAACCATGACACCGTCAATTTGTGAGGTAAATTTTATTAGGATGCAAATATCCATACTGTAGTTTAAAGAATAATATTTAAAACATTAAAAAAAAAAAACCTAAAAAATTAAAAAAAAGAAGGTAGCAAAAGTGATGCAAATATCAATTCAATCCAATAAGTAAATGGAAAGAAGCTGGCCTAAAAATGATACAATGGTAGAATTGCCAGCTTCCTTGAGGTATAGTTCAGAGGTTCCCGGTTATTAATACATATATATATATAATGACGAAACAAATGTATTTTAATATTTTTATGCCAAATATCTTACAAGAAGAAAGTAAAATTCTATTTTTTATAATCTATTCTGTCAACAACCGAATATTTCACCGAATATTCATGTTCTTAAAACATTTTATTTTCCTAATTTTTTGCAAAATCTTAATTGTCGAAAATAGTATCAATACACATATGGTTCATGCATTCGTGTATAATAAATATATGTATGTACGTACGACTTGAACTTGAAGAACGAGATATACATACATACATATGAGTACATATGCAGGTCTACCAAACCAAAAAATTATGATATATTTATCGAGTTAACGAAAATTAAAATTAAATTCATTCAGTAGAAAAATTCAATAAAAATCATTTACAAAAGAATATTTGCAAGTGAGTTCACTAGAAGAAATATTTCAAATCAAAGACAAATTTACAATTCTTGGATACTTTTTGCGTTTTTTAACTATTTCAATTAAAGTTCGTTCTCATTGCGCTCTCTCCCTCTCCCGAATTTACTAAAGTCATCGTCATAATTATCAACACAATTCTACTCTGCCTTTGTATGTTTCTGTTGCGATGTCTGTTGAGTTTTGGCTGAGACTGCGTTCAGCATTCATTCTAACACACAATAAAGTTTTGCCAGTACATATACCGACGTTTGGATTTCGTTTTCCATTATACTCAATTAGACGGCATTTCAATATGTTCTTAATAATAATAAAAAAAAAATAAAAATAAAAAAGTAATAGGTGCGACAAGAACAAGAGATTTGCGTTGGCTTGCTAATTTTTCATGTAAGCAACAACAAAAAAATGTAAAAATAAAAAAAAAACAGTTCAGGGTTTGTGTTGTAATTTAAAAGTAGCATATGCTATATAAATACATATGTATATAATATTCGAGTTTTAAAACTATTAATTATTTATTTGCATATATTAATAATGGAAACGTTATGCATAACCGTGACTAAAATAGTATTAGCTTAATAGTTAAAGTACACAAAAATAGCTTTTCTTCCATACAGTTACATTTGCGACCCATTAACGTTGACTTTCCCTGACCTTCACCGCCTTCATTACTTTAGAAACGTCTATTTATTAGTGCAATAATACATTCCTATCCGATTATTTAATTATCCCTCATAATTGAAATAAATTCTTTCAAGTTTTTGCAATAACAATATTAATAATAATATTAATAATATTAATAATAATAATAATAAAATAATTCCTGCATTAACCTACACGAAAATTATATTTAATATATACCATTATTAAGTACTTTTGTATTTAAAACATGGAGAAAATATATATACATACATGTAATAAACAAACATCCTTCTCAAAGCTAATATTATTTTATGTATACCGACAGATATATACATATGTACATACATATATATATATATATATATATATATATATATATATATGAAGGTACTTAAATTAATCTTTTTGCATATGCAAGTACACATATTGGAGTAAATTCTACACATATGGAATTATATACCCACTTACATACGTACTTATATAAATGCAATATGCGGGCACGACGACAACGGGCAGCCGATTGTCGATTTCTTAATACGCACAGCTTAGGTACATTTCGAAGCTTATTTCGTTTCCCGCATAAATGCAACCCTGCCTTCTACAGTCTGCTCACTCGCTCATCAATTCGCTTTTTCTCTTCTACTTCCCATCCCAATTGGTTCGCACAGTCAACCAGCCGAACGTATACCCACTCACACATTCTACTGTATTAAATACCTGATACATATTTACAATTACCAGAATGACACGATGACGTTAATAAGTCGTCTTTTCTGCTGTATGTACGTTTTAATTTTTGCTTCTTCCAACTCTATAAAATATTTGGGTATTTTGCTTTCTTCACTCAATAAGAATTATGACAATCGCAAATTCCGAGCTGGTTACGAGTCACTTGATTTTTCAAATTCATTTTAATATCGCACTTTAAATTGTATGTAAACATATACATATATTTATAATTGCATTGAACAATCACATTTTTTTTATTCTGTTCATTTCCAATATATTTTTTGCACACATAAAATGTATCTACTTATATATAATTTCAATATTTAGTAGTTTATTGGCTATCCATTATTTATGCACTTTTTTCTTTTGTTTTTGCTTTATTTCTTAATGGGATATCATTCGATAACTTTGAATTAACTTGTTTTAGAGGGGAAGAACTTTGGTAGCAAAAAACAAGGAAGAAAAAATCCAAATGGAACGAAATACGTCGGCGGAGGTGAGACGACGAGTTAAGGTGCGTAGACTGAACTCAACTGAACCGAAATAGGTGGAGAGAAGTGAAGAGAACTCATCGAGAAATCGCTGCCATTTCCTCGGCTACCGCAGCTAGCTACACAGCCATTCATTCTACTCTACTCTGCTCTGCTTACAAAACGCCGCTGAGAAGGAGATGAGAACGAAGAAGTACATATCAAATGTTCGGACGAGAATGATTGACGCTCAATTCAGTGCACTCACACTAATCGGCCGCTGCGCGCGTCGAGACAGACAACAGCGCTTACACAGAATCTTATGAAAGTAAAGTGAGGGGTAATGAATACCCAACAGTGATGTATTCCTTATTGGGAAAGGTAGTGGTAGGGAAAGTAAGCTTTAAGGAATAAATACTATAGCACTAAAATTTATACTATACATCTGTACCTACATACATATATATATATTTTATTGTTTGCTTTTGCCAATTTTTTGCAAATTATTATACATTTCAAATCAGTATTATTCATGAAACATGAGTGTATTTCTTTTGAAACATTAAATGAGTACTTTTAACCTTATACTCTACATAAGAGCTCTTATTAAACCTCTAAAACCTAATAGTCACTACAGTTATTCTAAAACAACAAAAACAAAGTTCTTATCATCTGAAACAAATAGGAAAGATTCTTATTCGTTTCTTTTGTTTATAAACAAATACTAATTGGAAATAATCATATCGACCCTTCGTAGACAATACTTCTCCTCCTCACAAGTTCACATTTCCAACTAGACATCATTATTCTCCTCTGTTACAGAGCACCACCACCATCAATACATCAAAATCACACACACATACCCCATACACTTAACTTCAATCGCTGCCGCCATTCTAACCAGCTTCATTGAAACAAACGCCGAGCTGCGACGACGCATGCCCATAAAGGTCATATTGAAAAATTCAGGGAGGAGCAACGGGAAGGCGTTTACGCGCTCTTTCAAAATGCTAGCATATGCCTAAAATTTATTTTAGTACATTATTAAAATTACTTATATTACATTTTTAATTTAAAATATCTATGTTCATAAAAATACCACAAAAACAATCGTTTCACTTCAATTCGCGAATCACTACACCCCTTTTCCTGTCAAACAAGTTCTGTTAAGAGGTGATTGTACATTGACGTAAACTTTTTTCAAAATTGTGCAACTGGTTTTACATTCTATGCTCAAATATTATTATAAGTAAATAAATGTAAACAAATTATAAATAATTAAATTCGTACCATTTAATAAAGCAAAACAGTGCCTCCAAATTCGCTATCAAGCACCACTCCTCTCTTTAGCTTTTGCCGAATCCCGACAAACTCAACGAATTCTTTAATGGCCGCTGCCGTCACCTTCGTCGATGAAGTCCAAGTCTTCTTAAAATGTCATTTCACTTTCAGAAAAGTTATAGAATTTTCACTTTTACAATGTTTTGCTTACATTTTTTCGCATTTCTAATGAGATTTTGTTTGGGCACTTTCTTCACTTATAACTAGGACACTTCCAAACAATTTTATCATATTTTAAAGTAAAACTTCTTATCGGAATAAAATAAAAGTTCACACTTTTCCAACGAAAAATATTCTACCCGAACTCCTGAACGAATGCTAAAATCTCATAACGATGCCACACATTTTGAATATTTGTTCTATATTATGCTGCCACCAATATGAAATTGAATTTACGAATCGCTTAACGCGAGTATGAATTACAAAATGTGTAAAACTCAAAACCTCGTAATTTTTCGAAGTTGTTAAGGGCCTTCAAAAATTTCGACAGTTGATGTTCGGTGTTTTCAAGTCATTTTCTCGTTTTACTTATTGTTCTGTAGACATGGCCTTGCTCTTGGTAAGTTCATAGATATTTCATGATTTAATGAAGATAAAATGATTAAATGAATGAAAGCTGCATTTTTTTAATATTTCCTTATACTCAACATTTTTTACTGTTTTAATGCAGAGAAAGTACTTGGTCGGCGCCATTTTACAAATGATTATGTTTGCAATTTGGCTGTTGTTAAACAATCGAAGATATGGGACTTGGGAATAATCTAAGCGGTAATTACAATTTAGGAAAAATATTTTCTTATGGAAAACTTACTGGTTTCAATCAGAGTTTTATTGTAAAACACGCTTTCTCCTGATTCTGTGCTTTGAATCTGAATATTGCAGTTGTTCAAAAATTTTGTGCTTCCTAAACATGTTTAAATCTAAATTTACTTTAGAAGTTGCTGACTTACAGCTAGATGATTCCAACCCTTATAAACAAATTTTATTTAGTACGGTAGCGTAGTCATCTGGTGTTTATTTACTTCATAAATACACACTTAAAATTAGTAAAATTGTTATATAGCACTTTTTTAATCTAATTCAATCATTAAAAAAAGAAACATACAAATGTGAAAAATGTAAGAAATTATATTCTTTGTAAAATATTTTCTCCATTTTTTGTTTCTTACGCATTTTAATATTCAATATCCAGGATACAAGCCGAATCGGATGACGAATCAATTACTAAAGTCGATGCCAACACGACAATTCAGGAGCAAATTCAGGAACTTTCAAAACGTTTACAAAATGTGAATGATGATCTCCATCAGCAAGTACGTGAAAAACATGGTGCTCTATTGCAGCAAGCAATGCACGCTGGTCGGTTTGATGTTGCTCTAAACACTTTGTCTTACGACGTGGAACAAATTCGTACAATTGGACAAAAGCTAAAGAGTCAAATTGACATTCAGTACCAGCAAGTGGATAATCAAACACGAGTTTTGGGACGTTTGCACGAGTTATCGCACCTTTTACGATCAGCGGGCACCCTACTTTCACTGACTGTAAAGCTGCGATCAACAAAAGATCCACTCAAACAGGCAGAACTTCATTATGAACTTGGGCAATTAATTGATGATGAAGATTTGAAAAAAATTGATTTTGTTCAAAATGCTCGAACTGAAGTAATAAATTCTCGACAAAAATTAAGAAATTTAACACAAATGCAGCTTGTCACTGGCTTACAAGAAAGGAGTGAAGCTCAAGTTGTTAATGCGCTGAAGGTAAAATACTTCTTTTTTAAAGTAATACAATATTGACTCTTTTATTAATATCTAATAATAACCGAATTTACCACATTTATAGATATTTAAAAATTTTAATTTATTACAAAAATCATTGGATAACTTAATTGCGACTTTCATAACCGATTTAGAACAATCACTTCGAGAATGTTTTGCTGGTACAGACATATCGGTGTTAACCAAGGGTGTTCCAATAAATAAAGCTTCGCCTAAGACAAATCGTGGGCCTGGGAAAGCACCTATGTTAACTACTACGCAAAATTTCAGAGCAAAATTTTGGAAATCTCTACATTGGTTATTATATGAAGAGCTTTATGAAATTTGTCAGCAAGTCATTTTATTAAAGGATGCTCTGGATCAAATAAAACAGTTAGGCTTTGATACTGTCGAGGTATATGATGTGCATAATCAATTTTGGCTAGCCGTACAAACGCTATTTCGGAAATCTTTTTCCGAATGTCCAGCTCATGTAACACAAACATTACAAGAAGGCCTGGCTAAATTATTGACATCAGCGCGTGGCTTTGAGGAACGATTAAATGGCGAATTTCTATTTGATACTGACATGTTTTCTGCATTAGAAGTGGGCTACGTAAGCAAATGTGCCGCAAATATGAAAGCTTGCTTGGCTGGCGTCGACATGCCAACCAATGAAGTAGTTGACAGTCTTATAAAAGTAGCATCTACAGAGCTGAGTGCAGCTTTAATTGATGCACGCTTAACAAATTCAGTATCTGCTGTATTTATTGCTTGTAGTCAAGATCTTTGCACTAAATTGGAATCACAAATAAAATTAGGTGCTGATTCGAAACAAGTAGTAGACATTCCAAATTTCCAACAAACACAGAATGTGATGTTAGCGAATATATTATACTACCATAAGGATTCAGTTCGTCGTATGTTGGCCGATCTGGAAGTACACTTTTCTAAATCAAAATCTTCTGCTCAACGAGATATATTAAAAGCATTAGAGCAGACAAATATATTAATTGGGACTATACTACAACAGATTATGGACTCAATTTTATCAACTATAAGTATCATATTGCTCAGCATGCATCGTGAACCAGGACTTAGTTCAGAAAAGATTTCCACTTCCGGACCTTCAATGTACATGAAAGAGTTACAGGTACGTTACGCTTTGATTTGATACTATAGATGATAATGTAGTAGCCACACCGCTACCGCTATATTAGTAGCAGTAAAATTTATATCGATGAAATGACAAGTTTGTACAAGAAATTCTTTTGTTTTATTTAATTTCAGGAATTCATAAGTCGTGTCTGGTCTAATCACATTAGTCCTTTCGAAGATAATGAGCTAGTTTCGAAATGTGGCCAAGAGTTGGCCAAACGTTGTATCGAGTTATTTATACACAATATGAGTATTTTACGTCCAGTTAGTCAAGCAGGACGTCAACGTTTGAAAAGTGATTGTAATCATATGGAAAACGCACTTAAACCAATTTGCCCCAATCTACCAGATTTAGGAAATCAAGCACGGTTATTACGCGCAATGTCATTTTTAATTGTGCAACCACCAGAAGAATTGGTAAAGCAAAGTGTTGGCGGTGATTCACTGGTGCCCAGTTACATGGTATTATTTCTATTATTTGGATATGCTAATTCGGAGCTTCAGAGTCCACACACTACAGCGAATTGGTCAAACGAACGTTTGATAGAATGGTTGGAAGGACATACATCTGAACGTGAAAAATTAGAATTAATATCAGGAGCGATGCAACGGTATCGTGATCAAGTTCGAAGGAAGAAAATTGAGCAATACGATGAAGTGTATCCTTTAATGGTAGAATTTTTCGAAAAAGCTTTAAAATTGTAAATTATAAAATTTAATGAAATATACATGAATGTATATATTATATAACTAATGAAAATTAATTTTTTGGAACCATGGGACACTACACCACATTACTTGTGGTCAAAAAAACTTCAATTACAGTAATTAATTTCACTTCATTGAAAAATCTGGATCAAAGCTTTTAATCATAAGCATCTGGCGACCAAATAAATTAGGGCAGAAACGGAAACTCTTACATGTAGGGGAAATTAAACATTTACAATCTAAATTCGAGAATCTAACTAAAATTAATAACTTGAAAATTTACTAAGCATTCTGGGAGTGCTAATGCATTTTGAAACAAACAAGTAATTTAAAATATATTTATTTTCAATGAGCAAAGGCTTACAACTTATAATACATATGTATAAAAAAATGACATGATAAAAAATACACTTTTTCTTGTTTAATAAGGCCATTTAAATCAATAAAATATTTTAATTTAAATGCATAAATTAAAAAAAAACATGCATTAATGATAAAGAACTAAAGAGAAGCCGTAAGGAGCATATACCTGTGACTAATCCTAAATACAAACATATTTCACACTCAACTTTTTATTAATATGAGCCCTTTTACACTCCTACAATATTTTTACAGTCTTATCTTATTTCTGTAGAATTATTTAAATTATGCTTTTGACTTTAAAGTCTCAATTTGTTTTACATTAGTACAGTCAATGCCCAATTCTTTTAAACGATTAATAAGTACAGCATTTTGATGCATTATTTCCAATACTTCTTTGTGTTGATTGTGCATTTTCTGAAAAATCATAAAAAAATTTACTATAATTTCATTAGGAAATTAAATTTCTCTTACTTTAATAAGATTCTTTTGCATATTCTTTGATAAAATATTATTATTCGCATTCATTCTTGTATTTTCGTCGGTTTTCATTTCCGATTTGATATGATACAGCTTATCACGTAAATCATTCAATTTACGCTCATAATCTCGCATATCTTTTTCCAATATCTGCGTTTTAAGAAATACAGTTTGTGCCAATTTATACCAATCCGCCAGACATTCTGCCATTTGCGCAACGGCGGGCTTCACATCATCCAAAAGTAGTGTTTTTATACGATCACCATTGCGCAGAACCTAGAAAAGCAAAAAATATGTACTTAAGTTAAGTTCTAGCTAATTTCATAAAAATTATTTGCGTTTATACAGTAAATATTTCAATAACTGCTTACTTTTATCTTTTCTAAAGCATGAAATTGTTCATCGTTGTATGTGAGTGTACGTGTGGCGCGATCTCGCAATAAATGTTGCCACGAATCTCGTAGACGCTCCACAAGATACTTCGCTCGAGGACTGGCTCGGGTGCGACAAGGACATCGTTTGCCATGCATAGATGATGACCACTGGTCACTAAAATACAATTTTTTTTTTTAAATTGATCATAAGATTTTTAAAGTAATATACGAACTTTAGGGCATCTTCTACAACAAAACGCTTATACATTTGCATTATTACGTCAGCAGCATCATCAAAATTGGGTTTTAAGTCATACAATTTCGAAAGTATCGGTTTTAGTTCATTGCCATGCTTTGTCTGCAAAGAAGTTTTTATGATTGTGCTAATGAGTTTCACATTATATGTATTTACCAAATTGCCCAGACGTTTAACTGCATCCGCATAATCAAGTGTAGTTGTCAACAGATTTTCTATATGTTTGGTTTTTCTATTGTGTAAACACCAAAAAAATATTAAAAAAAAAAACACTAAAATTTACAATAGAAAAATTAAATACTTTAGTAGCAAAGTTATTGTTGTTATCAGCATCGCTATAAATTGTTCAACACCACGTTTCATTAACATATCCATTGAGGTAAAGGTATCAATTCGCCGCTTGCATTCATGGCCAACACTACATGCAGCCTAATAAAGATTTTTTATTAATTATTGAATGCATGGTAAAATTCTTTCAAAAGTTATGACAAACCTTAGCGAGACTTGCGTCATTTTCAACCGAGACGTTTGTGGGGAATACAGGGAACTTGGGCAACTCCAATTGCTGTGGCAACTGCACATTATTGTCATCATTGCTATATAAAAATATAGGACTTTCTGCTGTAGTTGTAGGGAAAGCTTTTGCTGTAAATATGGTTACATTTTAGTGATAATTTTTATTTTAATTTTCCACCAATTTACTTACATATGGAAGAGGACATCACCCTGTTCTCCAAGTGTTCGTTATTGAAGAGTAGTATTTGTTTTTCTATAGGCACCTCTGTTTGTAAATAAATGCGCTCTCGAAAGTTATCGATTTGTTCATCCGGTTCAAGGTACACCTCAACGGATGTGGTACGATTTGTGAAAAAAACATGCAAAACGATTTTACGCAAGATTAGAGTAACCTCATGAAAGAAACGATCAAATGACCAAGTATTCTCTCGATTCTTTTCTAATAAGCCGGCCAACAGTGGTGTCACCAATGTTTTAAGACCTTCCGACAAGTGACAATAAGATGGAAGGATAGTTGACCACTCGATTGGTCCATTTTCAGATAGTTGTGTACCCGAAATAACACCAGAAGCTTTCTTTGTGGTTATTTGATGCATTGTTTCACGATTTTTGCGCCCACCAAATGGACGGAATGGTAAATTGCCTGTAGCAACATGATATAGGGTAACCCCAATTGACCATAAGTCTACGTTTGCTGTAAATGAGCGATTTATTTGTTTACGTAGCACGGCTCGTTCGTACATATCTGGATGCAAATACTCTTCGGTTCCATATAACGAAACAAATGCCTGATTATCGTCTAGCTCGCGTGCTGCACCAAAATCAGTTAGCTTGTATATTGTTTGACCATCTTCCGATATGAATTTCATTATATTTCCGGGTTTTAGATCACGATGTACTAGGTTATTATCGCGCAAATGTTTCATGCCTGCGCATAAATGTTCTAGCACTAAGAGAAACTCGTGCTCCGGTAAACCATACGAGTTTTCGGGATCATCGAGTATGTTGAAAAGACTTCCACCGGTACAAAGCTCCATTACAATTACTTTTCCACGTCCCTCTTGATCTTCTTCAATAGCCAGGAGCTTCACTATGTTTTCATGATGCAATTTTTTAAGCGCTTCAAATTCACGCATTTGTACATCTTGTGGACGCAAATGACTGTAAGGATTGAATGTCTTAACTGCAACAGACTCGCCAGTATTTTTATTAACTCCCTATTTGAGTTAAAAAAATTAAGTGGTTCAATGAGCAACTAGTCCATATTAAACCACTTACCTGGAAAACGGAACCAGTTGCTCCTTTTCCAAGCACACTTGTCGTGCACCATACATAATTAAGTGAACCTCGAAGGAAAGCCATTTTTTCTTTTATTTTGCTATATAAGTATCTAAAATATTACAAAGCATATAAACTGATATAAACTATGCACTCAAATACGTCACTTAAAGTAAAATAGTAATTCCCCGAGATGACAAATTAGAACTATCGATTGTTGTACAAAAAACTATCGGATTATATTTTTATATTTGACTATGTTCATTTAAGTAGAGGTCTTATTTTTCACTAAATGTTATTAAAAATTATAAAATTTATTATCCTAAAAATTATAAATTTTATCCTTATCCGAAACAGCTTTTACTGAAATATAAAATCATCAATTTTACTTACAACACCATTCCGATTCATCTCTGTCGTACACAATAGTTATTAATCGATAACCGTTATTCGATTACAAACAGCTGATTTGCTATTGTTAGCCAATGTTTGATAAACTTTTAGGATTGTTTTGGTATATGGTGGAGTGAATTGTACATAAAGATTAGAATTAAAACCATAAATTTAGAAAAAATAGATTTAATATGACGGATGAAGTTAAAAAATACTTTAATGCATTATTGCATAAGTGAGTATTGATATTTACAATAACGCTGCTATAGATATGGTTAGTAATATTTTTATATCTACGTGCAGGGTGAACGGCCTCTACGTCATTCAAGTAACAGATCGAGATGGAGTTCCACTTTTGCGTGTAAGTCAGGATAAAAATGTGGATTTCGCCCTTATGCCCTCCTTCATACCTACATTTGCCACCGCCAGCGAGCAAGCTGGAAAATTAGGTTTGGGTCGTAATAAAGTAATAATTTCAATGTATTCAAATTACCAGGTAAGAAATAAAATCTTGATATGTAAAAAAAATTAATTAAATCTCTTCATAGGTTATACAAATGAATAAGCTACCGCTAATATTAACTTTTGTTGGGGGCGAGCACTGCAATACCGGTCATATACTAGCTTTGGAACATCAATTAGATGCACACTTAGAGGACTTTAAATTAGCAGTAAATGAAGCGTAATCGAAAAATAAATATACAATTCCTTTATCAATTTGAATAAGAAATATTTGCGACAAAAAGCTCTCGTTTGACATCAAAAAAGCGTAGAATTATAAGTATCGAAATGTCCCGTTTTGTATATTACGTGTAAATAAAAGTATCGAAATTATAAATAACCCAATATACACTTTATTTCAATCTGAAAGTTATGAAAGGAGACATTTAATATGATGTTTGTTATCTCATTGAAATACAAGTGAATAACATTGACTAAATAAACTTACGTATGTATATTATAAAAAGTGTATAAATAAATTTCCTGCTGAGCTTGCGATTTACTATCGAAGGAATGCTGATGATGCTCCTAATGTCAATTACAAATTAAAGTTATTAAATACATTGATTTTAAAGTTACTTTTTTTCTTTATATTTAAAATAATATTAAACTCTATTTCGTGGGAAATTCCATACTGCATCGTTTTCGATTTTAAAAATGGCAGCCATATGTTACCATTTGTTTTAACGAGTTTAATATAACTTTATTTTAAAGCTCATCACGTTGACGTGTATCATGTATAGCAGTGCCATCACAAGCGGCGGGTGTCTCAAATATGTAATTGTATTCGCAACGACTAGGTTCAGATACCGAAGTAATCTTATTTTCCAGTCCGCATTTAAACTGAATAATAGCTGAACGCTGTGGTCCGTTCCAACATGCGGCGCCATGTGCATATTTCTGTTTTTCGTATTTTTTCTCGCCTTCACCAAGCCAATGTTCGTAACGTCCCAATGTAGTTTCTGGACCACCGTGGCGAGATTTTTGCGTGGCTCGCTCGAAAGGACAGAGAGTATATACGTACTCTCGATCTTCATAATCAAAACATTCACCAGCCAATGCGAAAAATTCTTCACTGGGTCCATAATCTTTAGATTCCTGATCATCAATATCCTTAATTTCATTATCTATTTCTCGTACCCTCTGTTCGGCTTCGGATAACGCATTTCGTGCCTCATTTGCTAAATCAATCAAACGTTTTGTCTCTGGATCATAATCAGGCTCAGGCTGTGATGCATCTGCTACACTACCCACACCAACATCCGCTTCTGTTTCTTCATCCTCATATATATCTTCCCCATAAGCACCTTCATGTTCCGGTTCTAAATATAGTAACAATTCATTAATAATAATAATTATATATATAAATAAATATTCATAAATATATTTACCTTCCTCGGTCCCGTGATCTGATCCGTCTTCTTTATTTGAAGACTGCATTTCTTCTTGTTCATCGCCATCTTGTATAGGTGGTTTAAAAATACCTTCAGCAAGCATTTTAATTGGTTTAATTCGTGGCCACGATAGAACATAAAACGAGTCCAAGTCGATGCGATCTCGTTCATCGAGGAAGTATTTTGCTTCTTCAATCGTTACGATACCATTCCGGTCACGGTCGAGAGCCATGTCCACCATTAATTCAGTAACTTCGACAAAACCATCCTTATTGGCATCATATTTAATAAACGCAGCTTCTGCTTCATAACGAGTTGCCTGAGAGTCGTCTTTTGATTTTGCTTCTTCAGCAGCTGCTGCATCATTTTCCCTTTGCTGTTCTCTGAATATTTCTAATGCTTCCGCCTCAGCGGCTTCTGCATGCTTTTTCAATTCATCTTTTTCAGCTTTTACAGCTTCCTGTTCACTACGCCTCTGTTCAAGAATTTTGCGTCGTGTCTCACGTTCTCCACGCATTTGCTTTCCCCTGGCAATGAATTCTGCTCGCTTCGCTCTGCCACGTTCATGTAAATCCGCTAATGATCGCTTCTTTTCCTCTTCTATTTTACCAAGTTCCAAACAAGTATTTTCACAGTGGACAGTATCATCGGCCCATTCATCACTACCGTCGCAGCAATCACAGATTCCATCATTTACAAATGTACTCCGTATGTCCTCAGCACGGTATGCAATATTCTCGCAATGAAAATGACCATTCGTACAGGCGGAAGTTCCCGGCTCGTCACTGCCATCCGCACAATCGCAATAATCGTCGTTTATTTGAGTATAGCGAATAATTTTATTATTATCTAAACAAACCCAGCTATTATCTGAACGGGGAGCGTATAACGATGCCTTGAATAACGGAACACCTCGAGGACGTGGAATATCTGCTACGGCTAACACCACTGTGATAGTCAATACTAGCAACAGCAACGAAAAGCTTTTCATCGCGGCTAATAGGTATATATTGGCCAACTGTTACAAGTTAAAAAATAATTTTTTGTAAATCACCTGAAGAACTTACGTGGATTTAAAGATTACTTTTATTGTAGTGACCTTAAATTTCACAGCAAAAAAGATTGATGATGAAAGTAAGAAAAGGAATTAAGAAATGTCAATTACCGGCATTTGTTAATTAGTCGACATACATGTGAAAATTATCGAAATCGAATAAGTCGATGTCTCATTAGGTCTGTTCGATGAGTGCACTAGAAAAGTAATAGTAAATTAATAAAAGAGCAGAGTAATTATACCAGTTTGCATAGACAATGTTAATTTTATAAAGGACATATTCTAAATTTTTGAAATATAGTCCATTTTGGTAAGTTATTATGCTGTATTCTCTAGCATTTACTACACCAACAATGTTAGTCTAGAAATCCAACGCAGAATCACTCTTGCCAATAGGTGCTAGAACCGAGTAGGCAATTGAAAAGTAAAGTCCTCTCTCGGCGAACAAGAATCAAACTCTACAAGTCACTCATCATATGGTGCAGATACATATATGGACGATGTCGACACCCGATGAGTCAGCTTTAGGAGTATTCGAGAGAAAAGTTTTGGGGAAGATATATGGTCCTTTGCTCCTTGCCAGCTGGATGAAGGAATACCGGCTTAAACTCAACGTGAAGGTCGACGAAGTAAAACAACCCAAAGTTACTGGGAGTCACATTTGATAGCCTGAATTCCTTCACTCCGCATACGACTGCAATTGCCACCAAAGTACAGAGCCGCAACAAAATCATCCAATCGCTAGCCGGTAGCACCTAGGGGAAAGACAAAGAAACGCTGCTGGCAATGTACAAGGCAATTGGCCGGTTGGTCGTAAAGTTGAAGGAGCTCCAGACTTGTCAGAACACCGCCCTTTAGACCGTGACGGGAAAGCTCCTGATGGCTCCGGAGCACCACTTACACAGTGAAACAGCTATGCTCCCACCATAGGGATCATCCCAACAGACATTTATTAGAAGCTGAATCACCACCTAGGCCCATCAGAAAGGGAGTACTTTACTACCGGGACAACGTGCAGCAATACAGACAAAACCCGATGGACAGAACGGCGTACCGACAGGCCATAAACACCTTTCACCGAAATCCGTTAACATCTTCGTAGGCTTTCTTCCCGTGAATGGTGTTCCTGGAGTCCAATAACCACCCATTGCAGAAAAAGACCTCGAGCTGCCTTGAGAAATCCGCGTAACCCTGGCAAAATTAAGGTCTGGTTACTGTAGCAGGCTTAACTTCTACCTATCCCGACTCGACCCTGACATACCCAACGAATCCCCGCACGACACTAACCATCACTTTGCATGCCCACTTAACCCGGCTCATCTAACACCCCTCTCCCAAAGCGGCGGCTACGCTGGCTGGGTCATGGCGTCGATGGAGTACCCACTGGTGGAAGCAGAGGAAGAGGAAGATCCCCATTCCGCTGAGAGGACGTGGCCAATATGAATTACCAGACCCATTCTTACTTACGGCTTAGCTATTGAGGCCATTAATGTCAATATCATCGACATACGCCTGCAATTGTACGCTTTTATAGTGTACCTTCTCGGTTTAGTTCTACAGCTCGTTTTCTCATGTAGCATTAAACGAAGAACAGTCACTCTGTCTGAATTTTCCTTTTCTAAATGATCTTTCTCAGCGTTAGCTTACACAGCCGTATAAATTTTGAGTGGATACCATATTCAGATACATCGGTATATCCAAGGCAGGTCTTTTCCAATTTTGGCACCTCGTAAATATCTGATCAATTCTAGGTTTTCCAGGTCTGAAGTCAAACTGACAAGGTCCAATCAGTTTGTTGACAGTTGACTTTAGTGCTTTAGATTGTGGAATCCTACTTTTGTGGACAGGGCCGAGCACAATTAGGTTCCAATAGTCGGGCAAGTTTTCGTCCGACCATATTCGGCAAAGAAGCTGATGCATGCCATTTGTCAGTTCTTCATATACTCGCCACATTTTTCCAAAGAATTTCAATCATTACCCTATCGGCCAGCTCTTCAAGTTCTTAATACTCGCACATTTGTGCTCTCTCTTTTTTTTTATCTGTAAATGCGTCTCGCTGCTGCAATAGCCGAGTGGCTAGCCATTCGAAAGGCTAGGGTTCGCACACAGGTACGAGTAACATCTAAAATTATAGAAAATTAATTTTTCTAATTGCGGTCGCCCCTCGGCTGGGAATGTCAACCCCTCCGAGTGTATTTCTGGCATGAAATAAAAAAAGGTCTTCATAAAAATCCACCGTTGGCAAAAACATCAAGATGCAAATATAACAAACTGGAAGAGGACTTCGGCCGAAAATCGGTTCAGCGGTTACAAAGCGCCAAATATACAAGTATATAACTGTGCCTCGCCTCCTTCTTCAACTCTTGGTATCTCTTCCACGAAGACTGTGTTGCGGTCGATAGTAAGTAATATTTTTTTCGACTACCGCGGTACGGCAATTTTCATCGTAACAGTTCTTTTTTGAAATTGTCGTATACAATAGTTTCGGTTACACCTTTAGGTAGGAGGCCTTGAAATGTCGTCCATTGTATTTGTTGATGGGTCTTCTTAGCCGCACAGAGGTGGAGGTGTATCTAGCTGCTAAATATAGTCACCCGAGTCGATGTTGAGGAGTTGGAGCACGTGTCCGCATAGGGCTCTGGTGACATGTCGTCCGAATATCACAGCATGTTCGATCTGTTCACCAGTTTTCGATCCGGAGGTTTGATAAACTTGCTTGCGCTTTAGTCTTTCGAGCACATCAATCAGCTGGGCAGCGTCACCAGATATTCCATGCGCATGGCATTTGCCATGGTAGTCATCAAAAGGGGGTTTTCTCATTCCAGACCGTTGGCTGTACCTGTAAGTATATGCATATGTTTATACAAATTTTGGATCTACTTATAAACGATATACCTACATATGCTCGTATACATACTGAGGCATATAAAAATTAGCAATTAACAATTAATAAAGAAAGAGAAAATAATTATTAAATAAAGGCAATAAATTCGTCTTCTAAAAGTTTTTGCAACAGTTAGTAGCATAACATTTGATCCGGCAAATAAGAATAAATTGAACACAGCGGGAGGGGTGAAACAGTCTAGCATCATTCACCGCACAGCCGTGTTATATGTATGGATGTGCAATTGTATTTGGTATGCACGGCGTTTGGTGGTGACAGTAAATTAGTGAAAATTACGTGCGAGATAAAAAGTTTTGTACAGAATTTTGGAGCCGTTGGTGACTGCTGACGCCAAATGATTGGGCGTTTCGGAAGATTGTTAGCAGAGACATTCACCAAGATAAAAAAAAAATACGTTGCACTGGCAGCTTATCGAACCGACATTTCGAATGTTTTTTAATTATTATTTTTATATTTTTTTTTCTAATTACACTCACTGCCTTTGCAGGAGTTGAATATTTATAGGTTAGCCACAGCTGTTGATGATGGCCGTTGCGTTTTAGCTAATATTTGAGTATTGCGCATCGTAAATTTTTATTATATTATTCTGTATAAAACTTTTCTTTTGTTACAATCTTAAGCGGAAAAGGAAAAAGAAGCGAAATCTTCAGCTATGCCGAAGCTTTTATACCTTTCATGAAAGTAAAAAATATTTGCTTAATAATAAGATTTCTATATTTTTTTAAGCTGCTCGGAGTACTCATTATACAAAATTTAATTTATGAACGGTCAATATACATATATGTACATATGTTACATGGGATTCCTCATTTTCAGAATACAAATTAACAAGTTCATAAATGCCTTTCTGAAGGATTTATGGTTTGAAATCATTAATCTGAACAAATTTTTTATAATTATTTGATGGAATTTAATGGTGTTCAGGATCTATGTACTAGTTTAGATTTCAAACCCGGAATATCCTCCTGTCGTGAACAAAGAGGTAATTTGATCACCGATACCCAGAGCATACCGAGTTTATTTAGGGAATGCTCCTCCAACCTACTGAATGCCAGTATAAGTGCAATACCCGGAGATGGTGAACCCGAATCCTCAATTGAAGATGATAGAAAAGTAATTTGAATATTTGACTATGACGAAGTACGAATAGTGAAAATATCAAAGCGGCGGTAGCCGACGGTTTACCGACGGTGTGCGCCAATTATCGTGGGAAGGTAATATCGATTGTATTGTGAGAGAGATTAAAGCCCACTGTCAACGAATTGAGTAGGTCTTATCGGTGTAGCTTTAGACCTGATAAATACACCATTGACCTCGAGAGAAAAAAATCGATGCACTCAATCTTTTCATCGATTTCAAGGCTGCCTTCGATAGTACAAAAGGAACTCCCTCTAAGCCACTATGTCTGAATTTCGTATCCCGGCAAAACTGTTACGGCTATGTAAATTGAAGCTGCACAATACCACAAGCGCAGTCGGAATTGGGAAGAACCTCTTTGAACCGTTCGGTACCAAACCAGTTGTCAGACCAGGTGAGTCTTGTGTGATTTCAAGATAATCAACATGATTATGGAGAGAAAATAGTAAGAGCCGCGAACTAAATAGTCTATATTTTACACAAGTGTACAATTGCTAGCGGATGTCAAAGATATCGATATCAGCAAACATATTCGCGACATCGCTCCCACATCACTGTTGAAAGTCATAACTTTGAATTTGTAGATAATTTCGTATATCTTGGTGCCACGATCAACAAAAAACCAACAATGTAAGTCTTGAATTCCAAGGCAGAATCATACTTGGCAACAGTTGTTACTTTGGACTGAGTCGCAATTGTAAAGTAAAGTCGCCTCCCGATGAACCAAAATCAAAATCTACAAGTCGCTTATCATTCCCGTCCTGACATATGGTACAGGCCAATGTTGACATCCGGCTTTAGGAGTTTTCGAGAGGAAAGTTTTGCGTAAGATGTATGGTTCTTTAAGCACATCCGAATACTCCAGCCGATGGAACGATGAGCTGTAAGAGTTATATGGCGGCATTGACCTAGTTCAGCGAATAAAAATAAAGTGGTTATGCGAATATGACCACTTTGAAAGTGCTCAATGCAGTAACCACTGGTGAAAGTAGAGGAAGAGCAAGATCTCTACTCAGTTGGAAATATCAGGTAGAGAGCGACCTGGTTTCCCTTGATATTTCCAACTGGCGCCAAACATCGAAGAGATGGAACGAGTGACGCGCTATTGCTGATTCGGTTGTAATCGGTGGCTATGTCAAAGAAGAAGAAGTTACTATGGAAGCGAGCCATAAGATTTTTTCAAATATATATTTCGAAAGCAAACTTCAATTTCGATATCAATATCACGTAAAATGGTAGTTTAATGGCCAGATAAAGTAGCTCTATTTAATGGTCCATAACACGCCTGAAAGTATGCCATTGTATTTATCTCTCCTTTAAATGGTAAAATATACAGCTTTTATCAACTTGCATGCCTCCCCCTTTATACTGGTAGCACATTAAGACGCACAAGGTTAAAAGAGAATAAAAAATATTTTACAGTTTAAAATATCAAAAAAAAAAAAACCATTGCCAAATCCGTTTGCAATTTAACCCCTTTAAATGGCCAAACCGTGCGCACGAACACATCACACCACCTTTTGGTTTAATTCGCACATTGCTGAAAAGATTATTTTCTCAAAAGAGTGCGAAATTGGCGGAATAAATGCGAAATTTAGCACGATTTCCCAAATGAATTCCTTATACCCGTAATACTCACTTACTCACAAGTCAGATGGTTATCATTAGAGCAATTGAAAGGTGCGTTTATTCAATGGAAACTTCGGCAGAGAGAGTGTGTTGTGGCGGGTGACTGTTGCAAAAGACCTCTGATACGAATTCTTTGATTTGAACGTGTAGAATTTAAAATGCTATTTTAAAGTGCCGTGGACAGGCTACATCATTAGATATCTGCACACGCATTTAAATCGTTCGAAAAGTAGCTGTGAACGGTAATAGTGGTTGCGAACAATAATATGCCATTAATACTAATATCCATGACGAAATCAATGGACTGTAGGTTAACGTTTTTATTGAATTTGTTATATCTGTGTGTATGTATCTAGAAGTTAGACGGTTTGAAACCATTTTTTTAATCAAAAGAACACTTTCCAGTAATGGAAATACCACAGGGACTGCTAATAAGTGGTCCTAAAAATATGTAGATCAAAAAGGGAAGCGCTCTGGTAAATCCAACATGCAAAATTATAGAGGTGATATACAGAGGTTTGCTTCATGAAAAATAAAGCTCGTCATAAAAAAGCCTTCCAACCGCTTAGAGATATCTAATTATAGGAAAACGACAAGGCACACACCACTAATTCGTGTAGGAGGAAAAGCTAGGCGAAAATCGTTTAAGCGTGACTAAAATGTCTTGCTGCTGTGGTTGTCGGCTCGGTTCTACCGTGCTTGGGTTTCTTTGATCGAGCTTCCCATGTATCATGGATTGATCGGTTCCTCTTTTGGGATAGGAATGGATTATCCTTGAGTTGCTCCGATTTCTTCTTTTTAAGGAAGCTTTCGTATTCCTCAACAATCTGTTGTTGTTGTTGTAACCTAAACCCAAATTGGGCTTCGGGGAATATTGAAGTAGTGGTAGTCCTTGGTCAGATAAAAATTCGGGTCGTTCCGGTGTAACTATTGGATTTTAATCGCCTCTTACGACAGGCGTGCCTTCTTCTTCTTCTTCTTCTTCTTTGGCGTAGGCACCGCTTACGCGATTATAGCCTCATCAACAATAACGCGCCACTCGTATCTTCTCTTTGCTGTTTGGCGTCAGTTGGAAATACCAAGCTATACCAGGTCGCTCTCCACTTGATCCTTTCAATGGAGTGGAGGTTTTCCTCTTTCTCTGCTTCCGCCAGCGGGTGCCCCATGGAATACTTTCAAATCTGGAGCGCTTTCATCCATTCGGACGACATGATTTAGCCAACGTAGCCACTGCCTCTTGATTCACTGAACTATGTCAACTGCGTTGTATAGGCATGCTTTACCACGGGTAAATTCTTTAACCCTTAACCCGCTGCTGGCGTTTAGTTACCTCTTCATCAACTGAGATGCCGGCCGCCTGATCTTTGGCTACCTTATCGAGGATGAGGACTGCCCTCTGGTACCGGCACCTTCTCTCTTTGATTTAGAGATTTCTTCTACTTCTTCTTCTCTGGTGTATTTGACGCTGCCAGTGTATTATGTTTGATAATCATAGCAGCTTTCGAGGTGGATGGTAGTAAGTACAGTGATTGGTTGGTATCCGCTGTATCTACCGCTTTAGCTTTCGGTGTACTGTGGTTGGTACCAACGAAATTGCTTTTAATCGTCTCCTGACTGGAGGTCAGAAGAGTATATTCATCAGGCTCCGTTACAAGTCTCTCGGCGTTGTTATTATGGTTGTGCCTGATTCCGTAGCTGTTGTCTTCAAAGTATCTGTTGTATTGTTTGTTTTGTTGTTGTTTGTTGTATTAATTTTTTGGTCCCCGAGTAGGCCGGAAAGGGTTGGCCACTCTAACCCAGAGGGGGCATGCTCAAGGAGATTTAGCCATCAGCACGGACACCTCGACATCTTGGCTAAGGGTGGTTTTGCTTCGATATTTGCATTTGAAGGGAATGAAAGTTCTGTTTCACAAAGCAAGTCAGTGAAATCGATGGCAAAAATCCATTAATTGGTCTTCGAATTGCTTTCACATCCACCTTATCTTTTAGATCTGGCACCCAGCGACTATTTCCTGTTCTCAGATCTCAAAAGAATACTCGCTGGAAATAAATTTTGGTCGAATGAAGAGTTGATCGCCGAATCTGAGACCTATTATAAAGCAAAGGACAAATCGATCTACAAAAATGGTATCGAAAAGTTGGAGGGTCGCTATAATCAGTGTATCGCCCTTAAAGGGATTTATGTTGAATAAAAAAAATGAATTTTGCCAAAAAAATGTGTTTGACTATGGTAGGCGGGGGACTTTTCAATTCACCCTGTTATAATTAAAGGAATCAAAGCGCAAAGCTTTTTGTTATAGCCCCCAAAAGAATAAAGTTTGTTTGTCATTTGTCTATTAAATTCATCGTGCTGAAAGCTGTATTATATTTTCTGAAAATTTTAAATTATTAGCGATTTATTCGTCGCACTTTTCACCCAAATCACAGCTGTAGTTATTGAAAGCAATTTAAATGTGTTCATATGAAATATCTTCACTTTACTTTACACTTTACGATATATGTTTGTATGTATGTATATATAAGTATGTTGTATGTATTTTGTGATCATCAGCAAAATAATGGGCCATCACCTGAAATGCACGTCATAACATGATTTCGGCCGGAAATTATATTTATTTCCGCAAATTGACTACAACTCAACATTTCAATATCCTTCACTTCATATGCCTGTTTATGTACACCACTGCTGAATTTACTAGCAGACAGTCATCTCCTCGACCACCCGCTCATCTCCTCGCCAAGCTATTGAAATTCGCATAGCTGCATTAACACCAATTTATTATCACGTGACGAGCGATCTGTGTGCGCGCCTAGCGCGTCTTTTAAGTGACTTTCTCTTCTGTTTCCCACACCCTTTTACCGTAGTTCCACGTCTTAGTTTTGCCAATAAGTTGAGGAAAATATTATAGCTGAAGAAAAGTTTTCTGCACTGCTGTTTCCGTGACAGTAATCAATTTATTTTTGGCATGACGCTTATTGCATTTCCTAGCCATTGCTCAGCGTTAACAAAAATTATAAAAGCTTTTGTAGCGAGAATTTCTTTTATTTTACTGGTGGTATGTTGTGTGGAAGGCTTATGGCTACAGTGTAATAAGCAGGTATTTTTCTTTAAAAATATTTTTCAGTTTAGAAAGGTGCCTGATCACTTGAATCATTGACCAGTTTCTTCTAGTAAGGGGTGACATAAGGGTAAAGTGTTTCTGTGACCTACCCACTACCGGAGATGCCTCAAAACTTAATGAGTGCAACTCTGACTTTTAGTTATATATGCATTTCACAAAGAATCAAGCTCTAATCATATGGAGTTTGCCTTGCAGGGCTGAAGAAGATTAGGTCATAATGAATACCTTTAAGTTGCTCTTTAAATCTGCTTTTTTTTGGTACAAGTAAAGTAACTGCCAAAATTAAACTGTCATTGTCTTTGCGCATGCATTAAAGCTTCTTCTCCTCAATTTGTGCATATTAAACACTGTGCAATAAAATATTAACCTTCTTCACACACAATTTGGGGTAATAGTCATATGTAAGTCTTTGACAGCAAAGTTTAATCAATCTTCTAAGTCTATAGCAGTATTCTCAATTATATTATTAAACATGTTTATATATATGTATGCAAGAATGATAAAGCGTAGAGATTGCGTCTTACGAGGTACCGCTGTTCACTGCTATAAAATTTTACAATAAGCTGTTGCTTTGTTTTCGTCACATTTTCGAAGGATATAGTTATATTATTATTGTTTAATTTTTTTGGACTATTTCGGTGAGGAAGACATAATCTTCTATTTATAAACCGATGAAGGAAAACTCATAACGTTATAAGCGAGTTGAATGTCGTGACGGTAAAGCAATTGTGGTTAAACCTTTTCAAGCAGCTTCACACAGACCTATCACAGACAGGTAATATTTATTGCTAGATATAGAAGTAGATTATATACATTCAAAAACAAGTTTTTATATTAGGTGAGACCCAATTTGTTTCATAAACTAGGAAAGACGACATTGAAAATAGACTTAGGTAGAAAAATAATGATTCATCTTTTTCGTGGCCTACTCGTTTGAGTGAGGGTGGATTAATGCAGTGAAGTGAAGAAATGATACAGCACATAACTCAACTGGAGGCAATTTTTGTGTCCACTAATGGAGAATCTCTGTTATTAGCCAAATACTTAATAAGGAATCTGATAAACATATTCTTCAATGTCTGTTAGATTGTAGTTCAATAGTTTTTTAGAAGAAGAATATTTATAACATATGTTCTCCTACGAAAAAAAATGTTTAAAAGTATTAACTGGATTTTTCCTTTTAATTCACTGGTAATTAAACACAAAAAGGGAAATATCTGAATTTTGTCTTAAACTTAATAAATTGTTTCGAAATTTCTTTATCTTAATAACTAGCAATACCCGGCCACACGTTGTTGTGGCTCTTTTCTACCTTCATTTCAAGTAAATCGAACCATAAATAAGATTTTTTCAGATAGATCGGTCTCAGGCCCAAATTTCAAGTAAATTAAGTAAATTAAACAAGACAGTGTAACACTTCCCGGAGAAAGAAATTCACAGGAGCACTCTCCGCACTTCATACAAAAATTCGTTCATATATATATATATATATATATATATAGATTTCTTATGGGCAGCGCATACGTTTTGCTGGGAAAATGTATGCGAATTGACTGTGTACTAAACTAAAAGCGAAATTATTACGTATGCACGAACAGCAACAAAAATTAAAGTCGCAATCTGGTATACATCATACTTGGTATGCATGCATATATGTATGTGAATATGTGTGCTATGTATATGCCCCATTCGAGTAATCGTTACCGAGACCAACTTAGTGTTGCATGCTATAAAAGTCAGTTTCCTAGCAAGGAAACGAAAAAGATTTGATAATAGTAGGCAAACTCTCTGTCGAATATCTGTCAATACAAAAAGGAAGAATAAAACTTTCGTATCAATAAAGATATTTGTATTTAATTCTATTAATAAAAGATTTCTTATAATACTTCTAGAAATGTTTACATGCGATGCAAGAGAACTTCATTCATTTGATTTATCTGGACTGTCATTGAAAAGGAATTGAACTTCTTTGTTTGTGTTTCGCTGTCTAGCACTAATATCATCCTGTGGCTTTTGTGTTTGGTCTAAATTGGTTATGCATATAATATTTTGATTGAATATAATGTTATATTTGTGTATCAGTATGTCATTGTGTATATTGGTTAAATTTAGATGATTATGGAAGTGTGTGGCGATAACTTAAAAGCTCTGATACTGCTCTGATCGGATGCTTCTCTGCTATACGAACTCAGAAATCTCAATTTTTGTTGGGACAGACAATTTGATATAGGCATGCATGTTGTAATATATGTATAATAATATATATAGTAATAGGTTAACGATTTGGTAGTTTTCGACTACTGAGACTAGATTACTTTAATAACTAATGAACTCTAATGTTGAGAAACACAGTTTGATATGCTGATCATTCTGTTAATCCTTTTTTAATTCTAATTCAATGCCCCCGTCTTTTCATTAAATTCTCGAGTCGATCTGCTTTTCCAGCTCTTCGTTTTCACGCATTTTTCAATACTTTTTTTCCCCTCTTCAAGTCTCCTCGTTTCATTCAAACCTAATTTAAAAAGTAGGATTTATTACGGCAGCGAATTCAACTTATTTCATTCATTGTTTGCCAAAATCCAATGAAAAAGAAAAACAAAATACATAATAATTGTTGTGATTCCATCTCGCCTTTCGACAATGTCTAAAAAAATTATTTCTTTGGCGGCGATATATCGGGAGCTTGAAATGTCATCCCATAGATTCCATTATACCGAATTGTTAGCTTGTGCTCTCATAGGGCATGACTACAAATTGAGTTGAGCATGCTCTTGATTGTAGCCGCATCAACAATAGCGCATCACTCGTTTCTTCAATTCGCTGTTTGAGGCCAGTTGGAACAACCAAATGTAACCAGATCGCTATCCACCTGGTTCTTCCAACGGAGTGTAGGTCTTCCTCTTCCTCTGCATCCACCAGCGAGTACTCCATCGAATACTTTCAAAGATGGACGACATGACCTAGCCAGCTAGCCGCTGTCTCTTGCTTTGCTGAGTAACACGTACAGCTAATCGGTTTCACCGCCTGCGATATTCGCGCAGTGAACCATATACTTTTCTCTCGAAAACTCCTAGGTCGACTCTTCAGATGTTGTCGTCTACCAGGACTCCATACCGTATATTTAGTAGAACGGGAATGATGAGAGACTTGTAGAAGTTGGTTTTGATTCGTTGAGGGAGCGTTTTACTTTTTTATTGCGTATTCAGTCTGAAGTAGCACCTGTTGGCAGAATGATTTTGCGTTGGATTTCAAAGCTGACATTGTTGATGTTGTTAATGCTGGTCCCTAGATAGACGAAATTATCTACAACTTCATCACTACCAGGCCCACTAGCTACGCTTCTTCGCCTAAACTGGAGAAAGCAGAACTTACGGTGCGGTTGTTATGACCAATGATATTAATACCATCGGCCTACGCCAGCAATTGTACAGCTCGTATTATTTTCTTTAGCATAAAAATGAAGAAACCACACGATAAAGAGTCACTCTGTCTGAAATCTCGTTTGGTACCAAATGAGTCGGAGAGGTCCTGCCAAGTTCTGACTGCGCTTCACGGCTAGTTTACATAACCGTTTGAGTTTAGTAGGGATATCAAGTTCGGACATAGTAGCGTAGAGGCAGCTCCTTATCGTGCTGTTGAAGGCAGCTTTAAAATCGATGAAAATATGGTGTGTAGCGATTATTATTATCCAAGATTTGCTGTATGGTGAATAATGTCTGGTCAATGGCGGGTATACTAGGTCTAAAGCCACACTGATAGTTTGTTGATAGTGGGTTTTAATCTTTCACCCAATACGCTAGATAGCACCTCATATGTGATAATTAGGAGACTTAACCACGACAGTTGGCGCAGACGGTCGTATCTCTCTTTTTTTTTTTGGATTGGGAAGAGCAAATTATGTTCCTTTCGGCGGGCATGGTATAAAGGTTTAGATATTTAGGATCGCGGAGAAGGCGACCGACCGTTTTTCTAAAATTTAAAATTTCACTGATATCTGGAAATATGGGAAGTAGTTTTGAAGTTTTAATTTAGTATTCATTTTGATGGAGATTGTACCTTTTTTCGGATTTAAATGTATACTCTCTGCAAAGTTAAAAAAAGGACAAAGAATAGCTTAAAAGAATCCTACCTGATTCGGCTTATTCAGATATTTGCAGCAAAACAGTGTTTCGTCTCGAACCCAATTTTTGGTAACTCACTTTTTGAGTGACATCAAAATTTCTGGAACGGCATCAAGCAAACCACTTTTGGGTTCAGCGTTCACTTTCAGCATTCTCATCCTTTACAACAACAAAATTTCGGCTGGTTTTTGAAGCGCTTTTACTTATTTATAGTAAAAATTTTTTACTCACTTTCAAATCAAAATTACTTTTCATACAAATGACGATTTACAGAACTGTCTTCACAAAAAGTATTGCTCAAAATGTCAGCTTTCAATCACGTGCTGTGTTGTCCGAAATAAAAGTATATATTCCATCTATGAACAAAAACTGCGGAGACTTTTTAATATTATTATGATTGGCGCTTTATAACCGCTTAAACGATTTTTGGCTGAACTTCTTCTCCAATTTGTGTCTTGGGTCTTGATTTTCTATAATTTTATCTCCCGAGGATTTAAACGTGGTAATACGCAGTGCTAACCCCACGGCTGATGCGGGCGCAAACATTTTGTTCTTTCTAAAATCCTATTAATTTGTCATTAATCAGTTAATGTTTGAATTAATCTGAACAAAAAACTCGATTCGATTTAAATGAAAAAAAAAGAAAAGTTATAAAAGCTAAGAATTTCGTTACTGAGCCCTCTTTAAATTGAATTTGGTTTAATGATCCACCAAAGAAATTCTATGTACTGTGTTCACTCCGATGATGGTTTCCTAATTCAAAATATAATTATTATTCCTTGAAATTTTTATTACAAAATTTGTTGATATCAGTTTAAAATCCTAAAAAAAAAAATCCAACCCATATTTTTCCAACCATTTTTCTTTTCTATTACTAAGTTTTCACCAAACACACATCCACTTGCAAAACGAAAACCATTCAAAATTACAGAATTATTCACCCACACACGAGAGTTGTCCCACATCAAAAATTTTGATTGCGACCGTGATTGAGCCAATAAAAGAAAAGTGCTTCTGTTGTCCAATTCCATAGAACTTAAGCATATGCAAGTACATACATATATACAACAAACATTAATATGTAAATATATGTGTTGATTGTAGGTAAAGTGAGCTTGTAATATTGCCATAATACCACTTCTGGCCACAAGTACACACTACTACACATAAAAACACATTCCTATTTTGTGTTATCCTTGTGACCACATAAACTTCGACTTGGCGTACAAACATACTCACAATAAATCGAAGTTTTGCGTTGTCGATATTACGCCAGCAGGGGTCAAGTGCTGGAATTGATGTTTCGTTTATGATTTATCGTCACTTTGGCTTAAATTACAAATCACAAATGTGGCGAGTCATTGAGTGTATCTGTATGTATTGGTAATTCCTACGAATGGTTGTGGTGGAAAAGGGTGAGGTGTGGTGGTGATATAGGCCAGTATATGAGAATTAAGAAATGTTTAGTGTGCGGAATATAGGACAGGGACGTACACGCATATATGAAATGAAAATGTTCTCTGCAGCAAAAGATACTAGTTGATAACTAGACTACCACTAGTTTGTATTTTTGCGCTAATTACATCACCTTCTATTATTTTTCGATGTTAGCGCCAGGTATTTTTAGCGGGGAGATGTACTCGGAAAAGTGCTATTAGGCATCCGCTTCATACTAGTTCTTTCAAGGTTATTTCCGTTACAGTTAGTTTACCAATATACAGCGAATTGGTATGATTTCATCCCTGAAATACTAGTATTGAACTAGAATTTTTACAAGAGCTAGTTTAGCTTTTAACTGCCGGGTTGATACTGCATATTTCAACAGCTTATAGCGTATGTGGCCAGTCGCCAATCGAAGGTTACGTTTGATGTTGGATTCAGTGAATTACGGTAAAACAAAAACTAAATTAGACGTAATGATGCGCATATACATAAGGGTGAAGAGTGTGAGGAGGTCGTATGGAGAGAGAAGGTCACATAGCGAGAGACAGTGGGTCATTGGGTGCAGAAATTCATTAAAGACCATATGACGATAATGATAGTGAATCAACACCAGAAGGGTATGTGAATATCATCGTCTAGTACGATCAGCCTCAACCAGTTGTGAATGTTTTGTCATAGAGGCTGAATTTTACCACTGTTGTGGGCAAACCTTCTTTGTACACCCTGCCTTTAAAGCCGCAAGACTAACGCTCCAGGCGATCATAATAGGCATATTTGTACACATTATCCTTTTCTCCATCGGCGCATGCGAAAAAATTAGTGTTTTGATCCAGCCTAGTGAGAAATGTGCACTGGGGTGAATGCCAGGGCTCGGCGACTTAGCTTTTCTACCATCACGAATCCGACACCAAATTTGCGTTCCTATATATGTTCGCTATATTTCATGTCACAACGACCTACTCGTTTCCGTCTTTGTCCTGTCCATGTCAACGACTGTGACAATGGCCTTGACCTTACAAGAACATCAGCGGCACGTTTCCAATTAAGGAATGAACCTTTCAGGTGCATACCATTAAATCGTAGTCCTTAAATCGTTGCAGTGTTCGTCATAATAAAAGTGGGCCCTATCCGAGACCTTTTAAACATTTTCATCCCATCTTGTTTCTACGTGGCGCATTCCAATTTCAGCCCATAACTTCGTTGTGAGAGTAGGTTTAAAATTTGAACGAATTTATAAAGCGAGCAGCCTGTCATAAGGACCGTCGTCCGGTCACATCCTTACCTTTGGTGAAGATATCTCTTTTAGCCGTCAACCAAGGCTCCACACTGTTCTAGGGTTGCTTACTTTTCCAGGGTGTAAAGGAGGAAGTAGGGGTAGGAATTGTCTTATAACTGTATACCTAGACTATACCCCATTACACCCATAAATGCGGATGCGTTTTTCAGCAGGGCTCTTCCTTCAGTTTTTGACGGATCTACGATATTTTCTGAGCTGCCTCCGAACGGCTGATGGGTTTTTATGTGGAGTTTTTTATTTAATGCGAGAAATATACCCGGATGGGTTGAAATTCCCTTCTGAGAGGCGTCGGTAATTAGGAAAACTAATTTTAAATTAATTTAATATATTTTTTAGCTTGTCAAGAATCGAATCCATGACTCTCCGCATGTTGTCCTTTATTTAAGCCGATCAAATTAAGAGTTTAGGAAAGGGAGTCTTGGGAATAAACGATGGTTTTATTCTCGAAATTGGAAAAAGTGAAGGTTTCTCGAAACACTTCAGCATATTCTGTTCAAAGTTAAAGTATTAGTGCGACCCAGCATGATTAATATTCCTCTTCGCTTGGCGGCTATTTTTTCTCTTGAGTATGATTGTACCGTAAAAATAGATGCAAAATCAATTTCCCACGAGCTTCGCCTTTTTAGGAGCTTTCCCTCAGTAGTTTTTTCCATTATTTTATAGGCAAAGTTCTCGACCACATCCCACTGTACTACCTATAAATACGAGTATGTACGAATTTATCAGATTCCATTTACCATATGGTCGTCGGCATACTGTTGTCACGCTGTCATAATCATCATCAACAGCTTTACAACATCATTGCAAACATAACAACACCCCCTGACCTCTGCACCCACTAAATAGCTAAGAACCCTCCCTCACACATTCAACACAGAAGCAATTTGCCCACACCACCGTTACTCCTTCGTACATTTAGTCAGCATCTTGTGCGTCAAGTGACGTTCAAGAGGAAACAAAGACAACAGGCATTGGCGTAAATAAACCTCAGTTTATACTGATGTAATAACCATGTTCCTGACTTGTAATGCGTCTTAGAGTCATTTGCGACGGCGAAGGCCAGATTTTTTTTTTTCGTTCAAGTTTTTCAAGTTATAAAGTGTAATATAATGCGATTGTGAGTGAAGTGAAGTGGATGAGCAGTTGTGTAATGGTAGGTGGCAAGTGGGGTGATTGGACAAGGGTAGCTGGGTTTTGGGCTGACAGACAACGGAAGGGAATGTGAGATAGAATTGCCGCTAAAAGAATGATTGCATGATGTTAAGTGTGGTGCGGTGATTCAAGCAATTGTCGGACGGTTTATGGCTCACTTACAGCTTATTCAGCAAGGCAAATGCCGTCAACTGCTTGACAGTGCGGAGTGAGTTATGCTACTTCTTTGTTTTGATGTTAAATGTGTGATAATTTAATGACTGCTGACGCCTGAGCTATTCGGCAGGCCATACAGAAGCCCACCGACCATCATTATTACTTTAGAACCACAGCGTTAAAATCGTAAATTATTTTGTTTGGAAAATTGTGTTGTGAACATTTTAATTTAAGGGCATTACGAGGCAGAAATACACAACAAAGGGTGATAATAGATGGCCATGATAGAAATGGCCGGAGAAGGATACACGTAAAAGCTGTTGTTCGAGGAGAGTGTAACAGATTGTCATTTAATTGATTTTGGAAAAATTATTATCATTTCTTTGAGGTGAAAGAAAATTGATAGATATTAGCTATTATTTAATATTTTTTAATTTACTTTGTTTAATTCGGCGATTAAATTTATAGAAAATTTTAAAGGGAAAATCAATGCCATTAGTTATTGGAAAATTAATTACAAATCATGATCCAAGTAGAGTTACTTTTTTCAATAGCCTTTTTTTGATAGATCACGCGTGAGTCGTGTGAAGCTGTCATGTTATTTTTATTCAGTATTTTTTGGCATTTCAGTATGGAAAGACTTACGCCTGAACCACGTTTACAAATCATTCAAGTTTATTATGAAAATTCACGTTCTGTAAAGAATGTGTTTCGAGCACTCTCAACTTATGGTCAACATAATCGGCCTACTGAGCGTACTATTCGCAACACCCATCACCCATCGTGGGACCCAGCATTCATTATTGGATAATATTCGACCGAATAGATCATGTCCAGCACGCATTGAAGAAAATATAGCGGCCGTAGCTGATAGTGTAAACGAAGATCGTGGAGAGTCGATTCGGAGCCGTTCGCAGCAACTCGGACTGACGTATGGAATGACTTGGCGCATTTTTCGTCGGATCTTAAATTGAAAGCGTACAAAATATAGCTTGTGCAAGAACTGAAGCTGTTCGATCGCTTCGCTTTGTGAGCACTTGAAAAGTTCCAAGAAGATCCGTTCGAGCCAAATTTTGCTCAGCGATGAGGCCCATTTCTGGCTCTATGGGTATGTAAATAAGCAAAATTTCCTCATTTGGGACGAGGAATAACCTGAGAAGATTCGAAAGCAGCCATTTCATCCAGAAAAAATAACGGTTTGGTGCATTTGTGGGCAGGTGGAATCATCGGTCCATATTTCTTCAAAAATGATGCCGGTGAGAACGTAACCGTCAATGGCGAGCATTATCGCGCCATGATAACTGACTATTTGATGCCTGAAATTGAAGTTCGTGATTGGTTTTAAAAAGGCGGCACCACTTCCCACACATCGCATCAATTAGTGGATTTATTGAGAGAACACTTCGGTGAGCAGATAATTTGAGCTTTGAACGAAGTTTATAAACTAGAGTTTAAGCATACGTAAATTCCTTAGAACTATTTAAGATACATATTTGTATAGCGAGGATTGCAATTAGGTATATTAAGGTAAGGGATACCACAACATCCGTGCGTGCTAACATGTCTTGGATTCGAAAACTTACCAGATCAGTATCTAAAATTATAGAAAATTATTATTTTTTAATTGCCCTTCCCTTAGTCAGGGAATTTCAACCCCTTCAAGTGAATTTCTGACAAGAAATAATAGCTCCTCATAAAAATCCGTCAACCGACGGTTTAGAAAAAAAGGTATCTCCATTTGTTTGAAATATACACATCACAAGAAAAATCACTTCAGTGATCACAAAACGCCAATCTGCCGATTGGTTTTTCAACTACGGCTTATTTGAACTTTGACATCCTGAATGAATTTCCTAATGTATCACATATTCAATACAAGGTTTGCGGTTAAAGGTTAAGTTTATGCTTAAAGAATATTGGGTAATATTGAAAACTTACCTCCAAAACGATGAGTCTTCGACTTCCACTGCAAGCAAAATTAAGCTCTAAATTCGGGCCAAAAAATCGCCTACCACGCAGTTTGTCTATAAATTTGGGTACTGTGTTCGCCAGTTCGTTATCGGTCAAAACAACTCGCATACGTGCTCGTGCCGTGAGCTCAGTGGAAAATATTGCTGCTATAGCTCAAAGTATGCTCTAACGGCTATCTAAGAAGGTGGTTTGATAAGTCAGTGAATTTTTGAATAAAACATATTTTATTTTCAGCAAAAAAGCGTTTTATCTCGCAACATTGTCTCCTCTTAGTTTTATACTAGAGCTCCAGATTTTGCTCAAACATTTTCGAGCTGTGTGAGCATTTGGGCAACGAGCACTCGCACAACAGCTCATTACTCATTACTCGAAATTTTTTAGAGCCGAGCAGGAGCATTTCGAGTATTTTGACAAACATTTTGACTTTTTTCTCAAAATTTTTTTTAATAATTTTAAATTTATTTATGCAAAGTGTAAAAATCATTGCAACGCCAAAGGAATTTTCACAAGCAAAATTAAATTTTTTTTGTTCTCCTTAGCAGTTGAGCAATGAGCGAGTATCGAGCGAGCATCGAGTTGTCGCAATGCTCGATACCCGGGCATCTGGAGCTCTATTATAAACATATAGTCGAGAGTTTTTACAATTTTTGTATTCCTTCAAAATAAAAGTGTTTTTTAAGACTCTCAAAATGAGCGTTTGTTTCTGTGATAAATTCACTTGGCTTTTTTGGTGCACGTCCACCGGGAGAAACTCTATTTTGATTACTATTTGTTCTCTAGTGTGGTGTGGTGGATCCATGTATCGTCTACGGTAATAAAACGGTTGCGGTTATGGTCGTGTGTGATGCAATCGTGGCACCCATTGCGCGTATAGCTTTTTCATTTTCAAATATTCATGTAAAATGTAATGTGCCCGCTCAGTTGAGATGCCTTCGGCCTCAGCTACCGAATGCACTTTTATTATCCGATCGTCCAATATCATTCCGTGGGTTTTATCCACGACTTCTGGCGTGGCGACCTCTTTTGGCGACCTGAACGTTCGGTGTCACTCATACACAACTCATTTTAACCATTGAAATTGATGGTCAGAATCTTATTGTATTTATTACGTTTTTCCTAAGTTTCGGTGATGGTTTTTTTACGCAAAAAATAATGCTTAATCAGCAAACAAAATTCACTTCTTCCTATTAATCGATAACAGTCGACGGAAGAAGTTTTGTGTTTACTGTAATTGCGCAGAAAATTCAAAAACTGACTTATCAAACATCCCTTTTATATGAATTCGATACCATTAGTAGGAATTGAATATCCAAAATTACAATCGATCTTGCGCGCACTGTGTTCGATTGGACTGGGTTGAACTAATTTTTGTGGGGCCCGTTAAGATTAAGTGCTATGTCAATCATTCAGAGACGATTCATGGCTCCAAACATGAAATTGAAGTCGCCATTACCACCATAGAAGACCACACTATTGAAAATATGCCGGAAAATTTACAGAATGGGCCACTACAAATATATATTCTATCATTAACTGGGATGCTCAGCCATTTCAATAAAGTCAAAATTAAAAATAAAATATTCCACCGCCCGTATATCTATAGGGTCTATTGTCCTATTGTATCTGTAATACTCTCAACGATAAAATTTATATAATTGTGGTTGTCTATCGCCTGGGAAGATCCATAATTTAAGTATATCTTTATAATTGAAATTGGAACTTTCTCATCTAAATTGGTTAGTCATACTTAGGTGGCGAACAAACTGATCAAAAGCTGACGTAAAAATCTAAGAAGCGTCAACTATATACAAATTAATTATTTGGGTAAATCCAAAAGCTTGTCAAAGTTGGGTATCAAGAACCAGTAATATTTTTTCAGTCCGAAATAGATTACATAACGCTTACTGCTTATCAGCTGCGTTACCAAATAAAAAAAATTATATGAGAAAAAAACAAGTCCAATGTAACTGAAAAAGGGTCTGTAACCGCGAGCTTCCTCGATCGGTTGGCCGGGAGGTGAGTACCGCTGGGCTCGTCGTAAAAAAAGCAGATCGCAGTAACAAAAATAAAAAGTGTCTTTAGTTCACTGCGATTCTCTCACTCTACAATTTACATCTGGTACTGAGTACCTTTCATCAAAATTTATAAAATTAAGCAATTGTTTTTGCCGACAGTGAGATCCAGTGTCAGTTTTGGCACAGTTTGCTATGAATGAAAAAAATATATTTTTCCCGTGGTCTAGAAAAATTAATTATCCGATCCACTAAACACAAACAAGTACGTAAAGATTTTATTGAAAAAGAAAAAAGAAAAATTTTTTTAAAATTAATTTATAACTTTTCTATTAGACGAACTTTTGAATCTTTCCTCGTATAATTATTCAGGTCTTAATATCAGTCATATTAACTTTAACATATAACTAAATATTTTCGCTCAGCTGTTAATACGTTAAGGCGGCTTTAATCGAATATTCGTAAAAACCAGTTCAATCTACTTATATATACACATAACAGCACTACAACCACATTCGAATTCATTAAATATTTCTTAATTTGAATACAACAAAATTGTCTGGCAAAATTTGCATAAAATCAAAACAAAGTAATATTCATTATAAACAAAATTATCATGTTCTCATATAATAAGGAAAAATAAAAATAAAAATTTGCTCTTTCGTCTAACTAGAACTAGTAGTACTGGTGAAATTAATACTGTGTATGCATATGCACATAATTTGAGAAACGTACACTCATTGACACATATATTAGACAGATTATTATTATCAGTAGCGCTTGGTAACCACTGAAGCGATTTTCGGACGAGCTCCTCCTCCAATTTATCGTGTGCGTTTTGAAGTTTTTTTTTCCAACAAATGGAGGGACCTACCCTTTATACTAAGCCGTCTTCGAACGGTCGAAGGATTTTTATGAGAAGATTTTGTTTCATGACCGAAATATACTCGGCGGACTTGGCACTTCTGTCTAGGGTCGGTCGCATTTAGAAAAATTAACAATTAAAATTATTTTTTTCCATAACTTTTGATGTTTGTCGCACCAGGACTCAAAGCCTGGCCTTCCGAATGATAATACGTGCTGCTAACCCCTCGGCTATTGCGGCCACCATTAGACTGATTAGTTTGGAAAATAAGTCTCGTAGGAAATTTGTAATTTAATTTGTAGTACTCAATTGTTGAATTATTTATTTTTATACCTTTCATGGACATGAAATAGCTCGATAAAAATAGGTATTATTGACCTTTGTATTTACTCACAGCAAGCTGAAAATTCGCACTCACGTAAGGGATACCACTCCAATGAAATCATAAAAGGCTTTCATTGATCACATGTGTGCAAAAAATTTTACTCAATATTAAAGATCGCAAAAGTGGGTTTCTGGATTTATTGTCTAGTTTTACGATAAAAATAATTCAGATGAAATTTGTAAATCAGGTTCTTATCTACAAAAATTGTTTTGATTTATTTTTCTATAAATTTAACCATTTCTAAGAAAAATTCATTCAAAAGTTAGCTGGAACTCCCATAAAATAAATAAGCTTTCACGCCACACAGTGGGCAGTGTATGAGGAGGATACAGCTTCCAGCTAACTTTCGATGGTATCCCTGTTTTTTGGGGCTAATTTTACTGTGATAAAATGGCATATTAACTTTGGTTGGAAGCGGTCCATCGGTCGGTCCATCTGTTTGAACGCAAAGTAGTCCCTCAGTTTTTGGGATATTTCAACTAATAGAGTACACTTCCTAAGCCTAAGTTAATATGTGAAGTTAGCCTAGCTTCGTTAGTTTTTAAAATTCTTTAGTTAAATAATCATTAAAATTTGATCAAATTGAAAATTACATATTTACACTTAAATTAGAGACGATCTTGAAAATTTAAGCTCTATAGGACCATCTCCGGCCGATTTTCAATCATTTTCAATCGCCTCTTCTTTTTTTTTACGACGAACCCAGCGTTGCCCAAACTCTCACCCAACTGACCTGATGGATAAAAGTAAAATCCAACAGATCGCTGACCGAAAACCTGGTAAAGCCCGGACTCTCCTGAAACCGAGACCGATCGCGGAAGGTTGCGGTTACACTTGCCTCTTACACTGAGCAGCTACAGATTTGCTCATCAGCTGCTAAAAAGGAATTTTCGATAAAGAAACGTTGAGAATAAAGAGAGAATTTATAAGTTTAAGACTCTGTATGATCTACTACCAGATTTATGATAAAATATATGACTTTCTATAACGAGGGAAATATATTTTGATGGTTTGAAGCATTGAAAATCTTCGTTAATGGTAGATATAGAAAATTGGCACCGAACTTAAGTACACTAGATGGGATATTATCTGGACCGCATGTAAATGAGCTTTTTAGAGTGTTGCTCATAACTCAGAATCATTCTTCTCAGTAGACCTTCGTACTTCGCGGAAAAGTAAATATTTTGATTAAACTTAATATATCGGGCTTATCTGACGGATTCTCGCTGAGCAACTCTTTTGATTAATTTTTCCTCTTTACAAAGTACTATTATATGTTATATCTGTACTGTTTTCGAAATTCATGGTAACTTATTCTTATATCTTGGAATCTACACAACTTTTGTCCGATTGTGACGCAGTTGGCCGTATTGAGAAAGAACTTACCTTCAAGTAATACGAGTACACACTCGGCTTTTAACAATGTACTTGCCGAGGTGATAATAAGCGCTCTTTAAGAAATGGACCTGGAACAACCTATAGTGCATATCGTGATGTCCATCTTGAGGAACAGTATAATGTTAGAAGATACACCTCAAGGACAAGTTCTCTCACTGTAAACACGCTACTCCGAAGACTGATGAGCACGGACTTTGTTGTGGTAGCGTTCGCGGTCGGCATCACCCTCACAGCAACGGGGAAAACACCCCAGATTTCAAGCGATTTATGCTGCACCAAAATGCAGTATACATAGTAGAAAAATAGTACAAGGATAGGGGCGTGGTTATTAACCAAGCAAAAACCGGAATTGATCAGAGGATACAAACCATTTTCAATAAAAAGTTCCCCATAAAATCCATCACCCGTTCGGAGACGGCTTAGAATAAACTGTAGGTTCTTTCGTTTGTGGGAAAAACAACAAGAAATTGGAGGAGGAGCCACCGTTAAAATTATTGTTAGCAGCAAACTGGACTCTTACGAAGGCACAAGAAACTGTTTTAAACTTCTTCTACCTGGACCTATACGGCAAACTTCAGATTAGCTACAAACAGTTAATTGCCTCCAAATTCAGTTTTGATAATCCCTTTTCCTTTTCTGCACGGGCTCCTGAGGGGAATGAATGGGAAAATTTAAATATCTTAAATCAAGAAGCAATAACTACTTTTACATAGCACTATTTTTTTTTACAATTTTCCAATCAAAACTTATTGCAATTACGAAAGGTTCCCATTCGCTGACTACTACATTCCTTGGCAGTCAAGCTGCCGATGTTTACAATGAAACTCTAGCACTTAAAAAGTGACAATAAAATGAAGAAGCAATGCAAACAGACTCTTGAAAACATGCAGTACGGCCGGGATCAGGTTATTATTCAGATAAACTAAATTAAAATCTGGATTCGGCTATTTTCAGATAAAAAAAAAAAATCTCTGTTTCGGTGTTCCATCCTTCCGAACTATTGCTGCGACAGAAGTTGTGCTGCTTGGGTATAATTGTTCATGTACATATGTATATATATGTACTCGTATGTTTGTATGTATGTATGAAAGTATGAATAAATGTGTATGCATGTCCTTTATAGTCGTAAATACGCTTTGTGGCTTCAGCGCCATGCAAAATGTGACATCAATAATACCGACTAACAATGAAATATGAGCGGCGTTCGCCATTTTGCGAATTTTCCAAATAAAATCTCACACAAAGCAACAACAACAATGCACATATTTATATATATGTGGGTGTACACAAAGTAATAATTTAATTTAGCAAAATCCGGTGACAGCGAAAAAATTTCAACTGAGAAAAAATTTATTTGCAATTTTTTTTCACATCCATATATGCATATACATATGTACACGCGTGCCTACATATGTTATGTGTTAATGTGTATATGTTTAGTGGCACTTTAAATACATTAAATGCCAGCGTAAGTTTTTTTTCTGCGTTAACCGCCAGCCATTTTGATCTCAGCCATATCGCGTGTGCGAAATTGGCTTTCTCTGTAGTAGAAGTATAAAGAAAGAAAAGAAAAGAATGAAGAAAAAATCTGCATTTGCGGATTCGCATTATTTTTCGGCACGTGACAACGTTGTCATTGTTACGCACGCAAATCGGCTTATACTATGTATTTGTATATATGGGTGGGTACGTATACCTGGGTGGGAGTGCAAAGATTTTTTTCGCTACCAGAAATTATCTTAATGAAGAATAATTTGTAATGGCATTAAAAAGAGAAATGATTTCTTTAATTAAATGTATGAAATTCTCGCATCATTAAAGTCTACTCGGAATTGATTCAGGGGTGGGTTATTGACATTTCTAGTGCACGAGAACAATTAGAAAAACTATTTAAAAAAATATTTTTCTATTATTACTCATCTTAACTTAACTTAACTATTAATTACTCATCTACTGCGCTCCTAGTACCTAAAAAAATAACTTTTTAAGTCAAAGTCAACATTTTCAACTAAACCACCAAAGAGTTCCCAATCGGTATGGAGAAAATAGTATGATTTTTTGTTTATATTTACGTCACAAGTTTTGTCTTTTCGAAACGGTCATAGAATTCAACTTTGAATCATATGTAGCGGCAGGATTTTTGACCTTATTCACTTCCACAATACTATAGAATATTTTTTAATAGTTCTTTTTCTTTTTCTTTTCTTTGTTTTATTTTATTTTATTTATTTTTTAGTTTGCTAATTAGTGTTGGACAAGTTCAGTTCAGTCAGTCGCTATATTCAATGTTTATTTTACTTAATTTGTAATGCAAATTAACTTGGTTGTGTCAATAATAGTTTCTTCTTCGAATTATTGCGAATTCCTAAAACTGGTCGTGTGCATATGATTATAGAAAGATTTTCTTACGTTTGTTTTTTAACTATAAAATATTTATAATTTATTTATATTAGATGCTAACTAACAAGTTTAATAGTTTTTTCATATAATTTTTCTTCCACTACCACAATGCATTTATATGTATGTGTGCTCTTTCAATCTAAAGGTGAGCTATAATGTCGATGATGTTGCTTTACTGTTGCTAGTGTGGCCATTGTTTTGCATAGTCACTCTGATTTGATCCGATTTGCACTAGCTAGCAACAGCTCAGTATAAGCATCCTTTGATGGCCTCTGTTGCCAGTTTAACAGAAATGTAAACTATTGAATTGTTCGCGTTGATTATTCACCATATTATTGTATTTCCATTTATCGGCATTGCTGCTACTGCTCGATGCTGTCATGGGTACACATAGGCGGCCACCGAAGCTTTGGGCCATGCTGCTGGCGGGACTCAAGGCGAGCGCATGCTTGTTGATTGCCATATTGCGCATTGGGCTCACATCTTTAGAAAATGTGGTTTTGGAAACTGAACGATGTTTTTGAACCATTTTGTTGAACTTGCTTTATATTCTATTTTCCTTAACGAAGAAACCGAATGTATTACTACTAGAAAAACTAACGACGAATTAACACGTGTATGTATGAGCCGGTGTGTGTTGATGGTCAGTCAATTGCAGAGCTTAGATTCGAAGAATTTAATGCTCAATCAACGGTTGGATAGATGTGGGGGGCGTGTGATTCAAGGAACGTTCTGTAGGAGCGTGAGTAAGGCAAATTCTAGGCGATTACCGCAATTGGTGGTACGTGAGCCACCTTGCTTGGATGATAGATGTTTGGAAAGGCTGCGTGGGGAAAATTAAATTAAATTAGTACAACAAAAAAAGGAAGAAATATTTAATTGCAATTATAAATATGTATAAAACTCACCTAAGATTGTCTAAAAGCTTGGCTTTCGTGTCTGCGCGGTCATTCATTGACACACAAGTTTCATTGACATCGGTTACGAAAAATTAACAACGCTAACTCGAATTCCAAACCGATTTGATTACAAGTTTTTTGAATTTTTATTATTTATTTAACTGTTTTAATCTCAAACTGAGATTTTTTCACCTCTTTGAGCGCTCTCAACGAACTTTACGTTACCACTGTATTCAACGAATTGTTGGGCAAAATGGTTCTGCTGCCGAATTTATACCTCTGCCCTTGGCATGTGCTCTTGGCGTGATTGTTTTCTTCTTAATTAAAAATACAGAGTTAAAAACCCGATATCTATTTCTTTTTTCCCTTCTTTATCTGAGCAGCGCCAGTGACTTTCCGTTTTGCATGAATTAAGAAAGAGCTTACGTGCGAAAACTAACGGGCATCAGATATGAGTTGGACTCGTGTCACCGATTTTATGTTTTTGTTTTGCATAAATATTGTTTACATCAAAGCCCCATATGCGGGGGGTTTCCTATGTAGCAGCGTAGTCTGGTTTGGAAAAAAAATAATACCAAATGATATACAGTCTGATATTCATGCATCTCTTTGAAATATTTTGGGAACTCATGTCGCCTTAATCATCATTTAGATTGTTTCTAAAAGATTTTTTTATTCATAATTGTTTATTGTTTTGGAAAAGTGACGTCATGGATTTGAAATGTTTACGTTAACTAGAAAATGAGAAAATTTAGAATGATTATTGCACACTCATGTTTATATTAAAAAAGAAAGACACTAGGTTCGGACATTTGTTGTTTTATTAAAAAGTTATTTAATAAATAGTATAAATAAATTAAAGATTCACAAAAAATCAGAGCTTAATTAGTCAACTTACTAAAAATTTTCAAAGAAATTAAGTGTAAATATTGGTAGATATTATGTGATCTTTATGGTGAGGACTGCCTTGCTGAACGCCAGTGCCAGGGCCTTTGTTCTGAAATTTAAACGCGTAAGATTCACCTGTACTTGTCGTCAAATATTTTATTGATGACGCTAAAATAAGGGCGTGAATTTACCGGCATATAAAAGGTCGAGAAATAGAAGAGAAGCTCGAAATTTTAAATTCTATTGCTTACTTGCACACACACAACAGCTTGATTACAAACTGAATGTTTGAGTTATTTCCGAATTAAAGAAAATCCTCATTACCAAAGTATTAATTTATAGAAATATTAAGCTTTCAGATGAGTATACCTTCCAGAAATGGAAAAGAGGTATAGTTGGGAAAGAAGATATCATCTAAATCTTAATCTACACCAACAGGTCCCAAATCGACTGCGGAATAGATACGAGGATGTATAGTACTTGAAGGATCTTAACATTTTCCTCTCTTTGCTTCTACCAAACTCAGCTAGCATCTTCTAAGCGAAAGTACTAGGCAAAGAAACGACCTATAGAGCTCTATTGAATAACTACGACTAGATAGACAAAGCTAGCTCAAACCATATAGAAATCAATAACTGGACTTTATTTCTTTGGGCCTGCTTTATAACAGCCGTTGCCAGAGTTGCGAGCTATCTGTAAGTGTCAAATTCTCTGCCAAATTCTACTGGCGGAGATGTGAGTGGTGTTCCAATGTCAACTGTCGAAATCGAAAAGATGTCTTCTCCGCTCCACCGTTTTACCATCCCTAGATTCACTCATCTCACGTATTATTGCACTTAATTTTTTTTATCTATATTAGCGTTGAAAGTAAAAAAATATATTAAGTAAATTATATGATTAAAAATATGGATGTGAACAAATGGTGAGCGCCCTCGGAATTAAGGTCACCGATGACATGCCTCCACTGCTTTGACACAAACTACTTGTCCTAACACTATACGATGTACTCCAAGCTTTAGAAATTGTACAAATCTCTTCCAACTTTATATCGAATCGAAGAATGACCGATGCAAGTCCAAAGGCTTGAGTATTCCACCTCTCTGCTGTTGTGGGTGGGTCGCTAAACTATATTCGAACCACATTGTTGACAATATTACAAGCAAGATTTTATAAGGAGCTCATCAATCAATGAAAAAAAAATCATATCTAAAAACGAGAGAGAGGGTTTTCGGACTTTCAATGATAAGCATCAGCGTTCAAAGCGACACCACTAATATATATATTTGGCGCTTTGTAACCGATGAAGCGATTTTTTGCCGAGCTCCTCTTCCAATTCGTGGTTTTATGTCTTGATGTTTTAGAAAATGAAGGGACCTACAGTTTATTCTGAGACGCTTCCGAATGGCCGATGGATTTTTATGAGGAGCTTTTTATTTCATGTCACTCTTCAGTATATTTAAAGCCGAAGGGTTCACATTTACTGGGTGCCAGGTCATATGGGCCTCGAATCTAATGAAATCAGTGATGGACTGGCTGAATATGATGATGATGAAACGTAACTATGCACCAACCGGCCCCAATCAGAAAAGAGAGGCACATACAAGAAGCGATGTTACTTCGTCAGATTAACAGACTTTGGGAGTTTTGGGCAGCATAATTGTAAAAATTATATGTAAAGCATGGGATGCGAAACTTAGCAAATAAGAGTTCGGACTTTAAGCTGCTAGTAGAACTGCTAACGACGCACTGTCTTAGCGTTGGATACATTTAATTTAGGTCTGGTAGAAGATAACAAGTGCAGTAAATGTAGGGAATGCGCGAATACAAAAAAGTATCCAGCCTTCGGCAGACAGGGGCTAAGCTTGCTTGGTGCATAGAAAAGCTGATGGACCTTCAATCTGTAATGTATAAAGAACGCTGAAACGCCTACTTCAAAGAGAGCATCAATGTTCCTCAACTATAGATATAACAAAGACAGGGTGTAGTAGTACAACGTTAGTCGTATGTAGTCTATCTTGTGACACTATGGATGTAGTATCGTCTAAGTGAGTCTAATCTAACCTAGTGTTGTGGCAATGCAATTTAGTAAATCTAAGAAACACAAAGGCTTATGATGCACTGTTTTTAACAAAAACAGTTTAGAAGTGAAAGTTTAATCCACTTCGAAAGTCAAAACAAAAAAAATCTTACGAAAATGTTCCCAAATTATCAGAAATAAGAAGTGATGCCTAAGCTTTTGCAATACAAGCGGTTATGTAAGAGTTTTTTCTTTCCACTGTTCCAACATTCTGTGGTGCGAGTATTTAAAAGGCCGCAGATCTGATGGAATTAATGATAAAAATATTCTTTTGAAAATGGTGATACCGCTTATGAACTTTTAAATTTAAATCCGTAGATTTTCACTTGGATTCTTACAATTCGTGCTACTTGTAATAGTTCATGATAATATGATATTATTTATTTCCGGAATTTACCATATTTATGGTGATATTATATATGCATGAACCCATTTTTTTTCTTTTTATTTCTTTATTTTTAGTTTTCCCTAGCTATATGTAACTACATCTGTCAGTATTTATGCAAATCACTTGAATAATATCGATGACTAATTAACTGTAATAAATTATAACTTCTCAATCAGTGCGAAAATAATAATATAAAATTTTGATTGAGAGTATTTGCACTACTTTACAATTAATTTGCAATACAACCTGATTGAATAGTTACGCCAATATTTTATCGAAATATTTCTCTTAAAAAAATACTTTAAAATTCTCTGTTTTTAAAATAATACTAGTTTGTCCTACAATATCGTTGTGAAATTTGTCTGAAACTTCTTAAATGCACAGAGCATTGTTTCAAGCAGTGTTGTGCAGTGAACTTGCTGTACAGAATTGTATGAAATCCTAACCCGACTTTTTGTCTTTATATACTTCGTGTCACATTGCATTTGCCATGTTTTTTTTAATGTTCATAAGTATATAAATCCATCAATGTTTGTATGACACCAGCGCTTAGGAATGACCTTTTATTAAGAGGACGTACAAAAAAAAAATCCACCATACACTAAGTAAATCAGTCTGACTAAAATGTCTCTCTGTCCATACGTCACTGCCCTCCTTATTATTAGATTTTGACCAATATTTTGCATAATTTACACGCGTTAAAAGTGTGATTTCGATTCTATTTTGTATGTATTAGTGTTTTTTGTGTATATACATATGTATATATGGAGGTAATGCTTATGAGATTTTGTTGGTAAGAAAACGGCTGATGCAATGCGACTGGTAACTTTCATCATATACTGCTCAGCAATAACAACATTAAGCTCATAGGGGCCTCTTATGCATAGCTATTAAATAAACCGTTTTTGATGAAAAAGAAACTGAAAACAAGTGTATTAATAAAAAACTTACTTTTCTTCAAAGTTGTCATAAAACTGAGAAAAAATTTACTTTTTTGTAAATAGCGGTTTTCAAAGTTGTCACAAAACTGAGGGGTTAAAGTTAAGAAAATGAAATTTCAAATATCAGTTATTTTTAATTTAATAGAAATTTCAGAGAATTGAATTTTATACCATTTTTTTAATATGCAATCTAAAAAGTGAGGTTAGGAAGCTCCTGCTCAATTTTTTTTTCAATTTCGTTTGCTGTCATGTTTATATAGCGCCCCGCACACTGTCAACGAATGCGGCCAGCCGTGGTTGGAATATTCAAATTTTATTTTTCTGTTTTTGTATCCAACTGCATTGCTCGACGGCGGCTAATAGCTGGTTGGTTGACTGGCTGACAGCCGCAGGTTATTTTTTTGAACTGTCTGCATATTATCTCTCCCGACTTCACCGCTTTTCGAGCTGAGTAAATTAGTAACCAGTTGAGTAGCTGATTTGCATTTGCTGATTCAATGGAAAATATGAGACTCAATTACAGTAGATGACTTTACCGTCTGTTCATTGCCCGGCTGTGCGGCGCTCGTGAGTCTTTCGAATTGCACTGCTACTGTCTGGGAGTTTCACTGCAACATGTCGAGAATATTTAAGACCGTTGCAATGCACGAGAGCACGTTAGTAAGGTGTCACAGATACACTTAGAAGGGTGTTAGCGGCAAGTAACAAAATTGAACGGAATTCGCGGAAAGCAACTAAAGAAAATTTGGAAAGGAAACAGTTTGACCAAACTACAAAAACTATACGCACACAAATCAGGCTTGAAATTGTCTACTTGCTGCTCACATATTAGAAAAAAGTGTTGTCGCGCGCTCGCTCCCCCATAACTTATTAAACAGATGAACATTTGTCCGACAGATTGGTGTCAATGCTGAGACCCTCGACCAACGATACCAAGCTGAAGCTACTGAAGTCCTTGCGGTAAGTTTATACATATTTTGTAACGCAAACTGTAACTATAACTAATTTGTGTTTCTTTCAACCCCACAGTTTGTCTAAAAATCTAGCTATTTGCAAAGGTTCACGCACCGGCAATACCGCCAACAATTTAGAACTCAAAGTTCTAACACAACTTCAGCACGTACCGTGAAAACGTACTTGGCCTCGTCGGAAACTGTGAATAAAAGTGCAAACTTCAGTAGTAGTCTTCATACCGATTGGCTATTTGATTGATAACTCCAAAAAAAGGAGAATAAACAAATTAAATTTTCGTCCACTTTCATCCCACAAAATGGTTTACACTGAGCGTACGGATCGTTATATTGCGCCAAAGGATCAAACCAACAGCAATACAGCAACTGGTAAGCCTAATGATGGCAACACTAAATATTCGACGCAACCCTCCTCCAGCGATTCGAGTGCCTCCAGCAATTCGAGTTGGGAGTGTAAAAAATCACCGTCTGAGGATAAATGGAAGTACAATAAAATGGTACGCAATGATCGTGAAAAATTCAATAGCTTACATTTCTGCTAAGTACTGAGTTGTACTGAGTCGTACTGAGAGCGAATGTCCGTCATGTCGGCGGCATATAACTCCCACGCCCATACCCCATCCAACTCACCCATCCCCACCTTTAGTTTAGTTGCTTGCATTTTGTTATAAGCTAAGTTGTTGATTTTCAAGTGAGAACCTTGCTAATGTGATCTATAATGTAGTTATAAGTTGCTACAATTTGTATTTGCACAATCAGCTTTACATATATACATATGTATGTGTAAGTGCATACGGACGTATTTATGTAGCTGGTTTATTAACAAGAGTAGTGTTGAAAAAATAAAACTACAGTTTGTAGTTAGTAAAATAATCACCACTTTGAGTTTGGATTTACTACCGAATACATATTTACATGAGAAAATTAATGAAATATATTTTTTTTTTAATATAGCTGAACCGTAATTATATCAGCAGGGTTGAAATTAGTTATGCGCAAAGCATGGACACCATTAGTTTTATAAGTGATATTTTATAAAAAAGGAGCTGTGAGGGAACTTTGCAACAACACATATCTGAATAAATCCGTTGTATGTGAGCAATATGATATAGTGGACCAATCCGACCGGTTCCGACAAATGATCAATACATTACTAAAAGACATCCGCATACTAAATTTCGTTGAAATATTTCAAAAACTGAGAGACTAGTTTGCGTTTAAACAAACCGACCGACAGACGGACATAGCTAAATTAACTCAGCTCGTCATTCTGATACGATCGGTTTAAATTTTTGTGGATCCATTTGGTACTTACTTCATACCCAAGTTAATATACCATTTTATGTACATGAAAGTTATAAAAATAGTTGATCTCGAAGTGAAGAGTTAAAGCATAGGGAAACAGATGGCATTTTACACAGTACACGGATTTGGCGATGTTGCTATAGAGGACATTAAGTTTTCTGCGACACACAGACTATCACAATCGACATACAGTTCATATTCATAACGGGACAATTAAAAAGTCCTCGGTCTGACACATAGATAGCTCTATTAGAGTTAAATCCATATAGATTTCCAGTTAGCCCTAACCTTTAAAAGACGCATGTATAAATTTGACAGCTGTCGGATTATTAGTTTGTGAATTATAGCTTTTTGAGTGAAGCAACCTTTGATATTGTGAAAAAAATGAATAAAAAGGAATTTCGCGTGTTGATAAAATATTGTTGAAGCAAAAACTTGGCTTGATGACGAGTTTCGAACACTGCCCCAGGAAAATGAACCATCGAGGATTGGTATGCTACGTTTAGACGTGTTGAAATGAGCACCGAAGACGGTGAATGCAGTGGACGCTCAAAAGAGGTTGTTACCGACGAAAACATCAAATAAATCCATAACATGATTTTGACTGATCGAAAATTGATATTGAATGAAATAGCTGGAATTCTAAAGATATCAATTGAACGTGTATATCATATCAATGTCAAATATTTGGCTATTAGAAAGCTCTGTGCAAAGTGGGTGCCGCGCGAGCTCACTTTTGACCAAAAACAACGACGAGTTGATGATTCGCAGTGTTTGGAGATGTTCAATAAAGCCGAATTTTTGAGTCGATATGTAACAATGGATTAAACATGATTCCATCATCATTTCACTCCGAAGTCCAATCCACAATCACCCGAGTGGACGTCACACGATGAACCCGCTACAGACTTGAACCCCAGCAACTATTTCGTGTTCTCAGATCTTAAAATAATGCTCGCTGGGAAGAAATTTTCGTATAATGAAGAGGTGATCGCCGAAAATGAGGCATATTTTCAAGCAGAGATCAAATTGTACTACAAAAATGGAATCGATTCGTTGATTAGGTGTTGAAACAGATTTCTCTTTCATGGCAAATAAGGAGCGTTCTGCCTTCAGCGTAGTATGCTCCTTTAATGTGTCTCCATAGTGCTCATACACAGAATCGCACTCATCATTGATTTCCATAGGCGGATAGCCTTTCAAAAACAAAAAATTTAATGACAGCCGGATATTCGATGTTATTGATTTTCAAAAAGAAAAAAAATCAACTCACTAAAACAACTGCGTGTCCAAAACGGTAGAAACTTTGGCCAGTAACTGTCAACTGATGAGTGAGTGATGAGTGCTGCCATCTTCACGCTGTGGCTTGAATTCTCACTCGTTTAATTAACATTAATGTATTTTGACTGCAACTTCAGTAAATCATTTTTATATTAGCTAAATTTGGAAAATCAAGTTCTCGTTTGTTGGGAGTTAGTGATAAACAGATGCGTCTTTTCGACTTCTTACACTTTTACATTGCAAAAGCTGAATATGACAAAAATTAATAATAAATTTTTGATGAAAAGCGATCGAACAATTTCAGTAATTCAAATTGTTGAAATACTATGATTTCATACGGCTACCTTTCTGTCATCCAGCATCTTAGTTTCTCGGCTACCTTTCTGTCTTCCAGCATCTTAGTTTCTCAGTTTTTGAGATACTCGTATTTCAACAAAATTTGGTGATTTTCGCATTGAAATATTGATAAATCATTAAAATTAATCTTCAAAATAGCACGATTTTAAAAGCATTAACAGGTTGGAAAGTCCCCGGAATGAAACATAGATGGCGGTGCTAGAATTAATAGTTTAAGGATTTTTAGTTAGACCTCACCTTTAAAAGATGCTTGTATAAATTTGACAGCTGTCGGATTTTTAGTTTGTGAATTATAGCATTTTGAGTGCAGCAACTTTGGCTATTGTGACAAAAATGGGATTAAATCGGATTTTTGCATGTTGATAATATATTAACTTTTGAATGGGAAGAATAGAGTTCAGGCAAAAATTTGGCTTGAGAAAGCTCTGTGCAAAGTGCCAGGCGCCGGGCGATCTCACTTTCTACCAAAAATAAAGACGAGTTGATGATTCGGAGCAGTGTTTGGAGATGATCAAGCGTAATAAAATCCAGTTTTTGCGTCGATATATGACAATGGATGAAATATGGCTCCATCATTCCCTCTGAAGTCCAATCGACAGTCATCCGAGAGGACTGCACACGATGAACCCGCTCCAAAGCATGGAAGAACGCAACAATCGGCTGGCAAGGTTATGGAGTCGGTATTTTGGGATGTACATGGAATAATTTTCATTGACTACCTTGGAAAAGAAAGGATAGTTAACAGCAGATATTACGTAGTGTTATTGGACCGTTTGAAGAACAAAATCGAAGGAAACGGACTCATTTGAAGAAAAAGAAAGTACTCTTTCACCAAGACCACACACAGTGTCATAAGTCAGTGAAATCTATGACAAAAATCCATGAATTGAGTTTCGAATTGTTTCCGCATCCATCGTATTCTCCAGATCTGGTCCCCAGCGACTATTTCCTGTTCTCAGATCTCAAAAGAATTCTCGCTGGGAAAAATTTTTTCGTTGAATGGAGAGGTGATCGCCGAAACTGAGGCCTATTTTGAAACAAAAGACAAATCGTGCTACAAAAATAATATCGAAAAGTTGGAGAGTAGCTATAAACCGTGCATCACCCTTTAATAGAAGTGTGTTGAATAAAAAAATGAATTTTGTAAAAAAAAAATGTGTTTTACTACGGTAGGCCGGGAACTTTTTAATTGACTAACTAAATGGTACAAATTAAAATAAATATACACATGCATAACGCAAATATATAAAAAAAAAATATAAAAATGTTGTCTTAAATATGGAGTCTAAAATTCATAAAAGCCATAAGGAATTCGGTATGGTTAGGAGGAGGATTTTTTTTCTCGTTGAAAATATTTTTCTTTATAGTGTAAAATACAAATTTACTCTAGCAAGTACAATTTTAATTTTTATTCCTAAAAAATACATATAAAAAACGACGTGCGTATCTTGATGACGCTTAGTTATATTTCCTGCATGCAATAGAGATATAAATATGTATTGGATGTGGTAGTGTAAGATTTCTTAAGAAAATACAAAATTTTTTGTTCGAATTGTTTCCAGAAAAGTCGTTGGCAACGCTATGTAATATATATATATGAGTGGTACAATTTAAAATGCTAGCGTTTTGCCTAAAAGTATGCTATTTTCCACTATCAATACATAATCAATACATCAATACATAAATTCACCACAACGCCTTAAAGTAAATTACTCTTCGGTTGATAAAAAGTTCTCTATTGATGTTTTTATTTTATTTTTTCAACCTTAAATTGCACGCCTTTGTAGGTATGTATACGCTTTTTTTATGTATACATATATTAGTTTTGTCTGTCCATCAAACTCCAGTGGGTATTTTTTTAAATCAAAATTTTTATTTTATTTTATTTTATTTTTTCTACCGGAAGGAAACTTTTAACCACAAAGAGGAAAAGGCAATTTTTCTTTCACAGCAGCGGCAGGGTAATAAAGGCAAAAAAAAAAAACTTTCACGATCTAACGCATACTTTTACACACTTCTCTTCTTCCTTTATCTACCACAGGGCTACACACACATGAATATGTGAGTTTGTGTATATTGCTGTGTGCAGACGAGCAGTCTCCGTTGTGCGCCGAGCGGTCGCGTGTCATTGCAGCGACCCATCAGCAACGATAGCGTGACGGTTACGGGCGATGAACGCCGCACTCACACAGCTCGCACACATACTTACCCGCATGCACAAGTGACCTGGCCGAACAAGTGTATCTCTGCAGACACAGCATGCAGCATATAGCATCCATTAGCTTTTCAATTGCAACAGTAGCAATAATAACAGTAACAACAACAACAATATAATAAATAAATCAAACACTTTGTGCACACGACGCTCCTCCACATCGACGATAAACAGTTTTCGCACTTTGCCATTATGTTGTTGTTGTTGCTTTGTAATATTTTTTTTTTTTTAATTTTAACTACATACATATTTTATTTTGAAATTGATTGCGAATGGGCGGTTGGCTTTGGTAAATGACTGCGAGCATTTCAGCTCGACGAATGAATGGACAAACTGACAGTCGGTCACGTGCAATAGGAGCGTGGCCATAACCTTTGGCAAACCCACACATCGATGAGCGAACACTTGACAGAAGTGTAGATATATATAATTTTCAGTTTTTTTTTTTCAAAACCTATTAAGACAGTGTGGTGTTGTATAAAGGTTTGAGGAACAATGATGTATATAGCTATGTGTACAGAGGCTTGTGCCTGCTTTTGTATTGGGATGAGTTTTAAGGCCCGACACATGTTGCACGTTTATTACCAACGATTTATCACAAACAAGCGCAAATGTGTGAAAGATAGCTACATATGTATGCACACGTATACATAGATACTTAATTTTAAGATATATAAATTGATAGCTATCAACATTTAGTTGTTGTGTGAGTGTGATTGTATATGGTAGGTATGCATGTGTAGGTAAAAATAACATTAATTCTACGTTTCTAAAGGGTTAAAAGCGGCTGTTATACTCATCTGCGTGTTACTTGTCAAGATTAATTCGCAAACGTCAACACAAGTTGTATCACAATTCGCAAATTTGTTTGCTGCAACGCTCTTTTTGCTCAAATATTTCATATTTTTTTATATTATCTAAGACACACTAAAATTCATCACATAAATTCATATTCACCGTTAGATGTAACATGTTTATCGTTACGTCTGTGCACTCTCTCCACTCGTTCATCATGCTCTATTCCTTTTTTTTTGCTTTGATTGCTCTCGCCTTTTGATCACACATCACAGCTGGAGTTAACACAAAGTTTAAATGTCATTCCCATAAGTAGGTATGTAAATAAGTTTGAAATAATTTCAAACAACCTTGCTTATGAAGTCATAATTGCTGCTCAAACCAATATTGGCTAACAGGAAAATAGTTCAAAAATATTTAGCGCCGATTTAACGTATGTTGCTACGCCGTTTACGCTTTTGCGCCATGCAGTAGTATGAAAGTAGTAGGAAGATCTTGTAGAATTTGGCCATTTTTCGGTGAGATTGAACATTACTTTTTAGCCGCTTGCTCAGCTTTTATATTTAGTACAAGGGCGAATTGATAAATCAGTGACTATTTGAAGAAAATACATTGTTTTCGGCAAAAAAGCGTTTTATTTTTCAACAGAGTCTCTTTTTAACTCTATACATTTAGTTCAGTGCTTTTTGTTTTATTCCATCCAAATAATAGATTTTTTTAAGGCCTTCAAAAATAGGTGTTTATTTCTGTGATGATCTCTTCATTCGACCCGTTCTCTTCTGGTTGCAGGAGGTTAAATCTGGAGAACATAAGGGATAGGGCGCATGAATTTTTATCATGTTGACTACACACATATGCACCCGTGCATTGTTCTGATGGAACAGCCCTTTTTCGTCAAATGCGGTCGTTTCTGCTTCAAATCGAGATCGAATCTGTCCAAAAGCTCTGAATAAAATTCACCCTTGATCGTTTCACCCTTTTCAAGGCTTGCATGACACCTTCACGGCTTGAATGACACCTCGTACATCCCAAAAAACTGTGGCCACGACCGACAGACCCACCTTGACCTCTTTAGTGCACGTTCATCTGCAGAAACTCACTGCTTGATTGTTATTTGGTCTTTGGTGTGATGTGGTAGATCGATATTTCATCTTTGGTAAAGAAATGGTGCAAAAATTCACTTGGAATTCGGTTGAACATATTCAAACACTGCTTTGAATTGGCAACACGGTTGCGCTTGTGTGTGATGCAATCACGGCACTAATCGCGCGCTAGCTTTTTCATGTCAAAATAGTCAAAATATGATGTACCCGCTCAGTTGAGATGCGTTTAGTCTCAGCCACCTTACGCACTTTTGTTCTTTGATGGTTCAATAGCATTCCATGGATTTTATCAACGACTTCTGGCGTGAGGTCCTCTTTTGGGCAACCTGATGTTCGGCGTCACTTTTTCTGGTACGACCACGGCGAAACTCAGTAAACCACTTCTTAACAGTTTTGTTGAAACTTGGTTTGAAATTAATTGGAAATTGATAGTGCAGAGAGTGGATGCGGAAGCAATTCGAAGCCCAACTCATAGAGTTTTGGCATCGATTTCACGGACTTGTGACACGGACAAACAGTTCAATATCACTATGTAGCAGTCGCTGTTGATGGTCCTTCCTTTTTCAAGGTAATCAATGAAAATTATTCCATGCGCATTCCAAAATACAGACGCCATAACCTTGTCCACCGACTGTTGCGTTTTTCCACGCTTTGGAGCGGGCTCATTGTAAGCAGTCCACTCGGATGGCGTCGATTGTACTTCGGAATGAAATGAAAAAAAAAATAGTTTTGTCTCTAAAGTTTTGCTTCTCGGATTGTAATTATTCGATAGCCCTGCATCCTGTTATGAGTCTCCATTAAAAAAAAAGCGCCACTAACTTTCCAAGTATTATACTGATAGAGAACCAGCTTCGAGGCAGGAATGTTTTGATCTTTAGATGTCTAAAAATGGATAGATCTTTATACACCTTTACTGCTTACATGTCTCAAGATGATACCTTATCTCTTGTGGAGCTGATGCCTAGATAGCTGAGATCACAATTATACTGCATTTGTTAAAGCTTTAATAACAGTTTTGTTGTCATATTATACGATAGATTGGCTTATGCCTGCAGATTATGTTCTGCTTAAAAGACGCTACATTTGACTGGTTAAATCAGGCTTAGATGACTTGAGAGGGTTGGTGAGTAAATCACACAAGCTACTCTATCATGGAGTCGTTGGAAAAAAACAGTTATGGCACCAAAACACGGTTCTTCAAAAGCTGAGTACAATTGAGTCTTACTCCGGTACATTAGAGACTACCCTAAAGGTCTCAAAAGGTCTAGTGGAGGAAAGTAGAGGAGATGTTCTAGAAGGAGAAAAACTGTAGTAGTTGAAACGACGGCAGACTGATCGCTACATGATTTACTACTTCTTCAAGTTTCAATTATCAGTGTACAATATTCGCAACAGCTACCATCTTTTGCCAATAGCTCATTAAAAGGGTCCCTATGACTGCCTTATAGGTTTCTTAGAGCCTCCTGCCGTGTTTCAGTTCCAATTAAGTTTTGTTTTCTAAGACTGTTACGAGATTTTCAACTTAGCGAGCAAGTGATGCCTGTACCTCCTTAAAGATCGAGTTTTTTGTATTTTCTGATGAAGAGGCATATTTCGTCTAACTCGGGGAAGGACAGTTGTATAGCCTTGAGGAAGACGTTCCTAACATTATCTTTATTACAAAGGACCTCTAAGCATTATTTCCATTATTGAAACCAGCCACAATTACTTTACCGAAAGAACGGGTCACAACCTACTGACACCTCATGCAATCAGTATGGGCTTTAGCAGCAGTGACACATGTGGAAAATGCAGGAAGGAAAGCATGAGTGAGAGGTTAAAACATCTCTTAAGTTTCTGTCCGGCCTTAGCTAGAACTCGTCGCTTCGCAGAGATAGCACGGACCTTCATCTGGCATTGCAAAGGACTATCAGATCTATGCTAGGCGTATCCAGTTCAACTTAATCTAACCAAACCTACACAGAGTGGACGTTAAAATTCAAATAATCATAACATAACTTTAATACGCCTTCTCATCGGTGGAGTTTAAAGTAGTAGAGAAGCCAAAAAGTATTGATATAAAAATTGTAACTTTTCTGAATATTTCATGTTATTATTATCCTTGTTGTGACGCCAACGTTGCCTTGGTGCGATGTAATTAAATTCACCGCAGGTGTCCTTTGAAGTCCTTACCAATGTGTCACTTACAAGGATTCCGTTATCGGATGCTACTTGTCTACCCTCACATAAAGACTGGAAGAAAGAACAAAAATCAAAACACAAAAACCGTTCGTGGCAAAGTTATTTTTGTTAGTGTTGAATGGGGAAATAAGCAATTAGAACATTATTATCACTTACGGACATAGAAATAGACAAACAAACATACACAATAGAAATAAAGATACACAACGCCACATACAAAATAAAAACAAATAATGGAGGAAGCATGTTGAGAAACCACAGAAATTTTGAAAATAAATTGTTTTCCATTATTATTTTATTAATTTTTTTTATAATAAATATTTTCTTACACTTTTTATACCTATTTCGCTTTGTATTTACATTTTATTGTTATGTCAATCTCTCTAACTGTGGGCTGTCCTAGTTGAGAGGACAACGCAAGTCCTCCTTGTCATATTAATAACGGCTAAAAACAAGCGTATAAAGAAATTCACATTTCAGTTTGTTGCTTTGTTTTGCCTACTGTCAGACCCTCTTGTATTTTCTGCCTATCAACCTCCTCTGCCAACTGTAGATTGCCTTACTGCCTTCCTGTTGTTGGTCGGGTGGTCGGTTGAGTATTGTTTGATGCTTCGTTATGCTGTATGTGTGTATGTATGTATATTTCTGTTGCGGTATGTTGTTGGAACAACCCTCATTAAAATCTCTGATAACATATCCGTGAAAGCAAAGGACGAAGCAACAGCAACAACAACAGCAGTCAAATATTGTTATGAATAATTATGGTGTTTTGTTGTTGGCAGCGCGTCACACAGTAAGTAGATATCAGCCAGTGCGCCTGGCAGACTGCCGCAACCGTTGTAAATTCCATTTATCAGTCCGCTCAGTCAGTCTGTCTTGTTGCGCCACATTATCACACGTTGGCAGTGATTACAAGTCACACCTACAAATTGTAAGCATATATACATACATATGTACTCTTATATGGGAACACATGTAACACAAATAATCTCTGTTTTCCAGTTATTTCCCTTCTTCGCGTTTAACTACATAGAGTAACCATCTCGCGATTTGTCGGTTGTGATCTGATGACAGTGACAGCTGTTGGCAGCACCGTTAGACCTTCCCCTTTGATGTAATCTCTTCTGCTATATTCTGCTCTCGACATTTGGTACGTGCTAAGATGAAACGCCATCAGCTGGTGGGGGGTGTGTCACCTGGGCAGATGATGCGAGCATGCAGTCGAGTAAGGACTTGTATTCAAGTATGTCTACAACGATACAATGTACGAGTATATACAACGCGTATATAAACACATTCAAAATTCTAAAGAGCAACAGCCTAAGGCGTGCTTTATAAGATACTGACGCACAAGCAAGCTGAACGGTATTTGATTACTTGTCACCGTTTTTGCGACAGTCAAAGGCATATGCTACGGTATTGCTGAATATGGTGGAAGCAAAAAATAAAAAGAAATATAAGTTAAGGAGGAAATCAATTAAAAGACAACTGATGTTGCAAACTTTTGCTAATAAATTATCATCAAACGAGTATTTATGTTAAAGTTTGTCCCTGTTTCTGAGCTTTTCTTTAGTATTAATAACATAGAGTATATAATTGAATGGATGATATAATAAAACAATGAAAAAATGGTAAAAACTGAAGCCAATCGCTTGAGACACAAATTGTCCTACACCAACTGATCTTTCCTTTTGCTCTGCTTTCATTGGTAACGCAAACTTTAAAAAACTGAGTGTTTTCATAAATCCAGATGAGCATGCCTTGGCGTAGCCAGCGCTGCCCCTGTCCCTTAATACGTTGAACTATATCAATGCTACCGTTTATCTATACAGCTCATTGTTCTACCGTTTGCGGTATTCTCAGTTGCTAGTATGCAAAGCATTATGAATCTCCCGCAAAACCTTGCCTCGAGGACTCTTGGATGTTGTTAACACAGAGCAGCACCTGCAGACAAGAGTGATTCTGGGTTGTATTTCATGACTGACATTATTATTGACCTTATTTTATGTAACACCAGTGTGGGCATCTTTAGTACAACGATCTTAAAATTTAGCCTCCACGACATGCTATCCCCTAATAGGGCTCTGGGCCTAAAATATATTTATCATTGTTATGGTAGTAAGTATTACAGATTCCGACACAAAAGATTCATTAAGCTGGTTGTGTCCGAAATGAAATACCCAAAACCGGAGCGACTATGGGGTAGTAAGTAAGTGTGGTCTATTTCTAGGTTCCCTAATTTTTAAAGAAAAAAACACAGAAAATTCAAATTCAAATAGGGAATTTTTATTACCATTCGAAACAACATTTTTGAATCGAAGCCGGATTTTTTTTTTTCTTTTTTTTTATATATATATCAAAATTTTATTAACAAAGACAATGGATTGTAAAATAAATACAAGCATATATCTAAGCAATTACATAGTACGGTTCCTCTGCGCCATATTGGCTTGATAGAGGATATCTGGCTTTTACAAGTATTAGGTTGGAAAACATACATATATAAAAATAAAATATAAATTTAATGAAGAATAGTTACTTAGCATTTAATCTGAGGATTCAATTAAGAAGCGATTCGACGCTATCTAGAAGATAGCGCTTTAGCTGAATTTTGAAACTAGATATACGACTCAACGTTTTGATATTATTGGGCAATTTATTATATTGGTTAGGTCCCGCATATTCTATTCTTTGTTTAGAAGTCTCTGATCGACATCTAACTACTCTAAGCATTTCGCAGTTTCGCGTATTGAACACTGATTGATTTCGACCAAATCTTAAAACATGGTAGCCCACATTATTAATATTTTTATAAACGTAAATTAAAAGTTGCTTTTTATACAAGCCAACTATTGGTAATATCGATTTCGCATACTCATTGAAGAGACTTAATGTGGAATGCATTCTTGGGAGGTTAAAAACAAGTTTTAGTGCGGTGTTCTGACACGATTGGAGGGATCTTATTTCATTGCTTACCTTATGGGCATATATTATTGGAAGAAACGACAAATGACTGTGAATAAGAGACTGGTATAAGGACAACTTAACTTGAATTGTAAGCTTATTACGAAACTTATAGAGAATTCCAATAGCGGGAGAAATTTTAGATTTTATTGCATCAATATGAGTGGCCCAAGATAAGTTTCTAGCGAGATGAACTCCCAAATATTTAACGGTGTCCACCTCAAAAATCTCCCTTCCGTCAAGAAATACACTGAACTCCAGATTTGTTTGAGGCGTTATTTGTGGTCTAAACCTGACTAGTTTAGTTTTACCTGCATTCAACACCAATTTATGTAAGCGCGCATACTCGGAGATAGCAATAGCATCGTGTTCAATCTGAATCTTAAGAACTGCGGGATGTTTATACGGGTAAAATAAGCTAATGTCATCTGAAAACATTACGAGACGACCATACAAATTAAGATTCTTAATGTCATTTATATACAGCTTAAACAGTAATGGTCCCAAGACGCTGCCCTGTGGTACACCGCAACTAATTGATTTTAAGAAACTCTTTAACCCATTGATTTCTACATATTGTTTTCGGTTTTCAAAATAGTCTGTTAAAAGTTTATGTTCCCTATTTCTTATGCCTAACAAGTTTAGCTTTTGCAATAAAATACGATGGTCTTTGCTGAAATCATAAAACATGCCAGCTACACCAGCATATCCACGATCTAAGCCATCGCAAATAATATTGACAACATTGACCACCGCCTCTTCAGTGCCACAACCTTTTCTAAACCCGAATTGATAAGGAAACATCACCTTTTCTGACTCCAAAAAATAAATAAGTTGATCGTATATGATCCTTTCGAAAACTTTATCTATAATTGGTAGAACAGCAACCGGTCTGTAATCTTCAGCTTTCTTTGCATGAGTGACTTTTTGAATTGGTATTACTTTATGAATTTTGAGAACTCCTGGATAAGTACAACTTCTAACCATGTTATTAGACGCTTGCGTTAAATAGGGTGTTATAATATCTTTTGTCAAAAATATTGCTTTTGGTGGTATATTGTCGTGTCCACAGCCTTTGTTTATTACAATGTTTGTCAACGCAAGTTCCATGTCTTGGGCGCTAATCTCATTCAGCGTGAAACTGTTTTGAAGCTTTGTTGACATTCTAAACATGCAACAGTCATCATCGTCTCGAACTTCAATGCTGTTTTGTAAGTCTCTTACGGATTCTAGGAAAAAGTTATTTAAAAGGTTAGCCTTATCTATGTCACACGTCAGCGGAACATCATCACTGTCATTGAGCACAATACACTTTTTCTTTTTTCTGACTAAAATGGTGTTGATAAATCTCCACGTTTTTTTTTGGATCAGAGCCACATTTATTAAGCATAGACGAATAATAGTTGTTCATTGACAACTTTGTTGCACTTTTAATAACCCGGCTTATTCTCCTAAGTCTTTCACATACCTCCTTATCACGACTAGTTTTTTTCCTGAGTTTCAAAAGTTTATTATTTAACACCAGCAAAGCTTGAATGTTCTTGTTTATCCAGGGTGCTATTTCATATCGTAAAAGGGATTTATGCTCTATTTTTGTCGTAGCTAATTCTAAAGTATTTGAAATATTGTGCATGAGTTCTGCTAAGGCGGACTGATCATTTCTATCATACCTATTTAACTTTTCTTCCAGCTGGTTTCTAACTTTATCGTAGGCAACACTACAAACTACTCTTTCAACCGACTGGATATCCGGAAACTCGTAATCAATTTTGCATACTAAAAGATTGTGATCAGATAACGTACATTCGATAGAATCTATTGTAGGTTCCCTTTCTAGGTTGCAAAAAATATTGTCTATGCACCCCTCGCTTGCTGGACGAGTAACTAGTGTATGACAGTTGTAAAGGCCATATATGCTAAAAAGATTGATATAACAACTACTAGATGAATTTTCAGCTAATAAGTCAATGTTCGTATCACCCAAATAAACTACGGTTTCGTTAGCATTATTGGAAAGAAGATTATCAATAAATTGAAGGAATACATTTTCAGTGCACTTCTGAGATCTGTATATGGAAACAATGTTAAGAGATTTACTATCTATCTTGATTTCACTAAGAGTAATAGATACACAATTTATATAGTTCTCATCATATATCCCGTTCACTACATACTTTAATTTCTTGTTTATATAAACCGACGTTCCACCATAACCATCCCCTCTACATGAGTGAACACTATTGTATCCCGGTATATCATAAATACTTGAAACTTCATTGTTGAACCAAGTTTCTTGAATTGCTATAATATCAGGTAATTTGGGTAAGTTGCTCAAAAAATCCCGAAGTTGGTTGAATTTACGTAACGACGAAGCGCTTCTTATATTCAATGAAACAATATTTAGAACATTATAATTAATTTTAGAAAAATAATCTCTATACGATTTTAGGCATTTAAAATAATTGTTGCAAATCATGAGAAAAATATAAAAGGAAAAATTTTAACTACTGGTAACACTAATTTGTAATAATAGTTATGTTGCCTCACACTCTTCGTAAACAGCATCATCATCGTCGTCTGTGAGACCGCGAAAAACTTGTCTTGTATTTGTTGTTGTCGACAAGGCATGTAACAACCTATCAACATCATCCATACACTTTATTGTTGTTTCAGGTGCTTGCTCATCTTTCTTCGCTATTATTTTATTGCCTTTAACAAATACAATACTAAAACCAACTGATTTAAGGGATTTTGCATGATTGAATAAAGCAAGTGTCTCTTTACTAAGGCAGTTCCTGACAAACACATCTTTCTTTGCTTCGATTTCCTTTAGTTTTGACTTGACTGTCATGAACTTGGATTTGCTGGTATTACTGGCGAACTTAACGATCATTGTTTTTGTTTTACGCCGTTTATTTCCAACGAAAAAAGCTTGCTTTATATCGCTTGGCTCAATACCAGCTCCTATTTCGTCAGAAATTTGCATAGCTACTTTTATTGCACTTTCATTGGGTTCGCTCAAGGTTACACCTCTTACCAAAATATCATTTTGTACCCTTTCATCATTTAACACTTTTAGTGATTGTTTGAGTTCTGCAACCTCTTTACGAAGATGTTGATTTTCTTTTTCTATTATGCTGATCTTCTTCTTATTTTCTTTTACTCCACATAAAATGGTATCATATTGCGACGACATGAACTGCATTGTTTTGCTTATGTCGTCTAATTGATTTAATTTTTGTTTGATTTCACTCAACCCAAGGGATATTGTTGATTTTGGGTTGTTTTCGCAAAAATGACATACATACTTTTGATTTGGATTCTGTTTAAGATTGTTCAACTGGCGCTTATCCAGGTTTGAACATTGTGCGTGTAAGGATTTTATGCACTTTTCACACTGCACCATTTCATCTGCAATTTCTATGCGCAATTTGCATTGGCTGCAGATTTCTTTACTATTTCTGGTTGTCCGCGAGTTTCCAGGCGACATAATTAACGATTTATTAAATATTTGTTTATTTAAATAGCAAAATAATTATTTAATTAGCTGAGCTAAATTTTTTGAAAATTTTCCGACCTTCTTGCACAAGGTTGATTGTCCGCATAGACTTTATACTTTACTTATCCCCACAGGCAAAAGTGTAACGGTGTGATATCACACGATCTTGGTGGCCAATCGACCGGCCCAAAACGTGAAATCATCTCTGCTCATCGAAGTGTTCTCTCAATAAATCCATTGATTCATGCGATGCGTGGGAAGTGGTTCCGTCTTTTTGAAACCAAATGTCGCGGAGATTACGAGTTTCAATTTGAGGCATCAAATAGTCGGTTATCATGGCGCGATAACGGTCGCCATTGACGGTAACGTTCTCACCAGTTTGCTTCTTTATATACCCATGGAGCTAGAAATGGGCCTCATCTCTGTACAAAATCTGGCTCGAAAACGTCGGATCTTCTTGGAACTTTTCATGAGCCCATAGAGCGAAGCGATGTAGCTTGAGAAGGTCGAGCGGCTTCAGTTCTGTATTTTGTACGCTTTTAATTTAAGATCTCGACGTAAAATGATCCAAGTCGTTCCATACGTCAGTCCGAGTTGCTGCAAACGGAGCTGAATCGACTCTCCACGGTCTTCGTGTACACTCTCAGCTATGGCCACTATATTTTCTTCACTGCGAGCTGGACGTGGTCTATTCGGTCGAATATTATCCAATAATGAATGCTGGGTTTTAAGATGAGTGATAGTGTTGTGAACAGTATGCTCAGTAGGCCGATTATGTTGACCATAAGTTAAGCGAAGGGCGGGAAACACATTCTTTACAGAACGTGAATTGTCGTTATAAAGTTCTTATGTGTCATAAAAAAGCTACTGAAAAAAGTACTTCTACTTGGACACCCTTCATGTGGAAGATATTTCTCGCCGAGGTCCTAATGTCGAGGCAACGGCTCACTATTTTGTTGCAGCCATGGTGCGCATCTGCCTCTGTGCAGCCAGGAACTCACGTCTACACATATAGGGAAGGTTCGACGCTGATAAGCTGCAAACCTTACAGACTGCCAAGCAATTTTCTTGCACTTGCACTTCTTCTCTCTGAGCTTACTAATCAATTTTATAATGGAAATATAGGACGGCATGTCGCAAGATCTCTACGTACAGCTGCAAGCGGAACTCTTGGGTTTCGGCAAGGTCAAAATGATGAAGATTATCGATGAAGATTTTAGACCGGAGGTTTTGTCTGTAGGAACGAGAGAGTGTATATAAGTTCAAAGTTTATTAAAATTATGTAGGCAACATTTCTTTGGCCTGTATAGCTGCAGTGAAAATGAAACATACGGAGACGACGAGCTCGAAACTCTAATCCATGACGAAGATATATACGTTCCACTTCCCAGCTACGATGGAGTTTGAAGAGCGATTGCCCGCTTAAAGAATATATAAGTGGTGGGAGCTGATAGCAAAGAACTTACAAGGTGGTTTAACAAATCTACCATTGACCAGATATTACACAGTACGTGAAATCCTCGAAAAGACTTGTGAAAAATGGATAGACATCACCAGCTCATTGTCTCAATTTGGTACTCCCATTAAACCTTTCAGGATGTGCAAACTGACATCAAGTAACACTAAAAGCTCTGTTAGAATTAGGAAGGATCTTTCCGAGCCGTTCGGTAGCAAACGAGGCTTCAGAGAAGGTAAAGTTCTTTCGTGTTACGTCTCCAACTTAATGCTGATGGAAATAATAGGAGCATACACTGTTGGTGTAAGCCGATGATATTGTGAAGGGTGATCCAAGTAGAGGTACTTTTCTCAATAGCTTTTTTAAAAGATTAGTAGTCAAACTGTTATGTTATTTTTGCTTAGTATTATTTGGCATTCCACCATGGAAAGACTTACGCCTGAACAACCTTTACAAATCATTCAACTTTATTTCGAAAATTCACGTTCTGTAAAGAATGTTTTTCGCGCGCTTCGCTCAACTTATGATCAATTGCATCGGTCTACTGAGCGTACTATTCACAACACCATCACTCGTCTTGAGACCAACCATTCATTATTGGATAATATTCGAAAATATAGCGGCCGTAGCTTAGAGTGTACATTAAGACCGTGGTGAGTCGATTCGGTGCCGTTCGCAGCAACTCGGACTAACGTATGGAGCGACTTGGCAAATTTTACGTCGAGATCTTAAATTGAAAACGTACCAAATATAGCTTGTGTAAGAACTGAAGCCGCTCAAACTCCTCCAGCGACAACGCTTCGCTCTTGATAAGCTCCAAGAAGATCCGACGTTTTCGAGCCAAATTTTGTTCAGCGATGAGGCAAAATTGCCGAATTCGGGACGAAGAGCAACCTGAAGAGTTTCAAGATCTGCCATTTTACCCAGGAAAAACAACGGTTTAATGTGGTTTGTGGGCCGATGGAATCATCGGTCCATATTTCTTTAAAAATGATGCCGGTGAGAACGTAACCACCAATGGCGACCGTGATAACCGACTATTTGATGCCTCAAATTGAAGCTCGTGATCTCCGCGACATTTGGTTTCAAAAAGACGGAACCACTTCCCACGCATCGCATTAATCAATGTATTTATTGAAAGAATGCTTCGATGAGCAGATAATTTCACGTTTTTGGCCGGTCGATTGGCCACCAAGATCGTATGATATCACACCGTTAGACATTTTCCTGTGGGCTTTGGACCAAAACATCACGCGTGTCATTCTCCAGTTACCAGTCGAAATGCTCGAACGAGTCATCGAAAATTGGACTCAACGGATGGACCATCTGAGACATAGCCGCGGCCAACATTTAAAAAAGATAAACTTCAAAAAACAAATTTCAAAGAATGTTCTTTCGAATGATAATAAACATTCTTCATTAAATTTTAATTTTCTGTGTTTTTTTTTCTTTAAAAAGTGGATTACCCGTTATTATTGGTCGCGCTATAAGTTCTGATTTTTTTAACGTAGTGAATTACTCTGGCAGTGAATGAACACAAGATAAAATATCTTCACTTCTTGGCTCCCACGTCACTGTTGACAATATTACTATGAAGTTGTAAACGAGTTCGTATATCTGGAAAGAAGATATAACCTACGGTAAAAGGATCAGGTGGAGAAGGACCTAACTCTACGTGATATCTCCAACTGTCGCCGAACGGCTTAAAGAAGAAATGACTGGCACACTATTGTTAATTCGACTGTAATCTCATTAGCTGTGGTATGCATTTTGATGTTTTCAAACAAATGGCTGGACCTAAATTTTTTTATTTCATGTCAAAAATATACCCGTAACCGCTGTACGACTGCAGTTCGAATTTTTTTCTGTTTACTCTATACCACATTCTGTCAGGTGTCACGTGAAATATTTATTTGGATACAAGAGAGTGATGCTTGGTCCACTGAATGCTTTTTTCAACCCTATTTTTTTGCTGTTAATTTAATCATCGTATCCGGATATTAGGAACTGTATTATTGACATTTTGTACTTTTTAATTATTACAGATATATGAAAAAGTTGGCGTGGCATTGATCCACTTTAACCCATCAGCAATACCGAGTACCAAGTGTGATTAAGTTGTTTCAATCTGAATTCGTTGAACCTTGTATACGGATGGACAAAGAGATACGAAGGTATAGCTAAGCGATTTTCATGTGATTTTCTAAAGTTTGAAAATATATACCTTTCTATCTATCTTCACTATTTCATGCCCTTACGGAGAACAGATGTCGTTCATCGTTCTGAACTACTCAAATATTACTTTTAAAAAATGAAAAGACAGCAGAATTTTCAAATCCCATCGCACATTAACACACTATATGTGCGAAATCAAAGATACCTTAAATTAAAAAAAAATTCATATCTTGAGAGAATATAATATTATGCCATAACTAACCAAAGTAAATAATTCACATCTGTCAAAACGACATGCAAATAAATATTAGAATAATTCATGATCTAGTCTTCCCAACATTATTCAATAAATTAACATATTTACACTGTGTTATGACATAATGGAAACAAATCTTCAACCGATGGGCGCATGTCTCGTATCAGAGTGTCACAAAGGTGTCCAATTATTAAGCAATTTTCAAAATGACGTTCATTAAATATGTATGTATAAATTCTTTAGCGAAGCAATAGAAGTAAAAAATCGAATTGAAAAAAAAACAAATTCGTTACTGTATAATATTATTGATATGTCTAATATCATGGCCTTTGTGTGTGTTTATCGTTTGTCAATAACGGTGATCGACAGCTGTCAAAAATGTCATTTTCATGCAAATGCGCACTGCAAAGCAATCAAACCAAAATGCTACACAAAAACAATACGTATGGCAAAGAAGCTGATGATGAGCGCGAGGTGGTAGCAGCAGCAGCAGCAGCAACGGGAAAATCATCAACAACAATTATTACATTCAATACACCACTTATATATTTATATATGTATGCAGTACGACTAAAAATGTGATGCTGAGTATTTTTTTATTTCCCAATGGGGTGATTTAAACAACCGACTTTACGGGCCAATTTTGTGGTCAGCGCGACAGCATTAATAATGGTCGTGTCCGACTGTTTAGAAGGTACAAGATTGATTAAAAAATATCCAACGAACTAATAGAAGGGATGTTACTGTTACTACTTTAATTCGCATAAACTTACATGTATTCATTCAAAAACATGTATTCATTCGAAAAACAATTTTTTAAATATAGGGTTTTCCAATAAGTGTGATATGATTTCTAAGTGTCATTTTGGCTATTTTTAACATGTTTCATGTCTGATAAAGATGTTATTAATAAAATCATCTTCTCCGATGACGCTTACTTTCATCTGAGTGGTGCGGTAAATACACAAAACTTTCGATTTTGGTGCGAAGAAAATCCACAAATTATTCATGGTGGTATCATCGGTCCGTACTTCTTTCGAAATGATGTTGGTAGAACCGTTACTGTCAATGGAGAGCGGTATAGATCGATGATAACCAACTTTTAATGGCCACAATTGGAAGAAGTTGATAAACTACATCTGGTTCCACAGAAAGGTTTGGATATTCGATTATTTTAGGAAATTGTGACATTGAATGATCTCCAAGAAGTTATGATTTAATAATATTAGACTACTTCTTGTGAGGTTATCTGATGCCATTGGTCTTTAGCAATAAACCAGACTCCCTTTAAGCTTAAAAAGTCAATATTTAACGTGCTATGCATGACATACGACTTGATTTAGTGGGAAAAGTGCTCAAAAATTGGGTTAATCGCATTCGTTCCTGCAATAGAAGTCGAGGAGGCCATTTGAATGATGTTATATTCAGAACTTAATTGTATCGAACATTAAATAAAAACATTTGAATTTTCTTAACAATAAGTGTGTCTTTTTTTAAAGAAATCATATCACTTTTATTGGAAATCCCTTTATCTATCCAAGGTAAATCTAAATAATATTTCCACAGTGTTTGTATGAGGACTCGCAGAAGCATTTATGCAAGGTGCGCAAGCTATGATATGTTTAACATAACACTTATAAATATTATATAGCAAATAAAATACAATAATGATGATTTGAATAACAAAGAGCCATTAAATATTTTAAATTTGCCACTTGTCGGAAAGTGTAGGGTTGAGATGTGGCATTGTTAACACATGGACTGTAAAATCCCGGTTCTAACAAGGAAAATACGTTTTTTTGTTGTTCAAAATTGGCATTTTTTGCCAACGTATTCACCATTAAGAGCCACACACTCATTTCACCGCCGCTCCAACATTTCAATACCACATTTGTGTAACTAGTTAACGTTTGCCTTAAAATGGACCTGTTTTAGCAATAACTTCTTTGTTCGAGCGAAATTTGTTACCGATGAATATTTTTAAAGTCTGTGAATAGCCAGCAGTCGCAGGGAGGTGAATTTGGAGAATACCGTGAATGTGGGAGTAATCTATATTCATTTCATATAGCTCTGCCATTGCTAAGATCGAGTTATGACACGATGCGTTGCCTTGATGAAACAGTTTTTTTCTTTGTCATATTCAATCGTTTCTTTCAAATTACTAATGTAGTAATCAGCTGTTTATGACCATGGTACCTCTAAGTTGACATTAACTCCGGAATACTAGCTGAGTATCCCAGCAATGCCGCATTGAGCGCTCAAGTATTCTTTAAATGAGTAGACGTTTAATTGAAACACTCACACAGAAATTATTCCTCGATGTATTGAGCAGGTAGACAACTCAAACAGAATGAGCCTGTCGATATCAGATTTGGATTAATATAGAGAGCACTTGAAACCTTAAAACAATGTGTAGAGACACAAATATACCAGGCAATATTGACATTTCCAGAAAAAAGTGTTTTCTTCGGCCATGCAGAAGTCCTTATACCCTCCATGAACATATAAAATGTATTGTATTGCATTTAAGAATAATATTAAACCTAATATCTAATCAAATCGATTGTATGGGAGCTATATGTTTTAGTGTTTCAATCTCGCTGGTTTCGACAAATGATTAATACAGTTTACAAATACATTTGCGTAATATTTCGAGGGGACTTGACTAAATCAACTCAACTCGTCGTTATGATCCGATCGATATAAATTTTAGTGCGTCTCTCTCTTCTCCTTGAGGTAGTTACTTACTTTGGACTAAGGTTAATATAGCATTTCATGTTCATGAGAGTTATGAAAAAAACTTTGTAGATTTTCGTCTCGCTAGGGCCAGCACGCACGGCCAGTCATACCATATGCGCGCTGCATGCACTGTTATCCTCTCGGCTATTTTTTCCTTATGAAGCCCGGAAGATTAGGCAACGTCAACCTTTTGTACCGATAGGTCAAATTGTGAGCGATATTACTCTATAGGATACCAAAAGCAGCTTGAAAGCTAATGACTAGAACTCGTAACAGAGGCTGTAGGTATCACTGAGGGTACCAAATTACTATAAGGAAGAGCTGCATCTACAAGAATCAATATAGGGGGATGTAAAAAAGTAGTTACGGTGAATTGCACTTCCAGTCATATACGAGGGAGCGTTTTTATGTTCGCCGAATGGGAGGGTTGTAGAGGAGTGATTAACTTTATTATGATCGTTACGTTTTCACTGAAATATTGTTAGTATATATACGAAGTTTCATTGTTATCAGACAATTAGCCTTTGAACTATCGTCAACCAAGCAAGTTGGATGCCGAGAATACTTACGTCTCCATTAAGAGAGTTCACGTGCATTTTTGGACTTCTTTAATAAAGAGAGTTGTTACATGATACAAAACTTGGGTTCACCATTATGAATCTGAGTCTAAACAAGACTCCATGCAGTGTCATAAAGAGGTCACGGTACATCTCAAGAGGCTTTAGGTATCACGATCAGCTGGGAAACTCGAACCAATGGACTTTTGGGACTAAGAGGGGTATATTATTGATCTTTTATAAAGATAAAGTGTTTTCTATAACTGGATAATTTTCAATATTGAAGCGACTAAAAGAAGCCATTAAAGAGAAAAGACGAGGAAAATTTACGAATTGTGTGTTGATTTAGCACAACAACGCGCCCATCTACAGGAGCCGTTGCGTTCGCTGCTTCGACATTTTAAATCACCAACACTATAGCCCATCTCTGGCCCTGAGTGATTACTGCCAGTTTCCAAAAATGAAAAAAGTGTATCACCAATGATGAAGACAAGGAGGTGACTTCGGCGTATTTTGAAGATAAAGAGAAAACATTTTTTATCAGGGTATCATTAAATTAATTGAAATATCTGAAAAATGTAACCGTGAACCCAACCTCTTATCCCCAATCTAGACATATAAAAATGCTCCCTCGTACATACGAGGTGTGTTCAAAGGAAAAGGGGAAATTAGAATTTTTTTTAAAAGTACTTATTTTTTCATCGATAACTATTTTGTCACCTTCAAAGTAATCCCCCTCGGACATAATACAATGGTGCCAACGCTTTTTCCAATACTCGAAGAATTTCACTTCTGAAATGTGCTTTTCGGTATGGCCATTAGCTCTTTCTTCGATTCTGACTTCATCTCATCACATGTGGCAAAACGCTTTCCTTCATTGGTTTCCTTAGTTTTGGGAATAGAAAAAAGTTGCAGGGAGTCAAAGCTGGTGAATACGGTGGTTAAGGCATGATTACGGTTTTGGTTTTTGGCCAAAAAAATCACGAATAAACAAAAATCATGATGCAAAACCCCATTGTAATCAAAGAAAACAGTGAGCAAACCCTTCACCTCTTCTTTTGGACACACCTCGTATGTAATAGAGAAGAATTGCGAATTGAGACAGAGTAGGATGATGTTCACAACAGCCAAAACTTCTTCGAGTAGCCATTCCTTAAGTTGAAGACTTCCTAACAGCTTATATTTAGCATAGTGAAGTATAATGAACCTAGTTGTGGGTTTGTTGTTGTTGTTGTAAAAGCAGAAAATTCCCCAAATTGGGCTCCGGAGAATATTGCGGGAGTGACAGTCCTTGGCCGGATAAAAATCTGGGTCGTTCCGTTATAAAGACAAGACTGTCGCGAGAACTATTGGATTTTAGTCGCCTCTTACGACAGGCATGCCGCTTGCAATCGACCCAAAAAAATTTGGTCGGAATGGAATATTGATTGTCTTTAAACCTTGGTTGACCAATATCGATTCACGCATGGTTATAATTTTTACTATGAATATTGAAAAAAATTTTGATTGCACTAACTTCGAAAAAAATTTTATTAAAAAAAAAATTCAACGATCTGCTGTCCCATATGTAGTTTACAATAGAATTATTACTGTGAACTTCACTAACAGTTCAAATTCAACGAAGAACATATGAAATAAGTCCGTTTTAATCGCAAAAAATCGCACGTTTTTTGCATTAAAAGCAATACTCCATATATACATACACACATATGAATGTAAAAGCACACGTTTAAGTTAACAATTACTTCAATGTACCTATAAATTGTATATGTATGTATGTATGCATTGTGCTAAACATTTATCGCAGTCACGCCTGGGGTTATCGTAGAGGTCGCGAATGTTGTATAAAGCATTGTCTCAATTTGGTTTTCCGTTTATTTCGATTGTGTTCTTTTGAACACCACTTTTAGTTGCTCCTTCCTTGTATGGCGGTTATTGTACTTTTACTCCTGCCTGAACGACATTTGTGCGGGCTGCTGCTGTCGCTGCTATCGCCGCTGTTGCTGCTGCCAACCGCCGACACTGCTACTCTTCAAATTGGATTTCTCTTTGTTTTTGTTGTGCAATTACAATTCCGTTTGCATTATCCTCAAAACAGCTCATAACACAGTCATAATTGTATACAAATACAAGTACAAACAGATGGTTGAATTTATGTATGTTTGTACGAGTATATGCATATAAATGATTGTACGATTGTATGGATATTTGTGCTTGCAGGATACACTCACACTCTTACATTTCCGGAGGTTAATACTTGTACTTTCGTTTGAATGTAGGCCACACTTAGGGGTGGTTGCCGGGTGATGGATGACTACATTGCTGACTAACGATAGGTATGAAGTTCCCTCCATTGATATCTGACTGCTCGTATGGTTTATTGGATAAATTACTAGCGCATTGCATCTCGTTTGTTTTGCTCGGCGCTGCACCGGAAGTTCGTTGAAAGCTGCAATTTCAAATGTGGTTCAACAGATTTTGAGAGGGAATTTTTTTTAAATTGTTAAATCTGAAGTGGTCGACTGGTAAATTTTACCTAAAAAATGGTTTTTATACATTTGTTGTAATAAGTTCTTATAGTAAATTTAAGAGACTGTAGAGCTTAACACATATGTATTCATGAATATTCTGAATCCTACCAAGTAACATCTCCTCTGAATTGATCCTTTTCCTTTCCAGTCCTTCCTTCGGTTGCGAACTGCACGCCTTCTCTAGTGTCTGTGACATAACCACTGTAAAACCTCGTTTAGGGTGTGGAAATAGCAGCGTGCTTCAGTCGCATCCTGTTTTGATAATACCGAAGACATCTCCTTTAATAAAAAGGTATATTTTAGATAATATGGTTGTTATAATTTTGAAAATTCGAAACTACAATAGTGTAATACTTTCTTTTATTGGCTCTTGAGGCAATCTATCTACTAGCCTTCTTAAGTGTCTGCCATCCGAAGTCGAATATCGAATACGTCGCCTATAATATGAGCTTCCTTTTCGACTATTGTGAATTTCGATCGCTTAAGTTACTCTGAGTTGGTATAGTTTGATTTTAAATTGGAGATCTTCTGTTTCTTCTGCTTTCACCGGTGCGTAAAGTAACGAAAACTTGCAAAACTTCTTCGTCTTCTTCTTTGGCGTAGGCCCCGCTTACGATATTATAGTTAAATCAACAATAGTGCGTCAGTTGCTTCGTAAATTGTCAGCTACCGCCGACTTGTTATTTTTTAAGCGGGCAATCGCTATTCAAACTTCCTCTATACCATCGTCATCGATTAGGGTTACGAGTTCGCCATCTCCAGGTGTTTGACTTTTATTGCCATTCAGCAGTCTACCAAAAGTGTTCCCTCCATACATTAAGTATGCTCTGGACATATGTCACCAGATTATATCCTTGGTACCTACATGAGTATGCTCCGGTCTTGAAACTTTGTTTAAGTCGCCTTATCTTTTCATAGAATGTTTTAGCCTCAGGCTTTTCATACTCATTCATTTCGGCCTATTTCTTTTTTATCTGCATCGGCTTATCGGCTTACTTCTTCAGCCTTCGGTATTTATCCTACCCTGCACGTGCTGTGGTCGACTGCATTGTTACGAGGTAGGCGTCCGTTTTCTCTTCACTGCGATATTGCAATCCTTATCGTACCAGCTTTTTTTCTGGCACAGAGCAGGGTGCATATCTTCGCTGCGACTAGATAGTGATACGAGTTGATGTTAGGCTCTCGCAATTCAATTCAATTACAACATGATCATTTTGGTTGAGTGTTTTTCGATCTGGCGACAGCCACGTAGCTTGATGAATTTCCATGTTCTTCTTCCATTCTTGTCCCGTCCATCGGACTTCTTGGACTTCTTAGCCACTGTCTCTTAATTCGTGCTACTATGTCAATGTCATCCTTTATATCTGACAGCTCGTCGTTCAGTCTTCTATGGTATTTGTCATACTAGCTTGCAAATATCCATAAATCAAGTAAAAGCAAAGTCTTTCTCCCGGAAACTCCTAATGCCGAGTCATCGGTATCTACTCATTCTAAGTTCCACATGGGAACCCCATTTTTTGGGACTATGTGGTACCCTAGGTTCAAATCGTTAACCATACACTCATCCGACCAAATTGTGCAAAGAAGCAGCTGCCTGCACTTTGCAACCATAGTTTGAACGGTAGACCATCGGCGTGCACTATCTGTACTTCGTCATAGTTGGGTGAAGTAATGCCTTTTCCATCGGTATCGATTTGAGATTCGTGCTCATTATCTCTGGATGTTGCATTTCCAATAGAATTCAGTCGGATGGATAAGTGCTACCTTCATTCTTATTCATTCAATTGAAAAATTCTTACATGTTCAGCAAGTTCTTCAAATTTCACTGCTACATTAGAAGCAAATGCCTGTTTGACTGTTGACTGAATTCAACAGGATCTATTATAATTTCATTCTAATATTTTTGATAAGTAATGAAGACTATAGGTTTGTTTGTTAGGAAATCGGCTGCCCAGACGGTTGGACTCTGCCCACAGACATCAATATATAATAAATTTGTTGCTTTAGTACATGCATATATTAGTTATAAGTAAGTATATATAGATAAAGAAAGCCACTTTACACTCTTGCTTAAAAGTCTCATAAATCAAATCCATCTAATAAAATATAAAAAGAGACCAACAAGCATTCCTACATACTCGTAGTTACATTTGTTTTCTGTTGCTATTTTGCAGGTTATGAAATTCAGGATTAATATTAAATTCTTTTGTGACACAGACATAGAATACATATTTATACAGTATTCGTTTAGAAACTTATTAGCTTTGCTACCGTCATAAACAAGTGTTGAACTTTCAAATTAAAAAATATACAAAAGGAAAACCAAAACACTAAAGTTCTGAACACCTATGCACTCTTACTCATTCGATTTGAATTTTTTGTGTATTGTTAATAATAAAAGCCTAGATTGGAATGTAGGTAAATATTTATGCTTGGGAAGCACTAAAAGTATACAAAAAATTTTCATATTTTAATATGATATGTATATAATTTCACAGAGAAATTCAATTTACATGTAAAAGTTTGATCCTATAATTGGATAGGTTTTCATTTTTTAATATACGGCTATGAGGGAAGGATAATGAACAACAACTTTATAAAGACGTTGATAATAATGCTTTTTATTAAATTCAATAAAAATGCGCCAAAAGAAGTTAGAAAATATCCTTACCTTCATTTAAACTACTCAAGGTTATGGTCTGCATTTGGTTGGGAACAAATGTTATAGAATTTACACATAGTGGAATACCAATCTGTAATATAAGTGGATAATATTAAAGATATGGTTGTCAGAAAATTTTTTCAATAACTAAAATTTTAAATTTATAAAGGCTGATCCATTTCAAGGTTTTTTTTTGAAGATTATCTCTTTCAAATGTTGGCCGCGGCTACGTTTCAGACGGTCCATCCGTTGAGTCCAATTTTCGATGAATAGTTCGTGCATTTCGACTGGTAACTGGCATGATGTTTTACTCCAAGACCCGAATAGAAGCGGGATTGTCCGCATAGATTTTAGACTTTACACATACCCACAGGAAAAAGTCTAACGGTGTGATATCACACGATCTTGTTGGCCAATCAACCAGCCCAAAACGTGAAATTATCTACTCAACGAAGTGTTCTCTCAATAAATCTATTGATTGATGCGATGTGTGGGAAGTGTGGGGGAGATTACGAGCTTCAATTTCAGGTATCAAATAGTCGGTTATCGTGGCGCGATAACGGTCGCCATGGACGGTTACGTTCTCACCGGCATCATTTTTGAAGAAATATGGACCGATGATTCCACCGGCCCACAAACAACACCAAATCGTTGTTTTTTCTAGATGAAATGGCAGCTCTTGAATCTCTTCGGCAATTTTGCTTGTTCACATACCTATTGAGCCAGAAATGGGTCTCACCGCTGAATGAAATTTTGCTTGAAAACGTTGGATCTTCTTGGAACTTTTCAAGAGCCCATAGAGCGAAGCGATGTCGCTTGGGAAGGTCGAGCGACTTCAGTTCATGCACAGACTGGCACAAAATGTGCTAAGTCGTTCCATACGTCAGTCCGAGTTGCTGCAAGCGGTGCCGAATCGACTCTCCACGGTCTTCGTGTAGGCTCTCAGCTACGGCCGCAGTATTTTATTCACTGCGTGCTGGACGTGGCGTATTCGGTCGAATAATATCCAATAATGAATGCTGGGTCTCAAGATGGGTGATGTGGTTGCGAATAGTACGCTCAGTAGGTCGATTACGTTGACCGTAAGTTGAGCAAAGCGCGCGAAGCACTTTCTTTACAGTACGTGAATTTTCGTAATAAAGTTGAATGATTTGTAAACGCTGCTCAGGCGTAAGTCCCTCCATGATGAAATGCCAAACAATACTGAACAAGGAGATATAAGATTCCTGCTATTACCCACCCAATCTGTGCTCAACTGGCAAGCCTGGCAACGAAGACCAAATTTCCAGGAGTTATCTAAGTCACGATAAACTAGAGGGAAAGATAACATAATTTAGAGACAACATAATTTAGATATACGAGAATCAGTAAAACCAGTACTCCTTTATGGATCGATTGTGTGGTGGCCAGTTAGTTTATCAGTGGTGCTTATTGAGGTTTTAAATGCAATACTCAAAATGTTGTCATTAAATATAATGGCTTATCAGTCGGCAGCAATACCCGCACTACGTTTAAGAGAATCAATTCACTCAAACCACTGGGTAATATTAAAAAAACACAATTTTAGCAATGTTTATCGAAGCCAGCTTTAATCTTTACTTTCAGCGACAGACGGGCAACAATATAAGGACGGCATTCGCCTACGCTTAACTCCGAAATCGTACTGGTTTGTCGCAGATCTCTTCAGGAGATCTTGATTACTAGTCCTGGGGAGAAACTGTATGGCGGATCAACTGATCAAAAAAAGCACGACCAAGCAGATCCTTTATGCAAGGAAGATGAAATTCGAGGTTTATGATGTATAAAATGCTTCTAAAGCCTATTTAGTTGACGTGATAGTTAAGCATCCGAAGGTGGCGAGCCTGAGCAACTTTATATCAGCTAATCTTTGACATGGTTGCCAACAAGAACAAGGTCAATATTGAGACTGAAATTTTACAGAGGTCCATCTTGAGAACATGTCTATTCCCATTTTCTCAGCTTCTTTCCCTTACTTTATTTTCCTTTCTTCCATATTCTTGAACTAGTTTTCTAAACACACAATTCAAACCAGGATTTCTACAAAATTTGGAAACAATCGCGGAACAATAATATGACAATACCAGAAATAAACATCCATCATCTTCGCCAAGCTAACCAACAACTACAAAACAATACTTTCTCAATTTTCACGTCGTCAACCCCAATACCACACGATAAAAGTTGACTTAAGCGCTGCAAAGTTTCGGCCAAAACGCACACATGCATGCACGATATCAACCCCACACCCATTGAAGCACAGCGTCAGCAAGCATAATAACCAGTAAAATTTAGTGTACGAGCAGGCGAGTTGGTGAGCGAGGAAGTGGCAATACTGTTGCGGGGAAATAAGTGAAAAAGTGAAAAATGAACTAATTACCACGAGAGTGTGTTGCATGCCAATGACATTACACTTACACACCCACATACATTAATAAATATAAAGTGCGCTAGCGTGGGATATGGATTTTGGGACACATGCACCACGTCTCGGCAATCACATAAATAATAGCGAAAATTTCATTAAGACAAATTATTGTCTATCAATATGTTGCCAAGCAGCGGCAACGTCAGACAAAGAAACTCCGGTGTGAGGAGTGTGAGCTTACTTGGCAATATTTTATATCGACGTAAACGTGTCGGCAAGTGTGTCTAAGTGTGGTCGGGTTGTGTGTGTTATCCTTTCGGCTTTATTTTATTTCCATTTAGAAAGTAAGTAGCAAGTGGGCTGAGTAGTGAGTTTAGACAAAAGTAAGACAACTTTAAGACAAATTCGCTACAGTAACAATTTAGCTGAGAAGCGGAAGGGTTGACTTGTTTTTTCAGGCATCCTTTTTGAGAAATTGACTGAGCGAGTTGTTTGTTTGTTGCTCATATCTAATTGTTTGTTCACGAGCATATCTGGATGTGAGTAGGCATGCCTGCGTGCGGTCCCTGTATTGTCTATGAAAGTAAATAACTTTTGGCATTCGCTCAAACAGTCAGTCAGTCAATCAGGTGTATTGTTTTGATAGTGGTTACAAGCATATGTAAGTTAATATGTTATTATGTTGAACACCAGCCTTTTAGCCAACCTCGAAGATGTATGTACACGATACTCAACCGGTCTCTGCTCAACATTCCCGCATGCCACGCATTGTAAAGCAATTGAAAACAACTCAACTCAACTCAACTCAACTTAATTCAATTCAATTCAGTACGTAGCGACTTGATTTGTTTACGTAGTGGCAATGCGCCACTTAATTACATAAATTTTTAAACGTGCACCCCCTCTCGCTTCATACCTAGCAGTCCAAATATCACTTGTGTCTCGCACACCCTTACCAGTGCGTCCTGCCTGCTTATCATATGCCTCTTGGCTATGTTGCACGTTGGAATTTAATTAAATGTGCCAACGGCAAATTGAAGTAATGTAATTGAGCTGCTGCTGCCGCTGCCATTACCATTATTTGTATTCGTATTCTGCCGCTACTTGACTTGTTGACACGGCTATTGGCCGTTTGCAGGCATACTTGCTCTAACTCCTATTACTGACTGAGCAGCGCTGCTTTGCATGTAACTTTTCGATTGCCTGTTGACGCACATGGGCTTGGGTGTTAATGTGAGTTTTATCGTTGCGTGAACCCATCTTGACCTAATTACCTCGACTCGACTCGACTCAATGCGACATGTAGCGTTCGTTAAAATGCATCGCATCAAGTTGCGCGTTTGGGAGCGTGTATGAGTATCGAAATGTTAAGTTTTGCTACACTTTTCAGCTTAATTTAATGAATGCAACATGCGGCCGATACTCGTAAGTCAAGCAGTCAGGCTGCTTATACTCAACTGGTGAGAGTATTTTAAGTAATTCCATTAATTCAAATAACTTTTTTAATTAAATCTTTCCAAATTGCTGTGGAGAGAGTATATTGAAATGAGGATTTCCAAAGCATTCTACATTTGAAAATTCTGCAGAATGAACTTAGTTCAAGAGTGAAGGCAACGTTTCCAATAGCTGTGAGGGGTAGAAAATACCAAACTAAAATTGATCTTACGTCTATTGTATACAATTTTCATCACATCTGCTGGACGGTTATGTCAGCTCTTTATATTTCGTAGTGACCAGACATGCCCTAAAATCGCGACTCTGGGATTACTCTCATGGGCTCCAAGTAGATCCTTTGTTCTGTTCGTATCATACATATGCCAAATCAGTTCGATACGGATTTCCATCGGTTCGATGCTAATTTTTCGAATTTCCCAGTTCAAGTGATGTCCGTATGGCGGGGAAGCCAGAATATGAAGATGGCGAATTGACCGTTGGTTTACTAACAGGTCAATCGGAAAGTCCCCGACCTGACACATAGATGGCTCTACTAGAATTAAAAAGACGCGTGTATAAATTTGACAGATGTCGGATCATTAGTTTGTGAGTTATAGCGTGTTGAGTGAAGCAATTTTTCTTATTGTGAAAAAATTGATAAAAAGGAATTTCGCGTGTTGATAAAATACTGCTTTTTGAAGGGAAGAAATACAGTTGAAGCAAAAACTTGGCTTGATGGCGAGTTTCCGGACACTGCCCCAAGAAAATCAAACATCAAGGATTGATAAGTTAAGACGTGGTGAAATGAGCTCAGTGAGCTCCCAAATAAGGTTATTACGAACGAAAAAATAAAAAATCCACAAAATGATTTTGAATGATCGTAAATAGAAATTGATTAAAATAGCAGGCACTCTGAAGATATCAACTGAACATGTACATCATATCATTCACGAATATTTGTGCAAAGTGGGTGCCGCGAGAGCTCACTTTTGACCAAAACAACGACAAGTTGATGATTCGTAGTAGTGTTTGGAGATGATCAAGCGTAATAAACTTGAGTTTTTGCGTCGATATGTGACAATGGATGAAACATGGCTTCATAATTTTAGTCCGAAGTCCAATCAACAGTCATTCGAGTGGCTTGCACACGATGAACCCGCTCCAAAGCATGGAAAAACGCAACAGTCGGCTGGCAAGGTTATGACGTCTGTATTTTGGGGTGTGCATGGAATATTTTCATTCACTACCTTGAAAAAGGAAGGACAGATACTATTACGTGGTGTTATTGTACCGTTTGAAATACGAATCGCTGAAAAACAGCCGCATATGAAGAAAAAGAAAGTGTTCTTTTACCGAGACCGTGTATCGTGTCACAAGTCAGTGAAATTGATGACAAAAATCCATGAATTGAGCTTCGAATTGCTTCCACATCCCCCGTTAAATGTTAATAATTAATAATAATTAATTAATAATGTTAAACGCATCTGTACAACTAGACTTAACGGCTCTTGTGACCACTACCCAAGCTGCTCTTTGTATACTATTTAGCTTCCTAGTATTGCACTGTTTCTGTAATGCTGGCCACCAAACTAAGATTCCATATGCCAAAACAGGCCTTATACAGCCACATCACTATATTTGGTCTAAGCTATAGTTCATACTAAACCAAATATTTAGGTGCGGCTCCATTGAAATCTTCCTTATTTTAGGCGTGACTCAAGGCTCCACTTAGGTCATCTTACTGGTCCGTAGGTCTATCTCAACTTTCTATATGTTCAAGCTAATTAACGGGTTTTATGAAACGCATTTCTTCCTCGGTGAAAATAGTGATCTCGATGTCTCTAAGTAAAATCGCTTTTGATGAAGGGCATCAATTCCATATTTCAAAATTTGAATCCAGGTCGCAAACTCTGCTTACCATGTTAAGTGAATTTTGGAGTAGATCACCCATGTTTTCTTAGTTTTCGAAGCAATGCGTTAATAGTGAAACTCCACAGAAAGCCAAAGGACTCCACCATGTAGTGTGCGTCTTTTGGCATACCTAGCATCGGATACGCCTCGGATTTCAGATGAGACTCCCTTATTTTATTTTAGGAACCTATCAGGTACATAACTCTGAATGGCTGTCCAAAAAAGTTGAACACTGAGAACATAAAGTAGTTCGAGCGCAAAGATGAAATGACGCATCTAGAGCTAATTGGGCTCGGGGCTATAATGCTAAAGCAATTTAACGAATTTCATTAATAGGGAGCCAAGTCTCATTCCTTGTCGTATATTTTTGATGATGACATCAATAAAAGTCCCCTCAACATCGAGGTATACGCCATGTGTAAATTTTATGGGTCCTTTCGATCCTCGTCACTATATCGTAAAGAGCGGTTCGACAGATTTGCCCTTAGAGTAGACGTGCTGCTTAGTCAAGAGGACTTTTGGAGGTATCCTATGTTGTATTGTGTATAAGCGTGAAACCTTCGTTAGCAGATTTTTAATAGGAGAAATGTAGGGAGGCGGAAATTCTTTTGGTATGAGAATCAGTTTAGCATTAGTCAATGCATGGAGAATATGTCCCGGTGTGAGAAAAGTGTTGCATAGTGAGGGTGACAGAATGTTTGTCATCGCCTATAACATAGTCGCGTGGCACAGATGCCATCTACTCTCATAGACTTGGAGGGTTGGGATAATGTCATTACCTATTTTACACTGCTGTGATAGTTATTATTCCCATATCAGATTCAATATTTATGAGTCGGAATCTTAGAAAATTCGGAAAAGTTTGTAATAATTATAGTCTACAGCATTTCCTTGCAAAGTGTTATCATTTCGTGGTCTGGCTTCTACATGTAGTTCCTGATAGTAGAACTTTTGATGAAAACTTTCTACAGATTGTTTCCTTCTGAGTGACTTTCAATATCAGTATGTAAAGACCATTTCCAAGTTTCTTTTTGTGCTTTCCTGGCAGTTTTCTTGAAAATTTGTTGGTCATCTATATAGGTTTTTGGCTTTCTGCTACTCTCCAGAAGCTTTGAGATTTCAACCTTTCTGAATTTCATTTCCTTTCGGAACAGATAAAAGGCATGATGCCTCAAAAGAGTGTTAAAAGGCTTGGTGACAAATTCCACTGGGACGAATTCATGGCCTTCTGTTGTACATCGTGATATATTTATATGAATTTACTCAGATGGCGCAAAGTGCAATATTTTGTAAGGAGACATTGGGTATAAAGGTGTAGAAAACAATGGTTGGTTTACAGCACCGTCGACGGCCTGGCCATTCTTATAAATAAAATATTATAATCTTTTTTATTCTCCTTACTTTTTTTATAGCAACGGAACATAGCAAAACAATAGTGTACGATGGATGGACAAACACATCCTGCAGCAGGATGCCGCCAAGACAATCACATTTTAAGTATATACATACGTATCGCATCGCATCGAAACCATCGCAAGGGGTCATCACAATGGTTATCTCCGCGAGACTTCCGCCTTTACAATTGATTTACTCACTGTCCCGTCAACTGATTCGTTCCATTCATTGTTGTAGTGGACGAGACTTGGATGGCAAATGTGGTTGTTCAGCATGAGGAGAATTATCAAAAATATGTGCATACATATGCCGAGAAAAAAAAATCAACATTTGCATATGCTCATCCTATTGTGCTATTCGTTGTTGTATTGTGGTTCGTTTGAGTACAAAAATAAATTAAAACTCGAATCAATTAGTTACGTACTTTCGTCCTTTGAAATGAAGCCTGAACATTCACATAAATCTCTGTGATATACTAAAGTGTATGTGAGTATAAACCAGTAATTACATACCCACATAGATGCTTATACCACTATAATTGTTCTTGAGTGCCTACAAGTTGTTTTTCTTATTATTTAGTTGTAAATCGATTGGACAGAGTCAGATGCTATTAGCTCATCGAAGATCCAGCTTAATTTAAGGATTTCCTTTTCAAAAGTGATCCTTCACAACTGAAACTAGACGCCATCAATACCGAGTACATTTTTTAAATATGTTTTAAGAGTTCGGTAAGTAAATACCTTCTTTCACTCTTTGAAATAACGAACTGTATTAATGATTCCTTTCTTTTGCTAATTGAAGGCTTTGATCATTAGGGGTATTCTCTTTGTCTAGGAAATGCATGCTATGCAAATATTTCCTATGGAATTGTGCTAGAGATCGAGAGTACCCCCGTTGCAAATTTGTGACATATTCAAGTGAAACAATAACAACCACACAGGCACTGGGTTACTTTTCCTTCACAAGGGTTGTTTTTTCCTTCTTGCTAGCTGTGGGAAATAAATATACATAGGTTTTGGTATAGGATATTTTTCCTATCGTAGCATATGTTTTTTGCATGTGTTTTGTTGTTGTGCTTTTGCACGGATGGGACATTTTTCCTATCCGTGCACCGTAGCATGCATTTCCTCGACAAAGAGAATACCCCTATTGTGTTTATACCGATAGTAGGAAATAGGCAGTTGCTTATAGTATCGAGCGGTTAAGCAGCTGCATTATTGGAGGCTGTAGAATTTATCAACGTTTTAAGGATTAATGGGCTGAAGCTGATCAAATACATCGGGGCTATGAATATAGTTCACTGTGCTTTCCAAGGCTTTCAAATAGACTTAGATAATTCTTTTGTTGCATCAATGATATATTCTGGCCTTAGCGACATATAAAGTCCGAATAAATGAAAAGTTAGACTTCGTAAAGCTGCATTTACAACAATTGACCGAAGACTGTTCTACGCGACTTGCACTCCTGATGCCTAAGAGCACTAGTCAAGAACTCGATATAGATTGAGGACGCCTGCATATCGGAATTGAATGGAAACCTGGGGCGGTGAGGAAGAGTAGCCCATCTCGCAACAGTACGAGCGGGTAACTTGAGTAAATGACGTCATAAGTTAAAGAGTGAGACGTGAGGTGAAGGAAAGCAGTAATACTAGAAATTTCTACTAGGTGGTATAACGACTCACTGGTAATTTCACTACAGACCTGTGATATTATACACTTTTCCAGCCTGTTTAAATACAATCAGGGAACCAGAAGCCTCAGTTGCTGATATCTGGCTGTCATCTGATGTATCTAGATTTTTTTCAATTAAACTTCTGAAGAACAACAAAGCGGCTGAAATTGATAGTTTACGTGCTGAATCATGTGTACTGGGGAAGGATTGATTTGATGTTAAAAAGCTTAACAATTGAAACTTCGCAAAGGGGGAACCTTAGAGTCTACGTTAATTAAAGCGGGATAAACCTAAGAATAGAATGGAATAGAAATTAAAAGATGCAAAAGTGAATCGGCTGATTTCTTCTTCTGTGATTTTCTATAGCATAAGAGTTTCATGCTTTCCTTCAAGGTGACGGACATTGAACACCTTCAAACACTCGGTAAGCATTTAAAAACAAAATCCTCTCCAAGCTAGTTGATACTAAATAAGATTTCAGATAAGTTTATTCTCTATGAAATTACTTCTTAAATTAAATTATTACAGAAAATAATGCAATAATGCGATTGGGCAGGGTAGCGAAACAAATGACTCTGATGGTGAACAAGGACAAAACAAAATATCCACTGTCACCAAATAAACAATCTTCGTTAGACTAGATACGAAACTAACTAAAATTTGCTAATAATGCAGCTTTGCAGAAAATATTGAAGAAATTATTCTAGTTTTAATGTTAAAACTTAATGGAACTAAATATTTATTTTTAAATAAAATATGTAGTAAAATTACAATTTAATAGCAAAAATTCCTCGAAAGGTCCCAAAAGAATTATTTTTCTATCACATTGCCACTGTTCGGAAATGTTTCGATGAATGAAAACTGTTAGTTGTTTACAACTCCTTCTTTTATTTTGCAGAGTTCAATACGAAGGCAATAATCCGATGAGATACGAGCATTAAAAGTATTCAAGGGTAGTATTTTAGAAAGACTTGTGACCTTTTGCGTATCAACGATGGGAAAACCCTCAGTATATGAAACGATGATCATGATATGAGATATACGTCGACAATGGATATGCTGACTGTTCGTTCGTGGTTCGGCGCTCGAATGACCCGTTCTTGGTGGAAATGAGAAAGTTGGAGAACTTCACTGATGGAGTATCGTTATAAAGAAAAGAAATTACTGGGTAGGACTTTTTTGAGCTCAACTATACCTCAGGGTTAAAAGTGTATGCATTTTTATTCACAATGGTTTCTTCTCCTTAATAACAGTATTTATTTTATGTGCATTCCGAGATTAGTGTCTTTTTAAAAGCGATTAAGTAACGTGAAGTGCATTGGTGATCATTTTTGTTTGAATCTTGGCAAGTAAAAGAATTCTGTTCATCTTTAACATAAAATATTTATATTGCATATGGTTTTTAGGTTAAAATACCACGTGCTATACTTTTATGAGAGGAGGACCGTGGACTGATTAAAGGTTTGCATGAATTGGGAAAGAAAATTGCCGAGATCGCTTCCAAAGTGAACTGTCGTAGAAATACTATTTACAATCTCTTAAAAAATCCCAAAAGTTATGCTACAATTGAACGCAGTGGAAGACCGACTAAAATCAATGACATATATAAGCGTGAAAATCGGAGGCTTTCAACGGAGAAAAGCATGTCTGGCTTGGAAATCAAGGCACATTTATATCTACGTGTATCAAGAAGAAGCGTCCATCAAATCTTATCGCAAAATAAATTGGTTATTTATGAGTCTCGGGACCCTGTACCCAAACTGCAAACTCGATATATACGGGCACGTTTGGCCTAAACTAAAATTTTGGACAGATGAGATCAAAATGGTTATTTTTTCTGCTGAAAAAAAATTAATTTAGACGGTTCTGATGGCTGCCTCGATGATATGGGCAGCCTATGAATATGATTGAAATTCTCCGCTGCGTTTTATACACACCAGGACGATTGCAGAAATGTGAATTAAGCTATTGGATGAAGTAATGATCGAGTTTGCTGGTAAACTTGATGGTGGTTCTTGGACTTTCCAGCAAGAGAATGCACCAATCTATACTGCTCACGCGACTAAAGATTTCCTTTCATTAATAGCAATAGGCCCAGATCTTAATCCTATAGAAGATTTGTGGGGGATACTTTCAAATGGAGTTTATAGAAATGGGAGACTGTTTTAGATTATTAAGCAACTCAAAGAGGTATGTGAATGGTGGTATGGGATGAAATCAACAATTTAACGTTAAAACAGCTGGTTGATTCCATACCAAATAGAATTAAGCAAATTTCTCTAAAAAAAATTAAAATTAAAGCATATAAATTATTAAAAAAATCGAAAATTTTTTTTTACTTAAGCTAAACTTATTGTATATCTTTGTACACATATATTTATTACCTAATAAGTGCAAATGTTAAGTTTTTACATATTATTTAAAAAAACATATTTAATTTGTTTGCTTTTATTTTTGTTTACATAGGCTTTTCCAATAAGAGAGATATAATTTCTTAAAAGAAACACACTAATTGTTAAAGAAATTCAAAGGTTTTTTTATTTAATGTGAAGTACAATCGGTCCAATTAAGTTCTGAATATAACATCATTCAAATGGTCTCCATGACTTCTTTTGCATGATGATCCCAATTTTTGAGCACTTTTCCACTAAATCAAGTCGTATGTCATGAATAGCACTTTCAATATTGACTTTTAAAGCTTGAAGAGAGTCCGGTTTATTGCTAAAGACCAAGGGCATCAGATAACGTCACAAGAAGTAGTCTAATGGTGTTAAATCATAACTTCTTGGAGGTTATTCAATGTCACAATTTCTTAAACTAATCGAATCTCCAAACCTTTCTCGCAATAATTCGGTTGCTGCGCGTGCTGTGTGACATGTAGCTCCGTCTTGTTGGAAGCAGATGTTGTTAAGATCAATTTCTTCCAATTGTGGTCATAAAAAGTTGGTTATCATCGATCTATGCCGCACTCCATTGACAGTAACGGTGCTACCAGCCTCATTTCGAAAGAAATACGGACCGATGATTCTACCAGACCATAAACCGCACCAAATTGTTAATTTAGGTGAATGTAATGGTTGTTCATGATTACTTTTGGATTTTCTTCGCACCAGAATCGACAGTTTTGTTTATTTACCACATCCCTCAGATGAAAGTGAGCCTCATCGGAGAAGCTGTTTTTTTTTAAATCGTTATCGTTTTCCAGTTGTTCCAAGGCAAAATCAGCAACGTTGTTCTTGCGTATATCTTGCCATGATGAAATTGTAAACATTACTGAATACAATGAAAAAAAAAACGACAAATCATGACATATTAAAAATGAGCTAAACGACACTTAGAAATCATATCATCCCTATTGGAAAACCACTAATAATAATTATAAAATGAGATGAATTTAAATTGTAAAAAGGTGTTTCCTGCTGTTTTATTTCATATTACGTCCTTGCATATATATTTTTTCCCTGAGATATACTCATATGTACATATATGATGATCAGGGGTAAAAAAGCAATATAAATAATAATCAAATAGAAGGGCGGTCTTTGAAAATTCGGTTCTAAGAGGGAGGTTATATGATATGCTCATATGGTTATATATATATATTTTTAATTTACGTGTGTAGAATATCAAATTTCACACTCTTAGAGGCTTTCTTGACGACCCAAAATCACATACTCGTATCTGAAAGAAATTGGTTATTTAGGAGCTTTATTATATAATGGAACAATCTGAATAATATTTTACAGAAATACACTCGCCTACGGCGGAACAGGCAGAAGGACAGATATACGGATAACTCAGCTCGTGATTCTGATTTTTTCGGCATATGTACTTGCATACTTCAGATCAAAGTTAATGTTTCATAACCTGAAATTAAAATTAAAAAAAAACCAATATTACTTAAACTAGAGTATATTAAACTAACTAAACTTTTCCTATTCACTTCGAATATGCGTACATTAGTAAAATGTTTTGAAATTAAATAAAAAATTACAAAAAATAAAAAAACCATATATTATGTATTTAATTATTCTACTTTGTTATTGTATTAGCTACAAATGTTGTGAACAATAAAAGCGATTGAGAAAACAAATCATATCATATTTTTAGTGCTACCGCAACTACTAAAAAATATATATGTACACTTTATCAAGAATTCTTTGAAAAATATATTTTAATTTGGTAAGTATATATTATATTTAAAAAAAATTATTTTCAGCCATATATACAAAACACATATACACAAATCCACATAAACTGGCGCATGTCCAAAGCCACAAAGAACCAGCAAAAGCAACAACTGTAAGAAGAAGGCAAATTTTCAAATCAGCAGATGGGCGAGCGAAAAGTGTTGAAAGCAAATATGTACTTTGATAGAGAGTACTATGGCTTATGCAGTCGATAAATCTAAAATGTTGTAAATGTAAGTCACATGTATGTAGGTACGAGTATGTTTGCCACAACTGGCCCAAGAAATCAAGTACTTCCGTAACGGAAGGTGAAATGTTAAGGCGTAAGCATTGGGTAATTTTCTATGCCAAACAAGCTGGTAAACCCGAAAAACAATTTAAACACCGGCGGAAGAATCCAACAAGCAGGCTGCTCACCACTTTGCCATTGGGCGGCTGGTGGCTAAGTTTTTCTTGAAGAGTGCAGGTGATGATGGTGGAGGCGGTAGTAAAAGTGGCGAAGATTTCGTTCTCACACTGTTTGGTGTATGTTTGCTTGTGAATGTGTAGAATTTGTATATGAAAATTTGATTATGACTCTATGGCATTATCCTTTTAACTAAAACTAATTGAGCATAATCACCAAGTATCTGCCTGCCCACCCTTATGAACTGCACATACGTTGTGGCTTGTATGAATGTAACTATTTATGTAAGCATGTAATTGCATGTGAGTTCCACATACATATGTTTCTGTCTAATTTCAAGTAATTTCAAGTATCACAGCCATGATATTCGTGTTACGGCTGCTTCTGCGCGCATTAAACGGTGTGGAAAATTATGATTTATGAAAATTTCGTTGCTTTTTCTCCCCAAACGCCGTTTCATTACATAATTTGTGCTTCATTTCGTTCAATGTTTTGGCTAGGAAAAGAATATCCAGTTGAGGGAGGAAGAAGTATATTCCTAAATACACAGATTCTATACAAATAAATGAAGTAAGCAATTCTATTGTATTGTATAATGAAAATGACTATATACTTGCAGCAGACTCCGGCCTGTCTGCGAGGGCACTGAGCATTCTCTGGCCAATTTAGTCTTCATACATACGTATGTATGCTTATATGACCTTCATATTGTTTCGTGAAATTACACAATTGAATTACTCTCATACTTATTGCTCAGCAACGCCCCCATACAGTAAAAATCTATTGGATGGCAAACGGAGGAGGGCGACTAAAATTGAAATGAAGTTTTTGCGTCTGCTTGGTAATGATTTGGCGGATTTTATGGTTGGATTTGTGGGAAAACGTGTCTGAAAGCTGATTATGATAGTGATGGAAGTGATAATAATTACATTAGATCGCCTGTAGAAACTATTTCACATGGGATTTGGGAGAGAGAGCAAACATTTTTTTGTTAATATTTAAGATAATTTTATTTGGAATTGATCAATAGAATATCTTATGAAAAAGGGTAAGCATATTACGTTAACTTAGACAAATGTTTATCGGAGAGGCAATTTCTACCCGTAATTTGAATTATCTAATAATTAACCGGTTAAAAATTCAGTATAATGAAAAGCAAAAAGAAAAGAAAAAATGTGACCTACATTTTAGCGCAAAAGTAAAAATAAGAATTGAAAGAAGTAGACGTTGTGAGATGCAAATCGTTGTAGGATTCGTAGTGATCCACCCTTATTCTTCTTTTTCTTGATGTTCTTAGGCGCCACTGAAGTGGTTATAGCAGAGCCATTAATAGCGCATCAGTCGTGTCTTCCTTTAAGTGATTGGAGACACTTGACTACACAAGTCCTTCTCTACCTAATCTTTTCAACTTGTAGAGTTTAGTTTTTGTTCGTCGATTGCCTGCCTACTCAGTTTAAAGCGCCACATATTGACAAGAGTAATTCTGCGTTGGATCTATGGCTGATATTATTGATGGTGTTGATGCTGGTCCTTGGTAGGCGAAATCAGCCAGCCTTCAAAGTTATGACCATCTTTTAGGATCAAAGATGATCATAACTCACTGCGTTGGCTGTTTATTTAATGACAGTTGATATTTGGTTTTCTCCTCGTCTACTACCAAGCTCATTCTCTTCAGTTCGTCGTCTAATTCGGGGGAAGCGGAACTAGCGACTCGGCTGCTGAAACCAATAATATCGATGTCATCGGCATACGCCAGCAATTGTAGGCTTTTATAAAAGATTGTACTTTGTTTATTTAGTTGTGTAGCTCTTATTATTACTTTTAGCTTAGAATTTTTCTTGTCCGAAACCTCTTTTAATATCAAATGGCTTGGAGAGATCCATCCCGATCCTGACATAACTTCCAGTGTTGCATAACGTCAGTTTAAACAGCTGTATAAGTTTTGCGGGGGATACGAAATTCAGACAGAGCGGCGTAGAGGCAACTACTTTTCGGGCTTTCGAAGGCTGTTTCAAAGTCGACGAAAAGGTGGTTCTAATCGTCTGACCATGTTTCGCAATTTAGCTGATTCATGCATGTTCTTCACCGCCGTATTCGGAAGCTCGATCGGCAATCCATCGGACCCAACCACTTTGTTATTTTTCCGACGGGAAATTGCTGTTCGAATTTCTTCATCGTCTGGCATTGGAACATCGTCATCGATTGAGGGATAGAGCTCGCTATGTCCTGGTGTTTCAGTTTCGCTACCATTCAACAAGCTGGAGAAGTCTTCCCTTCATAAATTCAGTATACTCTGGGCATTAGTCACTAGACCATCTCTCCGGGTCCTACAACGGTATGCTCCGCTCTTGAAATCTTCTTTAAGTCTCGCATTTTTTTATTGAATTTCCGTGTATTATATATACCGGCCAGTTCTTCATACTCACGTATTTCGGCTCTCTACGAATACGTTTTCTTTCCTCTATAGCTCTCGGTATTTACACTACAAAGCGTGCGTTGCGATCGCTTGTAATTTTGCGAGGTAGTCAATCTTTTGTTCTCTCTACTGCGGTATGTTAATCCTCATCGAACCAGCTCTTCTTGATCTTTCCGAAAACCAATACCTTCGCTTGCAGCTGTACGTAGGGAGCTTGAAATGTCGTCTGAGCCTATGTTAGATCCTCGGAGCGTACGAATGTCACAACATGATCGATCTTGTCGTCAGTTTTTCGGCACCTTTGATCACATTACTCTTCTTTGCCGTAGAATTGAAATATGCGCTCAAATTAGCGAAATATTGAAGAACTTCACCTAGATGGCATTATGACCAGACGTTCATCCGGGTGAATGCCAGGACTTGGCTACTGAGTCTCTCTCACACCACAAATGCGAAACTAATTTTGCGCTTCTTTATATGGCTGCTGAAGTATATATCACTAATTCTAAAAAGGCGGTGAAACCTTTAAAAGAAATCAACCAGCTGCGACACTTTCCAAACGAAGGGATCGAACACTTTATTTGCATTCCCTTAAGTCAGGGTCTGTAGCGGTCATAATCAAAAGTAACGTCTCTAATTCGAAGCATTGTAGTTTTGTTTTCTTGAGAGCTGGTTTCTACGTGGCGGATGTCAAGCCCAGCGCGCAACCTTCAGGGTGAGGGACAAGGACGCAAGAGGTGGTATGTGGGAATAGTCTTGCAACTGGTTTCACTCACTACCTTTATGTGTGCATCATATTTTAATATGTGTACATTATATAGTAGAATCAATATGACCATCTAGCATATTTTTACCACGAATTTTTCTTTTTAAAATTAATTACTCTGTGGGCCATTTAATTTGCATATTTATTAATAATGGAAAATGAAAATTCTCTGTTGAGTTGACCTTACTTATACTTCTAAGAATTTATAGAGTTGTGATTTATGTGTAATTAATTTTTAAAGAAAAAAAATGTACTCGAAATATATTCCAGTTTATATCTGTAAAAAGACTATGCTTTATATTTTATATACAATCATTATCACCACCCCTCCTGAGTAGTGAAAACGTAGTTTCATTTTCAATGGAAATTACTATAATAAAGTTTTATAAGCAAAGAAACCGGAAGTTGTTGCATTCACTGTCTTATATTTTCTTCCATTAGGCTACCAGGCACCTTCGCCACCACCTCCTTTCCTCATGAGCACATACAGAAGTACATTAGTTCTTTTGTATTACTTACACAAGTATACATACTGTCCGCGTGCGGAACAAAGAAGACAAGACGCGCGTCAACGTCGTCGTTGGTCATTGTCGTGTTCGTCCAAGTGGTGCGCATAGACATTGGTCACGAACGGAAGTGCTGATAAGGCGGCCAATGTTTTATTACGTGCTCTCGTGCTTAATGTCCTTTTGTCGTGCTCAGTGTCCTTCGTTGCGTACTCGGGCATTCATCATAGCGCGCAGCGAAACCAAGCAATTGTCCATTGCCTTCCAAAACCACTGTCAGACCGCACATAGAAACGCTTGAAACTGAAGTTTATTTGCGTTGTGTAGGTGAATACATATCTAGACTCTATGTGGATATATAATATATTTTTGAAGTACATTTATATATACATATGTACGTATGCATGAGAATATGAATAATTTTTAAATTTATTATCTTGCAATTCCTTGGCGTAGATTTATTTTTTTATAAGTATACATGTACTTATGTAGATATGTATGTATGTATGTTACATGCTCAAATATATTCAGTTTGATAATTATATTTTTTCGAGAAATTATTCTGGGATATTACTATAACTCATTTTGTGCTATGACAAATTCATGCACGCGAATTGCTAAGACATGAGATCATACTTTCTGGTAATCATATTTTTGGTGAACTCACTTGGTGAACTGCTTTTGTGGTCTTATTATATAAAATAAAATAAAATTTAGTTGATTTCCATATATTTACATATAGTCAAAACAAGTATTTGTGTTATTATGGGCTTATCTAAAATGGACTTGATAGAAATTACTTTGAATGCGACTATATTAAAGTCTCGAATATTATTATTCAAAACACACAGTTAGACGCAGAGTTATATGAGATAATACTTGAATGTTCATTTCTTAGTTGGGATGGTGTCATTCTCCAGCTACTTGATATCCACATTAGATTTAAGGCACACAAGACGCCTTTATTACCGCTGCATATTAGACGGAACAAGGACGAAAACGAGTAACTTTTTATTACATACTTCTGCGGTCGACATAAAAAATCAGTTATTTGTCGAAGGATTTGCGGCCGCTATAGCCGAGGTGTTAGTAGCACGTACTACCATTCGGAAAACCGTGGCTCGATTTCTGGTCCGATCAACACCAAAAATTATAAAAAACAAATTTTCCTAATTGCGGTCGCCCCTCGGCAGGGACTGCCAAGCCTTCCGAGCGTATTTCTGACATGAAATGAAAGCTCCTCATAAAAATCCATCGACCGTTCGGAGGCGGCTTAGAGTAAACTGTAGGTCGATTTGTTGGTAAAAGGATCAAGACGCAAAACCACAAATAGGAGCCTCCTCCTCGGCCAAAAATATCTTCAGCGGTTACAAAACGCCAAACATATATAAGGGGTAATCTATTTCGAGGTTCCCTACTTTAAAAAAAAAATTAAAAAAAATTCAAATTTAATGGGGAATGTTTATTAGCATTCGAAAAAACATTCTTTGGCATTTATTTTTTTAAGTTTATCTCTTTCAAATGTTGACCGCGGCTATGTCTCAGATGGTCCATCCGTTGAGTCCAAGTTTCGATGACTCTTTCGAGAATTTCGACTGGTATCAGGCGAATGACAATCGTGATGTTTTGCTCCAAGGCCTGAATAGAAGCGGGATTGTCCGCATATACTTTAGACTTTACATATCCCCACAGGAGAAAGTCTAACGGTGTGATATCACACGATCTTGGTGGCCAATCGACCGGTCCAAAACCTGAAATTATCTGCCCACCGAAGTTTTCTCTCAATAAATCCATTGATTGAAGCGTTGTGTGGGAAGTACCGCCGTCTTGTTGAAACCAAATGTCGCGGAGATTACGCGCTTTAATTTCAGGCATCAAATAGTCGGTTATCATGACGCGATAACGGTCGCCATAGACGGTTACGTTCTCACCGGAATCATTTTTGTAGAAATATGGACCGATGATTCCACCGGCCCACAAACCAAATCAAACCGTTGTTTTTTCTGGATGAAATGGTAGCTCTTGAATCTCTTCACGTTGTTCTTCTCTTGAATCCCTTCAGGTTGTTTACTACACATTGAACCAGAAATGGGCCTCATTGCCGAACAGTATTTGGCTCGAGAACGTCGGATTTTCATGGAACTTTTCAAGAGCCCATAGAGCGAAGCGATGTCGCTTGGGAAGGTCGAGCGGCTCCAGTTCTTGCACAAGCTGTAGTTTGGAAGCTTTCAATTTAGGATCTCGACGTAAAATGATCCAAGTCGTTCCACGGCCTTCGTGTACACTCTCAGCAGCGGCCGCTCTATTTTCTTCACTGCGTGCTGGACGTGATCTATTTGGTCGAATATTATCCAGTAAAGAATGCTGGGTCCCAAGATAGGTGATGGTTGTTGCGAATGGTACGCTCAGTAGGCTGATTGTGTTGACCATAAGTTGAGCGAAGCGCGCGAAACACATTCTTTACAGAACGTGAATTTTCGTAATAAAGTTGAATGATTTGTAAACGATGTTCAGGCGTAAGTCTTTTCATGATGAAATTGCAAACAAAACTGAACAAAAAAACATGACAGCTTGAAACAACTCACGCGTGGTCTGTCAAAAAAAAAAAGGCAATTGAAAAAAGTACCTTTACTTGGATCACCCTTTATATATTTTTTCGCCTAGTATTGTTGTTCAACCGGGATCAGCATTAAATCGAGATTCCGGCATTATCCGGCAGAAGAAAAAAAAATGGAACTTATCGAATTTAATGGCTTTAATCAGAGTGAAATTCGCATGCAAATCGATCATATTGTAATATTTCTAGTGTTGTAGATGTACGTTCGCTTCGAGCTCCGGTGCGGATCATTAGCTTTGTCGAAGCCAAACATAAATCCCGCTTTGTACAAAGCTAATAATTGTGAAAGCTCTCTACGAACCGTCGATACCATACATACCGTGAGTTGTGGAAGTGAGACGTGAGAGAGAAAAAGGGAGTAATTAAAAAGCCCTGGCTGACAGAAGAATCATGGGAAAATTATTGTAAAGATGCGGCGACATAGGGCATACTAATGGAGTAACCAAAGAGGCGATCTGCAGTCCGATGTTAAATAATAATGAGCTTATGCAATCGGTTTTTAATTTTTTTAAATATGGCTTATCGTTTTTTAAAATTTACGATGCTCATAAAGCCACAGAAAATTATATGAGAAGTTCAAAAATTTTGTGTCAGAATTGTATGAGCATATCTAAAATTTAGATCGATTGCTTCACAAAATCCTGAGGAAAAACTTGTTTCTAGGTTTTGAGAATTTTTTTTTCGAAAACGGCGATAAATAATGATCTTCAACTTATAGTACCGAAGTATCTTATTAGTAACAATATTTCCTGAAATGATGAGTCCGATATCGTCTTAAGACCTTCTTTTATTACAAAATAGTCCTTGGATGTTTTAATTATTTACATGGGTTATGACGTAAGTAGTAATTAGAAATAATTGAAATTCTTCACTTTTAGAATTGATTCCAGCTGCATCTCTTAATTGTATACGTGACTTTCAACGATAACAAAAATCTATATTTGCTTTTCATTTTTGCAGAGATACGTATGTCCGTATTCATACATATGTGTTATATATAGAGATTTCAAATAACATATCTACTTATAACTTTTCAAAGTACATTTATTCGTATACCTTAGGGTGTTCCAATATAGTTTTGCTATGACAGAGGAGTGAGCTTTATTGCATGTCATTGAAATTTATTTATTACTCCATTTATTGCAACTATTTCAACATATTGTAACCGCTAAAGCGATTTAGGCACAGCTCCTTCTTAAATTTGTCGTGTGAGTTTTAATATTTTCCTGCCGATATCCCCGCATTTAGAAAAATAATTTTCTATAAATTTGGATTTGGTCTTGCTCTTGAAAGGTAAGGTTGAGGACCTGAACGTAAGCGAATACACCTAACTCTCTTTCGTATATCCCAATTACATATATTTGACGAGTTCGTCCAACTTTACGAACTGTTTTAGTTTCTGCTAACAAGGCGACACGACATCCGTAAGGTAGGAGCTAGACAAATTGTGAAAAATATGACGTCTCCTTAGGTAAAATATCGGCCACTCGCATTCTCCCATCTTTAGTGCACTCTCTAAAATCAGCCGATTCCACCTTACCTAGTTTGTGAAGATGATATCTCAAGGTAAATACTCCGTAAATACAAGTACAAAGTTCTCTTTTGCTTAATGCAAGTAACGGTTTGATCTGTCTGAAGTGCTCCAGAATATTAGGTGTTCCCCTATAGTCCGGCCAGCTCATTAGTCTTTTCATTATCTTCAAGTGATATTGACTGTATTCCCCCCCTGAAAATCCGTTTATTTTTCTTCTTTGCATGTTCTCACATATTTATATTTTATAAGTATACTAAATGCCTTAAATGTAATTGGGCTGTCTACAAAAAACATAATTGGGTTCCCCATTGAAGCGGTTGCCCATTTTGCTACTTCAGTAATGCCACCATCTCTGCAGCTATCTCGTTTATTGGGTCGGCCGCAGAAGAACCATGCTTCTGTGCCTGCTCCACATCACATTCTCTTCTTCTTTATTCGTAGGCAACGTTTACGCGATTTTGGCCGAGTTAATAACATCACGCCAATCGTTTATACTTTTCGTAGTGGAGATACCAATTGCAGCTAGGGCTCCACCTGATCCATCCAATGGATTGAAGGTATTGCCGGCGGGCACTGCATTGGATCCAGCTCATCGTTTAATTCACTCTGACATTCGGCGCTGCCGATGCAGAAAGCATCATACATCATCCACAAAACCTTTCTATACATACCATATACCTGGATGGGAATGATCAGGGACTTGTATAGCATATTCTATTTTGTTCGGGAGAGCAGTTTATAGATTCTGCATCACGTCATATAAATATGAATAACTCTAGGTTACCTATAGACTTGTTTTAAGTCCATTTTTCCCTGCTAGGGAGTAGTTGGCTTGCACCTAGCGGAAGGTTTTCTATTCGGGTCAGAGTTATGTTACAACTTTCTGCATGCTGCTTTGTCACTTTTAAATTGAGTAGCCTCTTGTCGAAAACAGTTTCCAGGCCCTTGAGGTAGTTATCACAACTCAGTAAACAGATACAATGTAAAAGGTTTACTACAGCCCTTCTTCTTTAGCGTAGTCCATTCGTGTAGTCCACTCGTGTAGTCCACTCGTATCCACTCGTGTTCCATAAGTTAGTATGGGTCTCACAATACTTTTGTAACGCCAATAAACTATTTTGGGTCGTATATCCCATTTTAACGCAATGAACCTTTTGGAGGTATTCTAAATTTGGAACGCTTTATTTGCTCGGCCTTCGATATGTACTCTCCAGCTAAGTTTTGCTTTTCGTCGAAAATTACTCTGAGATATTTTAGCGAGTTGTAGAATGCTAAGATATCTCCTCTTAAGAATTGTGGGGTGAATTGGCGAATTTTTGTTTGCTTCGAGAAGTGGTAGACCTCCATTTTTACGGTCACTAAGCGCAATTTGCTGTGAGTTTACTGTCTTTTAAACATACCGCCGACTTACATAATAATAAAATATTTTTTGCTTCTATGGCAACCGATCACCCTAACATATTACTACGTACAAATATTTGCTTTTCAGTTCAGACTAGAGTATCTGTGAACAAATTGACTGCATTTCTGTGTGCATACATATGAACGGATAAATACCAATTAAATAAACGATCACCGAATGGATCGAATTACTGATTTAATCGGTTAGTGTGAAAACAGATGCTTCGCGCGGGATAAACACAATTTGTATATATGTATGTAAAACAGGGAAAATGCATGTATGTATATAAATTTGTGCTATATGTATGACTGAAAATGTTATGTATGTATGTACATGAACTAAAGGATGATCCATTTTCCCTACTTTTTTAAAGAAAAAAAAAACACACACACACAGAAAATTCAAATTTAATGGAGAATGTTTATTATCATTCGAAAGAACATTCTTTGGAAATTATTTTTTGAAGTTTATCTCTTTCACATGTTGACCACGGCTACGTCTCAAATGGTCCATCCATTGAGTCCAAACTTCGATGACTCGTTCGAACGTTTTCAACTGTCAACTGGCGAAATGACACGCTTGAGGTTTTGCTCCAAGGCCTGAATCGAAGCGGGATTATCCACATAGACTTTAGACTTTACACATCCTCACAGGAAAAAGTTTAACGGCCCAAAATGTGAAATTATCTGCTCACCGTAGTGTTCTCTCAAAAAACCAAATGTCTCGTTGATCACGAGCTTCAATTTCAGGCATCAAAGAGTCGCTTATCATGGTTCGATAACGGTCCCCATTGATGGTTACGTTCTCACCGGCATCATTTTTGAAGAAATATGGACCGATGATTCCACTGGCCCACAAACCACACCAAACTGTTGTTTTTTCTGGATGAAATGGCAGCTCTGGAATCTCTTCAGGTTGCTCTTCGTCCCAAATGCGGCAATTTTGCTTGTTTACATACCCCTTGAGCCCGAAATGAACCTCATCGCTGAACAAAATTTGGCTCGAAAACGTGGATCTTCTTGGAACTTTTCAAGAGCCCATAGAGCGAAGCGATGTCGCTTGCGAAGGTCGAGCGGTTTCAGTTCTTGCACAAGCTGTATTTTGTACGCTTTCAATTTAAGATCTCGAAGTAAAATGCGACAAGTCGTTCCATCCGTCAGGTCGAGCTGGTGCGAATGGCTCCGAATCTACTCTCCATTCGTGTGCATTTTCAGCGCGCTTAACATTTTTGTAATGAAATTGAATGATTTGTAAACGTTCTTCAGGCGGACATCTTGCCATAATGAAATGCCAAACAATACTGAATAAAAATAACATGACAGCTTGACACGACTCACGCGTGATCTATCAAAAAAAAGGCTATTGGATCACCCTTTATATATACTTAAAATGTACTTTAGTTCTTAGTAAACTTATCAATCGCTTGGAATTTTGTGAATCCATTTTGTTGAAGAATTTATTAATAAAAAAAACAGAAAATTTATTAATAAAAAAAAAAAAATCTCAAAAGCCACACTTTGATGTGCGTAAAATATATAACAACAATGTACAAAAAATATATTGTCGAAAAATGTTCGCTTATATACATAAAAGATATTTTTACGCCAAGATGAGCAAAAAGCTCGTCAATCCAACTGCAAAGCAGCAACGTTTTTATCCAATAAAAAAATATGGTAAAAAGTCAAACGTATACCAGAGAATGAGAGCATTGAAGCTGAGCGGTAGCTTGAGATGCCTTGAAAATGCCAATTAAAATGTTACACTAACGTGGGCACTGATGGTCGTAATGCGTCACAAAACTCAACATTGGAGTACCTGTCCATTCGCCGACCGCCATCCGCAAGTTAGTGATGATTTGCACACAAAATGGCAACTAAGTAGCAGTGAAGAGTGTGGGCTGGATATGGGAAGTAATGGTGATGTTGGCTGAAAATGGCACAGTCTGTATGAGAATGAATCCCTTGCAACACAAGTACATACATTCGTACATACTTACATACCTACGTACTTAGATGGCAGGGGGCCAGGCATGTTGGGTCCGGAAAGGTAGTTGTTGCCATTGTGATTTGTGAGTGTTGCATTTCGTTTCACTTTGTGCACAGCAACGCAACTCAGGCGCAACATTCACATCTGAAGAATTCGTTATACGCACATACCTATGCACATACACAACATATATACATACATAGTTAACGTCGTAGACTCTTCACCAACTCGCTCCACTTGAAATCTGAGCAAACATTCATAGATCCGTCACTTTGTCGATATTCATGGTATAAAAAGAAATGGTTGAAAGGTATTCAAGTTGGGTTGGTGCTTCAAGTGTGCCACTTTTAACCAACGGCAAGTCATCATACAATCGTAGGTGATTTAACCGAGCGTGTGGAAAGAAGCGGCCATTTTGTGTAAAGCGTTACGTTCCTTTTTTTAAATATTCAAACTTTGATAGACACATGGCTAGTGCGTAAGATATGATATCTTTTAAATATCATTACAATATTAGTTTATTTTAATAAGAAACTGTTATAATTTATGAAAACTTGAATTTTCATAGACATTATAAAGTCGAAGATGAATTGATGATAATATCTGAATTACCATATCGGTCAGTCTGCCCGTCTGTCTTTACTGTGCACTTATTATTTGGAAGAGAAGGACGCTTTTCAGTATAACCAAAATCAGAAAACTGCTTCCAATAGCCCTGTAGTATTGAAAAATCCAAACACCACAATAATATCTGGTTGCCTGCATAGTTCAACTTGGCACTTATGATCAATGAGGAGGAAGTAGCTCGCCTTTTGAATACTTTGAAATTCCGTGGAAAACTTCCCACGCAGCTTAGGAAGGCTTTTGGTCATGACTTGTTGGGTAGGTAATTTGGTGTTTTTGATAAATTACTTATTACTTATTCCGCTGTGCCATTCAAGGTTTAGTACCAAATGATTTCCGAGCATTTCAAGTGTAATATATAAGAAAGCTTGAAAAACGCAAAGAAAATGAAGAATGATCTCTTATTTTCTTCGAGTTCTCGTCTTAGACAACGGCATTGATATTTATTGCGGCTATATATATATACATATATATACCCGTATATTTGGCGCTATGTAACCCCAGAAGCATTTTCTGGCCGAGCTTCTACTCCAATTTGTGGTTTTGCATTTTTATGTTTTTACCAACAAAGGGAGAGACCTACATTATTATTATCCTAAGCCGCCTTCGAACAGCTGATGGTTTTTGATGAGAAGGTTTTTTTTATGTCACAAATACACTCGGAGGGCTTGACATTCCCTGCCGACGGGCGTCCGCAATTAGAATTAAATTTCTATAATTTTGGATGTTATCGAACCTGGACTCGAATCCAGGCCTTCCGAATTGTAGTACGTAATGCTAACCACTCGGCTATTGCGGCCGCCAGTAAATACTTTTCCTATTTAATAACCCTTTTTTTTTGTGGTGTCATAGAAAGCCTATTTCGTCAGGGATGTGTTTTCAAATATATGTTTAAATTACAAGTAGAATTCTCTCCTGATAGTGTTTCGCTCGCTGCGTCAAGGTACGACTCTGACTAATAATGGAGCTGCCGAGAAGTTACGTTGATGATGCTGGAGTATTTGGAAGATAAGTCCAACAATACTGCTTTAGTGTTATACAGACCGTATAGGGAATATAACTCTCACAGGGAAGCTACTAGCCGAGTTTGGTAGCCGGAAGGTTAGGGAGATTTCAAGATTTATGGAGTATACTCCCGCTTCTAGGCTACTACTATCACTACATTTGCGTAGGCACTGCCTGCGCGATTATAGCCGAATTGGAAATACCAAGCGAAACCAGGTTCTTCTGAACTTGACGTATCCAAAGGAGTGGATTTTTCTCTCTCCGTCTGCTTCAATGTGAGAGTACTGGATCGAAAACTTTCAAAGCTGGAGTTGAATGGATAACAAATTCGGACGACATGACCTAACTTGTATAGCTCATCGTTCCATCATCTGTGGTATTTGCCATTGCCAACGTGCATAAATCTTCCGCAAAACTTTTCTCTCGAAAATTCCTAGTGCCGTGTTATTGGACATTGTCCACGCTTTTACATCATACAACAGGGCTAGAGTAATAAGTGACCTGTAGAACTTGGTTTTGGTTCGTCAATAGTGGTATTGTTGCTGTTGTTGATGCGGGTTCCAAGATAGGCGAAATAATCTACGACTTCAAAGTTATGACTGACAACCGCGACGTAGGAGCCAAAGTGGAAATGCGCTGAATGCTTGTTTGATGACAGGAGATACTTCGTCTTGTTCGCATCCACCACGAGTTCATTAGCGAAAATCAAATTAAGACATAGCAGCATAAAGGCAGCAATGAATTCGATCAAAAGGTGGTAGGTATCGATCTTTTTAGCTCGGCTGGTAAGCCATCGGTTAGAGTCCTCTGAAAGAATCTGTTGGAGTAGAAAGTTGGAGTGGAATATTTTTCTTTTTAATTGGCGTAGGCAACGTTTACGATGATAAATACATCAGACGATGGAACAATAAGCTATACGCGATGTATAAGATGTAGGAGACGTATTGCCGTGTGTTCTTCCCGTTTTTGAATTTGACCCTTTTCCAACTTCTTGGAATAACATATATGAATTTAATTTGAATACTGGATTTATGGAATCTCTATTGGCTCCATTGGCTCAATGAATGCTATGTTTTCAGTAGTTAATAGCGTGAGTATATTATTATTGTATGTTGTTTTAGTGGGGTTTTCAGCGTTGCTATCCGTGCCTGCCTAGTTGACAATCAGGACAGTGTATTTTATTATTTTCGTGTAAAACCAACTTTGAAATACGTTTTCATTTCATTTCAAAAATACACTCGGAGGATCCTAAGGGCAAAATTAATGTTTAAAAATTAGTTTTTCTTTTTTTCAAATTAACTAGTGCAAACAAATATATCTTTTCATATTAAAGAAGCTATGAAGGGGTATACAAATACATGTACAGACGTATACAAATGCATGTATAACTTTATTGTGTCTCCGTATGCAGTGTTTTGTGTTCATCAAGGAAATCGCTAACCAATAACCAACAAATTGATTATATATGCCATTTATTCTCATGATTCCTTTTGTCTTAAGCATCTATCCATGTTAATTGGAGTCATCAAGTGTGAAATGTGAGTACCGCCTACCACTTAGGTATTTACATATCTATTCGTGTACATACAAACTATAACTATGTATGTACTCAAAGCAGGAATTCCACAATGGACACGCATAATCGTCTCAGCTGTTGAGAAAATTTTATTTGAAAGACATAAAAATGTGTTTATAAACTACTTAGGGTGACTACTTAAAAACTGGAGTGATAAAATTACATACAAACGAGGTATGTAAACAATTTTGTGTATACAAGTGAGTTGAGTGTTAATAAATTCCTTTCAATCTGAATATCTGTTGATTGATTTGTACGAATCTTGCGTTCTTAGCTGCTTACGGTTTAGGAAATGTTTGTTTGTTTTGTTTACAATCATCTCTACATTGTTTCGAAAATTGGCCAATTTGAAGTGTAAAACTCAAAACAAAAACAAATTCACATTACTTGTTTATATAAATAGTAATATACAAAAGGACATACATATGTACATACAGTGTATCTATAAAAAGGGGAAAGATGAAAAGTTGACCGCTTAGTAGTAAAATTTTTTTATTTTCAGCTTAATTTATTACAAAATTCCCATAATTTCAAATTAAATTTTTTTTCAAAATGGCTCTTCATTCAAGTGCTATGATGTCCAATGCGTACATACATATGTACATACATTACATTTTATATTTTATAGAAAACTAGCTGACCCAGCCTCACGTTGTTGAGGCTTTCTGTATTTTCTAGAATTTTTATTCTAATTGGTGAAGCTGAGGATCATTAAAGTTCGAATTAAGCAACATCTAAATCAAGATTTTAAAAAATTTATCATTTTGTAAGTGAGTTTCGCTAATTGACTACTTAAAGTTTTTCACGAAAATGCCAATATGAAAGCTTCAAAGTAAAACGAACTCAGGCTTCTGTCACAGAAAAAATACAAGACGCAGCGAAAAAAATACACACGGATCTATGCTTACATCTAAATTGTCCTATTTTTTTCTGTCTGTCACTGATCCCTTGAACCATGGACATATCATCTAAAAAAGCATAAATCAATCTTTTCCCAATTAAATCGGTCCATTATTACAATTATCATTCACGTAAATCGAACCATAAATAAGATTTCGAACACTTCGGTCCATGATGCGCTTCCCGGAGAGAGAAGGTACCTATGTACTAATTTTCAAGAAAATCGAACCATAAATACATTTTTTTCGAATAGGTTAGTTCCTGGTCCATTTCACGGTATGAAAAATAAATAAAAACATATTCGTAGACCTAACGAATATATATACGAAATTTCATTAAAATCGTAACCGTATTATGTATGTAGCGTTTCTATGCACCTGCTTTATTCTGCTGTACTGTTCTCTAAGGCTCAATTTGTGGCAAAGCATGGTCCGTTTCGATTCTAAAATCGGTAGTATTTTTTAGAAATTTTTTTTTTAAAGATGTTGGTGAATATTGTTATTAAGCTAATAAATCTATAGGAGTCTAGCAAAGTTGGGTCTTCACCTGGCTTATTTTTGGTATTCAGGAAATTATGCAATCTTAATGTGCTTTTAAAGATAAAAAGCAAGAGTTTTGAAACTCTTTTATCATATCACCCGTTATGCTGTCGAATGCAGGAGCTATTCCTAATGCCATTCTCTAAGTGATTTAAGATTATGTTGAATAAAGTTTAAAAAAATTATCGACTCTAATAATAGGTTTAAATATACCGGAAAGATGCGTGGCGAATACGATACCCTTTCTCGGTAGCTGCGAGCCCACTCATCATTGTGACTCTAAGCGGAGGATGTAAATAACCGGACTTTTAAAACTTTTAACAGTACGACGAAAAGCGTAGTCAGCATCCGAAGTTGCTGACAAGGATCGTAACGACAATAAAAATTTATTTTCCTTCTTCTGCGCCAGGACTTTTAAAGCATTTATTGAGCTCATGTTTTAAGGCGTCTTACAAACCTCAGTTCCAATCGTATGCACCATTTTTGCAAGATATGTTCCTAGAAACATGGATAAGTGAAGTTTAAATTTGGAGGGAACGAATTGTAGGTACAAATATCAAAAATTCGCCCAAAAGACGCCTTCCCGAATATCTTCCAAATTCTTTGAAGCAAAAGCATGCTTCTAGTTCTTTTAATAAGTTATATATTTGAGGTTGGCTTTGCAAGAATCGGTACCAGAAATACCTCTTACCTTTGGGTAGAAGTATTAATCGAAGGAAATTGTGAAAAATGTGTTTGATTCTTAATGACATAATCAGGAACCTAAAACTAATCAGGTAACATTTAAAGTAGTGTTTTGGAGCTTACAATAAAACTCCTAGGAGAAGCATTCCCAAACAAAATGTCTAGCGACTGCAAGCAGCTTGTCGCCATACTAGGCGATGGAAATTAATTCGAAATCATTATGACTTTAATAACAGTAAAAATGTTTCAAATTTCTTCCGTGATAAGATATTCGAATGCTTGAAAATGAGTTGTGTATGAATTGTAACAATTAAATATGAGAAAAGATCAACCTTCGTGTTTAAAATGTCATATTGTGGCTAACATTATGATTTATCAGAGTATTATGTAAAGCACATTGTAATACACATACCTAACTTCAGATGTGTTGCATTTTCAGAAGAGCGACAGTATGGCAAATGTTTAGAAGCGCGTTATATGTAACAACAAAACTAACCAAAACTAAATAGTCGTACTTATGAAAAAACATTTTTATCTTGACCTGATAGTATGGTACCCAGTAGGAAACTAAGTGATATATAAGTAAAGACTGTTTTTATAGAGGTATAGAACTTTAAGTTGGAATAAAACAACGATGGATTATTCGATTGACATGAATTTATCCGAAAGATAATCTTCTGGCATTACATTTTAAATATGATTTCTGGCATATGACCGCCACGGCTGGCGCGGATGTAGTCCAATCTGGACGTCCAATTTTCGATGACTTTTTCCAACATTTGTGGCCGTATATCGGCAATAACACGGCGAATGTTGTCTTCCAAATGGTCAAGCGTTTGCGGCTTATCCGCATAGACCAACGACTTTACATAGCCCCACAGAAAGTAGTCTAGCGGTGTTAAATCACAAGATCTTGGAGGCCAATTCACAGGTCCAAAGCGTGAAATTAGGCGGTCACCAAACGTGTCTTTCAAAAAATCTATTGTGGCACGAGCTGTGTGACATGTTGCGCCGTCTTGTTGAAACCACATCTCCTGGACATCATGGTTATTCAATTCAGGAATGAAAAAGTTAGTAATCATGACTCTATACCGATCACCATTGACTGTAACGTTCTGGCCACCATTGTTTTTGAAAAAGTACGGACCAATGATTCCACCAGCCCATAAAGCGCACCAAACAGTCAGTTTTTCTGGATGTAACGGTGTTTCAACATACACTTGAGGATTACCTTCACTCCAAATGCGGCAGTTTTGTTTGTTGACGTAGCCATTCAACCAGAAGTGCGCTTCATCGCTAAACAAAATTCGCTTATGAAAATCGGGAACAACGGTAATCTCCTTTTGGGCCCATTCGACGAATCTACGCCTTACTTGAGTCTATTCATGACGAATTGCCAAACCAAACTGAGAATAAATCACTTAACAGCTGTTAAATCGGTCGCCATCTTGAAAAGTAAGGCCAACTTAAAGTTCTATATCTCTATAAAAAAGCACCCTTTATTATTGTCAAAATCTGTTGCGGGGTGGAGGCAGAGCTATACACCTTACATATTCTGAATATTTCCGGCTCCTTAGATCTAGCAAACTCAACTTGCATCTTCCAAAGAGAAGTACTAGGCAAAGGATATGTCTATAGAGCTTTAATGTATAACCACGAGAGGATACGTAAGGCAGTCAGACTGCATTGCTGGCGATATTGTTGCCTATGATACATTTCGATATTTTCAACAATTGTTGGAAGATGAGAAGCTCGCTGTTAGGTCAACTCGACTCCATGTTCTTTAGGAGTTATCAGGAGATTATTCCACTTGTGAATTGAAATTCAATATTTCGGTGGAAGAACAAAGGACTTAATGGATGGATCAGGGAAAGCTATATAAAACATACGTACACAATAACGGTAGGCCATGAGGTATAGTTTCAGTGAAAATAGCAAATGAGTTTAATACAGCGATGAAACTTGATACTAGGAATATTAAGTTCTAACGATAGTAAAAATCATATACCGAATATCAATAGTTCCGAATGTATTTTTGACATGACCTTCTTCCGCAAAACATTTTTCCTCCAAAACTCCTAATGTCTATCCATCGGATGTTATTCATTCCCTCGGCCTTCGTTCGTTTTTGTTCGTCGAAAGAAGACTTTTTTAATTGACTACTCAGTCCAAAATAGCACCTTTTCTAGCTTTCGAAGGCAGTTTTTACGTGTCTTTAACAAGATTTGAATATCCTCTGGTGTTTCATTTTCACATTCAATTCGAATCAGCAGGCTCTGGGAATCAGTCACTAGATCACGTTTTTGGGTCCAACATTAGTATGATCCTGTCTATATTGTTTGCTGCATTTTTTTAATAGAATTTCCGACAATTACACCTGTCGACCAGCTTCTTAAATTGCGGGCTCCCACTTTTTCTGACCACAAAAGGATCTCACTTCCTTCTTCAAGACTCGGTGATTCCATGCACAACTCGCTACTTTGCGAGGTAGCCAATATTTCTTCTCTTTACTGTAATACAGCAATCCTCATCGTACTAGTTCTTATTTTGATCTTATCCAAAACCCATAACTTTGTTTGCAGTTCCACGCACGAAATGCAGTTCTCTTATATACATGAGTTCTTTGCGCTGCGCAAAGGCGGGTGTGTATCTTTGCTGCTATAAGAGTCGGTGTGAGGTCCTCAGAGCGTATGCAAATCTAGAACACTGGAAACATATCATCCATATATCACAACATAATCGACTTGGTAGCGAGTTTTTCGATTCGGAGGCAGTCAAGATCAGTCATCGAAGAATTTCCTTATTCTAGAATCTAGTACTACATACAACCATATTTCGGGTTGCTGCGAATTATATCAGCCTCAATTCATTTGGGAATATTTACTTATATTGTTAACTGAATTGTATTGTATTCAGTGTTTTTGTCCGACTTCGCCCATTTGCAATATCAAGTTTCGACCCTGTTTTACTTCTCCGAAAAAAAAAAACAATTTGTTTTATGCTTCCTACAGGGCATTTATCCTCGAATATCAACTAACATCATACATGACAACTATCTACAATAGTTACTATTCATTATTTGTGCGCCACACGTGTGCACTGAAAAAGGCTAATCTCAATATAAGCAGTAGTAGTGGTCTGCTGCCGCCTGAAATGGCAGCGGTAGGTAACCGCAATCGGTCGACATCCGGTAGCCGGAAAATGGTGGGTGGTAGACGTAGAGTTGGTGCGCGGTGGAGGTAAATAATATTTCGTATTGTCCATTTTGCTGAAAATTATGTCCTTATCTCACTTCCTGTCGTGATACAATTTTCTATCATAATATTTCTTTATGGGGAGTAAGTGGAATGGCGACTACGGAGCTTAAGCTACATATTCCTGCAAACTGAATTTCTATTATACATACATATATTCAACCACATTGGGTCTGACTCCATTACAAAATCGATATGTCCCATTTTATTGTATAAAATGTATGATAAATGTGAGTACCGCACGATTCTTCTGACTGACTGACTGACGTTCATCTATTCTGAGCTACGAGTACAATCCATTCTCTCTGACATTCTTTCATTCTGTCCTCTGTGCTCTATCCTCTGCAGTCCATCACCACTCGCACGTCATCGTCAATTGGTGGCCTACAATTGGTGAACCGCAAAAAATGCATAATGTAAATAATCGCCAACCCACTCGCTCCTTCCTTCCGTTCAATTGGATTGGCCGCAGGTCGTTGGACGAATGTTTCTTCGTTTAGCCTTTTCGGTTGGTTGGTCATTTCGTCGTTGTCCACTGTCACGCAATCAGCTCAAATTGCGATTTAGATACACGTAACTTTAGGGATTGAGGGAGGGTGGCGAGTGGGAGTTTGCGGTGGGGTAAAGTTACTGATAAAATGGCTGCACGCTAATGTACTTTGTCGTCGTTTCTGCTGACGTTGACGTCGCTGACTTCGTACCCATCATACTATACACGTAGAGTCCATGCCGTGCCTTGTCTCTAATTTACGACGCTTGTCATTAATGCTATGATGGCAAGTGGATGGATGATAAGAATCTCTATGACATATAATAAAATGCGCAGGAAGTGGTATAGCGGGCCGGCGGGCGTGCGGTGATGGCCGTTAGTATATGCGTGTGTAGAGAGTTTGTATATGTCGCCATTATTTTCCAAGAAGTCTTGCTGCGAATGACATGATTTCATAAAGTCTGATAGTAGGTGGGATGAATGTATAATAAAACGAGTAAGGAAGGGCTAGGTACGGATATACACCCCAGCTGCAAAGGAGGGTGATTGCGGACCTTAGACTTAGATTGACACTTTCTTTTTAATAGGATAAAGAAAAATACGAAGAGACTGATATGGTTAAATCAGCTCGTTCCTTAAAGTTATATTTTAAGCTTTTACATACAACCGTTAGCTTTACAAAGCTAATATATCTTGTGCATAGGTACAGGGTTATAATAAAAGAACTAGAGAGACTACAGTAAAAAGAAAAGCTATAAAAGTACTCATTGTGGCAAAATATGGACTATAATGGAAAAAGCTTTTATGAAATAATGAATTTTTATAACTTGTCAGTTAAATGTGGGTAAATATTTAGCTCAAAGAAGAACAAATTGAATGTCTTATTGCAAAGACTTTTAGTTGGAAATATTTAAACTTGTGTCTTGGGGCTTATTATTGGTCCCTTAGGGCCTTGAAGACGGAAAGGGCTCTGCAGGCAATTTCGGCTCCTTAGATCAGTTTTCCAAAATCTTTCGGGACGAGTTTGTATCGCCGTATCCAACTGCTACTTTTTGCCCGTGCAGGGATCTGAGACTGCATCGTTAAAATTCTTATTTCATATGGTTCTTTGACCACCTACTGAGATGAGACTCTTCGGTGACCGGAAAAATGGGCGTCGGTAGAACATGTTCGACGCCATTCGGGTCTAGATCCGTACTGCTTGGTTGATATAACAGGGCCACCTCTAGAATAATATAGTTCCTCATCTTGTACTTACGGCTGTTTCATCATACCGTGCCTTAAGCGAAGCCTTAACAACCCGTTATCGAGCTACGACCGAACGCAACAGTTCCCGCTAGGCCTGGAGTGCAGATATTGCGATACGTTGGACAATTTCGATTTCGCCGTAGATATTGTATAGTTCGTGGTTATCTAAATACTATATTAGCTTCGTAGAAATCATGTACTTCAGCTTGCCCTCGTATACCGCGAGACTAATCATCGCTGATTTTTGGTATTTTTTTTCGGAAAATGATATCAATAGCATCCGCATATGCGAGGAGTCGGACACTTTAGTTAGAAATAGTGTCATTGCGATATACACTGGCTTTCCACAGTACCCATTCCATCACTAAGTTAAATAGGTCTCTCGATAGAGGGTAGTCTAGTCTGAAATCTCGAACGGTATAGTAAAACTCGATTGGACTATCGAATTCAGCTTTGCAATCGACAAAGAGATGGTGGATGTCGATCTGCTTTTCGTGATTTGGTGTAATGTGAATATCCGGTCGAAGATGCACTTACCACGTCTAAAGCCATACTAATAAGGTCCAATCTTTGTACGAGAACGTAGTCAGTGATATTTGGGGCATATCGCCGGGTCACCCTTCTTCAGTACAAGGCAAAGCACACTGCGTTTTTAGCCAGCTGAATCAACTTGCTTTTCGCCTATTTTGAAGAGAAGCTGATGCATGCTTTCTATCAGCTCGTAGCCAACATCCTTTGATAACTTCACAGGCAGTCCGTTAGCATTGGCAACTTTATTGTTAGTCACGACTCGGACTTCGTGATCGCTAGGTGGTGGTACGACGAAACCATTGTCGCTTATTGGTGGTATCGGGTTGCTTCTTCCGTTAGTGGAAGTGTTGAGGTTTCTGAAAGCAACTTGGAGAAATGTTCCCTCTAAAATCTCAGAGCGTAGTGTGTTTTTCTAATATGATTTAAATTTTTATTGAAGCAAGTTGAAGCTCCTAGCTTGAAACTTTGCGTCAGGTGGTTGACGTGATGATAGAATTTTCCAATATTAATTCTACCCCATGAAACTCGAGTTATTTAAACTCCATTAGGGGAGACCTCTCAAGTACAATGTTTATAGACGACTCGGGATAACAAGCTATATACTTACCTACTATATACTTTTTTTTTGCTTTGGTTCGTTAATCCAGCTTAAAAGAAGGCAAATTTAGTTTATGCCATCTAGTTTGTGTAACAGAGGCCGAGAAGATGTGCTGTTTCGAATGAAAGGAGAGAGTGTTAGATGAGTCAACTTTAGAGGATATGGAAAGAAAAATGTTGGACATACGTTGGATACGTCTCTTTTTAGCCAAAATTTGTAGATGATAAAGTGACCAAAGTACCTAGTATAATATCCAGATTTGAGTTACATTAGAATTAATCAGGTCTCTCAGGACTTTTCGAGCTCTACTGCTGTTAGAGATGGTGAGCGGGTTGCTATAACGCCTTTACGAGTGGAGAGTTAAGAAAGGTGCTGGTTGACTTTCTCTTAATGGCGATTAAAACCTATTGATATCATGCCGTATTGCTGGGGCCACTCTTCTACATACCAAAATATGCGAAGAATAACATTATCCTCATTATCATAGAGCATAGATGCCTCGTAATGTAGATGGTGTCCAGGTAACATTAAGAGGTTTGCAGTTATAGTTCTCATTAGAGCTGCTGTACCTGCCTTATCATCGGACCGTATATGATTTCAATTTAGTATCTTTAAAACATTGTTTATTTTTCATTAAACGAACAACCATTTCAGGTATAAGTTTCACCGTTTCATCTGTGACCAGAAACTCAATTGATTTTCATTCATCATTGAAACACAGAGGTTATTAAACTTGATTCGTAAATAACGTGACTGACGATTGATTCATTCATAACAAAGTAAAAAATGTTTCAGAAGATTCTCGCTTTATACTATTTCCATTACAAACATACATATGTATAAGGGAATATAGTTTATGACTTCACCGTTGAGTGACTCCAACGATGTGCTGAGTTCTGCTTTTACCTCCCGCATGTCGGACAAACTGAGACGCTTTAAATTGTTCGGAGGGTATGAATACCAAGTTCCTACATTTATTGGCATATATGTATATATGCGTATATGTATGTGGGCTTGTATTTTTGCATATGTCCTCGTCAAATGTAGCAATTGAAGTTCTGTGTTTGTCACATTAACCCAAAACAATTACGAACATAAAATATAGTGAATATTTTCAGAACGTGACAAATTGTAAGCGAGCTCTGCAATGATGCAGAAACTACGCTTACGTGTCCAAATTACCATTCCCACTGTCGCTGTTGTCGTCAAAATTATCTTCACATTCAAGCAAATGGACCAGCTCTCCGAATGCAGTTCACCAATGATGGTGCCACTCATTCATTCATCCATACATCAAACTATCCATCCGTCCGTATGACTGCGCCTTTACAACTGCTTCATCAACGTTTTACTCATATGCCTGCCGCACACTAACACGGTTGGGACATGCGTAAGTTTTTCGTCTGTCGTCAGTAATTTTTCCTTTACCCACCTTTCTGGTCAGTGGTCGTTGTTTCTGCATTCAATAGTTTTACTTCCAACAATAGACTTTTGACGACCACTTGCTACTAACCATCGCTAGTCAAATAACTACATTTGGTGCGTATTTGGTCAGAAATACATGTGTAGGGAGGTATATCGACATGAGTATGCGCTTTTCAATGCAGCTTGTAAGTAAATAAACAATTTTGTATTAAGAAACAGCGCCAGAAAAGTAAGCAAGAGTAAAAATTGTGATTTGAGCTTTAACGTGGCCCCTTCTGATACCGATTTGACTGCTTCATTCTGCGCACAGTGGTGTAATCAAACAAAAAGTTATCGCTCTATTAAAATTTTGAAATCAATAAATTATTATTTTTTGTTTTCATAAACGACGTAGGCATCACTGTAGGGATTACAGTGGTATCAAAAACAGTGCAGCAGTCGTTTTTTGTTATTAGTCCCCTATTGAAGGCACCAATGGGAACCAGGTTCACTTGATCCCTCCAGTGGAGTGGTAAGATAAACACCTTTTCTTCCTCTGTTTTCAACACCAGGGTTACATTACCTAGAATTCCAACACTGGTATGTTTTCACTCATTTGGTCGATATTAATGCAGGACGGGAATAATGAGCGACTTGTAGGGTTTGGTCCTTATCCGACAAAGTCAGGCCATTTCTTTCAAATTGCCTACTTAGTCCAAGAGTGAATCTGTGATGGATTGCAAGGCTTAGATTATTATTGCTGTTAATGCTGGGACTAGATAAAAAAATTGTCAATACTGACATGGGAACCAAGAATGAAGTGCCTTCATTTGTTACCAAAGCCATTCGGTTCGGTTCTTTTCCAGTCTAAAGAAAGCAGTTCTAACGGCGCAGTTGTTGAGGCCAATGATATATGCGACATACTCAAGCAAATGTACGTCCTTGTACAAGTCTCACAGGAATACAAAATTTAGATATAGCGTTGCAGGGTAGCTTCTTTTCGTGCAGCGCTAAAAATCGACGAAGAGTTGCTGAGAATCAGTCTTTACCTCATGGATCTTTTACAAAATTTGGCGCATAGTGAATGTCAATGGTAAATGGTGGATCTAAAAGTTTTGAAACCAATCTGGCAAATCTCACTCAGTGCATGGATGAGGTAATCATTCACATATTCGGCTAAATAAAAGCTTATATTCGAGACTTTATATACTACTTCCTCCATGTTTGGAGCAAATTGCGGAGCAACTTTTTATGGAGTAAACGTTTTCTGGCTCTGCCGGTAAGTCATATTTCCATCCCTGACATTATTTAAGTGACTAATCGCTACACAAAACTCGGGAGACGGAGCGCCCATTGATATACATTGGGTATTCGGGTTCACCATCACTTCTTGATTCCTAAGTAAGTCACAGTCTTTAAACCTTTCGTAGGTGATCAAATTTTGTTATAGAACTTTCAAGAATACCACGGTCAGTCAGTTTCTCAGCATCTCGCGCCTTGCTGTCCCTTTCGACACTCGATATCTTACCCATATCGTTCGAATTCCGTTCGATTTTATCGTTTCGAGATAGGCAGTTCCATATATCTTCGTTGTTCGATATTCTTCATTGTACGATGTTCTTCTTCTTACTGCTGTTCGACATCGGTCGAATCATATTTGTTGATAAAAATTATTTTTAGAGATAAGAACACTGCCGACATATATCCGTCTGGCAAGGTTTTTGATACCGAAATCGCCTTGGAAATTGGTAAATTTTCCTTTACAGGCATCTCATGCTACAGAGAACTGTATTTTGGACGCTTAATTTCCCCTCAGTTTCGTCGTCCTCTGTGCATGATCTGCATCATATCTTACCTAGCTTGTGGAGATAATATCTCTTGCTTAGTGCTAGCAAGAGTTTGGCCTTTCTGCAATCAATGCTGTCACACAGTGTAGTTATATGACCTATATTGGGATTGCTCCAAGACCTAAAGTGCTCCTTTAGGTTCCACTGTTTTAAAAAACATTTGAATGTACTGAAAGGTTTGCGGCAATCGTTGGTAAAAACCTTACCAGCGGCGCCAACTCGAACCAGCTCATTCACCTTTTCATTATCTTCTACATTCGTGGGCATAGATGTGGATATCTTCAGGGGAAGGAGTATGTTGCTTGTACCTACCAGAAGGTTTCCTCTCTGTGAAACATTCTCCTAAATTAGCCCACTAACGGTGATAAAGGCAGGAAATGTAGAGCGGGAGTCATAATTGTACGTTAGAAACCTGCTTTGCTTCTGCACGGCCTAATCAAAACTCAAATTATTATATTACTTACTACGGTCATCAAAAAAGTTAATTGTGACACCATTGATGACACCATTGATGGTACGCCCATCCTCCACGTGTATCTATTTAATAAAATATGTCTCGTAGGGAAAGCCATCATTGAATACATTTTGTTTCCTTTTAGCGAGATGAGCTTTCTCGATTTACTTCTATTCCAGGCCAGTCACAATATCCCTATCACTTTACAACAATTGATACTCTTTCATCTAGAATTAGAATCTGCGATGAAAAACCCTCTTACACTAAGCTTAAAAGTGGAGAGCGGCATGCCGACATTCTTCTATGATTGCGAAAGTGGGAGAAAAGTGTCCTCCCTTGCAAGTTCGTCAACCATCTCGTCACCTGGTATGCTACTTTGTCCTGACACCCATATTAGATTCAGAGAGAGCTGTTTATCCATCCATTGGGAATTACGGAATGGAATTGCTTTTCATTTCTGATTTTATTGTCACATATTCCAGGGCTCTTAGCGCTGCCTACCTATTCGAGAGGATATACGTGGATCCAATTCACCGAGAGTACCATTACACCAAGACAATTAAAAGCCTCATACATGGCCGAAAGTTCCGCTTGAAAAACGCTGCATTGATCCGGAGCCGGAAGAACTTGCTATTTCCAAAATGTTTTGAGTAGATTCCCCTACGGACCCAATTTCCCACATCCATATAAAAGTGGTCAAGTTTGCATACCTAGAACAATGCTGTCCCATTGTTTTCTACCCGAAAAACCACATTATAGTCATTCGCGAAGTCAGTGAAGGTTATGCAGTAGACTATCCTTTCGGGTAAATGGAACATTCTTAGTAAATTGGCATGACTGTGGTTTGCTGCCTTCCACATCTAACTTTTCCAGATTTGTTGCGTCTACATATGGCAAAAAGGCATCTAAACCGGGTTCGATTCAAATATAGTCTGCTAGAGCTTTTAATTTATAGTTACATATAAAATTAAACAAGAAATTTAAATGATTCCACTGTTCAGTGAGTGAGCAACACCCGCACTGTTGTACATACAAACGTGTATCTACCACTTGCCGTACAATGGAATGACTTGATGTTTACTCATTGTTCACACTTTATAGCCTCACGTACATACATATGTACATACGAGTATAGCACCAGTAGGCAGTTCAAAAGAGTGCAAAGCAGTTAACTTCACTTCTGTTTAGTTAAGTTCAGTTTAGCGTAGATTTTAGTTAGTGCTGTGTTTCGCTGTTGTTGCATGAAGTAGCAGCGCACAGTCATTTGCTCCTGATTACCGTGTCGAAGATCATAAATTTGTTTATGAGCCACTTTTTACGAGCACCCATTGTCAACGCTACAATGGTAAAGCGCAGAAGGATCGCCGAGAGACGTGCGATAGGCGGCATGTGGCGTGTGCAGAGGAGTACTTGGTGGTGGGGACGATGAGTAAAGAATAAAGGAAAATAAATAAATACATAAATACATACTATGTAAGCAAGTGTAGAGAGCGTAGCAAAAAAAAAATGAAAAAAATCTATAAAGCAGACAACGTGCTTGCAGAGTCTCGCTTTTCGCATCTGCAATGCATTGTGCAGCAGCGCACAAGATCGCCGCGTCGTTTCAGCGCATGTGTGCCACAGCTTTGGCATCGCATGTCATAACTTTTGACCAAATGAAGACATAAACAGACCATGCAGTGTGTGCTCGCGAGACAAAAGGCAAGCGTAAGCTGCAACAACAACAACCACAACAACAATATACAATAAGTGTACAATAATAATAATAACGAAATGCCGAGTTTGTTTATTTTCTGGTAGCGAATTCGCGATTGCATTTTATAGCTCCACGCGCATAAACGCACACACACACACATACACACATACATTATTTATGGAATTACGAGCAGCAGTCGAACAGTAGTTACAGGCGGCTGCAAATTCAATTTACTTGTGCATAAAGTTTTATTTGTTTGGCAGACTCCTAAAGAGTCTTCATACTCGCCGCCGTGTTGGCAGAAGGTGAGATTAGAAGTAAGTTAGTCGGAATTGTGGCCATAAAGTAGGGGAAGGAGGGTAAGCATACCCCTTACCCAAGTAAACCGCAGATACACGCATAGTCACGTATACGCTGGTCACGTCATATAACGCTGTCGTTCATCGTATTCTTGCTTAGTCATTGGTCAAAGTGAGGTAACACGTAAGCTTCGTCTGCTTGACTTGCAGTTGTTTGTTGTAGTTATCATCCCAGCCACCAATGACAGTAGATATGATAAGACAGCAGCGTACACACAAAAAAAAAAAAACAATTCAGCGGCTGTTGCCACGCCTCTTGTGTAAGTATACTTTACTCCAACCCACATAAACATATTTACTTAACTTTATTTCACTTGCTCCACAAATCACACTCCTTCGTTCACCTTTGCCGTCGGCTTAACATGGTTCATCAATTCAACGTAACTTTATAATTTTTCGTATTTTTAGTGCGTGGCACTGCTGTGGTTTGCGGACAATTTTAAAGACTTGCTCGCCGTTGCAAATTAATCAGTCTTCTGACCGCAAAAGTTGCCGAGTTCGGCCTTGCGTTGCGTCTTTTGCGCTCAAGTTGCTCAAAACTCAGAGTTCCGCGTACTGGGTGGGTGAGGTGTGGGAGCGACATTGCAGCGTCTGCGGCAGTTGTCCTCTTAACACACTTCATTAGTTGAAAGGAATTCACAAATTCCATTTACATCAAAATGCAAGCAATTGTAAATTGTGCAGCTTCTTCTTCTTCTTCTTCTTCTTTTCTTGTGCAGTGGTTTTTCGCCCTCATTGCGGCGAATTGGCCAAGCGCGCGCACATCGTCCTTGATAAATCTCAGAACTTATGCACCCTACTCTCCATAATTTTCCATATTCGTGAACATATGCTACTGCTTATAAGCTAACTAGTGTGTGTTTGTGTGTCTAGGTGCTACACTGAGTTGGCTCCACCTCCACAGCGCCAATGCGCAGACGCGTAAAAAGCGCGCTCACTCGCTGCTGCCGCGCGTACGCTCGCACGCTCGCTCGGTTGTTTGGTGTGGTGTGTGCATATACACTTCGTTGTGGGTGAGCGCTTCCTCGCGCGACTTTGCTGTTCTTAATGTTGTTGATGTTGTTGCTTCAGTTCGGTACGTTCTATTATTGGCATTTACAAATGTTCTTTGTTATTGTTGCTGCTTCTGCTACGGCAGTTTGTTGTTGTTTAAGTGGTTGTGGTGTTGGTGTTGATGACAGACGAATGACAGACATAAGCGATTGTATACACAACGACAACAACGACGACGAGCAGCAGCGCACACGCTGAGATAATTCGGAGAGATAAGAGACATACCGACCGATCGACCCATGCCCGCCAGTCAGAAGACAGCATTAAAGCACCTTTGTTGGTGTGCTTCCTTTTGGGGTTGTGGTGGTGTGACGTAGTGTTGTTGTATCTATCTATGTATACATATACATATATATATACATATGTACATAAATGATTTGATTGTGGGCGGCTGTAGGGGATAGCTAGATACGCTTTTGTAAAGTAGGATGCCTCTACGCTACGCTTTAATGGCGCTCGGTGTGTGGCATTGTGTATGTATGTATGTGTTTCAGTGAATTTACGTGTGGGTGGCTGCTCTATTTTCCCTAACAAACACCACACACACACAATAACAACAATACATTTCACTGTCGCAGATAAAACGTCGTAGGTGCCGTTAGACGTATGTATGAAAAGGGGTACGGCGAGCGGTAATGGCGCAAGTGCGCCCTCGCTCCTCCTATCGCCGTATCCCTAGCTGGTGAAGAAATTCCAGATGAAAATAAAGAAAATGCAATGAAAGCTAGAATAACAACAATAACGTATTTAGCAGTTGTAATTTCCACTACAACAGCGACTGCAAATTACTGGCGTCACATCGTGTTGTGCACTACTTCTGCTGCAGTGAGCATAATAAAAAAATAAAAACAACAAATTTAGCGCTGTACTCTCGTACAGCCAGACGCGTCAGTCGCACAACAAACGACTGCAATTTGAGATAAATAATAAAAATAAAATTAATATTTCATTATCTGAAATTGTGTGGCATAACTTTCAGGCTCTGCGTTAACTCTGCACCGTTTGCTATATACATCTTTATGTACATACATTTTCTATTTATATATGTACCACAATATAGAGAAATATAAATGTACAGTAAGGCTTACCAAAAAAATCGAATTTATGGGAATTTCAAATAAGTAAAGGAACAAGTCAGGTATAGGAATAAAAGAAAAAAATCATTATAATTCATTTAAAATTTTTAAGAGAATATTAAATCTATTTAGCAAGGAAAAGTTTTTCTCAGCAAATCGAAAATCGCTTCGAAGCAGTTGTTTCTTTTAAAAAGATTGCGTTAATATCATAAGGGATGAAAATCTTGACCTCAGCTTCGCGTAATTGGGTTACCTCTCTCGCCATTTAATCATTGGGATTTACTCGTAGGCCTGCTTCTGGGTATGCAGTTACAGTTGTAAGACTATTCCCCAATTCCTACTTTTGTGCCCCTTGTACGAGATGCCATAATCAACTGGAGTGGAGTTTTGGTCTCTCTAGGATATATTCAGTTTAAGAGTTCACTAGAGTCATTTTGGAGCTTTTGCTCACCAGATATGCGGCTGCGAGCATGCATCGGTCTTCGCTATATAAATGTATTTTAATTCTCTCGTATATTCTCGTAACGAGGATGTAGTACACTGGGCTCTTGGGATTTGCCACTTAGATACCTGCTCCAGCTAAACATGCCACGTCTAGGTACCATTTGGGTCCGACGGAATAAAAGGACCAAAGATAGCTTTTCATGAGCGCTGTTCTCGCCAAGATGTCAAAATTGTGCTTCTATTGTGGACAAAGAAGGTACATTCGGCAAAACTATCGCGAAATTTCAGCCTTCTTGTCTAAACAATCGTTTGAGATTGATCGAACGAAACCCGAGATATATTGTAATACTCGGATGACATTTCTCAAGCATTCGAGACCTGCGTACACTCCGAGGACAAAACATCTACCCACGAACCCCTAGCAGGAAAAAATATAGCTTTTTACAGCAAAAAATGATCGTCATTATAAATAAAGAAGTTCGAAAAGCTCAAAACAAAACAGATCGAAACAGATAGGCAGTTTCCTCATCGACTTGCACTCCTCGCTCGAAAATTTATGAAAAAATGCGGCGACTTACAGAAGCTTTCAAGACTCCTGCATATTCATGTTATATAGAATTTATGGATGCTGAATGGCTGTGAAAATGAAACCTCAGGAGATGATGTATACGATGCCCTAATCAATTAACAGTAGAACAGACTTCCTGTTACCTGTCTATGAAGAACTCCGAAGAGTAATCATTGGCCTGAAGAGCAACAAACAGTGAAGGGAGCCGATGACTTACCAGCTTGGCTATTCAAATATAGCGGCGAAGGAGTAACCGATAACTTAGGTAAAGTATCTGATGAAACTGTTACAGTTAAATACCGTATCTTGATATATACATATATATTTGACGCTTTGTAACCGCTGAAGCTCCTCCTCTCATATGTAGTTTTGCGTCTTGATGTTTTTACCAAAAAATTGAAGGCACTTATAGTTTATTCTTAGGCGCCTTCGAAGGATTTTTATGAGGAGCTTTTATTTCATGTATACACTCGGAGGCCTTGACACTTCCTGTCGGTGGACGACCGGAATTAGAAAAATTAATTTTCTGTAATTTTAGAAGTTGTTCGAACCTGGACTCGAACCCTGGCCTTCCGAATAGCAGTACGCAAAACTAACCAATCGGCCTTATCTTGATATATAGTGTAAAATTTGTTCAAAATATGTAAGAGTTTGTAAACCTTTAAGTAAATTTGATTTCTAGAATCTTGCAGATCTAAAAAAGAAACATTTTTTTCAATCTCAATTAATTTCTCCTCAAGTAGGCAGTCAAAATGTAATGTATGTTAATGTATAAATAAGTAATTCATTACATCGCAGTGTAACTGTATATATATTTATGTTTTGATTACTTTATTTTCATTTACTTATTTCTATATTTACTCTCGAAATGAATTTGCTTTTGTTCAGCCGAGCTGGACATCCTTAGAAGTCGTGCGGCAGAGGGGGTGTAATGGGGACATTTCAATAAGACTCACATAAATCGAGTCACGGACAAGTGGGCGCGCGCATGGACAAATGGCACAATTGAGTTTAGATAAATTGAAACGCCTTGACTTGGAATGAATTGAAATGAAATGAAATGAAATATTGATTTAATTTCATTTTCTATTTGTATATGCATAAGAAATGCAATAAAATGCATACATACAAAATAAAAATGTACTTATTTAATTTTGAGTTGCTAGATGCAAGATTAGAATTACATATTAATATTTCATTTGTTATTTGATTTTAATTTAAGCTCTCTACAATAACTGCATTCGTGTTGTTATAATTTGAAATTAAATATTTAAGATATGCGGAAAATTGAGTTTTGTGTTTTGTTTAGTTAAAAAGATTTGATAATAAATATTTACATGTATGAGTACTGAATAAATGTACATATAAAAATTAATAGCAATTAATGCCATGCATTAGAAAAAATAAACTTTATTTACAAAAAAAAATATATTTTTTTTTTCATAAGAACTAAAATTCAAGATATTCATTTTCTTATTTCACAAAAATTATAAAATATTTATATAACACAAGCATAAGTAACACAGTACTTCGTTGCTGAAGTACCCACCAAAAAAAGTTTCTGTATCCTTACTTTTGCCACTGCAGGTTTTTCTGACCTCACACTTTTGTTGGCTCATAAGCAATTTTGAGCACCTTTTCACACAGCACCTTGAGCACAGCTATGTCTCCATTACCATAAAAAATATTGTTTTGGTGTATTCAGCAAAGTTTGAGATATTGAATGAGAGAAAAAAAATGCAAAACCAAGTTGGTAAAAAGTGCATAAATTTCACCATTTTTGAGCATTCTTGGTTAATAAATCAGCTACGCATCCATAAATATGTTATTTTCTTTTAATGTTTTTCTTTTTTCTAATCAATCTAATTGTTTACAATTCATTTCTTAGATATAAAGATATGAGTTTTTGATTGGTATTTATAGAAAAGAGTTAAAAATTGTTAATTTTTAATATTTTTTGAAGTTGATGTCTGTGATTATGATAATTTCAATCTCTTCGTGAGTGGTTATAATTCATCATCCCCATCAATATCTGAACTAGATAAAAATGGGATTCAGTGGAATATCTTCTTCAGTGTATACTACATATCTAGTGGTGAGGATTGGATTGTCATTTCCTTCATCTTCATAATCGCTTCATTCACGCGACTAGCACCATATTTCTGCGAACAGTGCATGCCTTTTTTCCCTTGTTTGTTGATCTGGTGAAATCGGTCACCTTGTCTATTCGATTCTTGGGAAAGTTGTTGCAAAAAGGCCTCAAGCTGAAAGTAATGAAAATATAATTTCCATGTCATTGATACACCGATCTTTTCGAGGAAACACAATACAGTACCAACTCTTCTCTTTATCTTATTTGCCTGTACTCGTTTCACCCCTAAAACTCCCTCAATTATGATATAACATATATTTGTTAGTATGTATGTGAAGGCTTCGATTTTCATTAATTTTCGTATATATGGTTCATCAAGTATACTCTGTTCAAAGCGAAATAAGCACTTTTTTAATTTATTAGCATTACGAATAGAGCGCAGTGAAGTAATGTATGTAGATATAAATATATTAATAAACATTATTATACCTATCACCTTCAATTTCTTTCACTGAGTTTCGGAGAAATGATCTTCAATCAATCAAGCTACTGTCGCACAAGTAAGCTACTTTTATTAGCTACTAGCTGAGATCATATTTTTTAGATGGTGGGTATTCATTCAGAAACTGTTCATCCTTTTGGTCAAACAGATATTTTAAAACGTTTACTTTTGAAAGCTTTTGCAAATTAAATTTTCTTGCAAAATTACATAAAGTTTTATTGAATAGACGAGACTATATGTACTTAAACTTGACACATGCTTCCAAAGTAATTTCACTCTCGAAAGAAAATGTACAGAAAACTCTATGGTGAGAATTAACCTTTTAGATTTAGCTCGATATTTTTTGTTTTTATCTACGATAGTTGGTCTATATCACACTGCATCATGTGCCTGAAGGAAAAGATGATCGATAAAACGAAAGATTAATGCACCGACCAGCGTGCAGAGGGACTTCTCAAGAGTGGGATGTATTTTACAAAGCTGCTGTGGTCTCTCATAGGAAATTAACTTCTTATAAAGTTTGAAGGTAAATTGTGTATGTAGATGACATAGTGATGTTAATGACTGCAAGTTCCTAGGCAATATTTATGGGTAACATGGAGAACGCTCTAAAAGTCAAACAAAGATGGACTACATAAGCGAACTTGGAGGAAAATGCCGATAAAACGAATAAGGTACCTTTGAAAAGAAGGTACAATATCCTTGCATGAAAATCTGCGAGTTTCAGAGGGGTAAAGCTAACAGTTATAGAAGACACCAAGAATCCAAGAGTAACTTTGCACAGCCAGGTGTTGTGGCTCAATGTTGAGGCCAAGGCGACCTTTACGCCTCTGAGAACTTCCTAGGCGCCTGGGAGCTTATGCACTGGTATTACACAACAGTAGTCAAGCATTGCACTCTGCATAACTGGAGCGCTAAGAACTACTACAAACATTGCATTGCAGCGAAGTTAGCTATGAAATTGTTGGTGTTGGGTAAACTTTCTGTTAGAACCTTCGAGCACAACTCGTTAATCAAAGGTATGGATCAGACATCATACTTTAACTGAAAAAAGGGTTCCAAGCGCCATAAAAGGAGGGTGAATGGCGGCAGAAACAAGCGACCGGTAAGCGGGACTATCTAAATTGATGGATTGTTTCCAAACTACTTCAGTATTTTCCAAGCGGACAGCCACTGAGCTTGCGAACACCGCAGAAACCTACATGGAAAACATCTGCATATACATTGATGGTCAGGCGAAAGTTGAAGTAATAATCTCATATCGTTTTATGTCAGAAAACCTCTTCAAAAGCAGGGGCGAAATGGATAAGTTGGCTGCATGGAGGCGACTGCATTTCTATTGGCTTCCAGGCCACAATAGCACCGTGGGAAATGAAACAGTTGATGAATTTGCCGAAAATGCCACCTGCTTGGCCACCGAAAGGGTGCATGAACTTATTCCATACGGATCAGGGTGAGATGGAATGCCTTAACGGCATGCAAAACCTTCAAAATCATGGGTAATGGCAGCGAAGAACAGCACACCTATATACAGAATACATGTTATCGAAGGGATGGAGGAAGTTTCGTAGTAAATGCATTGTAATCGATAACTGAATTGCCTTGCCTCGGCATAGGCTTAACAATGAATAACTTTGGTATATTTTTAATGCATCCTGATTTTAATGAATTTGGCACATTACTGCGATCAATTATTTTATTAACTATCACCATTGATTTTTAATAATATATATTTTTAGATAAGGCCAACTTTTTAAATAACTTTTTCCTAGAATCCGTAAGAGACGTACAAAACAGCATTGAAGTTCGAGACGATGATGACTGTTGCATGTTTAGAATGTCAACAAAGCTTCAAAACAGTTTCGTGCTGAATGAGATTAGCGCCCAAGACATGGAACTTGCGTTGACAAACATTGTATTAAACAAAGGCTGTGGACACGACAATATACCACCAAAAGCACTATTTTTGACAAAAGATATTATAGCACCCTATTTTACACAAGCCTTTAATAACATGGTTAGAAGTTCTACTTATCCAGGAGTTCTCAAAATTCATAAAGTAATACCAATTCAAAAAGTCACTCATGCAAAAAAAGCTGAAGATTACAGACCGGTTGCTGTTCTACCAATTATAGATAAAGTTTTTGAAAGGATTATATACGATCAACTTATGTATTTTTTGGAGTAAGAAAAGGTGATGTTTCCTTATCAATTTGAGTTTAGAAAAGGTTGTGGCACTGAAGAGGCGGTGGTCAATGTTGTCAATATTATTTGCGACGGCTTAGATCATGGATATGCTGGTGTAGCTGGCATGTTTTATGATTTCAGCAAAGCTTTTGACCTCGTTGACCATCGTATTTTATTGCAAAAGCTAAAATTGTTAGGCATAAGAAATAAGGAACATAAACTTTTAACAGACTATTTTGAAAACCGAAAACAATATGTAGAAATCAATGGGTTAAAGAGTTTCTTAAAATCAATTAGTTGTGGTGTACCACAGGGCAGCGTCTTGGGACCATTACTGTTTAAGCTGTATATAAATGACATTAAGAATCTTAATTTGTATGGTCGTCTCGTAATGTTTGCAGATGACATTAGCTTATTTTACCCGTATAAACATCCCGCAGTTCTTAAGATTCAGATTGAACACGATGCTATTGCTATCTCCGAGTATGCGCGCTTACATAAATTGGTGTTGAATGCAGGTAAAACTAAACTAGTCAGGTTTAGACCACAAATAACGCCTCAAACAAATCTGGAGTTCAGTGTATTTCTTGACGGAAGGGAGATTTTTAAGGTGGACACCGTTAAATATTTGGGAGTTCATCTCGCTAGAAACTTATCTTGGGCCACTCATATTGATGCAATAAAATCTAAAATTTCTCCCGCTATTGGAATTCTCTATAAGTTTCGTAATAAGCTTACAACGCAAGTTAAGTTGTCCTTATACCAGTCTCTTATTCACAGTCATTTGTCGTTTCTTCCAATAATATATGCCCATAAGGTAAGCAATGAAATAAGATCCCTCCAATCGTGTCAGAACACCGCACTAAAACTTGTTTTTAACCTCCCAAGAATGCATTCCACATTAAGTCTCTTCAATGAGTATGCGAAATCGATATTACCAATAGTTGGCTTGTATAAAAAGCAACTTTTAATTTACGTTTATAAAAATATTAATAATGTGGGCTACCATGTTTTAAGATTTGGTCGAAATCAATCAGTGTTCAATACGCGAAACTGCGAAATGCTTAGAGTAGTTAGATGTCGATCAGAGACTTCTAAACAAAGAATAGAATATGCGGGACCTAACCAATATAATAAATTGCCCAATAATATCAAAACGTTGAGTCGTATATCTAGTTTCAAAATTCAGCTAAAGCGCTATCTTCTAGATAGCGTCGAATCGCTTCTTAATTGAATCCTCAGATTAAAGGCTAAGTAACTATTCTTCATTAAATTTATATTTTATTTTTATAAATGTATGTTTTCCAACCTAATACTTGTAAAAGCCAGATATCCTCTATCAAGCCAATATGGCGCAGAGGAACCGTACTATGTAATTGCTTAGATATATGCTTGTATTTATTGTACAATCAATTGTCTTTGTTAATAAAGTTTTGATATATAAAGGGTTTAAGGTCTTGAAATGTGGGAAAATCCGCTAACTCCATCGTGTTCATTTGGAAACATGATTCCAGAACTTTTTCTTTGTGTTTTGGCTTATGACTAGTTGAAAGACCCATTTAAACGGTAGTTTTCTTTCGGTAAATGTCATTATTACTGCTTCTATGATATGTTTGTATTGGGCCCCAGACCTTTATATAACCACCAAGCTTGACAGTTTGGAAGCTAGGCTTTGAGAGACGTTCGCGATCAAATTGGTAGATGAAATGTTTTACCAACTATGATGAACTCTTAAAGGAATATTTTCTGATTCCTTTAATAATGGAAATTACATTTTCTGGTCAATTTTTGGTTGACGACTTCCATGGATAAGAGTCATCTACGTAATGCCGTGGATATAATGCATATAATATTCATTTATATATAGTGCATAATCTTTGATTTTGGTATGTGCTTGCTAAATTTTCTAAGTCTACATATTTGTGCCAACGTTGCTTAAGAATCCACATTTACTTTAAAAAAATACCACCGAATCACCTTGAAAGACATACATATGTATCCATATGTATCACGCATGTTGTTCCCCACAATTCCATCATTCATTTTTATAGTCCTTTTATTGCCTTTCCGGGCATGCTGCAGTAGTATTGGGATAGTAGGTCGGCGGCTGGTCTGTCTGCCTGTTAAAAATTCAAATAAAAATATTTTCTAATAAATAGATTCAAATTATGATGCGTGAAGAAGATCAAAACAATAATAAAATTACGATGCAGTGCGCGTGGCATGTCTGAGGCGGCAGATTAATATTGGAGTTGGAAATTCAAGAGAAATCGAGCTGCTAAAAAATCGGCACTGCAAACGAGCGCAGCTAATTTTTAGCAATAAAATTTCGCGCAAAATCTATTTTCGAACTAATTATATCATAATTCTTATGCTCTAATTTGACCAGTTATTTATTTACCAATTGAGGCAGGCAGAATTACGGTTAAATTTTCAATTGTGGAACGGAATAAGTAGCCAATAGGACGGGAATATGCGTATATTGTAATTGGAACATGAGTGCGGAAATAATTACATATACACGTACATGCTATACGTTTATATATTAACATATATAGCGCATCATATGCAGGGCTTTCTAACATTTATAATTTTGAAACAAAGCGGACGTAAATTATGATAAGTTAATTTCGGACTAGACAGAAATTAATTGCTCGACGTTTGAAATGCGCTGATATGAAATAAATGCTTATCATAGAAATCCATCAGTCTACGGAAGCAACCTCAAGTTCCTCAAATTTCATGGGTAGTACCCAGTGTTTTCAATTAAAATTGAGTAAAATTTTAGGGCGCAAGTTCGAAACCTCCACTTTGTAGAAGGCACTGCTAAACACTCAAATAGTGGGAATGGGATGAAACATAAGACTATAGAGGTCTCAATAAGTTGGCTGTTAGTTGAAATGACCCAAATGATGACAATAATTGAATATACACTCTTTCTAGAAACTATTACGATAGCAGTCTCTGTCTATGAACAAAGTGAAGTATTTTGAGCCGAATGAGCAAATCAATTACGATGGTGGGGATGGTAGTAAACGAAAAACGAACTGGATATGGAATCCACTTGCGTTATGTCGTATCCATGAAAAATCCTAGTTTGACTAAATTATCGTTGAAAAGGTCTACTTCCTATCAAATATCGTCTTATCCAGTATAGTATGTGAAGGATGCCCATCGTCATGAAAGTGATGGTATTATAGAAGGAAGGAATAAGTCTGCTAAATCCACTATCGGCTAGAGAATCCATGTGGTGTATTTTAAAAGACACGAGAAAAAAGACTGCACACCGATTTTTCAACTTTACATCTCACCCTGACCTGTATTTCAGATCTCTCGGTAATTTCATTATATAGAGTCTTAGTGACTTTCGTATTTTATCTACTAGTTTTTTCGCCAGACAGATGACACTTTCGGCAATTTCATCAACTATTTCATTCCCCACAATGCCATTGTCACCCGAAAACCCAATAGATTCGCAGTGGCCTCCATGTAGCCAACTTATCCATTTCCCCCTGCTCTCAAAGAGGCCAACTTTAATGAACTGTCAACACATCCGCCTTATTGCCTGCGTCACTGAAGATGGTCATGACATCGGTATATTTCTTTGGAGTTAGCATTTTCATGGACAACTTATAATTACTTTTATCGGCAAGTTCTCAGTTGGACTAAGTAGTCAAGGCAATAATTAACTTCTTTACGACGAATAAAACTCAGCGCCTCTTAGTCATTTATCATGTTAGTTCTACTGTAGGGTGTTTGAAGGAAGTCCATGAGGTTGTACTTTAGTGTATGGGATATATCGAAGACCGCAGATACTGATATTAAAGAAAATATAGATGTATGAAAGATCTATTCATTTATGCTTGGATTAGTGCTAGTAATTAAATTTGAGTACATGGGAATAGATTGGATTTCGAGGATGTAATTAGTCTTCCATGAGAAGTAGCGACACGCATGACCTCTTTGTGGATTTTAAAGCTCTTTCCACAACACGAAAAGAGCTCCCTTTATGTCGCTAAGACTGAGATCGAAAAGTATACGACTATGCGAAATGGCGGAAAGTAATACCAAAACCTCTGCTAGTATTCGGGAAGTCCTCACCGGTACCAAATGAGGCTTAAGACAAGGTACTACTTTGGACTAAGTTGACAATTCCAAAATAAAGTCCTCTCTAGACGAGCAAACACGAAACTCTGTAAGTCTGCCATCACTTACGGCACACAAGTGCGGACGATGACGACATCTTATGAGTCGGTGCTTGGTGTTTCGAAGAGAAAGTTTTTATGAAGGATTTATGGGCCTTTACACATTGGCTAGGCGAATATCACGCACCACGAGACGATGAGTTATATGAGATACACGACGACATTGACATAGCTCAGGGAATCAAGAGACAACAGCTACGCTGGCTAGTTCATGTTGTCCAGATGGTGGAACTACTCTAGTTTTGTAAGTATTCGTTGGTGGAAGCAGAAGATCTCCATTCCGCTGAAAAGATCAGGTAAGGAAGATTGCGCTTGGTATCTTCATATGTTCCGAACAGCTAAAAGGAGAAGCAACTGGCTATAATAGCGTAAGTGGTGCCCACGCAAAAAAAGAATAATAAGAATGAGTCTTTCTTCAGTAGAAGAGATTTTCACACTTATTCTCTCCAAGGTATTAAAAATAATTTCATTTCCATAAAATGCAGCAAACTACATAAGAAACTAATTTCGAAACCGAAGGAACAAAATGTGAAGAAAGAGAATGGAAGAAGTCGAATTAGTGATTTTCTGCTCCCTTTTATTAAGAGTTGAGGGCTGAGGTGAGCTACTCATAATTATGCTACATTACATTGTCCCACTTTCTAAACTCATACTATTGGGGGTGAATAGCTGGCGTTGCCGTTGGTGGTACTGGCAAAGTCACCAACTTATGAATATTTTTGGTAAAAGCGAATTTCACTTAAAACGCTTATGCACACGAGTCCTTTGCAGGTGACTTACATACATATAAATATGCATGTGCATATGTAAATATATGTTGGTATTTGATATATTCAGTATCTGTATGGTAATCGCCAACATTACTGTGCTTGCGTGACTCCATTTGCATAAAACCCACATCATCCACTAGAAAGGCCAAACTCCGTAGCCCAACTAATTCAGACTCGACGGCTGCCTACCAACGTTGGCCGCACGCGCCATTCAATCATCAACGTCTGGGTCAACGTTGTAGGCCTCATAATCATCAAGGATTGTTAGCCAGTTTGGAAGTTAGATGTACATATGTATGTAAGTAGTTCGCGAGACCAACTTCTTACAGGTGTTTGGTGGTGGTGGTGCTGCTGACTTTTTTGTTGGCAATTGTCCTTAGAATGGCGTCGCGGTCGTGGCCACGCGTTGAATGTTTTTGTGTGCTGCTTTTTGTTGTTGTTGTCACATCCGATAGTATGCCTCGCAGAAACACAGGCACTTAGTCTGCTAGCTAGACTAGCTAGTTGTTCTACTAGGCAGCCAGTAGTCAGTCAGCCAGTCAGTCTGTTTAGAAGTCAATTCATCGGTTTCTCGCTTTTCTTTTAGTTCTGTTCTGAGTTCAATCGTGCTGCCAGACACAGACCCTCACTTAGTCACTTAGTCAGTCAGTCAATCAGTGGATCTATTCGTCTATTCGCACACGGGTCATTTAGCCTTTCGTTGACTTTTTAAGCTGCGTTTTTTTTTGTATTTTCTTTTGCGTGTAGCAGGTTTTTTTTTTGTATATTTTACACAATATACGGCACTCCGCCTGCGTCTCCTTGACGGTCATTAAAAGTTTTGTCTCTTCGTATGCGTTTTGTTTGTTGTTGTTGTTGTTGCAGCTTTTTTCAGTTGTTTAGTTTGTTGTTTGTTGAGGGCGCCCGCCGTCGCCGAAGAAGTTTTTCGTCAGTCGCGTCTGAGGTGCTTCAAGGGAAACAGGTGCCATTGATGTTAGTGCTGCTTTTGTTCGCAAAAAGTACCGGTGCAGTGATTTAACGCCGCTGGGCATTTTCGTTAGTACTCGTGTGTGTGTGGCTTTGTGTATTTGTATTACTCTGTTAGGTCGGTCGGTCGGTCGGTCGGTTGGTCGGTTAGTTATTGGTATGTGAATTCTAAATTGAAAAGTGTAAATAAAGTATAAAACTTGCTGCATTACTGGCAAAAAGAAAAACAACAACAACAACAAAAATATTTACTACATAACTATGTATTTAAACAAAAGTGCTGTCAATCTTTTTTTTAGGAAATATGCATTATGCGCCGAAGAGCTCGACAGCCAGCCAGCCGGCCAAGTAACTCAAGCAGGTGATTATGTCGTGCTGTGTGTTTCACAAGTTCAGAAGTAAATTTTGCGACTTTTTATTTAGTTTTTGCAAGCGTTTGAAATGGTGTTTTGTTCAATTTGAAAGTTCGTTGGCTATTTAGCGACACTGTTACCTGGTTCAAGGTGAAGACTACGCGCGATTTCAATGCAAATTGTTTTTGTTGGATGAGCATTTTTTAAATTTTAATTAATTTTTAAGAAAAATATATACCTAATACATGGAAAATTAAAAAAAATTATAATTAATATTAAAAAATGTATGGATGATAGGAATGTTAGCCAAAGGTGGTGTGAGTTTTTTTTTTTTTTTAATAAAGTCTATTTCAGGAATAAACTTTATATGTGCTACAATCCAATACTCATTTTAGTAAAAAAAATAAGTTTAAACATTTGTTCTCGAACTTAAAAAAAAATATAGATTTAGGCTTAAGGGAAAAAAATTGTAATACAAAACGGGATGAGCACTGGTCCGTGTTTACGACTCTTACATAGGGCTGCCCTGTCCCTTACAAACTATGGGTTTCAGCAACAAAAGTCACCCTGTATAACTCAGTCTAAATAAAATAAAATTTTGTAATAAAGTTTTTCGATATTATGTATCGAACGCACTCTCTGCCAAGGAATAAAATGTTTCTTTTAACACTGAACAGAACTTTTTAATCAGTAAAAACTGTTTATCAAAAATAATTTTTGCTTTTTTACGAAGTATGTTCAAAGGAAAAGGTGAAGGTTTTGCTTACTGCTTTCCTTAATTACAATGGTGTGGTGCATCATAAGTTCCTGCCAAAACGTCGTACAATTAATAAGGAAGTTATGCAACGATCAGAATTGTGGATAAACAAATCGTGGATTCCGCATCACGATAATGCACCAGCTCACACATCAATACTTTTCGTGATTTTTTTGGCCAATAACAAAGCTGTAATCAAGCTTCAATCATCATATTCACCAGACTTGGCTCCATGTGAATTTTTCTTATTCCTAAAACCAATAAACCAATGAAAGGAAAGCGTTTTGCAGTAATTAATTATATCAATTCAGAATCGAAGAAAGAGGTGATGGCCATACCGAAGAGAACTTACTAATTTCGCGAATTTCTTCAATTTCATTAAAATCATTATACTAGGCGCTTTCTTTTGCACCCGATCTGAAAAAAACGCCTAGTTGTTTTATTTTCAACAGGCTTATAATTTGAATCTACTTCACAACACTGGTGTTTGCTGTCAAAATAATAATAAATATCAACTCAGTGTCTACATTTTGTACACATTTTATTTAATATTTTTTTTTTCAATAAACTATTAAACACAATTTTACTTAGTCTTCCGATTACTGAATTTTGAAGTTTGACTGAAATCTTAGAACGAGTGTGACGAGTAGCAAGAATTTTCCTTGGGGGGGTTTCAATAGTCCATTCATAATAGTACCAATTTTTTAGTCCGTAACTATATTAGTCAGGTGGGGCATCGGTTAAATTCACTCAAGTTACTTCTTATGTGTTGTATATTATATGTTATTCGAAAACCCACTTAGCGTTCTTTTGCATGTCAGGGGAGAAGAAAACGACTACTGTTTCAAATGTGCAACTCAACAAAGCCGGAAAAAACTCTTCTTCATCTTGGTGCGTTAATATTTAAAAACCATAAATATTAGTACATACAGTTCGGGTTCAGTCAAAATCAGTATCAAAGTGAAATAAAGCTTTTATTTTTAAATTTATAGGTGGAATAATTATTAAATTATACCAAATTAAATGGAAACTTAAATTTCAAATACATACATACGTGTAACTGAAAAATAATGACGTGTAAATTTTAATTAAAAAATAAATGATTTTCCAAAAATAAAACTATTTATTAACAATTTATTGGCAAGAAGAAAAATAATTAAATAACCAAATTGTTAATATTAATGAGTATCGAAAGTAAAAATCGAAGCAGGCTGTGTGGAACAAAAACTGGATTTTATGTCATCGATAATAGATATTATAATGCGATCCAAAGCGATTGCGCGTAAACTCAATCAAGGTAAGTTTAAGGATAAAATAGTTATTTGTTTTCTTCTCAAACCGAGATATACTACAGGAAACTTCAAGATTTGATAAGAACCTAGCAGTAAATGCGACGATTGGTTGGTTATATTTTAGATATCCCATAAAATTAGAGATTCCCTCATCCAATTTACTCAGAAAATATTTGTAGGTGTAGCTTCTTGACAAGTAAACAAAATAAAATATGATTGTTTACTTTAATAAATTAAAAAACATTTATTTATTGAAATAAAAATATAAATATTTAAACACACATAAAACGTAATGACCAAGCATTAGTTGTGAAAGATTTTTTATTATTTGCGCTAATATTCTAAAATAAGTTAAAAATTAAATAAAATAAAACAATTATTGTAGTTGCTGTTGGTCTGGTGCTTTAAGTGAATATTTTGAACAGTTATATTGTACAAGTTTCGAGCATTCGAGCAACAAGTAGTGCACGACATCCAAGCTCAGTACTTGCGAAATTCAAGATTTTTTAAAGTATTTTAAACAAATATGTTTTAATTTTTTTTACTTCTTTTATCCGAAAGTCGTCTATAGTTTTCAATTAATTTATGCACAGCGTTGAAGTCATTGCAATTTTAAAGAATTTATTAAAATTTTATTTCCAATTTGAATTTTTTTCGAATTTAAAATTTAATTTAGGTTTTTTTTGCAGAGTATTTGAATTTTTTTATATAGGTACCAAATAAATAAATAAGACTGGCCAACAAAAAGGAAATTTCTTTCTTTCCTGTGACTTTTTTGTTTCCATCACAGATTGACACGTCTTTTTTAAATACAGAAACCATTTTTGCTTTCGACAAATATATACGATTTCTACTTTGATTTGAATTTTTTCGAGACTAAAATATAATTTGTTGTTGTTTTTGTCAAAAATAAGTTGCGTGCATAATTCTGACTGTCGGATCATTACTTTGTGAATTATAGTATTTTGATTGAAGCAATTGTGAAAAAAATGGATAAAAAGGAATTTCGCGTGTTGGTAAAATATTTATTTTTGATGGGCAAAAATACTGTTGAAGCAAAAACGGGACTTGATAATGAGTTTCTGTACACCGCCCCAGGAATATCAGCAATAAAGGATCGGTATGGGAAGTTGAAACGTGGTGAAATGAGCACCGAAGACGGTGAACCCATAGGATGCACAAAAGAGGCTGTTACCGACGAAAACATCAAAAAAATTCCTAAAATGATTCTGAATGACCGTAACTTGAAATTGAATGAAATAGCGAGCACTTTAAGGATATCAACTGGACATATACATATATCATACAATTCACCAATATTTGGATATGAGAAAGCTCTGTGTAAAGTGGGTACCGCGTGAGCTCACTTCTGATCAAAAACAACGACGAGTTGATGATTCGGAGCAGTGTTTGTAGACGTTCAAGCGTCTATATGTGGCAATGGATGAAACATGGCCCCATTATTTCAATTCGAAGCCCAAGCGAATCTGAATTCTCCAGATCTGGTCTCCAACGACTATTTCCTGTTCTCAGATCTCAAAAGAATGCAAAAGAACAAATCGTACTGCAAAAATGATATGGAAAGAGGGTCGCTATAATCAGTGTATCACCCTTGAAATAAATAATGTTGAAAAATAAACAAATAAATTTTGCCAAGAAAATGTGTTTTACCAATCGTTATGCCCAACTCGTGACATATTCAAATTTGGTCCAATCAATGACTGTCGAATCCAAAATTTTGAATTCAATTATTTTGGTTATGACTAATTTCCTAGGCAAAAAGAAAACTGATAACCATTTCGAGTTTGATGAATACATTCTATAAAGTTTGTAAAAGTTTGGGTGTAACTTGAGCGCAAAAATCCACCTCGTACACTCATACTCAGACCGAGTTCCACAACATCTAGGAGATTTTAGTGAGGAGCATGGTGAAAGATGTCACCAGGATCTTCGGACAATGGAAGGGCGTTATCAGAGGTGGTGGGACTATTAAATGATGGTAGACTAGTGTTAGAGGTTGCTGCAAGATCTAAGTCGTTCGTTAAAGATAACCTTATAAAAGATCATTTGATAGTGTTCAATAGAAATTCTATTAAAATAGTATATCAATTTTCTATATATTTTTTCATCCAAATAATAAAACCATATGTTTCTAAAAGCACAGATTTTAACAATCTTCCAGTATTTTTTCAAAGTCATAAAAATACTCAATAAGAGAAAACAAATTAATGGAAACAAGACTATATATATATATGTATATATTTAAACGTTTTTGCCTCAGAGTATTTGAACTGTCAATTTTATACACATTCATATCTTATTTTTAGGTCTTTAACCTCAATTTCCTTTAAAGCTTAAACCATTATTTAGAAATACCAACTAAGCGGATGTACTCAGACAGCGGTACCAACGATTATTGGACACTAATAGTGGGTTTTAAATTTAAATTATAAGCCGCCCATTAAACTGATAAATTTTTAGGATGTGGTTTAAGATTTTTAGAGTGAATTAAAGTGAACATAATTTGAAATATGCATTTACGCATATTAACAAAAATAAAAAACCTTTTTAAAGGAATGACATCACGAAGCAATTTTTTTTTACAAAATTTAATTCGGTGAACCATTTTTCAGTTGCATTAACATTCTTCGTTGTATGCTTTTTAAATATACTTCTTCTCATTAATCCCTCGAATTAAAAAAAACATGTTTTGTCGAAATTTATGTTTTCCTGATTTCCCTTCTTTAAAAAAAATATAAGTAATCGATTTTTCTTAAATTAATGTATTTTCTATAATTTTGGATGTGGGATAAGTTGCGAAGTACGCACTGTAAATCTCTCTGTTAATACGGCCGCGAGATTTTATATACTTATATATTTAAAAATATAAAGAATTTAAAAATATGTTACTACAATTTTTTTAAGCCGAAATATTGCTTATATATATGTTATGCTTCATTGTATTGATAACATTTAAAGTACGTTTGTCAGCTACTCTCACTTATTTGTTTTTAATGGAATTCATAACAATAGATTGCTCAACATTTTTTACAGATAAAGTGGCATATAACATATGTTACAAGCGTATATAAAGTAAAATATTTGCACACGCATACGCATATATTTATGCATAACTATATCACAACAAATGTTTAATGATTTATCATAACTATTTATATAATGTGTACATATACTTCACTTTTAATTATTTCATTTTAAAACGACAATGAAAAATTCCAAAATAATTTTAAAGATATGCCATAAAACAACAGCTGACCCATGGAAAATGATACTGCTAAGAAGCAATAAGAATATATGTATACTTGTATGTAGTCGAAGTAGTTCATTTCAAATATGTCGTCGCATGACTTTCTTTCTATTGTCTCCTAAAAATACATAGATCTTTTAAATTATTCATCATCAAGATTTGGCTCATTTAATTTACATTTCTACAGAAAATACGTTAAGATGAAAAGCATTGTGCCCTAGTTTAAAAAAGACAAGAACTAAATTGAAATTCGATTTCAATTTGATTTTACGTGGTTAGAATACTGAATTTCAAACTCTTTGGTGTTTTTTGACAGAAACCTAAAGAATCGGACTATATGTTATTGCATTCCGATTTCGAGGATTTTCGGAGTCAATATTTTTTAGAATGTCCGCGTGTAAAGTACCATATTTCGCACTATTTGACGGATGTTTAACCAAAAACCTCATTTCTGAACGAATCGGTTGTATAGGGACCATATGATACAGCCTCCCGGTTTCGTTGATATTCATTGACAATGTTAAATCTATTATATGTTTGTATAATACCGAATTTTATGAGCTTAGATGATTTATAGAAGTATTTATGACCCAAAATCGCATATCTGAAGAAATCAGTTGCATGGGATTTAGTAGATCTATCTAGTCGGCTCCGACAATTGACCACTACATTACAAAAATTCATATATTTACAAAGTTTCGTTCAAATATCTCACAAACTGAAAGAATAGTTTGGGTTCAAACAGATGGAATGACAGACGGCCGGATGGACAACACAGCTCGTCATGCCGACACCATCGGTATGAATTTGGGTAGGTCTCTCTCTTCTCCTTCTGTAAATTACATACAACACCATGAAAAGTATAAAAACAATAAAACCCAAGAGAACAGCATTTATATTTTCCGTGGTGCTGATTACAGATCTGAAGTCAGATTGTTTGTATCAGCTTTCGTTTTCGAGATATAATTAAAACTCTGTTTTCAGGAAAAATCCACTTTCTATTAAGAAAAGTGACCCCGATAATGTTCCTCCATAGTTTGAATGTCTCGATGGAATCGTTCCTCTTGTTCTTCACTCAGATTAACAAGATTTTCAGGAAAACGGTCCAACTGGTTTCGGAAGTATTTTTTTCATAGAAAAGTTTTGTAACTATTAAAGGTTTGATGATTTATCAATCTTATTAGTTGTGGTCCATCGAAAATTCCGACATTAAGTTTCACTATGCTCAAATTAAAGAACTTTTTAGAGATGTATTTGAAACAATCACTATTTCTATTTAGTTTCCCGAAACCATAGATTGCCTGGAAGAACAAGCTTCTGTAAACCAGACCTCAGTCTCAGCTATGCTGTCCCACGAACGAATAAAATATGGATATTTTGTATAGTCTCATTTTTGTCCAAGAGGAAAGTTCACCTACATACTTATAAGTATACATACGTATTACACACAATATGAGGGAACTAGTACTTGTCATTGGTATCAAAAGGGAATACAAAGTAATCAAAATACACATGTTTTATGAACTTTCACACACTTGGTCTACAATTTTTGAATGTATATTCAGCACAGATATTACAAAAATAGTTGGGATAGTTTTTATAAATCTTTCACAACGTAGAACATTGTATTAAAAAAACTTTTTGAGAAAACAGCAAACAGTATTAGGTTTGTTCAGCTAAAGGTTGTATGAAACGGCATCGAGATGCTATCAAACATTATGGGAAGACGAGCCGAATCAACGTAGCCATGTCTCTCTGTCAGCTCGCTTGCCTGTCCGTGTACGCGATAACTCAAGTACGGTTGTAAAATATTTCGATGTGGTTTGGCTCAGGCATTGCTTTGGCACGAATAGGGGCGCAATTGCGAATGGGTGTAATCGAACCCAATTCACGCCAATCTCCCATATAAACGTAATTTCGAAAAGTAGGAAAATCCGCGATTATTTAGGGGTTAACTCGAAAATATGAGGGGTGGAAAAAATTACAGGTGTGCAGTACGCACACCTTCTTTTGGGCCCTTAAGTTTATATCAGAAACCATCTAACATAATTTGATAAAATGTCATATTTATAATTCCCATGGCTCTAGTATGAACACGATTTGCATGTGAGCGTAATCGGTCAACAACTACGCCTTTGTCTGATATAACGGACCATTTGCTTCTCAGCATCATCTTGACTCAATATCGGATATTTAACATCATCTAATATTCGGTTCCATCCGAACTTAATCTTCCATACTTGTTTCTTTTTTTAAATTAATTATATTATTTTTGAAAAAATTTTTTGAATCCGTTTTCGCTCATTGAAATTGAGCTCGCAATTTACTCTGAATTATGGGCATTATTGATAATTGTATATGAATTGACTAATTGCGCAAAAAAATTGTGCTGTAAAAAATATGTCAGACTGTTTACTGATAAACATTAATATAAAAATATTATATTTATGTATGTACTCGTACTATTTTTATCACTATACAATGTGTATTTAAATACCGAAAAATTCGCGGAAATCAGAATTAAATAAACAAAAAAGGCTAAAATTCCGAATTTTAGATAACCGAAAATTTTGTTTTACGGGAAAAAAAAGTCGACCATATACTGGGTAGGTATACTATACCTAAACTTTTATTCCTAATAAAAATTTTTTCCTAAAAGCCCTACCATGATAAGTATAGTGAATCGGTGCCAGAGATGTATTGGGCTTATCATTTCAGGAAATACTCGTATTGGTATGAATAAGATACTTTGATACAGCAAAATCTCTCTTTATTATCATTTTCGGAAAAATATAAATTTTTGAACATGAAGAAATAATTATTTTCTGAATAACATGTGAAGCCATTGATCTAAGTTTTGGATATGTTTTGGGTTATAATACTAGCTTCTAGAATATAAATTAAGAACTAGATCGGTTCAAGAAATTCTTCAAGAAAAGAGAGGTTAACATACTTGTAGTTTTCCGCGGATAGGTTTTGCGAAGGCATTATGAGGTTTTTCGCGTTGGAATCGAGGAATACCGCAGTCGATGGAGTAATGTGTTGTGCTAGATATACCACGAAAATGACATACAAGATGTGCTCAAAGGAAAAGGTGAATTTTGAATTTTTTTGAAAAGTTCTTATTTATTCATCAATATCTATTTTGTCCTCTTCAAAGTAATCACCCTCGGATATAATACACTTGTGCAAAACGCTTTTACCAATCCTCGAAGCATTTCTGAAATGCGCTTTTCGGTGTGGCCAATAGCTCTTTCTTTGATTCTGACTTGATCTCATCAATTAAGGGGAAACGCTTTCCCTTTCATTGGTTTCTTTAGTTTTGGGAATAGCAAAAAGTCGCAGGGAGCCAAATCTGATGCATACGGTGGTTAAGGCATGATTACGGTTTTGTTTTTGCCCAAAAAATCACGAATAAGCATTGATGTGTGAGCTGGTGCATTATCGTGATGCAAAACCCACGATTTGATTTTCCGCAATTCCGATCGTTTGAGCCGTATTGCTTCACGCAAACGTTGATAACTTCCTTGTAGTATTCCTTATTAACTGTACGACCTTTTGGCAGGAACTCATGATGCACCACACCATTGTAATCAAAGAAAACAGTAAAACCTTCACCTTTTCCTTTGAACATACCTTGTACTTTAGCGAATTAAAAGACAGGAGCTTCCCTGGCTAGGTTATGCCCCCAGATGGATGGAAACCGGCCAGCTTTGAAAGCGTTCGATGGAGAATCCGCTGATCGAAGCAGAGAAAAAGGGAGACCCGCATTTCGGGGGAAACATCAAGTGGAGAAGCATCTAGCTTAGCTCAAATTGTCGCTGAACGGCCGAGAGTAAAAATTAATTTGGCGCTGTTGTTAACTCAGCTATAATCGCGACAGCGGTGTCAACGCTAATAAAGAAAGAAGATTTAAATTCTTCTTTGTTTTCTTTATTTGAAAAGGCGGGTTCACTTTGTCCGAAACCTCGTTTGGTAACGAATGGTTCGGAGAGGTCCTTCCCGATCCTGATGGAGCATCTGGTGTGACTCAACTTCAAAGTATTTTCATATATAAAATATATAAGAATATTTATATACTTATTTTCTTATCGGTAATATTTTCCTAAAACACATGTATGTAATTAGTACTCGGTGTTAGGCCTTATCAGCTTATTGCTTTCTAAGAATTCTTGCTCGCTGATATACAAAAGTAACGATTTTATACTGATCTAAAAATTTTATGCAATGCATATATATGTATGTGGATATAAATGTAAGCATATATTCATTTTCAGCTTACAAGTGAGCGGTTAGCATCATTAGCATGTATATTAAGAATATGACAAACGGTGAATTCCCTCTTGTGGGATGCTACCAACCATATCCATTTTAAACATATCTACATATGCAATATATTATATACATATGCATATCTGTATGCAAATATACTTGTAATTCATCTACGTCTTCTGACATCTGCTCTTGTCCATGCGACTTGAACGTGAGTTAAATAATCGACTGGACCTCCATAAGCGTGCACGCTGCCAGTTATCAGAGTTCACTAGTACATACAAATATATGGGTTCTTAAAATACGGGTTGTCTCAAAAGATTATTGGGAATTCATGAAGGGTGTTTCCAATATGATAACGAAAATTCCCGCAATTTGAAATAATATAAGCGAATTGTTACTGAGAGAGTCGTGTTTTTTAAATGTTTTCTCGATTTACCATCGGATAAAATTCGTTGGATATTGTGGCGAAAATGCCAAGCGAATGTCAGATGAAAGAGAGAAGCTAATAATGGCGCAGTAATGCGAGCCCTGGAAAGATATGGTAGCGAGTACAGGAGGAAAATTTACCAGATGGAGCTGGAAAAGCGTGACCAAGAACACAATGAATCTCTGCACTAATATGCTTTTGAAATCGAGAGATTGGATCATTTAGCCATTGGGAACACATCTCGTGCGCATCTCGAAAGAGTAAAATTCCAGAGGCTTATCAGCGGAATTAAAGACGTGTACACCAAGCGAGGGACTTATGCGAATCCAAAGTTAACATTCGCTGAAACTGTTGCGTATGCTGAGACACGTGAAACAGCGGCACTGTTATGTAAGCCAGCCTACAAAGTGAAGCGTTTGGAGGTAGAAACACCAGATGTGAGGACTGAAATATTGAAAACTCTGAAGTAGATAGAAGGAATGAATCGTTCTGGTGTCAAGAATTAAGCTGGAAAGTGCTTCAGTTGTGGAAAAGGAGGTCACTTCGCACGCGAATGCAAGTCGGGCTCCAACAGCCAGGAAAGCCAGTGGAAACGATGCTCAAAAGCGTCCGGCTAATGACATTTACAAGAGCAGAAGAGTGGGAGGAAAGCCACTTAAGAAAATGTCAGCAGGAAGATCCAGACTTGGAACTGGTAATGCACGGATTAAAGGTGAACAGACGGCCAAGTGAACAACAAATTTTAGCGGAAAGTCCTATCGCGAAGGCATACTGGGCAAAATGGAACACTTTAGAGTTGATAGCCGGCTGTTTGCATAGAGTATGGGAAAATGAAGATGGCCAGTGCTCTAGAAGGCTAATAGTAGTTCCAAGGTTGAGAATTCCGGATATTCTTAAGGAATTCCACAATGGTCCTAGTGGAGAGCATTTAGGCATTAAGAAAATGCTGGAGAAGATCAAGCAGCGGTTTTATTGGATTGGTTGTCGTCAATCGATCGCTGAGTGGATTGTTAACTGCAAGGGGTGCATAAAAGTGAAAGAGCCAAAATCCCGAAGCCATCACAAATTGAAGGCCAGGTATGACAAATCGATGAACTCAGAAGGCTTCCAAAGTGGAGATTTGGTGTTGCTGTGCAGTCCACAACGGAAGAGGGGTTGTCCCCAAAACTTCAGTGCGTTTGGGAAGGTCCATATAAGGTAATCAAACGGCTAAATGACGCAGTGTATCGAATCCAGAATGTTGGGAGACCAGGAAGCAAGATGAAAGTGGTCCACCTAGAGAGGCTTGCTGCGTTTGGAACAGCGAATGTGTCTGATCGGGACGATCAGACTTAGGTGGAGGGCAGTGTAGCGAAAATGCCAAGCGAGTGTCATATGAAAGAGAGAAGCTAATAACTGACATGTACTATTTGTTGGTAAAACATCAAGACGCAAAATCACAAATTGGAGGAGGAGCTCGGCCGAAAGTCGCTTCAGCGGTTACAAAGCGCCAAATATATATATATACTAGAGTGTAAATCGAGTACATTCGTTACCGAGGTCGATTCGATTATTCCAGGCGGTTGGTTGCGAACAACCGAGTGATATATAAGGGCGACACACAACTGCAGAGAGTCAGTAAGTGGATTAGTCGTAAAGTAAACGCGTTGGTGATTACATTACAGTGAAGTAATAAGAAAGAGTACATTGTGAAAGTTGTAATTCAAGTAATTGTAAATAGTGAAGTGAATTGTAATTGAATTGTGAATTACTGAGTAATAAAAGGACATTTAATAAATTCTTTATAAATAAAGAAACTGCAAATAAAGTTGGTGACTTTTATTTAACAATCCAGAGATCGTACCCGAAGGATTTGGGAAATCATCGAGGTTGAATCAGCAAAATCGTAACAATATAATACAATCAGATCAGATAAATTACACTTTGAGATAGAAGAGTAGCTGCTTTTGCAGACAAAGCAGTCTTGCGATTTCCGGTGATAGTGGCGTGTGCAATTAATGCCAATCTATCGATAGAAAGGTGAAAAATTTCTTATCTGACATATAACACACCATAAGTGAATCCAGGATCGTAAAAGCCGCTGTACTGTCACAGATATTTCTTCCACTTACCCCAGAAATCAAATTGAAAACCACAGCATTGACTTAATAACTTAATAATAATGCTGGTAAATCAGATAGAGATAACATTAATATCAATAGTTATAACCATAGAAGCCTTCTCAATAATCTCCACTTTCAACCAACTTACTACTACTTGATAGCTACCCATTAATTTCTAATCCCATCTCTACAACATACAATCAACGATATTCTTGTTCCCTCCACAATGGGCTTCCTTGTAATAGAACCTAGGAAGACGGAATACTTTAATACCAAATAGAGCAAGGTAATTCAGCATTCACCATTAGTTTCATAAAAACAGAGCAGTCCAAGAGTCCAAGAAGAATCATACCACTACGCACTTCTTGGTTTTAGTCCAATGTTCGCTCACCTGCCATGAGGTTCATTTTTTCCAGGAAAGCATCGTAGGTACTAAAAAGTATCCACTAATTAACTGGTGTAACGTTCCCAATGCGCACAGAGCACCCAAGAAAATTTCCCTAAAACTGGTGGATCGGTTTTTTGGAAATATATGTCCAAAAGACTCTTCTTTAGCTTGCATCCCCTGGTTTTCAGCAGTATTAATAAGATGAAAGTCTTCCAGGGCGTTAACGGATATCAAAGAATTCTCTTTCGAGGAACCAAAGGCATGTACAGCAGGTTCTAAAAAGTATTGGTAATTGCAACATCGACTTGTCAGAACTTTGACTCTGGTCAATCTGAGTACTAAAGTGCCTTTGGAAAGTCGGAAAGCTCTTCCGAAATAACCGTAACAAAAGCTATTGTAAATTTCCTGTTCTCACTCAGTATGCATTAAATAAGTAAGGAGGACCAAGTTTGCGTGGAACAGAAAATTAGGTTAGATGCTCGTCTAAACTTTAAATTCCGCACATCCAGTCTACAGATCGGTGAAAACTTAAAGATGTTTAATATGGAAATGTAGAAGATTTCAGTCATTTTCAGTAGGAATTTAATTAGCATTAAAAGTAGCATATGCCCTAGTTTGGTTCTGTCGATTAATCCGTTTTATGAGGCAAAACTGTAGAAGTTGTTGCCCGATTGCGCCCATATTCAACTCGTGTTCATACTAGACCATAGGAATTATAAATATCAAATTTTACAGATCGGATTTTGAATTGATTACAAAACATAACCATAGAACAAAAAAAGAGATCTAGTTAGTGGCTTTGTATTAGGTATCCATTGGAGAAACTAAACCTTTTTTGTTTTATATTTACTTACTATAATTAGTACTTTCGGTACCACGGTTTCGTGTAATTCTTGTACCTTTCTATAAATATATCGATTTTGATATCATGTCTTCACAGTGAAGATGTTATCCCAATGATATAAATATATTTTGCTACATTTGTGGAGAATACACAGCCAAAAAGTTCAAGAAAATTCAGATTTTACAAAAAGTGCATATTTTTCGTATTTTATGTCGAAAATTGTAGACGAAAACAAGCCTTTCATACTTCAAATTGTTTGATAATATGCTATGAACTTGATACAGTGGGTATGTGGTAAAAGAAGTCGAATGAAAAGACTCCGCATAATGAAGGTAGCAAAAAAAAAAAAAATACTGCAGTGACTGCTACTTCTGCTGTGACGATCTTCATGGCGTTAATGTTAACAAAGTGAATTATTTAGACCCACATTTGGCTAGAAGACATTTATCATATTTAGAGAAAGTACCTGATTTCAAAAGGAGGAGCTTTTGTGTGGATCTGAAAATGGTTAACTTTTTATTAGCACAACAAAGTGGATACAATAAACACCTACCTTTTTTTATCTTATGTGGAATAGTCACGTCAAGCATCAGCACTGGATGAAATGAGTTTGATCCGCACGTGAGATGTTGGCAGTGGGAAAGCAAAATATAATAAACCCTTCGCTGGTTACAAGAGATTAAGTTATATTGCCTGCTTCGCCCATTAAATTAGGTTTAATGACACAATAACAAAGCGGCGGGAGCCGATGGCTTACCGGCAGAACTATTCAAATATGGTGGCGAATAACTGACAAGGAGCTTCTTTGTAGAATATGGTCGGACGAAAGCATGCCTGACAAATGGAACCTATGTGTGCTCTGCTCAATCAAAAAAAAAGGGAGACCCCACGGTCTGCGCCAGTTATCGTGAGATAAGTCTCCTTAATATCGCATATAAGGTCCTATCTTTTTACAGATTTTAAAGCTGCCTTCGACAGCACAATAAGGAAATGCCTCTGGGCCACTATGTCTGAATATCGTATTCCGGCAAAACTCTTACGGCTATGTAAACTGACCCTGGATAATACCAGAAGCGCAGCCAGAATTGGGAAGGACCTCTCCGAGCCATTCGATACCAAACGAGGTTTCAGACAAGGAGACTCTTTAGCGTGTGATTTCTTTAATTTGATGCTGGAGAAAATAATACGAGCTGAAGAGCTAAACAGACCAACAAAACAGTCATCGCACTCGCGACTTGGCTACACGTCACTGTTTGCAGTCTCAACTTCGAAGTCGTAAATAATTTCGTCTATCTGGGAACCAGCATTAACAACACCAACAATATGAGCCTTGAAATAAAACGCAGAATCACTCTTGCCAACAGGTGGTACTTTTCACTGAGTAGGCAATTGAAAAGTCAAGTCCTCTCTCGACGAACCAAAACCAAACTCGCTCATCATTCCCGTCCTGACATATGGTGCAGTAGCCTGGACGATGTCTACATCCGATGAGTCGGCTTTAGGAGTTTTCGAGAGAAAAGTTTTGCGGAAGATTTATGGTCCATTGCGCGTTGGCAACGGCGAATACCGCAGACGACATTGACATAGTTCAGCGAATCAAGAGAAAGCGGTTACGCTGGATAGCTCTTGTCGTCCGAAAGGGTGAAAGCTGTGCAGCTTTGAAAGTACTCGATGAAGGACCCACTGGCGGATGCAGAGGAAGAGGAAGATCTCTACTCCGTTGGAAGGATCAGGTGGAGAGCGACCCGGTATCAATTGGTATTTCCAACTGGAGCCAAACAGCAAAGAGAAGAAACGAGTGGCGCCCTATTGTTGACGCCAAATAAGAAGAAGAAGAGACATAATTTTTGAGAGCTCTAACGCCACTAAGAAATGTTTTCATAGCGAAAATTCCCCAGTCTCAGCGTAGAAAATATAAAAGCGAACTACTTGCGCGGAGCTCGTCTGTTGAAGTTATTAAAAACATTCTGGGAAATCACGAGTCAAGTAACTTCTTTGAATATCTTAACAACATGCTGAACAATTTTAAAAGCTTCAGATATAATATATCTATTAAAGTGCACCTCCACAGTCAATTTGAAAAGTTTGCATAGAATGTTGCGCTTTCACCAGAACTTAAAATTTGTTTAAGTTTAGTATCAAGAACGATGAAATCAGCAAAATCTTTGATATTAATATAATTAGTATAGGGTCCCATATTTAAACAAAATATTACAGCTTCTCGACACCAAAACCACTGTTGGCCGGCTTTAATAATATATCTATTCCGTCTTGAAAATGTATCTGCTTTATGGCGTTTACAAAAAGCGTTTGACGCTAACACAAAATTTTATTTTTGCAATCAAACAATTTGAGTTTAAAACAAGAAAGAAGGCCTGTCTTCGTTCAGCCATGCCCTTATACCTTTCGTGAACATATAAAATCTATTGCAAAATGCATAATTCGATTTCGAAGATTTTTCAGTACCAATACTTACTTGAATTATATGTGTAGATTACCATATTTCATCCCTTTAGATAATTTTTGCAAGGTTTTTTGACCCAAAAACTTATATATGAACAAGTCGGTTGTATGGGAGCTATATGATGAAGTTCACCGATCCGGTCGGTTCTAACAAATAATCAATACACTACAAAAATTCATCTGTTTACTCAGCTCGTTATTCTGTTATGAACGGCATACATTTCTATGGGTCTATCTCTTCTACTTCCAATACTTACATACATATCTCGGTGCAAAGCTTATACACTATTTAATGTTCATGAAAGGTATAAAAACAGTAAAAAAAATTTCAAGTATTAAAATTTTCGTTGGTTCTCGTAATTACTCTGATATGGTACTCTTAGTCCGAAGTTAATAACTACTACAACACCTGTACAATATAATCACACTTGCTTACAGATATTCAAACACTTGTTTTTGAACACTAGCCAAGTACCGTTATTTGTTGATTAATTCTTTATCTGTTGGTTCTGTTTGTTTTTTAGACAGTCCAGTTGTCAGTGAGGTTATCTCTGGTGGTGTGTTAATTTTTATTGCATTCATAATTTTTTTTTCTATAATATCATGCATAACACACAACTGTACTATATATAGTGTATGCCCTGTAGGAATTGTGTCCACTGAAATTTATAAGATTGTACTCTTTCCATTTAGCTCTGAGTCTTTTACTATAATGGCTCGGACACGTTCTTGCCAGTTCTGACTGAGTTTTGGTATTACGTAGATTTAGTTGTTATAGATTGGCGGGAATACCAAATTCCGACACAGCGGCATTGAGGTAGCTCCTTTTCGTGCTGGGTAGTGTAGGGGACTTCCAGGACTCTTCCAGGATTTGCTGTGTGTGTTGAATGGTAGATTTGCTAGGCCTGAAGCTATACCTATATGCTCGATCGGACCCCACACATCCAATATTGAGGAGGCTTATCGCAAGATAATTACCACAGATTGCGGCTTCCAAATTTGTATGGATTGGGCAGAACGTACCCACGTTCGGGCATGTTTTCGTCCGATCATATTCTGCAAAGATGTTGAGGCACGCACTTTGTCAGTTCTTCGGTGCCATGCTTAGATAGCTCAGTAGATTTATTATCATTTAAGCGCGCAATTGAAATTTGTTTGCGTACTTGATATGCTAACTTTTCCCTACTGGGCACTTACTTGTTCAGGCTACGCATAAAGACAACATTTATCTAACTACGAGAATATGACGACGCTTCGTCCAAACGATACGATCGATTCTTGTCAAACTCTTCAACGCGGCAATAAATTTCTTTGATACTTACTCGTACAGCAACAATTAATATTTATGTAGTTAGATGCAATAAATTTTTACTCCGTCCAAATAAATATTTGTGGGTTAAAATCAATGCAACAACAAATAATAGGCAGCCAAATACTATGTCTTAAGCAATAATAAGAGATATTTGTACACGTTGTTGTTAGCACGAGTCAAACTTAATACAAACAACAATAAAATTTCATTGGCAATAGCAAATTGTTATGTTAAAAATTTCGATGGTTTTACTGTTTTCTTGTTTAAAATTATGTAATTGCAAGCAATGTTTTTATGAATTGTAAAATATCAAAGTTTTTGATAGTTTAGCGCAGGGATACCAAAATATCTAATAATCAGGGAATTCATACTATATAAAATAAAACAATAGTTAACACATACATCTATAAGAAATCAATTGAAAATTATCCGGTCTACCATAGTAAAACACATTTTTTTGGCAAAATAAATTTTTTTATTCAACATAGTTCCCTTCAAGGGTGATATATAGCGACCCTCCAACTTTTCCATACAATTTTTTGTAGTACGATTTCTCCTTTGCTTCAAAATAGGCCTCAGCTTCGGCGATCATCCCTTCATTCGACGAAAATTTCTTCCCAGCGAGCATTCTTTTGAGATCTGAGAACAGGAAATAATCGCTGGGGGCCAGATCTGGAGAATATGGTGGATGCGGAAGCAATTCGAAGCCCAGTTCATGAATTTTTTGCCATCGATTTCACTGACTTGTGACACGGTGCATTGTCTTGGTGAAATAGTACTTTATTTTTCTTCAAATGTGAATACATTACTTGTACTATCGATAGTACAGCCAGATATCCTTGACTGCCTGCTGTACAGTTCAAAAATTTCATTGCTTTTGTGACTATATACAATAGTAGGGGAACACATGATTCTACTCGTCGTCATCTGTTTGGAAACAGTATACTTCAGTCCCCACTCTCCCATTCCCATTTTAGAGCTATTTTTAGCACATTGTATTCAAGCCTGAGTCTTTTGCACCAAAAATCTGCCCCTGTATACAAGTATATCAGAAGTTTCACGAAATCTGTCGTGGGTCAACGTATACTTATATATATATATAATTTGGTCCTAATTATGAAGTACACTCTATTTTCGACTTTCTTCGACTGTCGAAAATTGAAGATAGAGTTCGAAATTCATAGTTTCATTATTTGAAGAAATATTTACAGAATCATTTATCAGAATCGGTTGATTCGATCACTGCCATAAAAAGTACGTTGAGCAGATGTGGTAATGTCCGAAACAGCTGTCAATTATACCATTTTTCTTTGTTGTATAACAAATATTCAATTCATACCAGCAAATACGCCTTTCGGAAATGTCAGTACACCGCAGAATTTTCTTATTTTCTTATCATTTACTCTGAAGTCGTGGCATTATGGCGTTATTCAACTGGCTACAAAGCGTGTCGTTATATATCTATCTGGCCAACTTAGGTAACATAAATCCTGTTATGTGCTTTTAGCCTCCCCTACTAAAGTAAGCTAAAGTAAGTGATTGCTTCAAAGACTTGGTTAGATTCATTTATTAGGGTAGAAATATTTTCTACAAATATTCGCTTAAAATATAATAAAAAGCTTATTAAAGATATCAGATAACAGTTTAAAAATTATAAAAATAAGAGTGTACCTAGCTCTTATTCTAAAAAGCAATGGAACTGAGCTAATAAAAATCTTTATAAAGTGTGATCCAAGTAGAGGTGCCTTTCTCAATAGCATTTTTTTTCACAGATCACGCATGAGTCGTGTCAAGCTGTCATGTTATTTTCGTTTAGTATTGTTTGGCATTTCATCATGGATAGACGCTTACAAATCGTTCAAGCTTATTACGAAAATTCACGTTCTGTAAAGAATGTGTTTCGCGCGCTTCGCTCAACTTATGGTCAACATAATCGGCCTACTGAGCGTACTATTCGCAACACCATCACGCAGGATTCATTACTGAATAGTATTCGAAAAGACCACGTCCAGCACGCAGTGAAGAAAATATAGCGGCCGTAGTTGAGGGTGTACACGAAGACCGTGGAGAGTCGATTCGCCGCCGTTCGCACGAACTCCGACTGACGTATGGAACGACTTGGCGCATTTTACGTCGAGAAAATCCGACGTTTTCGAGCCAAATTTTGTTCCGCGATGAGGCCGATTTCTGGCTGAAATGGTATGTACATAAGCAAAATTGCCGCATTTGGGTCAAAGAGCAACCTGAAGAGATTCAAGAGCTGTCATTTCATCCAGAAAAAACAACGGTTTGGTGTGGTTTGGGGGCCGGTAGAATCATCGGTCCATATTTCTTCAAAAATGATGCCGGCGTGAACGTAACCGACAATGGCGACCGTTATCGGGCCATAACAACCGACTATTTGATGCCCTAAATTGAAGCTCGTGATTTCCGCGACATTTTGTTTCAACAAGACCACTTCCCACACATCGTATCATTCAACGGACTGATCAGCAAGATCGTGTGATGTCACACCGTTAGACTTTCTCCTATGGGGATATGTAAAGTCTAAAGTCCATGTGGACAATCCCACTCCGATTCAGGCCTTGGAGCAAAACATCACGCGTGTCATTCGCCAGTTACCAGTCGAAATGCTCGAACGAGTCATCAAAAATTGGACCCAACGGATGGACCTTCCGAGATGTAGTCGCGACCAACATAATCTTCAATAAATAAATGTCGAGGAATGTTCTTTCGAATGATAATAAACATTTCCCATTAAATTTGAATTTTCTGTGTTTTGTGCTTTAAAAAAGTAGGGAACCTCGAAATTGAGCTCATGTTATTTGTAACTTTGTTGCTTTCCTATTTGTAAGAGTAGGACCACTGTTAACTTGCCTTATCGATAGCAAATGTGTGATAGTAAATTGTGCAATTCTTAATCTGCATGATAAATGCAGCCAATATAAATTCGCTAAAAGATAAGCGTAATCTTCGTTGTTTGCATTAAAAGGCAGTTCGAGTTTGTTGCGTTTTCAATACACTTATAACTACAGCAATATAAATAAATATGGTGTAAAAAATTATATTTTGTACAGATTAACTGACTGACTTGCTGATTGACTTGTGACTTAGGAGATTCTCTTGCTAACGCGTTGCACGACGTGTATCTATAGTAGAAATCTTGATGGGATAAACAGAAATTAATTACTCTGACCATTGTGGATCCTCAAAATTTTCTTAAGTTCGACGAATACTAAAAATATATAATTAAATGATTAGAAAAACTGAATTGCGTAAAGTTCGCTAGTACGAGTCAATTTCCACACCATATTCATAAAGGCATTCAAGCTGGTGTGAACTAGAGCTCCAAATTTTGCTAAAGCATTTTCGAGTAGTGCGAGCATTTGAGCAACGAGCACCCGCACACCTGCTCAATGCTCACTACTTGAAAAATTTCGAGCCGAACACGTGAATTTAGAGTATTTTGACAAACACTGACATTTTTATCAAAAGTTTTTCAATAAATTTTACATTTATTTATGAAAAGTGTAAAAATCATTGAAACGCCAAAGAAATTTTTATAAATCAATTAAATTTTTATTATTTTCTGCTGAGTAGTTGAGCAATGAGCGAGTATTAAGCGAGCTTCGAACTGCTCGCAGTGCTCGATACCCGGGTATATGGAGCTCTAGTGTAAACCATTCCAAAATAATGTTAACTTTTATTTGATTAATTGAACTGAATGGAAATTTGAAAACTAAAGTTCTCTATTGAAGGACAAGGATACAACTCTTCTGGTCTTGGTGTAGATGCCTGGACAACGTTCGTAGGAGTCGGCTATAGAGCTTTTTGAGTGGCATGTTGACAGCTAGTATCGCAGACAATGGAACGATGAGTTGTACGAGTTATAGGGCGCCATTGACATAATTCAACGAATAAAGAGTTAGTGGCTACGCTGACACCCACATTAATGGAGTGGTCAAATGGTTTAACTGCAATGATAAGAAATATCTAGAGTGCTATTATTAAATCGGTTATGTTTGTGAAGATAGGCAACGTTGTTTCTTTTCCTCGATTAAGATTAACTTATTTCTGTATTTGCACTAAGCCAATTTAAGTTTGGTAATATTAAAATTTTTATTTTATAATAGTCCACTTGCACATTTGTAGTGCTTCAGCAAATTGTATGCAACTAATCTATCTAATATCTATTATCTATTCAAAATTATTATGATCAAAGTCCAAAGTTTAGACAAAAATTAGTTCAGCCACTAAGGAGCTGATTGTAGAACTTGATGATTGTCTCATAAATTGACAATTTTATTTTTATATGTATTTAAGGCAGGAAATTCAAAAAAAAAAAAACAAAGTTAGAAGAATAGCAGGCATTCTTTTATTTGGCAATACGAACGACTGGCTATCATATCAAACAATCTAATTCTAAAACAAATTTAGTATGTATTATAAAACAGGTGATCATAAACCATCAGTGATAACGTCAAATGAACCATAGACAGTTTACTGTTTGAAAAAGAAGAACGAAAAATTTGGGGTGAATTAAAAAATAAAAATAAACAAAATTGGTAATGTACAAATTTATATATATAATTTATGGCTTCTACCCATAAAGAAGATTTCCATCGCCGGTTAAGCTCATAAAACATTATCTACAATTAGACATTTATCAATAGGTGCACAAGCTAAAAAAGAAAATAAGTCAAAAATATTTAATAAAAAAATTAAAAAAAAAATCATTGAAAAACTTACTTAATATAAGATTCATATATACAGACAGTAGTTATAAGTATGTCATATGTGGTATCATTAGCTTTAGTCTGTTGCGCATCATATCTAATTTAATATTATTGTATAAAAACGTATTTAAAATCGATTGTTATTTGACATACGTGATGCCAGCCAAATGAAACTTTAAGACTTTGGACAGTGGAAAAATAGTTGTTGATTGAGATTTTGTAATTATGACAAGTGTGCCATTTCATTATGGTATATTAGTGTAGACGCAGTGGTAAAAAAGATTCAATGTGTAAAATATGCTACATATGTAACGGGTGATTCATTTTGACACACAGAAAATTCAAATTTAATGTCATTCAAAATAACATTCTTTGGCATTTATTTTTTTGAAGATTATCTCTTTCGAATGTTGGCCGCGACTACATCTCAGATGGTCCATCCGTCGGGTCCAATTTTTGATGACTCGTTCGAGCATTTCGGCTGGTAACTGGCGAATGACACGCGTGATGTTTTGCTCCAAGGCCTGAATCGGAGTGGGATTGTCCGCATGGACTTTAGACTTTATATATCCCCACAGGAAGAACTCTAACGGTGTGCCATCACACGATCTTGGTGGTTAATCGACCGGCCCAAAACGTGAAATCATCTGCTCACCGAAGTGTTCTCTCAATAAATCCATTGATTGCTGCGATGGGTGGAAAGTTGCACCGCCTTGTTGAAACCAAATGTCGCGGAGATTACGCCATATCAGGCATCAAATAGTCTGTTATCATGGCACGATAATGGTCGGCATTGACGGTTGCGTTCTCACTGGCAACATTTTTGAAGAAATATGGGCCAATGATTCCACTGGCCTACAAACCACAACAAACCGTTATATTTTCTGGATGAAATGACAATTTTGCTTTTTTACTTACCCACTGAGCCAGAAATGGGCTTCATCCCTGAACAAAATTTGGCTCCAAAACGTCGGATCTTCTTTTCAAGAGCCCATAGAGCGAAGCGATGACGCTTGGGAATGTCGAGCGGCTTCAGTTCTTGCACAAGCTGTATTTTGTACGCTTTCAATTTAAGATCTCGAAGAAAAATCCGCCAAGTCATTCCAATGTATCGCTGCCCAGCTAGATGATGATCTTGTTAAAATTGAGGTTATGACCACCGCCTTCCTCGAAAGTGCGATGGACGGGACAAGGGCTGCTAAGGTGAAATCTACTGTAATTGGCATAAAAAAAAATTGGGTGTTGGATTTGTAGAGGGAGAGAGCCTTATTCGCCAAGTTCTGGCATTCACAAAGCGAAGTTCTACAACATATCATTATTTGCGCCTACGTCCCCACTGAAGACTGCCATTTATGAACGCCTGGAATGATTTTTGGATTAAAAATTTTACTTGGCGACTTGATCAAAGAAGGTATCTTCTGCGCAACAGTCGGAAAATTCAGCCTCCATGACGAAACGTTCGACTTCGTCGGGGCGCGATTTATGATTGTCTATAGTATTAGCACAAGAAAATTTATCAAAGTACTTGGCTGTCTCCGTATCGAAGCAATCACAATCAAATCGATCATGTTGTGATAGACCGCCGTGGAGATAAAAAACAACGTTGCAATCGCCCGGTACAAGCGATGTGTGTGAAAAATACTGAGTGTTTAAGGAGGAAGCGTGACGCATTTGCACACAGAAAAACAGATAGACAGAAATGCGTGAGTATGAAATGCTTTAGAATCTACGATGACGCCGACGTGAATGACGTTAAGCTACCAAAGCTTTGTTAAGATCGGGAAGGACCTCTTCTTTATCGTATACATTGTTTAATCTATCACTAACCCCGCCGTTCGTTTTGCTTTTCCCCGTCTGCACAAATAAGCGGAAGGTCGCCCTTTATATTTCGTGATTTGGTAAACCTAGTGATGCAATCTGGCAACTGACAACTTTATCGTAAAGTCCGACATTTTTGATGTTATACATACTCAGAATGGACTGACATATGAGTGCAATTCGTGTTGTTTGCAGTAAAGTAAAAATTAATCTCGGCTAAATAATGGAATTAAATCGCAAAACTTTTTGCGCGATAATTTTTAACAACTTTTGACGTGGATAAACTCAGCAACAGTACATCGATGAACTTAATTCCATTTTTGGTGAGAAGCTCCATTATCGACCAGTGTTTATCGATAAATCAATCGGGGTTGTACATAGATCACTCCAAGACGAATTTGAATTTGAAGGTCTCCCAAAAACAGTTGTTGTTCAGGAAACTATAGATGCTGGGCAAAAATTGATATTGCAAGATCTTCATGTGACCTATCATGAGATTGAGACAATTATAGGTTTTAGTCCCCTTCCCTTCACTTGGGATTCCACACAGTTTGTGAATCATTCAAAAAAGGCTTCTGTCAATAGGTGGAGAGAAATGTTAAAAAAATACAAAAGCGGTGCTCTGAAACAAGTCTATGACATCGTGACATCGTGCTGAATCGTGAATTTTTGCGTATGAGCCCGAAAGTAAGCAGCAATTGGCTGTATGGGTATTTTAAGATGAGCCGAATAGGACAAAAGTCGTTCACGCACGAAGAATTACTAAGCAAATGGTTGCCTGTTTTTTTATTTTTTTTTTTGAAAAAAACTGGACATGTCACAACCGTACCACTAGTTGCCGGTTGTTCAAGAAATCAGGAAAACTATCCGCCGAAGACGGATCACTCTTCACCACGACAAATTGAGCTCTGACACATCGACTTCAATTAAATGCATTTTTGAGCACTCAAAACATTGATTTGATGAGTAATCCACCGTATAGTCTTGACTTGACACCGAATGACTTCTTTTTATTCCCGTATGTGAAAAACAAATTGAGAGGTCAACGTTTTTCAACACAGGGAGAAGCGGTTTATGTGTTCAGAACTAATGTTTTGGAGATATTCCAATTAAGGCGGTAAAAGATCTATGACAATTGGTTAAAACTCATGCATGTATAGATCTTAATAGAGAATATTTGTAAAAGCAGTAAAGTGATTTTCGATGATTAAAACTTTTTTTTTGTTAATTCAAAAACCAAACTCTATAAACCGCTCACTATTCCCCTTCTGATGTATGTTACAAAAACTAGTTGATAACATCCGATTAGTCGACTTAAGGAGTCTTCGAGTGGAAGATTTTGTGGAAGGTTTATGGTTCACTACAGCAGAGTATGGAACGTTGAGCTGTATAAGATATACAACACATTGACATAGTTCCGGGAATTAAGAGGCAGCTGGCTCATGTGATCTGGGTGGATTAGAACACTTCAATTTTGAAAGCTATCGATGCAGTACACGCTGATGGAAGAAAAAGAAGAGGAAGACCTCCACTCCGTTGAAAAGGTCTGTTGGAGAAGGTGCACCTGGTATTTTAAATAGGCGTCGAAAAGCGGAAAGTTGTTAACTCGACTATAATCGCGTAAGCGATATCTACGCCAGGAATGGTAAAAGAAAATGTCATTGAACGATCTAAGGGCTATCTCAAAGATTGATTTTAAGAAGTGTTTCGGGATTTTTAAGAAGAAGCGCTATCACAATTACACAATCTTCAAAAGTGTAAATATCAATGTACAAAAATTATAAAAATAAAATTATTGTTATTTTTTAACTAGTATACGAGTGATATGATTTCTTTAAAAAAGAACACACACACTAATTAAGGAAGTTAAGGAAATTCAAATGTTTTTTATTTAATATGAAGTACAATCGATATAATTAAGTTCTGTATATAACATCATTCATATGACCTCCACGACTTCTTTTGCAGGATCAAATTCTATTAACCCAATTTTTGAGCACTTTTCCCACTAAATCAAGGCATATGTCATGAATAGCACTTTCAATATTGACATTTAAAGCTTGAAGAGAATCTCGTTTATTGCTTAAGATCAATAACTTCAAATAACCCCACACGACGTCGTCTGATGTTGGTAAATCACAACTTCTTGGAGACCATTCAATCTCACAATTTTTTGAAATAATCGAATTTCCAAACCTTCTCTCAATAAATCGGTTGTTGCACGTGCTGTGTGACACGTAGCCACGTCTTATTGAACCAGATGTTGTTAAGATCAACTTATTCCAATTGTGGCCATAAAAAGTTGGTTATCATCGATCTATACCGATCTCCATTGGCAGTAACGGTGCTACCAGCTTCATTTCGAAAGAATTACGGGCCGATGATTGCAAAAGACCAAAAACCACACCAAACTGTCAATTTAGGTGAATGCAATGGTTGTTCATGAATAATTTGTGGATTTTCTTCGCAGCAAAAACGACAGTTTTGTTTATTTACCGCACCACTCAGATGAAAGTGAGCCACATCGGAGAAGATGATTTTCTAAAAAAACGTTATCGTTTTAAAGTTGTTCCAAGGCAAAATCAGCAAATTCACGACGTTTATGGTGGCCCAATGAACATTACTGAATAAAATGAGCAAAAGAGACAGATCATGACATATTAAAAGTGGCCAAAACGACATTTATAAATAATATCAATGTTATTGGAAAACCCTATATAACATATTTTTTAAGCATGCCCAATTCATAAGTTTTAAAAATTTTACATCTCTTTAATTCTCATTTCTTTATTTTACAACGTCCATAATTTCTAGAAAGACCTTTTCAGTTTAAGATTTCCGAACGATTTTCGACCATTTCAGCATGAAAGTAAACCAAGTGAGAAATTTTACGTAAAGAGAAGCTTACCTTTATTATAAGGTATCTGTTTGTTAACGTTTGTACTCAAATTGGACTAAACTTAATATTTAGCCCAAACATAAATATTCCAAAACACATACATACATATATTATTTTAACTGCCGGTAAAATTGGATAACCTATACCAGATTATTAAAAAAAAATTCGTTGATAAGTGCACCGAGATTTACAAGTACACATATGTTACATACTTACATGCGATTGTTTATATTAAAAGCTATCTTGGTAGTCATCGAAGATGGCCCATTAATTAATGAAACAACTGCCTTTTCTTGCTAACATATACGATCATTTTGTAAAAGGAGCTTTTAGCAGTGAGTGTGTTGAGTATGTTGATAGACATAATTTTGTGTATGAGTGTGTGGGTCTGAGCATGCGTACAAAAGAGTGAAGTCTTAATTTTCAGGTTTACAGCTTATGCAAGAATATGTGTGTAGGCAATACGAGTATGTATGTAGCATACATACATACATCTTATATATATTGCAATATGTATGTGTGAGTGCTACAATTCTTTTGCCTGTGTGTCTTATACTTATATATATTTATTTGTTAAGATAACAATTACGCGCTAAACAAGCACATACCAACTACTCCAACACAATGTTAACTGCTCACGTTTGTCACTCGGAGCACTGCTCCTATCTATGCCGTAATTTGTGTGAGTATGTATATGTGTGTGTATGCGTGAGTTTAGTGGGCTGAGTGGGTTGAGTTTCCAACTGACGCAATTCCATACTACATCAACATCAAATGTGTGATCATACCAACGCTTGCCGTCACCACTACTGGCGGTTAAACACCACGCGCATGTGAGGCATACTGCGCCAGTTAAAATTCAACCGCATACGACGCGCTATCGAAATCTGTAACCCGAATAAACCGAATGAAAAAAGTGCGATATTTTTGACATAGAGGACGCAACAGCGCGGCTGGATAAGTGGCTGAAGCACGGGGATTATCGCAAAACAACAAAAACAACAACATACGTGCATGTATGAGTGTATGACGTACAAACATTTTATAAATATAAAAATTTATATATACTAACGTTTGTATTTAAAAATATAATCCATTTACTTATGCTCGCGTAATATATATGTGTGCGCTTACGCCTCAGTGCAACAATTGTAGTGAAGCTTTTAGCGAATCGGCAATGTCGCCGATCTCTTTATATCTAAGACGATTCTAATCCGAAGTGTAATCCCAGTGTATATGGAGCAAGTGTACAGTTTTTTTCATATATACATATATTAGATATTCACTTACTGATATGTATATATATACATATACTTATATATATATGATTGTGTGTTTGAAGGCTAAAAGAATAATTCAAAAATATAATAAAGAATCTACAAAAACAAAGGGAAGATCAAAAGTACATATGTAGAGCGGATGTACTGCAGTCAGTGGCAACACAGCGCCGCGTGCGATCTGTGTCAAATAGTGAGATACGCGGCAAACGGCAATTGTGATTACACACATATATAAAAATAAATATCTGTTGTGTAATAATATCTGAATAGATACTAATATTGCAATTGAATTAAGGATAGTTACTACCATGCTGGGGCTTTGAATGATCGTGAAGTATGTACATTTAGTATCTAAAAAAGTGATAATATCTAAAAATATTTTAAAATCAAAATTTGATCGTTTTGAAAAATCTGTGTTAAAGTTTTTTTTAGCGCTAAATCCTAATTTTCAGGGAAATTTTTTGTTCGTTGCAAAGTTAAAAGCGTTCAACTAATAAAATTGGTAGTAAGGTAAGTCTGACACCTAAGAATTAAATATTAAATTAAAAAATAATTATAAATTGTCAGTGAAATATTTGAGAAGTACTCGTGAATTATTGTGAATTATTCGCAAAAAATGTGTGAATTTTATTGAATTTTGTGGTGTCTAAAATATTGGATTTTTTCCAGTAAAACAGTAAAATTTACGGCAATCTCAACCCGTTTAGGTTAATATTAATATTTAATACAACTATAGACTAAAAAAATTGATACCATTTTTTGATTTTTAGTGAAAACAAATCATTGAGTAATGCGAAATCCCTATAAAATGCATTATGAGATTTCTGCAAGGAGTCTAATTTTTTGATCCCGCAATGACCACTTAAGATCATCTCAAACTTAGTTTAAGTGCCGTTTATTTTTTAAGTGGTCACTTGGATATTTTTCTTAAGTTGTCATAATTCGTGAATACAATGGCGATTAATTATAAGATTTTAATTTTTTTTCTACAAAACCTGTTAGTCATAAGATTTTATTGCTGCAATTTAAAACGGATTGAATGCTTGGGATTAATTTTTTTTAGTGCTTTTTTAACATTTCACTTACTAAAGTTTACTAAAGGCTACAAACATTTCTGGAATATTTTTGAAAGTGAAAGTGATTATTACAGAGAAAATATCTATAAAATTCAATTATTTATAAATTTTCAAACTTAATTTTTTTTAAAACTTCATTAATTTTTGACCCTTTTTTTACAAATATTTTCACATATAAAATGTTATCTTTGTACACTCTGATAACATGATATAGACCTTGTATAAAAAGTAATAATAATGTTTCTCAGCTAAAACTAGTAATTTTTTGTATGAAAAATTAAACCCAATTATTTCTAATTTTTTTTTAGAGTATTTTATTGCATTTTGCTTTTCAGAAATTAACAATAATTTAAACTCTTAAGCTGATTCTTATACATAATTTCTTTTACGTATATTATTTAAATCAAGAAGGTTCAATATTTCCAGCAGAAAAAAAAAATTAAGTAAAATTTTGTGAACTGTACGTTATTGTTGACTGTCTTCACCCATGCTGCAGAAAAGTAGTGGAATTAAAAGTGAAATGAAATTTAAAAAGTAAACTTTTCATTTTAAGTGTTCTGCAAAAGTAGTGTTTTCTTTTCGAAATGAAGTTTCAAACAGTTCGCTATACTTCATTTCAAGTGCAGATAAAGCTGTTTCGATAACCTTATATCAAAAGATACAACATAGGCATGAAGTAGATGATATTTTAGAAAGGCTTAATGTGAAAATATTTTTGAAAAGCATTCCCTCCTGTCTAAAAGTTTTAATTTAAAAAAACACATACAAATAAATTTGACAAAATGAAGATTTCATAAAGTTTTTGAAGAGTTAGGCAACCCGTTTAAAATGTTAATGCAGATGGCTCATGAAGTTTCTCAGTAAAATAAATTTTTGATTATTCTTGTCATGACATATTTGAAGAATGTAATATGCGATCAGTTCTCAGCACTGCATATACAGATCTGAGGATGCCGGAGTGGGAGAAATTCAAAAGCAAGGCTTCTCATTAGATATTTGCGATATTTTCGTAAAAGTGCTAAACCATTGGGAATGCTTTCGGATAAAAATTCTCTAAGAAAATCTTATGATAGTTTATTGAAATGCTAGGATATTTCACTTTTTAGAATATTTATTTATTTTGGTAGCAAAACACACCAGGATACCGATAGTTTCCTATATTCTGAATGTCGGTTGGAACATGATTCGAACTCTAGCCTTCCGAATGGCAATACGCAATTCTCACCCCTCGACTATTGCTGCCGCATGCAGTACACGTAGCAACTGGTAATGCTGGAGTAGAAAATGTTTTGGGGAAAGTTGTCTCTTTAGGGCCGTCACTAAGAGTATCTAGTGCAGTTTTTGAGTAGCTAGCAAAATCTTTTTCGCGGTATTTTTATTCCTATAATATAATAATTATGTAAATAGTTTCTGTGTAAAAATTTATATAAATATTTAATTCGCTGACATCAGAGTCGCTAAAGGACACATCGTAAATCGCACATATACAGGTAAGAAAATATGGCGATTTTGAGAAGTTGATTTTATTACAAACAATTTTTTATTTTAACTCCATGGAAATATCTTTAATGAAAAGTACTGCCAGGTGATCTTATAGTAAGCTTCATGATATAAACTATTTGGTTATATTGAAACAGAAATTAATAGAAATAGAAATGAAGTTTGAAAACGGTTTAAAACAGAACCCTCCATCAGTATAAAAAAATAATTGGAATAATATTAAGCACGAACTATATAATATAATTTGATACACCTAATTATTGTAAGCAATAACATTAAATAATCGAGAGCAGGATCGCGCCATAATCTTCGAGTATACATATAATGACAGGCGACGTTGATTTGATATTTAGGCCAGCTACGGCAGAGATGATCGCCCATACATTATTTAAAATTCATATTATTGCCTTATTGGTAACGAACTGCAATATGTTAACGAACCCATAATTTCAGAAACTGTTGGTACTAAAAGTATACTTCGATGCCGAACTATTTAGATCAGTTTCTTTTATATCAGAATCAATCAAGAAGAGGTGGAAGATTAATTTTGGTTATGTTATCGAAGATAGTAATAGCTTCTAGGAAGAAGTATAAGAGCAATATTGGTTCAAATGATTCTATTAAAAATGAGGTTATGTTCTGAATTTTCTTAATTTTAATTTTAAACAATATTACGATCAAGCCACAAGTATAAAACAATTTTTTTTTCTGAATTCTACATTCAATTAAAAAAATCTAAGAATTGAAATAAATTATAAACCAATTTAATTCAAGTTATTATCCTGCGCATATATACGACCGATTTTTCAGATTTGAAATTTTTGGCCATAAATCTAAGAGGAAAAATTTGTTATTCTTCACACGTAAATTAGAATAAATATTGCTACTAAAAATCATTAAAATCACAAGAGTACATAAAATGGTCCCTTTATAAACTATTTGATCAGATATGAGGCTTTGCGTCAAAAATGCGCCATAAAAGCATCTAAGAGTGTGAAATTTGGTATTCAACACATGTAATTTTAAAACAATATTGACACTTAAAATCATCGAATTCGAATTTAGCTATTTGCAATAAATTTTACATGTCCATGAAAAATATAAAGACTTCGACTTATCCGAATACAGTTCTCCTTCCTTCTTCACATTTATTTAATTTATTTTCGCTTTCTTCCAGTAACGGCAGGCATAGTTTAAGAATAATTCATCATTTGTATTTCATATATCGTATAAGCATTGCGAAGGCAGGCAGCTGATAAAAATAGACAGCGGCTCGAAGAATACCACCGCTACTTCAGTTTCTTATACACGCGCCTCAACACTTCCGGTGACTTGTGCCAATGTTGAAAGCGCGCATGCTCTCAAAATACTGGTAAACATATTTAGGTATTTACTTGTACAATACACTCATGTGAATTTGCGTTTATTTAATCGTCAAGCATATTGTCAGCTGTTATCGTCGATTGCAATGCAATTGCATATCTTGCACCCACCCTTCGCTCGCCCTCAACAGCAACAACATTATTACAAAACGACAGCAAGCAGAAAGAATGCGTCAACGCCTTTAACCTTTGACATCAGCCATTCATTCATTCACTGCATCAAACATTCGTTTCACGCGCTATCGACAAGGATTCGCCCCCTTTTTGTGGTGGCCCTTTGTTTGGTACAATCTCTGCAATACGAGAATATGACTGGAGGTTACGAGTGCGTATGCATTGGCATTTGTTTTTGAGAATAGAATAATAGTGACGAGATATATGTGGAGAATGCAGTTGAAATTCATGAATTTGTAAATATATTAATTTTTTGATGGATTTCGAAAGCACAGTGGCCGTGTTCAATTGGCGAATGGTAGAATTTTGAATAATTTTGATTGCATTTTGTAAGAAAATTTTTACGATATACGAAAGTATACATAAAGTTTTCACTATTCTAAAAACATTTAATTTAATCGGCAATCGAAAGTGCATTTATTGCTGTATAGTTGCAGTAATTCTAAAATGCAGAGCTGATTTGCTTTCGAAGAAAATTTGGGTTTTCAAGCTTTCAACCCTACTATCGGAGTTTGCAAACAGTACAACTTTTTTTACCCTCTTAAGAATATTGTTTTTTTCCTTCGTGTGTTACAACAGCCCTGAATCTATAAAATATAGGAAAAAGCCTGACTGTGACAAAGATATGTATTTTCTGGAGTTTGGGGGCATCTTCGTCCTACAAAAGTTGTGACCTTGAATTGCACACACCTCTGGAATCTAGCAATCTAGCATCCATCGATGAACTGTAACGTTCTTGATAACCAGCTTAAAACACTTCCTCTTTGAAATTAGCAGTGGTGATTCGGCTAACTGCCTTGTCTCAAAACAACATAAGATCTATAAGACTACCTCTATATGCAATTTTCAGCAAAAAATGTTGATGAGATGTTGTGCTTGCTCTGGGTTTCAGCTTCAATGATTGTGCAGTCAAAGAAAATGATTTCCCTCCCTTTACGGCAGGAGTACATTTTCTACCTTTTTGATCTCGGAGTCGTTTTCCATTCTAGGGACAGTATTCCTACCGCAGCCGTAGCTTCAGGGGTCTCGAGATGCTTACTGGAAGTTAATACCTTTACCAAAATCCTAATTCTTTTAATATGTACTTGGGACCGTGTTTGGGGGAGTGAAAAAAATTATTGGCTTAAGTGGAGCTGTCTACAGCTAGTTTCGCCTCAACCTTCGCTTACAAAACAAACTGAAGGGCCATTTAGAGTATTTCGTTTTCATTGGCGTAGACCCTGGCGATTTTAACCGAATCAATAAAAGCGCACCATTCGTTTCTTTTTCTTTTTTTTGCTGATGGCTCCAACTGGGCTACCAAGTGAAACCAGTTCCCCATCAACCAGATTCTTTTTCTTCGTCTGCTTCCAACGGCGGCCGCGATCCTGATTACGCTTTAGGAGCTCATAAAAGGCATTTCACATATTCCTTATTTTCCGATATATTGAAGAACTTCGCTTTCTTGAGGATTGTGGCTAGACATTCATCCACCGATGCGAATGTCAGGATTCGGTGATGGAGTCTCTCTGCCACCATATATAAACGTTTTAGTGGATTTCACAAGGACCCACCATCTTCCGTCTTTCTCCCTTTTATCACATTTATTGGACTGTAATGTTGAAAGTCTTTAGTCGTATGAAGGCCGCAACCAGCTTGGCAGTGCCACCTTCTAAGTTAAGAGATCGGACATTCGACGTACATGCGCTCAAATCGTGATTTCTAAAATGTTTGTAGAGGTCAAAAGGGATATTCTATCCGAGGCTTATTGTGATTGTTCCTTACAGACAATTACGGGGGATTCATCTTCTCACTTCAACTTGTCTCCAAACGAATATTTGTTGGCTACATGGAGAATATATGGTCTAAGACCGGAAGTCATGAGCTATATTAGGTTTTTTTATGCTAATCTTCGGTATATGCATATTGATTGGAGCTCACGGGGAGGTCGAAATCAAGTTCGTTGTATTCTTCAAGGAAATCCACGTTTGCTGGGTAATACTAGGTCCTAATATGAAATCGGAAAATTCAAACATCTTGAGATCTCAGGCGTTGATCAATAAGTAATAATAATATCATACTGCATCATTTCCAAAGAATTTTAACCGACTATCGGCTCATGCCAGCTGGCATTTCTAAACAAAATTGCGAATCTGTCATTGCATATTTTCAATGCAAACCACTGTGCTAATGTGTATTGCCACTCAATACTCTTAATGCATGTACATATGTATACTGCATTGCAGAAACCTTCAACCTTTTGCAACTCTTGATCCTGACAATCGCACAGCATATGTACGCGTATGTATGTACGAGTATGCATGTAAATTTTGATTTCTTTGCGAAACGGTGAATAAAGTCAGTAGTCAATCTAACAGTACACTCACACGGTATTCTCTAGTATTTCTATTGTTTTGCTGACGCGACGCGGTTTAAATAAATACGTCTACTGCTGTCTGTGGGCCTTGTGAATCATCGAAAAAGGACGACTTCCGCTCTCTTCACACAATACAATGAACATCCTCGATCGTTTTGCATTATAATTATGATTTCGTCTTTCCCGGGCTTACTTACAATTATGTGCAGATGTATGTGTTTATGTAAGTATGTGTATATGTAGTTCACTGTGGAGATGCTTTTCATTATTTGAATGACTTTTGAGTTGACTTGATTTCGTCGGCTTCACCTCTGATTACCGCTGACAGAATTACCTTCGCTGAGGACTACTCCGTATGTCTGTATGCATGTGTGTGCCTGTATTCGCATGTGCGTGCATACAAGTGTGCGTTAGTGTCAAGTCCCGTGAATTTCACTTAGGAACTCCGTGGAATACGAGTAATATAGCTATTTGTTTAAACATGCGTGCTTACATGTATAAAATATGTATATATGTGAGTGTGTATGCACTTCACTTGGCTCAAACTCGGCGGGAAGTCAAAAAATTTACAAGATACTTTGGCAAAGCAGACAAGGGACAGCTATAACAACAAAGCAAAAAAGTTCACATTCGAACTTTTGCGTTTGTATGTTAGTCAGTTAGTGGTTGTATGTGCATGTGTATGCTTTGGAATGGCCGAGCTGTGATTGTGATTTGAATGTGTGTACGGATCACCACTCAACACCACTGACGGTATGCCGACGAAGGCGAGATCGCACAAATAAACTTACTCACTTTTATAAGTACATTTGTATGTGCGTACATACAGATGTACATATTTACTAGCGATGGTGGGGAGTTAACAATGGCAAATCGTATTCATGAGCTCGCTGGCTGTCCTGTAATTACGGTTATGCGATAAAAGCGCACACAATGCCTTGCGAATATATACATACATATTTATGTATATTCATATTTTTGTGTAGATTGTGTATTTATATAAGAGAATTTTATAAAAAGAATTTGAGAAATGAAATCAAGCTGCACATATACTGGCCTTGTATTGATTTGCAGAGACATATGTATATATATCCATATAGGTATGTGTGTATGCATCTGTAGATTTGTATAACTATTTTAAACATACATGCTTGGAAATGTCTTGATCTTGAAATGTTTTCCTTTTGTTCTTTTTTTTAATCTTTTGTATATTCGCATAACAGCAACGCTGCGGCTTCCCGTCGAGTTAATTACGGCATAGCGCTTACAAATATACATATTTGTATGTGTGTACGTTCAATAAAACGAAAAATTTCTTTACTTTTGTGACTTACAATCAAAAGTCAAGTCAAATTCCTATGCATGCACCAATAGATATATATGGATATTTGTATGTATTCTCAACTTTTTAGGTCCTGACATATTTTTTTCTTCTCTTCCTACTTTTGTTTTCATTAGTAGACTGAACTTTGACAGTTGTTGTCGGTTGACGTTTGCGCGGCAAAAATATATTTTAGTGTCCTGCAGCGTGTCAGCTGAAATCTAGTTCAAGTCAAGCTCACTTCAATTTGCCAATGACATTCTCTCCCTCCCTCTCTCTCTCCCCATTTAAGTATTGTGTGAACCCAACTGTTTTGTTTTGTTTGCAGACAACTAAATGAAGGACTTAGTTTATTTTTATTTTTATAAAAGAGAAAACTATATAATACCGTTTTTCAGTAAATGTCTATACATAAACACAAATCTATATAATTATCTACATTTTTATTTATTGTTGCGATTTTCCAATATCGATTTTTATTCGATTTCTTTAAATTGAAACCCATAATTAAGAGTGCAATGAAAACGAAAGTGAAGGTCGAATTGTTCATTGTTTTTTGCGCCATTTTTCTTTACAAAAAAAAAAAAAATTAAAAAACCGAGGTTCATTGGGAACACCCTGATGTAATTCTTGCTTTTATGTTTATATTTTGCTATGTGGTTTCTATATAGAACTTAATATTACTCGAAAGCTATTATCCATTTTGAGGTTCCCTACTTTTTTAAAGATAAAATTCAAAAAATTCAAATTTAATGGGGAATGTTTATTATCATTCGAAAGAACATTATTTCGCATTTATTTTTTTTGAAGATTATCTCTTTCAAATGATGGCCGCGGCTACGTCTTAGATTGTCCGCATAGACTTTTGACTTTACATATCCCCACAAGAAAAAGTCTAACGGTGTGATATCACACGATATTAGTGGCCAATCGACCGGCAAAAAACATGATATTATCTGCTCATCGAAGTGTTCCCTCAAAAGATCCATTGATTGATGCGATGTGTGGGAAGTGGCGCCGCGCCGTCTTGTTGAAACTAAATGTCGCGGAGATCACGAGCTTCCATTTCAAGCATAGTCGGTTATCATGGCGTGATAATGGTCGTCATTGATGGTTACGTTCCCACCGCCATCCTTTTTGTGTAAATATGGACCGATGATTCCACCGGCCCACAAACCACACCAAACCGTTGTTTTTTCTGAATGAAATGACATATCTTGAATCTCTTCAGGTTGTTCTTCATCCCAAATGAGGCAATTTTGCTTGTTACATACCCAATGAGCGTCATCGCTGAATCGGATCTTCTTGGAGCTTTTCAAGAGCCCATAGAGCAAAACGATGTCGCTTGGGAAGGTCGGTTTTAGTTCTTGCACAAGCTGTATTTTGTGCGCTTGCAATTTAAGATTTTGACGTAAAATGTGCCAAGTCGTTCCATACGACAGTTCGAGTTGCTGCGAACGGCGCCGAATCGACTCTCCACGGTCTTCGTGTACACTCTCAGGTACGGCCGCTATATTTTTTCACTGCTATTTGTGCTGGACGTTGACTATTCGCCCGAATATTATCCAATAATGAATGCTGGGTCTCAAGATGGGTGATGGTGTTGCGAATAGTACGCTCAGCAGGCCGATCATGTTGACCATAATTTGGGCGAAGCGCGTGAGTTGAATGATTTGTAAACGTTTTTCAGGCGTAAGTCTGTCCATGATGAAATGCCAAAAAATACTGAACAAAAATTATATGGCAGCTTGACACGAATCACGCGTAAGCTGTCAAAAAAGAAAAAGGCTATTGAAAAAGTATCTCTTCTTGGATCACCCCTTATATTTTCACTCTATACCTATTGAACTTCGTCTTCCACTAATTAATTACAATAGAAAATCTAATTCTTGTTCTGGAACGTCTGTTATGCGACATGCGGGAGAAATGATACCTCCATAAATTCAGTATGCTCTGGGCATAAATCGCTCAACCTTGTCGGAAACGTAACTTCCATTTGCAGCTGCACGTAGGGAATATGAAATGCCATTCCACAGTTCTTTTATACCGATTTGCTGATGAGATGCTATCAGGGAGCGGTAGAGCAAATCGAGTAGAAAAATAAAAAACGGACAATGAAAATATGCCATCCATCATCAGAATATGATCGAGTTGGTAGCGAGTTTTTTGAATCTGAGATAGCAGAATTTTCTTGTGTTGATATCCAGTACTACATACAACCATATATCGGGCTCTGGTAAAGTCGATCATCTTAAATCCATTGGTTGATGTTTCGTCGTGGAGGCGGAATTTTCCGTCTGTTGTACCGGAGATACATTATTTACTCATTCTGGTGTTGCATACCACTAAAGCTCTAGCTCCAGCTTACAGTTGAAAGAAAAGAGGTCATAAAGGTATTTTTCTTGCCGCATAATGTATTTGGCTTAAAAAATTTTAATATTGTTATGGAGGGTCTGCCTGTATGTACGCCTTTGTACTTCGCGCAGTGTTGAGGATATTGAATTACGGTGAGCTCTGTTGAGAACTTTTGCTGCTTCCACTGCTAGTATTTCGCTGGATTAGCTGTTGCTCCTTTTTTAAGGACTTGTAAGTGAGGTGATCTTGAAAATTTCTTTTTTTTTTACCGTCCATGATTGCCCATTCTCGTTTAGCTAGTATGTTATAGGGTTGATGCTCCGCCAATGATAATAAAAGTGCCTTTTGCTTAGTGCAAGTAGAAGTTTGGTACTCTTTTGGTGCACCCCACAATGGAAATGCGAAAGTAACTTAGTTGTTCTTCTAGAGTCCACTGTTTTAGGAAAAAAAAGGCACTGGACTGTCTGTGGTTGTCGGCAGTGACAGAGGTACCGGCGACGACAGTACGAGCCAGTTCGCCTATCTTTTTATTACCTTAGACATTCCGGGACCTTTTTATAATAGAAGTAACAAATCATAAAACATCCAATCAGTCTCTACATGCATATTCAATTTTTTTATACTCACGTAATTATGTACATAAATGTATGCAAATGTATTTTTAAATAAAATCCACCGCATTTTTAATTAGATGCAAATCGCCCAGAAATTGTCAAAATAAGTGTCAAATTTGTACAACTACACCGCAGCACCCAAAAATTATTCAACAGCTTCGGTTTCGTTTCGGCTTTTTTTTTTCGTTCGCTCCTTCGTTCGTTTGTCACTCGCGCCTGCAGATAACTCATAAATTTTCAATAAACTCGCACGAGTATACAAATTAATTTTCATGTTAACAAAGATACCGCATAATTCACGCGCTCATGAGCGCGGAAAGGTGTGAGACAAGCCAACTTATGTACATATGGTAAATTTCAGTGGGTTTCGTGTATGTTGTTGGTAGATTTCTGGTGATGGGGTGAGCGTAAAAGGTTCAGATGCGTAGGCAAATGAGTAGAATATGTCTTCATAACGGTAACGGCCTGTCAAACAAATTAGCACGACACAAGAGGATAATTTTTTGCTGTTGTGAACGGTATTTGCTTATAGGATAATTTTCCGAATTTTGTTTGACTGCCTTCCGAACTACATTTGAACCAGGCAAACCTTGTGTCATCAAGCTTATTTGCCGTTCGTTTTTTTTTTTTGGTTCGGTTATGTAACTAACAGATCTACATACAAACGCATATAAGGGATGAACACACATCCTCGCGCATCGTGTTCGTCATTATCTATGCGCTGAACATACAATTAGGGGTAAAAATTTGAGTGAAGGGTGCTAATAGCGTTAAATTAAGATAAGAGCGGCAACGCGTCGCCAAACAATGAAGCAGATAGTCTATTTGCATTTGACATGGATACGGATACGCTTAAAGTATAAAAAAAATTAAAAAAAGGAGAAGAATCGTCGAGCATACAACGGCAGTCCTACTATAAGTACAACCAAGTCAAAGGCAATTGAATTGCTGCATGTAAGTGAGCGGGTTAATCCTTTTCATAGCCAAGCAGGCGTGCAAAGTCAAAAAACTATCGTATTTGAATTGTGCCCGAATGTTTTTAGGTTGCATATATACATATGCACATGTATCGGTATTGATATTTGCATGTATTTACAGCTAAAGCTTCTTTTGTATGTATTTTTTCGGTTTTTGGGTTTCTCGGCTTTCTGCCTACCTTAGTCTCAATGCTTAACAAAGAGAGTGAAACTAATAAATTTAATTTGATTTAAATTGTTGTTTTGTGTACTTTTGTATTCGCATTATTTGAATATGTAATAATTTGCAGATGAGTTCTCACTGTCTACGCCCATAACTTACGGCTGAAGAAGGTTGCAACTTTGCTTGTCATAGAGTCACTGGTGCATTTCTACTTGCTTTTCTTGTTTTCAATTGTGTCGATTAGTTTTAATGACATATTTATGAGGTAATAAAGTATATGTACATACATATGTATGTAGAAAATATTTCTGAATAGATCATAACAGAATTTACTACATACGAGTATTAATGTTAGCTAATCATGGGAAACCTTACCCATCACCTTACCATCGAAGAAAAAGAGTTTTTCACCTATAAACATTTATATGTAAGTAGATGTCAGTGGCCGTATTAGTGGAGTGGTTAGCAGTGCGTACTATCATTCCGAGGGTTGTGAATTATAATCCTGACCAGACCAACACCCAAAAATTTATAAAAAATTTATTTGAAAAAAAAAATTATATATGTCTTTTCAGTTGCGGTAATTGTGTTTTTGTTTTCTAATTCCCTCGACAAGGAATGTCAACTAATCTGATTGTAAAGAGTGATCCCGGTAGAAGTAATTGTTTCAATAGCTTTTTTTTTGACAGATCACGCGAGAGGCGCATTTTTAGTATTGTTTGGCATTTCATCATGGAAGGACTTACGCCTGAATAACGTTTACAAATCTTTCAATTTTATCACGAATATTCACGTTCTGTAAAGAATGCATTTCTGGCTCAATGGTTATGTAAACAAGCAAAATTGCCGCATTTGGGACGAAGAGCAAGCTGAAGAGATTCAAGAGCTGCCATTTTATCAAGAAAAAACAACGGTTGGTGTGGTTTGTGGGCCGTTGGAATCATCGGTCCATTTTTCTTCAAAAATGCTACCAGTGAGAACGTAACCGTCAATGACGACCGTTATCGCGCCATTATAACCGACTATTTGATGCCTGAAATTGAAGCTCGTGATCTCCGCAACATTTGGTTTCAACAGGGTGGTGCCACTTCCCTGACATCGCATCAATCAAAAAATTTATTGAGAGAACACTTCGGTGAGCTGATAATTTCACGTTTTCGGCCGGTCGAATGTGTGATATCACACCGTTAGTTTTAGTGTAGCGAACAGTTTATTTCAATACCGACGACCAATTACAGCCGCACATCTAGCAAACAAGCGCTTCGATAATTTCCTCTTTTCTACATGGATTGGTTACCGCATCTTACACATTGGTTGCTCCCTTCATTAGTACTCTATGCCTGTATAATATTACTAAAAGCCTCTACGTCTCTATCTTTGTGGTGTTCAATATAATAAGAGGTTTTTCAATTCAAAGCATATTGGAAAATCCAACACCTAGAATAAAACGGTACATTTTAAAGATATCGACAACATTCTTAAAAATTTAAAACAATATGGGTCGAATCGTCTGATCCGTGAACGGATGAACTTTCGTACGTTACGTGATACGTTTCACGTATGAAGTAAATGTGGTGATGACACACTTTTCTTATGTACAAGATGTTTGTACTGTGTGATTTCATCATACACAACACGCAAAATTACGTGACAAGTTGTGCATTCACAGAGCAGACGATTCGACCTCTGGTCGACAATGCAAAACCAATTTCAATGGTTGAGAAGTGGCTTACAGACTTGCGCTAACAGAGTTCAGTCGCTCCAGAAGATTACAAAATGATATTGAACAACCGTAAAATATAAGCGTATGAAGTGGCTGAGACTGTAGACATCTCAAGTAAGCGTCTATATCACAATTTACATTACTATATGGACATGAAAAATTTACTCGCACGATAAAGTGGCGTGAGTGCTTGCATTCGAGGATATGCACAACTGGAAGTCTAGTCTAAAGGTGAATTTGGCGGTGTTCAACTGCTACTCGAAAGAACTTTTGGGCTGTTTCAGGAACGTAGAGATAACTTGGATACATCACATTGCAATAGAAATCAATAACCAATTGAGGGAGGTGCGTCCAAGGTGAGTCTGGTTGTCGGACAAAAAGTACATAGTTACAACTGTTTTTGGATGCTTGAGGCGCCATTCACTTTTCTGGTAAAAGTTAAAGCGATCACCAATGAATATTTTTCAAAGCTTCTATTGAACAGATACAGATTCGGCAATTATGACTATTTATATATAAGTTCATAAATTATATTTACTACAAACGGCTACCTGCTCGAACAAATTCTACAGATTCAGCTTCTTCCAACTATTTTCTGTTTTTAAAACTGAATAAATGATTGGGAGGTAAGAGATTCATGTGAATATTCGCTGAAGCAAACACCTTTAATTTGTAGAAAACCTAACATTTGAATGAAATAAAAATATTGAAAAAAAAACTACCGGATTAATTGGATCGAGCAGATATTAGATTGTGCTAAGAAATAAAATACTTATTTGCTGAAGAGAATGTACAAGTTTTATTCAAGTTTACATTTCTTATATACTTTGAAAATAAGAAAATAAGAATTATCAGAAATAGTAGTTTAAGAAGATTATTTTTCAAGCTAAAATTTTTTAAACAGAATTTCATGTTGCTTATCAAGTACAGAAATTTCTATTCCAAGAATAGCGACATTTTTTCGTTTATTTTATTTTAATTATTTCGAAATACATAAAAAATTTATATAAAAAAGTATATACATACATATGTTATATCTATAATTAAATAAAATATAATAAGCATTTGAATGTCGACATTAAAGAACAACTCATCCATCCACAGCAACAGCACTCAGATTTCGGGCACAATTTAACCCAACTGTTGGCACTTATATCCATAACCGATATGAAAATCCGCTTATTAAGCGCCCAATCTCGGGCACACACACTTACATATTGTTGTGTACTTGTAGTATAAACCACAGAACACAATAATAAATGGCAAAACGAGAAAATTACGAACCGCATTTAACGCCCCACTCATGCCGAGTTGTCGTGCAGTAGCCTTCTGCTCTACTCTCCCCCACGACAACAACAATAATAACAATATCAACAGTAAGAACTGAAAAAAGCTACACGCTTTGAACTCACAAGCTTTGAGGGTCTTTTTGTGGCTATTTGTGTGTGTGTGTATGTGTGTGTGTGTATGTGTGTGTGTGTGAGGGTGTATGCTGAGTGCGGTTGCCGTTGGCATGACTGACTTTGGTGCGGGTAGTATGGCGTACACCTGGGGAAGGCAATGAGCGACAGATACTCGCATTATGTACACGTTTGTATGTGTGGGTGTGTGTCGGTGTATAAGTGGTTGTGTGTTGACTTGAATTGTTATGCCCTCAGGCCATACTTTGGCTAACCTTGCGCATTTTGCAGCCACCGCCAACTAGCGCACATATATCTACACACACCTGCAAATACCGGTATGTACATTCACCTGACTGTCAGAGAAAAGTTTGCAATTATTTGCACCACACAGCAAAAGTTGTTGGCTGGCTGACTGGATGGCTGGCTGGATGACTGTCTGCTTTGTGCTTGTGGGTTTTCAGCCCACAGCTCACTGCTCGTAGCGAGCTAAAAAACATTTTTGCCATATAAAACGTGTGGTGTATATATACAGATATTTATATTTATACGTATATCCTGCAGCATCCATCGTTTAAAGTCGGCTAATGTGCGCGAATATTGCGCAAGCCTCGGCTCAGGCCAACAGAGGGAGGTTGATGCTGTATAAGTTGGCTTGTAAGACGGGTAAATGTATGGTGTGGTGTATGGTGTATTGTGTGTGGTGTGTTGGGTGTGGTGTGTTGTGTGTGGTGTATGATGTGCTGTCTACCCATCATGCTTGCTGCAAGCATTGTAAGTTCAGTCAACCACAACCGCAATCACATTTATGCTGCCAATAACAGTGGCAACCATCCACCCACCCCCACTCAACCGTCCATCCATCCGTTCACTCATTCAACCACAACCCACTTGGCTCTCACACATATTGCCACCACACACGCTGTCGCATCTATATTGGATGAAGAGCCAACGAGTATCTGTATCTCTATGCTGGTATCTACTAGCGCTGCTGGGCTTATGCAGCATGTAGTATAGAGCGAGATGCTAGACATGCGCCAGGACGATTGCGAGTACGATGACAATCGAGACAAAACAGTCAGCCAACCGACCAGGTCGGGCAACCAACCAAAGAGACATCAAAACAACCACCCACATACGTCTACAATCAAGCATACATACCAACATACAGCCATGTACATCTGTTTACAAAATGTGTTAACAAACATGCAGGGTACATATATATTAATATGTTCATAGAGATACTTCGGAAAAGTGATACTGGCTGCTCTCATTGTATGTCTCTGTGGTTGAGTGTATGTGTGTGGGCACCGATATGCCTTGCGCTGTCCTCGGTATGTGTTGTGTCTGTTTGTTTGTTTGTTTATACCCACAAGATGTTGCAACAACGCGCACTGAGCAACAGAGCTGACGCTTGGCATGTCGCTTGTTGTTGTTATTGTTGAGTTTGGGTGGCTAACGCTGCTTACCAACCTCAAACAGCTTCTCAACCAAGTATTACCAATACGATGCATGTCGTTCGGCGCATCCTTCGTTGTATCATTTTTCGCTGCTTTTGCTGTTGCCTCTGCCGTTGAAGCAGCCATTCGCACATACTTATGTATATGTATGTATACCCCTAAAAGCAGATAACAAACAAATAATGCGGTTTACATATAAATACATAAAAACATATTCACATATGTACTCGTATGCATTTATATATAAACAGGCATTCATTCCATGCATACACACACATACACAAATACATAAGTTGGTTGGTACGAGTAAATAATGCATGCGAGGACAACGTACCCGCCCTATTATCCTGATTTCAGCTGTCTATTGCTCCTCCCAATTTACTGTTGTGTTCATTTTATTTCATTTTGTTGCCTATATATATGTGTGTGTGTATGTGTGTGTGTTTGTGTTACCGACTTTGTGCTGCGTTTGCGATTGACTGCCGTTATTCGGCTGTGCTGCAGGGTAGGTAGCTGCGCTTGTATTTATTTATGTTGCAACTCATCCAAAATCGTCTTTGCAAACTTTTCTTATTAGAATTGATTTTCCAATATTTTTTCTACATTTTTCGTATACTTTTTTCTATGATATATATTTATTTGATTTCACCTATGTGCTTTTTGTTCTTGTTAATATTTTGAGCTTAATTTCTGTTTACTTTTGTTTTCACTTTTTCTCATGCTCTGCACCGAGGCAAGAAGACTCTAACTTCGCTTTTTGTGGTTTTGCCGACAAAATTTTCGATGTACATAACCATTCAGTCTCTTACGTAATGTTATATGTTTAGTTGAGGGATATCATATGTTATATACCCATGCTGCACATAATATTATTTGACCCATAAATCGTCGTTTTAATACGTTTCTCTAAATATACGAGTATGAACATATATGCATTTTACTCAGATTCATTACATTCGATACATGGTATTGTGAGGAAATTATATATAACAGAGCGGGTCAATTTATTTCACATAAAAGCAATTTCTACGAATCAGTTGAAGTAATTTTTCTGAAAAATCCATAGATCTAAAAAGAATTTCGAGATGCCGACCTTTCCAAAATAGCTTTCAATCTTAGTCTTTAAATATGATTTCAACAAAACGCTCATAAGTTGTGCCGATCTTCATTATGTGTTGAGTCGGATTTTCGTCTTCGGTCGAAATATTCATCGATAATCGAATTTTTCTTCGTTTTAGTCAATTAGAAAAAAAATTTAATTTTCGTTTGAAAAATTTATCATTTAATTAGAAGAATTAACGATGGAAGTGTTCATTGGCGTCTCTCTATCGATATTAACTTCTGATCAGCTCTATATCTTAGTTTGTTCATCTGAAAATTTTACGAACCCCTACTCCGTGATATTCATTTTCAACAAGCATTTATTATTTCCTTTATGTTTTGAAGTTTATTTGTTGAGTTGAATAAATTCGTAGCTACTGAACTTTTGATCGTTCAAAATTTCCAAACATCCCAAACATAAGGATAATTTTTAAATTTCGTTTTTTAAATTCCGTTTGTCAAAATTTTGTTGTTGTTGTTGAAATAAAGTCTGTGAAATGTTTGAGTTTGGAATAGTATAAACGTTCCCAAGAAGACTATGAAGACGTTAATGATGACGAACTCTCTGGTCACCCTATAACATCAACAACCGATGGGAACGTAGTAAAGGTAAAAGAAATCGTTCTGAAAGATCGACGAATCACAATTATAGAAGCCGTTGAAGATGTTGGTATGTCATGACATTTTTTCTAATGGAAGTGTATATGAAAATCGTCGTAGCAAAATTTGTTTGCAGAATTACTATCCTTATCATAAATCTTGACGAAACAGTGGGGGATCCACGGGTGGGGCTATTGGGCCCGGAAGCAATGTAAATCTTAAATTCGAACGATAATTCTCCAAATAAATTGAATATATTTTAGGACCCTCCCTTCTGGAAATTGTGGATCCGCCACTGTGACAAAACCATAGTTTATGCTGCTAAGAGTTCTACTTACGGATTGTGGGAAAATAGTTCATGTCTTTCACATCACGATACTGAACCTTTTTATTGTTCGTTCGTTTTTGACCAAAAACAGTACTATAACCATGCCCGAACCTCCACATTCGCCAAACAATTCGCTATGTGTGATTTTTTTCTATCTCAAAAAATAAAAAGTACCAGAAAAAGCCATTGTTTTACATCCATACATGATATTAAAAGCACGTTGCTAATAGAACTAAAAGCTATCTCAAATATCGAGTTTGAGAAGTGTTTCGGGAATTTAAAAAAAGCTGAAAGAAGCCTAAGTATATGATATTTTTTTAATAATTAGTTTAATTAGTTTTTGATATATTCAATCAAATTTATTATATGATTGTATTTTTGTAGTGTTTTGAACATTTGTCGAAAACGGTTCGATCGGTCAACTTTAGATATGAGTTTTGGGATAAAAAAGTATCTAAGGGCGTGAAATTTGGTATTCTTCACACTTTATATCAAATAAATATTGACACTGAATATCATTTAAATCGAATTTTGCGTTTGCTATACATTTGAAAGCTTCGTGAAAGGTATAAAGACTTCGGCTTGACCGAAGGCAACACTTTTTTGTGTTTACTGTTACGTGTCTTCCACATTTTCAAAAAAAAATCTGCATTTCAAGGCACATATGTCCATATCTGAGCTTAGTCCATCAAACTAACGAAATGTAAATACTTTGAATTTAATATTTTGTGCAAATATATATTTGCCATTGGGAAACATTTTTAGATCATTTTTGCAAAAAAAAAAAAAAAAATATTACTTTCAGAACAAATTAAAGATGAAAGGATGCGTTGTTTGCCTTGATATGTACCCTGCATGATTTGACTAAGTGTTCTCTAAATTTTGTCAATAGTTTGAAAAGTTAAATTGGTTTGCATAACAACACAATGAAACACTTTGAAATTTAATTAATTCATTTATTGCCCTAACTACAGTCATTGATTCCATTTTCCTGGCACATCGTGCCAGTTAGTTAATACATACAAAGATGCTCACTGGCATACATAGAATTTGATGTATATAGTTGCTCTATGCGCAATTTTTTAAAATAAAACAATTTAAAAAATAATAATAAAATAAATAAAAGTAATATAAAATTAAATGAAACTAATGAAGAGAAAACAAACAGAATTTAAAAAAATAAAATGAAATATAAAACACATAAAGTGAAATAAAATAAAATAAAATATAAAATAAAATAAAAAAATTAAAAATATATATTAAAATAAATTAAAATTAAATAAGATAAAATAAAATTAAATTAAAGGGCAAAATAAAATTATATAGATTGAAACAAAAAATAATAATTTAAATAAATTAATCTTAAATAAAAAACTAAATAAGTTAATTCCAAAAAAAAAAGTAGAATAAAATAAAAAAACTAAATTAAATTAAATTAATTAAGTTAAAATAAAAAAAATTATTAAAAACATTCATATAAAAAATAAAATGAAATAAGTTAATCTAAAATTGAATAAGTATTTATTGGAGTATTTAAGCAAATTATGTGCTTAATATTCGCCCTCAGCTGTAGTTAATTATTGTTTCCATTTGAAATAGAAACGTTGCATTCATAAAAACCTATGCATACACACACATTTGTTGTAATCGTTGTCTTTTGAGAATGAACTTTCTTTCCTGTGCAATGAAAGAGCGCGTACATCCTTGAGCGCATCAACAACATGTCACCATATCCGTTTCCGCACACACAGACACGCACATACACTGTTACATATGAGCCGCATATCGGCTTGCCATTATGGTATTGCTTATTTGTATTTGATTTAACTTTTCGTATTGGAATTCGTATCCTGCGCACAGAGTTGGGTTTATACTCGTTAACGCAGCCGTTGACGCTGATGTCGACGTCGGCTTCGATGTCTACGGCTATCTGGCCAAATACGCCGCATGCAGTTGCTTCCTTTGCTGTTGGCATTCATTTGCCAATGTTCACTCGCCACAGGCACGCCATTCGAACGGTAGCTGTGGCGGTTTGTGTTGTTGTTATTGTCGTTATTGTCGCTGTTGTTGCCGCCATGTCGTCGCTATCATAGTTACTATACTACATATGTACATATTCGTGTTTTATATTCGTTCTGCTCTGTTGCCATCATTTTTCGTCGTTATTGTTGATGCAACATTTTGTTGTTGTTGCTCATTTTTTGCGTGTATTTACTTACGTTTTGATAATTTTAAATCATTTGCTATTGTTGTTTGTGCGTACGAGTGTAGTGTAAACGCGTGTTTCTAAGTATGTGTGCCATTATATCTGTGTATATGCTTTCATCCCCTGCTGTTTGCGGATACGAGATGCAGATAGTCATCACAACGAGATACGCTGATGCTACCACCAACCATTGACGAGCAACAACGCCGCAGAACACAATTACATATGAACAGTTGCACAAACAAACATACGCACGGACAACAAACAAGCAACAAAAGACACAATTAGACTTATACATATGTAGGTATATACCATACTTCCCTTCCAACCATTTAACCACCAATACATTGAAGCATATCTTTAGATATACACAGAGACACACACACACACACATGTCATATGTACATACTTATTTAGTCATCATCCACAACATCCTCATCGAACATCCCGGTCCATCCCCGTTAAACTACCGCAACGACGCGCCGGCTGTAACTGTGACTCTGACTCTGACTCCGACTCCGACTGTGAGGCTCATTCAAGCAATGCCGAATGAACACATCCCAGTGCGAACATCCGTTGTAACATCCCAAAGCATTGAAACGTTGAAGTATTCATTCGTGTGTCAGTGTGTCCATGCTCGTATCCGTTTGCTGCATTTTGCTTTGCTTTGGTGAGTTTTAGTCTTGCGGAGACAACCGGCAGACAGACAACTCAAACAAGCCACTCGGCGCTTGGAGGTTCTGTGAAATTTTGTCATCATTTTAAACGCATACGTTTCTGACTTGTCGGTTAACGGATTTACTAAGTTAGTTGGTGTCATTTGAAAGTGTTTGAATGAGTCGGTTCTGTGAATTTGTTGAAGTTGCGCACGAGAAAGCACTGTGGCAGCACGCAAAACAGCCAAAAAAAACTTTTGAGTGAAAATAAAAAAATACAAAAAATTAAATTAATTAATTTTCGATTTTTATGGTATAATAATTCATTATAGAAACAGCTTTGGATTATTAATTATTTAATTAATTAAGTATTGCGCGGTTAATTTTAAGTGCTTTGTGTAGGCCTCGCTTAGCAGCTGGTGTAAGCTTTTAGTTATATGCAAAGAAAACTGAAATCTTAGAACAAAGTGATAAAGTTATAAGAATTTTAATTGAATGAAAAGAACACCAAGTCCAAACTAAGAGGAAATTTCCATGAATGCTTGTAAGTGAAGAGCTAATTTCAACACAAGTGTTGTGATGAGTGAAAAGCTCAGAACTTCCTAGGAGAAAAGTATAAATAATTTAAATTAATTTAAATAAAAATATAATTAAATAAATTAGAAAACCAATAAGAAAATTATAAAAAAACAAATATAATGAATAATAAAAAATATATATACAATATTTAAAAATGTTTAAGCGCCAAGCAATCTGTGTCAAAATTTTTGTACAATGTATTAGAAATATATTAAACTCATAAAATTAGTTCATTAGTTATCATATAAAAAAATATAAACAAAATAAATAGAAAAAAATCTCATGCAAATTTGCCGTCGGAAAGCGTAATATTGACATACATATGTATGTACACACATATATACATATGTAAGTGTGTAGTAATTTACATCGCCAACAAAGTTTCAAAACATTAAATCAAAATTAAACATTTTGGATTTCTCGGCTTTAATATGATTTTCGATCGCTATGCAGTATCAGGTAGGACATGAAAAAAAATTTTGATTTTTAAACGATTCTTAAAAAAATGTTGTCATTTTAGTAAAAAAAAAAAAGTGGTAAGACTGAACTAGTGTTTGCGTTCAATAAATGAAAAAAAAATTAAAAGGCCTCTGTCGAAAATAATTTCGCTTAATGCATTTTTGGTGCTAATTTTTAACTTTTTACGGTATAAGGTAGTACTAAATGTAAAAAAAAACATCACACAATGTTATTTACAGCACTCACTTGGGAAATAAATCATCGCAATCAGCTGATGACAGCTACCTATTGGCAAATCTTCAATTATGAGCAAAAGTTTATATAATTTTTAACCTAAAATATTAAAGTTAATCAGCCTTATTCTTCATTTTAGTATTGAGTGATAGTAGATTGAGAATATTTATTTATTTATTTATTTATTTAATTCCATCTACAGTACAAAGTACCTTACAGACTAAAGAGACAATAATAATTATATTTAATACATACTTATCAAATAATAGAATTTAGGATCAACACAAAATTAGAGCTTGATAAGGAAAAATCAATTAATTTAAAAGAAGATAAGTCATTAAATTCTTTTAAGGCACGCGTAATAGGTGCATTACTTTCAAAATTAGTTCTGCAACTAGCAACGTAAAAGGGAAGAAAGCTTCGCAGATTTCTTTGCGGAACATTAAAATTTATTCGCTCTAGAATAGTTGAACAATCGACATTGCCATTAACTATATTAAAAATGAACGAGAGAGCTAGAATGGATCTTCTTTTCTCAAGAGAGCATAGATCAATAAGCAATAGCCGAGATTGGTACGGTGGCATTGGATCCTCGAACCGTAAAGAACGCAATGCATGCTTTAGAAATATCTTTTGAACCCGTTCGATCCTATTTATCGATTGTTGATCAGATAATTACTGCATATTCTAAGTTGGAGCGTACAAGAGAAGTAAGAAAGAAACTTAAAAGTGTATGGACCCGAAAAATCAGTAGAACTACGTCGAAAAAATCCCAATACCTAGTAAGCTTTTGAAAGAATAATTTGATGCGATTATTGAATGAAAACTTCGAATATTGTCATTTGACATTTTGGTGGTCCATATTCATTCATTTCAATATTAGTTTCATTAAAATATAATTTTTCACCTAAAATATTCAAGTTAATCAGCCTCGTCTTTCGTTTTTGAGTGTAAAGTAGATTGATAATACCGTAATTTGACATTTCAGTGTTCCACATTCATACATTTCAATTTCATTTCGTTTTCGAGCATGATCTAAAAACCGAAATACCATAAAAATATGTACTTTCAAATTACTTCAATTGTGTTTTGTGGATGAATGAGCGATCAAAAAGGAAGTAGAATAATATTTTATTTTGTAAAAAAAAAAAAGGTTTTTGATATTTGGCATAAAACATATGATTAAGCCAATTATTATATATTTCGGCGTTTTATGCATGCCCCTGAAGATTTGGCTGATTATCCAACAACTACGCTCCTAAGCCGACTTTTCATAGAGAACACAAACATTTTTGTTTCATTTCAAGATTTTTCTTGCCATTCTTCCGCAATAATCCTCTCTATTTGTAATTATGTGTTTTATAACTTTTTTTTCTCAAAATATCCCCCAAATCCGGTAGCTGGGCATGTGGGAGCAAAGATATATTGTTTTAGAGCACATAAATTCTCATAATTTTCGAGTTATGTGTGGGATTATGGCCTTGCAACACCTTAAAATTAGAGCCGAGGGTACTTGATTTTAAAATATCTTTCAAAATTGGCAAAACTTTTATTTTATTCATAGTACTTCATTCTTTTCAAACTCTTAGACTGTCATCACCGTGCTCGCCCGTAGCAGTGAGATTTTCCGAATCTTATTGTTTCTTACACGAAAATATTGTTTTAACTCCCAACCATAAAAATAACATGTTTCCAAAAAAAAAAAAGATTCTGGCTCATCTACGTAGGTTTTTGTATATTCCACACGATTTAATGAATTCTTCGGTGATGGTTTGGGTGTTTGGGGCTTAACAAGAAGCTCTCCTGTTTGCTGCAATCTTAGGTTCTCCGAATTTCAGGTCACGATCATTTAATATTTTTTTGTTCTTGTAAATTTACCGTTATTTTTTAGTTTTTCACGACGAATTTAATGGTCTCAAGTAGTCTGTTAACAATAGCAGATATAACATATGTATAACCGCTAACTTTTCCCTCGAACTTTAACTTTACATTGAATATCAATAAAGGGTTACTTCTACAAAGTGTATAAACGTCCAAATAACATTTAGCATTACTTACTGTGAAAAACCTAGAATTGGTATATAAAGGGTGTTTTTTTTACAAAGGTACAGAACTTTAAGTTGCAATAAAACAACGATGGATTATTCGTTTGACATGAATTTTATTTATCCGAAAGATAATCTTGTGGCATTACATTTTAAATATGATTTCTGGCATATGACCGCCACGGCTGGCGCGGATGTAGTCCAATATGGACGTCCAATTTTCGATGTCTTTTTCCAACATTTGTGGCCGTATATCGGCAATAACACGGCGAATGTTGTCTTCCAAATGGTCAAGCGTTTGTGGCTTATCCGCATAGACCAATGACTTTACATAGCCCCACAGAAAGTAGTCTAGCGGTGTCAAATCACAAGATCTTGGAGGCCAATTCACAGGTCCAAAACGTGAAATTAAGCGGTCATCAAACGTGTCTTTCAATAAATCTATAGTGGCACGAGCTGTGTGACATGTTGCGCCATCTTGTTGAAACCACATCTCCTGGACATCATGGTTATTCAATTCAGGAATGAAGAAGTTAGTAATCATGGCTCTATACCGATTACCATTGATTGTAACGTTCTGGCCACCATCGTTTTTGAAAAAGTACGGACCAACAGTCAGTTTTTCTGGATGTAACGGTGTTTCAACATACACTTGAGGATTACCTTCACTCCAAATGCGGCAGTTTTGTTTGTTGACGTAGCCATTCAACCAGAAGTGCGCTTCATCGCTAAACAAAATTCGCTTATGAAAATCGGGAACAACGATAATCTCGTTTTGGGCCCATTCGACGAATCTATGCCTTACTTGAGTCTATTCATGATGAATTGCCAAACCAAACTGAGAATAAATCACTTGACAGCTGTTAAATCGGTCGCCATCTTGAAAAGTAATGCCAACTTAAAGTTCTATACCTCTATAAAAAACACCCTATATATATATAAAATTTTGAGCATAATTTCAGTGCACAAAGCTTTTGTAAACATTCTGTTATATTGTATAAAGAATGATAATTAATTGAATGAAAGTATTTTTGTTTGTACGTATTGCTTATACAGGATTGTATTTAATTTTTTTTATGTGCTATAAGTATTTTAATGAATCTTTTACATAATTATCCTTAGAGTCATACTCATTTTAAATTATTTAATCAGCCTGTCTGAAAGTAAAATATTATTTAAAGAATGATTATATAATATGTGATTTTTCTTAATCTGTAAAAACATGGAAATAAAAATTCCAGAAATACCAATTCCCGAAGCATATAATCCAGACATGACCACACATATCCCAGATACCACACAACTCTGCCACCAAACAAAAATTCCAGAGAAAGGATCAAAATAATTAAAAAATTGCTTGACTTTTTTAATTATGCCTGTAAGTTGTCTCGATTTTATATCTCGATTGTTTTCCATTCAAAATAAATAATAAATAAATAAATAAATTAAATTTGTTCACAAACTAACCAATAATGTATTGTCAGATGAAATATTTTTTCAATGGCAAGGATACATTTTTTTAAAACGATAATTAAGACAAGATAGAAGAAGAAAGTTGTTTGTTCCTATTTCCAAAGTAGAATTTTTTAAATATTTGGCTCTGCAGTTGCGCTTAACAAAACATTTTTCTTACAATGCACGTTAAGCGTTTCATTCGAAAGTGGCTTAGAATAAACTATGGGTCCATTTGTTTGAAAAACACCAAGACTCACACTACAAGTCAGAGGAAGGCCTCGTCCAAAAGTCGCTTCAGAGGTAAATTGATGCATAATTTTGAATTAAACCGAAAAGTATATTATTTAGCGCTTTCGGATAAATAGTTGCCGCTTGAAATTATCGGGAATTTCTCTTCTCTTGATATTGTGTTGTCTGTATTTTATCTGATCAGGATTTGGTTGTGTCTGTTATATGAAGTGTCTGGATTGTGTCTTGTCTGGATTTTTTGAAATTGTTTAAATTTTGAAAGTCGGGATAATGGAGTGCGCCCAGAGGAAAGAATACCTTTTTTTAATAAACCAAAGATAAATTTTAATAAATCTCAGATGAGTTTGAAATCTGAATGATGACCAGTTCCAATAAATATTTAATCCTGTATGATTTTTTTTTAATATGGACGTCGAATACCGAAATTATTTGTCTATTTTAAATGTTCCTCAGTCCTCTTCTTCTTTCTCTTTTGTTGCAAGAGTTATATATAAATAATAAAACTTACCTTTAACAAGAATTCAAAGGAATTTTTCCAAAAATTAAGAAGTTTTATAATCCCTTTTGCCCTATCACCAAGGTTTAGTTATAATAACATTGCGTTAATATTTTCCTTACTATCACGTGACGCCCACAATAACCGGGTGGCTAGAAATGCGTACTAGCATGCGGAGAGTCGTGGGATCGAACCCTGACCAGACTAACATCACTAATTATATAAAATTTATTTAAAATAACATAATTTCTCGAATTGCTCTCGAGAGGCTCTCGACAAATCGTCAGCTTTTTTGTTACCGAAAATGTTTCTGTGGCCGGGAACCTAGATTAGGGGATATCGAGTAGCCCTGCAAAGTAAGCTCAAAATCTTTCTATAATTGTTGATGACGCTGAAATTTATCTCTGGCAATGATAATGCTAGCAATACCGCATAGATGTCCGTGTATATGGTTTCCTTTCTGTATCCTCCCGTAGTTATTCAGTATAGTTCCAGAGGCCTTTCTTATGCCCGGTACCTCCGCTTGGAAAATGTTAGCTATGTTCTGTAGATGTATAGAGACAATGGAAGAGAGATATGCAAATCATTGGAGTATTTCCCCGTTTCCATTCCGTAGTTTATTTGCATATCCTGAGATGGTACCCTGCCTACCTTCTAAGAACGTTTAGAGCATATCCTCAACTGAAAGCAACTATTGAAATTCAACCTTGGGAGACAGTAGTCTGATTTATTTAAACATGTAGTTAGCTGGTTTAGGATGACTCCTTCAGTCTTACAGCAGCGCATGTGGCAACGTTTCGAATGAAGACGTCTATAGGAAATTGGTACAAGAGCATGTTAGGAGCGTCAGTTGGACATCATTTAATAGCTCCTAAACAGCAATTATAAAGCGCCAATATAATGACCTGCTTAGAGTTCAATTTAAGTAAATCCCTTCACCGAAGGCCTATTCTACCTAAAATGTCAGAAGTCACACATCTCTACACCAATATGAGATGCTGTAAGATATTCTAAGTAACCAATATGTTTGCATTACCTGGCTATTTGATTAGCACTCCTATTATGTTACAAATTTCAACCAATCTGTTTACACACTTACCAACACATACATATACAGAGAGTAAATAGAAAAATATTCAAAATGTATTTTGACTATTTGCTTTTGGCGTGCGCTCATGTAATTTGACACACGGATGTGAATCCTTGAGATAAGGACTAAGGCAAATTTGCGGTCGGCACTCATTCTTCCGACCAACTGGTGAAGGATTTCACACCAAAGCGGCACTTTATATTTATAGTTAAAAAAATAAAAATTCAAAAACTTGGAACCAATTTGAATAGGATAAATAGAGGTTTGCGTTGTTTTGTTTTTGCTTTGTTTTCATTAAAAAGTGATTATTTAGTTTTAGCTTGTGGTTGTTTACGAAATTGCATATATCGCATGGCGTTATATTTGGGCGAGTACTTCGTATAGGCGTCGGCCACACACATTTTATGTACAGTTAGGTAACACTGTAAGTTGTTGGTGAACCCTGACGTGGCATGTGTGGTCTATTTGCGGAAAGAGTGTGATGTAAGGTCTTATTTGAACACGAGCCTTACTATTTAACATACTTACATACAGACGACTATATTCGCTTTTGGGCTTACAGATTTTAATACAAAAACGAAGCTAATCCTCTATTTTCGTAATAAAGACGTTAAGAACAACAAAGAAATGATGCCTTTACACCTTTCAAAAATATATAAAATTTTTTGCGAATTGCAAAATTCGATTTGGATGATAATCAGTCTAAATCTTTATTTTAATTTACAGGCGTAGGATACCGCATTTGACGCCCTTAGTTGGTGGCTTCCCGCATTTTTGGCTTAAAACCTCATATCTCATCAAATCGGTTATATGGGAGCTATATGATATAGTAGACCGGTCCGCCCGGTTCCTTGAAATTATCAATAAATTACAAAAATACAAGCGCATACTAAGTTTCGTTCAAATATCTCAAAAACTGAGAGATTAATTTGCATACACACATATGGACGGACAGACGGTCATGAGTAAATCAGCTCAGCTCGTTATAAATATATAGAAATAAATTTTTGGTGGTCTATCTCATCTGCTTCTGGTACATACCTCGGGCGAAAGTTAATGTACCATTTCATATACATAAAAATTAAAAAAAAAAACAGAGTGCAGATCCTCCTTACCTCTGCATCTGCCAGCTGCTGTAACGAAAACTTTCTAAGTTGGTATCATCCATTTGGAAGATATGACTGAATCCGCAGAGGTTATCATCATAAAGTATGATGAGACACTTGTAAAGTTGGGCTTTTGTTCGTCGAGAGAGAGATTTACTTTTCAATTACGTACCTTCTGCCTGTAGCGTTTGATTTCCAGGCTGAGACTGCTGTTGGCATTAAAGCTGGATCCTAAATAGACGGCTTCATTACGGCTTCAAAGTTATGACTATCAATAGTGACATGAGAGTCATGAAGCGAATGCATTGACTATTCGTTCGATTACATATCTCCCCGATATATTTCTTGGTCTTGTCCTCTCTCACTACCAGACTTATTCGCTGCCCTTCCCTATCACGTCAGTATGGCATGTAGGCATGAGTTTTCTGCATAGCTATTCTGAAACAAGTTGAAGAGTGTAGTTCCTACAGAATATTTCCAAATGTACCAAAGTGCTGTTCCTAGCTAAAATTTTACAGAATCTTTCCTCTGTGTTAGAAACGAAAATTTTAGCAACTCTGCTAACTAACTCTTGAAGCGAAGTTGCGAGCTAGCTCCTTCGCAAAACACCTTTCCTCTACTACTTTTCATGCGTTTCTCATTTAGGGGGTGAATGAGTGGGTGAATTGCCTCAAAAAAATCGCATTGTGAGGTCGCTGTTGAATACTTTTAAATCTTTCAAGTATATCTACTGTTTAATATCTTGAGAGAAAAATTAAACTTCGGAGCCTATTTATTATCTTCATATCGGAGTTCATTCAATCTGGTAGTAGATTTGTTGGTAGTATACGAGTGTATGTTTTATTCTCTTTGCTATAGTTACTTTGTGCGTTGATCGTTTGATTGTCTCTTCCAAAAACCACATGGTTGCTGTCAATCGCATATTTGTTTATTTGTTTATCTACGAAAAGATTCTTGCTTCTCCTTCCTTGTCTTGTATCAGATAATGTCGATGTTTATGTTGTTGTTATGTCTGTTTTAAACTCTTCATAATCGCTGATACTGCATTATTTCCAAATTATATTTCTTTAAGAACTTTGTTGTCATATTGTTTGTGATTGTTGCTGTTGTTGCTTTACTAATTGTCTTCGTAAAATTGCTGACAACGATGATGCATCGTTTACCATATTAAATTCTACAGTAAACTAAATACTTAAATAAAATCATATAGTTAAATCGCACACACACACATGTATACAATCTATAAGTATTTGTTTAGATGAACTAAAAGAGATAATGTCATTCTGTCCAAATTGACAAATAAACGTATCTATGATAATATATGTATATATTCAGCAGTAGTAGAATAATACAATTATCAATACGAATATTCCTATATGTACCTTTGTATGTTTGCACCATGTCAAGAAGCCACTTGGTCTTAACTAATCTCTATCTTGTCTCTTTTACAAAGTAAATTGAAGTTTCCACATTGTACACGTACATTTCATAATTATATATATCACTTGGACAACACAAATTAGTCACGTTGCATAGATATCGTTGGGATTTTGTTGCCGAAATTTGTTTAATTAATTTATGATTGTTATTTCTTTTCTGTGAGGGGAGTTTCCGTCAGTTGGCGCTTGTCTTATCAAATATTTGAAGAGGAAACCAAGCGTTATTGTTGTGCATATGAAGTGATGGACAAACAACTAAAATATAATTTTTTTAATTTTATAGAACAAATTTTTAAGTGTCCACATTTCGAAATTTTTTTCGAGTGATAATAAATGGTGTTGAATGATATTTTATTTAATTTTTAATAATTTGTTTCTGCTGACTTGAAAAATTACCAATTATTTTGAAATGTAGTTCTAGTATTATAAAATATTAGAAGAACAGTCTTATTATTTACAATAAATTAAAGTATTTGTGAATCAAATTGAACAAACTTTTTTTCACTCCTCTAAAATTTATACCGATCGTAACAGAATCACGAGCTGAATTGATTTAGACATATCCGTCTGTCCGTCCTTATGTCTGTCTGTTTGAACGCAAGCTAGTCCCTCAATTGGTAGGAAAATGAACCTATACGTTTAACCGATCATTTTTCAGAACCGGCTAGATCGAACCACTATAGCATATATACGACCAATTTTTCGGATTTGAAATTTCGAGTCATAAATCACTCAAAAAATGTGAAGATCCTGAAATTAGGTATTCTACACATACACAACGAATTGCACATTGCTTTTGAAAATCATCCAAATCGGATGGCTGTAGCATAGCTCCCATACATCGAGTTGTTCAGATATTTGGTTTTGCTAAAAAAAATCTGGCAAAAAAAGCATCCAAGAGGTCGATATTTGGTAAATGAACTTTTTTCTTTTTAAGAGGAATTTTGACTATTTGATTGGGTTCCAAATATCTTCAACAAAAATTTTATTTTTATATTTTTGAAAAACAATAGAATATTTCATTTCTTTAAAATACTTTTCTTTAATACTTCATGTTAAGTCAAATTGCTCTGATTGTTCTATTTACTTAATGTTATGGTTGGCCGGTCAGTCGTAAAATGATTCCTAATCCGGCACCGCTGAAAACAAACGACATGAGTTGGGTGAACGCTCTGAGCTGCAACAGCATCAAATTTGAGCATATTTCAAGTAATTTAATTTCTGGCGAAATGTCGTCTGAAAAGTTCTGATTAGTTCTGAATAGTTCTAAAGGGTGTTTTTTTTATAGAGGTATAGAACTTTAAGTTGCAATAAAACAACGATGGATTATTCGATTGACATGAATTTTATTTATCCGAAAGATAATCTTGTGACATTACATTTTAAATATGATTTCTGGCATATGACCGCCACGGCTGGCGCGGATGTAGTCCAATCTGGACGTCCAATTTTCGATGACTTTTTCCAACATTTGTGGCCGTATATCGGCAATAACACGGCGAATGTTGTCTTCCAAATGGTCAAGCGTTTGTGGCTTATCCGCATAGACCAATGACTTTACATAGCCCCACAGAAAGTAGTCTAGCGGTGTTAAATCACAAGATCTTGGAGGCCAATTCACAGGTCCAAAACGTGAAATTAGGCGGTCACCAAACGTGTCTTTCAATAAATCTATTGTGGCACGAGCTGCGTTACATGTTGCGCCGTCTTGTTGAAACCACATCTCCTGGACATCATGGTTATTCAATTCAGGAATGAAAAAGTTAGTAATCATGGCTCTATACCGATCACCATTGATTGTAACGTTCTGGCTACCATCGTTTTTGAAAAGGTACGGACCAATGATTCCACCAGCCCATAAAGCGCACCAAACAGTCAGTTTTTCTGGATGTAACGGTGTTCCAACGTACACTTGAGGTTTACCTTCACTCCAAATGCGGCAGTTTTGTTTGTTGACGTAGCCATTCAACCAGAAGTGCGCTTCATCGCTAAACAAAATTCGCTTATGAAAATCGGGAACAACAGTAATCTCGTTTTGGGCCCATTCGACGAATCTATGCCTTACTTGAGTCTATTCACATGAATTGCCAAACCAAACTGATAATAAATCACTTGACAGCTATTAAATCGGTCGCCATCTTGAAAAGTAATGCCAACTTAACTTAAACACCCTTTATTAGTGAAATTCAGAGCTCACCTTAAATTTTAGTCAGCCAGCCCCAGTATTCTTTCCTACAGATTATAAAAGTAAATTTAATTTCAAATGACCGAAAGTTCATTCTTAGAATGCTTAACTTTAACTAACTAGGCTTTATTTGAAGGCAAAGTATTTCATTATGAAGTTATACTCTTATCAAATTTGATTCTCATTTTTATATTAAAATAGTGCAATGAATTATTTTAATGAAAAATTAAAAAAAATCAAAAGTAAATCGTTACTTCTGATGAAAAAAAAATCAGAGATAATCATTATTTTTGAGCGAAAATATGAAAATCGCAAAGTAAACATTATATCTGATTGAAGAAAATAAAATAGGTTTTAGTTATTAATTTTTAGTATTATGGATATTGATCACACTTTCACACGATTCATAAAAATCGAAAATATCTATTAATAATCTATCTATATATATATATAAATGTTTTGTTGGTTTGTATACGCTCCAAAAGCTCCGATGGAACTGAAATTTAAGCATGATATACTTATATAATCTGCATCAATGCTTGTTTTTATCTAATTTTCGCATCAGTCACATAGTCCGTTGCCTATTCGAAAAAAATCATATTTATGCTTCGATTTGCTTGAAATTTGGTACATAGGTAGGTAGGAAAATCACTTTTCTCTCCGGGAAGTGGACCATGGACCGACCTATTCGAAATCTTATTTATGGTCCAATTTAGACTGTGGACCGATTGAATTGAGAAAAAATTATCTCTAGATAAATCTCCACAGGATGGAGTAGGATGTTAAATAACTATTCTCCAATATTTGAAGTCTTTGATTTTATTAAGCAAACATAATTTTTCGGTTTTTACTATTTAAAAAGTGAATATACACAATTATAACCTTTTATAATAAGATACCAACATCTTTCGGAGGCATGAAATAATGAGAGATTCTAAAATTTTTTAAACAAAAACATACTATTTTATTAAAAATCATGTTTCCGATGGACTTAACAAAGATTTGGAAACCAAAGTTTAATAGTTTAGAAAGTTATGATAGTTTGTGCTGATCCAGTTCCAAGCGAAGTGCCTTACGGTGACCAATCGAACGAAAATATTTATTTTCTTAAATGAATAATCTATTGCCTGATCAAACTTTTTTAAGACGGCCTCAGAGAATATTTCTTACCAGATTTTCAAAATCAGAAACAGTAAATAGAATCGAAGATCCTTTGGTTAGTTACTATATTTTTATGTTTTTCAAAAAGCAGAATTTGCATTGAAATATACATACATAGCGGTTTTCAAACTATAATGGGCATCAATTAAAAAAGTATAATTTAAAGTTATACATCAGTGTTCTGAAGCGCTGTTTGTCAAAGTTTTTTTTGGCTCCTCAATGATTTTTACATAAATAAATTTAAAATTAATAAAAAAGAGTTTTGAGAAAAAAGACAAAGTCAAATACTCAAAATGCTCGTGCTCGGCTCGTAAAATTTTGGAGTAATGAGCAATGAGAAGGTGTGCGAGTGCTCATCCGCTGCAAATATTTATGGACCATATGGTCCATTGGAGTACCTATAAATATACTCCACTGTGGCAAATTTTGGACCAACTTATGTGTTTACAATAACTTTGTGCGTCACGATCATTTTTCGTGTTATACCGATCGCAAGCACTACACGAAGTTACAATTGCGCAATAAGTTCTACAGTCGAATACAGAAAATGTGTGGAAATGAAACTGAGTCAGTTTCGTTTCGTTGTTCAGCTCTGCTGGTACGCAAAAAGCGTACGGAATTTAATATTATTTCAATGAAAATACGTAGAACAAATACGCAAACTAATAGATATTATATATTTATTAACAATAATCTAATAATACTAATATAAATTTAAATAAAAAATGTAGGTACTCCATGGAGTACTCGGGTGTTATGCAGAGATGGATTATATGGTCCAGGCCTAGGACATCACAATGTTAATTGGACCATATTTTTTGTATGGATTGTGGCAGGGTTTGGATTACTCTATTGTCCGCGTGGATTATATATTTCACGCGTGCATGGAGTACTCGCCTTATTTGCAGGGTCGCTCAAATGCGATAGCCGGTAACCTTCTTTATATTTAAAACCGGTCCTTCATTTAACATACAAAAATATTTGGTTCTAAAAGGTAGATATAAATACTGCCTTTCGCCAGCTGTCGTTATGTTAACACGGACTGCTACTTAGGTAGCCTTACTTACATTTGTATTAATTTTTAATTAAATCTTCATACCTTTTTCTCAAAATCTATTCAAATGGAAATCTAATCTTTATTTCACGCTTTTTTATTTATTTTTCCAGGCAATAGCGGTGACGAATACGAATCGGCAACCGTGCGACACCTCAACTTTCTACCATTCGCCGCCACGCACAACACTAACCACTTCAAACACCACCACCACCACCAACAACACCAACACCATCACCAGCCGCCGCAACAGCATCAGCTGCATCATCAACAGCAAACACACCCGCCAACAGCGTCACTGACAGCGGACGCCCCACAAACATCCACATTGGATTACGAGCGAACGTGCGGCGAACAAAAGCGTGAGAGTGTTGAACATAACACCGTTAACGCCAACACGCTCATAGCGAACGGTCATAGCGGTAGTGCGCATTTTGATTTGGAATTAACGCCGCTTTATGGTGCGCCTTTCGCAACGGCATTCAGCAGTCACCATCAGCAACAGCAACAGCACCAAAAACAACAACTACAACACCTGCCAATACCACCTTCAATAACAAACGCAGCAGCAATATCACCAACAAATACAACAATACCCGCCACATCGTCCACTTCAGCACATCAAATGGACACACCATTCTTCTTTACGCAGCTGGCGCGTTTGCAAGGACGTGACAATCCCATGAATGGACTGGATATACAGGAGAGTGGAGTGTATGCGAAAGTACGCCTCTGCCGAGGAATGCGTTATGGGCCGTTTGCGGTGAAGCTCTGCAGCGAACCGACAGCGCCCAGTCTGGCTAGGGAGGTAAGTGAACTTGAAGGTTGCCTAGAGAGCATGGAACTATATATGTATGTGTGTGTATTCTAATGAAATTTAAGACACTACCGCTGATGATTAATTTAGTTTAGTGGGGAATTGTGACATTTTTGTTGAAAATTCGTGCAGATTTTAGGGCCGTAAAATGTCATTTATTTCGTTTTAATTCTTGTTTGTTTGTGTTTTTGTTCCGTTGACAGTTTTCCGTTCCGTTGCTTAATCCTTTCGCATCTGTGCGAAAATTGCAAATGCGGATCGCATTACTGGCTTGCTTATGTATGTGTGTGTGCATTCGCTGAAATTAAATCCCATCAAGCGTTACCCAAAATTACCACATTTCCAATTTGCACATTTTCCAATAATTATTTATGTACATACACATGTATATATATTTAATACGCATCCTTTTTGGGTGTAAAAATGCGACAAATTCAATGAAAATTAAGTGATCAAGAAAATATTCGATTAAATTGAACCCAGCTACGATCAGCACAGCTCAGTTCGGCGTTGTTATTATTGTTTATATTTTCTCTGTATTGTTGTTGTTATTGTTTTTGCTATACGCATCAGTTGTCAATCAAAAAAAAAAAAAAACCGCTGCAAATTGTCACACTGTCTCACCACTTCGAGGATATATTCGTACTCGAACACGGACTGAAGGATAGGAGTCTGTGCTTGGATAGCTCTGCGTAGAATAGGATAGATGAGGAAGGAAGCGCGCACATCAAGTAACGGATATGTTTAGGGATGTTCCAAAAACCATAGCTAATTTCCGACATTAGATGTGCGTGTGCAAGAACATGACAAAAAAAAAATATTAAAAACAACAACAACAATATTACTGCAAAAAATAAGCGCAAATCCACAAAGCGTCCCTCAAATGAGGCTTAAATTCGGCAGCCAACTATGACAGTCAGCAAGCAGATAATACCAATTAGGGTCTAGCACGTTGAAAAACTCGACTGCAGGCGCACGCAGCCTGCACTACAAACAGACAAATAAATCTCCAAACGATTTGTGTGTGAGCGGGCCACCTCGTCCCAATTCACACTATCTCAACTTAACTTCTACTCTATTACTTCACTACGCTACTATGTACATATGTATCTACGCTGTCAGCCAGTCCGTCTGCCTGACTGTCTGCTCTTTCATTCATCTGCTACGTGTCGTGCACTTCTGTCCTTCTGTCGCTGTGTCCTTTATCTCAGTTGTGAGGCGCTACCGTTTGACAATCCAATCAAATTATCGCGCCTTGCACAGATGAGAAGTTTGCTGTCAAACACACTGCACTACACACACACACTGACTGGCGTCGAGTTGACAATTGTCAATCAGAAAAAAAAATAATAATAAGTTACAATAACAACTCTCAGGTAGTTTTGGTATTTATTCTTATACATTTTTGTTTGTGTAATTGTTTGTGCGTGTATATTTATCTAAGCATTCAACAAGCCATCCACTCCAATTGCCAATCTCTTCTACAAATTGATCCTTACGCTTTGGTAGACGGCGAGTCAGCCGTTGCTGCTGCTTTTACAACTACTTTTTTGGCTTCTTTCTCTGCTTGTGTTTTGTTTCAAAATATTTTCAAATGCATGTATTTTGTCAGAGATGATCTTCGGATCAAGCGTTATGAATCGTATTTATATGAAAATATTATGTTATAGCAGGTCAATTGAAAAGTCCCCGGCAGGACATATAGATAGCGCTACTAGAATTAAATAATTAGTGAGTCTTAGTTAGCCCTAACCTTCAAAAGACGCGTGTATAAATTTGAAAGCTGCCAGATCATTAGTTTTTGAATTATAACATTTTGAGTGAAGTAACTTTTGCTATTGTGAAAAAAATTAATAAAAATGCTTTTGAATTTTGAATGACTGTAAATTGAAACTGAATGAAATAGCAGACACTCTAAAGGTATCACTGAAGGTGTACATCGTATAATTCACGAATATTTGGGTATGAAAAAGCTCTGTGCAAAATGGGTGTCGCGCGAGCTCACTTTTGACCAAAAACAACGACGAGTTTATGATTCGTAGCAGTGTATGGAAATGTTCAAGCGTAATAAGCCCGACTTTTTGCACCGAGGTCAAAGCGACACAAGTGGATTGCACACGATGAATCCGCTCTAAAGCTTGGGAAAATGCAACAACCAGCTGGAAAGGTTATGGCGATATTGGGATATTGGGATGCGCATGGAATAATTCTCATTGACTACCTTGAAAAAGGAAGAACCATCTACAGCGACTATTACATAGCATTATTGGACCATTTGGAGAACGAAATCGCCGAAAATAAGAAAAAGAAAGCGCTGTTTTACCAAGACAATGCATCGTGTTACAAGTCAGTGAAATCGATGGCAAAAAATCCATGAATTGGGCTTCGAATTGCTTTCGCATCCACCGTATTTTCCAGATCTCTCCCTCAGTGACTATTTTCTGTTCTTAGTTCTCAAAAGAACGCTCGCTTGAAAGAAATTTTCGTCGAATGAAGAGCTGATCTCCGAAACTGAGGCCTATTTCGAAGCAATGAACAAATCGTACTGCAAAAATGCTATCGAAAAGTTGAGGGATCGCTATATGAGGAGAACTAGGGTGAACCGACAGGCATTGGACAATTAAGCAAACAAATTAGTTAAAATATTTTTTTTTTCATCGGCTATGATAGTAACTTAGATATTATAGATATATTTTGAAACTAGATAAAATCAGCTATCATAAGAATGATTTAAAAATAATATATATTATAAATAATTGCAAAATATCAGTATTATAAAAAAATATGAGCAAAAAACAGTCATTGGACAACATTTTTAATTATTGGAAAGTCAATAACAATTATTGGACAGTCGTTAAATATAGGGACATAAAATCTAAGTAAACTAAACAGTCAGCAAATTATTCATCATTAAACTTTAATTAGGCTAGGTAATTGGAGATCATGGAAAATTAAAGAAATCACATCACAAAAACTAAAATTTAATGAAGAAATTGAATAAAAAACAACTTAAAATAATTATTTCAAATTTTTGGTCTCTAAAAATTTAAAGTACCTAGGTACGAAGTCTTTTGGAATCCCATCAGAAATTTTATGTGGAATTCTTTGGTAGTTATAAATAACCATAGACGGACAGACTTCCCCAGATGATGAGAACGTAAACAAGACTGTGATTGACTCCTTGGAATTATTGGTGTGAACACTGTATACATTTTTAGTTTCTTTTATCAGCCAGTACCTTTCCTGTTTTCGGGCAAAACTGGAACGCACTCTCATCGCCATTGAACATCTGACTTGGGCCGCTCAACAACTGCAAAAGACCGATATCTTCTAAGTACTGCTGTATCTCGGAAAACCATTTCCTGATGTCTTGTTCAGAGAGTATTGCACTAGCCTGTGTGACTCCCTCACTAGTTCGCTGAACGATGTCAGGGTGTCGTTTCAAAAACGCTTTAACCCACCCATCCCCAGGATAATTATTCTTAAAAGGATTGGCCGAGGATTGTTCTTGAGAAACTTGTATACACTTCGTCGTAAATTTTCAACTTTTAAAGGGAAACCCTTCCTCATAATCCAAAGTTCTAAGATAGACTCTTCTTCTTCAGGTTTGGGGTTTCCGTTTTCCTTAAGTCTCTGAGTGCTAAATCCAAATTATTTGGGTCATACTTTTTTTCCCCCTTAGGCATTATGTTTTGAGACTCCAACCTGTAAGCAAACAATTATTGGACACTATATGTGACAGTTATTGGACACTATTGTGACAGTTATTGGACGCTGTCCAACCTTATAAATAAAAATAATTTATCACGACAATTGTCCGTACCGTAACAATTGCCGCGAAATATTTATATTGATGATTTGTTACTGCCATCTATTGTAAAACCTATGAAATAAAACAATGGTGAATAATAAGAGTGGTTGTGAATAATTATAGATGTCGCGATTTGTTTGTTGATATCTTATTTTTTGACATTCAAAAGCAACTGTCCAATAACTGTTCGGTGTCCAATGACTGCCGGTTTACCCTATGTTGAATAAAAAAATTAATGTTTTCCAAAAAATGTTTTTTTACTGTGATAGGCCGGAAACTTTTCAACTATCCTGTTATGTATTCGGTATTAAAGAATACATTCATTGTGAAAGGAAATATTCGTAAGAGAAACTAGTTAAAAAAATTTTTAATAGACAGCGGTTTCAATCAGTCGGATTTAAAAAAAATCAGGAAGTAAAAACTTGTGATCCTGGAAATATCAATTTGTAATGAAATGCAACCTGTAATGAAACTATCCATCAAAAATGTCTTACTTTTAACCGAAGAAAAACGAAGAAATTTTTTTATGGCTACACATAACTTTTCACAGAGCAGTCCAAACCTGATAATTCTTGTTCTATATATTAATGTGAAATTATAAAATGCTTACCCTTAACGTAGGAAAGGGGAGATAATTCTCTAATTTTAACGTATGATTATGCATATATCTTTACCACTTAGTTGCATTTTAAGAATTCATTCTGTATTGTATAGGGTTTACTTCTAAGTTGTTTCTTTATAAATCTGGGAAAAAATCAGTTCGTAAGATGCAAAAGCGAGGATGATTCACAGATTTCAATGTATGATCGCGCATAATTTTTTACAGAGTAGGCCGATGTTGGTAATAATTGAAAAAAAAATGTATGCAACCTGATGTTGGTATCATACAAGTTGGGAAGCAAATTTTTACTCTAAGGGAAGAAAAGAGAGATGTTTCACAGATTTTTAAAAGGGATAATGATACCTTAATCTGAGTCATATCGACCCATTAGCCTAGAATTATTCAAACTGATACAAGTACTATTTCTCAAAAGACTACTTCCCGCCAGCACTATAGAAGAGATGCTTAGACTTGTTAAGACCATATACTCTGTATTCCAAAAGAATATAATAAAGCTACTTTTATCTCAAAAGCATTTGATCGCGTTTGGCACGATAGTCCATCCGATCTGTAAAATTAAACCCTCATTTTAATTACGATGTATTTATAAATATGGAGCGGAACCGACTAAACTCTATTAAAGCTTATTAAGCAGGCGTGCCGCAAGTTGTTATCTGGATCCGTCTTTTTGTCAAAGAAGGAAACACCATTGAAAATTTCACTGATGAGACTGCAATACTAGCAATAGATGCTCTGTCCAATCTAGCAAGTCTGAAACTCCAAATAAGCCTTAATAAAATCGATGAATTTCTTAAAAACTGGTGAAACAATGCAAATGTTCCATTAAGCCTATTCGAATTGCATTTACGCTAAATCGGAGAAATCTGCCCGTTCATCGCATTCAATAATGGATACATATGTACTTCAAAACAAGCGGACTAAATATCTCATAATACAACTTCAAAGAAGGTTAATTTCAAGACTAACAACACGTAAAGCTTCCGCCCTAAAAGCTCCGAAATTTGTGCTGGCCCATAAATCACCCCTCATAATTATATATCTACCCAAAATGAATGACGCGTATATTGATCTATCATAAAACCAATTCGATCCTATGGGATATAGCTGTTAAGATCCAAAGATTTCAATCAAAACCCTCAGGTGTTTGCCAACGTACCCTTATCAATACCACAGACATCGTAAGATCTTAACTGCCTTGAAGGAAACTATAAAGCACACCCTATCACGTAAACTGAGGTACTTAAATCATCCTAATCTACTTATTATAGCGGAACTAACAACCCACCCAAACATTTACTTGACTCAAGCGAAAGTCAATAAAAAATCTTTAGTAATTAATTGCTTCTACCAGCAGGTATGCCAGAAATCTGCAGCGGTTTTATCTCCCTGGTCGACATTTCATAGCTAACCTTGACTTTAATTGATTGGATTATATAAATATTGCAGTCTCTCTCGTAGAACTCTTCATTCCAACGTCTGTGGTATTCGCCGTTACAAAAAAAAAATAAACCTTTCCCATTCCATCCTTCTGCTTGCATCTGCTGCTTACTGTAGATCGGCTTATAGAGTTTGATCTTTGTCCGCAAGCGTGGACTTTACTTTTCAATTGCGTTTTTATTATTATTTGCGTAAATGCTGGTTCCAAAATAGACGAAATTGTCGAACTTTGAAGTTATAACTGAAAAGTGACTCCTATTAGAATCGCTACCTACTCCAGTCTAGAGCAAGAAGGCTAACGTCACGTTCTTGAGATCAATCAATTTCTCATCTTTTTAGATGTAGATGTTTCGGTTAAGTTCTGCAACTTATATTAATTTTTTATGAATTAGCGTTATTTTACCTGAAACCTTGTCAGATACTGAATGACTCCGAGAGAGACACTTTCCAATTCTAATGACACTTTTAATTTAGTTCAGCTCCAGTTTTCATAGCCCTATGAGTTCTGTAGGTATATAAAATGAAGGCATAGCGGCATAGAAGTAGCTTACTTTGCGGTGTCGAAGGGAATTTAAAAGAAAAAAATACAGAAAATTCAAATTTAATGGGAAATGTTTATTATCATTCGAAAGAACCATCTTTGGCATTTATTCTTTGAAGTTTATGTCTTTCAAATGTGTCCCTCGGCTACGTCTCAGATGCTCCATCCGTTGAGTCCAATTTTCGACGACTCGTTTGAGCATTTCGACTGGTAACTGGCCAATGACAAGCGAGATATTTTGCTCCAAGGCCTGTATCGATGCGGGATTGTCCGCACAGGAAGGACTCTAACGGTGTGCCATCACACGATCTTGGTGGTTAATTGACTGGCCCAAAACGTGAAATTATCTGCTCACCGAAGTGTTCTCTCAATAAATCCATTGATTGGTGCGATGTGTGGGAAGTGGCGTCGTCTTGTTGAAACCAAATGTCGCGGAGATCACGAACTTCAATAGCATAAAATAGTCGGTTATCATGACGCGATAACGGCGCCATTAACGGTTTAGTTCTCATCGACATCATTTTTGAAGAAATATGGACCGATGATTCCACCGGCCCACAAACCACTCAAAACCGTTGTTTTTTCTGGATGAAATATCAGCTCTCGAACCTTCTCAGGTTGTCCCAAACGCGACAATTTTGCTTGTTTACATACCCATTGAGCCAGAAATGGACCTAATCGCTGAACAAAGTTTGGCTCGCAAACGTCGGATCTTCTTGGAACTTCTCAAGAGCCCATAGAGCGAAGCGATGTCGCTTGGGAGGATCGAGCGGCTTCAGTTCTTGCACAAGCTATATTTTTTACGCTTTCAATTTTAGATCTCTTTCAAAATAAGTACTTCTACTTGGATCACCCTTTATTACGATATTTTTTTAAATGGAAAACATTAGATCAATGATGGATCCATTAGTTCGATCAATTTGTTCTCGTTGGGCTTCGGTCTTTTATGCAGTATGCTGGATAAGACCTTACAGGCGATATTCGGAAAAGTTGTCCCTCAACTTCCATCTCAAGTTAAAAACTTATACTCGTAGTACAAGCATTTCCGCCACATAAACATTTATACTAGTCGGAAGCAATTCATAGGAAACCCCAATGCTTCAAAGACTGAGAAATGAAAAATAACACTACATTAAAATATCATACTAAACAAATAGTATCCAACACACTTTTTTCATGGCAAACTGATTATTGACGAGATCGAGTACTCGACAACAACAACAACAATATCAAATTTATGTGCATGAAACCGCTGGTGTGAACATCATCATACAAATAGTAGATTATCTCGTGCGTGTAAATATTTTTCTTATTGTTGACATACATTTGTAGGGGTTTGTACTTGGCACCGTTGTCATACACACACAAATGCATATGTATATCTGTAGATATAGAATGTTGTCTTACCTTCTTTGTTTGGTTGTGCATTGTGTAGCCAATTTTCAAACTAGATTTTATGTTCATATGTGCATGTATCTGCTGAAAGTAGATCGTTCCAAAACTGAAAATTCGTCAGGCAGATAGGTACTTCCTCAAATGTCAGAGTTATGTATGTACAAGGTGTTTTTTTTAGTGTGGCAATTTGGCATTCTGCACGCCATTCATTCATTCATTCACAACGGATTAAACTGATCTTCCGATATTGAGTTGTCAGTTTACAGTTGTTGTTTCTCACTATGAGAGTCACTGTCACTGTGTCTATCTATATGATTGTATGTATGTATATATGTATGTATGTCTGCACGTTGGTTTTACTACTTTGCAGTTGTCTTTGGCGAATTGTCCTGCTAATCCTTAGAAACCTAATTGTACAAATGCCTATGTACATAATCACATACGTCTATAAGTATGTATGTATGTTTGCAATTTGAGTCGTTCTGGAACGGAGGAAAGAATTATTTGATTGTGCTGAAAGCCTAGATAGCAATCGAAAAGAGAATTTTAGGTATAATCGCTTGATATCTTGTATTTTAGGCATCAGTAGGAGGAAATAAATTTTTGCTTCCTCTAAATAATAGGAAAGTTTTATGAGTTAACTTATTTACCGAGTTTACTGAGTAGCGTCCTATTGACGTGGTTAGGATGCTTTCCTGGTAGAGTTGCAAAATCAATATTGTTCTTGCTTTTACCTAACTCTCGTGCTTCTTTAGCGGATTCTTTTCCTTTTGCTGATTTGATTACTCTTTACTATACTTACTTCTAATTTGGGTTAAGTTTCAAGGATTGTGCTCAATTTATCAGAAACTATGCTCTCCGTAACTGTACGCGCTTCAGATATCACGCAATTCTTCTCCAGTAGGGGGAAAATCTAATATTTTTCTCCCTATGACTTACCTCTGTCGAAATAATTCGTTTCCTGGATAGTTTTTTTACTAACCTCAACGAAAAACCAGTATATTTGCTAAAGTAAACCATTTGTTTGTTCAAAAAATATTTTTTTCATGAAAACGAACTATACACAGTAGCATAGTTCCTAGCGCTGGCTCCGTGGGCACAATGTGGCTTTGCAGGGAAAATGTATGTTTGATAATGACCTGATAATGGCCTGCTTCTGTTGAGTTCTCTAAACTGTTGAAAAAAAAGAACGAATAGAGATTTCAAAAACTAATCCCATGGATAAAACAATGATAACCGTTAGACACAACCACTCTAGATGCCTGGTTACAGCAGAAACTTGTGTAACTTTAAATCTTGTCAGAATGAGCATCATTTAGCCGAAGTTTCTCACAGATTCTCTTTTGCGAGAGCACGTTTACTCTTATAACTTCAATGAGCCTATTCAGCTATCGAGTGGGCCTACATCTATCGTTGGATCGTTTAAAAACTGACAATCGTGGCATCTCAAGAATGATTTTTTTTGGGGTTCTAGTCCTAGGTCAGCGTTTCATAAATTACATAAACAACAACCGCTCATCCGCTATTAGGTTTAAATGACTTTTGCTAGCATTTTAAGAATCTTTTTCAAAATACTTTTTTAAAAACTAAAATTTTTTGGTAAATAAACAAATGAAATTGTATGATCACCAATTTTATAGAAAACTGGAAGACCTAGCCACACGTTGAGGTGCTTTTCTGCATGTTATTCAAATTGAACAAAAAATATGATTTTTTCGAGTAGGTTGTTTGCTGACCCACTTCTCCGAAAGAATAAGTAGTTTCGGGATCATAGAAACACATTTTTCTTATATGTATTGTATCTATTAGAGTTTAAGTGACTGTCAGCTTGTCGCCAATCACGGTTAGGCATTTTCGAATATTGTGATACGCCTCTTAGTGGTAGACCTTCTTCTCAAATGCGCCAACGTGGTCGAACGTGTTAAGTGCTGAAAAGTAAAAGAGGTAAAGTTCGTTAGATTCTTCCGAGTTGGTATTAGTTCATATGATTTCTTCTCTCGCAAGATCGTCCACAGTATATATCTATGTCCAGGCACCCAACATTTTATTATCATCTTGACCGTGGTAAAGTTGCATAGAAGAGATTAGAAAACCATTTGGGTGCCAGAATATATAGTAAGGGATTGGTTGGTAATTGTAGATTTAATCACATTTTAGTGATATGCTGATTTCAATTTCGGAAAAGAATTTTAAAATGAGAGTAAACGTCAAATTTCATTTATTCAGACTACTTCTCAATAGTTGTACTTTATAGATAGTTTCATCGCGAATATAATCTCTTTTTGCACAATATTTTTTGACACAATTTTGAATATTTTTAATTGTCAAACGTAAAATAAATCTAAATTAATTCTGGCCTCTCGATTGTTGCTTAATTATGTTGACACATTAATTTATGAAAGATCGAAGGTTTAATTCTGCCAACCATGAGAATCCATGTAATGTCTTTTAAGGTAAGCTCTTTGTCACTGCAAAATGCCAAAAATCCCAATATCCCACAATGTAATTCTCCAATATAATTTCAATCCTCTACTTTTAATTAACTTGTCTCTACACAATGGCAAAAATATAAGAAAATTATCTCTGACTTTCAAAAAAAAAAATATACCGAAAACCAATTAAACTCTTTTCTTAGGAACAACCTTCGACGTACATTGCCCAAGGTAACAGGGATTTTTCTAAATCGTAATCAATTAAAACAACAAATAGGGTGATAAGTAGGACTAACATAAATTACGAAAAGGTCAAACAGAAGCCGCAGCGAAGACGAGATATACAACAGACAAACTGCTGACGAATGTACATAACATATGTGCGTGAAGGATGGAAGGATGAACAGTAATAAGAAACATAATGCAAGTATCCTACAAGGCAGAGTGCCGAGGCACAGCGGGATTTCTTGCCTACTGGAATTGAAAAAAGGCCAGATAACTGGCACAACGGGTTGTCTTGTTATCTTCTTGTACACCGATTGTTAGTGTACACAGTAGAGCCACATGAAGGGACAGGGCATTAAGATGAGCACACGCTCTTTTGTGGTCACGCACAATTTATCAATTTACAGTTATAATCAATATAAGCAAAGGCTTAGTGGCTTGAAGGAGCATTTTTGGTGTGTGTGTGAATGCATTTTGCACGTGTGTGTGTTAGTAGTGGAAAAATAAATGTGTTTGAAATGTGTGATTTTTGGTAAAATTAGCATGAAATGATGTGTTTGAGCTGCTGTTAAGATGACAATGATTACAAATTCATACAAATTCATGGGATCATGCTGACTTTCGACTTTCACCCGTCGCGCATTGAAGTCTCTTGACGCTAAGCGAGTGTTTACTAAATTTATCAAACAATTTAATTTGTAAAACAGTCTCGTTTTTTTTTTTTTTGTTCACAACACACCCCCAATGGCATTTGGAGTTGGCAGACGACTACTGAGTTTGTATGCATACAAGATTGTGGAAAATGTTGAGATTACAAAAACAACAATTTTTTTTTAACAAAAAGCAATATGTTAAACAACAAATTGTCTCGATGGTGCACAGTGGTGGATTTCACTAATTTAGCTGAGGGAAAAAATGGAAAAGTTGATTTTTAAAATATATTTTATAACTCGACAATTCAAAAGCAAATTTTGGGTAATATTTAGAGGTTATAAGCAGTAAAGGAAAAAACTTTATATCTACATTTTTTGTTTTGAATTAGTGAGCTAAATGGATGTTTGAGAAAAATTATTTTAAATTAGTTTTTGCCAGCGACTTCGTCCGCAAAGTAGTCAAAAATGGCTCTAATTGTTATTATTAAGAAATTTTTTCCATATATTAACCTAGCAAAGTACAAGGAAGTTAACGAAAGAATCGTATTTATGGTTTGATTTGATTGATAACAAAGAATCCAATACGACTTTTTCCTCTACTCTAGTCACACACATGAAATGAGGGATAACCCTCGGATTAGGCAAAGGGTATTCAAAATGTACGTTAGCTTCTACGTTTGTGAACAAATAAGATAATGTTTAGCTTTACGCGCGAAATGTGGACTAAACCCCCGAATTACCAAGTCAACTGGTATTTTTGTTTGATAGACATAATTGGCATTAACCGAAAAAAGCAAACCATATGGTCGGCATATAGATATGTCTTAAGTTAAGTAAAATAACACTTGAAACTGATGGTTATAAGGAGCATTCTATGCATTTTGAAGCGAAAACGGAGAGTAATTACTTTGAAAATGACCTGAAAGCGTAAAAACTGTTGAAGCAATGTGATTGAAACGACCTTGACAGAGATATGAGACTGTTAAGGGTTGATTTAGTCGTTTTTGCTTCTAGGCTAAAAGAAAAAAAGTTAGTAAAAAATTGGTTTGTGATTAGTAAAAATGTACCTGGTTGAATAGATGGGTTCTCAAAATGTGTGTCTATTGGACGTTCCATAAATTTAAAAGAAGAGTTGTACTTATGTTCTTCCACTTTCTTTTAGGCCAACAAGGGTTTTATATTACAAAATATCTCTGCTTTCTTTGCTTGTTGTACAGTAAAGCTAAAACACACTATTGAATTCCTCTTCGGAAATGCTAGTTCCAGAACAATAGAAAGAACGCAATAAACATGCATTTGGTATCAAGAAATCGTATAATTTTGACCCGTTACATAATTAATTCGGTCTTATAAAACCATTTGTAAACGATCTTGACCTAAATGGAAATTGTTTTCTTTTCTTATGAAACAAATTTGCAAAACTGAGTGCAGGTAATATTAGAGTGGCATTTCTACGAGCCACAAGTAAGATCATTAAGATAAGACTCAAATTTCATTACCTCTATGAGAGAGGTTGATGAAACGGCGTGCAATGCTTTTATTTGGCTCCTAAAATTTTTGGGATATTTGAAATATTCTGAATTTCTTCACCACGTGGGTCAAATGATCAAAGTCACTTTCAAAAACTTAAACTTATTCAAGTTATACTTATTTCATAACTACCTGGACAATTTTCAATATTGAGGACCAAAGTGAACAACAGAGCAAAAGTTTCCACACGGAATACTCAACGAAGGAACTATATTAAGTTCACTGCAATCCACACATGATGATGACAGACTATTGTTGAAGCATTCAGAGTAGCTCACTGCTTTTGGTTTCAGCACCAAAAATTCAAAGAAAGTTGTTTTCTTCGTTTTAAAAATTGAATAAATTCAATAAATTCAAGAGTTAGAGTGTTTTATTAAACCAAAACACAAAAAAAAAGAACTTCCGTGAAATATCTTAGTATTTTAACATTTGATGGATTTTTACCCTAAAAAGGTACAACTTTTTTGCAATTTACCAACAATCTTTAAAATTTAAGAACAGAAAATTTTTAACTAAAAATTTTGCTTTCAAATTTATGTGCTTTTTTTAAATCTTGAACAATTATAAAATTTTATTTTAATATTTTATAATAATATTTTTTTTTAATAATAATATTTTAATATTTAATTAATAAAATTTTACTACATTGCTATTAAAAAAATCAAAAGAAATGCTGAGTCCCGATTTCGGCCCATACTTAGCAAAACTGTTTTAAATTAATTCAAACCCAAAAATTGATGGTTTTCAGTTTTTCGATTAAAAAAGTAATTAATATTGAATATTTTAAGCATATTTTATTGATTTATACACTTCCGATATTTTATCTACATCAATAAGCTTCAAAAATTAAAAATTAGAACAAAAAAATATAAAAATTTTTGAAAAACTTTATGATTTGCAAACCATTTCACATACTAAAGTAAAATGAAGATCTTTTAGATACAAAACATTTAGACTAAATGAGTTTTTAAAAATAGACAACTATATATTTTTTCGACTACTTTAATAAAAAGCATATAAAGACTTATTAAAATATAATAAAATTTTTTACTTTTGCTTAGCTAAAACGGAGGTCGCGACAAATTTTATAATTTTTTTCCAACAAACAATTAAAAAAATTTTTTTTTAATTTTTCTGTCGCATTTCACTCGAAATTACGACACTGTCCAACGCTGTCAACAAACAAGAAACAAAAAGTTAAATTGCAAAATCCACGCAGTCAACAACAACAACAACAACCACAACTGTTAAGTGCACACTCAGCAGCAGCAGCAATAAGAATAATAGCAACAACAAAGAAGAAAACTCCCAAGCATAAATGACTGCAGTTACATACTCGTTTTTGTTGTTGTATTTATTATATTGTTTGAATGCAAAAAAAAAGCACATGAAACGCACAAAAACTCTTATCTCGCAAGTCATTCGGAAAAACGGTGTTTCCACAAAGTGGCACATACGCATAAGCGCTGCTGCGGTGGCATAGCAATCCACCAGTAGCAGGCGGACACTTGTATATGTATGCGGATAAACGCGCGGCTGACTGAATCAGCATCCCAGGCAAGCAGGCAGGCAGCGAAAAAAAAATCGCATGTGCATGAGTACGCGCACACGCTCCGAAAATTGAGCTAACAACTCAATTCCAAACAAATGTGGTTTGACGTAACACCCTTACATATATCCATACTTACATACGTGCATACGTATGACGAATGTGGAGGTGGGTGGTGGTGGTGTTAGGCGCACTTATGACTTGCTAGGAAATAACAAAATAAAAATAAAATTAAATAAAAACGCAAACTGCCACACACACTAACCTACACATTAACACTCTTGAGTGAAGCGCGTTTATTGTTTGTGATGATTTTTGTTGTAATTATACTGCTGATTTCGGCGAGCAGGGCGTTGTGAGTTCGTTTGAGAATTTACTTCTTCATCTAAAACTAAATACTGTTTTTGTTGTTGTTTTTTATGTGCTTCTGATCTGGCTGAATTAATGAGGCACAACCGTCAGCCGGCGGTCAGTTTATTGTTTTTTTTTTAATATTCGATTTAGTGTAGACCATGCATACATGCATATGTCCATATACATGTGCCTATGCTTAGCTTAATTTGTCCTAAAAGGCCATGCGACACTTCAATAATTGGCGGCAAATGAAGCGGAAACGTATGCGGTATGGAGAGGTCGTTGATACTAAACTCTTGATGAGTTTTAAGAACATATGGATTTTATATGTATGCTTATTTATGTATGTATGTATGTGATGTGACGTCTTTGATATGCTGCCCAGCGGGTCGGGCCATACCGAATGAGTGGAAATAAGTGTAGCGCAACACCAAAATTGAAGATTCTGCTGTGGTTTAAAGACAATAATGACTTCATTTTTGTTTAGTATAAGAATTAAAAAATGTACAATCACAGAGGGTACACTATAGTAGAGAGCTCAGTACACAAGATGCAGTAAGTTTGCAATTATTCGAGGCTTTACTGTCGATTTTCGAGATATATCATGGATTTGCTGAATTAATTTTGATTAGATCTACAGTTAAAATATTTGTAAATGATGTGTATGTATATAAAACAATTACCTGAACGTACATACATATGTATTTATGTGCGCATTTGTCTATGTGTTTACATACTAACGGGTGCCTGGTATGAATAATTCACCACCAGGTGTGTTTTACTTACCACGTTATACCACTTGCACACAAACACAGTACCGATTTCACAATTTGTTACCAGTTTTACTCCGAATATTTGCTATACAACGCTAGATGCCGCCTGTAACTGCTCTAGATTGTTTATCTTAGTGTAGCACAATGTGTTCACATTAGTTTTTCATAAATCAAATAATGAACAAAAAAGTAATAAAATTAATTTAAATTTGATTAAATTAAGTAAAAGCACAATAAATTAGTATGAGACTGAAATTAAATTAAAATAAATATTGAAAACAAACTTAAAATTGAATTAAATTTTTGTAAAAAAGCAGAAATACAATAAAATTAAATAAAATAAGCTAAAATCAAAGAAATAAAAAAGGTAAACCTTAATAAAATGATAAAAAATTAAAATAAATTTAAAAAAATTATTAAATTAATTAAATAAAATTAAATAAATGAAATAAATAAAACATATAATGTAAATAATAAAAAAAAAATAAATAATATAAATTTAAATAATATAATATAAAGGAAAATAAAAAAAATTCATAAAAAGAAAAAAAATTTTAAAATTAGAATAAATTAAATGTAAAAAAATGTAATTAATTAAGATGACATAAAATTAAATTAAATTGAAAAAGAAAAGGAAATATTAAATAAAAATTAAATAATATAAATTAAAATAAAACAAAGTAAAATTAAAAGAAATTAACATAAAATTAAATTAAGTTAAATTAAAATAAAATAAAATAATGTAAAATGAAATAAATAAAAAATAAAAGCTGTAATTAGCTAAACTAAAATAAAATTAAAATAAAAGGAAATTCAGATACAAATCGAATAAAATAATTTAATAAAGTAATAATTACAAATTCATGTATAAACTAAAATTAAATTCAAAACTAATTTACCAATTAAAAAATTAAATATATATTTACAAGCAATTTTTTTGCTTGTGATCTGCTATGGACGAGGTGTGTTCAAAGGAAAATGTGAATTTGATATATTTTTTTAAAGTACTCATTTATTCATCAAAATCTATTTTGTCCACTTCAAAGTAATCTACCTCACATATAATACGCTTGTGCCAACGCTTTTTCCAATCCTCGAGGCACTTCTGAAACGAGGCACTTCTGAAACGGTATGGCCATCAGCTCTTTCTTCGATTCTGACTTGATCTTATCAATTATGGCAAAACGCTTTCTTTTCATTGCTTTCTTTAGTTTTGGGAATAGGAAAAAGTCGCAGGTTGAGGCATGATTACGGTTTTCTTTTTGGCCAAAAAATCACGAATAAGCATTGATGTGTGAGCTAGTGCATTATGTATTATGCACCACACCATTGTAATCAAAGGAAACAGTGAGCAAAACTTCACATTTGTTCGAACTTGACGTGCCTTTTCGGTCTTGGCTCATCTGGCAGCTTCCATTGGGATGATTGGGCCTTGATTTCGACGTCATAACCATATACCCACGTTTCGTTACCAGTTATGACCCGTTTGAGCAAACCCGGCTCGTTGTTGACGTCATTCAACAACTCCTGAGCGATACTAATGCAACATTGCTTTTGCTCAAATTAGCAATAATTTCGGAACAAACTTCGCTGCCAAAAGTTTCATGCCGAAAACATTCGAGAAAATTGATTTACATGAGCCGATTGATATACCAACATCCTTTGCAACTTCCCTAATATTGATTTTACTATTTTCAAGAATAATTTTTTTCACTGTTTAGGTGTTTTCTTCGCTTGTTGACGAGGTTATAAACACTTTTTTCAGACGAAGTGGACTCACCGAATGCCACAGTAAACATTTCAAGTGCCTTGGAGCATTTTATTCCATTGTTAACGCAAAATTTAATACATATTCTTTGATCCATTTCTTTAAAGTCAAAAGTCGAAGAGCACACAAAAACGTTACTAACCTCTTCTGTTGTCAAAAATAAACTACTAATCGAAACTAGCTGACCCGGCCTTACGTTGTTGTGGATTTCTGTGTTTTCTCCAATTTTTATTCTATTTGGTGTAGCAAAGGGTCGTTAAAGTTCTAAGTAAGCAACATCTAAAACAAAATTTTAAATTTTTTATTATTTTGTAATATTGATCTACCTAGCTGTATTTATAAGTGCGTTTTGCTAATTCATATCTTAGAGTCTTTCACGGAAATGTCAATACGAAAGCTTTAAAGTAAAACGAACGCAGCCTTCGATCACAGAAAAATTATATAACACGGCGAAACAAATACGCACGGACCTATGCCTACATCCAAATTATCCTACTTTTTGTTTCTCTGTTGGTGATCCTTTTCCGTAAAGAAATGCTTCAAGCAAATTGAACTTTTTGCCTGATCCATGGTCCATTTAAACATATCATCTAAAATTTTAACCAAATTAAATTGGTCAACAGCCTAGAAATCATCATTCACGTAAATCGAAACATAAATAAAATTTAGTTAGTCCATGGTTCACTTTCCGGAGAGAAAAGTGGTGCTCCTACTAATCTAAGCAAAAATCTACATATGTATGTATCAAATTTCAAGAAAATTGAACCATAAATACGATTTTTTCGAATAGTCAGCCCAAAGTCCACATCCTGGTATGAAAAATAGATAATGACCTATTCGTAGGCCTAACGAAAATGTATACGAATTTTCATTAAAATCGGTACAACCGTATTGGAGGAGTTCGAGGACAAACATTGTGACAGCCGAATTATATATAGATAGATAAGATTTCGAGTAGGTCGCCATGGACCGACATTTCATGGAGAGAAAATAGTGTTGCAGATAATCTAAGTGAAAAGCTGCCTATGTACCGAATTTCAAGTAAATCGAAGCATAAATAGGATTTTTTCGAATAGATCAGTCCCAGGTCCACCTCTCGCGGATATGTGACTGATGCAAAAAATATGTTGAGTTTATGAAGCGTACACAAACCAACATAACATCTTTATATAAATAGATAATTAATTTCTCTTTTTTCAAACAGGTTATTGCTGGACCACATTTTCGCGGCTGGCTGGAACCCTCACATGATGTATCGACATGGTTGCGAAAAATACGCGCTGTCGATAACGACGAAGAGGCTAATCTGAAGAACTTCCTTGTGGCGGGATATGTGAGTGAAAGATTATTTTCGGCAAACGAAATTATAATGTTTTATCTATTCTAAGCCAATAAATAACGAAATATCATATTTTTACAGCTTTGGTATGAAACAAATCGTGATATAAATGCTGGCGAAGAAATCACAATCGATGGACGGCCGCGTACGCCCATACACATAAACGATGGTTTCGTTAACGGTGCGGATGCGGGTGGAACATTAGGTGCGACGAGTGGCTCAATGCACGGGGATGATAAAAGCGAACGTGATAATGGTGAGTGAGATGGAAAGGACATACAGTTGTATATATTAAAAAATATTTTCTAAAAGAATAAATTGGATTACGCCAAGAGGTGTTATACACTTAATTTAGTAATAAGTTAAAGAAATTTTGTGGATTTGCTTTTACTGAGATAAGTTTTTATGCATATATGTATGCTTTTATATTTGAATTTTGCTTTGTATGCACACATAGTATCTGCACAATATATTTATCTGCCATTTACTTCTTGACTTTTATGCCTGTGCGCCTGCCAATCTTATCTGATGCTGCAGACATTGATCCTCATGTGGGAAATGAGCAGCTGTGCGGCCACAACAATAATCTTTGGGAAATGTTGCATATCTCGATTTTATTATTACAGTTATTGTTGCCATTTATGGGCAATGTTTGTGCTTAGCAAATATCATTGGCGATTAGTGAGCGCAAACATGCAACTGATAGCGAGCAATAGATGTATACGCGTGACTTACCACATGCCACACATGTTTTTGCCCTCAACTTTGCATGAAATTTAGACGACATATGTACATATGTTGTCTATATGTACCCGTATAAGTACATAGTTATGAATCTAACTCATTTTATATCTACTTGCATCATTATTCAAACGTTGTATAATCACACAATAGCGCATGTCCTTTGGCAAGAGCTGCCAGCTTTATTACTGATCCTTACTACCATTTGATTGCCTCACAGTAGCGGCACATTGTTGTTGACAACTAACTTATATGAGGGCGCTAGTAAAGGGGTGATGTTTATGTTGATTACAGTGATAAATATTACACGAAAAGGAAAAAAATGATTTTAGCCCAACAATAATAGCAAATGAAATATTAATAACAATGTGAGAATAATTATGAGACGTCATTGCGTTGATTATTTGCGGGAATTTCAATTTCAATTTACACTTTCAAATCAGACATCATAAATCCACACACCCCACGCTCCGCACCGCTCCACACTCACCCTTTTACCAGGCATTGCATTTGCGCATGTGCACAATGTCACACATTCATGGTCGCGCATTATAAGGCATGAGACAGGCGACCGTGCATATGTTTTTATTTGTTATTAAAATGTTTGATAATTCCATTAAGGCCAGCAACACATCGCCTGCCATGACAACTACAAAAACAACATCCCTCCAGCCACCACCACCATCACCACCATTGATGCCTCATTGCAGCATCATTCCAATCAGTTATGTATGTTGGCTGATGACTGGCTTACCGGCCGGCAGGCTGGCAGGCAGCGAGGAAGCAGTCATACTGGATTGTTTGCCACGCAGCCGCACAGGAGCGATGACAGCAAATGACATGTATATACATATTTAATTTTTTTATGAGTGTGTAGTAGCCAGTGATTATTATTAGCGACGCGACTGTTCGTCGTTTCGCCTCATCAGCGGCCTCATCAGTACAAATACGCTCAAAATATGGCATACGCTCAATTTAATCATAATCCGGGTATTTGCTGCATTCATAATTTTCAATTGTTTGATTTTTTATTTTCGGTAATACTAATACTCACTGTGTGTATCATGAGGCATAATATCAGCGTGCTTTAGGATTAATACCTGTATTTCTATTGTAATCAAAACAAACTTAAAATAAAAAATATTTTACTGTATTTTCATTCATTTAATATTTTCATATTTAATATATTTAAAATAATTTAATGTAATTTATTTTAATTTAACTTATTTTAATTTAATATTATTTTATTTCTTTTCATTTTATTTTCTAATGCTAATTTATTTAAATTTAATTTATTTTAATTTATTCTAAATTTTTCTTTTATTCTATTATATTGCATGCAAACATATTACTTTATGTAATGTTTCTTTTTAAATTTATTTGATTTTATTCCATTTAATTTAACTTAATTATATAATTTAATTTTTTATGAAAATTATTTTTTTTTAATTTTTATTCAGTTTAATAAAATTTTATTTTTGTTTTTCTTTTATTTTGATTTATTTTAACGGGTGATCCATTTCGAGGTTCCCTAATTTTTAAAGAAAAAACAAAGAAAATTCAATTTTAATGGGAAATGTTTATTATCACTCGAAAGAACATTCTTTGGCATTTATTTTTTGAAGATTATCTCTTTCAAATGATATGTAGCCGCGCTTGGAAGGCTCATCCGCTGAGTCCAATTTTCGATGACTCGTTCGAGCATTTCGACTGGTAACTGGCGAGTTACACGCGTGATGTTTTGCTCCAAGGCCTGAATCGAAGCCGGATTGTCCGCATAGAATTTAGTCTTTACATAACCCCACAGGAAAAAGTCTAACGGTGTGATATCATTCGATCTTGGTGCTAATCGACCGTCCCAAACGTGAAATTATCTGCTTACTAAAGTGTTCTTAATAAACCCATTGATTGGTGCGATGTGTGGGAAGTGGCGGCGTCTTGTTGAAATCAACTGTCGCGGAGATCACGAGCTTCAATTTCAGGCATCAAATAGTCGATCATCATGGCGCGACAATGGCGACCATTACATTGACGATTATGTTCTCACCGGCATCATTTTTGAAGAAATATGGATCGATGATGGCAGCTCTTGGATTTATTCAGGTTGATCTTTGTCCCAGATGCGGCAATTTGCTTGTTTACTTGTTTACATACCCATTGAGCCAGAAATGGGCTCATCGATGCACAAAATTTAGCTCGAAAACGTCGGATCTTCTTGGAACTTTTCAAGAGCCCATAGAGCGAAGTGATGTCGCTTGGGAAGGTCGAGCGGCTTCAGTTCTTGCACAAGCTGTATTTTGTACGCTTTCAATTTAAGATCTCGACGTTAAATGTGCCAAGTCGTATCATACGTCAGTCCGAGTTGCTGCGAACGGCGCCGAATCGATTCTCCACGATCTTCTTGTACACACTCAGCTATGGCCGCTATATTTTCTTTACTGCGTGCTGGACATGGTGTATTCGGTCGAATATTAACCAATAATGAATGCTGGGTCTCAAGATACCCATGATGGTGTTGCGAATAGTACGCTCAGCGAAGCGCGCGAAACACATTCTTTACAGAACGTGAATTTTCGTAATAAAGTTGAATGATTTGTAAACGCTGTTCAGGCGTGAGTCTTTCCGTGAGGAAATGCCAAACAATTCTGAACAAAAATAACATAACAACTGGACACGACTTACGCGTGATCTTTAAGAAAGAGGCTATTGAAAAAAGTACGTCTACTTGGATCACCCTTTTTTCATTTAATTTAATTTTTTTATAATTTATATTATTTTATTTTATTTTATTTGTTTTAATTTAAATATTTTTAATTTAATTTAATTTTTCTTTGAATTTATTAATTTTTTCATTATTTTATCTTTTATTCATTTATTTTATGTATTTTTATTTTTATTTATTTAATTTATTTTATATTAACTTATTTTATTTTTTTATTTGTTTAATTAAATTTTATTTAATTTTTTATATTATTCTCTTTGTTTTATTATATTTATTTAATTTATATAATAAATTGTTTTTTAAATTTAATTTAAATTAGCTTAGTTCTTTCATATTTTCATTTATTTTAATTGAATTTTATGGTTTATATATATAAATGGGTTATTATATATAAATTTATTATATAATTTTTTATATTCATTGAATTTAATGACTAAATTTTATTTTTTCGGTTTATTTTATATTTTATTTTATATTACTTCATTTTGTTTTATTTCTTTTTTATATATATTATTTATATATGTTTTATTCTTAATTAATTTATTTTGTTAAATTCATGGGCTGAATAGTACACTTTCATACTCGAATGAGCCTAATCGCGGACTTGTTCATTTTAGAGATTGCTCAACCAGATCTTGTAGGGGTACTTACATGCGTTGAATGGTGATGGCCATGCCACAAAAACAAATCAAATAAACGCAGCAGCATGCAGTCAGTGGTAGTTGTGGTGGTGGTGGTAGTGGCAATGCGGTGGCGCATGCGTGACGCGGCTAATTATAAATATGTGGGATTTATGATGATGGAGCGAGGCTTACAACCAACCCAACGGCCAAGCTACAAGGCAAAGCGCCTTCATCAAATGATATCTGCATTCAAGTGTGTTTGTATGTTTTTTGTCTGCTTCTCTTATGTTGTATGATTTGTGATAGTAATCTGTTGATTTTGCCGCTGATCGTTGGCCATATGCGTTAGTTGTCGCGATTATCCTGACGACGCGGCATTGTAAGTCGCAACTGTTTGACACGCAACGCCCAACAGCTCAGGATTAATTTAAATAAAATTGTATTCATTTACAATGGTTTTGCTTCTAAGTGTGTGTGTATATGCATGTGTTTATGTATGAAATTAATATTTATTTATGCAACGGCTTACCGCATATCACCTTGATGTTAATGTTTTTTGTTTTAATTTTTAACCGTTTTCGAGCGTAAATTTCCCAACATCCATATGTGCACCTGCTATGTTGTTCTGTGTTGTTCTGCAGTGGTGACTTACTGCTTCGCCGCCAAATTTTTTACAACTGCTTTCGTATATGAGTTTTAGTGAATTCTTAACGTATTTTTCATATATTCAGTTACTTACCAACATACCCGTGCATATATACTTAAAATTATTTTTACACTTGCGTGCTCTGCATTGGCACTCAGCAATTCTTTCTTTGTTCGTTAGTGTTCCGCTGCACTGCACACGCACAAACACCCCTTCTTACAAGGACTCTTCGTTCGAAGGACATCTGTTTAGAACCGTTGTCACTCACTTGGCCATTTCCTTGTTAATGCAGTTGGTTTGTAATGTTAATAAGATTCAAAAATATTTAATTCATTTCAAGAAAATTCGTTTTAACGTGTCATGTGGTTTACTATGAATTTAATTGTGTTTTGTTGCTGCACTTAGTCGACCTAAAAATGACTTCGGTTTAGAAGTAGTAATATAAACTCTGAAAAAATATAATTTACCTCCGGAATTGGAGAAAGATTTATAAACAGTTTTTTTGGTTGCTTATTTGGTGATTGCTCGCCGTAAGGTCATGCCGTTGTCAATTAAAGCTATGCACCATTTTGTTGAAGCACGAAAAGTTTCAAACAATTTCAAATAAATTGAACTCACCAGGTTGCAGAAAAGCGAAAATCAGGATGTATTAACTTAAGTGAAACGACGATTTGCTTTGAGACACTCACATAACCTCATACTAGAACATCAGCTTTATTTGTGGACTGAGTAAAGAACTGTTCTCATTGCTATAGGTCAAACCAAATATTCCTTTTTGAGGTTATTTTTAAAGTAATCATAACCACTTTCAAAAAAAAAAAGTATATGGGATACCAAGACTAATCTTTTCGAACTTGGAAATGGTCTTCCGTGTCTACCGCGATCGAAAAATGGCTGGCCACGTCCATTAATCTTTTTGTTATCACATAGAGCTTAAGCATGTTTAGTGTTTAGGATTACTTACTTCTTTCGGGGTTAAGGAACTGCAAATCCATCGGTTTTGTGTTGTCTATACAATTTAAGAGAGTATGTGCATAAGAAAGGCCAAAAAACAGACAAAAAACTTCAAAACATAGTATTAAAAAACTAATCCACCAAAAATAGCAACAACATTTTGAAGGTTTTGAAGTAACAAAAAATTTTGGTGTACAAATAGATAGCCATTTTTTTGTGTTCAAAAAATATCTATTTTTCTTAAGTAAAAAAATACACTATTTAAAGTATTGTCCATCGAGACGACTACTTTTAGAATATCGTCTCTAAAAACTGAGTCCTTTCTATCCTCGACAAAATCATTCTTCGTTTTCTTCAAAACACCCACACCGGTGACCCCTCAAATCGTTTTGCATCCCTCAAAAAAACCTATAATCGGATGGAGCATAGTTGGCAGGTGGGTAGGACCTCCCATTTCAGTGCATTCAGTTAGTTTTTGACCATTACAGTCCCGTGGGGCCGAGAATTGTCATTTTGCAAAATCATCTTGTCATGCTTTTCGGTCGTTTCGTGCCGTTTTTCGCGCAATGTATAACGCTTTAGTTGTAATCGATAATGAGTTCAGTTTGCATTTGGCTTTGATCAATATCCAGTGAAGCCTCCAATTGCTCATCTTCAAACTTTTTGGGTTGGAGAGGAGGCTCTTTATCTTCGACGCTAAAATCACCACTTTTGAAATGTCGAAATCACTCTCTGTGATAGCGCCCACTGCCTTTGCTTCCTGAGCCATTTTGCGAATTTCTAAAAAATCTATCTTATAAATTATTCCATTGTAGGAAATCCAAAAATCATATAAGATATTGTTTGGAAACATTTCCCAAATTATTTCAATATAAGAATATATAAGAATGTTTCATTCGTAACAAACTTAGCAAACGAAATAATTTTTATTTATTTTATAATTTCATATTTTTGTGCTGAAATGTCGTCAGCAATTTGCGTACTTTGTCTTTATGCCTTTTCTCCGAAAAATCTTTACCTGTTCCTTTTTCGTAATATATATTTTCTGCAGAAGAAAACTAAAAGTTTTCAGTTATTTTCATATTTTTCAAGATCCAAATGTCCATTTTTGGTTTTTTTGCTTTATTTGTGAGGTGTGAAATTTGGCCCCTTAGTGTCGTAAGTCTCATGAGGGGTATATGTACATCGTAACCAATAACCTTTTTAATAACAATTTGGACCTCGTCAAAAAGGTAATTTTTTGGGACGAAATCCACATTTGTTCAAATCTGATACCCAGTAAAATATATGCTGTGAACCCAGGTTGAGGAAATCTTCACTTTCTGCGAAACTTTGGAGGGACTTTATATCCAGTTTTAAGACTTTTTCTAGTTCTGAACAGCGAAGTTTCTAGACGTATTCTAACTACATAAAGGCGGACAGAAATAGTTGAGGTTTTCAAGTTCCTCAATCAAGTTTGTATCCCTATACTTCCTGCATGCATCATTGTCCATTTGTTCGCGTAGTGGCTTGTTATTAGGTCAACGACTTTAATACAGTCCTTTCGAGACTATGTGAGTTAAAAGTGTTGTAACCGCATAAAATTCCCCCGATTGGGCTTCGGGGAATATTGCGGGAGTGACAGTCCATGGCCGGATAAAAAAACGGGTCATTCCGGTATAACGACCCGACTGTCACGAGAACTATTGGATTTTAGCCGCCTCTTACGACAGGCATGCCGCGGGTAAATTCTTAAACCCCTAATCCGCAGGGCGTGTTTGTGATTTCCTTCGCTTCTATTACATTTGATTTTAATAGTCTTTGTGGGCTGTTAAGGCTCATCATATCACTTCTATCATCCAACTCCCTTGGAATTCTTTCTTTGTATAGAGTCTATCGCATGTCATGTACTGGTTCGGCCGACTGACGGATGGCACTTTTGGCAAATTTATCAACTTTTTCGTTCGGTGCATTGATGTTGAGCCCTGGAATCTAGTAGATGTTATATGTATATATATATATTCATGCTTTTAATGCACATAATTTCCTGCGGTAGTAGCTAGCTCAGCGGCTTTCTTTCCTATCGAAACTTTTACCTAGAAAATACTGTAACATTCCTGGAAGCCACTCCATCAGCAATTTTTTGATTAATCTGTCAAGATTTTTTAATTTCCGCTGACGAGTCGCATTTTCCTACACCATCAACTATGAAGAAAATTCTAACACTCCTCTCATTAGGAGAGTTTAGATAGTATATATAAGAGCTTCATAACAGCTTCGAACATTTAATGCGTTACTTCGGGCATCTGCTAATGACATGTTAATTTTTCTGTTTGACATATGTATAAGCTTCTATCGGGTTTCGTATTTGTAATAAAAACAAAAGTAATCTCTGGAAATTGGCACATATGCCTAATTTGATTGAAAAATAGCTCCTAAAACTTATTTAGAACTGAAAAGAAAAAAATGTGCATTGAGCTTTTTCATGAAAATTTTCAAAAAAGCAATATCTTCTCTCGCCTCCTATGTGAAACGGTAAAGTAATACCAAATATAAACAAAAATTTCGAAACGAAAATTGAATTGTTTTGCAATGTCAAATCTGCACTGAAATCGTCAGCTTGTTAGATCCGAAATACATTTCAAATTTAGGTCCTCTCATCTTTGCGGTGAGTAAAAATTCCCTGGAATTTTCGCACATCCGGTTTTGCTTATAAAGCGGAAAATCAACTTTGCTTATAAATTTCCCTACTGTCATTTTGCTACAAATTTCTGCATAAAAATGATGCATTACTCGCTTTAAAATTCAATTAACGCGTCATCACCGAACGTCGATTTCTTGCTCGCTTGCTCTCAATATACGCTGACTAAATCCGCTTTGTCTAACGCCTGCGCACAATTCAACGTTACGACATACTCGCACACGTTTAACCCTTTTTGCGCAAGCGAACGCTTACACACTTATTTATTTATATGTATATGTTTGTACGAGTATAAATTTATATTGCAAGTTAACTTAAAGACAGATAAATGCATGTATGTATGTATGTATGTAGGTGCTTACCAATTGTAGCTTGGCCCGTGCACAATCAATCATTGGCTGTCGCTTGATAACAACCGTTAACACAATTGACAACTGCAACACTTTAAACGTTGGCATTGAATTCGGAATTGAATTTCAGCGATTGAAAATGAAGCTGAGGCTCGTTTGTTCATGCTTAAATGGACGGAGTTCGGAGTTGCAGTTGGCACGCGAACGCTTCCCAAAGTCATTCGTTGATGGCTGACTAAAATGACAACTAAATTGAGTGACAATTGCCCAACTGTCGGGGACCAGTCTCGCCAAATGCATATATACTTATATGTACGTACGTAGATACATACATATTTGTATGTATATATATATTGGAAAACCAAAAGAATATTGTCAAATGATTACGGCTGCAGCCTCAATTCACTGAGCTAATCAACAGCGCTCAACTCTTTCGCTAACTTATGCCATTTTATACACGAGTATGTTGTCTGTACATATGTATGTGTGTACAAGTATATAGTAGTGAACAACTGATTTGGACGTTTAATTTCTAATCAATGTCCCATCAATCGTCACGCCGCTGCCGTTGGTCGATTGTCATCATTTGTCATAGCACCTTCTGGTTGATTAGCAGTCGGCGCTACAACTACTATAGACACTAAAACCGCGACGGCGTCACACGCGCTCAGCACGTACTACAAGAGTACTACTGTTGTGTATGTGTGTGTGTAGTTTTTTTTTTGGTTGGCGTTCAGAAACTGCAAACAATGCATCATTTAGATCTTAATTTGTGCGCTGATGCTGCGTTTAGATAATATTAACATCATTTACTCATACCCACATGTGCTTATGTGTGTGTGTATATGTGCATGTGTGCATATATACGTAAATGCAGATATTTCCCAAAGGATTAAATGAGGGATGGCTGCTGCTTGTTTATCTGCTGTCACGTATGTGAAAATGAATGATGAGGAGAATATCCTTATTTTATTGGAAGAAAAATCGCGTCACAAAAAAACAAAACAACGTAAAAATTCTGTGATTAATTATTACAGCAGATCTTTTTTAGTTTTTCCGATTAGATAGCTGTGTTATTCTGGTGTTTAAATAAAATAAATATTTTTATATTTAGCAACCATTAGTGACAAGTGGAAGCTTCGTAAGGCTGTTGGGGTCAAAGAGTCAATTCCATTTATTTTTAAACATTTTTCTTTTAAGGGTTTAAAAACAAAAGAGTTTTATAATCAATTCATATCACACTTTCGACTAGAAAATTAAAATTTATCATTTATTTTCAATAAACGATCGATTTTCCGTTTAACTGACCAAGGAAAAGCTCAATATACAGACACTAGGAAGAGTGGACGAACCATTATATCACTACTGTTAAGAGCTAGGAGATATACAAAGACGGTACAGGAAACGTTGGGAGGTAGTGCTTTAAGGAAACGTTGGGAGGTAGTGCTTTCTCATGAAACTCGTTCACACATTTTTTATTTAATGTGAAGTACAATCGATACAATTAAGTTCTGAATATAACATCATTCAAACGGCCTCCACGACTTCTTTTACAGGAATGATTTAGATGAACCCAATTTTTGAGCACTTTTTCCACTAAATCAAGTCGTATGTCATGAAGAGCACGTGAAATATTTTTTGTTTGAAATAATCGAATCTCCAAACCTTTCTCGTCAATTTAGGTGAATGTAGTGGTTGTTCATGAATAATTTGTGGATTTTTCTCGCACCAGGATCGACAGTTTTTTTTAACGCACCACTAAGATGAAAATGAGCCTCATCGGAGAAGATGATTTTCAATTGAATTCACGATGTTTATGGGTGGTGCAATGATGAAGTTGTAAACATTATTCAATACACGAAAAAAGGCAGATAATGACATATTAAAAATGGCTAAACCGACACTTATAAATCACATCATCCCTATTGAAAAACCCCTTTCTAACGAATGTTTATATGATTCGCTAACTTATTTTTAACGTTACTTGTTAGTGGGCATTTTTTTTTTTTATTAAAATGGAGGAAAAGGTTGCATCAGAGCTTAACATAACGTCAAAATATGTCAACATCGCAAAAAGGAATGACAAAAACAAATAAATTCGTGGAAGCAATAATTTTTAATAAATAAGTTGCAATGGATTACAAAGTTTATCAATTAAAAATATGTTGTGGTTTCCAATTTTCATAAATACGGCGCATATAATCTGGGCGAAAATCCTCGAACGACTGATTGTGTCTGTTGTCTTGGGCCTCCCATATTTGGCATGAGCCTTGCGATAGCTTTACCGACTTTACTGGCATTCTCGCTGGAGTATTTCAGATGTTCTTTGAAGTTCAGTCGGCGATCAGTAATAACTCCGAGATATTTAATAGCTGCGATCGAATCTATCGTGCATCCACCTACTCTTCCTTGTATTCCCTCCACCTTTTTCCGAGTAGTCACAGCCCAACGGTAGGTTTATAGCATCCAATTGAAATTTAATCGGAAAGCAGTTAGAACCTTCAAGCATTTTAGTAGTTGAGATTTGGAAAACAATTGAAAGTTGAATTATTTACTTGTTGTTCTTTAGATAATGCCGTTATTCTCTTCCCCTTTAGTTGGCTATTAAGTTGAGAAATAATATTGTCAATTTCTCAAATCGAAACTCAATTGCATTCAAGTTGAATGCATTGACCACTTCACGAAACAAAGTTCTATCAACTGTAGAAGAGTATGTGATCTCCTCATCTGGGAATAAAACGTCTGCCAAATACTCAAACACCATTTTTGGCTATTTTCCTTTGCTTTGAAAAGGTAATTTACCAATTTTCATTTTATTTGAACTTTTATTGTTTTTATTTTAACTTAAATAATATAACAAATCTTTTATCGATGGCGCTAAGAACTTCAAAATATTAGTCTCTTAATTAACTAATAGTAAATTCGTTAAAATTGTCGATTAGGTTTTTAACGGTTTGAAAGTTGTTAAAAAATAATTGCAAATTCCACCACTAATCACTGTAATCTCTTATTTAATCAAACAATATTTTTTTACGACGAGTTAAGCAGTTCTTTCCAGACAAACTCTAAGGTCATGCTGCACTGTCACAGATCTCTTATAGAGGTGTTTGAACAGAAAACACTATCACTTATGGAACATGCCTTACAGTTGCACTAGCTAGACAATGTACGACCAAGCAGATGTTTCACTTCAGAAAGTGCATTGTCACATATAAACTATTACTAAACGAACTTACATATATAGCTGCTAAATTAGGGTGGGAAAAGATCGGTTCCGGAATAGGTCGTATAAGATAAGATAAAGAGTACATATTGTACGACCTATTCTGGTGTACAGCTGGTTGTTTTAAGAGAATGGCACTTAGTCCGAGCCTTTCCTTCAGAATGTGTTTTATGAGGCTACAACAACTTATGGGAAGAAGGAGACCATTCCTCTTATGTTATTAAACCTAAGTCTAGTTAGTGGTATATACAAAGTTCAATGACTAGCTTAGGAAATCAATCAGTGGAAGAGAAGCTTGAAAGTTCAAAATGATATAGTATTATCACCATAGATGTGCCTTAGCCTTTGCCTACCGATAATAAAATACTTAAGTAAAATCTTTTTTTTTCGGAATTTACGCAAATGATAAAAAAATTGCAATTGGTAGGAAAAACCATGTAAATATTTCTAATTACTGCTCGAAATAGCCCTTGATCAGCTTTGAAACCAAAAACTGATAAATAACAATTAAAAATTGTAGATTTGGGTTTGAAATTTATGTAATGTTTTGAGATATGCGCTCACTGTTATAATGGTAAGCAGAATTTTGGAGTCGAATTACTAGTACAATATGCGTGGGCGACCCTACGTCACGTAATTCGAGATGATAACAGTCATAATCGGATAATGAAACGTGCGCGTATTTCATCGTATGCCATCTGTGCTCCATCAAGGTCTTTGAACAGTGGACTAATGGACTAATGGATAATTCCACGAAAAGCTTCCTATTGTAGCATTCACCACTGCATGCGAACTGTGGAACACCCTCCTGTTGCGCATATTTTCTATGAGTTTAATTTTTTTCTAATTTTCGTTGCCACTTAAAATGAAATATAAAAATGAACTAAGTTTTTTTATTTTGTTACTATTTGTTTAATTTAATTTCATTTTGAAAAAATTTTAACAGTTTTTTAGTATTTGTGACAAAATATAAGGTTCAAAACACCATTAGAGCTTAAAATAATATTATGAGTAAAAAGCGAATTACTTTACATACGATTGCCGATGCATTCAGGGATGTGACGATTCAAGCCCTGATTTTTGTATTAATAATAGTAATATAAAAATATTAAATGTAACACAAATTTCTCAGCACAGATCTAAATTTCTTATCACAATACATGAGGGAAAAATGCTGTGTATGGCTATAAGGAAGGCGCTATAGCTTTCATGAATCGAGGATAATCTAATTTAAGGCCTGGCATCAATAATTTTCAGTGTGTGATCCATAACATATTTGTATTCTTGGCAGCCAAAACCTCATATCAATGCATCTACGTTGCATTTATACAGTCGATAATGGCAAGATCAACTCAAATAGTCATTCTGATCATATCAGTATAAATATCGTTGAGTCTTGCTCTTCTCTTTCCTGTATTTCTCGTTGATGTTCCTGAAAGGTATTAAGCGATGAGTTCTTCCGACTACTAGCAATAATAATAAATTTTAATAACAACCGCATATATTTTTAATACGGAACGTTGAATGTTGAAAGCTGTGAAAGATCTCAATAATAGTACGTCATTGGTTCAGCTTTTTGCTGTTTGACGTCAATTAAAAATACCTAGTGAAGACAGGTTCGTCTGTACCTGATCTCATCTATAGCGTGGAGTTCTCTCTCTTCCTCTGTTTCTATCGTTAAGGGGGTATTCTAGTCTAGAATTTTTGAAAATTCGATTTTTTTGCATATTTTTTAACTTTAAACGAGTTTTTCTCGAAACTGTCATTTTCAAAACGATACCCACGATTTCTCAAGTTCTATGTCTGGAACTACGCTCATCCGCAAATTTTAGTTTATTTAAAAGTTCGAAAAGTCCAAAAAAAGGTTGAATACGTTTTTTTTTTTCAAACAGTCGCCCTTTTGTGAATTTTTTTTTCGACCGTAGTTCCGGACATTGCTACATACCTCTATATTAATAATTTTTTTTCGGTTTGCTAGAAGGACTGAAATCGTGGTATGATTACGTAACAATTTTTCACGACCCGCCACTTCATCTGATGTTAATTCGTGAAATAAAATTTTTTTTTGGGCTTAAAATTTTTTTTTTCTTCTCAAGTCAATAAATAAAAAAAGATAGCTATTAAAAATTTTGATTGCTTTCTTTTCACGGTGCTTCAAAGATTACCTAAAATTCTACCTTCTAGACTAGAATAGCCCCTTAATGCATCGAAAACTTTCAAAGCTAAAGCGTTTTTGTGCTTTCCAACTTCATGGCCTAGCCAGAGTTACCGCTGTCTTCTTCATTTGCTGAAACTACGAGTATATCCACTTCGTATATCTATATGACAGATTAATTAGAAACTATCCAAATACTTAAATGCACTGGATTTCATGCAAACTATACTCTCTCTGTCTAGTTTTATACTCAAAAAATGTCTATATTGCAATTATAAAACTTTAATTTCCCATGAAGATCATTTTCGAAAATGTGTGTAATGCAACCCATCATTCGCAAAATTTATATTAAAATTTTAAATTTCGGAATTTTCCCACAAGTAGTGCACAATATTTTAATTGCATTTTCTTCTAACCTTCTTTAAAGACACATCTGCGTGAACTATTAGACCTACCTAGACTTATTTTTTTTTAGAGTTATCTGTATGAGTAAATATTAATGAGTGTTTGCCTGTACGACAAATTTAATCGTGAGAATTCTACAGACATTGAATTGGTGACTTATGGCACAATAAAAGTGCCCACCACACATTACACTTGTTTATGAAACAATAATTCACCTCAAGTTACTTGAAACATCCCTTCGAACTTGAAACATCCCTCGTTGACGTCATTTTATTTGTAGTACTCAACGAGAGGTTGTGCTATCATTTAGATCAGAATTTAACTTTTGACCCTTCTTGCATTGCACCACTACAAATAGAACGCCACCAAGCGAGGCATTATTAGAAGTGGCTGTAGTGTGCTCCTTATTGAGAAGGCTACACCTGTGCTGCCACTTACACCACAAAAGACGAAGGTGCTATATGACTTTTCGAGCCGTAATCAGTCCAGCGGAACAGTTCCGGTGGTGGTGGTGTTGGCGGCGGCTTGAGTGGTTTGACTTGCCGTCTTAGCCATGCAAGTGTTGGATGTTCTATGACATGCAACAATCTGCGAATGTCCTAGAACATCGGTGTCCATCCCCCATGCTACATAGGAAGAAACTCGACGACCTGCTGCCTGAATTTTGTTTAATTGAGTTCACCTGAATTAACATTGTTGCATTGTTGAGTCAGCTCTATGAGGGGTTGTTTTAATGTTGCTCATCTGAAGTACTGCACCTGTGAGTGTGTGTGTGTGTGTATGTATGCGCATTTGGTTTGCAACCAGTGCAGCGGTCCTTTCACGAGTCATATCCTGACTTTTCCAACTTGACCGAGTCACCTCAACTGCTCAATAGTTGCTCGTACGTGTATTAACTTGCCCAACTCCCTTGGTCAACGTGTATTTTTGACCAACGCTCGGCAGTCATTTGATTGAATTGCATACGCTTTAACAACAATTTTAGATGTTTCAGATAGCCGACAGGTCCCTTTGGGATCAAGTAGAGCAGCGCCCGCGCAATCGACCTGTGTGCATGGCTATTGTTTTGCGTGCTGGCCAAACCAATTGAGTTTCAATGTTCGTATGTATGTGTGCATATATGAAAATATAAAAGTATTTGTATGTGTGGGTGTGTGTGTGTGCGGTTTTGGCCAACTCTATCATATATTCTATATTATTGTAATAAAGCCAATTTGTTGTTATTGTTGTTGCTTTTTTTTATCAGCGGTCAAGTGTCAGCACACTTGTCTACTCACGGTCATACATACATACGAGTATTTAGTGTGTAGTAGTGTAAAGTGGCGTGTTGTTGTTGCTATTGCAGGGGTTGTTTATTCGGGCCAATTATCTATTCACCTTTTTTTGACTTCAATGAACTACTAACTATTATTATCGCCGTGTTGTTGTTGTTTTCATTGTGTGCCATATGAGCGCACACGATTCATCATTTACATATATGCACAGACCGTACTATTTAGTATGTATATTTGAGTGTGTGTGTCAACTTTGTCTACAATTGTTCGCGTTCACTTTCGTCGTTGAGCGCGAGTCCTGTATGAGTCCTTCCGGTCCGTCAGCGTATTTTGTGGGCTAAAGAGTCAAATGTTTGGCTTTAAATGGCACACTTGTTCTTCACAGCGTCTAGTGAGCGGTTGTGTTCATCCTGAAAATCTTCAAAAAACAAAACAATAAAGTGAAAAAGTGAAAATATCGAAAATAATTGTGTTTAAAAAAGGAACGAACAAATTTCTTCAAAACATTTGTTTATAACAAATTGTTATTAACACCTTTTTTTGTAAGTATTTTCACTTGTTTTTTTTTAATATTTTTACAATAATTTAAAAATTTTGCGTTTTTTTGAAAATTACAGTTAAGAAATTTGCTCTAAAATATTTTGTTTAATTTAATATTGAAGGATCAAATCAAAATACAAAAACAAAAATTTATAATATTATAGTATATATTCTAAGCTTAATTAAAACACAATAAAATCAAGTAAAACAAGAAAACAAATATAAAATTAAAGTAATTAAAAAATAATATAGAATACAATAAAAAAATTAAATAAAAAAAAAAAAAAAAATAAAATGAAAAAATAAATAAAATAAAAAAATAAATTAAAATAAAATAAAAAAAATAAAAATAAAATGTTCTTGTAATCCTTAAAAAAATTTTCAAATTTTTTGATATTTTAAATTTTGTTTTTAATATTATACTGCAAGTGAGAAACTAATGAAAACATTGCTTCACTTGGAAAGCCATATTTAGTTAGACATGTTTAGTTTCGTGCGAAAACTCATTCGAAATTTCGAGATTGTGTTTAAATATGTAGGACTTTAAACTGCTACAATATCCAAATCACACTGGTAACCAGCTAACGTGCTCAGCTCTTCATTTGTCATAGGAAGAGTTCCGTTTCCAGTGGTTGAAAGAGAGAACAGATGAAGGTGCCGAGACTATGCGAACATGGTTTGTAGGTCGTTGTTTCAGTAGCTGCGTAGTCCTTTTTGAAATTTCTAGTAGACAGTTCTGATTCAAGCAAGTGACTGCAGGATAATTCGATCGGTTCCAACATAAATTGCTCCTTTGGATGGCAAGATTAATTCTGCGTTAGATTTGCAGACTGCCATTTTTATATATAAATTTTTTTGGTTCCCAGAGAGACCAAATTCTTTACTGCTTTAAAATTGTGACTTTCAACAAGAATATGGGAATCAAGACGCGAATGTGCTGAGTATTTGTTTGATCCCATTATATATTTCGGATGGGAGTCACTTTATATGAAGCTGCGTTTGGTATCGAACGGCTCGGAGAGGTTGTTGTTGTTGTTGCAGCGGCTCACTAACCCCGCCTAAATCCAGGTAGATCCAGTCTTAGTCATCGACGTCATCTAATGGGAGGCCAAGGAAACATGCTGTTTCGACCGGCTCGGACCAGATGGAGAAGGGTGTTGATGAGTCGGGTTAAGTGGGCATGCAAAGAGGTATTTAGTGTCGTGCGGGGATTCGTTACCTTAATTATGCCAGCGTTGTGTGGTGATCCCTGCGGAAGTATCCCAGCAGATATTTCTTACACAGCATAACATTTTGCTTCTTAAATGAGAGCATAGATGTTTCACTGTGTAAGTGGTGCGCCGGTGCTATCAGGAGATTTCTATCACGGTTCGAAGGACGGTGTTTTGACAAGCTTTTAACTGCTTCAACTATTCCAGTAACTTGGGATTGTTAATGGTCGGAATTTTTATGTCATCGACTTCCAATTTCAGTTCTAGTCTTCTAGTCCAGATGGTAAAAAGAGTGACAGAGGATTTTGCTGGTAAATATCGTGCAGTGAAGAAGTTGGAAAGGTCGGCGAGATAGTAGCTTATTTTCGAACAAAGGCTACCAATATCCTGGCCAGACGCAAATATCGGACAGTAGCTTTGAAGTTTGACCTCGAAAGTCAACCGATGATTGCCAAACATTGAGGTAATTCACGCTCCACCTCTTCAAACTCTGGCAAATGAGAAGCCCTCGAAGTCCGATAGTAGCACTGCATGAGTACCTAGCCTAGAGCCAGCTTATTTTCGTGGTGTCATTCGAATGATTTCGACAGGTCTAGTGCTACGAAGACAGTTCGCGCACAGGGCCGATTTTTGTTGAAGCGATGAACTGTCTGAGTGTTTATGGCCTTAATTGCTGTTGTATTTCTGTTCACTTTACGGAACCCATGCTGATGCATAGCTGGGCTCAGGTGGTGTGTGAGAGACGGGAGCAGTTAGGCCTCAATTGTTTTCGCTATTGGGGATAGGAAAAATATCGGCCGATAGGATTCTCCTTTGTTTGTGGATTTCCTCTGTTTTGGTAGACTCTACCCAGTTTCCACGTGTCGAGTAAAATCAGAGTGTTCAAAGACAAATTGAGAACGCTGGACCCAAATTGTTTAGCACAAGCATGCCTATTCCATTCCCTGAATCTATTCCCTGAAAAAATCAAAAGTCTTGCTGGTGTTTGGCAGTTTGCACAGACGGCGGGTTATTTATCTTCCACCTCGGAGAGGGTTATTCAGCGTCAGTTTGCATAGTCGTATAAGTTTTGTGACCTAGAGGCAGCTTGTTTTCGTGGTGCAAATCCTTTTCTCAAGGATCTTTCCATAATTTCGGCCCAACTAGTTCCAATCATCAACAATTTTTATTACTTTGCCAACTAGTTCTTATTATCATAGTCTGATATTACGGTCTACATTTTTCTCCGCTACGTGCAGGGTATTATGCCAAACTAAGTAAATAATAGTGATATCAAGCCAAAACCATCGCTCTATGCTGCAAGGTAGCCACGTTTAAATTAAAAACCATCTTATTATTCGAAACAAAAAGACAACAATAACAGAATATCAACAAAAACAATAGCAATAACTGTATAATAATGATACCTACTATAACAGTTGGGTCAGTTGATTTTATCAGCGGCATTTTCATTAAAAGTAGCGTTGCAGCCATTGTACCAGCGGCAGCATGCTACCCTAGCGCCAATTGCTGAGGCTACCAAGAGTGCCAGAAGTGGTATAGTCCAAACAGTCCGCTCCGATCTCACCCACATCATTGTTATATGATAAAGTGTTAGATTTGATGGCAAGTACGCCAAAAGTCGGTTGTTGATTGCTGTTAGTTGCCTGTTTAGTAGCCGAATGGTAGGTAGCCCAGCGCTTAATGCACGTTCTTTTCTTCTATTCACACCACCAATAGACAGTGGGCGTCCTCCATGCTGGTCAATTGACCTTTGATGAGCCCAAAATTACAGCAGCAACTGGTAATTTCCTGCGGTTATGCTTGCGCGCCACCAGTGGTAATGCCGTCCGCAAGCAGAAAGGCCGCCAAGCAGGCCAGGTAAGCATGTAAGCCATCGTCGCCACCAAATTATGCCACAATTGCAACTGGTGTAGCTTCTTGTTGTTACTGCCTTACAAAAGATGCCTCGCAGCAACAGCAAAAACAGTAAAATGAGTAAATGCCAGCGGTGGCGGTGGGGGTAGTGGTAGTGTAAGGTAGAGTACGGACACTTGGTTGCATTGTGCTGTTGCAGTTGCGCTCATAAATCATTTACTGCAAGCGCTGCTTATGCTACTACTGGGCTCTCAAGACAATATGCCTGCCAGTGCATGAATGAATATAATGAGCATTGTGTACTTGAAAAATATGTGTCGATAATTTTTATTTTTTTTATTTTTATTTTTTAATATTTAATGATTGTTACACTTTTGAAATATTTGGTCATTTAACGATTTTTAATAAAGGGATCTTAATACACATACATACTTATAGATATAGGGCATATATATTTTGTATGTAAATTGATAAACAATTTTATTTTAATAATATTCCAAATATTTTTTTTTACTTTACTTCACTACTAAATTTTATTATTTTCTTACTTCAAAAAAGACTTAATTTTTGTAAATCTTTTTTACTATAATAAGCTTTTAAATTAAATTAATTTTTCCATACACTAAAAATACTTCTTTTCAAATATCATTTAATATTTATTTCACAAAAAAAAATTTTTATTATAATTTTTTCCATTTCAGCAACTATATTTTATAAATTTTTTCAATCATTAAATTACTTTTTTTTTTTTCAAGTTAAAATCTTTTGTTTTATTTCACTACAAAATTTATTTATTTTCTGTTAAAAATTTTTTACCTTTATTTAGCAACTTAATTTTATAAATTAATTCACTAAAATTACTCTTTTCAAATATAATTTGCTATTAATATTGTATATAAATTTGTTTACCTTCACAAAAAAAATCTGTTTTCAAAATATTTGTCTTTACTACATTTTACTAATATATTTTAGTAGATTCTTAATTAATAAAAAAAATCGTTTTTTACCTTATTTAATTTCGGAAAATCGCTTCAGCGGTTACAAAGCGCCAAATATATATATATATATATATAATTTCCTAACATTTTTCTTAATTATTAGACTTTTTTAATTTTTAAATTCATAATCATAATTCATAAATCAATTGTTTTGCAATTTTTTTTACTATATTCGAAATGAAAAATATTAATTTTCTCTAATTTGCTAATTTAATTACATATTTTAATTTTTTTCTTTCACTTCTGATTTTTAGTAATGTTTTTAAATCACAATAAAAAAATTTCTGTCCTCGGATTTTTTTTCTTTTCCCTACATTTTATATTTTTTGTTTAATTCGCCTAAAACAATTAATTTGTTCAAAATAATTTTCTGTAACATATTTACTACTAATTTAAAGTTAGTAAAGTTTATTAAATGATTTTCAAAAACTTTCCTCTACTTTCAGTAATTTTTTAATGAAAATGATTTAATTTTTTATTTTTAATTATTTTTTTAAACCACCAAAGAAAATTTTAATTTTTTTGAAACAAATTTTATTTACTTATTATTTTCACTACTTAATGTATATACTTATTTATTTTAATTCACTAACAAATTAAAATTATTAATACTTATGCTTCATTTACTATTAACTTTGATTTAATTTTTTTCTTCAAATTATTTCGTTTTACTAAATTTTATTAATAATTATAAATTTTTTTTCACTATTAAAATATATTAATTTTTTTTAGTTCTAAAAACAGGTTTATTTCTTCACTTAAATTTTTTGTATCATATTCAGTATACATATTTTTGCACAAAATATGTAAATACTAAATTTTATTAAATCTTTTAATTATTTTAAAATACTTTTTTTTAATTGAAGTTGTTTTTTAATTATAAAAATATTTTTTTTATTCACTTAAACATTTTTTTATTATTTTAATAGAAATATTTTTTACAACATATTTTAATACTAAATTTTATTAGTTTTTTTTTACTTATTTTGAAATACCCTTATTTACTCAAAGTAATTTTTTCATTAAAAAATAATAATTTTTTTATTCACTTTAAAAAATTTAATTATTTTCAATGTAAACATTTTTCTACAACATATTTTAATACTAAATTTTATTAACTTTTTTAATTTTGTTCAAAATATATTTCTCTACTTCAAGTATTTTTTTATTTAAAAAAGTTTTAATTTTTTAATTTTATTTTTCATATAAAAGAGTAATTTTACTACTATTTATTGTTATTATTATTATTTAATTCACTAAAGAAAATTTTAATATATTCAAAATATATTTAATTACTATTTTTGTACTACTCTATTTAGTTATTTTTAATCCACTTTAATTTTTTTTAATAGTTTTTTTTTTCTAAATTATATAATATAAATATAAATATTTTTTATATTATCGTAATTACTTTTCTTCAATTTACAGGATCTCTATATAGTGGCGGTAATACAAACGGCGACGACGAATACAAGCGAGACCAATCATTTAGCGAACAAACGGATGGCATTGAATTGACAGACGACGAAAGCGGTTTCGATATACGTTGTGAAGTTTGTGATAAAACATTTCAGGATTTAGAAGTGTAAGTCAAATATTTGTCTATTCTACTTTAAGACTGCAGTATACTTTTCAATTAATTTATTAAAAATATATCTTATGTTTTTTTTTTGTAAAAAAAATTGGTTATCGAACCCAATATAGGCTTTGGATAAATTATTGTTCCGAAGATCTCATTAAATTAGTTAATTATTTTATTGATATAATTGTTTATTATACAAAAGAAAATAATTATTACAACGACAAAATAGCTGAATTCATGAGCCATAAAGTGCTATAATTAACAATTTAATTGCTGAAATGACTAGAAGAAAACATCACATTATGTTTCTGTTTGTGTTTCGTTGTCCAGCGGAGCCCCTTGCTGGAATGCCATTCAAATTGTTAACCTCGTTTTCTGTTTCTTGCGTCAGAAATTGTATTTTTTCCTATAATTATTAACATAATTTGCTATAATTAGCGCTTTGACTTGAGCTCTATTGTAGTCTTCACTATTTGATTACTGACACTTTTGTGAAAATAATTTATTAACTACCAATGTTTATTATGTGATTGTACATACATTTGTATTTATATATACTTATTTCCTAGAAATCTTTCGATCTAAATCAAAATTGCTTGGACTCATTAGGAAATTTTTTAATTTTTTATAAATTAGTTAATGCCATGGTACATTTGTATAGTAAATCGACCCCAGAAGAGTATCGATTTCATTATTTCCGGAAATGTTGGTACGAAAAAGATACTTCAATGCTGAAATCTCAAAAACTCTATCCGCTACCGGTGCTATTTTTTCAGCACCTTGTGAAACTATTGCTTTAAATGCCGGGGAATAATATTATCTTCTAGAGAAAAAATTAATAGCCAAATCGATTCATAGAATTCTCAGAAAAAAATCAAGTTAAAACTAAATTTTTTAATTTTAATTTTTAAACATGTTCTGTTTCTGCATTTAAAAACCGTACTGTAATTTGTTTCACCTTTTGCACAGTGTTCCTGCTTCCTATTTAGGAGCATGAAGCAAGATCACTCTTCGAGACACATGCTGAAGATAGAACTATCTCTTAGCCACATAAGGATCAATTACTTAACTATCCGGGCTCACTACAGGATTCAACTATCGAAGCGCTGGTCAAGATCAGATTTAGACAGCCACTAAATACTAATACATCGAAAGGTTAGGTTGAACTGGTTGATTACTTGAGGAGTCTCACGCAGACCATATCACGTAGTTAGTCACCAGAAACACTACATACGACCAATGCTCTGTGCTGCTATACTTGCTGCTGTGTCTCCAGTTTGAAGGGCATTACTGTGCTCTTTACAAATTGTTGTAGACGTTTTGGCCTTTTGTCCACGGCTAATTAAAGATCCACCAGCCTATACTCATCAAGTATGATCAATATTTGTTTGGTGAGATCCGGACACGCACATACGAGGATGAGGTGTGTTCAAAGAAAAAAGTGAATTTAGAATTTTTTTTAAACTTATTTATTCAGTACTTATTTATTCAGTAATATCAATTTAGTTCCCTTCAAAGTAATCCCCCTCGGATATAATACACTTGTGCCAACGCTTTTCCAATCCTCGAAGCACTTCTGACATGCGCTTTTCGGTATGGCCATCAGCTCTTTCTTCGAATATGATTTGATCTCATCAATTGTGGCATTTGTGTGATCTCATCATTGGTTTCTTTAGTTTTGGGAATAGGAAAAGGTCGTTACATAACTTCCTTGTAGTATTCCTTATTAACTTCACGACCTCACCATTGTAATCAAAAAAAAAAAAAAAAAACAGTGAGCAAAGCCTTCACCTTTTCCTTTGAACATACCACGTATTACGTTGCTATCTCATTCCTCGGCTATTTCTTTGCCTTTACTGCCGGTATGACCTTGTACCCAATAAAAGTGAGCTACCGACTGCGTGCTATATTTATAAAAAATATTTTTTTTTTGCATAGGCCAGTTCTATCGCAATCTTATAGCGAATAACTTGGTTTGGCAGATATTGTAATCGTTTGACATAACCTTCTAATATCCGGTTGGGCGCAGTAGTCATAGACAACTTATTAACACTACCCTGTTTCGACGATTGGCATAATCAGAGTTGGAGTTAAAGTTCAACCCATTTTAGGCGAAGACCAAGTAACGACAGCGAGCGACCCGCATAAGGCTTGCACAACTGCTTTCCTTTTATGTAATGAGCCCCAAAATGGCACCAACCATCTGTGTATACAAGTATTAACTTAAAGTAGTTTTTTGTTTGTGCTCAGGGAAGTAGTACATTTCTTGGGCTCTCGTTAAGTGATGTCCATCAGAAATGAATATGCATATTTTAAGATTAGATTTGGATACTGAAAATTTAAAAGCGAGATGTCCATTTAGGCGTATAGATAGTATTCCTTATGAGAAATCACTTAACATAAGTGTTTCCTGCCGTCGTGTATGCTGGCTTTAAATTCTTTTCTTTCCTTCCGATAATATCAGAAAACACTAATGAATCGAACCTATGTCAATATTGAATCGATGATCCGATGCTTTGTGTTACTAAATTTGTTTTTTGTTTTCAAACCATTCTTAATTAACACCACCAAATGGCGCATACTTATGACACACGTATGACTTGTGTATGATTCACTGATGGTAGGCCTGTGATTAGTGCTGAGGGTGTCATTATTATCACAAAAACAGTGATTGTGGCTATAATTAAATAACTCTTTTTTCTTATTATTTATCTATACCTCTGCTTACTAGCAGCTAAATGTAAAGTGTGGCAAAACCACAATTATTACAATCATTCTCCTCGTATTGTGTGTAGTTGTTATTTACTATTTTCTCCTTCTGCTTTCTTTATAGCATAAATATCTAAACATTTTATCGATTGCTTAATCAAATTAACGCACATTAATTATATCAAGCGAATTTTGTGTCATCAGTGTTAATTAAGCAGCTCTTTGATGGCTTAATATATTAGCCAATATGAACAATTTAGGGATCAATCGACTTGGCGTATAATGGCTTTGAAAAATTATTTGTGTTCAATCAGTAAATACCAAGCTATCGAGGTTCGACTAGCTCGAAGCTCGTGTATTGTTTGTTTTTTTTTTTTGAAATTTTCGAGATTTTAAACGTTTCGAACAGCAGAAAAAAAATTTAGTCATTACACTGGCCTACACTCATTTTGGTGCCTAAGATTTTAGACCTGATTTTGGGTATATTTTGTGAGCTGATACGAGAAAACTAGTCACATTTTTCATATCAGCTCTTGTTTATAATTGCCAATTTCAATACCAAAGTATGCAGAATACAAGCGAATTACCGTGTCATTAATCGGTTTCCGTTGATCTTTCATTATATACTCACCACATATGTAACAAAACATATCAGGATCGTTAATGCAGCATCTCGACTTACTTGCCATACTAAATTTATACGATTAATGTCATAAAAGTCGTTATAACATTGACTGATTTCAAATAAAACCGGAAAAAAGTTAAAATAAGAATCGTAGGTAAGCCAGAGTTGTCAGCTGACATCTAGTAGCAGCAATGTAGTTCATACTACCTACCTTACCGACTACAGATGTGAACAGAGCTGCACCAAACCAAAAAATTTTTTTGTAGGCCAGTATTATTTTCTTTTAAGTAATTTCACTACCTTGCATAATAATACTGAAATATCATATAATTATAATATTTTTCATCATATGCTCGAAAAGCTCGAACTCGTGCTCGGTCTCGTTGATTATAACTCATGAATCCTTTATGCTTGAGTTACCAAGTTAGCAAAATCAGTACCCTCTTACCATCTTTGCACAAGAGCTAGGGCGATCAGCTTGTAAATTAATTACGAGAAGTTGAAGAACACCAGTCAGCAAATATGTTTTGGGTTTTACCTCAGCTTCGAAAAGCACAAATATATTACCAACTGTACGTTTTGATGTTTTCCATTAATAAAAACTGTATGTAGTGCGCTGTTCTTTGCCTTTAACAACAAGATTCGAGCTTTAAGATAATTTCAGTTCCCAGTTAGCTTATGTTATTTTAGGTTAAAGTGGTTATCGGTCATCACAGAGGATCCTAATGGCCCTTTCCATATAATAAAATCAATATGTCGACTTTTCATAATTGAACAATCGTCGTATCTTCTTACCCCCTATTTCGCCCAGGCTTCTTAAGGTTGTAACCCTAAGAGACTTTAAACGAGCATTCACAAAGGATGCTCCGTAAGGTTTCAGTTCTTTTTCTTCTATATAACTCCTGCAGGTGTGATTTATGATAAGTCCCACCTCTCTGCGTGCGTGCCCAAGTGAAGATGCCTTGTAAGAAGACCCATAATCGAACATATAAAATTTTCCTTAAGTGCGATAAGCTCTCGTGATCTTTTTTATCCCATGCTTTCCACCTTATTCTGGTCACATTTGCAATCATCTTCATTACATGGTGACGGAAAGTGAAAGCGCAAGCTCTTCCATTGCTCGGTTTGCTACTGCAACATCCAGGCACCCAGATTAGAGTCAGATAGAACTGCTAAGAAAAGATTTGCTAATCTCAAGCTCCGCGATCGACCTGTTCCTATAAAAGTGAATCGAGTCTGCATTTGCCGGCACTTTCTTATCACATTACCTAGTTTAGATTGCAAAAACTTAATTTTTTTTACCCGTATTGTGTGTTGACGAACACTGATTGTAGGCGAAAGTGATGATCGAATGATTAAACAATTTTTTTTTTGATGGAGACTGCCTGCTTTCGAAGATTCACTAGAAAACGAGTCTTTAATGTAATCGTTTTTGGAAAAGAAGAAAAAAAAGTACATCCTTTTAAATTAAAACAAAAAATGTGTTTTTCAACAGAAAACCAGAAAGAAATAACAAGCAAAAACTGAAGGGTGCTCCATTTCGATGTTCCCTACTTTTTTATAAGAAAAAAAAAAACACAGAAAATCCAAATTTAATCGGGAAAGTTTATTATCACTCGAAAGAATATTCCTTGGCAATTATTTTTTGAAGATTATCTGATGGATTAGATGGTCCATCCGTTGAGTCCAATTTTAGATGACTCGTTCCAGCATTTCAGCTGATAACTAGCGAATGACACACGTGATGTTTTGCTCCAATGACTGAATCGAAGCGGGATTGTCGCGGAAATCACGAGCTTCAATTTCAGGCATCAAATAGTCGGTTATCATTGCGCGATAACGGTCGCCACTGACGGTTACGTTCTCACCGGCTTATTTTTTGAAAAAATATGTATTTATTTTGTACGCTTTCAATTTAAGATCTCTACGTAAAATGCGCCAAGTCGTTCCATACGTCAGTCCGAGTTGCTGCGAACGGCGCCGAATCGACTCTCCACGATCTTCGTCTACACTCTCTGCTATGGCCGCTATATTTTGTGCACTGCGTGCTGGACGTAGTCTATTCGGTCGAATATTATCCAATAATGAATGCTGGGTCTCAAGATACCCATGATGGTGTTGCGAATAGTACGCTCAATAGGCCGATTATGTTGACCATAAGTTGAGCGAAGCGCGCGAAACACATTCTTTACAGAACGTGAATTTTCGTAATAAAGTTGAATGATTTGTAAACCTTGTTCAGGCGTAAGTCTCTCCATGATGAAATGTCAAACAATACTGAATAAAATGACAGCTTGACACGATTCTCGCGTGATCTGTCAAAAAAAAGGCTATTGAAAAAAGTATATCTACTTGGATCACCCTTTAATAATATTTTCAGCGATTTTCTAGGAAAATTTGGCAGATATTCCTATGCCGCCTAAGCCTTTTATTTTATGTCAGCAATACTCTCGGAGAGGTTGCCATTCTCTGCCGGAGGACCACTCCACTACTGCGGGCTTTTAATAAAAAAAGTTAATCCATTTTGAAAATCCTTTTAAGTTCGTAAAATAAATTTGGAATATTGAAAAAAAAAACCAGAACTTAACACTGTACATTAGCATTACTAATCACTTTATTTGTTGGCAATAAATTGTTTCCAATTATGGAAAACAAAAACGCTCATAAAAATGGTAAATAACTCGTGAATTGTAGTATAAATTGAAATGCAAATATTTGTACGAAAAAGTGATAAACTGTTTGAAGTTTGCTTGAGGACACCCCAGAGTGTCTTCCAATTGAGGTGAGATTTCATGTGAGCGCAGCCTGGCTTATTTGCTTGACAGTTAAAGTCAATTGTTGAAGTGTTGATATATTTACATGCAAAGATGTATCTACATATGTATGTCTATGTTAATAAGTGCGGTTGGTACAATGGAAACGCTTATTTGTTTGCACAATGAAAACGTAGATTCCGTGCGGTGAGGGAAGCGAGCTTGCGACTGCACAGGTGGTGGGCACTGTGTCACCATCAGCACTCATCAAATATCTAAATCAAAAATTTTTATATGTAGTATGTAAATATCGAAATGTGAATATGAGCAATATAAGTGAGGATGTTGATTGAGGGCGTCTGCCCTTCGTGTTGGGCGCTTAATGCATATTTTTGATTTTCTGTCATTATTAAATGAGCAAAAGCGACGGCACGCAACATATAACCACGCCATGCCACAACGAAATATACCCCCGCCACATATATACATATGTACTTATACGAGTATATATGTATGTGGGCATACAGTTGAGGCGCCACAAAGGGCGCACATACTGTGAAGTGAAGTGCTTTCACTAACTTTTGTTGTTGGAAAATTATTACAATAAAACAGATTTCTACGCAAAGTTTGCGCCATCAGTTGATTTGCTGAATTTTACATGAACATTACATCCCCAAAGAGGTCAGTTATACAAACAAACAAATACAAATACCAATGCAAGTGCCTGCACACTTTGACAGCACCAACACCAACCCACGCGAATAATCAATTCACTTCATTTGCTTCCAACGGTATACCTAACACACATATGTATGTATGTCTATTATTTGCCCGGTTATCGCAGCGTTCCCGTCATCCTTTCTGTTGGCCGGCCCCGCGCTATCTGATGTTTGTCGTACACTCATTCATTTCGATGTACATGCAAATAGCCCAAGATATACAAATAAATACAAATAATAACGCCTTCACCGCACACATGTAAGTGGATGTGCCACATAACTGCACACACACACGTATCGCCATATACTAGTATGTGGCCAAGCACTAATGTAGTATTAGCCGTTTGACATGCGCTGCCTCATTACGCGCCTGCACTCAATACAACTCGCAACTCCACCGAACTCCCCTCAACTTAACTCAATTCAACAACTACATACACTCAACTCGATGACCTGCCCTCGTGTGCGATAAGCATCTTCATTCTTCAAATTGTGGATTTTCATATATAAATTTCCAGTATGACGAATATAACCTGTGTCAATGTGTTTGACGAGTGGTGAGAAGGAGGGAGGGCAGGAGGGTCCTCAGCACATCAAGGACACAAATCCTATTTTGTATTGTGGGTTTGCATTGTTTCCAACAGCTGCGTTCACAAAGCGATTTCTGTCAGGATTTTACTCTATTGAAGCGAAGCGATCTTATCGCACATTAAATATTGAACATCATTTGGCTAATTGTTGACAAGCGAACCAACGAGTGGACAAATATTTAGATGCCGACATGGAGGAGGTGACGGTGAAGCAGTAAATTGTTACTTTATGTGGGAGAAATTGAACTTTTTTGATGTAAATAAATTTTTTTAATGGTTCGTGGTACCTTTGAATATCCAAAATAATAGAGAGCACTAGTGTGGTTGGTTAGAAGTGGCGGATCCGAAAAGGATTCGACATATATATATAAGACACGGCCGTTGAGATTCCACAAAGAGCGAAAAAAAGCTTCATGGAGAGCTTGGCGTGGGAGTCCTCTGACAAAAATTATTCATCCGCGAGGAGTTCAGGCTGCCCGATAATTTTCGAGGTAGCTTCTATGAAGGAAGTGGTGGACATACTATTTTGAAGAGGGTTTCTGTGAAACAGGATGTCATTTGCTCAGTTAGAAAATAAGCAACTGCGACCTTAAGCTCAAACAAAGTGAAGAATGTTTGTCACCGCAGTGTGAATGGTCGACTTATTTCATTTAACATCACTTGGGTATTGGGGGCAAACGTGAAATCCCTGAGATTTCCTTTGCATTGTTGATGAAATTGCACGTATGGGTACCACCCTTTCATTACTGCCGACAGAGTGCAAATGAGCGCTCCTCCGTCAGCATGTGGACTGTTTATAAACAGGTGTACCTTGAACTCAGTGAGCTCTGAGCTATCACTTCAACATTCTCAGTTGGGAGATCCTTCTGGCACAAGATCGGTCGAGAAAAATCTGAGAATGATTTCATCCCAGGATCAAACCTATCACACTGCCCCCACTATGAGTTCTGATCGAGTATGGCCCGATGGAAATTTGCGCCGTAAAGTTTACAGTTTTTCTAGATATCCACTGTTGTAGTTGTCTTTAAGAGAAGATGGAATTATCTATTCACTTTCTGTGGAGCTGTTCTGCATTTACGAGACTGAGACTGAAAATTCTCAGATCGCATACGTTTACCAATACGTGAAAAGTGGTTTAGTGGTCTAGTTTTGGAAAACAGTTCAAAACTAGTATGTTCTCAACAGTCAGCGCTATACTCTCTCTCAGCTTTAGCTCATCAGTATCTTCCAGTTCGAAAGATTATTTCTCGCATTCATCATCGTTACACTCGGCTCGTCTTCAGCGTGTAATTTGCGGGTGCCCTAAAATAAAATAAACACCTGTTTGACCATAATTTCAGTAGATTTTCCTCTACGTAGCTGTACATTTCTAAAGGTTTTAGGTGAAATCTAGGTTAGTTTCATTCTCTAACTTGGCTAATTTGAAATGAAAAAACTCATCAGTGCTACATATCAGAATTAAAGATAACTGTTATCCTAAGTAATCATAAGAGACACTGATTTAATTAAATCTTTTAAATTTCCTTTCTACTTCACAGTTTGGATCATCATTTGGTCGCGAAACATTCTTTTCGAAAAGACGATTTTGCTTGTGAATTGTGTAATAAACCATTTTGTCATCGTCCTTTGCTGCTGAAACATCGCGCCTTAGTACACAACGAAATACGAAAGTATCCCTGTGAGAACTGCCCAAAGGTAAGTCAAGACTTTTATTTAAAAAAAAGTAAATAAAAATATTTCAAATTCTTTAAAGATTACGAGTGTGTGTGTGAGTACTCGAGGTTCAGAATAATCTGAATAACCTTAAACTTTTTATTTTTTGATTCGTTTGTTACGTCAAAAATTCCTTTTCTAAGTTTTCATTCTATACACCTAGTCAATATTGCCACCTGCTTTTATCAAATTGTCATCAATTGACTTGTTACTGCGAATCCTTATATAAATGAGCTCTATGAAAGAATTTCTAAAAAACTGGGAGTATGACGCCCTGGTTATTTTTCAATGAGAATAATCGCATGAGCTTTAGTCTTAGCCTTTAATCTGGAGCTGAGATTGTTGTGCCTTTTATGGATTTTCTCAATTGGCTTTTATGACCCAATCTGTAGAAAATAATAGGAGCTGTAGGGTGAAACCGAGCGTTACAATATTCCACCTTCTGCAGGAGGGTACAATACCTGACGCATACTGATAATGGGAAAGAAAGTGAGGCCAAGATGTATCATCAAATCTGCATTCACGCCTTAGGCCTATCTTCTTACGGTCTGAAACAAGGAGTATTTTCTTTATCCAAGCAAGCCGCTACAGATTACGCTAAACAACTAGCACAATGTAGGAAGGAAGCTAAGAGACGGAGTTTTACTTCTATTAAATAATCAAAGAGCTCAAGAGTGACAAGACGTAAACTATTGAAAAGCATCAATGCCAACAACTAAGTCAAGCTTAAAATCTAACGCATAATTATTCTTGGTCAAAACCTACTCGAAGTTTTTGAGAGAAAGGATTACAGCGCGTTAACGATGGCGAATACTCGTGACGATGTATGATGTATATGGCAACTTTGAAAGACAGCGGTGGTTATCTAAGAATCTCTTCCGAATTTACGGGAGCATTACAGCATTGAAAGTTTTTACAACTGCGTTAGAAAGAGCAGATGGCAAGGGATCTGACTTCACTACCTACCGAATTTGCGCCAATTACGAGGAAGAAAAAGAACAAGTTCTTCACCAGTTAGTGTATGATTCCGAAGAGCGTGGTCTCTCTAATCTCTCTCTGAGCTTGAAAGCAATTCACATACCTTCTCGCTGTCAGCTCAAATAGTGTGAGTTTTCATTTTTTATCCGGAGGTAATATATATATACAGCAGTACTGCTCCTTGATAGGTCTCATTTGCCACATTGATAACCGGTATTTTCATGTTTCACTCTATGTTTGATTGCCCTGCGGTTGCCAAAATATTAGAAAGCGAGTTAACTGTGCTGCTCAAGTGAGCCAAGATGTTCCTCATGAAGTCATAGAGGGAAAATTTCAGATATTAAAGAAAATCGTTCCTTTAATTTACATATTATGCTCAATGTTTGCGTACAGAGAAGAGCTTTTTTTGAGCTTCATGTAAAAATTGTTCATATCACAAATCTCGAACACGCAACTACTTAAAATCTTATCTACTGTAATACCCATAACGCTCGCAAGCGAGTGTCCTTCGGCACACATAATATACGTGCGCGCCGTACAGTAGCCAACAGTAGTTGATCATTTGTATATACATTAGTCAATCTCCGAAATAGCCACAAGTGCAAGCAGATCTCTAGAAAATGAAGCTCGAGTTGCTTGCGGCTTGTGGCTTGTGGCTGTGATGGCTAAGACGTGTTTTGGGTTTTTAGTTAAAATATATTGTCTGTCGTTCAGTGTTGGCACACAACGAGGTTTATGTATCGTAGATACCGCACCCCGCTGAACTACGAGTGTGTACGTTTGCTGACGTTGACTTTGAAGAGACTCCGCCTAGTCTATTTATCTTCTTTGTGACAATCTTGAGCCTCGCAGCTACAAAAAGCGGACTTTGCCATAAGCTATACTCGTATATACATATACATATGTATGTATGTTATGTTTGTATATGCATGTATTCAACAAAACCCAGATTACGTAGTGTGCATTAATTTTTCATAAGCAAAGAGTGGAAAAAAAAGAAGACAAGAAAGCAAATCATATAATGAATATGATAAAAAAATTAATGGAATGTCACGGTGCTTAATGTTTCAAGTGTGAAGATTGATCAACCAGCGCCAAAATGAAAGAGTTAAGGCAAAAAAAAAACTGAAAAAAAAGACTAGAAAAAAAACCATTCGATTGACTTGAACGATCGTTAGTGTTGTTTTAGGCAGCGGACGAGGGACTCGGGTGGCACACCATTTCAATTCATGGCAACGACAAATGTCAAAATCATTGATTTTATTACAATGAGATATTTAACAAAGTAAGGCATGAAATAAGAAACAATAAAGAATAGAAAAAATATATTTACTTATATAAATAGCAGCGAACAAGATCACTCAGTCGGTGCGCTCTGCTCGCTCGCGCCGTCGCCACCGCCGTCGCTGTCACTGCTGTTTTGATGATGCTGTTGATAAAATACTTTTGATTTCTGGTAGATCAATAGCCTGCGGCCAGTTAACGCTCAATTACATACATATGTGTATGTACTTGTATAAACACCAAAACATACTCATAATAATAATAAGAAGAAAATTTTTTTTCAAGGAATCAAAGTGACCACAGCATAAAAACAAGCCAACAATTTAAAAGAAAAAGAAAAAATCGAAAAAAAAAATTAAAGAAGAAATAGAAAAAATTCATGCATTGTTTAATATCAACTTACTTTACAAAAAAAAAAAATTAAAAAATATAAAAGCACTAGCTTCAACAAAAGATAAATGATTTGGAGAAAAAATCAAAATCAGGGCGTGTACTCATCCACAGCACTTAAAGTGTGGTAATGATGAAATTTAGAGCTGTTACTTCGCCCGCACACTTGAAAAAAAAATAAGGCCAAAAGGAGTAAATCATATATAGCGTAACTGAGAACTTGTTGCAATTGGTAGTGAGCTAATGGAAATATGTATAGACAAACTTGCCCCCAGTGAGAAATTGTGCAACCATTTAGGCGCAAGGACTCCTGAATTATATTGAGAAAAACACCTCTACTGAAGTAGTCACTAGCAGGTGCTTGAATACAGTTTGCTCAAGTGCATTGTTGTTTTTTTTTTCTTCGACGAGACTATTACACACAATCTCCCATCCAACCGATCATGCGGTGCATCTGGAAAGCATCGTAAAGGTCAACAGACCTATCCTAAGCGAAATAGCTATAGATTTGCTTAACTGTTGTTATGAAGTAGATCCGTACGAAGCATATCCAGAAAGGAAGTGTACTGAGACTCTCACAGCCGGAGGGATTTTATTTTCATCATGTTTGCAACGAGACCGGTTCAAGGTCAGTACGTTGAGAACCGTCAAGTGCGAAATACGCGGCGTCATGCGCTATCTCGCTTATATGGGAAAACCTCCATTTCATATTAATAATGAGGTGAGAGAGCTATGAATTGTGCGAGTGTGTACAAGTGATGTCGCGAGCTTAAAACCCGGTCTTTCGTTTGTGACTTTCAATGTTGACTGTCGAAATGTCTGAAAAAATCGAAGGAACTGCTGGCCACGTTTAAATAGGATGCCCTGAACCATTTCGCACATTCTCCTGATCTAACGTCTTCAGATTACTGTTTATTTACCTACCTGAAGCTGCATGAAACGATTGGCCGGAAATTATTTACTTCGACGAAGTCATCAAAAAACTAATACCTCGCTTCCCCACCTATATAGAGAGGAAGACGGCTATTGCTTCTTTTTTCGATAAGACCCACATCGTTGACAGAAAACTGAGAGCCGGACTATTCTTACCCCAAAATAATTCTACGTGGAAACTGTATTTGGTTTGTTCATCTGTAGTTAGGAAATAGTTCCACATATATGTAATGAGAGGACCAGCTTACTTATTAAAAGCATTCAATATATAAGACATTTTCGTTGTGATGACACAATGAGTAAAAATATTCTGAACGCAAGACCACTTTTCATTCATTGAATCGCTTGAAGCAAGTAAAACTCCCCCGATGTCAATGTCTGTTTATTTCGGTTGGTAAACGCATGTGATCTGAGAATTTTCGGTCTCACTCTTGCAAACGTCCGATAGTTCATAAGAAAATATTTATATAATGTAAATGAAGACCCGGAAAAATCCCAAGTCTTACCTGGCGAATCCTCATGGGATAGTGGCAAATAGAAAGCCACAGGCATTCCTCAACAGCTTTGAAGTATAGACAAGTTAATAAATTTTCTAAGATAGGTCTAATGAGGTATGAAAATACTGAAATGGTTCTTTGGCTAACTACTGAGGTTAGACCTATTTCGGTGAATTGAAAAATAGGAAGGAAAATGACGTGGAAAGTCGTCGTTTATCCTGAAGATGAACCACTATGGAATTCTGGATTAGGGGACGGTGTATGTTTGACGCGCTTCCTCATCGCACAATAACGTTCCTAGTATGAGAAAGACTGATTGTCAACTGTATTCCGTGTCATCATATTCTGCATTAAGTTTGACCCAACTCTGCTATGTAACTCTACCTATTTTTCAAACCAAATGCGCGTGCTTTTCCTACTGGGTAACTGCAATAATGCTACAATTTTATACGACAGCACACGCTCTACAAAACTACTGCGTTGTGTAAGTCGATCGAATTGTGGGTCATTAGCAACTAGCGGGTACTCAGTATAGGGGAAGAAAACATCTTCAAAGAAGCTTTTAGTGCTTGACATGCAACAGCAGCAGCAGCAACTTGTGGTCAAACGGCCTGCAACAAAACATGATTTGTGTTTTGTTACTTTGCGTTGCATTACCATGTGTTCTAGCGAGTAATAGTGAGAAGAGAAAAGGGAACTAGCGAGTAATTGATCAACCCATCGAGCGTTGAAGGCAAATAGAAAAACCAAATAACTGAGTTACAGTTACGCGGTCAAAATGGGTGCATAGTGATGAGCTAACGGATTGCCGCGTGACTATGGCACGTCATGGTAATTGTGTCTATAGTTGCCGTGTCGTGTGCAGAGTGCATCATTTTAAGCCATTAGATCGTAACCGATCACCACGGATCGTGCCACAAAATGCGCATAGTTGAGCAGATAAGAGCAGCAGCCCTGCGTACTGTTGGTTGATAGCAGTAAGTAGACAACTGTGTAATTGTTTTTGCTGTCATTTTTTTTAAATTATTTTTGGAAAATCAATTGTTTGAATGATTGATCTTACACATGGAACTTTTTGAGTTAAACATTTTCTTCGATCGAACGTTTATTATTGAGTGCAGGCATTTGTGACTCTCATTGGGAAGCGTAATTGTATGTCATCTTTGACGAGCGCTTAAAAGCTTGCACGAACGCATGCGTGGTTTATTTAGTGCAATCAAAGTTCCTGGAATTGATATGAATGTTCGAATATGGCAGCTGTGGTGCCAATCGAAGCGATAGATGAACTCAAAAGAACAATAAAACGTTGTGGAGCAGGAAAACTACTTATGTACTTAACCAGCATTTTGGTTGTAGGCGTTGGCGTTCGGACTGTTGGTCTTTAATGCCGCTAAATCTCATCACCACGCGAAACGAAGTACCTGAATAGCATTTAGGGCCTGTTGATATGTCCGTCGCTGGTCAGGACCAACCGGCCATTAACAGAGAGTCTGTCAACATCTTTATGGACTTTCCTCCTGTGAATAGCGGGCTCGGAACCACAGCAGCGCCCATAGCAGACGAACAGCTACCTCGCGGTAACCAAGTAATACTGAAAGTTAAGATCTGGATTCTGTATAGACACAACTTCTATTTATCCACTCTTGACTTGCGGTTCGAAGCCGTATAGAAAAATTGTTTCCTGGACCTCCCCGTAGATAAATTCGGGAACAAAGATTATCTTTCCTGCTCCTAGGTGGTGTTGACCAAGGCGATACAACATCAGTAACAACCAGCACCTGAATGGCTTAAGAGCAGGTGGAGATTATTAGAGCAAATTTTTGGGCAGTTAGACCATCACACTGACATACATACACAGTTAAAAGCGGTTGGTAGGCGTTCAATTTAACGATGAACATGAAGCGAGCAACTGAGATCAACTCAACTCAGTTCAATTCGATATGCGAAGCTAACGCAATCACATAATTTTGCACCAATAATACAAAAAAAAAAAAAAAAAACCGAGTGCAAAAACCGAAAATTTCAAAAAAAAAGTAATGAAAATCATAAATAAGCGTCGCGACGGGCTAAGTGAGCTTTAGCCAAAAAGTGCCAGAGTGAATGTTCGAATGGCTTCAATCTGACTTTACTATAATCCATTTGATGTTGTTATAGCACGAGCTATTCTTGTTTTGTTGCTATATAATATATGCCGTGCTATGAAAGACAATAAAGCCTTCACGGCTTCACGGCTGTATTTCGATCATCCGACAGCCAGCCAGTACCGAATCTAATGCGCGCACAATGGCACATACTCGCCCATACCACTAAAGCCCAGCGATAGAAATGTATAAGAGTAGACAGACAATGACAGGCAGAGAGAGAGACATAGCAGCTAGTCAGCCATTAAGCCAGCTAGCCAGCCGGTGCCATTATGACAGCATGATTAGGCATAACAGTTTCATAAAAGCAGCAAATCGTGCGCGGAACCCGTGTCCGTAACGGCATCTACTCTATCTACCAACAACACCAACAGTAAGAGCAACAACAACAACAACAACAACAACAGCAATAGTAACAGTTATAGAAATAACAAAAATCACCCAACAAGCGTCCCTTACACGCCCGCGTTCAAGTGCTGAAGATAAACAACAAAAAATACACTGCCTGTGCGGGCGGGTTGCCAGCGGCAAACACAACAAATTCGCGCAAATACATCTATTTACGATACGGTGTAACGCATTTGTTGCAGGCTATGTCCCGCAACCATTGCCGTAATCCACACCTGGTCGCGGCGTTGTTGTTTGTCATTTAGCTGAGCCGTCGTTGTCTTCAACGAGAGCGACGCGCTTGAAGAGAAGTTGAAAAAATTCGTCTCGCTTTGGGTTTGGTATGAAGAGACTGGTGATACAGTTCTCTATTTAACTTCGGCACGGCACGGACTAAGCGACAATTGTAACAATTGAAAGTAAAATTTGTTGTAGTTGGAGGTGTTGCGGTGCTGTGCTGCGCCGTACTGCCCTGCTGGACTGCGTCAACCTCCTCTTGACAATTGGCAGCTCGTTTGTGAGTTAGTGCTTTTGGGTTGCTCGAATTTTGTGTAATATTTATTACCAATTTCCAGCTTTTTTTGTTTTTATTTCTCGCATTCCTTTTAAGTAATCTTGCTGCTCGACTTTATTTGGTTTCCTTTTGGTTGTCCGGTTGTTGTTATTGTTCTCGCCCATTTGCATATGACGCAGATCCGTTTAGGTGAATATTGACTTTATTTAACTCAAATATACGCTATATCTTATACCATTGTCTGGCCACTGTGTTGATTTGGTCTGCGGGACTGGGGGGTACTTGTTCTTGCGCTCCGTAGCCGTTTGATTTGATTGATTAATTTGATTTCGATTTTTTCTAATGAGCTCCGCCATCAATGGCCATACTCTAACGCTATTAGCTCATACGAAGTGTTAAAAGCTGCGCTGTCGTTGTAGTTGTGTGTTCAGCTCAAAACGGTAGCGATTTGTGGCCGTTTATGGCCATGTTGTTGCCACCGCTTCGCCTGCTGACCGTACCTTCAATGAAAAAAAAAAAGTAGAAAGAAATAAAACTACATAAAACTCATTTAGGCCTGCTTTGTGTTCGATGCTCGCTCGATTTTGGTTATGCGTAACAACAATTTCGCATTACCAGACCGCACCCACCGCAGTTTGCTCCATGCGTCGTACAATCTAATCATCTTACCACATATTCAGCGTCTTTGGCTCACTCACGGTTCATCGTGTTGCTTCTTTGCCGTCACTTTTGACTTATGTACTTCATTCACTTGCTGCGCTTCGACTCGGCTGAACTTGTACTGCCGCCGCCATCATTGCCGACTCCGCGGCGTTGGTTTCGCATTGTCTCGCCCAGTGCTTAGCTCTGTCCATTCTCTGCGTACGCTGTTACGGTACATTTAAGGTCGTCATATGGCTTTTGGATTTCGATTTGACGCTAAGCTCTGCTCATTTTATAATTTTGGTCTCTTTTTTTATACCAACCAAACTTGCTCTACCTCCGCAAGTACTCTATTTGATGTGTATGTGAGCGTGTGTATATTTATTATTATTATTATTGTATATTTTTTACACGATTAATCTTGATTGTAGCTGTACTTCTTCGTATATGTACGTACTCCCGTCTCATTTTTCATTTTCATTTTCGTTTCGTTTATTTTTTGGCACAGGTATTTTGTGATCCATCGAATTTACAGCGGCATATTCGTGCCAACCACATCGGTGCCAGAAGTCACGCGTGTCCGGAGTGCGGAAAAACATTTGCCACATCGTCTGGCCTCAAACAGCATACGCACATCCACTCCTCGGTGAAGCCCTTTCAGTGTGAGGTGTGTTACAAGGCGTATACGCAATTCTCGAATTTATGCCGTCACAAACGCATGCACGCTGATTGTCGCATGCAAATCAGATGTCCTAAGTGCGGTCAAAGTTTCAGTACGGGCACATCACTAACGAAACACAAACGTTTCTGTGACTCTACGAACGTAACGCTGCCAACGCAAGGCACTAACGTCGCAACTGGTGTCACTTTGCCACCACATTTGCCCACGCACCAACAGCAAGCCATGCAGTCACGCGTCGCTGCACTACAATCGATGAATGCTGCCGTAGCTGCTGCTGCGGGGAATGCTAACGGCACAGGCGCTAATATGCCCGTGACTGGCATGCCACCGAGTACACATCCTTTCCTGTTGTTTCCGTCGCAACCTTTTTTTCCGAATTTTCCAGCTGCTGCTGCCGCCGCCGCTTACAGCTTACAAGGTATATTTCCACCAAGTCCAGCACAGGCGGCCAACTTTCCGTTTCTGTTTCCGAAAGCCAACATGGATATGCGCATGCCAGGCCTACAGCAAACGAGCGGTAGCCATAATGTGTCGAGCGGTTTAGTGTCGCCAAAAGCCATACGTCAACACCTCAATTTCTCCTTTGGCGAGAATATGCGTACTGGTGAAACTTCACCGCCTTCCAGCGAGCACAGTCAGAAACAATCGAATAATGCTACATCAAGTCAAGCAGCTGACGACGTTGATGAGAATGTGAAGTCGGCTACGCCACTTGCGCTGGCCTTGGCTTGTCATTCACCGAATTTTAATAAAAACAACAAGCAAATGAACTTTTCGCCACGTAATCAGAGTGATGAAGAGACCAGCTCTTCGGTGGAATTAAAGATATCAACAAATGATGATATTTTCAAATTTCGGGAACAGTCACAGTCACAGCAGGTGGAGGAGGTGGAGGCAGAAGAAACTAAGTTGTCAGCGTTTGAAGTGAGCACGAACAAGCAGACGGAGGACGATAAGGTAAGTTGGCTTAAATCTGCGGTTGGACAGTTTTATGCAATTGTATAATATGTTAACATTTCTCTTCTCTCTATTCCTAACAGAAATCCATTGACGTAATTAGTACACCACCACCGGCCGACGTCTCGGACGAAGAAAACAGTAAACCAGCCATCACTGCTACCGCCGCCGCCGAACTGCCGCTCGATTTGAGTATTAGCCGCAAACGTGCGCGCACCGCAAGCTGCAGCTCAACTGCGGACACACAGTCTATGCACAGCGATGGCTCACACAATCAAGCAACACAGAGCGAATCGAAGTCTGATGCGGAGCAACAACAGGAACCTGAACTAATACGCGCACATCATCACAAACTGCTCAAGCGCCCAACACACAATACACCGTCACGTCGTTTCAACAAGCTCAACAGCAGTCGTACACCATCGATTACCGCCTCGCCTGGACCTACACCCTCGCCTTCGCCACCAAGCAAAGAACGAGTCAGCTTAATCGCCAACAACGATAACAACCCAGCCGCCTCAGCAGAATTTGATTGCTTGCAACCATTAAATCCACATCCACTATTCATGGAAGAGATTTATCATCGTTCGCGTACGCTAAGCGACATATTTCCACGTCCGTTTCCTTTTTTAGGGCCAATGGGCGGACGGCCAGCCTTTAATAGAGCATCCGAACACTCTGACATGCCGTTTCCGCCCGAGCCGATTTTTCGTAAATCCCTAATACCCGCAGGCCTCATCGGCAGCATGTTGGCGACGGCCTCAGGTAAAATCAAAGATCGCTACACATGCAAGTATTGTGGTAAAGTATTTCCGCGTTCGGCCAACTTGACACGTCATGTGCGCACACACACCGGCGAACAGCCCTACACCTGTAAGTATTGTGATCGTGCATTTAGCATTTCATCGAATCTACAGCGTCATGTGCGTAATATACACCATAAGGAGCGACCGTTTCGCTGCCATCTATGCGATCGTTCATTCGGCCAGCAAACGAACCTCGATAGGCATCTGAAGAAACATGATGCCGACACCAATGGCTTAGGCATCGGCTTCGGTGATTCACCATCATCTAATGAGGCAGATCGTGAGGATAATTACCTAGACGAAATACGTTCTTTCATGGGACAGGGCACCTACAGCGAGGAGCAGTATACGCCTACAAGTATTGGTGGTGGTGCTGATAATACCGATACCGATTATGCGGGCAGTGACGCCGATATGGAGTTATCCGTGTCACGTTCATCCTCGGTGGATCCGATGATAGTGAATGGTAATGCCGACGAGGGAGTAACGGTGAAGAAGGAGCCCATGGCGATGAGTACGTTGGCGAAAAGTAACGATACGATTGAGGTGAGCTCTTAAGCGGAAGATTTAGATGGAGGATCGTATTATAATCTATGCTGCTAAAGGCATGTTGAATTGGAAAAGTTTATCGGGAGCTGTATAGCTGTGTAGTTCGAATTGTTTGTTGTTGTGCGTTTGAAAGGAAGTTATCAACATAAGTCAATAGTGATATAGCTGTGAGCATAGGCTTGTGGCTTACTATCGAGCCTTTGTGTGAAAAAAAATTAGTTTATTAAAAAAAAAAAATTGTAAAAATATTATTGTTGATCATATACATATATACATAGGTATGTAATATATATAACAGTAGGATGAGTATATAACATAAATATATAATTTATGCAGTTGTTTTTGTAATAAATTTTGTTAAATCTACTTAAACTTACTATTATAATTATTAATGCATTAAATACTCCTTATTTAGCCAGAAGAAAAAAGAAAAAGAAAAAAAGAAAACAAAACGATAAGAATGTTTTTTTTTTTCATACCAAAATGAAAATTAAATTTAAAAAGAATTATTCAATACTTCAAAGCGTCTATGAGTATTTTTTTACTTTTAAGCAGAGAAAAATTAAATAATTTATATGCAACAAAATTAGAAACTAACGGTGTTCGGAGTTCACAAAAAAAAATATTGACTACGAAATCATATAAAACTACTACGTTTTTTGCTTTATGAATTCGCTCTGCTTTCTACTAATTCTATTATCAATCAAAGCAATTCCAGCTTAGCGAGGAATTTTTTTATAAATTTTTATTGTGATCCCAAATTTTTATTCAATGTAAAATTATTCTCATATAATTTTAGTAAAAAAATTCGCTTTGCACAATTTTACTCCATTATTGTCAACTTTCTTTCTGCTTTTTTTTGGTTTTTATTTTCAAATTAATATTTTGCATTCATTAAAATTTTACAATATTTTTTTTTTAATTTACTACGCAGTCAATAGACTCACCACATTATTTTCAGGAAACTTCGGAGCATAATAAAACTAAATAGTCCGAACACTGTCGTTAAGTATTGAAAGTCATTTGTAAATATAATAAAAATTATATAAAAATATAGTTAAAATGAAATGTTTAGATTTAGTACACGCACATAATACAATTAAAATATATATTTAAAGAAAATATGAGAAAAAGTATGTAAGTGTATGTATAAGTAAATGAATAAATAAAGTTTAATTTTTTCAATTTATAAAAGTAAACAAATAATAAATAAATTAATAAATAAATAATATTAGAAAATAAATAATTTTTTATTGTATTTAAAAAAGGCAGATAATTCTTTGGATATAAGTATGTATTTTTATACCCACCTATACTGTGTACATAGGGTATTTTAGGTTTGACAGCCTACAGAGTAACAGTATTAATTAATCGTAATTTGTATCATAAAAAATTCCCCCAATGAAAAACAAACAGCAGCCTCAAATGGGAGACGCTTCTTTTGATGATGACCCCTGCAAATATTTTAAGGTTCACGATTTAAGGTATGCCGCCATCAGGGAAGTCCTATAGACAAATACGGGTAAAGGAGAGTCCACTTTAATGAGCTGAGGCTGATAGACTAGTGAAGACTAGTGTTCAGTGTCTTAGGTGTGCTTATTAGATAAGCGTATTATCTGGAATTCGTCCGTCGACTCGGACCACTATTTTGTTGAAGCCAAGAACGCACGTCAACAAACATACGTTCTACGTCGAAAAGCTACTATCCCAACAGGAGTCTTTACTCGACTTACACATCTGCTGTCTGAGCTCACTTATCATCTTTATAAGGTAACTGTGGAAGAGTATTTAGAGCTACCTACGTAGAGCTGCCAGCGAAAATATTGCTTTTCGATAAGTCCTAAAGAAGAGCTGATGCCATTACGTTTGCGATCGACTGCAACTCGCGCTGCGTGGGTACCAAGAGTTGAGGCGAGTCGTATTTGTACACAGAAAAAGCGATAGGCTAAAAAACGTGAAAAATGTTCAATTTCAAGAAAATTTGCTGTGGCTTACAGAAGATTTCAAGACTGAATTATATTCAGGTCTGTGTGAAACACTGACCTCTACCATCAACAAACTGATTGGACTTTATCAGTGTGGCTTCAGGTCTGGAAAATTTACAATTAACCAGATATTCAATATGCTATATATCTTGGAAAAGATCTGTGAGAAATGGTAGACACACACCAGATTTTCCTTTATTTTAAATCAGCTTTCGACAACACAAAAAGCAGGACCATAACCACGCCGTTAGTTCTGCCTCTTCATATGAGCTACTCAGAACACCATAAAGATAAGGATGAGTTGTATAAGATATATACGACGAAATTAGTATATCAAGAGACAGCGGTTACGGTGGCTATGTGATGTTTTTCAAATGGATTAGAACATTCTAGCTTTGATAGTATGGGTGTTGGTGGCAGCTGATAAAGAGAAAGACATCCACTCCATTTCGACATTTTAGAAAGAGATAACATGCATTTCTTCACTAGTTTAAAGTTCACCATGGTCGAGCCTAAGGCGATCTGAGTAAATGTTAACTTGTCTCACAGAAAACATAATTGGAAGCAGCGATAATGGCTTGGAACCATAAACCCTCCACGCATGTACAATTCCCTACAGCAGATTCCCGCATCGATACTTCCGACAAGCTTTGAACTATCCGTGAAGAAGTTAAATGCTCCTCTACTTCAGTGACTTATTCCCCTCCAGTCCTGGAGTCAATGGGCGCCAGCTCGGATATAAGGACGGTAAGGTAAGCTCATCAGTGACTTTTACCTCACGATTATACAGTGAATAAGGGGTAGTACCTTGAGGCCATTCATTGTTCAAGTAATACGAAAAAGCATCCGATATTGTTGAAAAAGAGTATTGGCTTTAGCATCTCGATAATAAACCTGTTCGTTTGTTGCTCATAATTTTTTTTTTTTTTTTTTTTTGTCAAAAAACTACACCATAATCATGCTTCATCGCATTCGTTAGATTATTCCTACTGTGACTATTTCTTTCCAGCGTTTTACGAACATTGAGGAAAACAAAGGATTAAGGATTGAGGAAAACCCAAATCAATGAAGGAACACAAGGACATACCAAAATAAGTATTTCAAAACCACTTCCTGAGGTGAGCTACTTTCGGGATAAACTTTATTTTTTGAAACATAGCACGATGGCCACATTTGCTTTAATGTGTGGTGATAGCACCCATTAAAGCTCTTCGATAGAGGTTCAAAATTATAACTCTTTTTCCTCCCAACCGAAAAAATAAGTTATCTACTATCCGGCTCCAACTGAACTTAGACTTTCCTTACATTGTTTTTATATTTAATATTAAAACCTCATCACTCAATTAGAAATTTTTCTATTATCGTAATTATTGGCGGCTCTATCAAGGCGCACAATTACTAAATGATTTACATACATATACGCAGATTGATATGTGTGCTCATATGTAGTCGTATGTATGTACATGCGAGTATGTGTGTGCGTGCGATGATGTTTCAATCTTTTAGCCGTGACTTGTAGTTTATCATAACCGCTTTTTCATAAACATTTATTCATTTATTTCATCTTTTGCTCCTTATTTGATTTTGATTTTTATTTTTTTCTTATTGTTACTTTTGTTGTTGTTGCGCAGCCCAACAGCGATTTATGTGCAGAGAAATAACAAAACCAATTCGATACTAAGGAATAGAGGGCAATACATCCCAATAAGTACAACGAATTTGTTGCAAGACTCAGAAAAATTCGACGAAAATATGATGTGTGTCGATCCTTTTTTCACAGGTCTTTTCCAAGCTTTGGCGTATAGTGAATAACTGTTTATTGGCGGTATAAGTAGGTCTACATACAAACCAAAGGAAGCTGATGGATGTACTTTATGAGTTCCTCATAGTTCTTTAGAGTTCTATTATAGGCTTCCGCGATTTTAACGTTCCTTAGGTGGGCAATTGCTATACGGACTTCATCATAATCGGGCGATGGAACATCTATTCCTTTGTGATCGACTGGGGTTTCGGGTTCGCTATCTCCAGCTGTTTCACTTTTACTGTAATTCAGCAAACTGGAGCAGTGATACCTCCAGAAAGACATTATAGCCCGTCACCACATCCAAATAAAATGAAATTTTTCAAAAGAATGATGTTGGAAATGAATTTTTTTGAGCTCACATGGAATTCAATGCGATTTGTACTGCGCTTCTATGTTTATTGGGTTATGCCATTCACTTGATCACTAAATTAACACTTTCATTTTCATTAATGCAAACGCACAGACTCACATACATATGTATGCACTATTCACATAAGCTTCAAGCATCTCGCTCGCCCCATGTATCCCGCTGAAATATGCATTAAAAAATTGCTTTGACTGTGTGTGTGTGTGGGTATGCATGCTATTATATTTTACGGAACACTTGAAGACGTTCTAAAATCAAGGTTAAGTCATCTAAAATATTTTTGAATTAAATTTTTAACGCTCTTTTCACTTCATTACGACTTAATTATAGTTTTACCGTTTTTAGTTAGTTGGAAATTAGTTTAGTATTAGTAAATGGAACTAATTTAAAAGAGGTGTGATCTTTATACACATATCTATGTACATACATATGTACGAATATGTACAAATATAATGCGTCCATTTCATGCTTCGTCGAAAATAGGAAGGAGAAGAAATAAATAAATTAATAGGTGATTTTATGTGTGTAAATGCGTCGACAGCCATAACGGATTAATAAGCTTAAAACGATTATTTTGAGTAAAAATATTAAAACTCATTAATTCCACTTTAATATGAAAAAGCTTTCACAATTATTATTAACTACTTTGCTTAAGACCACTTATTCCAACATATACACCGCTGCATAATGCTGCTTCCTACATTTAGTTGGTAATTTTATTCAGAAAGCAGCTACCAACTAGGCGTGGTCTTCACTGTTAGACCCGCGGCGGCCTGATAGCTAGAACTGGTCTCAGTGGTGAAAGAAGGTGGAGTCTAACGAAGATCATACATGTATGCATCCTTCATATCATGGCAGTTTATTTTGTGTGCGACACTATGGAAAGCGAATGTAAATATGCCTATTCCGTGCACAGCTAATGAGGTACCGGAACGTCAATGAAAGAAGCAGCGACAACTACCGGCGGACCCAGTGACATCACAGGCTGTATCGCCAGCGGCCGCATCTCTGTTGTGAAAATATCCAATACACAGTAATTATAACGCTACCAAACCCATGCTGTAAGGAAAGGGTGCCACAAGCCAAAAAGACTTGGGCCTTTATTGTGTTGATGGTATAAATACTACCTACTAAATTTTTTGGTAGATACCAATGATACGGGCGCATTTCTCTTGCATAGATTCGTGGATCGTAAACCGTATGAAGGAAGAAATTGCGACCAAAAAGCGGTCATCTGTTGAAAGTCGGCAGGGGCAGCTAAACGATTGTGATGCAGGAACGACGCTCTGAACTCAGATATCAGGTTTGAAAATTGATGAATGAGCTTTTCGTAAAAATAAATAGAACTTTTCCACGCCAAACTTTGACGAAGAAGGCTGACTGAAAAAATTTTTTAAACGCAAGAATACTCGCTTGCAGGGGTAAAGGAAGCTATTTGAGTAGTTATAGATCTGTGGAAGGACGCCGAAATCGAGATAGTAGATTGTAGTTGCATTCCGTCCAAGATTAACAATTCTCTTAAGTGGCTGATGAGATACTCTACTTGAGAGCTGCTTATCCAAAAATGCGAAAATTATAAAACCCATTGAAAAGCCGCAGCTCCCATAGCTGAAAACAGAATATTATCTGTGCTACTACTTCTTCCTCTTCTTCTTTTTTTTTGATGTAGGCACAGGTTACACGATTATAGCCGATTAAAAAAAGTGCTCCACTCTTTCACTTCCACCAGCGGGTACTCCACCGAATACTTTCAAAGCTGAATTGCTTTCATTCATTCGGACGACATGACCATAGGCAGCACATTAGCTGTAACCGGTACCTCATTAGCTGTGTTGTCTCTTGATTCGCCAAACTAATTCAATGTCGCTGTATAACTGGTGCAGATCATCGTTTCACTGCCGGCGGTATTCGCCGTTGCCAACGCGCAAACGATCATAAATCTACCACAAAACTTTCTCTCGAAAACTCCCAACGCCGATTCATCAGATATGTTAATCGTCCATGCCTCCTACCATATATCAGGACGTTCATAATGAGTAGAGTTTAGATTTAGTTCATCAATAGAAGACTATACTTTGTCTACTCAGTCCAAAGGACCAATTGTTGGCAATAGTGATTCCACATTAGATTTCAAGGCTGATATTATTGATGTTGTTAATGCTGGTCTCTAGAAAGACAAAATTATCTATGACTTTGAAATTAAATCATAATCCTGACACTACAAAAACCACACATAATGAAATCCCGATCACACCAAATGCAGATAACATAATATCCCGACATAACACAATCCGGACGACTATATATCCCAACAGCAATAAATAAGATAATTTTCGTTTTCGTTCAAATTTTTCCATCAATTTACTGGAGGGTGTCGTGGGCGATTATGTTGTGTATGAATTGTGTCGTGTATGGATTATATAAGTATTTTGTTGGGATTTGGTCGTGTCTGGAATATGTCTGATGTGGACTTAGTCTGTATTATTTGTTTCAGGATTTTGTAATTCCGGATTTTATGTGTCGTAATTTCATTGTAGACCCAATTCAAAGAGCTAAAGCTGAAGAGGCAGTAGTTATAGGATGGAGTTAAATGAGAAATTAAAGAAATTTGTGGCTTTAAATTAAAGGATGAGCATAAAACGAATAATACTACAATTCACTCAATTTTCCCAAAAATACTCTTATTTTTCTTAAATAGATGCCGCATTGCGTCACTGTGGCATCAACGGATCCGGCTAGTAGGTGGCATAAATAATTAAACTTTGTAGTTATAAAATATTAATATTTTTTTAATGTCGCTATCAATAGCATTATATTAACCATTTTTGATGCAACAGGTCAAATTTGAAATTATCGAATAATACAAATAACACGATACGAGTATATAATCTGAAATTAAAATCAATTAAGATTACTGATTTGTGGTTAAACAAATAACAGTTCGCTAGTTACCACATACATATGTGCAAATAAAAATAACGGCAGTTACATTAGTGGTATAAATAACTCTTAGCCACGCCAACAAATCGTACAGCGAAAAATATGGAGCACACATGAGTATGGACGATTTCATACATTTAAGTATTGGGAGACTAATAAAAGTTCTTTCAAAGGACCGATATCTCAGATGTTTTTATATAATGAGAAAGACTTCAGAATGTTAAAAATATAGATGATAACAACCAATTGAAAAAGCTTCATATTTAATAATCGCAAATATTGAGTAAACCCATGAAAGAAATATGCGCGGTTTTGCGGAAACTGGAAAATTCTTTCCTCAGAATGGAGGGCTTACCAAATCCTTTCATAAGCGTTGATTCGTTGTTTATTACATTGATTCTTATAAGCGGTCGCTACTCCAAGGAAGGAGAACGGGCAATTGAACATACAGTTATTCCAAACGTCATCCGTTCACAAAACTGAATTCGAATTCATGCACTTAGGAAAATAGAAAAATGTGAATTAAATTAAATTTTGTAAATATTATGCAATTTTACAAGCAATTACAATTAGTTGAATATTGTTCAAAAAACAATTAATAACAGAACACCATAATTTGGCAAATAATATGCTGTCTAGCTAGTCGCACCGAAAAGTCACCAAAAATCGATGATGTAGGAAAAAAAAGGAAAATCTTAGAAGATCATAGTTTGAATCCTAGAAAGAAGTTTTTAAATACTCTTTTGTAATTAAGCGTCCTCCTAGGATATTTATATAAACTGGACTGGTGGATAAACATGCGAAGAGAAGTGGTAGAGGCTCGCATTCATCATCAGCAGAAGGTTTATTGTGTGAAAGTCGGTTGATATAAAACAACTATGTATATAGTTACTGGGTTCCAGACCAGAATAGTATTGTGATGATCGAAACAGTGGATGAGAATATCAAAACTACATTCCTCTGACGATTTAATCAGAACAGGATACGAGTATATCTAAAGATTCCATAGTACAAACTTTATAAGAATAGAAAGGCGGATCCGAGTGCGTTGGAACAGCTTAACTGCCTGCAAGAACGTCAAAATTATATATAATGGTAGCGGATGATATAGCCAATATTTGCTTACGCAGTCTCGTAGGGATTGCAAGATTGTGGTAGACCGAATGTTCGGCCACTTACCGACGACGCATGCATGCAAAATGGGTATTACTATCATAGATATATAGAGAACCACACGTGAGAGCACTAGCTTTCTGACGATTGAGACATGGTACCTTGCAAGATGCTCAGAGCTATGACCTTATGGAGATCTTCCTCTTCATTTGCATCAGGTACTGCATCGAACATTGTCAAAGTAAACGTTCTTTCATTTTTATCGATTGTTTTTGCGACCACTTCAACTCAACTTAAATTGAAACTACTGGACCTAAAAGATAACAATATTTCTTTGGCAGCCAATCAGAGTAACCTAACCAATGTAAAAGTCTTTTAATCAGTTCAATTCAACCCGAGAGCTCTATTTTCCGAATAATATTTTACAATGTTAGTGACATGGCCTATAAATTTTAAATCAAACATTAACACTGAATTGAATAAATATTTCGTATGTTGTCATGGTCCGACACTAACGCGATTATAGCCCAATTAACAGCACCACGCCCGTCGTTTATTCTGTTCTCCATTTGACGCAAATTGGAGACACTAAGTGAAGTCAGGTCTTTCTTCTCCTGATCTCTCCAACGCAGTGGAGGTTTTCCTCTTCCACCGGAGGTTAGTGCACCGAATACTTTACTTTCATCCATCTGAATGTCCGAAGCCACTATCTTCTTTATTTGTTGAACTATGCCAATGTCGCCGTATTTCGCGCTCATCGCTCCATTGACTCAGGTAGTCGCCTCAGCCAATGCGTAAAGGATCATACATATTCCGCAAAACCTTTCTCTTGAATATCGAATCACCTTCCAAGCCTCCACACCATATGACAAGGTCGGAGTGATGAGAGACTTGTAGAGTTTGGACTTTCTTCCTCGAAAAATGACTTCATTGTGTACTTAGTTCCAAGTAGCACTTTTTGGCAGAAGTAATTCTGCGTTGGATTTCAGTTAAACGAACTTTTGTTAGTCCTTCCCGAAATAAATGCCCAATGAAGCAACCACAAAGTCGACAATGATTTGCCGTTTATTTATGAGTGTCCATAAAAAGCAACAATAAAGCGTGTTGTAAAAAAAAGGAAAAAAAAACGCCAATTTTATATTACCAGCGCAGAAGGTGCTAAGAAAGCAACAATAACAATGGCGATGATTAGGAAAAAGTGATCGCGCGGAATGAAGCATCAAAAATTATGTACCTTAAATGCAACTGACTTGCGATTGACTGACCAACTTACAGTTTGAGTAAGCTACGGGGTTGAATGTGTGATCAACTGCATAGCGAACTGACGAAAAGGCACACTTGCAAAGCCACATCCATACATATGTACATATATACGAACATTTATTTAGTCAGCCAAATGACTGCTTTGCACGCGCGACGCCAGCACACGTATGTCGAAAACTTATCGTTTCCATTTGATGCTGAAGATGGATGAATGGGCAGTGAGCATTCGCGTCATCGTGAAGACTTGCCGCCGCTGTCGTCCCCACCACCACCACGTTTCCAAGACATGCAGCCAGTCGGAGTGGCAACATTAACAACTGAGACAGTGGCATTCACTGGTAAATTATAGCCAACCGCGTTAGCCGCAGCCGTAGCAGCAGCAGGTCAAGCAGCGTTCGACAATTGGAGCAGCCACAGGAGGTGTGAGCGGATGTTGTGAAGTAATAAAAATTGAAGCAGCGCTAATCTGGCCACTGATGGTTTTCTTAATGAGCAACTCAACGGGCTCCATAAGCACTTGGTACCGTTAGAAAAATCTTTACATACAAATAATGCATTTGTTTTATTATGTATGTATGCATGCTTGAAGGTAGGTGAAGTATATATGTGTATTTGGTTTTGCATGTTTACGTTTTGTTTTATGTACCATGGCCAATCCACAGTCACAACATGAATTTGCCATCTTCAAAGTCTCACAAAGAGCCGACGTTTGCAGCCAATTTCTATGTATACTTATTTAGATGTTTTTTTGTATCTAAGTATATGCAAAAATATCCGTCAGGACACTCCACCATGCAGATGCACAATTCAGTTGTTATAAATAAAAATTTCAATTGGTAAGGCCAATAAGCATTTCACCTAGCACTTGCTTGGTAAACATTCACCTTTCGCTTGTCATCTGATTTGCATGCAGCGAAACAGTTGGCGCTTCAATAGTGGAGCAACAACAACAAGAGATAATGGATTTCGAATAAAGGAAATATGTTTATGTTGCACGATGACATGGAGAAATCGGTTCGAATGTGAAAAGTGAGCTGCTGCTGCTGGAATTGATTTATTTTGAATCACAAATGACAGTTATAGACCAATATCTGGTGGATAGCCAATAGGTTGTGCTTTTTTTCATCAGCTTCGTAATCCGACTTAAAATATAAAGATGCTTGCGGCTTTATTCCGGACTAGCAAGCCCAGAGGAGTAGAAACAGACCCAGCATACGGTATTCTGGTTAAACTTCTTCTTTTTCTTAATTCGCTTATGTGATTATAGCCGAGTTCACAAGAGGGCGCCATTCGTTTCTTCTCATAGCCGCTTGGGGCTAATGGAGACACCAAATAGAGGTATTTCTCCACCTGAGCTTTCCAACGAAGTGGAAGTATTTTTATGAGTACTTTCAACGCTGGAGTGTTGTTATCCATACGGACGAAATGATCTAGCCAGTGGATCTACTGTCCCTAGATTCGAAGAACTATATCAATTTTCAAATATCGTTCATCATTGTGCTATCATCTGCAGTATTCGTCGTCCCCAATTATTCAGCTTAGCTTTCCAGCTCATACTATATTTTCCAGAATTAAGGAAGTCACACGATAGAGAGTCACAGATTTCTAGTTTAAAATTGAAAAGCCCTTCGCAATCGTGACGGAGCTTTTGCTGTTGCTCAGCGCCAGTTTAAGCAGCCGTACTGGTATTGCGGCAATACCAAAGTCAGATATAGTGGCTTAGAAGCAATTATTCTCAATTGCTTTAAAATCAACGAAGAATTGTGGATTTACCAAGTCTGCAGCCATATTGATAAGGAGTAATCAGTTTGCTGACGATCTGGCTTAGTATTTCACACAATACGTTCGATAGGACATTATAGGCGATATTTTGTTGCTCTGTTCCACAAATGCGTGCAGATTGGGGACTTCCCTTTTTAGTAGATTGAACACTGCACACTTAGTTTTCTATAGTGAAGTAGTAACTCATCCCACCAAGTGTTACAAAGAAGCAGAAGCATGCAGTTCAGTTCATTGCCATTATAGCTGAATAGCTCTACCTGTAAATTGTCGTATACTGTCCCGGTATTGTTCTCCACGTGGGCTGTCTGACTTCGTCCAAATTAACTACTTCCACTGATCTTTATATCTATCCCTCTCCATGGAATAACATAGATGTTCCAATGAGTTTATTATTTCAAAATATAAATCTATATATTCCTTTTTTAAAATCATGGTAAACTTGTCATGGGGAATTTAGAAATATTTTTTAAATAATTCTAGTTTCTCAGACAACTGTTTGGTACGATACGAACATAACGTATGTTAATATTAAAAAGGTTATCGAAATTTATTTATCTATAATGACAGAATTCCTTTGAAAATAATATTTTACTTATTTCATTATAAATTTTTTTTTATTAGCTTTCAAAAAATTATTTTTAACCGACGAAAAGAAGGCTCTTCGTACCCCCTGCGCTTGCGGGTTAAGGGTTCAAGAATAAGGTAAGGCATTCCTGTCGTAAGAGGCGACTAAAATGGAATAGTTCGACAGTCGGGTCTTTATACCGGAACGACCCGGAGTTTTATCCGGTCAAGGACTGTCACTCCCGAAATATTCCCCGAAGCCCAATTTTGGATTTTTTTTTTTTTTTTTTTTTTTTTTTTGATAAATTAGTAATTTTTTTAGGACTTTTTACAGAATGATCTGATTTTTATAATTATATTTTTTTTAATGAATAAGGCATAGCTTGAAAGTGCTCACACCAATAGTTGAAAAAAAGATTTTAACTAGAGAAGTAGGAAATGGGGGACATTTTATTGATTTCAACGAAAAGCCGGAAATCCGTTAACACATAATCTAATTTTAAACAGGATAGGACATTTGAAACTAGTCACTCAGAAAATTGGAAAAAATTTCAACTAGAGGGTTAGGAAAGAGTATATGAAAGGAGGGAGGACTCATTTATTTCAATGAAAACCCCGAATATTCCGTTTCCTCATAGACAGAGCATACTTTGAAGTTAGTCCCTCACTGATTTCAACGAAAACCCGATTTTACTAATTCTTTAAGGCATTCTTTGAAGTTAGTCCCACAGAACTAGAATTCCGATTTCGATGATTTGCACTACCAATATGCTGTTCACAATATATATGGATAAATGGTTTTTTGATTAATTTGTAACCAAAACCTTACATCTAAAAATATCGGTATATGGGAGCTATATGTTATATTTCGACAAATGATCTTTTAAACGTATATGTGCATCTTCCTACCAAGTTTGGTTAAAATATCTCAAAAATGGAGAGACCAGTTTGGGTTCAAACTGACGGGCATGGCTAAATAAACTCAGCTCGTGATTCTGATACGATCGGATCAGTGGGTCTATCTCATCTCCGCCTGGTACTTACGTACTTCGGATTAAAGTTAATATATCATTTCATGTACATGAAAGGTATAAATCTCACAAAAATACCTTAAATTTAAAGAAATAACGAAGTCAAATTGGCTGTGCTGACTTTCTGTGACTTTCCCTACTTTGAATGCTTGTTTGACCCAAATGCTGTAAAAAATTCAGCCAAAGTGGTAACCGTGGTTATAATATCTACTGTCAAAAGCACAGGCGAATAGAACATAGGTCTATTAGGAACTTTGCAGTGCTTCAAGAGCGAGTAAGTACATACATATGTATATTCCCTTTTCACACGTTCCAGTACAGTTCTATTCAGTTTTGACAGACCTTAGAGCAAAGTAAGTAAAGCCAGCCAGCTTTGGGCCATCACGCAAAGGTGGACCCAGAAGCGATTCCTTGGAGGATGTTAATGTTTTTCGAAATCCTTATTTGGTATTAAATGTCATTAGAATACTGCTCAAATTACAATTCTTTCAGAATAATTCGAAAGCAATTTTTGAACTCAATTTATCGCAAATACAATATTTCTTACGATGTATAAGGATGTATAAGTATTCAATAAGTCTTTGAGATCTTGGAGGAAACGTACCCTACATTCCCAACCTAGACCAGCAACTACCTCACGTGTGCTCCTTCGGGTAGATGTCTCGCTTAACTTCGTTAACGCGCAACATTTTCATCATTCACAATATTAAATAATTTTCTTTCAAATAATTAAAAAAAAGCGCGGCTGCGGCTCAAAATTATTAAGGTCTACTTTAAAGTTAAATAGAAAAAAATTATTATTTCCGTTTTTGTTTTACGGCGGTTTTTCTTAGGTGTTTAATCTTATGTATGGACTGTTAAGTCTTACACGATTATAACTAAGCCCATAACAGCTCGCCAATCATATCCTTTTCCCCGACTTGATGCGAATTGTAGACACTAAGCGCCACCATATTCTACTCTTTTAGATTTTGGCAAAGGAGAGTAGGCATTTCTCATTTTCTCTTCTCTACTTCGTTCCTACAGCTGCGACATCATTTGCAATATTCGGGAAAATTAAGAAACTTCAGAATAAATATAACAAAAATCTTACATAATAATACCAAAAGCTATCACTAAAATTATTACATCATCATTTTTAATGGCATTAGTAAGTTAACGGTAAAAATCGTTACGGTGCTCTAACTCTGTTTTAAATCAAAACTCGAATTTCCATCACAAAAAGGAAATCACTCGATTTAATACAAATTATTGTCTGATATAAATTTTTTCTGCTGATTTGTATGATCAATTGTTACACATTACACACCAAATATTAAGATGGCATATTAACACGCATACAAATTTATACTCGTACATATATTTGTCTGTAGCATAATTGTGTAAAACCACGAGAAATGATGATTTCCTTCACGATCAAGGTTACGCTTGATTAGACAGGAAGTTCGTCAAGGTTGGCATCCCTGATTAGCGGTTTGTTTATCAATGTGTAGCGATTACCGTTTAATGAAAAACGAATAAAAGAGTGAATGAGTGAATGAGTGAGTATGTGAGTTAGGTGAGGATGTTCGATGGAGCGAGAGTACAGCAACAGAAGAAGACTACAAAAAAAAAAATATAAAATTCAAAGCCACATTAAATTATAGGAGAAGAGGAGAGGCACTTAAATTGAAGTGAAACTCCATTAGCTACTCAATTGGAGTAGCGTGAAGTGAAGGTAAATATAGTGGCAAGCCACGGCAATAAATTGCTGATTAAAAGTGGGCCATGGCAGCCAGCTGAGGTGCTTGAAATTTAATGATGATATGCAATTGATAAATGATGAATAGAAGTGATATTTTCTGTGGGACTAAATAACTATTTAAATTGATTGAAGACACGAATACAAAGTGAAACACATTTGATCCAAATTAATTTATTTGATTTTTTTTTTAAATTTGTGTTTTTTTTTTTGTGGTAAAGGTTCCGCTTTCTCTTAACCTTGAAATTTTTCCAATTTATTTTGTTGCTAAGGCAACACGCTAGATAAAGTACTAAATATTGGACGGGTCTAAAATAATAATAATGACTAAAAAATAACAGAAAATAAAAATAAAAAATAAATAAAGAAAATTAGAAAAGACAAGAAAGAAGTGTTATATTTGGTCATGCCGGAGTCTCATATCTCTTATGAACCTATAAAATTGATTTTATGATTGAACCTATTTCGATGATTACAAATTAAAAAAAAATATTGATACAGAAATATTGTTTTTTTTTTTAAGTTTTAATAATAATTAACTTTTTCATATAAATATTTAAATATATATAATACCATATTTCAGACGATTAGATACTTTTTTGAACAAATCGATTGTATAGGGGCTATAGATTTCCAATTTTTATGATTTCAGTACCAATATTTATTTCGTTATACACATAGATCATAAAGTCTGCGTTCACCCAACACACTTTTTTAAGTACAGTAAAAATACAGTTAAAAAATTTTACATGAATTTATTCATTATATTTTTAAATTTAAAATGCAAACGAAAAAATTTATATTTAAAATTTCATTTTCGTTATAACGGCATCTAAAAGTACCAGCATGTAAACGTAGGCACCACAAACTCTGCGTTCAGGTTTATAATTATTTACAAAAGCATTAAAAACGTTGTTTTAATACCTCACTTAATCGACTAGGCATTGAAATTATGAACATATCTGTTTCCTCAGCTGTAATTCGTGACCATTCTGCCAGCATAACTCTACGTAAAATCTATTTAGTTGTTATTATATGCTGACGAATTCTTTTTTCTAATGTATCTCAAAGGTGCTCTATAGGATTGCGATCGGGTCACTGAGGAGGCATTTTAAGCTGTCTAGGGGCATTGTACCAGGGCCAAAGTCTGACTATTTGAGCAGTATGCTTCGGATTGTTATCCTGCTGAAACCAAATCGCGGAGATAAGCCCAGATCCTCTGCATTTTGTTTGAAGTTCTTTTTTAAAATGTTTAAATATACCCATTTATCCATTGTCGATTCGATAAATTCAAGCTAATTCCACAACCACCACGTTTCACTGTACTAACAAAATTTTGTTTTTCAAGGGCAGTTTCTGATTTGCGCCACACGATTTGGTGGTCTTTCATGCCGAATATACAAAATTTGCTCTCATCACATAAAAATTACTTGTTTCCAGAATTCCGGATACTTATTTCTATAATTATGAGCAAATTCAATGCGCTTTGATATACTGCTTTACGTAAATTTTTTCCAGCAGTTTCTGCACAAATTGCTTTTTTTAAACATTTTATTTACATTTTCAACTATATTTGTTGCCGTAATTCGCGGGTTAACTATCACCAGATTTATTATTTTGCTCACTCCTCGTACTGATAATATTTTTGGGCGGCCAGATCGGGGTCGACGTTAAAATACCGGTTTGCTTGAAATTATTTGCAATGCCGCTGGTCGGAAGAATACGTTCTTCCAATTTTTCAAGAAACTTTTTTCGGAAACTTTCGCCATCTTTCCACAGTTTAAATATTTATTTTTCTTTCTAAAACAAAAATTTCTTTCCCTTTGGTTTCCATTTTTTCAAACTAATATTAAAACACGTCATGAACTCTTTTAATGATTAATTAGAATAAAAGGCAACAGAAAATATGCAAAAAGAAGATACATCTTTATGAAAAGCAACGGTGTTGTCAAATCAAGCAAAGTGAATGCAGACTTTGTGGTGCCTATTTTTAATTGTTGCTGCACTTAGATACCGTTATCTCGAAAATGAAAATAGGAATATAGGTTTTTGTTTTTGCATTTCGAATTGAGAAATATAATGAATAAATGTATGTAAAAATTTTTAACTGAATTAACTATTTCAATTATGTTTGTACCTTTCTTTAAAATATGTGTTGGGTGAATTCAGACTTTATGATCTATGTGTGTGTGTGTGTATTCAAAGTACTGAATTTCATGTCATTACATGCTTTATTGAATTATTAATGAACCAAAGTTAAATATCCGCACAATTTGGTTGTATGGGAGCTATATGATATAATCGGTCGTTACGGCCGGTTCCGACAAATGATTACAACATTACAAAAATTAACACGCGTCTTGAAAACTGAGAGACTAGTGTGCGTTCGAATAGACGGTCGGGCAGTTGAACATGGCTAAATCAACTCAGCTCAGTCATTATGTTACGATCAGTATAAATTTTGGTGGGTCTCTCTCCTCTCTTTCTGGTACTTACATACCTCGGACCAAAGTTAATATAAAATTTCAGCTTTACGAAAGGTATAAACATTAAATTTGTTTGTGGGTGGATTGTGTCATCACAGCAATTGTAATTGTTACTAAAAAAAACTCTCTTTGAAGGAACTTTCGCGCACTCTGGGACTGATTTCCATTTTTTTGGAGTGGCTTTCCTCTGCACTTAATCCGCTGTTCCGTTTACACTTCAAATATGTGTGATCGGCATCGCTATCCTCTAAGACGTTGTAAATACACTTTGGATTGTTTGTTTTCCATATTTTGAAGAGATTCTTCATGAAATGTCCGTGCAAGAATAGCACTTGCGTGAAATAATAGTTTACTTTCCGGAAATCCCTGCTGGATCGTTCATGCAGGTTTTTTTATTAACTTCTTCGTCCACCTACCTCTAGACTCGTCTACCTATTTTGCACCACATCTCTCCTTTTATGCTTGGATTACCTCTATGTTACCAATGACTTTTTCAGCTTCCAGATTATTTAGCGCTCGCCAGAAGATCTATCACTTGCACACAGAATGTCAATCGCGTCTTACACCGATGTAGTTTAAGACCCATTTTGCCTTGCAAAGGTTGGCTTTTTGTTAATAACAGCAATTCGATTTTCTCCACGGCTAGCTGGAAACCGTGCGAGTCGACCCGGATTTCAGTTTATATTATTCCTTGGCTTGGCGATCTGCGAGTATGTACGTTTCCGATGTTTTGAGCAGTTATAACGCCCGGCTATGCCATCTTTGTAACCAACTAATAATTCATTGAAATTTGGAGTTTTAATATACCATACAATTTACGCTTTGTAACCGCCGAAGCGATTTTTGGCCGAGCTCGTCCTCCAATATGTGGTGTGCGTCTTTAATGTTTTTCCAGAAAATGAAGATACTTACAATTTATATTATGCCGCCTCCGATCGGCAGATGGATTTTCATGACAGGTTGACATTTCCTGCCGAGAGGTGACCGCAATTACAAAAAATTAATTAATTTAAATTAATTTTCAATAATATTTGATGTTGGTTGCAGAAGGACTCGACTCCTGAACTTCCAGATGGTGGTACGCACTGCAACCACTCAGATATTATGCCCACGTAATTTGTCGTCTCCTTTCCTATTCTTCTTATCTTTATAGCAGTCTCATCTGATCGAATTTGCTTCGGATATTACTCACGACTTATTTTGGACTTTTATTTTGTCTTTATCTTTTCCGTTTTCTTTCTAGATAGGGTTTTGTGGTCCTTTTTTCCTAATCTTTTCAATTACATATTTCGCTTAGAATAGGTCGGTCCTGATGTGTTATATAGTATGTTTCAGGTTTTGGTCAAAGTGACGCGTATCGACTCTTATTCTGTCAATTGCCAATTCCCACGGTAACATAGCTCTTTGCTTGTTGAATTTTTTGCAATGTACATACGGAAGCGGTCTCTGTATTTTTCAAAGTATTATTCTTCTGTGTGTCTCATATTCTCGATAAGCTCCTAATTTAGGGAGTTCTGATCAACCAGAATAGATTCTGCTCTCATAGGTGTGCTACATTCTTCTGAAAGCTTTAAAGCGACGGCGACGTTAATTCAGTTTCTGCTGAAGATTGGTTGTCGTTTCTCTTTGGGATAACTGGAGTTTGTTTTTGTTGCTGCGATAGTGTAACAGTTTTGATGGCAGTTCTCTAGCACTGGACATGGCACTATTCTCCTATTACTTTGCAAAGCGTTGGAGTACTCAACACTTCCGAATATAAAAAGTGAAAAAATTAAATTAAAATAAAATAAATAAAATAATTGTATTAAAACATATATTCAATGTCAGCGCATATTAATCGGCAGCTAATGGCGTGTTGCAAACAAACCAATTCAATCAATTATACCACAACTAACATCAACTGAACGGTGCATTCACTTTGCTGGGAAACGGCGCGTTCGACACGCAACGCTCATTTACATATCTAGCATTCATAGATTTTAGTTTACTGCCATTTTCTTTTAGCTAATTTGCCGCTAGCTCAGCATACTAATCTAGTTCAAACGCGCGGTCAATTGATGACCACGAAAAAATTCAGCAGCGCTTGAACCACTTTCCTAACATCAGCCACAAAACACTTGGCACTACGAAGGCGTGATTCGCAAAAGTGAGCTAATTACCCTTCCGGTGCGATACGCCTTCAGCGAAAATGCGGTCGAATTAGTGCGGAATGCAAAAAAAAAAAGAAGAAAAAGAAGAAAAAGAAATTAACTTCTGTGCGAATGAATGAGGCGCGTGTGGCATGCAAATGCCCATTCATAGAGTAATTTTGAAAACCAAAATACCAAAATATATAAATTGGTTTTTAACGCGTTTTGCATGCAACAATAAAACCGAAAAACCGCGTGCAAAAATTATGATAACAATACACAACAACAACAACAACAATGCCAATGATATTGGCGCAACTTATTGAATATCAATCAAAATGCGAGCGCGGTCGGCTAACGCTTGGGTGGCAGCGCGCTCATCTTAAAGCATAAACACATGTATACATGAGTATGCGAGTATATATATGTTACTATGTGGAAATACTCAAAACATTTGATTAACAGTTACTAATATGTAGTACGTTTCGAAGCAACGGCCCAGAGCAACCGCTGTGTTGCGGTCACTTTCGATTATGCGAAACAATACCGACTACATGGGACGCTTAGCATCTTAGATGCCGCTTGCTGGAAGCTGTCATCCGTATGTACGTCCATATGTATATAAGTACATGCAGGAGCTCAGCGGTCAGTGGTAGCGCTCAGGTTGGGTGTGTTTGAAAGAACTGTATTAGCGCCGCGTTCAATGTAAGAAATACATATGTATGTATGTATGTACATACACATACACATACCGGCACAATCACGGTGGCCCTGACCACAGCCAACAATGGCCTGAGGTAGTGCGGCGCTCGCGGTAGACGGTTGGAGTGGAGATAATGTGGCAGTGTTATTAAGGCGTGTTTACATAAGTTGTATGTATACACACATACATACATACATCTACATAATGGTTGAAGCACAAATATTAATTTTTTTTGGTAATTTTTCTGTATGCATCTTTTTAATTTGTTTTTAACAAATATTTTATTATTGTAATATATTTCAGATTTTTTTCTCTAACACAGCAAGCAAATATTTCAGTGTGTGCGTGTGTGTCTGAAATTTGCGGTGAAACAGTGGCTAATTGATAATTGCTTTTTTAACACTCGTTTTACCACTCATTTTTCAAAAAACAGTTCGTACATATGTACATATATGCATTTATATGTACGAGGGCTGTTTGATAAGTAAATTTAAAATTAAATTTGACGCGCAGTCGACTGTTGAATAATTTTAAGCAAACCAAAATTTAATGAAAATGAAAAAAAAAATTAATTTCTTGTGCTGATTAAGCATTATTTTTTGCTTGCAAAAACCATCACCGAAACCAAGAAAAAACTTAATAAATAGTATGGGGACTCTATACCATCAATTTCAATACTAAAGATGTGGTTTATTAAGTTTCATTGTGGTCGTGTCAGCACAAGTGATATCGAACGTGCAGATTACCCAATAGTAGAACTGGACCTGTCTTATGCTTTCGACATGGTTAATCACGCAGTGCTACTATCGGACATTGAGGACTCCTTATTACCGACCATGAATTACCTAAGTGGTCGACAATCATAGGTTGACTTTCTAGGTGAAACCTCAAAACTACGGAAAATTAAACAGGGGGTTCCGGAGGGTGGTGTCCTCTTCCCGATGCTATTTAATTTCTACATTTCGAGGCTTCCTGCACCACCAGAGGGCATCTCTTTGATCTCATACGCCAATGACTGTTCCATTTTGGCGTCTGCCCAGGATATTGACAGCCTTTGTTCAAAAGTAAACTGCCATCTCGCCGATCTTTCCAAATTATTCACTGGGAAAAAGACAGAGAAACACTGCTGTCAACGTAGAAGGCAATTGGCCGGACGGTCGTAAACTATGCTGCACCGAATTGGACTAGCGAGACGCTAACCACTTCTTTGCATGCCCACTTAACCGTACTCATCAAACACCCCTCTCCTTCTGTTTTGAAACCGTCGAAACAGCACGTTTCCTGGACCTCCCGTTAGATAATCTCGATGACTAAGACTAGTCCTACCTGATCCTAGACGGGGTTGGCAAAGCCGCTACAACAACAACAAGAACATCACTCAAAAGACGACCCCGCTCAATCGTGGATGAAATCCATGAAATGATATTGGGCGATCGGAGAATAAAAGTGCGAGATATGGTTGAGGCTGTAGGTATCTCCGATTGGCGAGCACATCACATTCTACATTAATATTTGGACATGAAAAAGTAATACGCGCGATGGGTGCCGCGATTGTTCAAACATAACTATAAGCGTAACCATGCAAACATTTGAAAGGAGTGTTTAGCCATGTCCACCGCAATCAAAACAATTTTTTGCGCCGTTTCGTTGTCGTAGATGAAATATGCATCCACCACACCACACCAGAGACCAAAGAGCAATCAAGACAGTGGATTTCTCGGTGTTAATGTGCACCAAAGAAAGAAAAAGTTGGTCTGTCGGCCAAGAAGAATGTACGAGGTATCACTCACATCCAATACCTTGAGAAAAGGGTAAAACGGTCACCGGCGAATATTATTCAGAGCTTTTGAACAGATATACGAGTGTATTTCTAACATGAAATAAAAGCTCCTGATAAAAATCCATCAGCCGCTCGAAGGCGGCTTAGAATAAACTGTAGGTCCCTCCATTTGTTGGTAAAACATCAAGACGCAAAACAACAAATTGGAGTAGGGGCTCGGCCAAAAATCGCTAAAACGTGACTATGTTGAGAAATAAAACGCTTTTAGGCGTAATATGCTTAATTCAAAAAGTCACTGACTTATCAAATAACTCTCGTATTTATATAGACATACGTACTTCAATACATCAATTTAGTTGTTTGTTATTTTGCGGCAGCTGCTACCATTTTTCTAAGTTTGCTAATTTTTGCTACTTTTAATGCTACTGCGGCGATTGCTGTGCTTTATTGCTATTTGCTTTTGTTGCTGTTGTTTTGGGAACTTTATTGGCTAGCATTTTGAAGACTTCATTGTTCTCATTGTTTTTGCTTTTGCCATAATTTTTCGTAATTATTTTAAATATGTTTTTTTAAATTTTTTTTTCATTTGGACGTCAAACGCGTTACGGAACCGGAGCAAAAAGTGCCTAAAGTATATCCGCTATACTATGAGCTGCTGTTAGATGAACTGCCAAATTACGTTGAGCTGGTGAACGTTCAAATATTTGTGCATACACATATATACACATATATATTTACATATAGGAAAGACATTACACACAGATATTTACAAATGCACAAAGGTTAGCATCAATATGTAAAATTTATATATACTCGTACGTAACTTTGTAGCGTAAAACGTATGTATGTAACATACATGTGTATGTCCATCTGTATGTACTCACCTAAATAAATTGTCGATTAACTGCTCCGTTAAACCGTTCACCCAGCGCATTTAAGTGAAAGTGAATTAGCTCAGCATTTAGCTGATTGGCTTGCTTGTCAGTTGATTGGTTTTAGCGTTCGCAAGCGGATGAAACAACCTTCAAAAACTCATTGCATTCCTTAGCTAAGTAATTTACTTTATTTGTTGTATATGAATTATTTTTTTATCTGAAATTATTTCCTTTTATCGAATACGACATTCTAAAGCTACGCTTACCGTTAGCCAAGCTTTTTCGCTGAGGAAGAGAACACACTTCATAAGTCATCAGCTTTCTAATATCGCGTTAAAAAAAAGGTCAGAATATGAGGGGTTTGTTGCTTAAAATGCGAATGAGCAAAAATAAATCTTCCTCAGCCATTGAAACTAAACAAATTAGAATGTTAAAATGTATAATTTTACGCTAGTTGTTAAACAAAAATAATTTTCAATATATGATCATTTGGGGAAAGGAGGAGAATGTGACTAAACGTAGAAGTCCACGGGAGTGGGGGAAAGTTTTTGGACGCCTTTCACCTGGGAGTGACCAGAAACGTTTCCTTTACAATATATATATAAGTAATTCTAGCAGCTATTCGAGTCTTAGACTATATATTCTCTGGGTAGTCAACAAGCTGCCTTGGTCTGCAAAGTGAGAAGGCAAGCCCAAATCCCATTTTCGGCAAACATTTCCCACGTGGCGATTTAAAGGCGTACAAGTGGTATATCCGATGCCTTATTTGATGACAACAACGCAGTCCAAGAAGTGTCATGAGAATTGTACTGTACTACTGTATTGTTCATAAAAAGGAGCGATATATTTGTTGCTTGATCCATGGTGAGTGAGAAACTTAGTAACCGAATATTATCGTTTTACCAAAGTTTGAGTTAAAGCTAAATTTTGTAACATTTCAGTGACGTTTGCTTTCGCTCTAATGAAAGAGAAGAAAGATGTGACCAAGAAGTTCGATATCAAAACTATCCTTGGTGATTTAAACAAAATCCCGATTTTAAAAATCCAAGCAGTACACAATACAGATAATTTTAAAAAATCCATACAAGACAAAATCCCGACCGCCCCAAATAAGTTACTTCTCGTCCTTGTTAAAATTTTTGCATCAATTCAGATTTTGCTCATTTTCGAGCACTCGCACACTTTTTCATTGATCGACTTAGCCAGGTGCTGATATGTAGTTATCTATAATACCAGATTCCGACGTCAGAAAATAATTCAAGCTACTTGACTGAATACAAATCTCAGGACTGTTAACCAATTCGATCATGTTGTAATAGGCGGAAGACGTTTACATCTACTTGAGCACTTCGAGTCCTTTTACATCGGCACTCACCGCTATCTTGTTGGAGTCAAGCATGCGCTTTAACAAACCCAAGGAAGGCTCGACATCGAAAACCGGAAATAACAAGACAGACAGCCAATCAGTTTTCTGATCGACTTGCATAACTGCTATCTGAGAAGACTCGGTATGAGATTCCTATAGGTCATTCTTTCATGGTCTTCGCGTTTAGCCATCGACGAAACTATTTGTTATTGGATAAACCGAAAGAAAAGCTAATATGAACGTGGAAATAGATACCGAGAATTGAAAATGAAGCGAGATGAACAGAAAAAAAAAAAGAAAAAAAAAAATGGTCGAAGTGTATAAGAACTTGATAAACTGGACCAGAGGCATAATGTTGTTAGATTTTAAGAAAAAATTTCGCGACTTATAGAAGGTTTCTAGGATGGGGCATACTTATGTTGGGGCGAAGAAGATAATCTGCAAATCACCACTATCAACGAGCTGGTCGGATCCTATCAGTGAGGCATTAGACCTGATAAGCCCACCGAAGACCAGATATTCGCCATGTGCTAAATTTTGGTGAGACCCATAAAAATGGGATCGATGCACACCACCAACCTAACGTCAACTTGAATTAGCCTTTGTTGGCGTAAAAATATCCTGTCTATAAGCCGCTATGTTAGAGTTTGGTATCCCAGAAAAACTAAAGCAGATACATATGTAAGCTGACGCTGAGTAATACCAAAAGATTTTTCAAGAAATTTAATTATTGAATCTTGTTAATCAAAGGCTAACAATAAGTTTTAGAATGTTAGTAACTTGTGAATTACTGAATTGGTCTATTATTAGTATGAATACATGTAAAACAATTCTCTTCAAAAGACTTCTTCACTTCTTTGGACAGGTGTTCTGCTTGCTGGGCAGGATAAAATGTTCGTTTGCAGTTCCGACAGGTATTTTTCTGGATCATATTTGCAGGTGTCTATGTATGTTATGTACGCGACGTGCATATACCGCCTTGATTCAAGATTTCGAAGAGTTTTTGATTGAAAGATCTATATTTCTGAGCACTGGATGTGCATGCAGATACCCATACTTATATTCTATATATCCCTATTGGCTTTATGACTGAATTGTATGAAAGGATTTGTCATTCAAGCATAGCGCTGATTTTTTACTCAATAAGCAATTTAGGCTGGCGGTCTTAAATTTAAGTATCATGAGGTTGATTAGCTTCAGCGTTGTTCTGTTGAATTTGACATAAATAACATCTACTCGATAAGTTTTATGCACCAGTTTGACAGCCAACTTCCAAAGAGTTTTAAATGGTTTTCTAATAAATTTGAAGCTTATTTCTACATAAAATAGCGGTTTGCGAAAATTTAGTTTAGTACATTAGTAATCGTTTGAATGTCCGCTGAAAATAAGACGTAAAGTTTTGGTCCTAAAACACTACCTCGAGGAACATCATTCGTAATTGAATACTCCTCTGGATTTCTTTACTTTTACTGTTCGTGAAGTATGATATGAAGCTCTAATGGAAGTTCGTCGGCAATGTGATTTTAATTTTGTGAATAAGTCATTCATGTCATACCTTACCGCATGCTCGAACCAGATCAAGTTATATTGCTGGGAAATAATCTTTCAACTAAAATGATTTCCTGCTTTCTCCGGTAGTGGGAGAGGTTAAGGCGAAATGTCTCCTGCCAACAACATACAGTTAGAGCATTTGTGTCTCTCCACAGTCATAAGTTTCAAACCGTAGATAATTTCGTCTATCTTTAAACCAGAATCAGCACCAACAACAATGTAAGCTTTGAAATCCAACGCAGATTAATTTTTACTAACTAGTACTACTTTAGACTGAGTGGCCAATTGAAATGTAATGTCCCCTTGGGAGAAATAAAGGATTAAATCTACAAGTCGATTATCATTTCCGTATTGATGTTGGGCGCAGAAGCGTGGATGATGACAATATTTTGTTAGTTGGCTTAATGAGTCTTTGTGCGAACGGTTTTGCGTTGCGGTGAATACCTTAGAGCTCCAATCCGTTGGAAAGATGAGGTGAAGAAGTATGAAATATATTATTGTACCATTGCAGAGATTTTGAGACGTTAGTAGGATATTTCGAAAGTCCATTATAGCTTTCGAGAAATATAAATATTAACTGAATTAATATAGTGTTTCCCAATAAGAGTGATATAATTTCTTTAAAAAAACACACTAATTGTTAAGGAAATTTAAATGTTTTTTTTATTGAATGTGAAGAGCAATCGATAAATTTAAGTTCTGAATGATTTAAAATGTCCTCCACGACTCCTTTGCAGGAACGAACTGCACACGAAGAACCACATGTTTGAGCACTTTTTCCACTACATCAAGTCATATGTCATGAATAGCACTTTCAATATTGACTTTTAAAGGTTGAAGAGAGTCTCGTTTATTGCTAAAGACCAATGACTTCACATAACCCCACAATAAGTAGTCTAATGATGTTAAACCACAGCATCTTGGAGGCCATTCAATGTCAAAATTTCTTGAAATAATCGAATCTCCAAACCTTTCTCGCAATAATTCGGTTGTTACACGTGCTGTGTGACACGTAGCACCGTCAAGTTGGAATCAGATGTCGTTAAGAACAACATCTTCCAATTGTGGTCATAAAAAGTTGGTTATCATTGATCTATACCGATCTCCATTGACAGTAACGGTGCTACCAGTTTCATTTCGAAAGAAGTACGGACCGATGATTCCACCAGACCAAAAGCAACACCAAACTGTCAACTTAGGTGAATCTAATGGTTGTTCATGAGTATTTTGTAGATTTCCTCGCAGCAGAATCGACAATTTTGTTTATTTACCGCACCACTCAGATGAAAGTGAACCTCATCGAGGAAGATGATTTTCTTAAAAAAATTGTTATCGTTTTAAAGTTGTTCCAAGGCAAATTCAGCAAATTCACGACGTTTATGGTGGTCCGTGTATGAAATTGTAAACATTACTGAATACAATGAAAAAAAAATGACATATCATGACATATTAAAATTGGCCAAAACAACACTTAGAATTCATATCATCCCTACTAGAAAACCTCTTATAATCCCCAAAGGCCCACAATTCTACTAAACCACTAAGCAATTTTGCACTTGCTCCTCTATTCATGAGCACATTAATTGTGTAATACAATAATTCAATAATCTCGTTCCGAATCTTTTCACGTTTATGCTCAGATTTTTTAATATTATTTATACTTTTTTATTTCATTTTTTTATTTTTATATGGATTTTTTTATTGGTCCATTACACCACAGCAACGACGAGGTGAGTTCACACATAATAAATAGTACTTTGGTTGTTATCATATTTATTATCTTGTTGTTGGTGTTTTTTACAACTAATCAACTTTGTTGCAATATGAATTTTATTACTTCTTTTGTGTTCTCTCTTTTTTGTCGGGGCGTTTTTTTTATTTCTAATACATATTTGCCTTTATTATTATTGTTTTGTCGTTAGAATTGTATTATGTTATTATTGTTTTTGTAGTTGTGTAGCATATATTTTGCTGTTTGTTTGTGGTGGCAGCAGTTATTGCCAAACGTATTTATGTTGGTGTTGCTTTTGTTGTTGTTATTGTTGTAATTTCTTTGCACATTATATGTTAAGCTGCCGTTATTGTGGTAATTGTTATTTGCGCACGATTACAAATGATTGCGATGAAATCGCACAGCTGAATTTACCCAAACCGTCGCGCCAACCGATGAGCCAAGCGGCGGCGCAACGGCGCAACGGCAGTCCATTGAGCTTCAACACCCGGCCCATAGAGGCACTTGGCTGTCCGAGTTAACTGTATTGTTGTTGTTGTTATTATTATTATTATTATTGTTGTTTTTGTTGTTTTGTGGTGTGGTTGGATTGGCTGCCACATTTTTTTTGCGCCGTCGCCAAAGCATTTGCGCGTAATTCTGTATATGTTATTATTGTTGTTGTGGCATTTGTTGTTATTTAATGCTGTCGTTGTTGCTGTTGTTCACATTGCTGTTCCAGCCGTTGTTCTGCTTGTCATAATTGTTATTATTGATGTTACTTACATATTATTATTGTTTTGTTGTTGTCTCAGTGTCGGCCAATTGGCGTTGCCGTTGCGGCTGTAGTTGTTGTTGTCATTTTTATTACGCTTGTTGGCATCATCTGTAATTTGCTGCCACCGCTGCCACCTTCTGCAAAAAAAAAAACGAAAACCGTAAACAGAAAACAGAAAACTCCCATGAAAATATGACAAACAGCCACAATGCAAACGGACAGCCGAGTAGGCATACCTCATGCAAGCACACGCACACACACACACATACCCAACCAACTAGCGTGCCAGTGAGTCATCGCTGTTGCATTCAGCTTGCAGCTGCAACCAAAAATTACAAACTTTTGTACGCAACGCATTGCAAAATGCCAACGCCGCGTTGGACTGTCCGCCTGACAGTTACGGGCTGGCTGCCTAGCTGCCTGGTGATTGCTCCCGGTGCTGCTGTGACTGCAGCGACTGCTGCTGCTGCTGCTGCTGGTCTTCGTCTTCTGGTAAGTCACTCTGGCACAGATAGGCAAATAACCATCAACCCATTGATCAACAAACGCATATTATCTAACACACTCCGCATGGACTTCGCCTTCAGCCCTGGGCTCTCGTTGCCATTAAGAGGCATTTGCGATTGCACCGCAGCTCTTCGGCCAGACAATCAGCGACCAACAAGTTTCTGCTAAAGTTCATGCGCTGCACAACCTCAACTCAACTCAGCTGACGTTTGCTGGCTCCCTCCGCCCTCAGAGTCCAAATAATGTTTGTAAGTGTGTGTTGTTGGTGCCGGTCTGTTTGCCAGATGTTTGGAGCAGTCGATAAAGAGCGACAGTATGCTACTTTTATTAAAAATAGTTATTTGTATGTGCTTGGCTGTGTAGTTTTCTGTGTAAATATTTTCAAATGGCCATACAGTCGAGGGGGTGGGGTTCAAACCTGCGTGAAAGACAGAGGAAAGGAACTTTCGAAGCTAGAGTGTTTTAGCCCTTCGGACGACAAGACTTGGTCAGATTAGCTGAATATCACCTAGTGTCTCCTGCAGCTCATAGCTCCATCGCTAGCTTTCGGAGAACTTTCACGAAATATTTTTTTGAAAACTCTTTAGCTGATATTGTCATCATACGAAAGGACGAAAATTATGAGACACCAAAAACCAATTTGGGGAATTGTTTTGCGATTAAAATAACAACAACAGCGCAAATAACGAGGGACAAAATCGATACTTTGTTAGATTTCAAAGCTAACCTTACTGATGCTCTACGTCCAAGAAAGAAGAATAGTCTATGAGTTCCAAGTTATGACTGTCAAAAATGACCTATCAGCCGAGACAGGAAATCACGGACTACCTCTGTAATGATAGGATGTTTTAGGCTAGGCGAAACCAAAAATTCGGTATTTGAATACAAATCTTGAATAAAAACCTCCACACGAGCCATTGGAGAAAACTGGAAGAAGAAAAAACACTTTCCGTACAGGAAAAACGGGAGGTGGTACGGGACAGAGATGACGTTCGCAAGTCTTGCCAATAAGTCAACCTTCTGATCAAAGATTTCAAATCCGCAAAATCTAACTTCCGAGATAAAAACCTCTCTCACTCGATACCACCAAACAACAATAAGGTGTAGACATCCCACCACGTAAAGTCATCCGCAATTAGGATGGGGCCATGTGTAGAAGCTCACGCAAGTCTGGCAAGTTTTCGACTGTCATTTACCTGGGAGTGGTCAGAAACGACTTTTTTATATATGGTTCAAACAGCTCACGACTTACGGTTTTAGATGAAGTATCCTCTGGGTAGCCAACAAACATCCGTTTGGTGACGAGTTAAAGTGAGAAGACGAATCCCCTGCGGTTGTGCGTAGGGTCTGGAACCCACCACATAAAAACTGTACTCCAATGAAAAATCAACAAATGCGTCGGATGAGAGATCTCCCTTTTGATGACGACCGTCGCAAACGTTTAAGGGATCACGATTTGAGGGCATGCCCCTGGAATGTCTGGTCCCTTAATTGGGAAGGTGCCGCTGCCCAGCTGGTTGATGTCGAGGGAAGAAGGTGGGTCCTTGTGAAATCTATTGCACCGGCCATTTAAAGGAACGCAAATTTGGTGTTTGGTTTGTGGTGGGAAAGAGGCTCCGTCGCCGATTCCTGGCATTCACCGCGGTAGATGAACGTCTATACGCAATTCGCATTAAAGCGTAGTTCTTCAACAAATCGTTAATTTGCATCCACGCTCCGACAGAAGATAGGGATGATGTGACCAAAGATGCTTTCTATGGGAGCCTAGAAAGTACTTATATAAGAAATCCTCCCAATCGCACTGTGTGAAAGATTAAAGTCATTTCCAACTCATGATTAGCCCTTAACAGTACGACTGTAAACCATTTGGAGAAATAGCCCTCTTATACAGGCGCCACTGTCATTGGCAACAGCTACACGCTTATGCCTCAAGTGCGTTCTGGCTCCGTCACAGGAAGACCAACCATACCGTGCCAGTCGTAATTTAGCTGGGCGTGTACGACCGACTGCCAACTGCCGCTGACGCATGTGAACGCTTTGCATATTTTGACTTTATTTCGTGTCTTAGCTTTTATGTTTTCTTTGCATTTTTGTTTCTCTTTTTTTGCTTTAACATAAACCAGAAAATTTGCGCTACTGCCCGCTTGCCCCAATATACTCATAGGTATGTTGCATTGACTGCGACTGGGCAGTACAGCGCACAGCATGTGGCCAGCCAGTCAAGTCTACATGCCAACAACAAAGATAGGCAACCTACCAAGTGGCCTAGTCGCCTAGACGACTACAAAGCCATTCAAGCTGCGCAGATTGCTAACCCAACCGTTGTAGTCTTACTTGAGGAGACGAGACGAGACATGTGGAATAGATGAGATTTGAATGCGAATTTCATAATCGATGACTGCCAGGCGGGTGCATGGAAAATGGATTAAGGATCGTATGACGCAATGACAAAAAATGGCAAAGAAAAAAATTAAACAAATAATAAAGAAGTAAGGAAGGTTCAAATTGGAGTGGCAGTGAATATTGATAGAATTTATCAAGCTTGAGACGTGACTACCTTATTACTCACGTGGCTTTACACAGAAACGCCTGGAATTTTTAATTGACCGAGGACTGTCACTCCACAGTACTCCTATAAGCCAACTTTTTTTAAGGAGGAACATAGCGCTACCCACCTTCAAGTCAACTGACCGAGGAACGCGCCATAAGGATGAACGAAAAATCCGGCAGGATGGCGACCGAAAACCAGTGACAGTCTGGACCACCCTGAACGCAAGAGAGATTCGTCCCTCCGTTCTTCGTACATTTTTCCGTCCGTGCATCCATCTACCTATCCATCTGTCTGTTCGTTGTTCATCCATCCATCCATCCATCTATGGGTCCATCCATAAATTGGATATTCCATATATATAAAGGGTGTTTTTTATAGAGGTATAGAACTTTAGGTTGGCATTACTTTTCAAGATGGCGACCGATTTAACAGCTGTCAAGTGATTTATACTCAGTTTGGTTTGGCAATTCATCATGAATAGACTCACGCCTGAACAACGCTTGCAAATAGTGCAATTTTATTTCGAAAATAATGGTTCTGTGCGGAAAACGTATCTCACACTACGTCCATTTTATCGTCTTATCGATGAAGCGCACTTCTGGTTGAATGGCTACGTCAACAAACAAAACTGCCGCATTTGGAGTGAAGGTAATCTTCAAGTGTATGGTGAAACACCGTTACATCCAGAAAAACTGACTGTTTGGTGCGCTTTATGGGCTGGTGGAATCATTGGTCCGTACTTTTTCAAAAACGATGGTGGCCAGAACGTTACAGTCAATGGTGACCGGTATAGAGCCATGATTACTAACTTTTTCATTCCTGAATTGAATAACCATGATGTCCAGGAGATGTGGTTTCAACAAGACGGCGCAACATGTCACAGAGCTCGTGCCACAATAGATTTATTGAAAGACACGTTTGATGACCGCTTAATTTCACGTTTTGGACCTGTGAATTGGCCTCCACGATCTTGTGATTTAACACCGCTAGACTACTTTCTGTGGGGCTATGTAAAGTCATTGGTCTATGCGGATAAGCCACAAACGCTTGACCATTTGGAAGACAACATTCGCCGTGTTATTGCCGATATACGGCCACAAATGTTGGAAAAAGTCATCGAAAAGTGGACGTCCAGATTGAACTACATCCGCGCCAGCCGTGGCGGTCATATGCCAGAAATCATATTTAAAATGTAATTATTAGATTATCTTTCGGATAAATAAAATTCATGTCAATCGAATTATCCATCGTTGTTTTATTGCAACTTAAAGTTCTATATCTCTATAAAAACACCCTTTACCTCTGAATCGTGGTCCTTAAAATGTTTGCATTGGTCATCGTCAAAAGTGGCATCGGAGTAATTTTTTCTTGCACAGCTGATTTCTACGTCAAACTCAGCGCGTAACCTCATAACTCCGTTGAACAGCCGCTGCAAAAACCCCATAAATCTGATATATCAGAGTGGTTTCACAAAGCTCTCTCTCTCTCTCTTAACCAAAACCCAAAACTCCATAGGTGTTGGACGCAACCATAAGTGCATACCCTGAAGAAGGATTACTTCCATTACACCTCGTTAAATACAACCATTACCTGGACAAGCCTAATCTACCCAGAGTAAATAGTATAAATGGGTTTAATGAAAAAGTAATAATAAAAACTATGTTCATATATGTTTGTAATAATGTTTCAGCAATAGGTAAATGTGAGCCCTTTAGCTTGGCGTACTCCTCGGTGAATTATTGTCACGCGGCACATCTGTGGAGTCACCACATTTTTTCTTTTGTTTGGCTGCTGCTGGTAAAGCACAACGCCAACACCCACTCGCCAACTAACTAACAAACTAACGAACTAACTCACTCAGCGGACTGACTGACTGACACACACACATAGAGTGCAGCATGCGCCGCCGATAGAGTCTCGCCTCACATTGTATTGCGCACATCTGATTTTGGCCCACTTAATGGCCCAATAAAGACTTCAAAGCACACCTTTGCGGCTGACAGCAAATGCTGCTAGCGATGCCATGTCAAATGATGCAGCACAATATTTATTAATGTTTGTTGTTCACCGTTGTTCCTCCGTTGTTGTTGGTGGTGGTGTTGTTGCTTTTTTGGTATTACTATTGCTATTACTGTTGTCTTCAACAAATCAGGCTATAAAACTTCGAAGGCAACAACTAACAACAACAATAGCACACACAAATAAAAAAACTAGTGTTGGTGATGAAGCAGAAGAAGGTTATAGCTGGCAGCTGCAACGGCATCTCGGCATCTTGGCATCGGCATCAGCATCAGTCGCATTTGTCGCGAAATTCGCTTTGGAGCCAGGTTAGAAACTAATTGCAACACCAACACACCACCACTGCCGCCGCCAAGATATGTCATGTCTATTTGCTGATGTCGCACAAATGTAACAACAGACAACAAACAGACAGACAAACAAACAGCTAGCCGACATCACATACTCGTATAAAGAGTGAGTAAGTACATATACGCGATGCGAGTATGTTTGGTGAGGGTGTTGATGAAGTTTATGATATTAGGTACTCGTTCATATGTACGTATGTAATACACAGTGGGATTAAGACGTAAAAGCTGTTGTAATAAGAGTTTGGAAAAAGAAATCAAATAAGTAGTTGTGTAATACACATTTCTATGGGTAAGAACAACAAATTCCAAGAAGGAAAATATTATCTTGAAAATTTAAGTAAGATAGACCTCATCCTAACTTAGCAAAGACTGAACAAACTCTGTAGACTGAGTATTCAAAGGGCGAATAATGCTCGCTCTAAATGTGGAAGGATCAATGAAACTTCTTCTCCCACGAAGTCTCGCATCTTACTGAAACTGGGTTGCTTCGCAAGAAAAGTCTTATTAGTATACCGTCTGACAACCGATTCCGCCCTTCCGCGCCACTCGAAAACTAAAAGCCGCCAAAATAAAACAGATGGCCTAACTCAGACCAGCTCATCCAGAAATTTAAACTATAAATTAATGTTTAAAGGGTATGTTCTGAGAAAATAACTACAGATGGTATGTAGTCTTTCCTATAATTTTGGAGTCATGAGCTCACGAAAACCTTCGATATCTGTGAACAGCTGTGAACAACTGACTGTTTATTAGAGTTCTGAATATAACATCATTCAAATGGCCTCCACGACTTTTTTTGCAGTAACGAATTCGATGAACCCAAATTATGAGCACTTTTCCCACTAAATCAAGTCATATGCCATGAATAGCACATTAAATATTGACTTTTAAAGCTTGCAGAGAGTCTGGTTTATTTCTAAAGACCAATGACTCCAACTAAACCCACAAGAAGTAGTCTAATGGTGTTAAATCATAACTTCTTGGAGGTCATTCAATGTTACAATTTTTTAACATAATCGAATCTCCAAACCTTTCTCGCAATAATTCGATTGTTTCACGTGATGTGTGACACGTAGCCCCTTCTCGTAGGAACCAGATGTTTTTAAGATCAACTTCTTCCAATTGTTGCCATAAAAAGTTGGTTATCATCGATCTATACCAGTTTCATTTCGAAAGAAGTACGGACCGATGATTCAACCAGACCAAAAACCACACCAAACTGTCAATTTAGGTGAATGCAATGGTTGTTCATGAATAATTTGTGGATTTTCTTCGCACCGGAATCAACAGTTTTGTTTATTTACCGCACCGCTCAGATGAAAGTGAGCCTCATCGGAGAAGATGAAGAAGAAGAGAAGAAGAGAGATTAGAAATGGCCAACATGACACTTAGAAATCTTATCATCTCTATTGGAAACCCCGTTATATAATCCCAAAGTTAAGCAATTTACTGGCTTCGTTGGTGTTACCATGGACCCAAAGATAGATTGCACAGAGTCTTAAGCTCGCTGGTTGGTCAACGCTGGGTTCCCGGTCATAAGAGGTTTTCTATAATGAAAAAGCTGACTTGTTGGCCAAGTTCATAACATCACTTGACGAATATCCGAACATTTGGAATCCACCTATCCGAACATTTGGAATCCAATCCACTGACACCTAGTTTTGTGTGATTCGAGCGCAACGATGAATGTTAAAAATAATCAAATATCGGACAGTACTCCCACCTATCTAGGACAAAAGTTTTTATTAATCCTTTGGCAGAGAATTCAGTGGACAATACAGTGCCAAATCACTCTTCCCTACACTCGTTAGGTAAAATTAATAATTTGAATTGCATCAAATATTCATTATGAAGTTGCACACTAGGGAAGAGAACCCGTGAACAACTTGTTGACGTTGCGTATAATATTGCAAATCATTACGATTGTTCGTATTTTCGCGGATTTTGAAATACATTGGTTCAGTTTATGTGAAACCAGGGTATCACAGCAGCATTTTTCGGTACTTTCCGGATCTCATTAATAGCTCCACAATCAGAGAGTTTGTCCATCCCTATTAGATGTGCACAATGTTAAGTTGAGGTTAATTACTTCCAACTTACCTATAATCGTCTGAGTGCAACTCCTCTGAGAGAAAATTCCTGAACAATCCTAGACCACAACTTTTTTCTTCAACTTGAGCCAACGCCATTTAGACCACGATTCTCTGCCAGTTCACCAAAAGCTTTCGAAAACGTTATTCTATACCGAAACAAAGTTTTGAAATTTCCTTCATTCCTCACTGGAATCGTATTTGGCAGCATTGGCCTATCGTCTTTATATTCACTTAACGATGTATTGTGAATGATGTGTATCCGAAAATAATTTCGTAATAATTCGTTCTGAGGATTATAGTAGCTTCTGATAAAGCTCTTTTTTATGTCACGAGTTTAAAACTGAACAGAAAATCCCGAATACAGACTAACGAAAGAGGAAAAAATTTGAATAATTACGAAGCAAATGTCTGAATTTGATTTAAATCCCAATCTCCTCTGGTTCCAATACTGTTTGAAATAATTGAGTCACTTTAGAACGTTTTTCACGAAATTTGAAATACACGAATATTTCAGACGTTTGCGTAACGATTTCACTACGCATTTCGTCCACAGTGATTCCTCCAACTCGCTTTTCTGTATCAAGAAATATTTACTGCGGGTTTTAACTAAATAAGCAATTGCTTTTCGATAACCAATCAGTTGGGTTATCTACTTATTCTTCGGGTGAGAGATGGGAAACGCTGAATTCGTCGTAAAAAAAATATCAGCTCTTTTAATCCGCCAGGGTGTACGTTTAACCCTCGAGGCGTCAGGTAAAACAGGAAAATTCCAGCCTATTTTTTTAGCATATTCTCTATCACATAAAAATACACTTTCTATCTACTTGAAATATAGTGCAAATATCTACTGGCTTAATTTAAACACTGTAGTAATGAAAACGAAAAATTTAGTCCACTTTTCATTGCTATAAATGTACTGTATGCATGATAATTGCGAGTGGCAGCAATTGAAATGGAAGTTGACTGCGGCAATAGCTGTATGTTGCTGTGAGTTTTAGAAGTCATACACCCGCACCACGTGTTAATCGAAAATAAAGTAGAAAAAACAAAAGGAAATACAAACAAAAAGAAAATCAATCCATTTAAGCAAGAGATACAAGAGATATTAAAACTGTAATGAACACAGAATATTGTCAGCAAAAGTAAATCAAAGACAAAACTAATGATAGAGACACTAGAAATTGGCAATTTGTGTATTGAAATAAATTAAAGATGTAAAACAAAAAACAAAAAGATAACAACAAATCAAACCTTAAGTATTTATGCAACTTATTTTGTTTCTTTAAATGTTTATTTCACGATCATTTCATAAAAATTTACATACCTCTTCAATTTACAATTTATTCAATAATAGAGTTATCGAATGATATTTTTGTTTCCTGTTGAAAATTTGGCATCAGTAACCCTTTGATCAGTAATCATAGATGCCATCGGGGCGCTCATAGAAGCCATATTTGGACACATCGTCTTTCTCTACCGTCGAGCGTAACCACGAATCAGTGAAGTGTTGAAAAATCCATCTTTAATGCCAATCGCACGAACATGTTCGTCAACCCAAGTGAATAATAGTACCAAACGACAGAGACTCTCCTCTCACACGATCTTGGTGGCCAATCGACTGAAAGTGGCACCGGCATGTTGAAACCAAATGTCGCGGAGATCACGAGCTTCAAATTCAGGCATTAAATAGTCGGTTATCACAACACGATAACGGTCGACATTGACGGTTACGTTCTCACCGGCATCATTTTTGAAGGCAAACCAAACAAAACCGTTGTTTTTTCTGAATGAAATTGGTGTTCTTTAATCTCTTCAAGTTACTCTTCATCCCAAATGCGGCAATTTTTTTTGTTTACGTACCCATTGAGAATAAATGGGCCTCATCGCTGAACAAAATTTGGCTTGAAAACATCGGATCTGCTTGTAACTTTTCAAGAGCCCATAGGGCGAAGCGATGTCGCTTGGGAAGGTCGAGCGGCTTCAGTTCTTGCATAAGTTGTATTTTGTATGCTTTAAATTTAAGATCCGTGTACACTCTCAGCGACGACCGCAATATTTTCTTCACTGCGTGCCGGACATGTTGTTGAGAACAGTACGCTCAGTAGGCCGATTATGTTGACCATAAATTGAGCGAAGCCCGTGAAACACATTCTTTACAGAACGCGAATTTTCGTATTAAAGTTGAATGATTTGTAAACTTTGTCCAGGTGTAAGTCTTTTAGTGATGAAATTTCAAAAAATATTGAACAAAAATAACATGACAGCTTGACACGACTCACGCGTGATCTATCCAAAAAAGGCTATTGAAAAAAGTACCTATACTTCGATCACCCTTAATATTGAGTATAGTGTTGACTACAACAGCATACTCAGAGATAAGACTACAACCGCTTGAGATATACGGCGACGGTACAACGAATTAAGAGAAAACAGTTGCGCTAGGTCTTGTCGACTATAAAACACAAACTGCAATTTTTTAATACTATACCCGACGGAGAAGCAGAGGACCTCAACTTCTTCGGAAAGATCAGGTGAAAAATTATGGACATATTCAATCGGGACCGAACAAAAAAGCTAGGAATGATAAAATGTAGACAAAGCTAATGTCTATAGAGGATCTACCAGGTTTACAGCTACACTGAGAAAGTCCGATCAGTTCGCTGACGGTGTGCTTTAATCTTTTACTTCGATTTTCAAATATGCAAGATGATAGCAATTCTTTCTCCACTGCGATCCGACAATCCTTTTCGTAGATTAAATATCAAATATTTGCCGATCAACATTTTCTTTAAAAGTTCTTAAATTTGCAACAACAAAAAATAGATTAAATCGAAAGTAGCCAGTAAATATTTAAATATTTCCTTTGCATAAGTGTTGCTACACTTTTCTTGTCTTTATTATCATTGTTGTTATAAAAGTTATGGACCTTTTACTGTTGGCTATTACAGTTTCAGTTGTTGTCATCTGCGGTTTGCCAATTTCTACAATTTTATTCCCGTTTCCGTCGTGGTTGTTGTTGTTATTGTTGTATTACGAGTATACTTCTCAACTTGTTTAAGCTGCGTGGGAGTACAAGGTACCGACGGCATAGAGTGGCATGCAGTCATACAGGCATTTGGTCCAGTCCGCTGCGCTATGTATTGTGGTATATATGTACGAGCGAGTCGCTATCGGCTTGTCGCTTTCAAATTCTCTTACATGTCTACTACGTATAAACTGCCTACTGCATTCCGCACTTTAGCAAACGCCAACCCGAAGCCAAATGGCAATAGAAACAGAAACAAAAGTAAAACCGAAAACGAATTCCAAAAAAAAAAAAAATGCTCAGACCATTCATCCATCCAGCAGCGTGTGAGATGCCCGATTTCCCGTTTCCAATTGAATCGCCCGAACGGATTGCAAAACTGATCGAATCGCCGACGCGTTGGTTTGTTCGACGATAGTTTTTTGGTTGTTTTTCAATTATTTCCATTTTTCACCGTGTTTCTATGTATTTTTTCTTTTACATCTGCTATCGTAAGTGTTGCTATGGTTATTTATTTGCTTGTTACTGTTTTTTTCTTTACAAATTTTATTGTTGTTGTAGCTATTGCCTACCACCAACAACAGCGTATGACGCAATTCGCAATTTGTGCTCAACATTTGACCAAGTTGGATGGCGACGGATAGATTGGCACAAAACAGTCAGCCGGAGACATCCAACGCCAAGTGGACGATGCAATTTGCTCCAATTACGGTGGATCTGGTTTTTATAGTGATGGACCCACAACAACATTCGTCGCATCGCATGGCATCGCAAGACATCGCATCGCATCACATAACACTGCTGCTTCAATCAAGCGGCAGTGTTTGTAAGTAGAATAAAAGCAAAACTAGTAAGGAAGAGCTAGTTATGGGTGGAAGCGAAAAAAGTTTTAGGTACCTGTCTGACACGCTGAAGCGATTTTTGGCCGAGGTCCTCTTTCAATTTGTGGTTTTTGATATTTTTACTAACAAATGGAGGGACCTAAAGTTTATTCTAAGCCGCCTCCGATCGGCTGATGGATTTTTACGAAGAAGCTTTTATTTCATGTCAGAAATATACATGGAGAGTTTAACATTCCCTGCCGAGGGGCGACCGCAATTACAAAAACCAATTTTCTATAATTTTGGATGAAGGATTTTAGTGGGCGACCTCATTGTCAATTTGCTGAATTTATTTTCGTATTCATCTTTTTCGCAGTGGTTAAAGTAGTACTTGGTAAAATGCTAAGTCCACCTTAGTAGTGCTGGCTTAGATCTAAGGTCACCGTTACTCCTTAGAGAACTCAGTACCAGGATGGATTCATTAAAATATGACCGAGAATACCCCCGGCTGCATTTTGCGTTAACTTCATTTGGTAAACCACTTTTTAGTGATTCAACTAAGAAACCGCTAAGGGTACCTTACCTCGTGGAGGGCAGGGGGGTTTTAGTTTCTATATATATTCACCAAGTTCTATAGAATTTAATCTGCTAATTTGGATGCAGGTATTATTTTTGTTATTTCGCTCGTGTCAAATTCGCTTCTACTTAATCTGGCTCTAGTAACAAGTTTCTTATGTCGACTGTGGAGTTGAGGTTTGAGGACACCATTACTACAAATGGCAGTGGAAATTTCAACGCACTACCCGCCTAACAAACATAGGAGACAAAGCCATTACAAGTTTGGTATTTTAATTGTATTTAATTTATACAAGCGATGTTCCCACAGGACGAAAGCTCGTCACATCAACTTTTGCCAATGATACAGCAATACCTGGGATATATTACAGCCCCGTTATGGAAACGTATAGATTACAACAAGATTCAAAAATAGCAGAAGAATGGTTAACTACTTGGAGAATTGTATTCAATGATTCTAAATTTATGCAAGTAACATTTACCCTAAAGACGTGCTCAATAAATGATAATATAATATTACAGAAAGGATGCGTTACTTACTAGGAAGCCACATTGAGAGATAGAAAAACTGCGAAAAAAATACTCGTTAAGGCTATCTAACTACCCAAACTTCCTAAGTTTCATAAGTTAGTGACTTTTTGAATTTGCAGCGCTGTTAATGTAAATGCAATACTGCTTCCGTTAACTGTTATCGATTAATAGACTGAGCAAACTGCGTGAAGTCTGAAGCCATGAGCATCTCAACTAGCGATGTTCAACCGCAATCCAAACGACTTTTTTCACATGGATCCACCACAGCACACCAGAGACCAAAAAATTTTCGAAGGAAAACTGCATACGTGTGTAATCAACATGGTAAAAACTCATAAATTGGGCTACGAACTACAACAACATATTATCCAGATTTAGCCCCCCTGCAGAAATGGCGGTTCGGGCCGAATGAAGAGGCCACGACAGAAACACATGCCTTTTTTGATGGCTTTGAAAAGAGCTGTTATTAAGAAGGAATACGAAAATTGAAAAAACGCTATGTTGAGGAATAAAACGCTTATTTCCCGAAAAAATTATATTTTATTTAAAAAGTATCTGATTTATCAAACCATCATCCAATAATTTACTATATGTCATCTTTTATAATATGAGATGGATGCAACATGGCTGCATCATTTACCTCCGAAGTCCAATCGACAGCCATCCGAGTGGACTACACACCCGTTCCAAATCGTGGAAAAACGCGATAGTTGTCTGGCAAGATTATGACGTCTGTCTTTTTAGGATGCGCTTGAAATAATCATCATTGACTACCTTGAAATAGCACCCTTAACAGCAACTATTGCATAACGTTGCTGTACTGAAGAACGAAATCGCCGAAAAACGTCTGCATTTGAAGAAGAAGAAATTTTTGTTTCACCAAGACAATTCGCCGCGTCAAAAGTCAACCTTTAGGAATTGCTTCCGCATATACCGTATTCTCCAGATCTGGCCCCATCTGTTCTCTGTTCCCTGGAAAGAAATTTTCATCAAATGAATTTTGAAGTAAATCGCCCTACTAATATGGTATCGAAAAGTTGGAAATTAATTTGCCAAAAAAATGTGTTTTACTATGGTAATCGATACAGTAGTTATGTTTATCCTATATTATGTATAAAAATATGCTTAAGATTTTTAAAATTACTGTTGTTTTATGGAAAGAGAGGTTTAATAAAATACTTTGAAAACAAAAATTGAGTATTTGAAACTTTATTTATCTATCTGGCCTTTACGATATTGGCTCAGGTTCTTATGGTATGATTTCTATAGTAAGTTTCATAATGATCTCAATTCCACGTATTACTAGTAGGATATATCCACAGACTGCGGCTGTTTTAGTAGATTTCAATAAATAGGTAAGAATGAAGCACTTTTTCAACAGATCAAGCCAGTCAGTCATTGGTGCGGAGATGCAAGTAACATAAGGGTTGGCAATCTCAGAAGCAAAAAAAAAAATTAAATTTGGAAACACAAAGTCAAAAACAATGATTGCGTTTGGAGATAAAACTTGCTTAATTTTAGACGAAATGTACGTAAAATCTGGACACCAGCATAATTTCAAGGCCATCACAGCACCAAAAGAATTTCAAAGGGAAACATTTCCGTACACTAACCAGATTCTTTAATCCATATTGAAAAATTTAGAGTTGAGTACCTTGTGTGGCAAGTAATATGTCAATATGGCAAAAGGACATACTCATTTTTGAAAACTCGAACAATTATCGTAAATATTTATATTAGATATTGTCTACCATTTTTATATAAGAAATATAAGAAATCATGCATACATAGTTCAGTATGCGATATCCAAAAGATCCCCAACGGCGTTAAGATATACTGCAAACCAAGTTTAGATATGCTCGAGAACAATCGCGATTGTCAAATATCTACTTTCGTAACTACTATCAAAAGTTGAAGTAAGATGAGAAAAAGGCGGCGTCTTCGGCCATACCGAAGACTTTTTATCTGTCAGTAATCAGTTGTATGGATGCCATATGATATTGTCGTCCGACTTAATTGTGAGAATTATGACACGAAATCACACACCTCAATAATCAATATTATGAGAAGTATATTTTATAGTAGACCGATCTGCTCGGTAGTGACAAATGATTGATAAAATAGAAAACCATTAACTCAAATGTTGACTGACTAGTTTGCTTACAAATAAACGAACAGACAGACGGAAAGGCGAACATGGCCTAGATGAATTCAGCTCGTCATTCCGATTATTTCGTTATAAATTTTAATGGGTCCATTTCTTTGCCTCCTGGTGCTTACATACTTCATTTTATGAAAAATAGGAATATGTATGGGGAAAATTGTGAAAAATATGGGGGAAAAAAGGTTGGGTAAATTTTTCCTCCATGAGTAGCATAATACCACAGTCAGCATAACTGTTTGAAGAGAATATAATTTTCAAATTATATTAGGTTTAGCCGATTTTTCACATTATATACATTTTACGCTTTCGGAAACATCTAAAACTCGAATAAACTTATTATGCCCAGTTAAAGAACGCACGACCGTGTACAAATATTTATAATAATATTTATACATGTACATGCAGGCAACTTGCAACACTGCGTCAGACATCGCCATTCACTCTCATCGCACGCAAAACTACGCACACCAAACTTACATACGTACATACAAATACATAAGAATTGCATTGCATTGGTTCAGTGTTGGGGTCTAGCATCAACTGTTTCAGCCATATGCATGTGCGCATGCGTGTATTTGTGTGTGCACTCCCCTCCGCTACCTGGATTAAATATGTTAGCTATCTAGTCCGGTCTAGTTGCGTGAATCTCTCATATGACATAACTGAAAATGCAAGTCAAATCGCCGACGATAAATGTCGGACAACAAGCCAAACGAACCGCTAGGCGGACCAGACAGCTTGGCCAGGCCTTGAATCGCCCCAAATCGGTGGTTGTTCACTGTTTACTGTTATTTTTTGTGTGTTAATGTTTGTTGTTGTTGTGATTTCTACAACAATTCTATACATGCATTTTGGCTTTTACTGCTTTTTCACTTAAACTGCGGCGACTTTGTTTTTTGTGCGCATGCGTGCAGAATTTGTCGTTTGCAATTCAATTTTGTGTGGCGCACATGAGTTGGGCAGCAAGCAGTCAGTTAGTAGTTAGATAGTTGGGTTGGTTAGTCAGTTAGTTGGTGGCGCGCATGCGCATGACACACGCACACATACACATAGTACGAGTACTATATTGCAACTTCTCACCGGCAATGCTGTTCTGTTATTGTTTTTTTTTTTGCTGCACTCCCTTCCTGCAGCTGACGTTGTCGTCGCTTGACGTGGCCGTATCGCATGCAATGCCAATTAATTAAATTGACAACGGCCAGTGGACGGCAGATAGAGGACAACAGTTAGTTTATAGCCAATTGCACATACATACATATGCAGAGGAAAATGTAAGTATGTAACTATCTCCGCAAAAACAGCCAAATACTCCCATAAACGACTGCATACATACATACATGCATATTTTTACATCCAGCCAATTCTGCTGCACGGACATGTTTAGGCTGCTGGGAGCGCCGGTGATTGTTGTTCCTCAACTAAGAGGAATAAAACCAAAAACAAACAAAGTAATGCATTAGAAAAAAAACTAGAAAGGCGCCCGTTCATTGCACCCCAAGAAACTGCTCCATTTCACTTTAATCTGTTTGACTCGAGCTTGCGAGTAAATGAGAGTGAAACTGATAAAAATGAAGAAATTAATGGCATACGGGCATTCAGACATGCATACCTAAATATGTATGTATGTATGTATGTATGTATGTATGTATGTATGTATGACTACATGCACACCCATGCCCACTTTGGTCACTTTGGCTTGTGTGTGTGAATAATCCAAAAAAAAGCCGATTTAAAGCAGAGCAGTTTCGATTACTTTTGTAACTGGTCGTGAGGTTTGGTGGATGCAACCAGTTTCGCTGCTATTAAAAATACAGATTTATTTTTATTTATTTTAACCATCTGTGCATCCCCTTGCATATGTACATAAATACACGTATATGCTTATTTTATGATTAATAAATAAATTTCTATATATTCATATATGCAATAATTCCAGTTTTAAGTGTGAGCGCTTAATTTTTTGTCATCAAAAATCTTTCAAATTGATAGATGCATTGTACAAGTATATACGGACTATGTGTGTACATCTAGGTAGGTGTTATATACATTAATCTTAAATATCTTGAATTATTGGGCATGGCTATATTTAACCGAACTTTTACCAAATATAATGAGGTTCTAGCTTTTAGCACACACTTTGGTGGCTCTTCTGTTGCGCAGAGGCTTGGAAAAGTAATTCGTTTATAACTCAAATTTCATTTACATGAAATGATAATATATCCATTATTCAAGTTCGTGTGACAGTCCCATACCAATGAGATAGGCTCCTCAAACTGTATGCCGACATCATCAGATTATCGAAAAGTAGTGGCTGAGTTAATCTGGACTTAGCGGATTGTCCATTTATTTACTATGTTGCCCACTAGTTACTAGTTTATTCCTAAGATTATATTTTATTCGAAGTTTGCTGCTCGAGCTTATGTTAGCAATATATAAATTGTGGTCCAGTCAAAAAGGAAATACTAAATTTTTGGTAAACTAAACGAATTTTGGTTATATCGCTTTGTGGTACCATCAAATCTGGAAATTTCGTTAGCTTTCCAATGTCATATCTTTTTGGCATAAGACTTGCAACGAATTTTCGTCACAGAAATTGAATATTTTGATTTGCTGTGTGACAAGCTTTTAAAGTCAGTAACTTAATAGATCTGGGGCAGAAATTTATTTATTTATTTTTGCGGGGGAGTATGAGTAAAATGCCCACCGCCCCACCACATCATGGTATGTGTCACTTACTAAAAAACTCAATACTGAGAAACCGTCATTAACCGTAATTTCACATTAATTCATGGTGGGGTTCCATATTTCTCGTCTCGAGCATATACAACTCAAAACTTGCATCCCTGTTTTTCCTACGTAGTACAATCTCTAAGATAATAATTCAAATAAACCTTCGAAATGAGTCGCGAAGAGGTTCCACAAACACCAAATTGCGGAACGCAGTAACAATACGCCTCTTTCTCTGGCGAGCTTCAGTGAGCAAATTCGAGCATCTTGGTCGTTGATGAACAGCATATTGACGATCACCCATCGAACCGTGCTCGAAAAGGTTAGACACCAAATTATGAAGGGTGTTATCAGACGGTGCCTGTTGTCTGCTCTTGTTGAGTCATAAAATTATTTAAAGTACCAGACTCAGCATACCCGAGTAAGAATAGAAACCAGTTCTGGAGACATTTGCTACGCCATGGCTCCGAAATATATATCTGAAAATAGATATATGATCATCTTCATGTACACTTTGGAAGTCTTCAATTCCAGCAATGTACGGTTTTCTCTCATGCCTGTTCTGATTAATCGGCAATCTAAGCAGTCAGTTGGAAAGTTGATCATTGATATTGAGCTATAACTACTGAATCGACGGTAATGTCGATGGCGGTAAAATATTGGATTTCCTTTTAAAAATCACATCAAGTAAACAAATCAAACTAGCGGGCAGGAAAAAAAACCTTTTTCTTCCTTTTTATTGATTTCGATGTAACTTATGTGATTAAATCCGAATTAACAACAGCACGCCAATCATTTTCTCTTTTCCCCATTTGGCCCCAATACTGCATCGAATACTTCCAAAGCTTGAGTAGACTCATTCATTCAGACATTACCTGCTTAGTTTTGCTGCTGTCTTTTGATTGATTGAACTATGTCAATGTCCGACATTGTTGATACCGGTTCCTAGATAGACGAAATTATCTTCGACTTCAACCTTATGACGGTCACCAGTGACGTGGGAGCCGGGTTGTGAACGCGACCACTGTTTCATTGATAATAGGAGATACTTCGTCTTGTCCTCGTTTACCACCAGACCCATACGCTTTCTTCCTTATTCAGTCTGAAGGAAGTGGAGCTTACCGCGCGGTTGTCGACTGCAATAATATCAATATGATGTGCTATAAACAATTTTACCTTCTCTGATTAGCTTTGCAGGTAGTATTATTTCCTCTAGCATTATTCAAAGAAAGTCAAGCGATAAGACATCATCTTATCAGAAACCACGTTTGCCACCAAACAGCTAGAAGAGGTCCTCAACCATTCTGTCGGAGCTTTTTGTGTTGCTCAGCGTCAGTTTACGCAACCGTATAAGTTTCACAGGGCTACCAAAATCAGACGTAGCGCTATTAAAGGCTGTTTTAAAATCGATCAGGAGATGGTGTGGATTAAGACTGCATCGCGATATTAAAGAGACTTATCCCACAATATTGGCCCAGATTGTACGGTTCTCTCTTTTGTAGTATGTGGAAGAGCGCACTTAGGTTATAAATGCCTAACATGCACCCGTTCCATCAAATATATTTGAAAAAAGGAGCTACTAAATGTACGCTCTCACCGAGGAAATTTGAATAACTTCGACTCTTTGTTGTTATTCAAGCATGCGAACACTATTTCTACTTCAGTATAGTCGGCCAATGGAACGCTCAACTATTCAATTATCGTCGCTTAGGAAATTGGGTCAAGTTTTTTCCCTTTCACTACCGTATAGCTGGCTGGAGAAGTGTTACGTTCGTAAGCTCAGCATATCGGGTTCTCTCTCTGCAAAAGCGTATTGCTTCTCTTTTCAGCGCTCGGTACCTGCATGACATAACGCGCATTGTCGTCGCTCCTAACTTTGTGAGATAGATAGTTTTTCTCTCAACAGCGGTACGACAATCCTCATAGTACCAGTTCTTCTTTCTAACTTATCCAAAACCAATAGATTTTTTGGTGTATACGTGGGCAGCTTAAAATGCCGTCCTATAGTACCTTTATACCGAGCTATTGTAGAGTTATCTAAGAGAGCGGAGTACAAGTCGAGCAGAAAAGTATTTAGCTTAGTTGATGGGCGCTCTTAACAGCTAGTAAAATTACCTCACTTTCAAAGAAATAAAACTTTTATCGTTCGAAGAAATGGATATATAAAATAAATTAATTAAAAAACCATTTGTGTGTGGTTATTTGTGTGTTTTCTGTGTAAAACATAAAATCGCTTCAGTTATTCCTTCATAAAGTTTATTACAAAATAATAATTGCTTACACATCTTTTGTTCGCCGTAAAATTCTGCACTAAAGCACACTAAAAAAATTCCATACACCCACGCTTGTGCAATTGACATATTTATCTACCAATACACAGCCGTACGAACAGTACACCACAGTCATAAAACGTAAAAGTCACTGATTTAATAACACTTTATAGAATTTACTCACTTTTTATGAGCTACTAAATGCCATATTTTCTCACCATAAAATCGTCAACATCCCAACTATGGCAACTGCAATATATTTAAATGAAGTCACAATATTCATACGCATACTTACGGGTGTAAGTATGTAAAGGTATCTATTAGCAGTTAGCCTAAGTAATCTCAAATACAAAATATGCAACAAATTTTTTAATATGCATTTTTTACATGCGCAGTACGCGCCGATAAAGATCGAACAATTTGAACAAATTTGATTGGATTCATAATGAAATCTTGATTTGTTCCCACATTATATATACACACACACAAACATCTGTTCGCTAACTTCTAAGCCAAGCAATTAGATAATTTTTCTAGTATAGTATGCATGACAACATGTGTACATATGAGTTTATATATCTGCGTATGCATTAATGTGTGGCGCAGCGGGTATGTGATGTCTCAATTTCCTTTGAAAACCAGTTGAATGCATCCGCTGCTGATGTCTTTGCCGCTTGGCTCTTGGACTTTTAACTGTCCACTGCATCGTTTATTCGATGCGACGACCATTGGCACCCAACATTGTTGCTTTTTCACTTCAAATTGTGCGCGATCCGCTGTCCGCTGACTGCTGGCTGCTGGCTGCTGGCTGCTGGCTACTCAGTGCTGGTGGAGTTTACGTTTACAGTCGTTGCTGATCTCGCTGATACTTATGAGCGTAATAATAATTAAAATAATTAGCTGCCGTAAAATGTCAAATGAATTGCACTCTGCATAAGAAGTGGCTAAGCAAAGTGGCGGTTTTGAGTGGCGTCGTTCAGCGTTCAGTATTCGAATGCCACAGTTTGGTTGTGAGTTGTAGTTGTCGGCCAGCAGTAGTGCGTTGCTTCAAATGTTGGAAAAATGTAAAAGTATGTGGTTAATAAATACTCCTAAGTGTCTCTACATATGTGCACATGAGTAAATATGTGTGTTTGTTAATTTTTTTTAATTTCCTTTAATTTGATTTTAAACTTTCAATTATCTTCTTCCCCTGCCTGGTCGCTACGCTTGTCGTATCCACACAAGAGACTTGTTGTTAGTCTAGTCACTTTGGAAAAAAAACAATAAAAAATAATGCGATCACACAATGTTGAGATAATAACAAACAACAGTTACATACCATTAGTTTTGAATTAAATTGATATGTAAAAGAGTGAGACGAGTAATCAAGTAATTTGAAAATCAAATAAAACTAGTAAGGAAGAGTTATGTTTGGAGAGAGTGGAAATTAAATTGACGTTAGTATCTATAGACCCAATTCTCTGTATATATAAAATGGGATGCTTGTATGTATATATGTAACTTAAAAACCCTGAAACTACATAACCGATTTTGCTCAAATTTTCAGTTTAACTTCATTGAAAGCCGGAGAGAATTCCTATGAAGTTCTGATACGAGGGTTTTATTCTCCCATCGTACAATATCATTCCAAGGATTTTATCGACGATTTCTGTCGTGACGATTTCTTTTGGGCGACCTGAACGCTCGGTGTCACCTGTACTGATGTGATAACAACGGAACCCACTACACCACTATTTACCCGTTGAATTTGATAATGCAGAGTCCCCATAATATTTATCAAGTCTATTCTTGGTTTAGGTGATAGTTTTTTTTTTAATCACTATAAAAGAGCAGAGGAGTGGAAGATCAAACTCTCGGCAAACCGCCGCCGTGGAAGTAATTGGTTTTAAACAAAGTTAGAAAAAATCTGGTACGACGAGGAATGTCAAGCTGTAGTGGAGAGAAAACAAACTGCCTAACTCACACGTACCAAGTGGGTTGCGTGAGTATGAAGAGCTTGAAAAGCTGGACGAACTACTCTTGTCTTGAAAATTCTATGAAAAGTTGCGACTACTTATAAAAGGTTTAAAGACCGGAACATGTTAATGTAAGGGCCTGTGACGTAATATGGTGGCAGTTGTCCAGAACATACTTAGTGTATGGGGAGAACACTTCTCCAGTTTGCTGATGGCGAGCCCGAAACACTAATCGATATCAATAGTATTGAAGTACCATCACTCGACTATGATGAGTTTCGAAAAGCGATTATCCGCTTAAGGGGTTAGGTGGATTTCAAAATTAAAAAATATAGATTTACTTTTTTTTTGGCTTATTAAATTATAAAATACGTTTAAAATATTCTCCTAAAATTTCAAATCGATCGGAGTAAAATTCTACGAGATAGACCTTTTGGAAGTTCCGTCCATTACGCCATGTCTGGGTAAATTTGAAACTTTAAACGCGTTTACCTCTTAACTGTATTTTTTAAGTCGGTGGACACGATTTCTCGAAAAACTATAAAGCGATTTTGTTCAAATTTGGCACACATCTTTATAATAACATTATATAGTAATTGAATTAAGGATTTTTTTATTACAACTAATTTTCTCGAGCCAAAATGGCGAAAATTTGATTTAAAAAAATGTTTTCTTTTGTTCAAAGTCTGTCAAAAATTCAAATTTTATTTTTTTTCCTTTGTCCAATAACGAGATTTATCCATATACTAACGAAATATTTTTGATCTTTTGATTTTAGATGAGCCGAAAATGAGTTATACTGTCCACGGCGAGAGCATTTTATTTTGAGGCGTCAGATGGAGATGAGGTACCAACGGCTTAGTTTTCGGAATTTTTTAATACAAATTTCACAAAATACAGTTTATATTTGTATCTTTGATATGTTGAATTGTTTGAATAAAATATATGATTGTATATATATAAAAAATAGTGAAAATTCCTTTTTTTTAACTCCCAAACCCACCTAACCCCTTAAAAGATAACAACGCAGCGGGAGCCGATGGCTTACAGACAGAGCTATTCAAATAAGGCGGAAAAGAACTTGCAAGGTGCATGAACAAGCTTCTTTGCAGAATATAGTCGAACAAAAATATACCCGACTTATGAAACCTAAGTGTGCTCTGCCCAATCCAAAAAAAGGGAGACCCCATGGTCTGCACCAATTATCGTGGGATAAGAAGCTCCTCAATATAGATTTGTATATAAAGTCCTATCTAGCGTATCCTGTGAAAGATTAAAGCCAGCTATCAACATAATAATTGAACCTTATGAGTGTGGTACTAAGCCTGGTTAATCCAACATTGACCAGATATTCACCAAGTCGTTCGATACCAAACGAGGTTTCAGACAGGGTGGCTCTTTATCAAGTGATTTCTTCAATTTGATGCTGGAGAAACTAATACAGAGCTATAGAGCTAAATATACTAGGGACAATATTTTACAAAAGTGTGCAATTGATGGTGTATGCCAATGATATTGATATCTTTAGCTATTAGAACCGAAGCGGAGGAGTTTGAACGAGGTCAAAACAAAATATCTTCGGTCATTAAATAAACAGTCATCGCATTCCCGCGTCGTTGACTGTCATAACTTTAAAATCGAGCAAAAAATAGCAACAATGTCAGTCTTGAAATCCAATGCGGAATCACTTTTGCGAACAGGTACTACTTTGGACTGAGTAGGCAATTGAAAAAAAGTTTCCAGATTTCTTTCCAGCAAATTTGGGTTCTGTGAGTGACGAATAAACTGAGGAGTTCCAGCAGGATACTTTCTTAATGGAAAGACATTATCAAGGTAAATGGAGTCCTGCATGCTAGCAGATTATTTTCAGAGACTTAAAACGGGCCTACCAAAACCCAGCTATTCACAGAAGTCATAAATATTTATAATAAGTTAAGCAATAAAATTTTTCTGAGTATAGATTTTTGCATATTTTCTGAAAATAGATGATTTGATGTCACAAGAAAACCCGAAGTGTCCATATTTCTTCATTAATATATTATTGTTTGGGGTCATAATACATTCAAAATTTGATAAATATTTTCATGCCATAAAAATTTCAATTTTGTTAATCAGTGTATTTTGCATAAGTTGAAGCTTTTTAAAAACTTTCAATCATTATTTATAGTAATGCCAATTATAATAACCGAACTGAATGAGATACAATAAAGCCACTACAAAGTAAGGCCGGGTCCAATAAAAATGATATAAAAACTCAGTACCCAGTTGATCAACATATATTTCCTTCTTCGATCTAGCAATTCACTGTGCAAGGAATTCTAATAACTAAATTTGAAGAACGTAAAGATAAATCAGTCATTAAAAAATACCATCTACCATATCAAATGGCATGCTGCTCAGATCAAAAAATCACAACTACATTTCAAACGAAAGTGAATGTGCAATGCAAGGCGTTTACGCTGATATCGTTTCTGCTGGTAATTAAGCGCTTAAACTTGAGCATTCGGTCAGGGCAGACGTTCGCCAACGGGCGTGGCACACTCGCATTTACGCTTAAATTACCCATAACGCCCTATTATTAGTTTTATAACTCATTTATTGGCTTGTTTGGCTTGCAAAAACCATAAAATATGTGTAATAAAATATATACATACATACAGTATGCAAATATGCTGATGCTATAGCATTTGTTATATGTATAGATAAATATAATTATGGATTGAAGCAGTTTCGTTAAACTGCTGGGTCACTTGTACGCAAACAAATGATAATAACAATATTAACAGCAGTTTGCGCTTAAAAATCGTGGAAGGTTAAGGCCAAGCTTCTTACACAAGTATTGAACGAAGACGCATGCCAATATTTTTATGTATATTTATTCTTTAATGGAGTAGGAGAGTAAAGAGTAAAGAGTGCAACGCTTTATAACTTTCTATTTGAGGAAATTTAGCAAAAATCTATTCCACAAAACACATTCGATTCACACTGCGTATATTTCAAAGTTTAAGGCGCGGCTTGCCTGCGAACATGCTCGTACATGTACATATTTACATACGATTAAAGAGAATTGCTTTTAAAAGTGTCAGAATTCATTAACACTAATCTGATGAAGCGCACCTGCATATTAGTCTGTATATATATAAATATGTATCTTTAATGATGATTATACCTTCAAAACGTTAGTTGAATTCAATTATTTATTTATTTATAACATTGGGAGAGTTGATATTTGCCACCGTGTTAATTATTATTTAAATTACTGGTATTTATGAACGCATAAAGACTTAAGAAGCGAACTTCGTTGAGACAACGAATTTTCTTAACCAAGTTCGTGGCTTAAGTCTTTTGAACTCAGATTTTACTCGTTTACATATGAGTAATGTAACGAAAATAAGTCAGTGAAAGCTTTATATGTGCATTAAGAAATCTTTGAGTAAAACAAGAAAAAATTTGGTAAGTAATTTTTGAATGTAATTTTTGCCAAAGATATATAACAATAAATACAGCGCAAGTTTGAAAACGTGAACACTCTAAAACTTGAACACCCAGAAACGTGAACGCACTTTTTTGTGCATTGACTATTCTAAAACGTGTACAAGACAAAAAAAGCTCTAAAATATGGAAAATAAACGTTTCAATGTTTGAATCTATTTTTATCGATCTTAAATAATTCTGAACTTTAGGAATCCCCCTAGTACATATTTTCTGGATATGAAAAAATAAAAGCACTGCATAATTCAGAGCTGCGGAAAATGGATAAAGTTATTCATCGTTGGATTATTCCGTATGCGAAATAAGAACTGGTCAGTAAGTGTATTACTGCTGAAAGAAAAAGCCAAAAAAAATTGCATTGAAAATTAAAGGAAGACGAAACTAATTTTTACGCTAGGTGAACAATTTTATTGACACCTTCAGCAAGCTGGACTGTTTAACTGAAAATTGCTGAATTGGAGTTGTGCAAGGATCAGCTAAATAAGGCTTATGAGTCCAGCTTATCAGAAAACTTCTGATAGTAAAAGCATTCTTCACCACTTTGGTAAAGAGAACTCAAACTGGATCTCATAAACTCAAAACCTTGATAAATGGAAAGGCAAAGAATTCACTCTGCAGTGAAACTTTGCAGTGCCCCAATGAGTACAAAAGCTCAAAATCCGCTTGAATGATGTCGAGATTTTTTTCATTAATCATTTTTCCACACCTACGTGTTTCTTTAAATTTTGTCAAATTTATTTTGTAATTTTATGTTTTTAAGGAGAAATCATTTATAAAAGAGAGAAGCCTGCTGATGAAGCTGAACAGGTAACGAAAGATCGGAAAATTTTCGTAAAGACCAATGACTTCAAATAACCTCACAAGAAGTAGTCTAATGATGTTAAATCACAACTTCTTGACGGCCATTCAATGTCATAATTTCTTCAAATAATCGAATCTCCAAACCTTTCTCGCAATAATTCGGTTGTTGCACGTGCTGTGTGACACGTAGCCCCGTCTTATTGGAATCAGATGTTTTTAAGATCAACTTCTTCCAATTGTGGCCATAAATGGTTGGTTATCTTCGGCCTACACCGCTCTCTATTGACAGTAACAGTGCTACCAGCAGACGAAAAAAACACCAAACTGTCAATTTAGGTGAATGTAATGTAATTTGGTTGTTCATGAATAATTTGAGGATTTTCTTCGCACCAGATTCGACAGTTTTATTTATTTACCGCACCACTCAGATGAAAGTGAGTCTCATCGAAGAAGATGAAAAAAGCTAATATGCAGAACGATTATTTTGATAATAATATTGATGTTGAAATTGTAAACATTACTGAATACAATATAAAAGAGATTACAGATCCTGACATATTAAATATGGCCAAAATGACACTTAGAAATCATATCATCCATATTGGAGCAACAAATTATGCATCATTTTTAAAATTTTTGTCGACCTTTTCGCTTTGCTTCTCTGTCTACCCTGGAGAAATCAAAACTTACGATGTGGTTGTTATTAATATCATCGGCAAGCGACAATAATTGTACATTCTTGTAAAAGATTCCAGCTGGTATATTTAGTTCTGCCCCCCGGTAAAATAGGTTTTCTCGTAGTTATTTTAATCGAGTATCATCCAAAAAAGAAAATCCATTCCTGAAGCCTACAAAATATCATTACTTGACAAAGTGGAAGTAGAATTTGCGAAGAAACAGTCAGATTCTCACTATGGCGCCTTAGCGTTTACCATGGTGAAAGCCAACGAATTACACTTTGAGCTGTTTGACCATTCTTTTTACTCTCCAGATCTAGTCCTAAAGGGACTTCTTTTTGTTTACTCAGCTAAAAATTGCAATCGGAAGACAGATATTTATGTCAAATAAAGAGGTAAACACCTTCGTGAACAATTATTTTGCAAGAAAACACGCCGAGTACTATTTGGACAAGTTCAGAGATGGGAGTATCGCTGGGATAATTGTACAGAGTAACAAGTAGACAATGTTAAAAAATAGAAAAACATTTTCATAATTCAAGATCAGGATTTAATTTTTAAAATTTCATATGGAAAAATTATTTTATATTAATTTTAAATAAACAAAGGCAGAAATTATTATTAATTTATTGAAAGTGGCAATATAAAAGCAAAATGGTACAGCATTTCTAATGTTTGCTATGAAAACTAGTAGCTCCAACAAACTTCAGCATTTTACGTCCTATTTTTCCATGAATAGAAAACTTCAGGAGATATTATATATGGATAGTTACAAAAAAGAGTAAAGCGATATTGTAACAACTAGTTTGATCTTGCCAAAAGAAGGTAGGTAGGTAGGTATTCATGAATGAAAGTTTTTATTAATATTCCTAACCTCTAAATAAATCTTTGGCTGGTTTTTCTTGAATGACTCGACTCATTAAGTTCAAGTATTTACCATACATAAAATCTTGGAAAAATCCGTTGGAAAATAATCAATACAAATCACCTTTTCATCTTTAAAACTGCCTGCGACAGCACAAAAAAAAGCTGCCTTTACACCGCTATGTTTGAATTCAATACCACTAAAAAACTTATACGGCTATATAAACTGACTGTAAGCAACACCAAAAGATTCGGCTCTTTCTGAGTCGTTCGATACTAAACAAGACTTCAGACAAAGTGACTCTTTATAAGACTTCTTTAGTTTAAAGCTGGTCGTGAACCAGGACAAAACGAAATATCTTTTTCATTAAACACACAGTCAGGCCATTTGCATTTTGGTTTACATGTTACTGTTGACAGATATAACTTCGAAATCGTAGATAATTTCGTCTAACAAAATTCTACAAGTCCCTCACTATTCCCGTTCTGCTATGCTGTGCAGAAGCGACGACGATCACGACCTCCGATTGGTCAACGCTTGAAGTTTTCGAAAAAAAGATTTTGCAAAGATGTATGGACTTTTGTGTCTAGACAATAGAACGATGAGCTGTACGAGTTATATGACGGCATTAATATAGTTCAGCAAATTTAGACGCAGCGGCTACACTGGCTTGTCATCTGTATGGGCAACAACACACTGGTTTTAAAAGTTTTGAACGCATTAAACCATTCTGGAAGCAGTATAAGCAGAAAAAATCCACTCTGCTAAAAATAACAGGTGCAGAAGAACCTTGCTATTTTTAAGTCGACTATAAGAAGAAGAAGTACATAGTACGTATTAGTTCAGGTGTTTCTTCTCTCGTAAGGTTGCCTGCAGCCCAATTTCCTTCAGGGGACCCAGGTTATGACTTCTCATAAGCCCATATAGAGATCAATATTTTATGATCCTAGATTTAGGAATCCTTTCGGCGACTTCCGTGAATGCAGTAAGTTATACTTAGATTGCGTTGTTGTTGTTGTAAAAGCAGAAAAGTTCCCAAAACTGGCCCATTGTCGCAGGAACTATTGGATTTTAGTCGCTTCTTACGACAGCCATGTTTTACCGCAGGTAAATTCTTGAAGCCCTAACCCACGGAGGATATGTATATAGGGTTTTCCAATAAGAGTGATATGACTGCTTTAAAAAAAACCTTAATTCTTAAGGAAATTCAAATGTTTTTTTATTTAATGTGAAGTACAATCGATGCAATTAAGTTTTGAATATAACACCATTCAAATGGCCTCCACGACTTCTTTTGCAGGGACAAATTCGACGAACCCAATTTTTTGAAGAAAATCATCTTCTTCGAAGAGACTCACTTTCATCTGAATGGTACGGTAAATAAAAAGAAATTGTCGATTCTGGTGCGAATAAAATCCACAAATTAATCATGAACAACCATTACATTCACCCAAATTGACAGTTTGGTGTGGTTTTTGGTCTGGTGGAATCATTGGTCCGTACCTCTTTCGAAATGAAGCTGGTAGCACCGCTACTGTCAATGGAGAGCGGTATAGATCGATGATAACCAACTTTTTATGGCCACAACTGGAAGAAATTGATCTTAACAACATCTGGTTCCAACAAGACGGTGCTACGTGTCACACAGCACGTGCAACTACCGAATTTTTGACCATTTTAATGATGTTATATTCAGAGCTTAATTGTATCGATTATACTTCACATTAAATAAAAATCATTTGAATTTCCTTAACAATTAGTGTTTTTTTAAAGCAGTTATATCACTCTTATTGGAAAACCCTATATACTTGGATGGTGGTTTTATTTAGTGGTGTTCACTAAAAGGTTTTATCTTTAGTGTATTTCGGTTTCAGTTAAGTTTTCAACCTAATATTATACTTAGGTATTTAACGTGAGTAGAGGCAGTCATCTCTGTGCCTTTAATGAAGGAAGATTTAAGTGATAGTTGTTTTCACCTCCTGCTGAAAATTAGTATTTCCGTTTTAGTTGAGTTCCTGTCCTACCTGCTAAGTTTACATCATTTACCTAGTATCTGTAGTGCATTTTAAGTAGATTACTTAGAATTTGGAAGTGTTTCCCTACCGCTGTGAGGGTGATGTCGCACATATAAACTACAAAACCACAATCAGTGTTCCTCAATTGCCGGAGTAACGTGTTTAGTGTATTTATAGTGAGACAGTGAGGCGGTGAGACGCATAACAGACTTAATGTTACCATTAGATAACAATAGACTCGATCACTAACAGCGGTTGCCTTTAATGTTTATAGTTTACCGTTGCATTGCTTGAATTGTGGGATTCAGTTCTATGGTATACACAAAAAGGAATAATTCATGAAATAATATAATGCACTCTAATCCAACTTATTTGCTTTGAATTCTAGAAAATAAATTCCCAGTCAGGTTCTGCAATAAATCTAAATATCATTATGTAATTATGCACCAATAACGTACGCCAGGTTACAACACCTTCAAAAGCCCATCATACCAACTGAGTTGAGTTGAGATGCCCCGAATGTGATGCCCAACAGCTTTAATTAAATATATTCTGCAACATGTGTTATTTGCATTGTTACATATTCTCGCCGCAGTAGGTCGCTCAGCGCGATAAGGCCTACAGCCACAAAAGGCATGCATTTGTACATATAAACCGATTTTTTTCTTTTTATTATATGCTCGGGTTATTAAAATTGCCGTTGAAACCATTTCAAATGCAGTAGCAATTGTTACCGCTACCTTTTGTTGCGATTGCTTAGAGACAATTTCAGCAGGCTCCTTCTGCTTTGTGTGAGTGTGTTTGTGTGGTGTGCCAGCAACTCCTACAGCAAAATAAATAAATAAATATGAATAACTAATAATAGATGTAGTGCGCAGCGGACATAAAATTGGGATGGCTGCGGTTGTTTGGGTGCTAGCACAACGTCTGTGTGTGTGTGTGTGTGTTTGTCTTGCCAGCAATGGACTATGCAACGGACACTGACTGCTGATCATAATCCGCACAGCTGTGTGGCAGCAGCATTTTGACTATTAGCCACGGTAATAATGGCTACAGCTGCTACTGCTACCATTACGAGGCGAGCTCATACGAACGCCATCGAACGCCAAGCACGCCAATGCTAATGGACTAATGGGCTGTGTTGTGTGTGCCTACTGCACTTTTGTTGAATTCCTGCTTTGAAGGACATCTTGATGCTGTCGCATTGCATTTATTTGTATATGTTGGTGTTGTTTTATTGGCATAACTGTTGTAGAGCGCGCCCAAAAACCTAGAAAACTTGTATAGCACTCATACAGCACAGTAGCGCCACACACAAGGCGCGTATATTTTTTTATTTGCCCATACATATTTTCTTTTGTATTTACCCAGCAAACCGTAAGTGCCATAGAGACAGGTTTTTGTTTAGAGTTTCCCGATCATTGATAGTATTTTCCGGTGTGATTTTAAACTCCCAAAGAGCTCTTTAAGCATTAAAGAATATGGTAGGCGCTTCGTGAGGCCTATCGCTTGGCCTCCTTCATAGGTGTTACATGGCGGTAGTCCAGCCAATCTTGTTCTAATTTGCAATCCTACAGGATACCATTAGAGCGAATACAGCTGCACGCTGCACTCTGCACCACAGAAGCGCTAAAGACTACTCTAACATCTGCACTTGAAAGGTTACTCAACCTGCCAACCAATCGACAATGCTGTGGACGATTTTACAGCGAAATCCGCTATGAAATTGGTGGTATAACTCAATAAGTGATAGAATGGTGAACAAAATAGGTCATATACCGGCAAACTTTATCTGGGTGTGAAGTTTTAAAGCCACATTAAAAGTAGGCGGGCGGAACAGGAATAATTGGCGGACCAACAGAAGAATTTAAAAAAATCTGCACACCCTAAAAAAGTGATTGATGGAGTGGGCGCTTCAAACTTTCTGAGTAGAACAGTATTTTCCAAGCGAAGTTGTTCTATGCACTAGGCTAGCTTCTGGATTAGATAACAAAACAGGAAACCACATGGAAAACATCATAATATTCGTTTATATCCAAGCAACGATTAAAGCAATAATTTCACAACGTAGTGCGTCGGAAAATTTCTTTAGAGGCAGGAAGGCAGTAGAAAATGCGGCCCTATAACATATATGCTGGGTTTCAAGCCACGATGGTATTGTGGGAATCGAAATAGTTGATAAGATTGCCAAAAATGCCATTCGTCTGGCACTGGTTCAGTAGTACATGAAATACAAAAGCCACTAAAGATGCTATACTATGAAATTTCTGCGAAGGCTTAAACCTGGAACGTGGTATCTTCAAGACCGCCAAGATCATATATAATGACAGAAAAGGAAAGTACATCTAGTTTTTACCTATATAGTCTCGAAAGGAATGCAGGATAGTTGTTGGCCTAGTGAAAGATCACAATCTACTGATCTCTCACGCATACAGAATTGGAGACCTAGATGAATTGTCAAAATTGGGTATCAAGACTCTCTTAAACTTCGCGACGACTTCTTTAGTCGTCCTAACCTAATATAACCTAAATAGAGGGACTAAGAGGATTCCACATAGACACATAAGACACGTTCCTTATGATGCTACAAAGAGTAAAAAATAAATGTTCTCAAGGCTGGAGACCTTTTCGTACAGTTCCGAGATTGTTCATTCGCAGTCTTGCAAACGCAAGATACCTAATCAAAAAACGCATAGATGATTGAATTATTTGTTCTAAACCGTCGAAATCCTGAAAATTCAAAATCTAACCGCTTGAATTCTCAACGAGAAGTATCCGATCAAAACTTCCACTAAGTATGCTTCCCGTAATAGCCGTTTCCCTCTCTAAGTAAATGGTATCCTGTTTCACAGAAACCCCATTTCAAAATAGTGTATCCACCGCCTCCTTAATAGCACCTACTTCCACCTGAAAAGGTCGGCAATGGTCTGATAGATAATTATTAGCAGAAGACTCAAGCTCCCACGCATCCGTCAAGCTTAGACCCATCCGTGAAGAAGTTAAGTGCTACTTTTTCCAGCGGTTATTTTTCTCTCCAGTGCTCGCGTAAGGAGATTATGGTGGAGAAGGATCCCATCGGCGCCAGCTGGGATATATTGCAATCCAAGCAAATGGGCTTGGAATAAATACGGAACCTTACAAAAAGTTTTGCAGCGATACGCAGGCATTGAACTACATATGGTGTCATCCCTTTCCCCACAAAGGTAAGAGTAAGTTATTTGCACGGCACCCCTGCAGAATTTTGTAGCTGCGCTAGATGGCATCGACCATGAGGTCACAAGAACTTGAAGAGTTTAAACTAGTTAATCGCCCAAGTCAAGAGGCAGTTAGTCAGAAGGTCCGTGAATTCGCAGGAGAGCATCGGAGAGAATTTTCAGTGACTCTTTAGCGCTTATAGTCCAGTTTTCCACCTCATTTATTGAATTTTCTAAAGAAGTTTGGTTTCTTGCTAGAAATCGCTACCACAGAAGGTTCCTCATAAAGATATTTTTGATCTCCTGACATATCAATTCCTGATCCCACTTTATAGATAATCCAGTCAGAAGGTAGTTTGCTTATTCGAGCTTGTTAAAAATACGTGTGATTGATTTTCTCAGCTTTTACAACTCTGTAGTCCCCCAGAAAATTTTCGCTTGTGTTCTACGGAGTTCTCAAATGGAAAGGCGTTTCAAGTGCTTTCTTACAGGCAGCTGAAAGCAACGATAAGGTAATTCAATGCTGCGGCAGAGCGAACGAAGTTCATCGTCGGAGCAACAGTTAGAACTACTCGAACTTTCCTGCAGTATACCGCTCAGTCTGTATCCCACGGGTACCTGAATGGTTTTCTGCAAATTTATGGCGAACGTAAACCGCCCTTACCTAACCTAACCTAGCTTAATAAAATACTCCATGTTACAACACCCCGAAATGTACAGCATTGTCTACTTTTTGATGCAAAAAAAAATCGAACTTACTAATTTACAGTTATATGAAAAAATTTTATTTTTATTTGTGTACTTGCTTAAAACAAAGTCCTAACTTCGCCTAGAAAACTTCGCAAACCTCATAAAATATTTTTGTTTTCATGTACACAGTACTGAATTGAAATAAAGAGCGCTCCGAGAATGTTACAATAATAGCGAGAGGACAAACAGCTGCACAGAAAGAGCTGTGTAGTCGAACGCTTTGAGCAGTCTTTTCTTCGCAGTACTCTTCAAATGGTTGACTGGGAAGGAAATTCTGTTGTTGTTGTGGTTGTTGTTGTTGGTTTGTGATATTTTTTTGTTCCATACTTAAATGGGCCAGAGTACCGCGTGCATGAATTTTATTTAGTTGCAGTTTTTAAGCTGCATTAGAGCAAAGCTGATGAGGCACAGTAATTTTTTTTTTTTTTTTTTTGTAAATTGTTTTGTTTAAATATTTTTTTTTTATTATTATTCTTTTAATTTTCCATCTTTATTTCTTATTTTTTCAATTTGGTTCAGTTAATTTTGTTTTTCCTTGGTGCGCATTCATTTCGAGGCGCCAAAGGCAGTAGCAAAAACGCGCACAAATGTGCAAATTTAACACTCTCGCACTCACGAGTCGGCGGTCGATCGGTCGGTGGGTCGGCGGTAGGTAGTGTGGCTCCGACTCTGACTCTGGCTCTGGCGAGGGCGATGGCAGTAGCTGTAGCGGATGATGACGGTGCTGGCACTTACTAAGTAGTTAGTTGGAAAACTATGTTTACGAGCATCGCCACCAACTCGGGACTCTCAATGCACGCGCCCTCACGCCTGCATTGGCAGTAGCTTAATTTTCTTTCAATAACATGACCGACAAGGCGTGCGGCGCCGCCACACCCAAAAAATGCTAACACCACGAAGCTGGCAAGATGTTCAATGCTGTGCAATGCTGTGCTGTGCTGTACTGCTCCAGCTGAAACTGATCGAGTGACCAAAACGGCTGCTGGCCGATGGCGCATAGCAACATTTATATATACATATGCATGCATATATTGGTACTGAAACGGGAGCTAGTTGCGGTTTATTACGAAGAGAAGCAATATACATATATTATATTAAATTCGCTAATTCACTCATATATACATACATATATACTTACAAATATTTGGTAGACAAATACAAAAAAAAAAGGTAAGTAAAATATGACACAACTTTTAAAATACTCAACATATTTTGTCGTCCCCAAACAGCCACCGTCGACGAAATGAAATGCGCGACGCTCAAGAAACGCCCCACATCGTTTAAATGAAATACAAAACTACTCTCGGATTAGTGTTTAACCATTCATATATACATATATACATATATATAGATGTTTTCCAAATCTTTACGCAATCGCCACAAATTTAATCAAGGATTTTGAAGTGAAAAAAAATTGGTTTCTCAATAAAAAAAAAGTTAGTAGCATTTGAATGCTTTACATTTGGCCCAATTTGCTGCCCACCCACCAGCCCGCCAGCTATCAGCCGTTCAGCGCACACCACCACCACCACCACCATCACTCGTACCACAAAAACCGTTAATGAAACAATTACCCGGTGGTTGCCTGTTGGTTGGTCGGCTTAGCGAATTTGCAAATTTATGTATACCCGAAGGACATCACGCGCTCCTCATTGATCCACGAAGACCCACATCACCGTCTGCCAGCATCCATTTCATAGTTGAATGGCTGAAATCCCTTCTTCTTCGAACATCGATGCAGCGTAGTATTGCACATCTTGCGCTTTATTGCAATTTTTTATTTTTATTTTTTGCCTCCATCCTCGTGTATTATGTGTAATGGCAAGTCTTCTAGCTTTAGGATTTACATACTTTTCATTTGACTATTTGTTACACATTTTGTTGTTTTTTGCTTCATTTTACTGCAGTGTGCAATTCCTTCTTTTTTTATGTCTGCAATTATATTTTCCTTTTTATTGTTTAGTGTTTCCTCCTTTGGTATGTATCTGTCTGTTTATGGTCACTTGAACTCTGTATTTCGTACACATTTGAACTCATTCGAGTCGTTTTATGATCCTACTTTTTTTTTTTTTTTTTTTTGTAAACATTATATTTTTCACAACTGAGCGGGAGAGACAATGTTCATTTACTTTATTACGGGTCTTAGAATTATTGTTTGGTCATTCAAATTTTAAAATATGTGTAGGGAAAGGAGTATGGAGACATACCAGTCACCAAGAGCGATTCTTATGCGAATTACTAAGGAAACACATAACTTCTCATTTAGAGTTGTCAGTTTAGAGTCTTCCTATTGGCAATTAGTAATTGTATTCTGGCCGAATGTGGAACTTAATAAAAAAATTGACTTAAAGCGATTTCGGTTCGTACACAGAATCTTCGCGAATCCTCAAGTTTCTTCATTAAGCTCAAGTGGACGATTTTTGCACCCAGTTAGGCTAGTTGCAACTGACATCTTCTAGATTATGATAGTAACTACTTAGCTAATTAAGGTCAAATAGCTTATGTTACAAAAATCGTTATGCCTGATAGGTCCTACCAACGAGTATTACTAGTGAAGATAATTTTCAAAAAATATTATCACCCACCAGTCATTACCGCCCATTTCATCACATTTGACCATATTTTCACTCAACATATCTAAGTCAACACATGCAGTAGTGCTCCCAATTTCACATTTCAATTCCAAAATGTGGACTCGAACACAGGCCTTTCGAATTGCAGTACACAATGCTAACTACTCGGCTATTGCGCCCGTCATTTACACAAGTTTAGTTATCGCTAAATTCCCATTCCTAGTTACAAACAGCTGACAGTTATCACATGAAACAGCTGTTGACTTGAAACAATGTTGGCATCGGTCAGTCACTTTTAATTACTTGGCTTTTATTTTAAATTGTTTCGATTTTTTGTATAAAACTTTGTTGCTCTCTAGATAAGTTTATTAAGTAATTTTAGCTTTCCGAACATAATGGACAATTCGAAATTTTATTATTTTATTTATTACAAAATGGTTAAATTCGAAAGTCTTGTTTGGAATTAAATTTAATATTTCCCTTTTTTCGAAATTTAAATTATCTCTTGAAATCCAAAAATATTTATTTTCGGGTTTAACACTTTAGACATGAAAATTAATTTTATTTTGAGTTCATTGTATAATTTCGGTGGGTAGGAAAAGAAAATAATACGCAAGCAACGCAACATTGTTTTTTTTATTTATTTACGGCAAAGTGAAATCCTTGAAATCCTTTCATTCTTCGCACATTGACTTTTTTCTCGTCTTCTACACTGCGTACGCAAAGCACTCGGCTGGTAATGGGAATAAGTAGACCTAGGGCTAGTTTCCTTTTACTCCCAGACGTATTTATTCGACGGACAGCGCGAATTCAGCTATTATAATTTCCGCCAAGACACTTATGAACTCTGTGAATGAGTTTTGCCTCCGTTCAAGTTAAGAACTGATTGTCCAACAATTTCCAACTGACATCATTAGAAATCGGAAAACCATTTTTCTACAATTTTTTATTCGTCCGACTTAACTCACTTCCCTCCTGGCTGGCTTGGGCTGCTGCCACCAACGACTGCCTCAGACCCTTCAGCAGCTTCGAATGTCACTTAAAGTAACAGTATCATGGAGGAACAATTAAGGCCCTGAAATATTTCCAGCGTAGAACGTACCACTCAATTATTATAGGGCAGCGTGGATAGTCAGCCAAACCAAACTTGCATTCTTTTAGTTGAATAGAGCCGGCATTTACCCCTGAAAAATCATCTCCACTAGCTAGGTAGAGTGGAACCGGCTGAGCGTAGAGCATATGCAGAAGATAATGAAATACTGGAGTACTACCAGTGAAAGTGAGCTGTCATATCTTTCACAATGCTCCCAGCTCCAACCTTGCGGACGTGTGCACACATGGTTGACTGAAAATATAACAGTTCATAAAATCTAGTGAACTGCTCACAAAAGCATAGTTGGGCTACGCGAGAGAAGACTCTTGAGCCTACTTAATGGCTTAAGGACGGCCGATTGCGGTCAGATCCTCAAGCTCCATTTCAACCAACCAATCAACCCAATATTATTCTGAGTCCATGCTTCTTTCATCAGCATCTAACTATTGGAAGGCTCATAGTGAACAATATTCCATATAATGCGATTCATCGACGTCCTTACGCAATCTTTACTTGCTAAGATATCGAGCCTTAAGGCGAGCCTTGAAGTATATCTAATCAGTGGCTAATATTCTTCGGCTCCTTCCAACTATTACGCTGAAATTAAGTTCTTTCGACGAACAACGACTGCAAGACTCTTATTATAACGGTCATAATATATAAAAACTGTAGAATGATTACAAAGTCGGATATGTCACTACCTTCCTTTTTTTTGGAAGTGCATTTTTTAAACTTGATTCCGAAGCAAACTCGATATAACAAATGAAAGTTGTCATCGTCCACATGTCTGAACTGCAGAACATAAATGATGAGTTATGATTATCAACAGTGGTGTCGGTCTCAAAATGTGAATGCGCTGACTGTTTGTTTCATGATCCATTCGAAGTCTGAGGATTAAGACATATATTAAGTTTTTTGTCTTGTGAAAGATTACTCTAACATTCCGCTGGAAAAGTTCAACGAAAAAACCTATCTAGCCAGAAACCTTGGCTTCGTACGTTTCGGAGAGATCCTTTTTAATTCTGAACCCTCTTCAATTGTTATTCAGCATCACACAGACATATAAGATATATGGAGATACCAAACTGAGACATACTGTGCATATCAGAATAAAAGTCAGATTATTTTCAAGCTGTTAACGGAGATTTGGAAATCGACGAAGCACCGTTTTGTTAGCAAATTTTTTCTCACGAATATCTTTCAATATGTCACACATGTCCACTATGGCAAGATCTGATCAGTTCATTGATTTTGGGCACTAAAATTCCACACTGTATGCCAGATAAGGCGTTATAGGTGATAATAGCAGATCTATTTCACAATACTTGTAGCAGATATTGGGGGTCTCTTCCTATAGATTTGATAGATCAAACTTAGACTCGAATCATTAGGTATACAACTATCCGATCGGATTTCAAACCGAACTAACCTTCACCTTATCCGCCGCCAGCCGCTCGGAGGCTACTTAGAATAAACTAGAGATCTCGCCATCTTTTCAGCGGTTGTAAAGCACCTCCTATACAATACATAACCTTTAAATCTTATATAAGTTCCAAGCTAGAGTAATTTATATAGTTTCTACTCCGTTTGGTAATTAATAAAGCAGAAATAGTTAGTGAAATTGAAGCAAAAATTAAAACGCAAAAAAAAATAAAAGCAAATTTATTATAAACATTTTAAATTTTGATAACAACCCGATGCTTAGAATTAGTCCGTATCTTTTTTGCACACTGCTTAAAAGCCAATTGAAAAAGCTTTCTTCCAAATACTTCTTGAAAGCCAACCAAAAAAATTCTATACAAATAAAAAAACAAAATAAAAACAGTCTGTAATTCGTCTCAGCGCAAATTACAGATTAGACGATTGCAGAAGCGCTAAAAGCCGAAAAATAAAAACAGAATAGAACAAAAAATTGAAAATAAATATAAACAACCTCTAATACATCATTCAAATCGAGCATTTCGACACAATCGATGACCGACTGTCCGTAGCTTCGTTGGCGCATCGATGAGTTACGAGCATGCCCACTAAACAGACAGCCGGTCGTTGAGGCAGCTGAGTTGAGTAGCAAGCAACAAAGCAATGCAACAACAACCGACCATTCGACCGACATATGATGAGTTTAGTACTACTATATACCAGTGGTATGCTGCATATTTACTGTTGCAACAGTAGCGCCGCGGGCGATGAATTGCTTTTCCGCTTTTATTTTGATGTTTAAACTTTTTACTGTAATTTTCGCGGTTTCTGTTTGTGGCAGCACTTTTTCCACCGCCGCTGCTGCTGATGTTGCCACAAAATTATTGCTTACACGATAACGCGAGTCAACGTGCACGGCACGAGCAATTGCTGCACCGCTGCCGCTTCAACGATTTCAACGCGGCAAATGTGGGCTGGCGAAGGTAAGCGTGTGGGCACGGTGACGAGCGGGAATGTGGACGAGGGCGGCGAAATGGGCAATAGGCGAATTTTATGGCCATTTGCAGGCAGTTTGTGGTCGAGTAGCTATACTGTACATACATAGTTACATATTGGTTTTATTGTTGCTGGTTTAACTCATGCATTTGCTACAGCAGAAGAAAAGAAGAATGTAGCGTGCAGGCGAATTCTGGAGCGTTTCCGCTTCAGGTTGGTAAATGTGGCGAATGTGCATTTATAGTTGCCACACACACACACACACTAACAAAATCTACCAATCAATTGGGTAACCGCATCAATTGGCCAACTTTTGTTGAGTTTTTTTTTAAATATTTTTTTTAATATATTTTTTTTTAATTTACTTCATTGATGTGCCTAATTCTTATATTGGCAGACACGCGCGTGCCTTTGCGTCATCCGAAAACACCGTTGGTCATGTTGGGTTGTGCTCTGTGGCAGGACGGGCTGACTGGCTGGCAGCCTGGCTGTCAGATTGTCAGTTCGTCTTTTTTATCGCAACTAATTCAGCAACTTCCTGGCTCGCCGATGCAGCTGCTCTTCTTCCACTGCTATTACTGTTGCTGCTGCTGCTTTAAGATTTTACCCCTCAGTCTCCTCAGCCTAATGTATTGCCTCTTGTATTTTTCAACGTAATCGACCACGTTGGATTTCGCGCTGGCTCTGCTTGGTGGCTGGATTGCTTAGTTGCTTGGTTATTGGTTGTTGGTTATTGGTTCTTGGTTGGCCTGCGCGTCGCTGGGTCGATGTGTTGCTAAGGGCAACACGAGAGTAGGTTGGCGAAATGGGCCACTGATTGTTTCTTCGCAATTGCGGCAAATAAACTAGCACCATTACAATCATCATCATCATCATCGGCACCAACAACAACAGCAACAGCAGCATTAGCAACCGACAAAGCAACAACAATAACAACTAACCGTAACGAGTCTAGGATTAGCAGCTGCAACTTGAACTAATACAATTTTGCTGTGCAAATCACAACAAAAACCAAGTCTTTTTGTCTTTATTTTTGTATTTTTATAATTTTTTTGTACTTTTCCGCTCTACAGTTCGATTTTTCTACATTTGCCTTTTTTTGTTCCCTTTACATCTCAAAACTAACAGGAATTTGCCCCAAAGCCAACACAACGGTTCCAGAGTGTTGCTGCGGCCAGAAAGAAAAAAATTGTGGAGGAAAATAGTAAAAAATTCTTAGAAAACGTTTCAGCTGTGATTTACGCGTGCTGCTCCTATTGCTCCTATTGCAACAACCACAATTTTAATGCAACATCAGCCACATTGCCAATCGACATTTGTCGATATATTTGTTGCAACACTGACAGCTGTCGATGTTTTTGTTAGTACGTACTACATACCGTTACGCCATTCCAACATCCCATACAACATAGTTCAATTATTTACTTAGTTCGTGTCGAAATCGTCGAAAAGTGAGAAGAGACCTATTGCAGTGGCAACACTGGTTGAAATTCAAAGCCCGTCGGCTGTGCAATGACAGATATTAGCAAATATTTAACAGTGGAACTGAAATGCTTTCGAGGTATTTAGTTCATATACTACATGTGCATATGTACATATATACATATGTGTACAAGTAAACATATTTATATAATATTCAAATTTGACACTTTTTGCTCAAGGGTGACATCAAGCGAATGTGGCACAAAAGCCTCATACTCCGATGTATGGCTGTTTGTATTTTTTTATTTTCGCCAGTTGTTGTTGCAACCTGTCACTTAGTTTTGACCACTAAGCCGCGGGAAGCTGCGGAAATATTTAAGAAAACGTATCAAAGACTTTAGGAAATGCAAAGAGTTGTAGCTAATATTTCGACTTAGTTGACTTGAGTACCGCTTAAGCGGTTTTAGCCAGTCCGGTACTGCTATATCAAGAAAACAACACATAAATGCTATTGATCTTGCAGGATGGATTGTTCAAGTCTAACTTGATTGTTCTCTGATTTCAGAGAAGAAATGCATGAAACATAAATGGAGACCTCGTTTCAGCTTTCGTACCATATCTTTATTCTTATATAGAGAACCCGTGATTGGCTTTGTCAACTCCGAAGAGATATTTGCGAAAATTCCTAGCAAACATTTAGTCGAACGCTGTTACAAATCAAGCCGTGTACAAATCAGCTACTCCTGTGCAAAACTATGCATATGTAAGCAGGGGAGCACCTCAAGGTAGAGTTATCTCTCCAATGCTCTGCTATCGAACAATTGTCTTGCTTCTGAGTTGGAAATAACTTGAAACGTTGCATACGCCAATGTTAATGCGACTTGATGCAGGGGACTCTTTGAAGACTATTTTAACTTTTTCTTTTCACTAAGATGTATAAAACACTTGCCTCCTCTGAATTGTGTTAGCCTTAGCCTGCTGACCTGGTGGCTTAGTTCTTTACAATAGGCTGAGCTGGTTGCTCAACAATATATATGAAAAGCCCTCAAACTTCCTCTACACATACATATAAAAATGAAATTTACATTTGTTGTGAAACTAACACTTTGTACGAAAGACACACGGTAACCTGAGTTAAGCTCATAAACAAAATTCAAAGATCAGCGATGATTACTATAAGTATTGCACTCTATATCAGACCAATTGAGGGCTCAAATATAATAATAATATTTAATATTTTACCAATGAGCTCAATGAATTAAATGAGTGGAACAATCAACGACTAGACACACAAATCCTTGAAAGTTACAATTCCAAAGGGAAGAATGGAACAATATCTTCGACACTCCACACAACAGTGCATAGGAATGGAATGAATCTCGATGCAAGAGTTGGTGAATGTGTTTTTACAAACCTTTTTATTTTCAACGATATTCAAGTCACTTGGATTGCTTACAACAAATTCCGCTACACTGTCGGCGATCTCTCTTACTTGGATTCCTCGCCACAGGGAAATAGAGAGAAATTTGAAAGAAGACGTACTTACTTACCAAACAAGGCACTACCAAGCAGATTCTTTCTTTATATGCCTTTGCATACAAAATGCTACTCAAAGAATTTACTTTTGAGTATAGAGTATTTGAATTAAGATGGGATGGCACATAGACTACATAGACACTATGCAAACTTAAATGAAATCGGATTGGAAAATGTCAAACTTATACTTACTCACACTAGAGTTCCCCTCTAAGGTAATAAGAGTCTTAAAATACCACTGCTTAATGGATCAATATGCAGCAAGGCTTAAAATTTATTTAAGAAGATGTTTGCTGAAGATGCAAAACTATGGGAGAGATGAGAACGGCTGCCCTGGGCTGAGCTTTATTGCGATATCTGGCAGCTACGATACTTTTCTCGATGGTTTGTCTAATACGAGCAGACGTCAAGGAAAAATTATTTGATATAATTTATAAAGGAATCGAAGGTATGGAAAAATCTCACATCCCAAATGCCAAATAATGCGCTTTTACAGCCTTTTACAGCAAAACGTTTACGTAAGTATGTACGGATTATGAAAGCTTTCAATGTTATATTTTTAGAGGAAATGATGTCGCGGTGTACTTAGATCTGGCCCGTGCATTGATTTTTCCTCTACGACCATGAAACTGTGACAGAAATCATAATAATATTAAACCATCCTCTTCTGGGAATAGTTCAACCTAATGACATCCAAAGAGGTATGACCACATTTTGCCGGCGACAGAGAATTGTCGTGGGTGCAGTTAGAGTTTACCATGTCTCACCCGCAGCGTTTTGTAGGACTACAATCACTTTAGAGATGCAATAAAATCTTAGAATGGCTATCAGAGTATATATAATGGGTTTCTTATGGCCATGGATTGTAGCGGTAAATTCTACTTCCACAACAAGACAGTGTAATCTTATCCGCTTCCATGCGTCGTCGAACACCACAGTAAACTCTGACATCAGGTTTTCAGCTGTTGGTAAAAATAAATTAGGATCACTAATTTCAAACTAAACACTGTACTCTGAACAAAAAGAAACAACATTTTTTAGTGTACTAGCTTTTACAGTAGCAGGGCTAGAGAATGTGAATGACAGGGTTTCCATGGACGCCACAGCACATTAACAATCGATTGAAATTAAAAAAAAGAGACACATTTAGCCAATAACCGTCATATAAGCTTCGCTCGGGAAATGTCATATGCGTCATCATCGTGATGTCATTATTACTGTAATAAGTATTTGAGAATCATGGGCATATGGTAATGAGAGAGAATCAAAGTCATATCGTCCGAACGAAAGAGGCCATAAGAGCTAAAGCCGAGAAGAGCACGCCAACTTTGATCAAATGCCAAGGTTTTGCTTACTTTTGGAGATCCTGTCATAGTACCATGCTCTCTCTGAATCCCCCTATTTTTTGGTAAAGTTATTTAACTTGAAAAATTTATAGGTGCCATTTCCGAAACATCGTCAAGAACACGGTGAGGTATAGTTGCGAATCTTTTTATAACGAAAAAGGAAAAAAGTAAATTTCATGTGCTAATTAAGCTATTTTTCGTAAAAAAAAAAACATCACTGAAAAAAGGAAAGACCTGATAAAAACTGGCCCGGAGGTGGTCAGTGGATTTGAAGGTCAAAGTGGGACTGTCGGGCAACAAGGTCAACGCCACAGTTTTTTGGGATGCACGAGTTGTCATTCACATGGATTACCTTGAAAATGGATTACCTTGATCAACGGCGAATATTAGTCAGAGCTTAAGATAAATTCGATATTGATTTGAAGCAGAAACTACCGCATTTGGCGAACAAAAGTGCTGTTATATTATATCAATGCACGAGTGCATACGTGTGTCTCCATGGCAAAAATTCATGAATTTTGCTACGAACTGCTACTCTATCCAGCATATTCTACCAGTTTTGCCACCTGGGACTATTTCTTCTTTCCAAGCCTGAAGAAATGGCGGTAAGAGATTCATGTGGAATGAAAGAAACAAATGCCTATTTTGAGGGCCTTGAAAACGCCTATTATTTAGATGGAATACAAAATTGGAAAAAGCTGGACTAAATCTATAGAGCTAAGAGGAGACTGTGCTGAGATATAAAACACTTATTTGTCGAAAAAATTTATTTAATTCAATAAGTGCCTGACTAATCAATCAATCAAATCACCCTCGTATAAATATGTTTCTTGTTATATGAACCCTCTTTTTCAAAATCAGAAGGTTCTCTTTACCAACCCCCTCCCCCTTCCTATCACATTTCTTTGTTCGTGGCGGATAATATTAAGTGATGAATTTAAATTCATTTCCAAAGTATTGCGATGATCCATAGTATTGGGTAGAAACAGGAATAAGCTATAGTAAACTAATAGAGAAAATTCTTTGAGTCCGATTTTACTTCCAGTTATTTGCTGTGTACAAGTCTATGGGCCGTAAATGTAGTATAATGCCTAATAATTGTACCAAGAGTTCCGCTTTACTGCGTATTTCTTTTCTATCATGTATGCCATGATCGCCCTAAAGACAACCGTATCGAGCCAATGAGTTACTGGAGGCGTTACTTCCCATTTGGGCTCACCATTCCTTTAAAGGTGTAAAGTGCTTTACCCTATCTTCAAAGTTCGGTTTCCTTACGATTATCCTATCTAAAGTTAATTACTTTCTCCCTGTTTCTAATACTGGTATAGTATAACTTATTAATGGCGGTGTAAAATCGGGTATACCCATCGTCAGCGTAAGTCACAAGATCATCAAAGTAAAAATTTATTCAATTTTAAGGTCCAGTGAAGTGGGGATAGCACACCATTTGCACACCACAGAGACAGATCTGCATAACGCTGAAGCTCACAACGTTAAACTGTGTAAACATCTGAGCAATTAATTTCACATGAGATTCTGAGATGCACAGTTTTGTAAGTACGTTCACTATGGCCCTTAGGTTGATGTTATTAAAATCATCTTCTGTGTCAATGCAGTTTATGAGGGTGTATTTTTTTACCTCGAGAGATTTTTCAATATCAACCATTACCGAGTAAATGAAAATAAACGATGGAAAAAAATTCAGCAGAATTGAAGCACATCATCCAAAAGCATGGCAAGAGAATGTATATAACTAATGCGAGATTAAATGAAACTTAAAATAGCGGAACGGAAATATCTGGGTTTAAACATGCATATATACACACATATGTAGCTTGACTACAGTTTATAGGTATGTATAATTATTTTATGTCAATCTAATCATACACATACATAAATACTCTTAGGAAATCCTAGGAAATAACTCCACTCTTATAGAGATTTTGTAATTATGAACATACTCGCGCATAGATATACATACAGCAATCAATTACATTCAACATTCCAAAGCATCTCCACCCAACGTCTTCAGCATCACATACATAGTCACAGCGAGGAATGTTGTACCGCAAATGACACCTTTCAGGCAAACTCTATTGTAGTCGTGAATGCGGTAGTTGTTATTGTTATTATTATTATTGTCAATGTCGTTCACATTATTTGCAAGAATTCCTTACTTCCTCTTCACATTTGATTTACTTTCATTCCACAGCGGAGCTTTATTTAAAACTACACTCGCTGCAGCAACGGCACAACCTGCTTCGTCCCACGTCCATCCGTCGTACGTCGTCCATGGTTTGTTCGCTGTTCACATTCAATGCAATCTTGTTCTTGTCGCAGAGTTGCAGTCGCCAAGATTCATAGATTTGTGACAGTTTTTGCGCGCATTTGCGGATGGAATGGGATGAGCGCACACGTTGGCTCGTCGGCGCGACGCTGTCAGCAAATTGCTAAATCCTACACACAATACCTCAGCAAGCCCATATACACACAAACACACACACAGGCATGCGCGCGCACGCGTTAGTTGGCTCACAAGCGTAAAACACAATTTATGCCAACGTCATCGTCATCATCGCCGTCAAGCCAAAGGAAATGCCCGTGGATCACTTGCGGCTGGTGGCTAACGGCTGGCGGTGCAAGCTGGAGGAGTACGAATTCCTGTAGTTTCAGTTTTATTTGTGTGCGGATTTGTGTTGCACGTTCTTGGCGTTGCTTTTGGCGCAGTTGAAGCGCATCACATCGCACTTTATGGTTTTGGTATGCGCTTAAGACTGGCAACAGCTCTAATACTCGCTACAACAACAAAAACAACAACAACAATGACTAACAAACAACGGTTTAACTCCAGTTAACTACACCCATGAAATTTGTTGTTACCGATTCCGTTGCGTGGGCTTAAATTATGTTCGAAATGTCATCGTAAGATGCGACATGACAACAAGGGATGACATAAATTTCCACCAACATGCGCCACAGATGGCTCAAGCACGCTGCCTGCAAGTCTTTGGTAGGTACTCGTTTACAGCCTTTGCAGCAACGGCTAAGTTGGCTGACTTCACTGACTGGTTAGATGGTTGGCGCGAAGTGTCTGTGTCTACGGTTTGCCCTCGCTGACAGTGTAACGGGCGGGACGGCGTTGCGGTAGTGATTGCCAAAAATATGCTAAGGCCTTACAGCGCACTTATAGTATCGCGCATAGATCTCGCGAAGAGGGCCAAGACAGCGCAACTATGATTGCCCACTTTTATTTTTTCTGTTGTTGTGCTTGCTAATATTACCGTAGTTTGCGCGCTGAAAGCCCCACACAACCGTTCTTCTGGTAATTTTTTCATTCAATTTCTTTTTTTTTCATTTACTATTGTTGCTTTTGGTTTTTTTTTTTTTTTTGTTATCTTTTTTTATATCTGTTTTTTTGTGCTACAGTTTGATCGTCGCCAAGAAGTTTATGGTCCTATCTAACGTTAGTTGTGCTATTTTTCGCTGCATCTCCGTTGCATACTTTTTATTGGAGTTTTTTGCAGATCGCACAGTGTTTTCAGATAGGTAAATAAGTGAAAAAATTTAAACATTTAGTTTTTTAAATTAATTGACAGTACAATGTACAAGTGTAGTTTGGTAAATAATAAATATAATTTTCAGTTTTTATTGTTCGTTTTGCGTAATTTTCAGTGTGATTCCCTCCAAAATTTTCCTGCGTATACTAGTCGTTTTAAATTTATAAATCTACCCACATTTTCTAGCCGCACAAAAATGTTAGGAATCATTTTTTTAATTAAGCTTCTAAGTGAACTGATTTGCTGTTAATTTCTCTTATGTGAAATAAATTCTAATGCCCCCGTCCCATTAGAACGATTGTTTAGACCACTATTTTTAAAATATTGGAAAAAATTTCGAACTTTTTGAACCATTTCACCGCTTATGTCAAGATTTCAATTGTTATTCCAGCATATTCTATTTGACAGAAGAAAAATACTATACAAACTTCTCTTAACAAGTAACTCAATAAATTTCTATGGTAGTATAAATAATCTTATATTTTATCTGATGAATTTGATTTCTGCAGCAGAGTAGTTTTAAATCACGACGCTTTACAAACTTTTTCTTTCATATCTCGGCAAATTCAAGCGGATGGCGTCCCTCGTGTCGGGAAGAAGGGTAACCATTGAGCTTAATAATAATAATGAACCATTGGAACGATATTCTAAAAAGTGAAAAAGCCTACAGTTTTTGTAAATGGCGTTTCGCCCTATTCTGCACACGCTCTGCACGCAGCTCATTCGCCTTACATTAAACCTAGCTGCTTTGTCTGGTCCTCTTTGAGACCTACCTTCCTAGACATAAATATCTTCATAACTACCAGAACAACAGAAACTGACCTTTACGAAGTGATAACTGTAATAGAAAATCGCTACTTCGTTAAGAATACGCAATGGTCGCCTTCTTAGACATAGAGAGAGCCTTTAACAACATTGAAATAAATATGATTCAGCTACAAGAACTGGTTACGTAAGTAGAACGACTCCTTAGGGAGGTATCTTTTATGAATGGTGGCACTGAATGACTACTCCAACTCTACGTAGAACAAGTGAAACTACTGGCAGGTGATCTCGTGTTGATGGTATCAGCAGAGCTTCCTTCCACAATCAGTGGGATTATGGAATTACTGTCGAACAACGAGCTAGCTAGTCTTACTAAAACGGAGCTGATGGTAATCACAAGTAAACCAGAATACCTTATCTTCATCTACATTCAATCAGCAGCATAACAGTTGCTCTATAAGCATAGCAAGATATCTGGAGGTTGAGCCATCGGGATTAAAGATTAGGGTATATACAGAACTAGTTCATAACACCGTCAAATGTATCAGATAATATCCTCCCAAAATGGGATTTAAACAGTTGTTTGCAGGTGAAGATATTCTCTAGACGTGAATGGGCCAAATGTCCAAAATGGGCTGCAGAGTTGGAAGGGTGAATACTTAAGGAATCTGGACATATTTTACATTTTACACACGTCTACCAAACTCAGCTAGTATCTTCCAATCATAATTACGAAGCATAGAAAGGATCTATTTGAAAAAAATGACTTAGAACTGAGGAGAATCCACACACATCAGTTTGATAATGGTGTTGATCTGGCCCAATTATAATACAAGTATAATGGATTCTGCGCCGACCGATAAGTAATGCAGACAGTGATTATTTCAAAGTTTCAAAAATGGTGGTTTTGGCGTCGAAGATTAAGAGCGTTCTGACCAACCCAAAAAGTTTGAAGATGATGAACTTGAGGCTTCACTTTATCAAGCCCGGTATCTAACGTAAACTGAACTCGTTATCGAATACAATTAATGCATTTGGATCGTATATTTCGCGAAAAACGGCCAGAAATGACCGAAAGGTATGTCACGGTGATTTTGCAAAATGATAACGCTTGGCTCAACGTGGCTTTAATGTTCAAAGACTACCTGGGAACACTGAAACAGGAGATCTTACCTCACTCGTCGAATTCTCCAGACCTTGCCCTTCTGACTACTGGCTTTTTTGAACGGACGCAAAACGCACCGGTTCGGGTCGCTTGATGAAATCGACGAATGCCTCAGTGAGTGGATCGAGGACAGAGAGGACTCATTTTTTCGGTATTCGAAAATTACCAAAGAGATGGGAAAATGTAGCCGCTTTCAACAGACAATGAATGATGTATTTATTTTTTTAATGAAAAACACTTTTGGCACACTAAAATAGGGACCAAAATTATACTTTAATAATAAACTTGAGCTTTACCTCGGTATGAATAAAATCACCTGCGAACCACTATCTTTATCTCGGCATTATCCAACTTCCTAAGGAGGGTTTTTACAGCCTCCTTTACCCATAGCAACTAGGGTTCATCCTTGCACTTAATACTCATGACCCTGCCTGAATTCGGGTATGCATAAGAGTTTCCAATTTTCTCTACCCGTCTTGTGTAATCTGCCACAGCTGAGCGCCACGATTAAGTGCCTCTTGCCCTGAAAATATGTAGTTTTTTCCATCATGTCAGTGTCTCTATATTTCGGTCGCTTAGCTTATTCTGCCGCCTCATTGTTAGCCGAAATTTGTATATTTGACAAGAATCCTTTCCTCGATTCTACTAGCAAATCTTAGCTCAAGGCAACCTTTTCTCCTCATAGCCCGTGTGCTAAGCCACTATTTCCATAAATTTTTCCGAAATTTTTTCTCTTTCAGTTTTTATATTTATTCAACATCGTGCAGAGCGGAAGATACATTTTTTGCCATTGTACACCACTGTAGACCATGCTTTAAATTGTATTTTCCTATGGTAAATCTGTGCCTGGGCCCTGTTAGTCGACAATTGCACGCCACTCTCCCCGAACCATGAGACCGAAGCGATGCGCCAGTACGATGTTGACAATACGGATGTACCCCAGCGAGAGCGCAGACTTTTACATCGTCGTTGCAGCTGCAGTTCGTACAATGTAACTGTGTTATGTTGTCATGCTGAGGTTGTTATAGCGGATGCAGCCAAATCAAATTCCCTCCAAAGGTGTCTTGGCCATTCAAGCGCAAGCGCCACACTGTAACTGCCTTTTTTGCACCAGAAAGTGTAGCTGCAACTAAGCTGGCGCGTGGCATTCGTGTGCTGGCTCTGCTGACAAGGTAAAGGCAAAGCAGGAAAACGGTGAAGCGAAGGGCGAGCAGGCGACGACAGGCATTTTGGTAAACTGGCGAATTGACGGTCGGACAATGTAATGACAGGCATACGTATTTGTAAGTATATATGTCTGTAGATACAAACAGGCAAATGTATGTATACCACCTTGGCACAACGGATGAGCACTAAATCGGGCACAACAACGCGCTGCGATGACGACGACTATGACTTGGTTTTCTGGGAGAATTGCATCAACGCAAATTGAATGCAAATGAAAGTCAAGCCAAATGAACATAAACACAAAACACAACAACAAATATGGTAGGAGAAGAAAAAATCCAACACAACAACAGCAGCAACGACAAATTCAGCGCTCGACACAATCGAAAATTCTTCAAATGCAACTAGAGCTTTTTTATTTTATTTTATTTTATTTTCTTGTTTCCTTCAAATTGCGCATCGGTAGCAGCTCGCCCCTCTCCGCCGCTTTTCCCCTCTTTTACCATCACAATTTACTGTTATTGTTATTATATCTTCAACGCTGTGTCGCGTATTGCACCGCCCGCCCAGCTCCGCTCTGCTAGAGTCCACGTTCACTGGCCTGGCGTCTCGTCTGGGCTCGTCGCGTGTACGTAAATACTCGCACTTGAAGCTGCACTTAGCCGCCTCGTAAATGGTCTTCATTAGCAATTGCAATTGGCCGGGATCAAGGAAGAAATCAACAGCGTCATAAAAAATATCCAACGCTCAAGGTGCTGTGGCACTTCATAGAGAAGCAGCATACAGTACTTACCGCTGCCACCCCTCCCACTTTATCTCTTTGCCAACAACAATGTTGCTGTTACTTTTCTTCTAATAGGCTTTGTATATCATTTTTTTTTTCTTGCGTTTTTCCATACACTTCTTCTCCGTCTTCCTCTTCATCTCAATTTTTTCTGAAGTTATTTGCATTTGTTGTCTTCAATTGTTGTAATGACACCAAGCGCGGTGTGTGTGTGTGTGCGAGTTTATCTGCTTTTCTGTTAGCCTTTCTTAATATCGTTTTTTCTCGCTGTTGTTGTTGTTGTTAGCTTGCCTTTGTTGTGCACTTTGATTGAAACAGATCCGCTTAATGAACGTGAAATCGCCTTCAAGTAAACGTGAAGCGTTCGAAATTTGAAAGTAAAGTAAAGTAAAGTGAAGTTAAGTAAGCGGACTGACACGACACGACACGACACAGCGCCAAGCGACGCCATAAACAAAAAACGTCAAGCAAACGGCAAGCCTCACGTTAGCATTCAAATTGGATGCTCATTGGCATGTGCCAATGCGTTCTTCGGACGTCAGCTGATTTGATAGCATTGAAATGTGTAATAAATAGGATAAGAGTTTTTCAAATCATTACTTCATGATAAATTATAGAGTAGCACATCTCTTCCGAATTATTTACAATGCAAATATGTCGGTATGTATGTGGTAGTAAAAATTTTAATTGTTTTACAACTTTCTTATGAGAACACCATGAGGCGGTTGTTAGTAGATTAGTTAGTTAGAAATGATTGCTAAGTTGAGAACAGCGACACAAATAAGCCAAAATTGACCTCTTGAGATATCACGAATATTAATCTAACCTTTTTGCCCCTTTTTCCATTCACTTGGACTCGTCTAAAGAACGGGGTACTTAACCGTATAATCGTTCGTCTATTGTCTTTGTCGAAACTCGTATTATTACTGTCTTCTCTTTATATAGAGTACTTAATTTGACATGGTCAATGCTAGGAGTTCAGGTAATATCCATTACCAAGAGACGTAGTGGGGTAATTTTCAATTTACTGATCTAATCTCTCTTCCTGTTGTGCTGCCACATAGTAATACTGACTCGCTTCTATACGACTATTGACCCAGTGAAAAAATAACTTAGGTCCTCAAATCATTCAGTATGGTTTCTCCTTCTTCTTTGGCGTAGGCATCGCTTACGCAATTATAGCCGCATCAACAAAGCGCGACACTCATTTCTTCTCTTTGCTCTTTGGTTCCAGTTGGAAATACCAAGTGAAACCAAGTCGCTCTCTGCCTGATCCTTCCAAGGGAGTAGAGGGCTTCCTTTTCTTCTGCTTCTATCAGCGGGTACTCCATCGAATGCTTTCAAAGCTGTCTGACCTAGACATAAACTAGCCAGAATAGCCGCTGTCTCTTGATTCCCTGAACTATGTCAATGCCGTCGTATATTCGTCGGCGATATTCACCATTGCCACCACGTAAAGGATTACAAATCTACCGAAAAAATTTTCTCTCAAAAACTCTAAAGCCGACTCATCAGGACGGGGCCATGTGTAGAAGTTCACGCAGGTGGAGGAAGTTTTTGACAGCCATTCACCTGGGAGTGGCGAGAATCGATTCCTTTACATATGGTTTAAACAGCTTACGACTTCTGGGTTTAGACCAAGTATCCTGTGGGTAGCTAACAAACATCTGTTTAGAGGCGATCTAAAGTAAGAAGGTGAATCTCCTGCCTCTCTCTCAGATGCAGAGCTGGGTCGAAAATTGTTTAGGAAGAATATATATATATTTAGTTGTTGTATACTCGTGTCATTTGCTATCACCCCTTCTGAGAAATACAGATGTAACCACCAAAATATTCCCAAAATTGATTTTCGGCGCACTTTGTTGGATAAAAATCCGGATCGTTCCGGTATAAAGGCGTAGCTGTTCCAGGAACTACTGGATTTTAATAGAGTACCTTCAATAGTATAGTATTTCTGCCTCGACTTGCCTAAGCGTTAACTTTTGGGTGCTTAGATGAAGGGTCGTAAGGAGTATCAGCGCTTGACTCATCTATTTGTTTTGATAATAAATTAATTGTGACGATCTGGCGATTATAGTGAATGACAATTTTCTCCAATTTCATGCAAGGCGGACTAAGGCTGGTAGAAAAGTGAACCACTGCCGCTGACTTAGGCATCAACCCACAAAAGACAGAGCTTTTTCTCTTTACCAAGAAATATAAGTCGCCAAACTTACTAACCCGAGAGCTTTCAGGAACGAGACTGCCAATACAGGTCATAACTTCTCTACGTAGTAGAGGACAGCACTTAAATATATTCATGGAACATTGTGGACCACATGAAATTTACACTATTTTGATCAACTTCCCACGAAACAAGTCTCTGCATGGAACTACTGCGTTAACTTCACTGACTTAACAAATGACTGCAAAGTGGTTATTCCTCATAGGAACGAAAGCGAAAGAGTCAAAACTAAGCAACAGGGTCGGTGGTGGAATATACTCAAAGGAACTTTGAATTAACAAATCATTTCAATGATGCTCTCACTTAATCGTATCTATATCTTCTCTTCTCACTAAAAGCCAGGGAATCAGTCACATTTAAATGGTAAAGAATTCCTATAGAAGTGCTCTCTGTATCTATAAGTAGTATAGGTGCCAAGGCGCAGTAGTGGTAAAATTGCTCAAGAGCTTGAAATGAATGGCACTTCACTTACACCTTCACCATCATAGAAAACTCTGATTCTTGCCGCTATTCACTTATAAGCTTATTATAAGATAGTTATTCATCGCAGATGATAACTTAAGATGGAAAAGTCTAAATTGTTGCAATGTGACTAGGGCTGAAATGGAAGAAAAGTAGGTCGAGAGAACTTACCTCGCTAAATAGAAGGAATATATTTACAATTATGTGACTTCTATTAGGAAAGCAAGCAGAGAGACTGGACGTTCGACTTCTCCAGAAGTTGTGGAGAGGAGGAAGAACCTGAAACGTTAAGGAGCAACCTTTTCAAATTCCCCGCACTTTGGAGAAGTAAGTTGAAGTCTTTTTGGGTGGCAACCATTAGAAATTTGAATGATATACGGAGTGCACAGTAAGTCGATTTCACTGTTCGGTTAACTCAACACATGCGCTGATGCCCAGCAGAGTGTTTGGCCCCTGGAGCAATCGAATAGATCATGACTAAAGCCAATAAAGACTGACCTTTTTTCTCTTATAGCCTTTTGGTTTCCATTTTTAATAATACAATCACTAACGACTTCGTACTATGGTAAAGTAATGATTTAAAGCAAAATTGACGATCTAAGTAAATATGAATTTTCATTTTGTATGTTCCATCTTGCCGATGTATTTTTATGAGAAGCTTTCATTTCATGCCAGAAGTACACTCGAAGGGCCTGACATTCCCTGCCGAGGAACAACCGCAATTAGAAAAAATAGGTTTTCTATAATTTGGATGTTGCTCGAACCTGGACTCGAGTGAAGTACTCTGCGCTAAACTACACTCCTGAATTGTGGCATACTACTTTGAGGCAGTCAGGAATACCCAGATTTTTGCTACTAAGTTCGCGTGGTATGGTATATTCAAGATCACATGAAGCGCTGTGTTGATTTTAAAGCTCCGGTTATGCTGATCATAGAGAATCTGAAGACTCTTTCCAGCCTTTTATAGAAAAGAAAAATGGCTTAACGATCACAATGAAGATCCCCAAGTATAGTACAATATCCTATTACATGCATAAAGTGCTGCTGATGCCTTTTTGGTTCGATCCTTTGACACTACTCCTAAGTGCTTACTTTTAGCACAAAGTTAGCTCTGGATACTCTTAAGCAAATGCTTACAAAAAAGATGAGCTAATAGTGTAATAACCAACCAAACCAAATTACTTCGCAACACACAAATATCCACTCCAACAGCAAAGCCTGCAAACTTACCCGTTACATTACAGTAAACCACATTAACAACATTCTGGCCCAAAAGTAACGCGTCACTTCACAAAGTCACTCGTAGTTAAGTCTAACTTTAAATAAATATGCTTACATGAGCGAAAACATAAATACATATAGCCATACATACATACATTTGTTACAAATATACAAACAATTCACCCGAGCATGCAAGTAGTTCACCTCTTCCTTGTCATTAAATTTGTTTAAATTGCTGAAAATTCTTTGGTTTGAACGCAGCTGGGCACTGCGCGCTTATGAAGGCGGCAACACACGGCAATCCGAAGTGATGTTAAGTTGAGTATTAGATGCCGTTATATACATACATATGTAGGTACATATGTTTATGTTGTTCTTTTAGCTTCTCTTGTTGGTGCATTTGTTGCTTGAAAAAGTGCAAATGGCCAACTGGGGTGGAGCATTCAGCGAATTTTACGATCGCCAAGTAGCTGCGCACCACATATATCGCATATGTGTGAGAGAAGGTGTTTGCCCGTTGACGGTTCGCGACTTGTGTTTACATTAAACTGTAAATTGCATACATACATACACACACTTTTGGTCACTTTTCGTAAGGTATCCACTACTTAAAATATGTATTTAGTTGGCTCCTCAGCAGTTATTTTTTGTTGTTGTTAGTAATTTGTTGATGGGCGCGTGCACGTCACTGCTGACCGAGCGTAGTTGTGGGTGCGCAGTGTTGATTTGACACCGTGCATGGCTGGGCGGTGCGGCTAATGATGGTACGAATGTGTACATACATACGCACATACATATTGACATATAATATACACATATGTGCATGCATAGTTGGCATGACAGTTAGATATGCAAACATTTATGCTTGTGCCCAGTCTTTGCTATTTATATATACTCCTACATACATACATATGTATGTATAGTTGCCAATATATATGCTGGAAATCTATTTAAACTCGTCTCTCGTGTATGGGTAAATGGCAAAGGCATTTAAAGCGCCAAAAATTTGCATGGGCGTGGCTGATGAGTCATGAGCTTTGAGTTTTTAGAGGCGATTTTTGGCATAAACAATTTGAACCAGTAGCGTATCTTATTGCCGATGTTGGCTAATTTTAATAGATCGTTTTGCTTAACACGTGTAGCTTAGCTATATGTAGGTATGTGGTGTGGGGTTTTTGTGTATATTTTTAGTATTATTTTTTACTGCAGAAATTAGACAAAATAACTTGTTCGTAGAACCTGAGGTATGTTGTGCGAGTGCTCATATATATGAGTAATATAAAGAGGCTATAATGAAGACTGTGACGTTCGAAAAGTTCTTTTCCTTTATATATTTAAGCAATTTCACCACCTATAATTTATTTTCGCCCTTCACTGCCCTTACTAATTACTGTAACATCCACAATCAATTCAAAAAATTTCCATTAACCAAAATTTGATCCTTTCAAATTTCTGTCGTTTTTAAAAGATTAATATAATAACAATCTAATAATATTGTTGTGTTTACAACTCATATTCAATGCATAAATAATTTTATTCCTATATTTATATATTATAATACGAGACGAGAACAGTCTGCTTTAGATAAATTATTTCTGTTTAAATAAAAGCTTTCAATATTACTCACTAGGGGCCCATCCCATTTTTTAAATAGTAGATGTCGGGTTAGGTTGAACTGGTTGTTTCTAGCGAGTAGTGTTTCCAGATTCACTACGTATGATCAAAGCTGTCCTCCTACACTACTTTTGCGTCTATAGCCTAAAGGACATTGCTGATATCATCGAAAATTGTAGTTATCATTTTGGCCCTTTTCTTCACTAAGTAAACAGTCTGATATCTGGCAAAGTTTAGTCGTCATAAATTTTTGACAAAATTTTCGAGATTCTGCAGTATTTCCGCTGAAAAATATCGTTTCTTATGTATATCTTACTCCCGTGAATAGGACTGATAAGTCTATAGTTATGCTCTATTCTAAAAGTATACCTTCTTTAGTCTGTTCATCAGCTATCGCTATGCCTTCGATACCCACATGCCTTGGTACCCAGAAAATATATACTTACATGGTACAAACACTACTTACCTCGCTCTGTATGAAGGAAAAGCCTTAATGCCCGCTTGACTATCTACAAAAATACGTATTTCCGCAATACTACTTTCGAAATTTTTATAGAAAATATTTGGACTTGAAAGAGACTGCAATTGAAACTCTCAGAAACTCTCCGAAAGCGGAACTACGGAATCTATTCAGCTAATTTGAAGCATATAAGCGCGCTGCGACTGTTTTTAGCTAGTAGCTTCGCTAGTGGTATACTCAGAATGGGATGCAGCGTTGGTATTGTGTGGAGTTATCCGTTGATGCTGATCATTGAAAGTCGGGAGACCCTCTTAAACCTTTCCAGGTTATTTTCTAGGTCAATAGTTTTCCACCATGCTAATGCGAGGGGCAGTTGAAATACTCCTTTTACATGTATATTTCCAGCATAAATCCAATTACTAAATGTTAGTTAAAGGTATACAACGGTCTCTCTGAGCTTTAGTTTGATCAAAGCTGTATTATAATATTTCCCCTGTGAAGAGAACCATATCTGTTTTATCAGTATTAACTTTACGTCCCACTGATTTTTCACAGATATTTATTGCTCCAAGTGCCTATTTCAGCAGAGTTCAAGGGCTGTAAAACACTTACCGCTTACTATAACGGAAATTTGATCTACCTGGGCTGTAAGCGTAGCTGATTCTCTTCCATCTATAAGAGCAATCTATCGACCGCGAGAACCGTCTTTTGTGATAACACCCTGTGATGTGCACACGCTATTAAATGCTCCGGATGAGTAGAGTAGTAGATCGCAATAGCCGAGTGGTTAGCACTGCGTACTACAATTCGGAAAGCCTGAGTTCGGGTCCAGATCCGAGCAACATCCAAAATTAGAGAAAATAAATTTTTATAATTGCGGTTGCCCCTCGGCAGGGAACGTCGAGATCTCCGCGTGTATTTCTGATATGAAATAAAAGCTTCTCATAAAAATCCATCGGCCGTCGGAGGCGGCTTATAATAAACTGTAGGTCCCTCCATTTGTAGGTAAAAACATCAACACGCAAAACCACACGGCCATAAATCGCTTCAGCGGTTACATATATAAGTAACGAATATTTACACACGAGGCTATGTAGCACTGTGTGTACTTATTGGTCTTTTGTAGGCGTGTTGTGCTTTTTACAGTAGACTCTGATTAACAGTTTGCTTGATATAGATATACACTTAGGGCTTCAATGTTGAAAAGAAAGACGTTTAACTGAATAAGCTTTAATTATTAGGATATAGATGCTCTGTACCTTATCTGAAGCAGTTAGCTGGCACAGACAATGACTAATGGACTTTAAGTAACATTTTCAGGGATTATTTACCGTCGCTGGCCTATAAACCTTCACAAATTTAACAAATCATTCAACAGTAGCTGCCCTGTACCATGCGCTTCCTATTTAACTGCGAAGTTTTGCCAAGAGCTTCTCTTAGCTTACCTTATTGTCTTTTTTATTTAACCTTAAAATAATAAAAGTAATAAAATGCGTTTTCTTTTACTCCCGACCATGAAAGTAATGTTTAGTAGATTTTCATATAACATGATGGAATAAAAAACAACAAAAAAATAAGGAACTTGAGTTAATTTAACTGGTTTCAGTAGAAATCGGTTAAAAAATACTAGATCTGACTAACAGTGCTGAAAAGTAAAAAAGTGATACAATTGTAATTGAGAAACTAGAAAAAAACCAAGGGAAGATGTGACTAAATATCAAACCATTGAGAAATTTCAGTCAAACTTCAAAATTCAGTGACACTTCCAAATGAAACAGGAAGTACTTCGAACGGGAGTATCTTCAAAATTGGAACACTTCTCATGATGTTCAAATTCGTTTTCGAAGTCTTCAAAGTATCAGCTGGAACTTCCAGTAATTTGTTAATGGTTTCTGATGCTCTAGTCTGATCTAATTCACGATTTGTACAAAATTTGTACAAAAACTACACACTCAATTCATTTGTAATACTATTTTTAACGAAGTATGTATATTTATTTGCCAAAGACTCTCCGAATTAACTCATTTTGTTTTAATTTTCGCTTAAATATTTCACAAACAAAGTTCTTTATATTTTGCAGGTCGGTTGTAAAAGAAAATGCCTAATATGATTTTTTTTGTTAAATTTAGGTTGGCGACAACAGTAGCCGAGTGATTGGCATCCAAGATTACAACTAAATAATAATTTCTGAAATTAAATAATAGTTCTTCACGAAAATGCATCAACTATTCGGAGGCAGCTGAGAAAAAAGCAGTAGATTCCTGCATTTGCAGAAAAAACATCAAGATTCACACTGCATATTTAAGCAGAAGCTCGGCCAAAAATTATTCCAGCAGTTATAACGTGCCAATTGTATCTAAATATACAAAATGTTAAACATTTTTATAAATGGGCTATTTTTCTTTTAGGTTTCCCATTATTAATGGAATTGAATAAATAACAAAACCAAAAGTTGTTATAACAATTTTAGCATATTTCATAAGAAATCCAAACAAAAATTTTTTTGCACTATTTGCGGTTTTGGTAAATAAAAATATTATTTAATATTTTGCTCGTTATTTCCCTCAGCTATACCAAGTCTTCATCATAATTATGTTACATTTACATTTTTATTAAAAAATAAAAATAAAAAAATAAACTTATTGCCATTTTCGCACACAATCATCGTCGTTTTTTGCATTGTAATCAATGCTCCAATAATGGTTGTAATACCCGTAAATGTGGCAGCGGTCGCGCAGCCTCCAATGTTGTTATACTGGCAATTATTGTTTTACTATTGTATCACTTGTTGTTGCTATTGTTTTGCTTGCACTTCGGCAATTGTCGGTCGGTTTGCCTGGCAAAGAATTAATTGCAACTTTTGCTTTCGTTGACGCAGTAAATAACACACAGCTCAGCTGGCGCCGGCTACCACAGCAGCTGCGTTAACAGAGCGAATATGTAATTGCAGAAGCAGAGCGGCGCACTCTATTTAACACCGGACTCTAGTTTGTGGAACGTAGAGAGTATGAGCACTTACTTTGAGGCTGATATGTACGAGCGACAAAGCAAGTTGGCACCCAACGATCCTCGCTTGCTTCGTTGGATTTCGCTTGGCAATTACGAGTAGATTGTCTGGTGTGGCGCTAACGGTAATTCTCTCCATCAATGTTTACTACCAACACCGTTATAATTGAGTAAGCGAATGCATTCGGCAATTGTCTCGGCACGACACACGCGCCATGCGACAATAATAATAACAACAACAACAACAATAATTGCAACGACAACGAAAAAAGGTCCAAACAACCACTCCGTCAGTTGGCATCTTAGTTTGGGGTGGATTTTGTCGTTGGTTGGTTGATTCTGCCACTGTGCGGCTGGAAGGTATATGAATTAATAGTTTTCGCGAGTTTTGTTGTTGTTGTTGTTGTTGTTGTTGCATCCATACCCGTTGTTGTCATCGCCTTTAATATTTGTTGTTGTTGTTGTGTTTCATTAACATTTGTTCTCCCCAACTTTTGATTTTGTTATTGTTTGTTTCTGTTGCTGTTGCTGTTTACTCGTCAATTTTGCTGTTGTTTCTGTAGTATTCTGCGTTCAATATATATACGCCTTTTTCCATTTGCTCCATTTGGTTGTCCAAAACCGTTCGTTCCAACGAGCTAAGGCCGCGCGGGCTTGTATCTTAAGTCTTTTGTTTGGAGCAGCAAACGTGACTAGTTTTGGTGTGACTGGCGATTCGTCGGATTCGTGCTGTTGGCTGGCGTAAGTGGTCGCTGCGCGTCGTCGCTAAGCTTCAACATGGACAAAGCAATTGTTTGTGTTGTTGTAACCGTTTGTGAGATGTTGGCGCGCTTGGCGTTGGCAGTGACGCAACCACACCCTTGTCGAGCGCATAGCATTCAATTTCCTTTTTTTTCTGCACTTATTATTGTAGTTTCTATGCATTTAACAAAACAAAAAGTTGTTATAACTATAGTACATACATACATTGTCTATTTTAATCGCGTCTCAGCTGCTTCACGTTGATTGTCTCGCTGGTGTTGTGCCTTTTAAGCAGCGCACATAGCATTCAATTTACAATTAATTAATATATGAAGTATTCTTACATACATACATATAAATTTACGATGGTATGCCAACAGGTATATTTGTATTATTGAATTTAAGTGCCAATATAAATTCATTCGAAATATTTCTACTAGACTAATTAAGGTCTCACTTTGGAGTCAAGACTATATATCATAAATATTTTTTTGTTAATGTGATTTATAAACAAATTAGTATGAATATGTACTTGCATAATATCTATATAAAATTCAAGTAACTCTATTGGTAAAGGTATATAAACAGTTTCGGCTGCTTAGAATGTATATGATCAATTATGCTTCGATGTTATCCTAAAATTGATTGGACCAACAGTTTAGAGTCGTCTCTGAACAACTGATTAATCTTTTTGTATGTTATTTTCAAATATACACTCAGATGTACGAAGAACCTACATCCTGAGAGCCATAATAATTAGAAAAATATTTGAAGTTATTGTTTGCTCGGAATTTGAACTAAACACTACCGTTTAACCAATCATTCTAAAACGTCCATTTAGTGTAGGTGAATTCAAAAATTGTGAAGTTAGACGGCTAGGCTCTTGATCTTGATTGCGTAAAAAGTATTATATGTAATGTAAGTGAAATATTACATTATGATATAATTTTAATTCGACAATTAAGCTAGTTAAGCAAACCTTACCGTGAAAAAGAAGCTTCAAACTCTTGCTAAAAAAAATTTAAATTAAATTTTATTAAAGTTTGCAAAAAGAATATAAATATATTTAAAAAAATTTAATGTTGAAAATTTTTTCTGAGTAGAAGTGCCATCCACTTGAAAACATATATATATATAACACGGCTCTACAAAAAAAAATTTCATTCTTTGTCCAAAAGTTTATTTTATGATTTTTTGGTTTATTAAACCACAAAAACGATTTAAAAAAATACATTTTTTCTATATAAAGTTTGCTTTTGTGATAACTGTCGTAATTATAATCATTTTCGTGTATTTATAGAAATTTTAATTAATTCCGATACATTTGAAAATACCGCGATATAAAAGTGGGGTTTTTACATTCACACAGTGCCTCTAGATGGTACTTGAGTGATAAATAACAATCAGATGATTTGCAGAAGTCTAGAAAATGTCAAAATATCTTCGAGAAAATGTAAACATGGTGCTGATGCGTTTTGTTCTATATGTAGCCAATTTATTAAAGTACGTGATATAAAATACGAATTAAAGGCATGCAACGTTTTCTGTCAAGCCTACGAAGCATATTTTAACATTCCTGTCAAGAACCAAGACAAGCCATGCGCAAAACTGCAAAATCTATTGAATATCCTGACCTTGATTTTTCTTCTGCTCCCATTGAATATAGCACGACACTTCCAGTACCTGAATCTTCGATAAAATTGTGTCAAAAAAGCTTATCTTACAGTTCCAATAAAAATGGTTCAGATAAAGAATTTTTACACCTGAATAATCACACCTGAATAACCAAAACACCATCTTATTTCTTCAGAAGATTTTAACGATTTAATACGAGATTTAAATTTTCCTAAAAGTAAAGCAGAACTTTTGGGTTCTCGTTTAAAACAATGGAATTTACTGATTGATGTCAATATCACGGACCAGCGAACTCGGCATGAAATATTTTAATCATTTTTTACGAAAGTTATAAAAGATATGTTTAAAGGAATTGGAATTCCTGGTATTCCTAGTGAATGGCGTTTATTTATTGACAGCTCTACAAAAAGTCTGAAAGCAGTTTTGTTACACAACGTGAATGACTTTCCATATCTTCCAATAGCTCACTCTGTACACCTAAAAGAAAATTATGAAAGTGTTAAAATCTTACTAAAATTTTTGAAGTATCACGAATATAACTGGCAGCTGATTGGAAACTTTAAAATGGTAGAATTTTTAATGGGACTACAGGCTGGATATACAGATCAACGATCATGGCATGTAAGAACACAATTTTGTGTCGGAAAACAGAATATAAAATTTGAGTCGATTGTTGAAGCGGAAAAAGTGTTAATGACGCTTTTCCATATTAAGCTAGGGTTGATGAAACAATTTGTGAAGAATTTGGATAAAAAATCGGAAGCATTTGAATATTTAAAAAAAAAATCCCGAAATTGACAGAGGCAAAGGTAAAAGCAGGAGATTTTTTGGTCCACAAATTCAGCAAATTTTTGCTGATACAAAATTTCTAAGCTTACTTAATAAAGTTCAAAAAGCAAGTTTGAATAGTTTCAAAGCAGTAGTCTCTGGTTTTTTAGGAAATAACAAAGCTGAAAACTATGAAGAACTAGTTAAAAATATGCTGAAAAATTTTAAAGCCATGGGTTGCAGAATGTCTTTAAAAGTACATATGCTGCACGCTCATTTAATAAATTTAATTTAGCAAGGAGAACATTTCCATCAAGATATCATGAACGTCAACAACGCTATCAAGACCAATACAGTGAAAATATGATTGGAGACTATATTTGGGGTTTATTGAGGGAAAGTACTCACGAGAATAAAAGAAAAAATAAAACTGTGCATTTTTTAATTATTCCCCACTTTTTTGTATCCTAATTTAATAGCAAAAATTAATAAAAAATAATGTACATAAAATAAAAATAAAAATTACATATATATATAATATATATATATATATATTTAACATTATTTCACCTTTCATATTTTTTCATTTAATGCTTTCCCAACAAAAATGACTACAAATTTAGTTACTAAGCAATATCGTCCGTACTTGTGACCTAGTGCATTTTTGAAGGAATTGTCCCCAAATTTGTTCAATTCTTAGTTAAGTTATTGTGTACACCGAGAGACGTACAGACAGATGCACAGACAAAGAGACAAAACTTAATCCATTCGCCTTGTCAATCCAAGGACCAAGTAAGAGTTAAGTATATCTATAATTTTCAGTAATATTTGAATTCCAACACAGATACGCTTGGAATTTGGATAGCGATTGAATTTGAAAAAAATGGTAGTAATGAAATGAAATAAGAACAAGAAATTGAAGTAAGAATAAAGATTAAAATGCCAACGTGTGAGAAATAGATTTACAAAGAAATACCTCCGGTGGATTTAAACATTTTTTTTAATTAAGCATTGGCTTTCCGACCAGTATACGTACTAGAACTCTAGATACCCGTTTACCGAATACAGCGAGCAGCTCGATGCTCCCTGGACACTCGTTCATTGTTCAACTATTCAGCAGAACAAAAATTTTAAAAGTTGTTGAACAAAATCTCTTTAGAATTTCAAAGTTTTACAATTTGCATAAAAAAATTTAAATTAAAAAAAAAAATCTGAGAGAAAAGTCAAAGTTCTTGTCAAAATATCGAACTCGTGCTTGAAAATTTTCGAGTAATGAGCAATGAGCAAGTGTGCGAGTGCTCATTGCTCAAATGCTCAAGCTGCTTGAAAATATTGCGAACACTATCTTGAGCTCTATTATGTACTCAGTGAGCAGGCCTTGCCCCTTTTTTTCAAAACTTTAAATATATCGTATTCCTCTTATTATTATTATATTAGGTCTTATTCTATGAGTGAAATGGTCGTACTGTACCCCAAATTTTACTTTTACGGACCATAGTGCGCTCCAAAAAGAAACAACATTTTAAACTATTTTTTTCTGAGTTGGGGAAACTTTATTACCAACATACCTTGCCATGTTTTTTAAATGTGGCCTTTTTCGTGTTATTCAACAATATGTATCAAATCAATATTCAATTGTAAGATGGAAACAATGATTTCTCATCTTTCTCAGACTGAGGTGCATTATTCTCATAAATATACATATATAAATAGCAAGACTGTTTTGAAGCTACATAAATTTTCAAGAGCAATAGACGAAGCCCTTGATATAGGCCACATTGAGAAAGTAATCATTTTTTTCTTTCCTCGATTGTAAAAAACTCGAGTTTGCAACGAAACTATCGAGTTCTTACTTGGTATCTTCGTGTCACGGCACTTTGCTTTTGGTTTTGGTGTTTCCAAAAAAAGCTTGGCTTACCTTGACTGACTGCCAGCATTGCATAGCTGTCTCTTAACGGAGCCATAACCTTTGTCGTATGCACACATGTGCATTTGTATGTAATCATTGAGCATTTATTTGCATTTTTATTTGTTGTTATATTTGTTTCCATATGTTGTTATTGTCATTTGTTCTTGTTTCCAATCTATTAATGTGTTACATTTGCCGTTACAATTGCAATTGCAATTACATTTTCAACGGTTATTGGCATTGCTGCTGACTTTGTTGTTGTTGTAGCAAAGAAGGTAGTAGTAGTTGTTGTTGCTATTTGCATGTTGTTGAATTTGAATTGTTATTGTCGTTGTTCTACACGCTTGCGCTTATTGTCGTTTATGTCGTCGTTCGTCGTCCATTGTCGTCTCTTGTTGTTACTCTAATTGTTGTTGATTTTATTATTTCCTTTGCTGCTTGCCGTTGTTAATACAAGTATTAAAAACTTTTTGATGTTTTTATTTTGTTTTTGCATAGTATAATTTTGTAATTCAGTTTTTGTTGTTGTTAATTTTTCACAAATCAGCGTCGCCAGCTCCACCTCGTTTCAACGAATTTGTACATTTAAAATATAACAGACAGTTGCAGAGGTGGTGTTGTTTAATTGCTGTTGTTGTAGTATTCTTATTTAACTGTCGCACTCAAAACTTCTACTATTTCTATCAACAACAGCTTCTCGTGCCTCTACTTTTAACTTCCCAGAATGTATATATCTTCCTTACACGCCGCTCAACCTACACCGTCTTCCTCAACCTCAGCCAGCAGTCAACTCAGCACTAATTTTACTCATTCTGTTGCTGCTGCCCCTCCTCATGTCACAATTGCTCTGGTTTTCGCCTCTGTCATCGTGAACGGTATGAGCATCTTAGCGGACAACTTTATGCAGTTGTTTGTGGAAGTCATGCAGTGCTGCGGGGAGTGGTGTGTTAACTAGCAACCCGCCTGGACTCGTTATTGTGACTGAGTTATGCAGTTAGTTAGAAATGCTGTTATAATTCACTTTTGCTTTCGTGATGTTGGACGACTTGTTATACTCTTATTAAATATATTGTTCTGGTACTGCTCTATTTAGACGCTATCATTATACTTGGTGTTAATGAATTTATTAATTTTATTTTAATTAAAAATCTGCCCCTTTTTTAATTAGGCCATTATAACTGCTTAGGACTAATAACTGCCATTATGATTTTAAGCGTCAAATTATGAATGTATATTCATACAAACAAATACATACGTGGCCAGTTCAATATTATTAAAATAAATTTAATATTCTACATTAGTTAAGGATTACTTATGACATTTTTACCAACTACAAAATCCAAGTCAACGTGGAGATAGATCTTCTAGTAAGCAATATATATAGGGTTTTCCAATAAGAGTGATATGATTTCTTTAAAAAAACACACTAATGGTTAAGGAAAGTCAAATGTTTTTTTTTAGTGTGAAGTCCAATCGATACAATTAACTTCAGAATATAACATCATTCAAATGGTCTCCACGACTTCTTTTGCGGGAACGAATTCGATTAACACTTTTTCGAGCACTTTTTCCAATAAATAAAGTCGTATATCGTGAATAGCACGTTCAATATTGACATTTAAAGCTTGAAGAGAGTCTGTTTTATTGCTAAAAACCAATGACTTCAAATAACCCCACAAGAAGTAGCCTAATGGTGTTAAATTTCAATTTCTTGGAGGCCATTCAATGTCACAATTTCTTGAAATAATCGAATCTCCAAACCTTTCTCGCAATAATTCGATTGTTGCACGTGATGTGTGACACGTAGCCCCGTCTTGTTGGAACCAGATGTTGTTGAGATCAACGTCTTCAAATTGTTGCCATAAAAAGTTGGTTATCATCGATCTATATCACACTCCATTGACAGTAACGACGCTACCAGTTTCATTTCGAAAGAAGTACGGACCGATGATTCCACCAGACCAAAAACACACCAAACTGTCAATTTAGGTGACTGTAATGGTTGTTCATGAATAATTTGTGAATTTTCTTCGCACCAGAATCGAAAGTTCTGTTTATTTACCGCACCACTAAGATGAAAGTGAGCCTCATTACTGAATACAATGAAAAAAATGACAGATCATGACATATTAAAAATGGCCAAAACGACACTTAGAAATCATATCATCCCTATTGGAAAACCCTTTATAAAGGTGATATATATATCTACATATATATTCTTGTACTTCTATATACATATATATATAACAAGCTTTGTTTTTTGACGTCTCAACTCACAGCCTAAACCACTGTTCATGAACCTTGGAAGGTGTATTAGTGTAGAACGTAGGCATCCGGTATAATCGGATTTTCCGGGAAGTGTGCATGGGACTAACCTAAAGGATTTCGGTTTCATTTACTTAAAATTTGGAATATACATACATAGTTCGTTGCCGAATGCTTCGGATGTGTTAAATATTCTAATTCATCCGTGCTAATTTTTGTCTTTCGTTAGCATAACAGAACATTATCACTTTTTAATTCGGCAATTCAAAGCGTTTTATCTTCATTTCTTCTTCCTATTTCGATAGTAGAACAGACAGACAGTAGAGTTTGAAATTATAGTTTGGTTTCCTGAAAGCAGCTCTATGAAACTCTACTCTTGCAATCATGTGTGGTGGGTAAACCTAATCGTTTTTTGATGAATATACGCTTCAAATATCGATTCATGGGAGCATTATGATAGTGATCGATTTTTTCTATCACATATCATATGTTATTTCCTTGACATATATACTGGAAATATATTCGCTACCTAATTGTCATACGCTGGCTAGTTTCAACTAACACCTTAATTTTTCTATTATAACTAGTGATACAATATTGACCTAAAATTAACAAATAGACGAACGGATGTAGTCAGAGCTGTAAGTGAGTTCTGAATGGCTAAGAGAATTCTAATATGTTCCAATTAGTAACATATCTATATTATTCCTATCAATGAACGACCACATATTTTGCTTAAGCAAAATAATCATACTTTTAATATAGATATTGCACTATTTTTCTATTTAATCTGTGTGCATCAGTTCTACCACCGACATTAAAATTTATAGCATTAAAATTTTAACTATCTACTGCGAGAATGCTTGCCTTTCCTGTCAAACCTAAAGCATACTAGGAAATGAAATGTGTCACTGTTGAAATGGGACTTTCGTTGTTCATCTATTAATCAAAGTTTCAGTCAATTTTAACGCGCAGTTTTTAACAATAGCTTGAGTCAGTTGATCCCCCTACGTAAATCAAAGATAGCATCATTTACTGCAAAGGAAATTGGCAGCTTAATTTAAATATGGCCGTAAGAGCTTGGGGGATGATAAACATTCAGCACATCAAAAAGAGCTACCGACGAAAAATATTAAATTGGTAATAAGCAAAATCACTTTCACTCGCTTTACAAATGACGCAGGCACATACGTAACACCATTATAGATTTAGGGATTAAAGAACAAAAGCAAATATTAATAATCGAAAATTGCTTTATTGTTTTTCAAAATATTCTCCATTAAGATCTACAGACTTTTGCATACCTTTGAATCAATTGTCGAAGCACTTCCACTCTGATTGAGGTATCTCCAACTTGTGAAGGCATCAGCCGCCTCTTCAGGTGTCGAAAAACTATTCTATTTTTTACGTACAGGAATATAAAGAAGTAATTCGGAGTCAAGACGAGACTATATGATGTATGACTCATCAAATCGATATTTTTAGTGCTAAAAAACCAGTTATTCCAGTCCATTTGCGAGAGCTCTCATTGCCGTGGTGAAGAGTGATCCGTCTTCAGCGGTTGGTTTTCCATTCAAAATTTACTGTTATGCGTTTTTCTAGGAAACCATTTGCCATAATGCCTGTAGTTGTCTCAATCTCGCGATCTTGCAATAATAATTTGCGAACAGCAAAAACAACGGAACAACAACTGTTTTTGAACGATCTTTACGAAATTTATCTTGGAGTGATATACGACTGCGCTTGAATTCACCACACCATCGATAAACACTGGTCCTCGATGGTGCTTCACGGCCAAAAATTTGATTAAGTTCAATATCGAAAGTTCGAAGAAATAATCGCACGAAATTTTTCCCAACTTCATTCAATTCTTTGGCCGAGGTGATATTTTAAGTTACTGTAAAGAACACAAATAACACTCGTTTATCAAAACGGTTTGAGTATGTATAACGTCAAAAATGTCAAACTTTACGGTAAAGTGTGTTCATATGAGTATATGAGTGTAGATATGTGCGTTCCATTTTGCATATTCAACTTTTTCTGGCGTTTTCTGACAGTGTTCTTTTTTGTCTTTTTCCTAACCAAAGCAACCAGTCTGAAAATAGTGTGCCGCTTTGCTACGAGCCTAACCTTTGAAAAGACTTGTGCTCGAGCGAATATAAATGTAGGTGCTCTTAGTGTATTGAATGTCTCATAAATTTCGACAGGACTTGTATTGTATAAGCAAATAGAAAAAATTCCAAAAATTTCGGTTTACTGCATTATGCAAAAGAGATGTCGCTTAGAGCTGGACAATTACAATTTTTCAAACTCTCTGCAGTTGCAAAAAAAGATCTTGCTTTTACCCTCGAGAGGTTATGAGTTACTGTGCACAGAGGTATGCCCGCATCCTGTACTAAGCTCATTGTGGTTAAATTAGTTTCTTTTTTCGCAAATTCGTCCGCCGTGCTGTTGTCTGATATGGCTCTATATCCGGGCACTTTTACCAAGATCATGCTGTAGTTGTCCGAGAGTCTAATAATGTGGACATTAATAATGTGGAGACGATAATAATGTGGTATACTTGATTTGTGAATAAATATACTCTAGCAGCGAGCAGTTCTACAAGTATAATCTTCTGCATGGACCCAACATTTAAGTGTGTCATAAAGTTTGAAGCCTTCTTTAAAGAAAGCTATAACTCTTTGATACAAAACGTTTAAATTTTCCCATTCGTTCCTCTTAGGTATTCTTGTAGAAAAGATATTATCAAAACATAAACTAGAGGTTGTATCGTCCACCTCCTTCGGAAATTGTATGAAAGAAATGATATGGGCGTGCCCTTGCGCTTGAAGTTTACACTACATATCTAGTGGGAAAAAGTTAAGAAGGGGTTCTGGGGCTTTCATGGGAGACAATGGTAGTTCTTCCCAGATGAGCTCTGATGGACTCTGTCCAGTTTACTACTGAAATTGATTTTATCAGTGACGCAGTGAATTGGATTTAGCCGAGCTCCTGCTTTCATTTTTGTATGGCGAGTATGTTTTCAACAAAAGGAAAAACCTAAAGTTTTTTCGAAGCCTTCTCCGAATGGCGGATGGATTTTTATGAGCAGCTCTTTATTTTATGACAGAATAACACTCTCTACGGAGGAGCGGCCACAATAAGAAAAAATTGTTTAAATTCCAAATTACACATTGGCAATATTCACCGCTGCCAATACGCAAAAGATTGACCGCTTTTTCGTCGGACTGAGACTACCCATAACTAATAGATGTCCAATGGGTCGGGTACACACAGACTAATACCAGACTACTCTTTTTAGAGATTAGCGGACGATTTCTAACAGGGCATGTATATATGTATAATCATATCTCGCTCAGATTTTGACACTTCCTTTCACAGTTCCCATCGTAATGCGCATTAAAAATTATGCTACCACTTGATGATTGAACCTCAGGGGAATTATTTCGTGCAAAACGCTTTGGCAGCTCTGGCGCTATGGCCAATAAGGTAAACGCATTCACGCTTGACTGCATTAACATATGTATGTACACGTCTGTATATATTTATTATTATATTATTATGCTCGAAAGCATATATGTATGTACATATATAAATATGTTACGAACACATATATCATATGTGCCCGCGTTTGTTATCTCACCTCGTGGTCTCGCTACAAACGTGTTTGCATGTAAGTAGTTATGTGTATCCGAGCTTAGCTAATAATATAATGATAAAAGTAAGAACGCGATTGCGTCAACGCGTTGTCAATGGCTGAGCTGCTGATTGGCCGATCATGTTTGTATATATGTGTGTTTGTGTGTGTATGTGTGTGTAAGGCGGCTGGTCTGGCTCACCTGAAATGGCACTAAGCAGCTGGCTGTAGCTTTAGCCGTCTGAGACTAAGGCTGATCTTGAGTAGCTGCTCAACTGGCTATGTACGCATGTACGCGTCTATGAATACATATGTACATACAAACACAGGTGAGTTAATGAGTGAGAGTGTATTGCTTAAATAACAACACAACGCACACTCTCGCCCCACTGCAGTCATGCATTCACATACCCGTTCCAATTGTGTTAATCGAGTTTTTTTTTTTCGCAAGCGTACATACATATGTGCACACATACATACATTCGTTTGGCGACACCACACTCGTTTTCATTATGTTTCTTATTTTAACGCCTTTTTACATTGAATTTCAAGTGCAACCAGTGCCAGCGACAATCAACAATTATGGAACTGTACGCAACAGACGGCGTTTATAGGCGCGCGCAGTTGGCGTTTAGCGGTAGCGCATTAGTTAAAATGCGTGCACTCACTCACAACGCAACAAATAATAAGAACAGGAAATAAATTGCTCGTACCGCGGGGGAGACGAGAGTACTGCCAATTGCGGGTGGGCGGGCGTGCGGTCGGCCATTTGGTCGTTGTGATCCGTAATCGTTGTTCGACGTTTACTGATCGAGGTGGGCTGCAGAGGTGGTGCATTTTTGACAAATTGACAGCTACCAACCGTCAACCGACGTATATAATCGGCTTTGTTAGACGCACCGCTGTCTGCCTGTGTGAGGCAACGGAGCGAATAGACAACAGATGTTAGCGATCGGGCAGCTGTTTTTGATGTCTGACAGACAACTAGACAGACGTCAAAACGGGAAATAATGGCTTCATTCGAAACTATGCTCATGTTAACTAATAAAAAAAATTGTTATTGAAATGGTAGAGCATTTATTTAGAATTATTGGCTAAGTATATATTAAACATGTTTTCAGGTGAGAAGAAAACTTAAATTGAAATTGATTTTGAAAACATTTTTTTTAATTATACAAAAATGTTTATTTATATATCTACATACATAAACGTTAAAGCGATTTTCGGTCAAGCTCCTTCTCCAATTTGTGGTGTGTGTCTTGATTTTTTTCAACAAACCTATAGTCTACTCCAAACTGCCTCCGAAATGCTAATGGATTTTTATGAGGAGTTTTTATTTCATGTCGGGGCTGACACTCGCTACTGAGTGGCGATCGATAGAGGATTTACCCGTTCTGAAGTCAGGCTGATAAAGATCAGTTGGTAGCCTAGATTATTCACAAAATACGCTGGATAGGACCTTATATGAGATATTGAGAAGGCTCATCCCGCTATATTTGGCGCAGACTGTGGGCTCTCCCTTCCTGAGGATTTGGTAGAGCACCATATTCTATAAAGAAGCTGATGCATATACCTTCTCAGTTCTTCGCGGACGCATTCGAATAGCTCGGCTAGTAGTCCATCGGCTCCCGCCGCTTTGTTGTTTTTCAGGCAGTCAATTGTTACTTGAAATTCTTCATAGTCCTACAATGGAACATCTAGTCCATGGTCATAGATCTGGGAATTGGGTTCGTCATCTCCTAGTGTCCAATTTTCAGTACCATTCAACAGGCTGGAGAAGTGTTCCGTTCATAAGATCAGTATAATCTGGAAATCGATTGCCAAATTACCACCTTGGCCTCTGCCACTTGAGTACACTCTGGTATGGAAACCTTTGCAAGTCGACGCATATTTACAGCAAATTTTCAAGTATGAAATATCCCTGCCGGACAGCTTTTCAAGCTCATCATACAAAAGTTTCTTGGATCCCACATCAACTCTCTATATTTATCCCAACTCACACGTGTCGTGGGCGATCGTAGCGTTGCCAGAAGACAACCTGTTTTCTCCTCACCACGACACTGTCATCCTCATCGTACCAGCAATTCTTCTGGCATTGTCGAAAACTATAGTTCTTTAGCGGAAGCTTTAGAACGTCTAACCTTCATTGCGTCTGTTGACGGGCGTTCTTGACTGTATCGAGGAAACTACGAATCCTGGCAGTGACGATATAATTGTCCGAGTCAATGTTAAGATCCCGGTAAGTACGCACATCTAAAACAGTGAAGAAGTGTCTTTTCTATATCATACATGGCCGATCTTGACTCGAGCAGTCAAGTAGTAGTCAAGCTTGATGGATTTCAATCTGCTGACAATCAAGTAGTTTGATGGATTTCTGCCTCAGACCATTTGGGGATGTTTCTTCATGAAGGCTAAATTTACCCACTTTTGTCCTGAAAGTACCTACTTTACCCATCCTGAAGTTAAAATTGCCATGTGCGATTTGACATCAAGACGGTTCAGTGCTCATTGGTGTAATCTAGGCGCTCATAGATAGAACCTTTGGTCACATCGTCCTTCTCTTCCATCGAAGTGTGGACCCAAATCAGCGAGATGTTGAAGAACTCTGTGACGGAATCTCACTCCTACCACAAATTCAACACCACATTTTTACTCTTTAAGTAAGAGATCACACATTCCAGATGCATGTCCTTAAATCGCAGGGGTCGTAATGAAAAGGGTGTTCCTCATCCAAGACTTATTGTGATTTCTCACTTTAGCAGGATTTTTATGTGGTTGGTCTCAAACTCTATACACACCCACAGGGTGTTCACCTACTCACTTTAGCTCGCCTCCAAACGGATGTTTGTTGGCTACCCAAAGGATACTTCGTCTAAGGCCAGAAGTCGTAAGCTGCTTGAATCATATTTAGAAACCCTTTCTGGCAACTCTCATATGAATGGCAATCAAAAAATTGTCTCACTTGCTTTATATATGGACCCATCCTAAAATACAGTCTTCTAGACTTGATAATATTTTATTTACTTACTTTATATATAGTTTGTAAGAAATCGTTTTATATGGATATTCAAAAAGTTTATCCATTAAATAATAACTTTAATTCTCTTATTGAAAAACTTAAAATTATGAATAAACGACTTATCAAAAATGAGTATATTTGTAAGTGGGAATAAAGAAAAATCGCCAATGGAGCACCCAAACTAGTTTCTAAGCACCACTAGAATGCGCTTTAAATAAATACTAAAAATTTATATCGCCACGGATTATTGACACCTGGCCACGCCAAATCGCTTGCCCGACAGACAGTCCAAAGCTTGGCTCGGCACAACAGTGCGCCAAAACTACAACAACAACAACAATAACAGCAACAAACAACCACTTCATCACATCAATTACAAACTGGGCTATAGTGAACTGAAACGAATTGAATTGAATCCCCCAACGTGGTCTACAATTGTCCGTCTATCTATTTATTTGTATCGGGTACAAGTACAACTCTAAAAGCAAGTTATGTGCATGCATATTCGCATAACCGTATATAAATATGTATGCGCGAGTAGTATGTAGTCAAAACATGTGCACTTGGTGTATGCTTCGCTTGGGTTTGCATGTGTATGTGTGTATGTACATATTCTCATTGGCATTGCGGTGCGGATCGTATCGGATGCTTTGCTAAAATATGAAAGTAGTTTTCTAGACTAGAACAAGACCACACCTAACAATGAGCTTGCCACATTCACAAGCGTACAGACGTGCAGCGCTATATATACACACATATATTTATATATATATATATATAACAAAATGTGTATGTATGTAGTACTATTTATGCGAGTACAAATATGTTTATTGCGCGCCATGCCTTAGACCACATTGCACTGCATTAGATTGCCTGGCGATTCTCGCCTGCCGCTGCACGGCAACTCGATTTTGCGATTGTCAGTGTGGCTGCCGTTCCAGTTGCCTCAGCTGCTTCGGTTATTTCAACTGCGCATGCGCGACCGTGCGACCTGCAAACGGGCAATCAGGCAGCAATTTCATTTGCGCATTTTTTTTCCTATTTTGTCTATTTACATGCAAAAAATGCTATTTACATACACACACATGCTACATATATACATGGGTAAACGTAGCAAGAGCTGTATCCCCAACTAGTGGATTATTGGAAGTCGGTATTGTACCTACGCGTCAGCTATTTTTTTAAATTTTATGTTAAGCCTTGCTTTCCTACTCCCCCGAAAATGCAGGTTTACTCACAAATCTAATTATGTGTGGCAAATTTTTAATGCTCTTCACACCATCACATTTTATTGTTTCTGATTTTTGCTTTTTTTATTTTATTGTTTTGTTTTATTTTTTTATTGTTTTCTTTATTTGTCTGCATTCGATTGGCTTTGGCTTTGGCTTTGCCTTTGGCTGGAACATTATGTTAACTCGGCGAATGAACGAATGAGCGACGCGTGGGTCTAATTAATTGCATTGTGAATACATATTTGGCAAGGTGGCAAATGAAATGAAAAGCTCGTAAATGTGCCAGTAATTGTGTTAATGATATTTCTAATTGTATTGTTTCCTTTTTCAATTGATATATTAAAGCTTTTTTCTTTGCATTACATTGTATTTTTTCAATGGCAAATGGTGGGCATCTATTAAAAAAATCGCGCTCACTCCATGCAGGTGTATTAAATATGCCACACATTGACCGAGGAGCACTCTTAAATAAATCGTTTACCATAAATTTGCTTCATCTTACCTAAAAGCAAAGTACTACGTATATATATATATGATGCTCTGATGAGAAATGGATAATATATGTTATAATAAACTAGAGATGAGAGACCCCACTTTTAACGGCGATCAATGCAAACATTTTTAGTATTAATTTTTAAAAGCATGTACCTTCTTTAATTAGAAAGGTGTGGTGGCCCAGCCTTTTGACGCCCTGTTAAGACTAAAGACTGAAATCGTCGCTGTCCGAGATGTGCAATGGACGGAACAAGGACGGTGACGAGTAGGTGCTTGTAACATTTACAACAGTGACCAAATGAAGGTGCGCAAATGTGGTATTGCATATGTGGTGGAATAGAGACTCCGAATTTGGCATTCACCTTGTGGAGAGTTGCCCGGCGTCATAATGTCAAAATTTTGCTTGGTGATTTCGATGCCGAGTTGGGTAAAATTCGGTTTCCAAGGCGAAGCTTTTCAAAAGGAGCTGATGGTGGAAGACCTCACCGAGGTCCAGAATGTATGTTACAGACTTAATACTAGACTTAGGCACAAAAAGTTTAATAAGTTACATGACTGTAACTGTATCGAATACCAAACCAAATGGATCATTTTATGAGAGATGGCAGACAAGTCTCCAGTATTCGAGATCTGTGCACATTCTGAGGATCCAACATCGATTCTTATCACTATCTTTACTTGGGTAGGATAGATACCAGATAGAAAAGAAGGAGGCCGAAATGTGAGAGTATTAAGAGCTTGAGAAGCTGGCCGGCAGGGGTAATGCTCGAAAATTATAAGGAAAGTTGTTGCGTCTTGCAGAAAGTTTTAAGATCGGAGCTTACTCCCATATGGTTCGAGGAAGTGTATACTAAATGTCTTCAACCTGCTGAATGGCAATGAAAATTAAACACTAGGAGATCTAATCGATGTCGATGGAACAGATCTTACATTCTCCAACTATAAAGAAGTTCAAGTAGTAATTCCTCGGCTGAAAGACAATAAAACACGCGGCGAAGAACTACCAAGGTGCATGCATCAGCTTCTTTGCAGACTATGGTCAGACAAAAATATGCTCGACCATTGAAACTGAAGTGTGCTCTGCCCAAATCATAAAAAGGGAAAATCCACAGCCTGCTTCAGTGTGAATATATACTGGAAAATGTACAACTGATCAGATATTCACCAAGCGTCAAATCTTGAAAAAGACCCGCTGTGAGTTTAGTTTTCAGCGAAGCGTATGGGTCTGGTAGTGAAGGAGGACAAGGCGGAATATCTCCTGTTATCAGCCAAACAGTCAAACACATTCACGTCGTTGCTCCCACGTCACTCTTGATAGTCACAACTTATTGGTTCATCTATCTTCGAACTAACTCCAACAACAATGTCAGCCTTGAAATCCAACACAGAATTACTGTTTCTGGGAAGTGATACTTTGGACTGAGTAGGCAATCGAAAACTAAGTCCTTTTTCGACGAACCAAAACCTAACTCTACAAGTTTCTCATTATTCCCGTCCTCCCGTTTGGAGCAGAAGCATGAACAATGTCGACTTCCAATTACCAGATTACCTGTCTAAGTCATGTCGTCCGAATAGATGATAGCGCTCCAGCTTAGAAAGTTTTCTATGCAGTGGACCGCTCACGGAAGCAGAGGAAAAGGAATACCTCCACTCCGTTGGAAATATTTTGCTGAGGATATATGGTCCACTGCGTATGGGCGAAGGCGAATACTGCAGACGTTGGAACGATGAGCAGTACGATTTATACAACGACATTGACATAGTTCAGCGCATTAAGAGATGGCGGCTACGATGTCTAGATCATGTGGTATGGATAGATGAAAATACATCAGCTCTGAAAGTATTCGATGCAGTATCCGATGGAGGAAGAATCTGTTTTCACTTACCTTCAATTGGCACCGAAGAGATAAAAAAAGAGAAACGACCGACGCTCTATTATTCAAATGTCCTCCAGAACACGATCGCATTTAATTCAGTACACGAAGGCTATCCACTTGGCTTCAACCGCCGCTTTAATCGATCAGAACTATCATTTCGTCAATTAATCCATCCATAGTAGAGTTTCCATTCTAGAGCTGGGAAATAATTATGCTGTTCAAATATGTTTCTAGACATATGGTTATGTAAATGTATCATATTTACATTTATTATTGAAATCAGAACAAAACAACTTTATTGAGCTCCAATACTGCCTATGTGTGCATAGACATTCATACAAGTTTCACTTTCAGTTCTAACCAGCGATTGCTCTGCTCTATGTAGACATATGTACATATGTATGTAAGAATATTTATACGAAAGTGAAGAAACGTTGATAGTAATTAATTACACTTGAATTCCGTGTGCCTTGATTCAGGCGGCGGTCCATTCAAGTGTTCTAACAAAGCTTTGTAATATACACACACACATCAGCACACGTAATTCTTTGTGAATTCATATTTTTAAATTTATTTATTTTATGATTATATTCGATTTATTTATTTTTTACACTTATTTATTAATTTTGTGCTGAATTACTTGTAGAAGGATCTTAGCCCACGCTTTTGTGAGCACTCGACTAGCTGTTGATTGTTGGATGGAGCTGCGGCAGCGACAGCGGCAGTGACAGCTGCAGTGAGCAATGAAGATTGGCCAGTCAGCCAGCCAGCCAGCAAGCAAGACATATATTACAGTTAAGTTTCGCAATCGCTTGCCAGCATACTAGAGAGCATTTACATACAGACATATGGGCATTTTATATATAGAGTATGTATGTATATATTGCATATTAATTCGACCATAACGCCCCAATGCATCTCTGTCTTCCTAAGCAAAAATGTTTTCGATTTTTTGCATTTTTTTTTCTTTTGCAAATCTAAAACTAAGTGCCTGAACGCCCGACTATTTAGTTGCCTCGGTGCATTACTGTTGCAATTCCAGCAACAAAAAGTCAGCAAATGTGTTGCGCACGCGCAGTTGCCATCACCGAACCGTCCGTTGTGCGCCGTCCATTAGTTTTGTCTATAGATTGTTTTCAAACACTATTTGGTCTAAATCATTGGAAACTAGTTTAGGTGGGTCTTAAGGCATTTTTTCTGGCGATCTAATATATATAAATGCATACAAATATATATGTTTTTTTGAACTCACTTCTACTTCCACAACTGACTCGTTTGCTTGTTGCCCATGCAGAGTATGGCACTATTACCAAACTGTTTTTTGTTGTAGTTGTTGTTGCTGTGTGTGTGCGTGTTTTTTTTTGTACTTGTATATTTTATATTGTATTTTAGCAACGTGATCGAATTCTAATGACCGCCCAATGTGGCTGTGCGAGCACTCATCGCCATCGCCATCAACAGCAACAGCACCAGCACTCAGCTCCATTGCAACAACATTAGCCAACAAATAGAAAACACAAACAACAGTTAGCATGAGGCAGCCATGGCCCGTCCTCAGCACCAGATCACATAGTCGCCGTTGAAGTTGCAGTCGTAGTCGCAGTTGTAGTCGTATGTGAGCCCAGATATGCAAATCGAATCCAAGAAACTGGTTTATCGTCGTTGTTAACCAAATAAAAGCAATAACAAATGTTGCAGCAAAAACAAAATTAAAATAACCAAAAGTCAAAAGCAACAGCAACCACGCTTGTTACAGCAACAGCAGTAGCCGCAGCAGCGGCAGCAATCGCAGCGACAAAAAAAATTGTAGCAGAAAAAATTGAGAAAATATGGGTCGATTGCAATGTAGTTGATCGAATTTTTGCATTAGGCGCAGTTTTTTGCATTCGCTCGACCCGGCCCGGCCCGGCGAGGTTCGTTTGCCGCTGGTCCGTCCGCGATTATCTTCTTGGAAAAGCACATAAAAATACCAGTTCAGAGTAGTGCAGCGCGGCAAAAGCATCACCAGCACTAGCATCGTCACCTCTTCCGCCTCGTCACTGCGTTCGTTTGTGGCTTGGCACAAGCCAATGAGCCACCACCAACAACAACAACTAACACCAAACCAAATGCGCCACCAAGCCAAGACATCGCGCCACTGAATCTCTGCATACATACAGATGTATATATGTATGTATATCGTTGAAGCGTCGAGCTAAATGCCGAGCAGCCATCAAGTCATCGTGGCATCGCGCCATCGAAAATGGTTTCGGTTTGTGGTTGTTGGTTTTCTGCACAGTTATATATGTTTTTCTATTAGGTTTTTTGATTATTCTATTTCGTTATTGGCCTAGCAGTGAAATTAACGTTTAGCTCGCGCCATACTACAGTGTGTTATTTCGCTTAAAATGAGTCTCATAATTTTTCATTGAAGATTGGTTGTTGCCTTTGTACTTAAAGAAATATTTCCAGTTTTTCTCCATTCGGTTGCATTATCCGAGTGGTTAGCAGTACTTATTACCATGTGGAGAATCAAGAGTTCGAGTATACGGGCTCAGTCGGTATCGACGTTTACTCAAAGGAAAAAATGAGCTAATCCTATCGCCTAACGATTTGCTGTGATATTTTTCGCGCGGAGCTTGCTCTCATAAATGAGGATGTCAAGTGTGTAGATTTGAGGATGGGTTTACCAAGTAAACTATATCTATTATTTTTCAGGAAGCTTGATATGAATTCAATCTACATCAATCAAATGGTGTAGGTTAAAGCCGATATAGAGGTTGGGGGTACAGCATAGCATACCAGCTAATGAGGAGGAGGACAAGTTTCCACGGAATAAAATTTTCATGCCACTTTCGCTATGAAGGAGACTTTTCTCTCACTGGAAAACTCTTTATAAGAGAGTTCTTTATCACAGATATAAATTCAATATGTAAGAGGCTTAATTTTTGCAGTATTTCCAGGACAATGTGGTCTGCTTTTAGCAATAACTGCACCTCGCTACAACTACCGGTGATTTTATTTCACACAATTATAGCTTTTGGTAATTTTCAAGTTACCTTTATTATTATAACCGATTTTTAAAAATAGGATGGAAAAATTCCTTGGAATATTAAATTCAATTTCAGAGAGCAGTAACTGAGTCTATCAATATAACATACTAACTATAGAAACAAGTATATTAAGCATTTTTATACTCTCGTGGAAGACAAATAATTTTTGATTGAAAAAATTGGAAATCCCAAATAAAGTTTCTCCAAGCAACAGAGATTAATTGATTTTTATTAATTTCTAACCTATTACTTATAGTTTCAATTTGATAAAATAAGGTCCAAATCACCGAGCCGAATTCTACTATAATCGGTGAATATCGTATTGAAAATGCTTCGTACTAAATTAAGGATTTTGAAATGTTTAAGGTGCAAATTCTCGGCAGACAACTTTTTTCAATTCATGAAGATGACAATGGCTAATAAAAAATTAAAAAATTAGGTTTTCGTATGTCATTCTAGATATATATAAAGCATGATGGCGCTTCATAGCCGCAGTTCTTCCAAGCAAATATAAGGGCCTACAGTTCATTCTTTCTGTATTATTCTATAAATTTGTATTATTCTACAAATGTTATACAAATTTTGTTCAGTTGTTCGTGTTCACCGGGAGAAGGTTTAAATTAACTTTTGGAGGGTTTTTTGCTTGTATTCAGATTAGAAATATTATTTCTTGGGGCATGGAACCGATCTATTCGGAAAAATATTATTTATAATAGTTCGGTCTGCTTGAACTTATAGCTAAATGTGGTGATTTTTTATTTACTAGTTCGATCATATTTCCAAAAAAAAAAGTATGCAAGTAAAGATTGAAGTTAACCTATTAATATTTTTAGTTATTTGAGAGAGTTATTTGCATGATAATGCCTCCTTTTAGGGAATCACACCTCGGAGAATGGAAGATTCATGCAAAAATTAGTCAGAATGTAGAAACAGTATTCATTACTTTCGTTCAGAAAATTATTATTATTTTTTTATTGTTATTTTTTCGTTCAAAATATCTCCCAAACTCGGATTGTCCTAATTCAAGGAAATTTTCAGAAAAATCGATATATGACTTTATAAAGTGTTTGGCTGAAAAATACGAGGTTGAGCGAAAAAAATAACGATCTAAGAATAATGATTATTTTCTGATTGATATTTTTTCACTCGTATTAATAATGATTATTGTTTGAGCGTAAAAGTAAAGCTCCAAAAATAATTCAGCATTATCAACCAATGACAAAATGAAAAAGTGGTAGTCTTCTAGAGGAATCCTTTTATTTATGCGACTTTTCTAAGTGGATGATTTTTTTTCCTTTTAGCAGATATATACTTGTATATAATCATTATCAATTCCTGCTTATAATCTCATTATTTTATGGTGTTATTTAGAGTGCGCAATAGTTTTCACTACTATTTCGAGGTTTATGGATTCGAATTATGATTGAATCAAGATTCAAACTTATAGAAACAGGTTTTTACGCCTCCGAATGTATTTCTGACGTGAAAAAAGCTCCTTATAATTTTTTTCTAACAAAACAATTGAAATACATAAAAACAGAAAAGTTCGAGTGGATGGTCCACTTTGTTTAAAAAAATATTGTTACTTGCTAATTAGAATTGGTGTACACCCTTAACTTACATAAGTAAGGAGGAACGAAAAACGAATCTCAATACTTAGTGCGCTTCTCCTACGCCTTTGGCATACATCTTTTCTGATTACTGGAAGATAAACTTTTTTTATTTACATTTGTATTTATTTATTGAATATACTTCGACATCGGAAGCCTCACAAGTAATCAAGTCTTAAACTAAATTATAAAATATAATAGCTCATTGAACCAGCTGCTGGCGCGTTGTTGCTCTTTAAAAGCTCTCCGAATTCGAAAGCTTGTCTTATATCCTTAATCATACGGTTTACTTGTTCAATTGTGCCATATTTTTCGTGAAAATCAAATTGATGTGTAGGAACTATGTCGTTTTCATGGAGAAAATGAAACACTTTCTTGAAAACTTTGGAGTGGCAAGGTAACAGGCTGATTGGTTTATACGATGATAGCCAGGTTATATCTACGTGGTTTAGCTATCATAATTATCTGCGACTTTCTCCTTGTTTGTAGATAATATCATAACTTTGGTATAGCACTGAAAAGCTTTGCAGAAAAAATTAAAGCAATGCAATCCAGGAGGTTTTTTGGGGAGTCTGCCCTAGATGTGTGGAACCAGTGTGTCATGGAACATTATGATTTAGTGGCAAAGGTGAATAATCTGAAGCAGTATTTGGTAGAAATACCGCACTGAGGTGCTCTGCAAAACAAGTGGCCCTTTATTTTTCAGTTTTGGCCCAGGATCCATTACGTTGTCTCAACGGCGCTTCAATATTTACTGCTGGCTTCAGATTTTTTCCAGCTTTCCAATAAATAAAAGATAACAGATAATAAAAATAATAAAATCGGCAAAGATGCCGATTGAATCAAAGAAATGTCGTGTAAACGGGATAATTCGCAGTTGGAAACGAAAAGAGCGGAACACGTGATTCGCTTGTCGTGGAACCACTGGTCAAGACTCTTTGATGGGTTGAACGATGTCGATAAAACTCGGCTGCTTTACAGTCCTGCTTCTTACGAACTAAACACGGAAATTACTTATGAGGAATCCTTAACTCATAGGTCTCTATCGAGCTGCTCTCTGAAAACTTGCTTTGATTTCTCGTCACAGTCACTTTGACTAGTTGTTCTTCTTCTTAACCGGCGTTACGCGAATACAGCCAAATACTTGATTAGTATTAGTAAATTAGAATAAACACTTAAAATATAAATGAATAAAATTTTAAATATATAAATAAATAAGAAATAAAGCGAAAGTCATTAGACCAAAACATACAAAACAAAAAAAAACAAAAAAAAGGAAAACAAATTGACACAAAAAATAACTTCAACAAGAAAACCACAAAAAAACAAACTGGATGAATTGCCAGAATCACCAGAAAAACCAACTAAAATCATTCAAAGTAGAAAAAAAAGGCTCAGCGCACATTTGTCCAAAATACCACGAAACCGTTGCTCTGAGTGTTATTACAGTTAGTTTCTGCTTTGCCTGCAACTTTTTTTTTATATTTCTAGTATTTGTAGTTGTTGTTGTTGCAATTGCATAAAACCAAAGTGCGCTGGCTTGCGCTCGAAACGGCTAAGAGACCCAGTTTAAATTGCAATTGCTCGTTAATAGGCATTAAAACGTGCCAAAGTGGCTCAGTGCCTGCCTGGCCCAACCAGCACAGTGGAACAAAATTCAACAACACGTGGGCATAGTAGTAAAAAATTGGACATTCAAATCCGGTCATCCTACAAACATACAAAATTACCAAAAAAAAAAAAAAGAAAGCAAAAAATGCTGTTAGTGGAAGCGAGTACCTACGAGTAATAACAACAGCGAGTTATAGAAGGCCTTAAACGCAGGGTTTTATGTGTCCAACTTTGCATTAGACTGACAGGCAGTCGCGTATGCTGGTAAACGACCACCTCATCAAGAGCGTGCGCTGCGCCGCATCACATCATTGACACTTGACCCCGTCATCGCCAAAAACAACGTTAAATGTATGCAGAATATGTGTATTTGTAGACAAGTAATGGGTAATGGGAATTGGTGGTGTATCATTGCTGATTCACTTTTAAATCTCGTTTTCATTTTATTTTAAATTTCGTTTAATTCGTATGATATTTAGTTAATATGTCGCTTGAATTTTTGCCGCACAAACAAATCAGCATTGTTTACATATGTACTTGTTTATATAACGAGTGATCCATTTCGAGATCCCCTACTTTTTTAAAGAAAAAACACAAAAACTTCAAATTTGATGGGGGATATTAATTATCATTCGCAATATGATGTTTATATTGTTTCACTTCACTGCGTGCTGGACGTGGTCTATTCGGTCGAATATTATTCAATAATGAATGCTGGGTCTCGAGATGGGTAATGGTGTTGCGAATAGTACGCTCAGTAGGCCAATTATGTTGACCATAAGTTGAGCGAAGCGAGCGAAACATATTCTTTACAGAACGTGAATTTTCGTAATAAAGTTGAATGATTTGTAAACATTGTTCAAGCGCAAGTCTTGCAAGGATAAAATACTAAACAATATTGAAAAAAAATAGCATGACAGCTTGACACGACTTACGAATGATCTGTCAAAAAAGGCTATTGAAAAAAGTACCTCTACTTGGATCACCCTTTATAACTACGTATATTTGTATAATTTCATGTAATATCTGTGTTCGCAATGGTCGCAGGGTATACGCGGGGAGTGAGGGATTTCAGTGGAAAAATGCCGTAGACAGCCTACGCAACTTGACAGTTTTGAACTCCCTCGTTTAGAGTTCAAAAATAATTTGGTTTAGTTGCAACACGTAGGGATGCACTTGAGTGAGTGGGTACAAATACTGGGCCAATGAGTGGGTGGCATCGGTATTAAAATGTTGTAAGCGTTGACAATGGGTGATTTATGTAAATAACAAGTTGATTTTAGTTGATTGTGCACGTAAAGAAAGATATTCGCAAATGAGCACTTTTTCAAATTGAATAGTTTAAATACATACGTATAAAACTGTGGTATTAGGTGTGATAGTGTTGAAGATGCATAACACTTAGTCTCCTATAAAAATTCCGAGATTCGAAAATTCTAACAAAATCTTTCTCTGGAGAACTCCCATATGATATGATGAAGGATTTGCAGAGATTTTCCTTCGTTTGTCGAGATACTTTTACTTTTTAAATATCATCTCAGCTCACCCAGGCACTACAGTTGGCAAGAGTCATTCACTATTGAAATTCAAGGCTGGCATTGTTGTTGGTGTTAAGACTGTTCTTTAAATAGACGAAATTGTCGAAAACTTGAGCATTAGGATATTCAAATATTAGGTAGAGCCAAGAAATAGAAAGACGAAAATATACATTCACTACATAGACGATTCGCTGCACTACCAAATGTAGTATGGAGAAAACAGATCTTATGACACGATTGTTTGAAGCGAATAACATAAATAAAGTCTCACAGAGTCAAAATTTAATGTTGTTTTGATACCGAGCGGCTCCGAGGAACCCTTTCCTATGGTAATAGTACCACTAGTGCTATGCAGCTTATGAAGCCCTATGAATTTCGCGAATATACCAAGCTCATACATAATGGCTTAGAGGCAGCTCCCTCCCCTATTGTCAGTGAAGGCTGGGACTGCTGTGTAGCTATACCGATAAAGTTTAACTAAGCAGACTGTAAAAGCGTTTCCTTCATTCACTTAATATACTCGTTTCGTCAGGTAGATTTTCTTAATTCGCAGAAAAAATCACCGGCCTTTAAATAGTCTGTAAATCACCTCTTCGTTTTCTCTCTGCAAATGCGTCTCGCTTTACTCTCTCAGCTTACGTTACCTATCACTCTTAAAACGAGTTGCGGTCCATTCAAGCGTTAGAGAAATGGGCAGTGTTTTTTTCCTCTTTTCAAGTGTAATGGATATTCGCTGGGAGCAGCAGCACAATTCAAATGGAAAATCCGTTGGATTGTCTATTTGGATTACAGCTTTAGACGTAGAACTTCCTCGTGTTCGTTGACGCGTGTTTTTTTTTTTTTTTTTGCTAACAAGAGGAGTGCATGTTTCTTGGCTGCGTCAAGATAGTGGGCCGACTCAATGTTGAAGCCCTCAAAGGAACGCTCTTCAAAAACACTGAACACCTCTTCCGTCTTGTACAATATGGACGAATTGGTTACGCAACTTTCAAATCTGAGTCTACCATGTATTCTAATGAATTCTCTTTTATTGGAATCTGAGAGTATAGACAACCATACCTTCGACCTTGACAATATTGATGAGTCTGAAGTGATTTCGGGCGATTTTTATTACACATTCGATTACTGAATTTCCAAAGTACGTTTCTCATCCGAGACCTATTACCGCTCATTTTCACTGGAACTAACTATTTTATATGGAAGATCTCATATCGTACGCAAACACGTACACGTTTTCTCTTTAGTTACCCTACAAATTGTTTACCCAGAGCGTACTTCGTCTATGGTTAGAAGTCATGAGCCACTTGGACCAAATTCCTATGACATGATTTGTTTTAGACCAATTTGTACATCTGATAAATTAGTTCTTTAAGTCTATTTTATCTAACAGTCATGTGTTCAATCTGCTTCCAAACCAGGCAATTGTTAATTATTACAATTTAAAATACCACACACGAAATTGTGTCAGCCTACATACACATAAAGTTCGTTAAATTGCCTTCCCCTAGACTTCTCCTCCTTACACAAAAATAAAAAAGGCGAAGGATAATCCTGCCGCAGAAAATACCAAAAATAGACACTCTTCACTCTGTAATCCATATATAATTGTAGTATGTATGTAAGTAGGGATAAGGTGCACATCTAAAAAAAACAACAACAAAACCCTCTAGCTGTGATGAAAACCTCAAAAATCATTCTAACGGTAATTGCAATTGCAATCATCGCCTCAAAGGCCTATAATTCGCCAAACTAAATTACCCGATATGCCAATATATACTTATATACATATTGTATTAACACACACACTCATTCAACTAACGCTTTTAAGTATGAAATTGAATTCAATTGAATGAATTTAAGTTGATTTTCAAAAGAGGAGTGCAATAATATATTGTTGTTTTTATACTCAAGTGTGTTATGTGCACATGGTATATTCGTTTTGTCTATCTAACGAATGTAGAAAATGGTAATCGAGATAGTAACCAAGTTCAGCGAATGAAGAAACGAGTGCCGGGTGGTTTCCCGGAACCATTTCGGAAAGCATGAGTATGGTAGAAGACATTCCCTCGTCCACCTTGGCAGGAAGATCAAACTGCAACCTAACGTAATACGCGACATTAAAAATAAAAGTTATGTTCCCCAGCCTTGGCGAACACTACCGGAAGCTGGATTACGATTCCAGACTCCCATGGAGGATAAGTAAGGTTCAAATCGAACACAGAGGCAACCATCTTATCTTTATCTAAGGAAAATCTATTTTTCAGTTGAACACTGTTCTTCTTTGCAGGACGAGATATATTTAGATATATTTAGGCAAGCCATATTCTTCACCTAGGACATCGCAACCTTGTGCTCATTGATATATGGTCTCACGAAACTGTTCAGCCAAGGTTTTTTCTTGACTAAGATATCCAAAAGGTTCTGACGACGCGAATTTTTATCAGGAGAAGGATGCCGATAATATCGACGGAGTAATACAGCACTGGAACTTTCGATGGATTGTTGGAAGGTAGTAGCCATATGGAAGGAAGAATCGTCACCTGAGTATCAGTAATGATTTTTACACATTTCTGGTATAAATGGTGGCACAGCCCCCCTTCACTTGTGCACTTCTCAGGGTCTGTACACCATCAGTTGACAACACAGCCATTCCTCCTTATATTCATCTACGTGAAAGTCTACTCAGAGAAATCATATGGAAGAAGATGTTACCACCACCAGCTGGGATCCTTAGTTGATTACACCTGAGCACCCTGTCGCCAGTGACAAAGGTGAGAATAAAGGTGTGTTTCATGCTTGTCGAGACACCGAGTTGATACCGAAGTTGTTGAAAAGACTGATACTAATACCTCTTTCCGTGCAACCGAAACAGCAGGATTTCAAATTTGTTTGCCCATCCAAACTTAGCTCTTCCTTACTTATTATACAAGTACATACCTAAACTTATATTTACCATTCAAATATAGCAAGATAAACTGAATTAAAGTGCTAGCGATGTGTTGTGCGCTGAGGTGAGGTGCACTGGGTTGAGGGGGTGCGGCAATCAGATCAAGTATATGGAATTGAGCTGCACTCAATGTAATGTAAGTATGTTAATAATTATGGTTATAATGATGGAGTACAATATTTTACAACAGCAACAACAACACCAACAATAACAACAACCACAGCTACAAACATCACAACTCCAAATGCAGCAGTGCTCTAGTAAATTTCAACAGAGCTTTGTATGTGTGTGTGTGTCTTTAACTTGGTTTCATGGCATTTCCATATACAAATAAACTCATTGCCTAGGCAAGAATCTACACTAGGGTTTTTGTGAATTTTTCTTATTATTGCTGTAGCATAACAAAAAACAACAACAAAATGCTCCAACGCGCTAAAACTGTGGCAACGTAACGCATAGAGTGACGAGAGTGCAGCGTGTTGTTGTTATTGATTTGAACATCAAGATAAATGACTACAATGAATTCAACCGCATTAGGCGGAATATTCGAATATACCAGCGAGTAGGAGATTATCTGTGTATGTACGTACCAATTGCTTTGTGGGCCTATAAACTTATGTCTGTGTACATTAGGGGGGTCAGAATATTTATTTAAATATCTAATAGGTGGTGTGCTGTTATGTTGTGTAATCAGACTTGCTGTATTCGTAATTATAATCATAATCACAATTATTTTCATTGTCTAAAGCAAAATCTTACAAACTAAACTCATAAATACCATTTCAATCATAATCATAATTATAATAATAAATCAGTTATAATCTTATCGCTAATTTAATTTTCATTACCATAACGATATTAACGCTCACAATCATAATCGTAAACGTAATTACAATCGTCTTCATTATCATAATCATAATCTTAACCTTAAATACACTCATAATCATAACCAAATCATAATCATAATCGTAAACGTATTCATAATTATAATCAAAAACGTAATCGTAATCATAATCACAATCATTTTCATTAACATAATCATATTTACAATTCTATTCATAATCATATTCCTTATCATAACCATATAAAGGGTTATCCAAGTAGAGGTACTTCTTTCAATAGCCTTTTTTTGGCGTGTCAAGTTGTCATGTTATTTTTGTTCGGTATTATTTAGCATTTCATCATGGAAAGACTTACGCCTGAACAGCGTTTGCAAATCAATCAACTTTATTATGAAAATTCACGTTCTGTAAAGAATGTGTTTCGCGCACTTCGCTCAACTTACGGTCAATATAATTGGCATATAGAGCGTACTATTCGAAACAAATTCACCCATCTTGAGACGCATTATTGGATAATATTCGACCAAATATACCACGTTCAGCTCACAGTGAAGAAAAAATAGCGGCTGTAGCTGAAAGTGTACACGAAGACCATGGAGTGTCAATTCGGCGCCGTTCGCAGCAACTCCGACTGACGTATGGAATGACGGCGCAGTTGGTATGTAAACAAGCAAAATTTTCGAATTTGAGATGATAAGCGACCTGAAGAGATTCAAAAGCTGCCATTTTATCCAGAAAATATAACGGTTTGGTGTGGTTTGTGAGCCGGTAGAATCATCGGTCCATATTTCTTCAAAAATTTTGCCGGTGAGAACGTAACCGTCAATGGCCACCGTTATCGCGCCATGATAACCGACTATTTGATGCCTGAAATTGAATCTCGTTATCTCTGCGACATTTGGTTTCAACAAGCCAGCGTTACTTCCCACACATAGTGTCAATCGATGGATTTATTGAGAGAACACTTCGGTGGGCAGATAATATCACGTTTTGGGCCGGCCGGTTGCCCACCAAGATCGTGTGACTTTTTCCTGTGGGGATATGTAAAGTCTAAAGTCTATGCGGACAATCCCGCTTCGATTCACGCTTTGGAGCAAAACATCACGCGTGTTGTTCGCCAGTTACCAGTCGAAATGCTCGAACGAGTTACCGAAAATTGGACTCAACGGATGGATCATCTGAAACGTAGCCACGGCCAACATTTCAAAGAGATAATCTTCAAAAAATAAATGCCAGAGAATGTTCTTTCGAATGATAATATACATTCCCCATTAGATTTGAATTTTCTGTGTTTTTTTTTTTTTTAAGTAGGGAACCTCGAAATCGAACTCGTAATCATTATAATCGTAGTCATAATCATAATCGTAATCGTAATCACAATAATTTTTATTATCATAATCTAATCATAATCGTGATTCTAAATCGGTCATTATTCGCTAGCCATCTCTTTTGATTTAAATTAAGTTTGATCAGAAGTTGGCACAGGAAAGATAAAGTTTTCAGAATAAAAATATAAAAACTAATTTTGAACGTTTTTGAAACAAAAAACTTGATTCTTGAAAATATTGAGACATTTTATGAATAATCAGACCAAACAGTTTGCTGCTTTAAAGAATTCAAAATTTTTAAAAACGATATTTTTCATTTTTATTCCTTTCATGTACATGAAATTGTATATTAGCTTTGGTCCGAAGTATATAAGTACCAGAAGGAGAAGAGATAGACCTACCGAAATTTATACCGATCGTATCAGAATCACAAACTAAGTTGATTTAGCCATGTCCGTCTGTCCGTGTTTTGTGTTCAAACACTAGTCCCACAATTTTTGAGATATTTCAACTAAACGGAACCGATCGGGTCGGGCACTATAGCATATATACGACAGATTCTGATTAAATTTTGGGTCATAACTCCGTCAAACAACTATATACGAACGTGACGTCTGGTATACTGCATATACATAATGAACTTGAAATTGATTCTGAAAATCATCGAAATCGGGCGAACATAACATATAGCTTCCATACAAACGATTTGTTCAGATATGAAGTTTTGGGTGAAAAATCCGTTAAAAAAGCATATAGGAGCATGAAGTTTGGTGCAATGCACACCTATTATGAATTACATGTTGGTAGTAAAAATAATCGAAATCAGAGTAATATATCATATAGCCCCCATACATCACATTTGTTCAGATATAATTTAATTTGTTTCTAAATCCGCCGAAAGGTAATCTAAGAGTGTAGAATTTGGTATTTTAAAAACGTAAATTCAATTTTTCTGTTTTCGTTTCCAAATTGGATTCAATGACTTAAATATATACTTAAAAACCAACTGACGTTAATTTCTGTGACATAAAAAGTTTTTAAATTATTTAAAAAATTTAAAATGGGAAAAATCTAGATACATACATGCATTTTCAAAAAGATTTTAATTTTCAACCTTTTAAAAATTTGTTTGTCAAAATTTGTCAAAAGCAGTTTAACAAGTACACTTTTTTATATGAGTTTAACGCACCCTAATGTACGTAGAATTGTCTGAATGAAGACAAAGTAAAAAATTTCAATTTGGCATCTGTTTCTATATGTGGCATGTGGCAGTAACGAAGATATGCCAATGAGGACGATGCAACGCGAGTAGTTTTTTCTTGCTGTTGAAGGCGGCAAAACTAAAAATGCCAAAAAGAACAAGACACTTAACAACAATGTTGACAAACAATTCTTTGTCGCCTTCGTGGGTTTTGGCGCTAGACATTGTATATAAAAATATACTATTGGATTTATTTTATTAATGGAATTAAATCATTATTTATTTTGTTTGTGCTTAGGTATTTACGTACAGCTCAAGTGGTGCAAGGACTGCATAAATTCCATAATCAAATTATTTACAAACGCATGCTTATAATTACTTATATATGGGCTCTACACGCTATCTGCTATTCTCCCGGAGGCATGAGCTTGCTAAGGATGCCAATATAGGTCTTGTTGCTATGGGATTCTTTCAACTACAATAGAGAGGATATTGGTATAGACGTAATACTCGTAGATACATTTCCCCATGCCAACAGAAGACTTTAAAGTGGATAAGGTTGAGAGACTACAGTGTACACTAGATGATGGCGGTAAACGCAAGTTAACAGTTTTCCATCCATCTTGGAGGTACAACTCTTATATAACAGTATTTTGGTGGTAAGCGTTTTTGTGAAAAACCACGAATTCGTGTAAGGAGCTGTAATTCTTTATTAAGAGCAATACGCCTACGCAATTCAATAATGAGTTGGATTCTGGATCTTAAATTGAACCAAGTTGCTCTCCATTTCATCATTCCAATGAGCGTATAACTCATACAGTTCATTGTTCCATCGCATTTCCCGTGGCCAATGTAAATCCCACTCAAACCGTTTCTTCGAAATCTCCTAGTACCGTCTCACCTAATGTCAACATCGTCCAATCTTCTGCAGGCTATAGCAGGACGGAAATAATGAGCGACCTGTTTAGTTGGTTCATCGAGAGCGGACTTTACTGTTTATTATTTACTACAGTGAAATGTTAGAGACTTCCAAAACCTTTAACTAGCGACAAAAATATACCCAAGGTACGGTAGATGGTGCAGATCGGGAGAGAAAATGTTATGAATATGTGAAAATATATATGTTATACTAACGGACCCGACCACACGTTGTTGTGACTTTCTGTATTTTCTCCAATTGTTATTCTAATTGGTGTTGCAAAGGGTCATTAAGGTTCTTAAGCAAGCAACACCTAAATCAAAATTTTTATTTTGCTATTAGTTTTTCGTTAATTCACTACTTAAAGTCTTTCACGAAAATATCAAAAAAGCTTCAAAGTAAAACAAACGCAGCCTTCGGTCACAGGAAAATTACATGACGCAGCGAAAAAAATACGCACCGACCCATGCTTACATCAAAATTATCCTAATTCTTGTCTGTCTGTCAGTGATCCGTATCCCGTAAAGAAATGTTTCAAGCAAATTGAACTTTTTCCTGATCCATGGTCCTTTTAGACATATCATCTAAAATTTTAACCAAATCGAAGCATAAATCAATTTTTTCTCAAATAAATCTATCCACAGCATGGACCGATGCATGTAAATCGAACCATAAATACAGTTTTTTCGAATAGGACAGTCCCTGGTTCACTTTCTGGTATGAAAAATAAAGAGAAACCTATTCGATTCATGTAAATCGAACCATAAATACAGTTTTTTCGAATAGGACACTTCTTGGTTCACTTCCTGGTATGAAAAATAAAGAGAAACCTATTCGTAGACCTAAAAAATTTATGTACGAAATTTCATTAAAATTGGTTCAGCCGCTTTGGAGGAGTTCGAGGAAAGACACTGTGTCAGACTGTATAGATAAAATTTGGAATAGGTTGGTCCTACTTCCCGGAAATAAAAGTAGTGTTCCTACTAGTCTAAGCAAAAAGCTACCTATGTACCAAATTTCAAGCAAATCGAACCATAAATACGTTTTTTTCGAATAGGTCAGTCCCAGGTTCACCCCGCGGATATATGACTGATGCAAAAAATAGATAAAAACAATCCATTCTAATAAATAAGTAAATGCTGATAAAAATAAATTATATAATCAGGAATTCGCTATGTATTTTTCCATAGAGTAGACGTTATTGTGGTCAATCTGTACAAAGTATAATCATGCCTCGCGATTAAGGCACGTACAGGAAGCACTCGTCTGTTGGCTTCCTTTGATGGACGTCAATTGAAAATTTTCAATTAAGGTATTAATACTTACTGTGATACTCCTACGCTTTTAATCTTATATTTTTTACATACGGAAATCATTATCGAATCATTTATTTTTTATTAAACCGGTTGAATACGGATTGGAGGTAGTCCGTTTTGTGCGTCGTAAGGTTAGTGGTCGCCTTACTTAGCCTGAAAGACTAACGTTGGGACAGTTCGTTAGCAGTGGGCTGCAATCTTTCACAGCTTACGCTAAGCAAACCTTATATGCGATTTTGGTTGGGCTTGTATAGTTGTCGAAAATCTGTATTCCCTCTTCTTAGCTTCGTCAAAGTACTTTAACGCTAAACAAAAGGTCCAATCAGGTTGTACTTTACTCTCGTCAAGTACTGCACAGTACGCAAGCATCGTTTTTCGAAAGTGCAGATTAAGAAATAATAAAAAATTCTGTAAAGCTATGAGAGCCGTTTACCAGGAGATTTGTTTAAGAGGCGAGTGGTGCCGCTACCTTTCGATATAAGTTACGATGTTAAGGCAGTTGGAACCGTCGCTTTTTTTGGTTACTTTTGTGTCAGATGCTGCATTTATCCTTCAGAGGGGCTCCTCGATTGGATGGCTATATCATCAAAGGGTTTATTGAAATCCGTTGTGGTCCAAGTACAAATCACCAGTACAAGTGACGCCGAACGTTCAATTCGTCTAAAAGAGCTCGTCATGACAGAAATAGTCGATAAAATCTCTGAAATATATTGGACGATGGAGAATTAATGTGTATGAGGAGGCGAAGGCTGTTGGCATCTCAACTGAAAGGGTACATCACATTTTACATTAATGTTTGGACATGAAAAGCTATCCGCGCACAACCGTGTTACCACTTCTAACAAGTATTTGGCGATGTTCAACTCCAATCCAATCGATTTTTGAGCCGTTTCGTTGTCGTAGACAAAACATAGATCCACCACACTACACCACACTGAAGGCTAAAGAACAGCGGGTGAACGTGGACCAATGAAAGTCATGGTGGTTCTGTCTGCCAACAAGGTTGTAACCACATTTTTATTTTGGATGAACGAGGTGTGCTTCACAAAAATTACCTTGAAAAGGGTAAAACGATCACCGGCAAATATCATTCAGGGCCTTGGTCTAGGTGACAGAGACATAGAGGGGAACTGCAAGGCAGACGAACTTGGTAGGCAAGGTACGCCCAAGCAGATTCTTCGGAATTGGTATTTTTATATGCATCTGAGACCACGGACTGCTACTAAATCAATAATTTCGCAGGCCGCGTTAAGTGAGGAACAAGACTTGAGCTGTCGCAATTCGAGGAAAACTTGTCCGAAATGTGACCGGAAGAGGTCTAATGGCGTATATTCATTGGAAGAAGGAGGTCATCTCAAAGGTAATTTGAAAGATGTAGGAACTACACGAAGAAACTGATACGAGATTGTCCTGCTCTAAGCATATATAGGCATCGGCGCTAGTAGCTTTCATAGGTAGCCTTTGACATGGGGCAGAAACATAAGTAAGCGATCTAATATAACGCAACAGGCAATTGAAATGGATGGGAAAGGCGCCGTAAGGTCAAATAAAATTATTTGGCCTAAACGTGTCGAAGCTCATACATATATATATCGTTAGCCCCCCCTACCTACCTTCTTACCTACCTAAATTTCCCTTTTACTTTTGTCATATTATAGACTATATGGGCATTTGGTGTAACCATAAGACTGACATTTCTATGGCCATCGTCTGTTTTTTAAAGAAAAAGTTAAAAATATTTTTAACAATCTCCTGACATATGAGCCCAAACTGTTTAAACTCTCCTAGTAGTAGGTAATAGTAGGTTTATTGCTTTTAAAATTTGTTTCAACAGTAAAGTTTTCAAGATCAAGAGCGAGCGCAGTTACTAAAAATGTGTTTGTTTTGATGCATGAATTTACAAAATTTAAATAACAGTATTTGTGAAAAGTCAATTATGGTAAGCCAACACGTTTTCCAAATGCGCATATACATGTATATATATATGTGTATGTGTATTACATTAACATCTTGTCAATAGCAAAAAACACCGACAGTGCTTGACGCGCATGCTGACGTTGTCGCCGATGACTGGCGGAAGCTGGAGCTGAACTAAACACCCGCTAAACATCAATTCGCGTCAATTTCAGTTACTCGGTGCTGTTATTTTATGTTAATTTTTTTATTTTAAAATTTTTTGTGAGGGTTTTAGTGATGGTCTTTTATTGTTGTTTTCATTTTTGTTGTTGTTATTGTTTTTTGTGGGCTTTTATTTATATTTTCTTTTAGTTTTTTATATTTTATTTTTATTATTTTGGCTTTTTATTTTTCTGCCTTTAAATGTATTTTGTAACATTACCATTGCTACCGCTATTTTCGTTTGTTTTTCGAAGTTAGCTGCTGCACGCCGCTTCGTGTGTTTCAAATATATAGGACCACAGGCGACATGAAAATAATGAAGTGCGCGGGTGTGGTCGCTATTGCCCAGACCTAATCAAAAACGTATTTACAGCTGCAACTATTAACTGTTATAAATACACATTACAACATATATACATACAAATACATATATATATATAAATATATATGTAGGTGCAAAACCTGTACACGTAGAGTATTCATAGTGTGGTCCACGCTAAAGTCGCCACTGTCGCGTCATCATCGACAGCCGCTCGAACAACAACAACAAGAACAACCACAACAACAGCGCGGCCCCCTTTGCAAACTCTTTTAATTGTTTTTACGAATTCATTGGCAGAGTTCGCTGATGTCCAAAATAAATAAAATAATGTGTGCACTCTGCCTCGTCGTTGATTGTAGAGCCCAGCGAACCAAAAGAAATCATCATTGTCGAAACGAAATCTCATTGCAGACCTAAATCCATGCAGCTGCACTCTATAAGAACTGTAATAGCCGCCTCTGAATATTTATGCGCTATAAAAACTGAACTAATTTTAATTCAACCACTACAGAGAACACCGTCCCACAACACCAACCAACACATGCGCCCTGCTCTGCGTCAACTGAATAATGCAACGCGCAACGTCAGTGTCGCGCCGCGTTCCAACGTTTCAATGCTCCAAACGTCAGTGCACTAATCAAAACTCGATCGCATTTGTTGGGTGTGTTGGCGTTTCATTGCAAATAACGGTACCCAAGGTTGTGCTACGTTTACATTTAATTGTTTGGCTTAAAGTGTAGGTATAGTCATTCGAGGTACTGTGCAAAAAAAATAGAAGTAAAAAAAATAGAAAACAAAAGCAACCACAGCCAACAAATCGCACGATCTACTTGCCGCATAGCGTTGGCGCGCGATGAGTGCGCGCCGAAAGAGGATGGTGGCAACGTCGGCGGCACCCCATCTGTCGCCTAACGGCTACTCGCGCAGCAGTGAGCTATACACGTTTGACGCGCAACGCCAGAGCGCTGCTCGTGCATTCATTGCTACACTTTTCAAAAACGCGCAATTTTTCAAACATCCCCGCCAACCCGTACCGCGCTACCAACAACACTGTCTTAAGGTGGCCACTGCGCTCTTAGCGCTAACGCTATTTGAGCGCTACGGTATGAATATATGAATGCATGCGCATATCGAACGAAGTCACCATGAAGCGGCGTGTGTGCCGATGGCGACGTTCAGATGTACATATATATATATATATATATATATATATATATATATTTCTTGACCATAACGTCTAAAGCACATAGCTAGTGAGACTTGGTTGTATCGTCTTAGATGCGATTATGCTTTGTTACACGGTAAAGCTTTGTTGTTCACGATCCCGCTCGCTTACTAGCAACACACGGCAAACGGCGCACGGCACAGCTGGATATTATGGCATCTATGGAAGCGTCGCGGCATCTCGCTTATCGGCTACATGAAAAGCAAAATAAGTGTAATGCATGCTATACATACATACGCACACACATTTACAGCTACATTAACTGAGCTTCGCTTCATTATGTATACACCAACGCCCGCCTAATGTACTCCATTGGTGAAATTCGCCACCTCCTTCGAGTAACTATCGCTAACGTCATGCTATTTGTACTGATAGGTTTGCTAGCTTGTTGCTCTTGTATGCAACACAAACACATACGTACACTTCTATATACACATATAATAATTATGTAATGCCCGATTGTTATGGAATTTATAGCGCTATGCGTTTGGTCCACCAACGACAGCCGGCTGGCAGCTGTCAAACGTGTAACCGCAGCCTCGTGCAAGCACTGAAGCGACCACAGCCCAATCTCCAGTCGCCACAAGTCACGTATGAGTACATCCTTTCATAGCGCTTAGCTCTATCCACCACTGTGTATGTGTGTGTGTGTTGTTGGTGTGGTAAATAGAGTTAACACATTCAGTATTGTCGTTTGGCATATCTTAGCCATTGCACTTCCTTGATCTCATTTCCACAAAGCGGTCATCTTAACTTTCACTTGGAAAATGTAACATTTCCGCATTTCTTACGGTCAACTTTATTGACTCTAAAATATACAATGGCGTTTTGCTTCTTTTTCACTCGTTATTGTTATTATTTTGTGAGAACTTTGTTGTGTGAATTTCGAAACTCTTTTACGGTGAGAACTCGTTAATATTTATACTAAAAAACAAATGCTGAAGCGCTTGAAATCGTTATACGGAGAGTTTCGAAAAGAACATTATGGTGGAAGTATTAAGAGATTAATTGAAGACTACTTGCATGGGTGATACTTAACGACGAAAACTCATTTTGTTTAAAAACAAAATTACTTATGGATATGCCTGAAGAATCTAGGGTTATGTATATCTCCCAAAGCTCCAAAAACGGAGCTCTCTTACACAATGCAACCACGACCGACTCAATACTTTATGATAGTAAAGCCTTGATTGCTGCTTTACTGTTGACATGAATATGTATTCCCTTTCCTTGAAGGTCTGCCCTCTGGAGTAAATCTGCCATCATTTATATAGCAAATATTTTGGATTGGAAGACACTGCAGCTTAAATTTTTCTTACCCCCAGTTGGACGCGGTATACCACAGTCCCTCCTTCTTGCATTTATTCTAGAACTGTCTGTAAACATATTCTGAGCGTTGTCCGCAAATATCAGTGCTTGGATTCATACATTCACATCTTTGAAAGTCAAAAGACCCTCTTCAGCATACCCAGATAACTTATATTTCGTAGCTTTCCACCTTACTAGAGCGCCCATCGCTATGAAAATCCAATGCGAGAGAGTAGTGGAGACACCCCATTTACAATCCAACATCATTTTACATGTATATAAGGCCGCTGATACCTTCCTCATTTGCCCCTCTACTTTGAGCATCAACGACACCTTGCTATTCAACACAATTCCTACGTACCTAGTGCTAGATTTCGACTGTAAAGTGGCCTCTTCACGCTTTGGTTTGATTCATGCTAAAATTTTGTATATCCTGGCAAATGAAACTAGATTTGTCTGTGTTAAACTTAGATCCGACGGAATTAGCAGTTGTTTATTGTTCCAAACGCCTGATTCGCTAGTTGCCAAACACTTACCACTCAAAATGACTGAAACGTCGTCCCTTTTGTCTGCATCAGCAATCTATTGAAGCGATACTCCAAAGGAGTGGTGATAACACCTCACCCTGTGGTGTTCCTGAGTGCACATCTCACGTCACTACGTCTACTTCACATTGTGATTGTATCTTCCTGCAACTTAGCAGTACGTGTATCCAGACTCAAAGGACAGAATCGAAACCTATTGTTACTAACCCGCCCATTAAGAATTTTTCATAAACGTTATTAGAGCAACAGATATGCCAATGAAGATGCCCCCCATTTTCAAATGTTAATTCCAACTTCCACGCTATATTACGTAGTGTTGTGTTTGCCGATTCGCCCTTTGTGTGGACGTACTGTGCCTACGAGGGTAGACTCTCATTAACAGTTTGCTTGATTTAAGCATCGCTTAGTGATTAATTTCAAAAAAATTAAATTAATTTAATAAAAATTAAATTAAGCTGATGGACCTTAGGGATGTCCTTTGGTACTTGCTTTGGGTATTCTACTCCAACTGTTTTGAGGTAATGGATGTAAAGAAATATTTTTCGGAACCACGATAAAATTAAACTTTCATACTAGCGTTAAAGATTTCTTTCCATTAGTTAAGATGCTAAAAAGAGTTTAATAAGATCAAGAACCACGCCAACAGATGTTAATTTGGACTGAATAATTGGCAGTTGAAAAGAAAAGTCCTCTCTCCACAAACACCAAGTCGCTCATTATTCACGTTCAGTTATATGGTGGGGAAACCGACATTCAAATTTTCGACAGATGTTAAATTAAGTTAGGTTGGAGTCCCTCCCGATTTCACCTAGGCCAGAATGAGACTGAAAATTAAGATTTCCTAACCGATACTTCTCATACGATAGCTTATCATACGCTGAGCTTAAATGCCTAAGTGCCTGTAAGTGTCAGAAAGATAAGAGATATACCCATACAAATTCCGATATGATCAGAATGACGTGCTGAGCCGATTTAGCCTTGAACGCTTGAACTGGTCTCTCAGTTTTTGAGATATTTGAACGAAACTTAGTCTGCGGTTATATTTATGTTATGTAACGGTCATTTGTCCGAACCGGCCAGATCGGTTGACTATATTTATAGTCACCTACAACCTTTTTATTCAGATATACCTTTTCAAATCATAACTTTTCGAATTCCCAAAGTCAAATACGAACACTGAATATATTTAAAGTTTTGATTGTATACCAAAAAAATTGTATTTGATATAAAATCAGATCAGCCAATCTCTTTAAATACTATTTTCGTGAAAGGTATAAAAACTTAGGTATAGGTCTTCTTTCTTACGTTTAAAAGGTGGGCGCTCCTCGGAGTATGTATGTGAAGTAAAAATAATAGCTTCTCATAAAAATTAATTAGTCGCAGCTTAAAACTACCCTTCACTATAGGAGAAACTCTTATCACAATTTACAGGAGAAGCGCGGCTCATAGCAGGGCAATCACATAAAAATATAGCCATTGCTTCCTCATCAACATCGTTTTTGTCGCTATAATGAGGCTCTCTTGGTCTTTTAACTATCAGATAGTATCTTGTTAAAAATGTTTTCTGTTACCTTCGAGAATTTCTCTCTTTTTGTGTCGAACATTTCATAAAATCTCCTTTTGTCCCAAATCGGCTTTGCGAAAATTTTCGACTTGTCGTTGTGTGATTTCATCTTAACTCAGCCCGTTCTGGAATAGCTTGCGTATGACAAAAGGCAACCCAATATATTTCTTAAAGAAAATAATCTGCTTGGCTTGTCTTAGTATAGGCAGACAGTCTGTTCTTTTTGATAATTTCTTTTGGGGATCGTCTGCGGTAAAACACAATATTGAAGTATAAGTTTGATTCCAGACATCTTCGACCGAAAAATATTGAAATATGTATATCAAGTAGCCTGAATATGATCTGGTTACCTGGAAGGATTTCGTTAGAAGATACCATCACTAACTTTTTTTCATGTTTTGATCCACTCATAGCATCCATTTGCCGTCGTAAAACTTTAACAAGTAACCGCATCGTATTATACAACTTTCGAATACTTGTCGATCATGATCTACATCCTATAGTATCCTTAATCTCATACCTAACATTATAGAGGATGGTTTTTCCAACAAACGCTTTGCCTTTAGATCTTGATTTTCCAAGAGTCGACTTTTCCTGCATCCCTGGGAGCTTTTAATTGAAGCTATTACAATTCTTGGGTGATGTTAATGATTTTTGTAAAACAATATTTGGTACAAATCATCTTTGTTTCTTACAAAAAAACTAATTTTATAACTAATACGTATACATACCTTTATATGTACAATCCAATTTCATGATCCTTTTCAAGTATCCATCCATAACGTTCCATTCTCTTGAGTATTTTTGGTGCGTTTTTAAATTCACTTCACTCCAAAATGCATTGCGCATGCTCTGCATGTCGAAATCAAAGCAAAATACCGTAAATAATAATGTGATTAGGGGAATTCCATAAGGTAAACCGCAACAACACAAAGCTCAGCTCTCCATCATCGTCACTAAATTGTCAATTAAGAGCGGCACAATGCGAGCAGACATGTGCACATATACTAACTGTGTATATATATGTACATATGTGTAGATATATTACTATGTAATAGAGTCTATATGTATTTTTATATGTTATATGCTTGCACTGGCGGCCGCAATAGGTTAGCAGTGCGTACTGCCATTGGGAAAACCAAGGGTCGAGCGCGGGTCCGAGAAACATCGAAAATTATAGAAAAAAAAATTTTCTAATTTCGGTCACCCCTCCACAGCAAATTTCAACCCTTCGGAGTGTTTTTCTGATATAAAGGGCTCTTCATAAAAATCCAGTAACCGCTCGGAGGCGCCTTAGTATTGGAGGAGAAGCTCGGCCGAAAATCGCTTCAGCCATCACGAAGAGCCAATTACATATACATACATATATTTATATATGTTTGCCTACATTGTACCAACCTGCAATAAAGCGAAGGACACTGAGTTGCCGTACGTACACCACATACACACACACATATATATATATATCATTTACTGTTAGCATGAGTATTTGTGAAATGTGACATAAGCGCAGAGCGAACTAACTGCTCATTTGCGAACTCTAGCCAAAGCTGGAACTAATGCTGTAGCAACACATGAATATGCTCATTCGTCTCTGTACGCGTACGGCGGCGCGTCTATCTATCTGTTTCCGCCCACGCAAGCATCATATTGTGCGCCCTTACTCGCCCCGCACCCTCAAGCAAAAAACCGCTTTGTTGCAGCCACAAGCACAATCATAGCAGATTCCAAGCAAACCGCTTGCGACAGACGACAGGGCGAGGGCGAACAGGGCAAGAGAACGAACTGGAGGGGTGAATGGACAGGCCGGCGAGTTTTGCCACAACTCGGTCACTGTGCATGGCGTTCGCATGCGCGTCACTCGCATTTGTGGCAACGTTGCGTTCGCTTTTTGAGCTGCATAAATCATCGCCAAACAAGATCGGCGCACTGGGCACACACATTGTATCAGTTGAAAAAATCTAAACTACAACAACAATAACAACAACAGCAGCAGTGTCAGCAACAGGCCAGGCTAGGCCGGCGAGCCGGTGAGCCAACGAGCCAGCCACAAGCCAAAAATCCAAAATCTCAGCATGATTTATAAGATCGAATATTGCACAACGGCGTAAAGTGGCACGAAGTACCATCAGACACCACCGCCAGCACCGCCTGCACCGTAGCATGCACCATAACCGCCACCGCACCGGTTAGTGGTGTGTTGTCGCTACCTAATGCATATTGCAATTGTCAGTCGGCCGCATATTAGCGTATTTGGTGTAGTGGGCTGTAAGCACAGTTATGTGCTATTGAAGATCGGCTAGAGATCGCTTAAAGATGGAGGAAGAAGACGAAAGGAAAAACGAAAACATCATCAATGAAATAAAGCACAAGACTGAGTCAACGAACAGAGCGTACGCGAAATCAGCAAGCTACCGCAAGTAAAGAGCAAATATCAGGCAGCATGCTGCCGACAGCCGACGCTCGGCCAACCACACACAAACATCGTACGTACTACATAGCTAACTGTTGGCTTGGTTTAGCAATCCAACTCTCCAGGTACTTGGTTGCTCTATGCTGGTTGGGGTGTTCAAGTGCATGGGTGCCAAAGTGGAAGACCAGTCGCCTCACGGTAGTCACTATCGGGCGTTTGCAGTTCAACGTTCAAGTGGCAGTGTACGCCCTAGAAAAACGAATTCAATCGATTGTTTTGGTCTTTCATTGTTGCTGCAGCAGCAGCAGCAGCAGCAGCAGCTTCTATTGTTGCCACTACTACTCCGGCGCACATTTTGTTGTTAATGCTTGCTCTGCTACTATTACATATTATTAGTTGCAGTGTTGTTGGTGTTGTATCAATGATATTATTGCATAAAGAAATATGGGGTTTTCGTCGTATTTGAGCTAAAAATTATTATAACCGTTGTTGATGATTCTAATGCCGCCACTGATGATATTGACTACAACCAAAACGCCAACAGCAAGTCATCCATCCAGTCAGCCAGCCGCAAGCACAGCCTTCGGCCTCCAACTGCACAGCCCACCACCAATTCGTTGGTTGATCTATGAATACTGTGTCATGGTTTAGTTTCTTAGCATCCAACTTTATTCTATGATACAATCGCGATTTTGACTTTGAAATGTATTATGTGGCAATAGTTAGGTAGAAGCAGATGATATTGACTTCGATTGCATTCGAAATAAATGCCACCCGCACGCAAGCGAGCAGCAGGCGCTGCAGAGGTAGCAAAAAAGTCATGGCACAGTAGGTCAAATTATGGTATGATCAATAAGTCAGTAAGAAATGTGCAGATAAGCTACAAATATGCAAACTCAATGGCGTAGTATTTTGAAATATTTAATTTGAATTATTTTTCTAGCAATACGATCTGTAAATATGAGTATTTTTAGCTTTACTTATAACTTTACTTATAACGGAAGGATCAATACTAAGATTTCATCTCTCGCTAAGTTAATTTTTGCTAAGTCCATCACATTTGGAGCAAAAACACAAAACTTCTCAATGTATAAATTTTGTTCCACATTATGTAATGTTAATTCTTTTTTTCTTCTTTACCCTGCGCGATCAATTGGAAAAACCAACTGAAGCCTGGTCCATCTCCACTTAACTTTCCCTCTCTCTCGCTCTCTATAGACTGGAGTGTTTCCTCACAGCCAGACAATATGACGCACCCTTTGTCTCTTAAGTTGCTGAACTTTACGAATGTCGACATACGTTTATCTCATACAGCTCATTGTTCCATTGTGAACGAGATGTGTTCAAAGGTGAATTTATAATTTTTTTTAAAGTACTTATTTATTCATCAATATCTATTTTGTCCTCTTCAAAGTATTCCCCTTTGTATATAAGAGAACTTCTGAAATGCGCTTTTCGGTATGTCCTCAGCTCTTTTTTCATTCAAATTCAGACTTGATCTTATTAATTGTGGCAAACCGCTTTCTTAGATTTCTTTAGATTTGCCTATTCAGTTGAAAGTGTTGGCAAGAATTATCACGCATTAGGTCTCGATCTGACGTTATCAATGATGCTGATGATTAAAAATATCAAAAAGCGTAGTAGCGGCTTACTCAACCTCGTCTAGGAGCAGGCAAAGTTAGACTTTACCGTAGAGGTCAACGAAAAGGAGACTATTTCTAAGGGTTCGGACCATGGGAAGAGGGATGTTAGATGAGCTGGTTTAGAGGGCATGCAAAGAGGTGCTTACTGTCACGCATGAACTCATTGAATTCCGGGAATATATTAAATATGTCGGAGTCAAGTCTGGATAAGTAAGAGCTGAGTCTGCCACAGTATTCAGACCTTAATTTTGTCTATATTACTAGGGCCTTGCGAGGTAAGTCGAACTCTTCGTCTGCTATGGGTGCTTGTTAGTTTTCGATCACTCCATTCATCAGAAGAGTGTTTGTGAAGGTGTTATCAGACTCTCTTTGAAAGGCGTTTCTCAGGAAGAGATGTTAGATGATAGGAGTCTCGTTATTCACCGACTTCTAGATCGCTGCAGCGTAATTATTGTCCCCACGGCCGATTTGCTCCTTGTAAGACATCTTTCGTTATTTTTCCTCTATGTAGTGCCGGCTAGCGATTTGAGGATTTTGTTACGGATCTGCACATTGGTAGCAAACGCAGTCATATGCGGAGTGAAGTAATAAGCTGTTGAATGTTACTCCCAGTAACTTGGTGTTATGTACACTTCACATTCCGTTTGAACCGATACTTCTTCGTCCAGCTGGTGAAGGCGATTTTCGAGGATTTCGCAAGTTGTAGTTATAATAATTCGTTTCTCGAAGGCTGCTTCAAAATCGACGACCAACAAGCCTAAAACCACATTGATACGGTCCTACCAGTTCGTTAACGGTGTGATTCAATCTTTCACACTGATAAAGTAGGTAAGAGACATATCGCACGATAATTTGCTCCTATTATGTGGTTTTTACATCCAATCTTCAGGCATGCACTTATTTGACCAAGTTTTGCAAAGAGACTGATGAATTCGCTTTATCTTCTCCTCTCTCTTTCTATTTTTTACAGTTATTTTGCTGCAATACGTACGCAGCTTGAGTGCAAGACAAGCGGGAAACTTCTTGGTTGTCTGTTGTGATTCCAGATTTCCAACGTCCCTGCTTCCTAGTCTTTGCGGAGGATAGTGTTTAGCTGTGTAGAAGCAGGTGCGGGGGTTTCCACTATTTTTGGGAAAACATTCAGCATCCTACAACAAGCTGGAGGAGGAACTCGGCCGAAATTCGCTTCAGAGGTAAATACCTATTTTTTTGTATGATGTATTTCCTAGTTCGGTATGAAAAAAAAACGTTGACCGATTTCAGTTCTTACCGATATGTACATAAAATTTTATAAAAATCGGTCCAGCCAGTTCGTAGGAGTTCGTTAAACACACCCTGCGGCACGATAAGTTTACAAATTAGATATACAATGTTATCTTAGCTGCAGGCACCAGCGCCCCATCGCGACATCGTTCAGCCTCAACTTTTACTTCATAAAAGTTTCCCTTCATTTACTTATCTTTCCTTTCCTTTCCCTTACCTTTCCTTTCCCCCTCTTTCATTTCTTTTCCTTTCTCTTCCTTTTTTCCTTCCTTTTCGTTTCCCTTGCTTTTCTTTTCTTTCCTTTCCTTTCGTCTCCTTTCCTTCCCCATTCTTTTCCTTCCTTCCCTACCTTTTCTTTTCATTTTCTTTCCTTTTCTTTCAGTAGCCTTCCTTATCTTACCTTACCTTACCTCACCTTTTCTATCCATTACTGTCCTTTCCTTTAACTTCCTTTCCTTTCCTTTTCTTTCCTTACCCTTCCATCCCTTTCCGCTCTTTTCCTTTCCTTTCTTTTCGTTTTCTCTCATTACCCGTCCTTACCATACCTTACCTGGCCTTTCCTATCCTATACTTTATTTTCCCTTGCTTTCCTTTCCTTTGCCTCTTCTTTCCTTACCTTATCCTTCCTTTCCTTTCCTCTCCTTTCTTTTGTTTTTACTTCCTTTTCTTGCATTAGCCCTCCTTACCGTACCTTACCTTAGGTTCCCTTTCCTTTCCTTATCCTTGCTTTCCTTTCCTCTCCTTTCCTCTCTTTTCCTTCCCTTTCCTTTCCTCCCCTTTCCTTTCCTTTCCTCTCCTTTTCTTTCTTTTTCAACAGCTCCGTTGTTCTTGAACATCCCTAGTGATATCCAACTATGGTTCTTATGTAAGTTGAGCAGCGCTTAAGCTCACCAAGCACTTGCATCATGGTATACTTTGCAATTAACGATTTCAACAAAAATAAAATGATATGATGATGATTCTTCAAGATAACACATTGTACACTCAGCAAACCAACTATTGTGCACCAACAACTTCCCTCAATCAATTCTTTGTTGTTCAAAAACCCCCACCGTCGCACACATAAGCAATATGAATCCTTCAGCTACACAACCGCCATTCATTCATCAATTTTCATAGCTCTTAGTATACTTGTATGTCTGTCCATCTAGTTATAAGTACAAATTTATAGCTAACAATAGTTAAGAATATCGTTGCTGGAGCAAGGGAGTGCAACGCCAACGATTGCGCTTTGCGCTAGAAATGCCACTGTAACTGTAATTGCAGCTGTAATACACATTGTTGGCGATGTTGCGCTGATGCTATTGCTGTAGTTAATGCTGATGCTGAAGTGGAATGCAGCGCCCATGTCTTTAGCTGCCGCGAATGCTATAAAAATTGTAAAACATCTTGTTGTTGAGGTGCATTATTGTTCGACCGACATCTTTCAATCGCTTAATTAAATGTTCTATATCTATCTAGCCCGCGCTACTATTGCCACTACTAATATAGCACTAGCAGAAACTTGGCTGCCGCTTGCGAGCAGTAGTAGCTTGCTTGTCCTTTGTTCTGAGTGCTGAATTCTGAGCCTGAGTCTGGTCGATGCCATGACTTCTATCACCTTTTCTGTTTGATTTTCACTGATAAATAACCGCTAAAAATTGTTGTTACATTTTTCATGTTGCCTCAGTTGCTGCCACTGATTGCTTGCGGTGTTCCCTTGTAGTATATTCCTTTTCTGCTACTACTGAGGCTATGGCGCGCCTCAAGGTTACGCTTTATCACTACTCATTCACTCGCTCACTCATTTACCCCCCCTCCATGAGCTATTCATTCGTTGATTCATTCATACCTCCACTTCCATTTCATTATTAATAAAAACTTCTGTTTCAAAGTGGCAATTATAAAATTTGCAATTTCCGTAGTTGAACTTTTGGGTCAGCTTACCGATTTAAATCAAGACGTAATTGAGTTCGACTGGCTTGTAAACATAAAACCAAAATCGATAATACTCTTGCGCACACACTCACACTCACGGACCATAATACCGCGACGTAAAAAGTATGCTGCAAAAGTCAAGAAGAAGAAGACGAAGAGAAAAAGAAGCAAAAAAAGCCAGAAACTTAAAATTTATTGACAAATTTTTACCAATGGAGCGTATAGTCGTCGTCGTTGTATCTTAGCTGCTGTATGAGCTCTCAGCCAAAACATCCATAACGTACATACACATACAACATAGATACAAAACTGTCGTTTTGATCGTATCGGCTGATCGGCAAGCTGAACTCTATTGGTAAGTTGGTAAGAGCCACAACACTAAGTCAGCCTGATTGGATGTCTAACGGTATTGCTGGCTGAATGACGCTGAGCGACTGAGTGGCTGAGTGGCTGAGTACCCGAAGTGCTTGATTGACTTAGTGGCAATCTTTTGGTAATTCAGATCAAAATATAATTAAAATGAATTTGCGGAAAATCAGGTGAAGGCCGTCACTACAGTTTGTACAACGCCCTGAAACGTTTCATTCGCTTGCGTATATTTTTATTTCAATTTTTTTTTTGAAGTTTTTGTTTTCAATTTTTAATTTTAAATAATAATTTTTGTATTTTTTTTTTTTTTTTTTTGCATTCGTTCAACTGGCAACTGGCAGCAGGCAAGCTTTACGCGCAAATTACACAAATCAATGCAAATCAAATCAAACCAATAGATCATCCAATAGCTCAAAAATGTATACTCTTATATGCCACTACGGCCGCATTTGGAGGGTCGAATTTGTTAATCATACATGAATGATGCGCACAAATTGGAATGAAGTAGCTGCACGTCGTGGCTGGCGTGAAGCGGCTTGTTGCTTGAAAATTTAAGATTTCATGTCAATGATGAGTCGGCAGTTAAATACATACATATATCTATATATTTATACATTTATATATGAATATGAACTTGAGCATATATATACATACGTAAGCGAATAAACTTTTTTTTAGAAATTTGTAATTGCATTGAACTTCGGCATGATAAGATTTTATTGACTATTTATAGTAATGCAAATAAAAAACTACAAGATGTGTGAGCTGGGAAGTCCACTCAGTATCACTAGGAACTGATATAAACAAGAGGCTTGGCCGTACTTACTACTATGTGGAGGCTCATGGGTTTGAACCTGGTCAGACCAACATTCAAATTTATAAAAAATTAATTTGAAAATTTAATGGGAAAAGAATAATTTTTTTTATTTCAGGTAATGTCAATTCCTCTGAGTGTAAATGTGACATTAAATGAAAGTTTTTAGTAAAAAACCTTCAATTCCGCAGGTAGCTTAGAAAAATTTATGGAGAAACTAGGCTAAATATCATTTCACCAGTTATAAACCTTCAATTATATATAAATATATATGAATGGCTTTCTGGCCACTACATCGTCTTTCAAACATAATTAACTGCAATAGCAAAAGTCGCTACTGCTTCTAATCTGACCTCCATTAGCATCATAACCGGCGTATTAACTGGACACTGTCTGATGTGGACTTACGACAGGAGGGCCGTCTACTTCTCTAGTTTGAATATTTCGAAAGGTGGGAGAGACCTTTTCGCAATGTGTCAGCAGGCCTAAGTACCATCGATTACGTAGACACGATCAGACAACCACAACAAACAGCTAATCAAGTAAGCCAAGGGATGGTTATAGAAATAGGGAAAGAGAAACCAAAATAAAACTCTTGAATATATAAAAACTGATATCATTCGATAAAATTCTTACCACTCGAAGGCATACACGAAATCTCTGGCAAACGGCACCTCATTCCCGCTTCATATTATTCCGTTATTATCCGTAATAAGTCTACGCTATGTCGGTTAATTGTATCCTACTCTCTATCTGTATAACAGGCCCGGCTCCTTAAAGCAGATCATTGCATATTGCAAAAAAAAAATATTTGAAAAATATATATATATAAAGTTTGATCCAAGTAGAGGTACTTTTTCAAGCTATTATGTTATTTTTGTTCAGTTTTGTTTGGCATTTCATCATGGAAAGACTTACGCCTGAACAACGTTTACAAATCATTCAAATTTATTACGAAAATTCACGTTCTGTAAAGAATGTGAATCATACTATTCAACGCCATCACATATCTTGAGACCAACCATTCATTATTGGATAATATTCAACCGAATAGACCACGTCCAGCACGCAGTGAAGAAAATATAGCGGCCGTATCTGAGCGTGTACAAGAAGACCGAGGCGAGTCGATTCGGCACCGTTCGCAGCATCTCGGACTGACGTATGGAACTACTTGGCGCATTTTACGTCGAGATCTTAAATTTAAAGCGTACAAAATACAGCTTGTTTAAGAACTCGACCTTCCCAAGCGACATGGCTTCACTCTATGGGCTTTTGAAAAGTTCCAAGAAGATTCGGGTATGTAAACAAGCTAAATTGCCGCATTTGCGACGAAGAGCTGCCATTTCACCCAGCAAAAACAACGGTTTGGTGTGGTTTGTGGGACGGTGGAATCATCGATCCCTATTTCTTCAAAAATTATGACGGTGATAACGTGATGCCTGAAATTGGTGCTCGTGGTCACCGCGATAATTGGTTTCAACAAGACGACACCACTTCCCAAACATCGCATCAATCAGTGGATTTATTGAGAGAATACTTCGGTGAGCAGATAATTTGACGTTTTGGGCCGGTCGATTGGCCACCAAGATCGTATGATATCACACCGTTAGACATTTTTCTATGAGGATGTGTAAAATCATAAGTCTATGCGGACAATCCCGCTTCGACTCAGGTCTTGGAGCAAAACATCACGCGTGTTATTCGAAAGTTACGAGTCAAAATGCTCGAACGAATCATCGACGGATGGATCATCTGAGACGTAGCCACAGCCCACATTTGAGATAGATAATCTTCAAAAATGTCTGCCAAGGAATGTTCATTCGAATGATAATAAACATTTTTCATTTAATTTGAATTTTCTTTGTTTTTTTTTCTTTAAAAAAGTAGGGAACCTTTAAATGGATTACCCTTTAAAATAGGAGCCTAACGTACGATTATATTAATCTTTATGAAGATACTTTACTATTTTGATCTTCAAAAAGTTCCTTTCTTAAATTTTTTTTATCAATTACTGAAGTTATAAAATATTTGTATTTAGAGTAAAATAAAAATTATTTTGAAATTTGAGTTATAATACTTCATAAATTGATTGGATTTTCAGACATATAATATATGTATACATATATAATAGAAATGCAATGAATTGTTTCAACAATAAATATTCAATGAATTCGACACATGCATATGCCCATATGTATGGATATATGTATGTATATCTTATATATAAACACATATGAATATCCAAATCACGAATCAATTGCGCAACTGAGCGCACAACAAAAAAAGCAAAAAAACAACAACAAAAACACAGAATACCATTTATTTATTTATTTATTAAGATTAAACTATTATATCTGTTATTTGCCACGAAGATTGATGATCTCAGTCTACAATATTTATAAACTACGCAATGGTGTCATTCAATACACAACCGCGGCCACTTCCGTCACATTTTAAATGAACAACAACACTAATAACAACAAAAATTGTCAACAAAATCAATTTGCGTTCATTTAATATGTATTTCCAGTACTTGAAATAATTATCCAGCTAACATGTGGATGCTTATATGAATATATGAGAAATATGAATTACTTTGTACCAGCATTACGGCGGTTCAATTAGTTTTGCTGTGAAAATGTTTTATTCATAGCTGGCGTTTAAAGCCCTCAAATATTTTTTCTGAATCTTTGTCGTGAAAACTTGCTAAGGAAGTTGGAATCGGTATCGCCTATGTAAATTACGTAGCAATTCCTAATACTCTGTACTACACGATCACCTAAATCTGGTAACAACTTGAGTAGCCAGAACTAGCCTTTTTATAAATCCTAATAAGACACAACTCGTCTTTTTCACCAGGAAGTATAGAAACTCGAAAGCATTTGCTATCTCGATAGGGAGCGATCGCCTTTATTTGTCCGAGAAGGTGCAACTCGGACCTCTTTGGGACAATCCTATACATGAAACTATCGTAGGAGATAAACATCGAGCAGAGAAAGAAAAAACATCCTTAGCTTTATTCTGCATATATCGAGTAGTGCCTGAGGATACTGTAGGTAGGTCTACCACTGTAAGTCTAAGTATGCATTTTTAGTCGAGCGTGGCAAACTGTTTTTGATGGACTCGATCCCCAGTTGCATTGATTACTTACTGCATCTCAGAGCTGGTTCCGAGTGTTTTCTTCTCCAATATATATCATTTAAGGGGTAAGGCCACTCTAGAGGGCCATTAAATAGACTATTTGAGATTTTTTTCGGGAAAACTATTAAATAAATCTGATTTTTGACAAAAGCCATTTATTAAACATATAATTAACTGCTTAGAACTATTTTTAAGAAAAATTTATTTAAAAATGGCGGCTATAAAGCATTCTCCCTAGGATGTCTCCATTTTTGCGGGCACCACGGCCGGACACACAGATCCTGTATTTTATCTTATTTTAATAAGTTGTTGAACGGTTTTCGCTTGTATATAGCAATAGCTATAGAAGTATGTAGAATTTTCTCAATAAATGCATTTTTGACAAAATCGCGGGTTTCTAAAGGAAAAAGTAACAATCTGGCCTAAAAAATTGTTCGAAATTTGTTAATAAAAAAACTATGCAAGATAAAAAAATCCTACGTACTTCTGTAGATAATGTATTTCTGAAGATGTTGTCAAAATTTCAAGTAAATCGGTTGTAAATTGTTTGAGTTATGTTTCCGGCCAACTTGAAAAAAGCAGTTTTGAGATAAACGCGTTTAAAGTTTTGAGTATGCCTTACTGACTGAAACAGACGCTTCAACTAGAGAACGAAAATGGGGCATTTAGAAATTTTTATCTGTCATAATCTTTCGGGATAACTTTTTTGACACCATAATGTATCATTTGAAAGAAAAAAATCCATTTTACGAAAATTCTAGAGTGACCTAACCCCTTAATTCATTTTCGGGTGGGTCGAAGCTAGAAGAAAAAGAAATCTTTTGTCAAGAAAATGTTGCTTAGTTGCTATTGAAGAAGCAGAGAGTGATTTCTGTGACACTTCTATGAGACAGTCTAACATTTAATAATATAGTCAGTTGATTATGACGGCCATCGGTTCAAATTGTGATGGAAAGTTTTTCATCTTGAACCAAAAAATTTGTGACATGCGCTAAATGATTCACTAAGTAAAGAGTGGCTCGGGGTTTAGAGTATCTTTACTCTTTGTGGTATTACAACTGACGTTTCTTATGTGTCTATGTGAGATCTTCTTTGAATCAGCCAATTTACCTAACTCAACCTTACTTATTTCTTAAAATTGATATAAAACGAGAAAGAAGTGCTGACTTCATATCTGCAATTTCAATTGTAGAAGGAGCGATCTTCACGATCTTAGTTGCTTTTTTGGTTGTATGCTAAAATTGTGCGATCTGCTCAGTTCTTTTAAAAGATCAATACAGTATAAAGTACATTTGAAAAAACTGAAGGACTCGTTTGCGTTCAAACTGCTCTGATCCTATAGTTTTAAGTTTTGGTGAGGCTCTCTCTCCTAAAGCAAATGGAGTATTTATCTATATCGGAAAGCATTGCAAAGTACTTATATTGTAAATTTTTTCAATTTTTAGTTTTTTTTAAATAATTGAATTAATGAAAATTATTTTCTATAATACTCTTAAGATGGAACTCTAGAAGGAAGGATTCCGTTCAATAATAGTACTGGTGAAACAACTTCAATTTATCGAGGGAACTCCACCCTATTACACCTTTACATTCAATCGTATGACGTAGTTAAAACTTTTTTTATGTATAAGTTAAGTTGATTGCTTAAGTGAATGTAAAACAGGAGACAAATAGAGTTGATTAAAAAATACATACGAGCACTATACATATATACATTGGAGTATATGTACTCGTACATATGCATATTCTTATAATGATATATAGAATTGTTAGACTGCTAACAGGTTTTCAAGTGCGTTGTCGCCTGCCACTTAACTGACCATATTAGGAAGATTTGTCTTCTTCTTCATATAGAGTAATATTTAAATATGATTTATTGAGCACGCCTTGAAATGAAAGTCAGTAGTGGTTAAGGAAGTATTAAATGAATACACGAGATGTTTAGAGAAAATGTGATTGAATTGCAGATTTACTCATCCTCAAACGATTGACATCACTTCCAAATGCGTGCAAACTCAGCACTCTTCCCCAATTTTATTATCTTCACGCCAGCGTGTGTTAATCCCTGCCTGCCAGTGAAAGGAACTTGAATGAATCAAAGAGGTTGAAATAGAAAGACAACAAAAGCAAAAATCAAATCGAAAAAAATTCAAATCCATTTGACAAATCTCTGAATGCGCTAAGCTTACGCGGCGAGGCGTGTTCGCATTATGATTGTCAGTTATGACTTTCAGCGAGCAGAACAAGCGCGCAAGTCAATCTACATATGGGTATTGTATTCCTATGGTATTCTAATTGTGTATTTGTGGTACTGCGAGCATTCAAGCGCATACACACATACTATGTAGTATATAAGTAGGTAGCCAAGTACTCGAATAGATAAATATTTCCATGCGCACATGGCAAATCAAGTTACGCAGCTCAATTCTTTTCCTGAACATATAAGGCGAAGAGTCTGCACTCGTTATTGTTAGTGGATTTTTTTTCTTAATTAATTTTTTTTTTTTTTTTTTTTTTGATAATTGACAGTTGATGGTTTTGGTCGTTGGATGCTGTTGGCTATTGGTCTCATGCTGATGGTTTTTGGCTGTCGTTTTGACATCTAAGCGACTGATCGCTTGATCGGCTGATGGCTTATTAGATACGGCCCCCAAAAAAGAGTGACGAGTCATCCGTCGATCGGATTACGCCACCTACGGTTTTGTCCCCACACATCAATTGCCTGTTCGTATGAAATTCACTTTGAATAAATGTACTTGCATACAGATTACTATATAAGGGTGTGTGCATATGTATATTTTTCTAGTATATAACATATGCGAGTGCTAGGAAGCAACAAAAGCTTTAAATAATCCGTTACATTGACACCTTGAAGTTTCGAATTCATATTTATTTGGTTTGGCTCAAATGTAAAGATAAAAGTAACAATAGACAATAGAGAAAGAAAGAAGCATAGATTAAAAAACCTCTCATGTACTTGAATATTTAGCTATGAACACATTGTTCACAAGCAAATGGTACTTCTCTTGAATACAAAATCAGTGAACTGCACGGTGCTCAGTACTACAGGAAGCTTAAAAAATTACCCTACAAATTTAACTACGAATGAGTAGAAGTGGTAGCTACCAAACTGCCTTTTTCCAGCACAGAGGAAATTTTCTGAACTCTTGTACGTCATTAGCTTGTTTGCAACAGTGTCAGATTAGAGAACTTTCTTCAGCTTATATGACAACAAGTGCTAGTACCATTAAATGAAAAAACCTCTGTTTCTAATTTCAACAAGAGAGAAGTGCTGTCTTCGGCCATGCCGAAATCTCTATACCTTTCACGAACGTTACAAATTTATTGTAATATGCAAAACTGGATTACAAGAGGCAGAGTGGATGGCGTAATATAGTGCAGAAGTGGAGCTCGTTCCAGTGGGAGGCCTTATCATAGCTCAAAATAAAAATAATTAGCCATGTAGTTGCTTGAACTTCAATCTTTACAAAAACTTGGAAATCCAGCTTACACTATGTTTACTACATAGGAATTTTCTGAACATAATCAATTTCGATATTGTCAAAACATGATAATTTTTCTCATCAGATCAATATGATGATGCAACACAGGGAGATAGTATTAAAATATAGAGCCTACCATGAATTTCAATTTTGTACGTATTTATAGTAGCAAAAGAAGAGATTTTTTTTTGGTAAATAATTTTTTTTTTTTTTGATTTTTGTAAATAAAAAAATATCTGAAATTTCCACATCAATTAAATTTTAATACATACTTACAATCAGAAGAATATATTTTCTAGAAAGACCCAGAGCAGAGTTAACTGCGTACATATGTACATATACAGGGTGATCCAAGTAAAGGTACTTTTCAATAGCCTGTCAAGCTGTCATGTTATTTTTGTTCAGTATTATTTGGCATTTTATCATGGAAAGACTAACGCCTGAACAACGTTTACAAATCATTCAACTTTATTACAAAAATTCACGTTCTGTAAAGAAGTGCCCGAACTTCGCTTAACTTATGGTCAACATAATCGGCCTACTAAGCATACTATTTGCAACACCATCACCCATCTTGAGACCGAGCATTCATTATTGGATAATATTCGACCGAATATACAACCTCCATCGTGCAGTGAAAGAAATATAGCGGCCGTAGCTGAGAGTGTACACGAAGACCGTGGAGAGTCGATTCGGTGGCGTTCGCAGCAACTCGGACTGGCGTATGGAACGACTTGGCGCATTTTAGGTCGAGATCTTAAATTGAAAGCATACAAAATACAGCTTCTGCAAGAACTGAAGCCGCTCGATTTTCCCAAGTGACATCGCTTCGCTCTATGGACTCTTGAAAAGTTCCAAGAAATGCCGACTTTTTTGAGCCAATTTTTTTTCCGCGATGAGGCCCATTTCTGGCTCAATGGGTATGTAAACAAGTAAATAAGCAAAATTACCGCATTTGGGACAAAGAGCAACCTTAAGAGATTAATTTCATCCAAAAAACAACAGTTTGGTGAGGTTTGTGAACCGGTGGAATCATTGGTCCATATTTCTTCAAAAATGATGCCGGTGAGAACGTAACCGTCAATAGCGACCGTTATCGCGCCATGACAACCGACTATTTGATGCCTGAAATTGAACCTCGTGCTCTTCACGACATTTGGTATCAATCAGGCGCCAGTTACCAGTCAAAATGCTCGAACTAGTCATCGAAAGTTGGACTCAATGGATGGACCATCTGAGACGTAGCTGCGGCCAACATTTGAATTAGATAGTTTTAAAAAAATAAATGCCAAAGAATGTTCTTTCGAATGATAATAAACATTCCCCATTAAGTTTGCTGTGTTTTGTTTTTAAACATGGAAATTGATCACCCGTTATATTTAAAGCACAGTGTCTTGAACTATAGTCAACTTTAAAAATGTATCTTGTATGTACCTATGTATATTTGGTATGAACATTTTTAACCAATAATAAATTATAGTAATTAATTACTGATATATAGGTAGGTTTCATTGGTGAAATCGGAGTGAGAATTTTTCAATTATGCTATATCAGAACTCGAATTGAAGATGGAGGTGCCGGCCGAAAACGTTTGGAAATGAACTAGAGCATCATAGATTTTAACCATTTTTTTTTAAATTTTGTAGGGTACGAACTCATCTCATTGTAAATAATATATGAATTAATTCTGGCGATCACTTTTTGGTTAGAAGCAGTGACCGTTGTGCTAAAAAAAACCTTCAAAATTTGATCATAAGCAAATTTACCAAATAAGCTCGTCTCTCATTAAGAATATTGTTTACGTTAAGAAAGAACTCGACGTTAATTCAATATTTAGCGATTATAAAGCGCCAAATACCACTTATGTATTTACATACAAAAAACCTACCTACGTATATACATAAGCTTCTCTCGCCAATTCTTAAACCGATGAAGTTCGTTGTTCAACTCTTCTGTTCAATTGTTCCAACGTACATATATGCAAATTCAAGACGATTGCCCACATACTACATTCATACATAAATATGTTTACATACATATGCATTTACATACAGACATACATATGTATGTATGGTACATATGCACATTAAAAATATCTAATTGCTCATTCGCCTTTATATTCTTTATATACCCGCTCGTTTAAGTTCTTCGTCGCCTTCACGACTTTAGTGTTCTTCTGATTCGCTGAAATGAAGATCGCTGCTTCTTTTTATTTGCTATTGCGTTTTATAGCTTCTTATTGTTGTTTTTATTTTATTTTTTTGTTTGTTTTTTGTTTGGTTTTGTTGCTTACTCACTACGTTTATCGTGTTGGTGGTGGCTTTCGGTTTCTGCAGCCAATATCAAGTTGGCAAGTGCTATTTTCATTGTTGTTGTTATTGGTGCTAGTGTCGTTGCAGTTGGTTTTGCTTTTATGTGATTTATAATATGACGATTGTTCGTTTTTGCTTTCGAGTCTCGAATTGACAACACGTTCATGCTGGCTGCTGAATTTTGAGTTGAGTACCCACAGACTGAATATTGCCTTCACTGTGAGTCTCCAACTCAAATATATGTATACGCACACCGTGTACTTGCATACAAACTTACATACGACACCGTATACCACAAATGGCTGAGCACAATATGGCACAGCGAGTACGAGCACATCTACAAGGCACAACCCCACTAATATGTCGCTCTCACCATTGTGCACCGCACCTCACCAAATCTGTCCAAATGTTCGTTCATTCAGCTAATATAATAACACACACACTGACAAACACATTTGTTTATACATGCATATGTATGTCAGTCGTGTTGCGCTCGCCACGCCACGCCAAGCTAAGGCAAGCCAAGCTAAGCTAAGCTAACTGCCAGTAAAGTGCCAAGTGCCAAGTGCCGTCGGTCGCTGTTTCATTGTTTATTTCAACGTTTATTTGCTTGCTGCTTCTTGCTGCTTAGTGTGCGTGTGTGTGTGTATCTCTGAACATTTATTAATATTTGTTTGTGTTGTTGTTTGCCGCTGTTGCTCATTTTCCTTTCTTTTCATTCGCTGATTCACTTCGATGAAGCGGGCGGGTCTTCTGTAAATATGTACAATACATACATATACATATACATAGCATCGGCTTAAAGCACGACACCACAAAAAAATCAACAACGTTCGACTCCTCCGACGCTAATTTTTATACTAACCGAAGTATGTGCATACTGATGTATGTACATATGTATGTATTTTATGTAAATATGAAGCTATAATTGTATGACTTCGCTTTAGCCAATTATGTGCATCTGATGCGCTAGCACTTTGCTCAACTCTCACTGCCTACTACTTAGCTCAACGCGTTCCGATGCCCCTTCCAACTCATCCAACATGGAGTTTGGCGTTTACATTTGCGACTCAACGACACAAAATAAATTATTTTTTAACGTTGTCTCTTGGCGGCACTTTTGGGGGACCGGGAGCGCATATGAATCGACTTCACTTGGTTATAAAGGGTAATCCAAGTAGAGGCACTTTTTTCAATAGCCTTTTTTTGACAGATCACGCGTGAGTCGTGTCAAGTTGTCATGTTATTTTTGTTCAGTATTGTTTGGAATTTCATCATGGAAAGACTTATGTAAGCCTGAACAACGTTCAAAAATCATTCAACTTTATTACGAATATTCACGTTCTGTAAAGAATGTGGTTCGTGCACTTCGCTCAACTTATGGTCAACATAATCAGCCTACTGAGCGTACTACTCGCAACACCACATCACCCATCTTGAGACCCAGCAGTCATTATTGGATAATATTCAACCGAATAGAGCACGTTCAGCACGCAAGGAAGAAAATATAGCGGCCGTAGCTGAGAGTATACACGAAACACCGCGGAGAGTCGATTCGGCGCGTTCGCAGCAACTCGGGCTTATGTATGGAACGACTTGGTGCATATTACATCGAAATCCTAAATTGAAAGCGCACAAAATACAGCTTCTGCAATAACTGAAGCCGCTCGATCTTCCCAAGAAACAACGCTTCGCTCTATGGGCTCTTAAAAAGTTCCAAGAAGATCCGACGTTTTCTAACCAAATTTTGTTCAGCGAAGTGGCGCATTTCCGGCTCAATTCGTATGTAAACAAGTAAAATTGCCGTATTTGGGACGAAGAGCAACCTCAAGAGATTCAAGAACTGCCATTTCATCCAGAAAAAACAACGGTTTGGTTTTGTTTGGTGTGGTTTGTAGGCCGGTGAAATCATCGGTCCATATTTCTTCAAAAATGATTCCGGTGAGAACGTAACCGTAAGGGGTCCATTATCGCGCCATGATAACCGATTTATTGAAGCTCATGATTTGCGCGATATTTGGTTTCAACAAGAAGGCGCCACTTCCCACACATCGCATCAATCAATGGATTTATTGAGAGAACACTTCGGTGAGCAGATAATTTCACATTTTGGGCCGGTCGATTGGTCACCACGATCGAATGATATCACACCGTTAGACTTTTTCCTGTGCGGATATGTAAAGTCTAAAGTCTAATCGGACAATCCCGCTTCCATTCAGGACTTGGAGCAAAATATCACGCCAGAACATTCGCCAGTTACAGTCGATATGCTCGAACGAGTCAACGAAAATTGGATTCAACGGATGGGCCATCTGAGACGTAGGCGTGGCCAACATTTAAAGGAGATAGTCTTCAAAACATTAATGCCAAAGAATGTTCTTTCGAATGATAATAAACATTCTCCATTAGATTGCAATTTTATATATTTTTTCTTTAAAAATTGGGGAAACTTCGAAATGGATCACCCTTTATTATAAGGAGAGGAGGAGGAGGCTAGTATTAATTGCTTAACAAGAAGACTTAGTTTTTTATGCTTCGCTTAACATCGATCGAACTAATTGCGGGTCTTAAGCGCCTCTACTTACAGTGAAAATAACGATATAAGGAGAGATCTAATTGAATAAGAAAATGGTCACTTTATAACCACTGAATCGACTTACGGCCGAGCTCCTCCTCGATTGTTATGATGATTTGTGCTAATGTTTTTCAAAAAATGGAGGGACTTACAATTTGTTCTAAGTTTTATCTGAACGGTTGATCAATTTTGGTAAAGAGCTTTTTATTTCAAGACAAAATTACACTGCGAGGAGCTAACACTCTCTGCCGAGGGGCGACCAAGTTTTATTATAATTTATTCTTTTTAAATTAATTTTCTCTAATTTTGGTTGTTCGAACCTATGACCTTCCGCTTGATAGTACACACTACTAACCGCTGGGCTACCGCTCTCCGCTTTATTTGTATGAATTTATATAATTAACTACAGTTTTATGTATATTTGTATATTAAGTTAGTAGAAGAAGGTCATCAGCGTTCGTACTTTTACTTGAACTCAATTCAGCAACGTTAAATGGCACACCCTTAAATGACATAACTTTCCATATGATCGAGCGCCGCTACAAATATTATCCAGATGCATCTGCGTTGTTGCGCTTCCGAGTCGCCACGAAAGCTTGTCATTCAATAGCCACAAATGAAAAGCGGTAAGATGTGCGATAGGGATTACAGAAGATATTAGCCACAGTGGCTATACAAATACATTTTATGTAGTTATGTATGTATGTAAAAAACCCGATTTTGCAGCTTATTTATTTGTATTAATGGTTTATGGTCAGAAAACGGTCCCGATTGCGAGAAAATGGAAATAATGAATTGGAAATAGCGAGTAACCAGACAGAAGCTCTTATGTATATGTGGCAGGTAAATATCTGGTCGATGGCAAATTTAAAACGGTGAACTTCAAAACCCAACCAAGCAAACATATCCCTCGATAAACACCTGCAAATCTGTGAAAGTTGAAAGTTGTATTCCATGCTTATGACCCATCCGTACTAACAAAGATATACAAAGGACCGTCTTGGATCAAATCATAGTTATATGAGACTACTTTCCAGCCGAAACTATGTACCAAGTACTTCGAAGTTGCAGCCTCCACAGGCTCAATATGGAGGAGCGAGTAGAAAAGGCATCAGCGACCGTATAAGCATATGCATAAAAGGTTGTAAAGTTACAGAAATAAAACTTATCTAGAAAGGTGGGAAAGAGTTGTTAAACTATTAATAATCCGCATCACCGGAGCACTTAATAAAACACCAGCTGAAGCGCTCAAGTAGCTGAAACGAGCATTCATGACACATGGCTACATATGAACACAGTAGTTTCGCATTATCTCTGAAAACATAAATCGCGCTCTTACAGAGAGATGGAGCAAAGGACTCAAATTTGCGGACAGGCTTCTGTATTTCTTTTCAGCTGTTCCTAAAACTCGCATAGGAGTGAAAGTTTCAGTTTAAGCCGAGATATTAGTAATTAAAATAATGGTAGAGCTACGCTACATGTCTATGTAGACAGAAAGGCAGCCTTAAAAGTATTACTTCCCCGCAATACGAAGTCGGTAGTGGCTGCACTTTACAAAGAGGTTCAAAATATTGGCGTAGTAAAAGAGAATCCACATTTACGTGGTACCAGGGCAAATATGTAGGTATCGAGGGCAATGAGATAGCCCACAAACTAGCTAAGAAGGAGTATTCTCAAAACAGGACGAAGCCATGGACTTAACAGTCCCATTAGGGGAAGAAAAAAGGACACAAGAAACTTGCGTCGTCAGGCTAATAGGCAACAAACAAAAGGACTGCAGAATCTCGAAAATTATGCGCAAAACATATGATGCAAAATTTACTAGCTTTCTTCTTGCGAGTTTAGGCTCCAGACTGTTGGTAAGGTTACTAACGAGGCGTTGCCTGATAGCCTCCCTTTCTTTCCAATTTGGTCTGGTTGAAAGTAAAAAATACAGGAAATACAATGAAGGGGCAGAGGCAGTACAGCCAATGATTTCTGAGTGTCCAGCGTTCTCAAATAATCAGGATTCAGGTCTGAAACGTCCGCCTCAATTTTTTAAGAAAATAGCAATGTGATTCAGAGTAGAGGCGCAACAGAAAGCGTAGCAGTACATAATTTTGGACACATGGTTTTCATCGGGTAACTCTATTTCTGTAGTGTCGTCTATGTAGACTAAACTAATGACTAGCTGTTCCCCGGAAGGGAAGACTGGGTGCTCACCTATGACACTCCTTTTGGTAACGTAGAAATCTACACAGATACATAAAACCTTGAGGGAGAATTTCGTGATGGTATTTTCTCACGAAATCCATCCACAGGGAACTTATTGAGACTACTTGATCTTCTTCTTAATTGACGTAGGCAGCGCTTGTAGTATTATAACCGATGAAGTGTAAGGGAGCGTATTTGTTCTGTGCATGAAATAATAGCTGTAGGATTATACCGAAATCCTACTCTTGCGTTATCCAACCAAAAACCAGTAAAAACCAACTACTATTACACTGGCGAAGGCACCTCTTTCGCCGAATCAATAAATGCGCGCCGTTCGTTCTTCCTTCTCGCAATTTGGCGCCAATTGGAAATACCAAGCGAAAGCACGCCTTGTTCTCCACCTGATCTTCTCCTGATTCTGCGTTGGATTTCAAGGCTGAAATGTGTAGAAGTCCACGTGAGGAAAGTGAGGAAGGTTTTTGACTGCTATTCTCCTTAGAGTACACAGAAACAATTCTTTTACGTATGGTTCAAGCAGCTCACGACTTCCGGTCGGAGACCCACCATATGAAAATCCTGCTCCAATAAAAAATCAGAAAATGCCTCGGATGAGAGACCCCTTTCTTTTAATGACGAGTAGAAACCATCTACAGTGAAAAAATTATCAAACCCTCCCATGAAAAATTGCAATTTCTAAAATTACCACTGTAAACATTTTTAAGACTGCCAGATTACAGGCCAAGATCTATGCAATTATGGATATTGCTAAACACTTATATCAGAACTGATTCTTTTTAAGGAGAATCTTCATTTTCAGTGACTGCGAAATGACAATCAAAGCCCTTAAATGTTTCCTCACAACAAACTCTAAAACCATGGTGAGCTGCAGCAGATCCTTATAAAGATGGCTGAACAAAAAAGGCAAACTATTTATGCTTTGCGTTCCAGGGCATTGGCACTCTTCTACCGCTTTTACCACATGTCAACTGCTAGTAAACGTATTCAAAATATATACACACAAACAACTCATATTTTCATGTATCTTGGCAAACTTGATCAAAACAGGATCAGAATATGTTGCAAAAGTATGCTCTCTAAGAAGACAAGTTTTTTCTAAGCTTACGGGATTTCCAATAGCACATTGCCTGATAGGACGATACCCAGATAAGCTGGACGTCCTTCTCATATTCTTAGAAAGCTACGTGTCCGATTTCAAAACATCTAACAGACGAATAATCGATGCTACGACTCATTAGGGTATCCAAGTGCGCAAGTCTTTGCCTATGCCTACAACCAACTTTACCAACTCTTCTCATTGCGTAATTGTAGAGTCACTAGGTATTCCGCGCACCAGTTCCTTTCCACCATATTTAAAAACATCTGCCGCTTAACCAGTTGATGATAAACTGCGCTTGAAGATAGGAATAAAACTTAAAATTGAGAATTCCACTAAATGAACAAAAAAATTCATTATGCAAAAACAATCACTGAAGGCCTCACCAGCTCAGAGACTTAAAAGATTTTTTTTTAAATAAGTTACAAAGTTTTTGACGTCAAGTGGCCTTAATTAAACTACGAATGGGTCAGCCCTACAACCTTAAACTGTCACCGTTTCAAAGTCACCCCAGGAGCAGCAGAGATTGACATAAATCCGCTCGCGGTGGCAATGCCGCCTATGCAAATACATAGTACAATCGTACTAGACTTACGTATGTATGTACGTATTTTGTAAAGCTGAAACTTAACTAACGACCATTCGAATACCCGCTGCAACATAAGTGCCACTCGAATGAGCGGTGTGCGTATGTCTGCATCCGTTTCGAATGTATTGTAGATAGTCATTGCTTTCATTTGTGACGCTGCGACACATTCGTCGTCACAAATGCCCAGTCATTTTGAGCATTTGTGTATACTTGTGTGATGTTTTTAGGTTCAGCTCGCTCGCTAGTTGGCTTACACGCTGCCCTGGTATGCACTACATTTCGCCGCTTTCCATGTTGGCATATGAAGGCGCTTCTGTTGTTTTCAAACCTTTCAAATGAAGGTTATATACAGTCGTTCGTGTCTCTGTGTAGAGGAGGATCTCTCTGTGTGACTTTGTGTGTGTGTGTGTGTGTGTTTGTTTGCCCACAAATGACATGCAAGCCATGTTCAACTGTTCAACTGTCACTGTCCAGTCATTTGTGATTTGATCGATTTCCTGCAACGATGCTTTAAATGCTTTAAACTGGGCGCCTGCCTAGTGGAGTAAAAACCATAGTATATTTGCATTCTCATATGTATGCATGTATGTATGTATGTATGTTATGTATGTAGTATGCGCATGGGTTGATGCTGGTGTACCGCTAAAGCGTGACACTTTGCTCTACTTGGTCACACTTGCATGTGCCGCCACGTCACTGCAGTTGGCTCGCGTGGCCAATGTGGCTCGCCTGCGCTGCACTAAATTGAATTGACGTTGCACGACTAGCTGGGTTTTATCGGGAGTCGGCACGAGAAGATTTACCTAACTTTTTTTCCATGCCCACATACATATGTACATACATACTTTAGCTACCATGTGAGGCTTGATGCACCGTTAAGGCTTGTACATTAATGTATGTACCCATATATACAAAAGTACATAACTGACAGCAAGGACTGACGGCAGTTAAAAATCGCGCGCGCGCGCATTCCACTCCAATTTCGAAATGTCAAAATGCTCTCTCTCTGTATATTGAGACTCAACGAAATAGACCAGTAGCACGTCAGTGCCTATGAAGTTGATGGCTGCTTGGCACTGATCTTTGGAAGGGTCAGTCAGCCGCCCTGTCCATCAACCGCCTCTTTATTTGCACGAACAGCTACTTGGCTTACGTGCCAGTCAATGAACTGTGTTAAAGACATTTCGTTTTGGCGCAAGGTGAAGGGTAGTCCGCGAATTTGTACTGGGGTATGAGTATGAGGTGGGCAATAAGCAACGCGTTTATTTAGTACGATCCAAGTACGTACCGATTTCTTGTAGTCCAACAACCGGCGTACCGCACAACCAAACAGCAAGAAGTACGCATGCATACTGGTTGCATGCGACTACGTACAAGCCATGGTAAAGCCACACTCGACAAGTCAAGGCACGTTTTTCACTTATTTGGTATTCGATACATTTATAAGTCAACAGAGAGCGAGAGTGTCTTTGAAGTATAAAGCGAACAACAAACAACAAGTAATTTCGGACCAGTAATCCTCTCGTGGTGTAACTTCACTTTTGCTGCCGAACTTTTTACGCGCATACCTCGTGCTCGCCAATAGACGATGCCGTTATGCAGACAAATATTTCAACACAGACTAAAACTGTACGGGTAGCAGGTAGAGAGAGAGAGAGAGGGAGAGAGAGCCGACAGAGCGCACGCTTGTGGAACGTATTCGAACGATTGTGCACGCTATCACCACCCCGGCTTAGACTCAATGGAGCGCAACATACTTGTTTGGGCGGAAGATACTCCACCCAAATTTGGCTACCCGACGCAAGTCGTCTACGACGTCGTCGTAAGCCGTGCAGCAGTCTTCAACGACAGCTGCAAAGACGTCGGCTTGAATACCGTTTACTGTCGACAGCGAATTTCATTCAGTAAATGCCGCAGCAGCTGCTCAGCCGGCTGTGCTTCCATTTTCCAGTTTTTTTTCCGTTGCATTCGTTGGCCATACTTGGCGCTCGGCGTGTTTTGTTACAGTTGTTCGTTTGACTCGTCTGCTTCCTCTGTTTTTTTATTTGTTGTAGAAATTGAGCGACTCACCAGTTGACGTCCCTAGTGGCGCACACGGTCGGGCATTTCTGTAGCTTTGCAAATGTATTGCCAGTTGTTGCTTCCCTTGTTGTTGTCTTTCTATTTTTGTTTTTGTGGGTTGTTGTTGTTACATTGTCGATTTTCTTATTTTTCGTCGATTCGTCTGTCGATTCTAAATTTTTGCCCTCTTTTTTTGTTTGCTGTTTTTGTCTGCCTTACCTTGTCTTTCCCAATTCGACTTGTGGGTAAGCTGAAGCGTTAAGATTACTATAATTTCAGTACATCGCCGAATGGCTGAGTAGAATGGTCGTGACGCGCGCCAACTTGACTTTAACCAGATTACTCTCACTACTACGTAGACCGTTATTTCGTCGGCGTAGTCGCCGGATGCATGATCGTGATAGTTGGCGTAGCTGCTGCGTTCGTAGCACACCGACTGTGTCAGATTGTGAGGGTGTGCGGGTGTGAGGGCTCACCTAGCCGCAAGTGATCACATGCGTATTTGTAGAGGGGGTGTTTACGAAAAGAAGAATAAGAGACATTTGTAATTCACATACATTCCGTTACACACTACCATCTAATGTCTCACTAGCGGCAGGCGCACTGATCGCTTATGTGCTGAGTAATGCTAAGCGCTGAGCTCGCCTAAGCGAAGTCTACACCTTTCAGGTATGTGACGCTGGTGTCAGTGCCCGACTGAATTGGAATAAATTTCGAAGTCGGCAGTCTGCTCCACATTACTGTAGGTAACAGTGGCGTCGGCTTCGGCTTCGGCAGCGTTTACTCGCTTGGCAATTGTTACATTTTTTTAATGGTTGGACGATTTGCCTACCATTGCTTCTTCTGCTTCCTCTTCTTCTTCTTAAAAGCCGTTACTGTTGTTCGCTCGTATTTGTATGTATCTGCGTGTGTGTGTGTGTGTGTGTGTAATGCGCGCATTTTCTAACTTTGTTTTGTTATTGTTGACTAGTTTTATGAATGCAGAGCAAGTTCGTCGCGTTCGTCTCGCTTACCTTGCGCTCGCTCACCTCGTTCACATCACATCTATGCTGCAGCATCTCAGCAGCTCTAAATGAAGCGTCGTCGTCGTCTCCGCCGTAATACTGTTTTGCGATGAGTTGAAGGAAATGTACGTCGCTTTTGGATTGTGCGCGCGCGTCATCCAGTCAGCAAGACGATCTCTTACTTTACGGTTGTGTTTTGTCGCAATGTCCGGTGGCGTGCAGGACCAAATTGTTGACTGAGTGAGTGTTACGCGATCTACACTACACGACAATCGACGAGTATCTACGTACGCTTACTCGCGTTCAGCAGCGCGTATGAGTGAATTGGATTGGATTGAAAGTGCGAGGTAATGGACACTGAGGTAGAGTCGTCCACAATTGTCTGTGGTCTTTGGTCCACAGTCCGTTGTCCGTGTGCGCGGATGAAAATTCTTTTTCTTTTCTTTTCTCTGGGCAATTTAAATGGTTTGGAGATTTGTATGTGTATGCATGTGTTTTTGTATGTATTTATATGAAGGAGTAAGCAATTAACAGTGACAAATAATTTTAATGCAAGTAACTACGTTTGTATGTATGACCTAATTTAAAATAAAGCAAAAACAGCAAATAAAAAGTGGAAACAGAGCTAATGGCATTAGAACCGGGAAAGTGAAGAAGGTTCCTGAAATGAAATAATTGAAGTGAACAAAAAGTACGGTTTTGATGCATAAATGCATTATGCATATCATCTATTAAAACCCAGTGACTAAATAAAATTTATGTGAAATATATAAATTGATAATTGAGAAAAATTATCTTAAAAATTATGGCGGAAATTTTATGGCGACATTGGAAATTAATTGACCAGAAGTGATAAGCGCCAGCTGATTTGCGACAAATGTCATTATTAACAATACACCCATACTGAAATGATATATAAATAAAAGAAAGTGGAAAAAAACTAATTGATAATATTTATAATAATGTAGTTAACTAATTAAAAAATATAAACGTATACATTAAGCAAATCCTGTTGGCGATTGTGAATTTAATAGGGGAAACATTAAAAAACATTAAAGTTTATAATAAAACATATTTTTTCATGAGAATATGTAAAACTTAAATTGAATTACACAAAAGTAAGAAATAAAACAAAATGAAAAATCAAATTAAAAGAAAATATTAATTTAATTAATTTAACTTAACTTTGACTGTAAACAAAGTAAAATCAAAAATGAAAATTAAAATAAAAAAAAATAAAATAAAAAATTTATGTAATTCATTCAAAATATAAAAATTTAAAAAATTCATAAAAAACTATAAAAAAAATAAATAAAAATAAACATAAACTAAATAAAAATATAAATTAAAATGATGCAAAATTAAATTAAAAATGGAATAAAATACGTTTAAATTGTATTAAAATGAAAATAATAAAGTACATAAAAATTATTGGACGTAAATTTTAATAGAATTAAATAAAAAATAATATAAAGTAAAACAAAAAGTAAAAAAATTAATTCAAAATAATAAAACTAATAATCACAAAATAAAATAAAATATAGTGAAATAAAGTGAAAAAATTAATTATTTCAATGTAAATAGTATTTAGAAAAAAATAAATAAAAGTAAATTAAAACAAAATAATTAGAAAATTTAAATAAAATAAAATAAAATAATAAATATAAATATATTAATAAAGTAAAATAAATAAAATAAAATAAAATATAAATTAACAAAATTTAATATATTATTACAAAAAATTAAATTAATGCAAAATTTTATTAAGTAAAATAAAATAGAATATAGTAATATGTAATAAATAAAAATAAAATAAAAAATATTTAATAATTCAAAAAAAAATTAATTAAAGCAAATGAAGTGAAATAAAAAAGTTCAAGTAAGTAAAATAAAAAAAAATAAAGAAAAATAAGAATTAGCATGAAACAAAATAAAATAAAGAAAAAAATAAAAAAATAAAATAAAATAAAATAAAACAAACCCGAAAGCTTTATATCTTAATTATCTATTCTTTAAACAAATATAAATAGTTAACTTACGTATGTTAAAATATACATTCAAATATTCAAGAAGTAAAAAGGGATCCAAGTTTATAGTTTCAAAATTTAGATGGAAAATTTCTATGCTAAAATGAATATTGGTAATTAATAATTAGTTCGGGTGGCAATTATTGTAAACAAATGTGAAGTATTGTTTCGTATTTATAACCCAGTAATATACTAAATGTATCTATAAAAGACTGTGACAAAACCGTCGGCATTATTAAGTTCTCCACAGTTTGTGAATTTTTTTTTTTTTTTTTTTTTTTTTTGAAAAATACTTATTTATTCATTAATATATCTATTTTGTCCCCTTCAAAAATCTCCCTCGGATATAACATACTTGTGCCAACGCTTTTTCCAATCATTGAAGCACTTCTGAAATGGGCTTTTCGGTATGGCGATCAGCTCTTTCCTCGATTACTATTTGATCTCATCAATTGTGGCAAAACGCTTTCCGTTCATTGGTTTCTTTAGTTTTGGGAACAGAAAAAAGTCACAGGGAGCCAAATCTGGTGAATATGGTGGTTGAGGCATGATTACGGATTTGTTTTTGGCCAAAAAAATACGAATAAGCATTGATTTGTGAGCTGATGCATTATCGTGGTGCAGAATCCACAATTTGTTTTTCCACAATTCCGATTATTTGGGCCGCATTGCCTCACGCAAACGTTGCATAACTTCCTTGCAGTATTCCTTATTAACTGTACGACCTATTGGCAGAAAATCATAATGCACCCCACCATTGTAATCAAAAAAAAAAAGCAATGAGCAAACCCTTCATCTGTTTCTTTGATCACACCTCGTATATTACTATTAAATCTGGATTTAACTGCAAGTGTTTCTGAAGTCATCATGCGCATCTAAAACCACCCATATTTTGGCCTTTTTCATATGATAGTTCTATTTGGTCACTGAAATTTTTGGTGTCAAGTTTCGAATTATCCTTCTTACCATATAGAGATTTACTTGATTAAATCGTTACTGAATAATACCGAACTGAAAGAGTGAGCATGGTCCGATTGCGCTCATTTGTAATAGGGACATATCTTAAACTTTAAAGAATATTTGTACCAGTTCCATCAAACTTGACGAATTTTACACAAATTATCCGGCGGCAGAACAGACAGACTTGACTCAATCGTTGTTCTACGATCTTATTTAATATGCTTACGTAGACTATACTAAGTTGAGTTTTATTTTAACTTTCAAGATATACATGGATTCTTCAAAATCTATTTCATCGACTTCAAGGGAATCCGCCCGTTGCAATGCACATAATGTATGTATGTCAACTTTTTTCCAATTCTTGAAACTTTTTTTATGTTCATCCACCGGAATGAACTTCAATTCCTTCAACGTTTCTCGTTGAATCTCCTCAATCGACTCATAACGTGTTCCACCGAGCGGATTATTTGCACTTTTTGTATAGCATGTATGGTGTGAGTGGAATTTTTGACGAAAATAACACGAAGACAGTGGGAGACGATGAATTATCGCGTTGAAATAAGCTGTAATTCCATAAATCCGATCTCTTCTTGCGAGTAGCTTCACATAAGCGACACGTGACATTCAAATATTATTCCTTGTAGACAGTTTGACCAGACAAAATAAATTCTTAATGCGAAAACACCTCGGTAATCGAGCCACCTTCGAAAATGTACACAGTATGGTTTCGTTTGTCTCGATTATATATGTTGCCATATTTGTATGTAGCTCGAGAAAACACAAGCTTTCTCATGAAGATATTGACTAAAGGCTAGTTTCCGCACCGTGTGGAGATTGATATTTTGACAACCTCCTTCCCCCTGAACGGGTTGCGTAGTACGGGAACGTTTCTTTAACACTTTAGTATATTTATAACCGATTATATCTTGTATTATAAGCAGGGTTTCTTCAGCTTACACCAAGGGTATCAGCGCTATAAAACACCCAAGGCCAATATGTATCAATCTTTATACAAAAATGAAAGGAATCGATTGAACTATGTATATCTGCCTGTTGTTTCACTTAAGCACACATCTTATATAAGTAACCAATAAGACAATTGAGTTCTTAAATGTGTGTGACCGACTAAAATTTCTTACATTTATTCGTCTGTAAGACCGAGATGAATATGATTTTGTTCGAGCCCTAAGAATGCCTACATGTAATTTAAAGAGCTTTTTACTCTGGGCTCATCGGTAGACATAACGTGAAATATATGTCAAATTCAATAAAAAAAATAAAATTAATATAAAGTTTTTGCCTATAGAGAAAGACTATATAAAGATATTCCAATATTCAACTTTTAAGTTGTCTACCCTTTAAAATTGGCTGGAAATTTACCCAATTTCAATTATGAAGGACCTACTAAAAAAAGGAACATAGACATGGAGAAAACTTCTCAAAAAAATATTTTATATGTTGAAGTGTTATAATTAATGGAAGAGTTAGTGTTGCGAAAAAAAACTAGTAGATTCTTTTGACCAAAAAAAATCCAAAAAGTTTAAATTTTACAAAATATATTTTTATTTCAGTTACAAATGATACTTTCCTGCACGCAAATACCCTTCGAAACATTTTCGTACTTAAAGAAAGAAGTGAACATAACCTTAAAAAATCCCATGTCCCGCCGGAACTGTCAATCATAACATTTTTAATAAATTAAATATGTGTCACAACTACCCATTGCTTTCCACAATTCCGCCAGCACACATCTAATCGATTGCAATCCATACACACACACTTGTGGCCACATAACATTCTCGGAAGTGACAACCGTTAGAAAAAAAGAAGAAATGTTGAAGACAACATGCAAAGTGTAGTAGCAAACAACAGAGTGCAAACTTGTTAAACAGACATACATATGTATGTAACTGTAGTGAAAAATAGAAAATTAAAAAGTGAAACAATAGCAACAAAAAGTCCGCTTGGAACCCCAAACTACAAAAACATAAAAAGTGTTACAATAACTCAAAAAAAAAAACAACAAGCAAATCAGCTATAAAACTAAATTGTAACGCACAACAACAACTTGGCCCAACATCCGTCGGTGTGGCGCGTCAGAAATCCACTAGAAGAGGAAGTGCATCAGCGCGCGCGTTGCTCGCTCTCACGCTCCGCTCAACGTCTATGGAGAGAGAGCAATAAAGGATGCCAATAAGTGGCAACAATAAAAGATCATAGCGACGATATGCAACCGGCAGTCACTTAAAATAACGGTTGCACTCAAGCTGCCCACAAATGCGCAAATAAAATAATTTGCAAGAAGAAGAAGCAGAAGAGTCAGTAAAAATAAATTAATGAAAAAAACGCTGTGCTGATCATTTGAATTTGTTTGTGATTTGTTATTTCTTCGTGCCTGCAGCCTGCCTTTCTGCCTGAACTGGTTGCCAGAGTCACCACAAACCAGCCACCACAAACTGCCCATCGTCGACCTGCTTGTCGCTGTTGAGTGCTGACCGTGCAACTGTGATTGTTTGTGTCTGTCGCTATCTACCTGGCGGCCAGGCAGCGGATATCCGTTCCGTTTGCAATTATATTGGGTGTCCGTTGTGCAATTAATTGTGTACAGTCTCGTTTAAATTGCGGGGAAACTTATGCGACCTGGCGTCCCTACATGCAAACAAACGAAGCAGCGCATTAAACAACATAACATACAAACAAACACTCGCCGCTCGTCCACTAGCTATAACCGCGTAATTCCGTTACTTATTTGCAATTTAATCGAACAACAACACCAATACGGGAATACTCACAGCATCTAAACGGCACCATTGAGTGGATTTACAAATAAGTGCTGAGACCAACACAACTGCAGTCAGTGGCTGTGGCGTTGGTCGGTGTAACCAATTGTTGAATGCTGATCAACCTCGCACTCGCACCAAACTGGCAACGGAATACTCGCAAGCGAATCAGCACAAATGGTAAGTGTTAAGACAGTCACTTCAGCATTTCCTCCTACAACTAATCTACATAAAAAAATAAAACTGCATTTAACAGCTCTAATGGACAATGTAGGAGTCTCTTGAAAATAGATAATCAAGCAAATTCTAAAACTTTTGCAGGCAACTAACATCAGCACCTTTATACCTCCTATTTACATGAAATAGTAGATTAACTTTGGTCCGAAGTATGCAAGTACCGGAAGGAGAAGAGATAGACCCCCAAAAATACCGATCATATCAGAATGACGAGCCGAGATGAAGTAGCCATGTCCATTTGTTTGAACGCACACTAGTCTCGCAGTTTTTAAGTTTGAGTTTTGAATTAATACGTGGACCGAATGCGACGACTATATATAGTACACCTCCCATACAACCGATTTAAATAAATATTGGTAATTTATACTATAAAGGTATAAAGCATGAAACTTCTTTCGTGTTTTATTTGTTCTAAGTCTAAAGGGCTCTCACCCGTCGGTGTAGACAGAAAGATTACAACCCAGCTTTAAAAAGCTAACAGGTCAATTGAAAAGACCCCGGCCTACCATAGTAAAACACTTTTTTTTTTTTGGCAAAATTCATTCTTTTTATTCAACCTCTTCATTCGACGAAAATTTCTTCCCAGCGAGCATTCGTTTGAGATCTGAGAACAGGAAATAGTCGCTGAGGGTTAGATCTGAACAATATGGTGGATGCAACTCGAAAGCCCAATTCAGAGGTTTTTTCCATCGATTTCAATGATGACACGGTGCATTTTCTTGATGAAACAGCACTTTCTTTTTCTTGAAATGCGGCCGTTTTTCGCCGACATCGTCCTTCAAACGGTCCAATAACACTATGTAATAATCGCTGTTGATAGTCCTTCCTTTTTCAAGGAAGTCAATACAAATTATTCCATACGCATCCTAAAATAGACGCGCCATAACCTTGCCAGCTGACTGTTTCGTTTTTCCATGCCTTAGAGCAGGTTCATCATGTGCATTCCACTCGGATAACTGTCGATTGGACTTCGAAGCAGAATGAGGGAGCCAGTTTTCGTTCATTGTCACATATCGATGCAAAAACTTGGGTTTATTATGCTTGAACATCTCCAAACCCTGCTCCGAATCATCAACTCGTCGTTGTTTTTGGTCAGAAGTGAGCTCGCGCGGCACCCACTTTGCACAGAGCTTTTTCATACCCAAATATTCGTGAATAATATATTGTACACGTTCAGTTGATATCTTTAGAATGTCTGCTTTTTCATTCAGTTTCAATTTACGGTCATTGAAAATCAGTTTGTGTTTCTTTTTTTTTATGTTTTCGTCGGTATCCTCTTTGGGTTCACTGTCTTCGGTGCTCATTTCATCACGCCTAAACCAGCATACCAATCCTTAATGGTTGAAACTCGTCAGCAAGAAAAGCCCCCCCCCCCCACCTCCTTCAAAAAGTAAGATTTTATCAACACGCGAAATTCCTTTTTATCCAATTTTTCAAAATAACAAAAAATGCTTCACTCAAAATGCTATAATTCACAAACTAATCATCCGACAGCTGTGAAGTTTATGCACGGGTCGTTTGAAGGTTAGAGCTAACTAAAAATCAGTATGAATTTATTTCTAGTAGAGCCATCTATGTGTCAGGCCGGGGACTTTTCAATTGACCTGTTAACTATCAATAGCACTATTGACTTTGGTCCAATTCCACCATTCATTCTATCGAAACTGAAAACGCTTCAAGAATCAGCAGAGAAGATAATTTAAAATAAAAATACATATATATATATATAATTTTTTAGAAAATTCTTCATGTATTAGTCTGTGTCCGCATATGACATGGTCATTCTAGTGCGTAAGGAAGCTTTGATGAATTTGCCAAGCCATCACCTGTTATGTGTAGACAAAACAATGTACAAGAATATACTCATTTTCGAACTAATGAAAAATTTATCATGCTGAAGAACTATAATTTGTTATTTCGCCCTTCTGAATCAATTTACATCATTACATTTTCTTTTTGTTTTGTTTTGTTTTTGGTAAGTCTATAGCTTTTCCAGAAAATTACGGGAATGAAATAGATATATATTGATATGTGTGATAATCTTAAGGTATATTTTATGGCTGTGCCGACACATGAGTCAAAGTTTTCCGTAAATCTGTGGATGAACTTCTATTTTAATGATAATTGTATTACCTTGATTCATCCATATCTTCTGTTCACCTATCTGTATAACGAAAATAAGATCAATAAAATTTGGCTTGCAGACTCCTCGCAACTCCATGTGTACCGATAGTACCAATAACGGCTGTCTTAAGCATTTATGAATAGGTCTGGACACGCCCTTTCGAATGAAAACAATTATAGTAACTTGGCTAAAAGCTTTTCAATTTAGAAATATTTGGTATTACTAGAAATAAATAGTAGTAAATTGGACTATATATCCTTAGATTAATTTTTGGAACAGTTTTAAAAATTTTATCTAAAAGCAATGTTAAAAGCCATTGCTAATAAGAAGGTGAACCAATTAACAAAAAAGATGTATAACCAATTTCATCCAGCCGATTATTAAGTTACACTTTTTTTTTAGTAAAACCTCACACTTAGACAGATAAGTACGTATACAATTCTTAATTGAGTCCTGATTAATTGGCTTGCCCTTGTTGTTGAGCCTGCTGCGTCTAAATTACATAAATACAAGTATTGAGTAGAGTACTGGGCTGGAAAGACTGCCCGCAACTTCGTCCGGATAGAATTTCCGAAAAAGTTTCTAATTGGATTTTTACTTTTTTATTATAAAAATTAAATAAACTATTATGTAAAAATTATGAATACTTTAAACTGGGGTTCAAAGTTTATGTAAATAATTAAAATAAAATAAAATTTTGATATATTTTTGGAAACGAAGTTTGACCTTATTTCTCGTGATAGATAATCGAAGTATAATATCTATCGCTGTAAATCTCTGTATATAATATTTAATCAACAGAAAAATTTGTGCGCTTTCATTGAAGCATGCTACGTAAGACTTATGCTGCAATTAGCCAAAAACATAACGACTCAGCTGTCACAACCTATCATATGAGAGCGTCATGTAAATTAAAAGCTATCTTCGAGAGAATAATAAATAGAAGTCTCTAGGAGAAAAATAAGAGCCTATACTAGTTCATAAGAACCTTAAAAAATTATGTTTTTTCTGAACATTCTTATTTTTTATTTTCAAACCGGTTTACCGGTTATATGACACAATTATGAAGCCATTTTTTATACATTATTACATTTTCGATAAGATTATGAGAATTTTAAAGAACCATACGCCATGTTAAAAATAAAATTGCAAACCAATTTTTCTTAATTTTTTTTTTGATAATGAAATTAAGCGATAAATCTATGTATGTACGAGGGTTGTTTGATAACTCGGACGTTTATTTTTAAAAAAGGGTCTCTTTTTAGCCCCGTATGTTCATTTAGTTCAGCATTTTTCCTCTTTATTCAACCCAAATCTCTCACCGCCCAGTCACTTCTTCAGATTTGGAAACAAGAAATGGTCGCAGGGTGCTAAAAGGGGTAGCTGTTCGAAGCCAAAGTTATGAATTTTTGCTATGGGGACTACACACGTGTACACGCGTGCATTATCCTGATGGAACATCAATATCGAATCTATCCAAAAGTTCTGAGGTAATCGATGTGAATGACACTTTGTACATCCCGAAAAATTGTTGTCATGATATCTTAGCCTCCTTTGGTGCCCGTTCACCCGGAGAAACTCACTGTGTTCATTGTTCTGTGGTCTCTGGTATGGTGTGGTGGATCTATGTTTCATTTACGGTAACGAAGCGGCGCAAAGATTTGTTTGAATTTTATTCCCCGATCGTTCAATATCATTCCATTGATTTTATCGACGATTTCTGACGTGACGACCTCTTTTTGGCGACCTGAACGCTACGCTTCACTTGTACCGGTGGCTTGTACTTGAAACACAATGGAACTTAGTAAACCACTTCTTCACCATTGAAATTGGTGGTGCAGAGTCTACATAGTATTTGTCAATTATTCCTTGGCTTCAGTGAGGTTTCTTACGCAAGAAATAATGCTTAATCAGCACACGAAACTCACTTTTTTATTTTCTTTAAAACTCTCTATGTTGCCTGCTTTCAAGGGCTGTCAAACACAAACTAAATGGCGCAGTTTCTAGAGTAGTTTATTAATCGATAGCACTTTGACGGGAACAGTGCTATATTTAGAGTAACTGTGCAGCTAGTTCAAGTCTCATATATAAAAATAGTTTCAATAAAAGTAAAGCAATTAATCATTTGAGAACGGCTTGAACTGCACATAGCTCACTTTTTGCTTAAATTAACATGCGGAATGCTCTTTCTTCCAGCAAATGTACCCTAAAAATCATTTTTATTGCAAGATTTTCTTTTCTATTTTCTTCTCTATATATTTGGAAAAAAATTTCCCCACAAATGACAGGCAGACTTTTGATCTAAATAAACATATATGCAGAGAAGTGTATCTGTGCAAATCGAATAAAATTAGTATGATAAGTATAGATACATATGGCCGTACATACACATACATTTATATGTTCGCTTCAGTTATTTGTTTGCTTAGTACCTCTTATTAGACGACCAAGCCTCCACAATGCAAAATTCGTCAATTAAATAAATATAATTTCTGTGATAATCAAACTCAACAGGAGCGCGCAGAAGCAAATGAAAAGAATTGTGCCTATATTTTCCTGTTTTTTGCACGATAAGGTAGGTTCGTCCTACGTTAGAACACCAAAATATATATATCATATGGATGATGGTTAGTTTTGAAGTACTCTTTCATCCACGTGATATATACATATGGATTACCAACACTTTACACAGAGTACTCTCCCTTTGTATTTATTAAATATTTGAATTCTTCTTAGCATCGGCTCGCGAAACTTTCACGGGACAGAGCAACATTTCAGAATCTGTACGAAGAACGTTCTTGACCACAGAGACAATAAAAAGAACCTTAACCTTAAGAAATTAACACATACTGCCGATGAACCGAAACCACCTAAAAGCTTCTGGAAATACCATTAGTTGACATCTTGTAATATCGCTAAATTTATTTACAGCGTTTGGTGAGCCACTTCAATAAAAATAAAAGAAATTGGTTTTTATTATTTTTAATATCCATTCAATTGAATTAAATGCTCGCGTATTTGTTCTTTAAGTGAATTGTGTTAAATTATGGTCGTTTGTAGGTGTCTTAAGCCTTTCCATAATGAACATTGATCTTAATGTGAATTGTTAGCACCACATACATATCTACAATATTTGTATGTAACATATGTATGCTCACTTTCCTACAAAAAACATGTGCATTATGAGCTGGGAGGCCACCCGATTTCACATGAACACTTGCATAAGTCCATAAAGGCAATATGTAGTAAATAAGTAAGTGCATAAGCAAGTGTCTTCATAACTGTGCCCATCAAATCATGTACTCATAAGCTCATAAAATACTTTACGATCTCTTTGGTATAGCACTTATGAGTGAGTCTACATACGAGTTTGTACAATATGTATTCAAATTGTACGCATTAAAGTTGACACTTTACCGAAGATAACGTTCTTACGGTCAATATTGCCAATATTAGTCGTGGGCATGTCCGTCGCAATCACCATTAAAATCATTGCTGCAAATATTCACTAACAATTGTCGCATTAAAATCATTATTCATTTACACAATACATTACTTAGCATTACAGCACTTTACATTTCATGGCATTATCTGAACAAAGTCTCAGTATTTACATATAAGTGCACATATGTGCGATATATATATATATATATGTACATATATGCAACGATGAAGATTATTTTAATGTGTGCACATAAAGTTATATTTATGCAAATCTATCTATATTAGAGTTTAGACAGGCAATTATAATCGTAAAACAAGAACAATTGGTTTAGGCATGGAATGTGACAAAATGTATGGAAATTCCTTAGATTTTATGAAATTACAAATGAAAAGAATCATATTTATGGTACTCTGAATGGAATACACGTGTATATGCACACAAAGTGATGTTTTACCAACCTTACTTTTGTATTACTCGGTACTTGTGAAGAAAAAACTCATACCTGTATACTGCTGCGCCACAGCTAGATATATTGAATTAGATGAGACTGAAGTATGTACTCAGCAACTAAATTATTGAATGGACTTTAGTTGCCATGTTAGGACGTTACAAAACTAATAGTTTTCCAAATCATACAAAAATAATTGATAATTACTTTGAAACCAAGATGCAAATTAAAAATTTAATCTCAAACGAAACGCAACAAAACAACTTAAGCCAAGGAAATCTACCAGGAATTGCACTAGAAAATCCCTCAACTATACGTTGGCATTTAAAAAACATGTTACTACACAAACCTCGTAAAACACAGCCATCTTCATAAAGCTCATTAAATCCTGCCTCTTCAACTTCTTAATCTCTTCCAACCATGCGTGAGGTTGAGGTTGGTTCAAAGGAAAAGATGAAGGTTTTGCTCACTGTTTTCTTCGATTACATCAAAGTGCATTATGAGTTCCTATCACTTTGTTCAAAAGATCGTACACTTAATAAGGAATACTACAAGGAAGTTATGCAACGTTGGCGTGAAGCAATACGGCTCAAACGATCGGAATTGTGGAAAAACAAATCGTGGATTCTGCAACACGATACTAATAATGCACCAGCTCACACATCAATGCTTATGTGTGATTTTTTTGGTCAAAAACAAAACCGTAATCATGCCTCAACCATCGTATTCAGGAGATTTGGCTCCCTTCGACTTTTTTTCTATGCCCAAAACTAAAGAAACCAATGAACGGAAAGCGTTTTGCCATAATTGATGAGATCAAGTCAGAAACGAGGACAAAGCTGATGGCCATACCGAAAAGTGCATTTCAGAAGTACTTCGAGGACTGGAAAAAGCACTGGCACAAGTGTATTATATCCGAGGGGATTACTTTGAAGGCGACAGAATAGATATATATGAATAAATAAGTATTTTACAAAAAAAATTCAAAATTCACCTTTTCCTTTGAACACAACTCGTATTTGGTGAGATAGCAGAGAGAAGCACTAGCTTCTCTTTGTCTAAGGGAGGTGAATCAGTGATGTAATCAACGATTTAAACACTTGAAAATCATCGAAAGCTACATTTTCATCCTAACCCGCACAGAAATCTGCTGTTCTTCTCTGATGAGTATAAATAAGTATGCGATCTATATCTTCAAAAGGGAGTAATGAAAGTAGATGTAAATAGCATAAAGAATAGTACACAGATTATTCGAAGCTTGATAAGTGATTTGGCTATGGCGATTCTTAAAAAATTCACCTTTTTTTTAAGCTGTATTTTTAATTACCGGCTTAATTTAGAACTTTTAAACAGAAGGTACTGCTTTCATTTGGGTTCCTGGCCAAATGCACATAGGTAGAAACCATAAGGCAGACTAGCTAGCTAGCTAAGGCACAACCGAGCAGATTCTACACGATAAAAAAAATACTTTGATATAAACTTCGATGCAAGCAAACTGTAATTTATGATTTATGATGCGAAGTAGAACGATGGGGAAAAGGAGCAGATCTTTCATATCTTATACAACTGCCATTTGGCACAGCTAAGATCCAATATCTAAGAGCTACCTTCATTGATGATTTATCAAATAAAGTAGGCGGAACGAGAGAATCGAAGGGAAGGAGTAGTTAAGCGAATTCATTGAGTCAACATCGACATATCAAAATGTGGCTAATCTGGCCTAAGTGTATGGATGCTACCTCAGAAATAGCCAAAACTGTCTAATCCACTAACTGGAATATCAAATTTAATTCTATTAATAAAACTAAAATTTAATTTTTTTATTTTATTTAAAACTTATTGAGACATGATAAAATAAATGTATTATTGCTATATACATGGATATTAAACTAAAGTTTAAAGTTTAAAAAGTTTTAATCTTAAAAATAGCTTTTTAGGGATGGTTAAGCAATATAAAATAAAATAACATTAAAAAAATATATAAAAAAAATAAAAAAATAAAAATAAAATAAATTAAATAATATAAAATAGAAAAAATACAATAAAAAATAAATTAAAAAATAAAATAAAATAAAGTCTAATAAAATAAAATAAATTAAATAGAATTAAACAAAATAAAATAATATAAAATAAAATAAAATAAAATAACTTAAATCAAAATAAAATAAAATAAAATAGACTAAAATAACATAAAATAAAATAAAATAATACAAAATAAAATAAAATAATATAATATAATATAAAGTAAAATAAAGTAAAATAAAATAAAATAAAAACATAATAAAATAAAAAAAAATAAATTAAATAAAATTGAACAAAATTAAATAATATGAAATAAAATAAAATAATATAAACTACAATAAAATAAAAAAAAATTAAAAAAATAAAATAAAATAAAGTAAAATAAAAAAAAAATAATATAAAATAAAATAAAATTAAAAAAAATTTATTTAAAAAAAATAAAGGAAAATTAAACAAAATAAAATAATATAAAATAAAATTAAACAAAATAAAATAATATAAAATTAAATTAAATTAAATTAAAATTAAATTAAAAAAATAAAATAAAATAACACAAAACAAAGTAAAAAAAAATCAAATTTAATTAAATTAAAAATAAATTAACTAAATAACATAAAATAAACTAAAAAATATAGTAAAGTATAATAAATTAAGACAAAAAATTAAATAAAGTAACATAAAATAAATTTAATAAGTAATATAAATCAAAATTAAATAAAATAAAATAACATAAAATATAATAAATTTAACCAAAAAAATAAAATAAAATAATTTGGATATGAAATGAAAAAAATTAAAGAAAAAGCAAAAATAAATAATATAAAAAGTAACAAATCACCAAAAACATAATAAAATTATTAATTATGATTGAAATATATCAATATCGGCGCTACCACTAAAAATTTTATGACGTTATAATAGAAAACATTATTAAGGAAGTTATCCGCCTATCATCAGGATAATACGTAATTCGTGATAAAAGTGACAATTTTATATTTAAAGTAAATTTTTGAACATCTCCCCATATTTAGTTCGAAATTCGACTATTTTGCCTCACAGTGCAACGCATGCCAGCCTCACGGCAGTACAATTTCTTTAAAATAAAAACTGAAAACAAAAACAAATACCAATAAGAAAAACTGTACTGCTCATTATGAATGCAGAAAAAGGAGAAGGTTAAATTGCGAAATATAAAAATAAATACAAATGTTGTTGCGTATATATACATACACAGATACATATATACATGTATGTAAATGTTTTAATTCTGTTACTTTTCTCTTATCTAGTATTTCTATTTATTTGAATTTGTGCAACTTTAATAACACATTTTTCTTGCATTATTATACGAAAATTGCCCCAAATATATTTGCATTGCCATTTTTAAAGAGGACATCGAGCGCGTGTTGTGTGTCGCTGGCGAATGCGCGCGAGGTCACAACACCACACACACATACACACACTGGATATCTGATTAAAAACCATGCATGTAGGTATGTGTCTGCGCGATCACTTATGCATTTCGTTGCAGTTGCATTCCACCCACAATCCGAAGCCGCAGCAGCTACAACAAACAACAACAACAACAACACCATTGAAGATGCAATTAGGAGTGCGAACGCGTGTGTGCTATGAACTGTAAAGTGAGCTTATTCGGTGTGGCGACAATCGTCGCAGACCAACCAATAGTCAGTACGATCTAACCAAATACAGAATGCATTTGAATTATTGAATAGCTTACGTAAAAGAAGCGTTCGGCGCCGATAAAAAGCAAATATGCGCCAAGTACAGAGCACGAAATGTGGACCGGTGCTAACTGGGAGCTGGGAGGGGGAGCAAACAACAGCCTTGTCCGTTGCGGGCAGCGAAGTTATCGTAACCGCTGCCGCCACCGTTGGCGAATCAATGGGGTGACACCAAAAATAGAAAAATTAAAATGAAATTTTTCCTCACTTTTACGTACAAAGTGTTATTCTGTGTTGTAACACAAAAATTGAAGCGAATTGTAGATGTTGTTGTTGTGGTTTAAGCAGCATATTTTTATTTTTTTTACTTTATTTAATTTTTTTTCTTATTTCACAACTTTCCCAATTTCAATTTAAAACGCTCGCATTCGATTTACATTTACGGCCTATAATAGCATAAATATTACTGACGGTTAGAGAGCATGACGAACAGACGAATTGTCGGCCGGTCGGTCGGTCGGTCGGTCGGACTGTCAGTCGATAGGTTATTCGCAATGTGGTGTGGCGGCAAATTGTGGCTTGGGGGCATGCTTTGTTTTTGTAGCGTGTGACGAGCCGAGCGATTATCGGTTTACCCTATAAATCGGCCACGCTAAGCGAAGTGTAACGAAGAGTCACCCAGCTAACCAACTTGTGACTAAAAAGTGCTGTGCACAGTTAAGAGGTGGGTATGAGGTTTGAAGTTATGGCAAGTGCGGTGCACAAAAAAATGTAATTTCAATTATAGCGAATGCTGCTTTTTTGCAATTATTATTTATACTGCCTTTTTCCAAGCCGAGCTTCAACGTTCACTTGCGAATGGAAAACGTGGTTGCGCCGCGACCACTACCTGTCCTAAGCACGCCTTGGTGTAATCATAAGCGGTACATAATCACAAGAGCGCGGGCAATTTCAAACTTCCGGCTGGTTATTTGTATACGAATACATTGTATATGTATGAGTTTCTATGTACTTATGTGTACATTCATCAATTATGCGTAAATACAGTTAGGTTTTTAGCGAAAATAACTTTGCGTTTTGCTTGTAATAAATTTATGGATGAGCAATTAATTTTTTTAACTCAAATTAATACCGTTGTATGAAGATCCGAATACTAATTGATCATAATTTGCTATTTAATTATTTCAGTTAAAAGTTCTATATTAGAAATATTTTGTAAAGTTTGTTAAAAATGCGGAAAAAATTTTAAATAAATATTGTTTGTTAATTAATTTAAAAACTCGCACTCACGATAATTCTTTCTTAATAAACTCATTTATAACTAGATAAAAATTAAATAATTTAAAATGTAATAATAAAAAACAACACAAAATAAAATAAATTTTTTATAAACAAATGCAAAATAAAATTAAAAAATTTAAATTATTCAATAGATAAATATGCAGAAATAAATAATAAAAACTTATCAGAAAAAATTACAATTGTGAATTAAATTATATAGGCGAAATGAAGAAATAATAAAATAAAATAAAAAATAGGGCAATAATATATTATATTAAATAGAATAGAATAAAATAAAATAAAGTAAAATTAAATAACTATAATTAATATAAATATAATAGCATAAAATCAAAATAAATAAATTAAACGGAAATGAAATAAAATTAAAATAAGTTAAAAAGGAAAATATGTAAAATAAAAAATGAAATAAAATTAAGTAAAACTTAAAAAAATTACATTACATTAAATGAAAAAAGTTACAACAACATAAAACAAGTGTGAATTAGATTATGTTAAATTAAATAAAATAAATAAATAAAAAATCATAATGTACATTAAATAGAAAATAAAATAAAATTTAAGCAAATATTAAATTAAACCATAAAATTAAAGGAATCAGAATTGAATTAAATTTTATTGAAACAAATAAAAGAGTTAAGTAAAAAAATTTAAAAATTTATTAAACTAAATTTAGTTTAATGTAATTCTTTTTCTTTTAGTTAAACACCACGACAATCGCTTCAGATCGATTAGACGATTGCTAAGCAGCTGATGCTTGCAATATCCCCATAAACCATGGATTTTCCTCGCTTCAGACGAGCAATTGCTATTCGTACGAGTACTTCGTCATAGTCGAGTAACGTTCGTTTCTTCCATTGTTACCGGTCTTTTCATTTTCACTGCCATTCAGCAGCCTGGAGAAGTGTTATTCCATGAACTCAGCTTACTCTGAGTATCGGTCACCAGATCACCTGTTTGGGTACTACATAAGTATAATCTGGTTTTGAAAATAGTGACCCGATTTGATATTAGGCCCTCGTAACATACACGTATCTAGAATTTTGGAGACATATCTTCCGTCTATCACAACATGATCGATTTGACCGAGAAAATTTCACTTGCTAGATTCTCTTATGTCAGAATCTAGTACTACAAACGTCCATATTTCAATCGCCGATCATGATTTTGACATCCTGGCGGAGGAAGCGCTTGTAGGTGCACTCAATGTGCGTGGACGCAAATGATAGTTAAAAAAATCTTTTAGTTTGGATTGCGGCAAGACATTCGTCCACACCAAATACTGCGGAATTTCTCTCCCATCAAAATTTTAACAGGGAATCCATCCCGTCTCTTGGGCGGCGGTGATGTCAGCCTTATTTTCATCAAAAATACCAATCAGCTAGCCTAGGCAATTAAAAACTATTCCATGCCTGGTGTCACATGTCTTTAAGTCATAATCTTTCTTACTTTTTTCGTGGTTGTCATCAAACGTGGGCTCCCTCATCCTAGGTTGTTTTCTCTTATTCATTGGTTGGTTTCTATGTGGCAGCTACAAATCCAGCGCAAAATCTCTCCAGGCGAGTAAACTTCGATTTAGAACACATTTATATAGCGAGCCGTTTGCCTCAATACCGAATATATCAGAGTGGCTCCACTAATTGACTATCCAGAAAGACAAAAGTTCACCAATTTAATGCACAGAAGAACACAGTAAAAATCACATGGGGCCCAAGTTTCACGGTCGTAAAATGTATAGAAAGGGTTATGGAAATGGCTCGCAAAGGCATTTCTAACGCAAAGCATACCTCTACACTACTTTAAATTCCTGCAGTGAAAAGGTAGACTAAATTGCAAAAACTCGAGTTTTATACTAGTATTTTAAAGATGAAATCAGTACACTAGTGCACTAATAAGCTCTATTGAAGTGTGAAGTATGTCTTTGCCCTTAATATCTCAACGACAGCCCAGTGGTTGGGGTTATCACTGCTGCGCTTGAGGATCTCTGTACAGTCAAACTCATTTTTATATATATTTTTGCTGAAGTAGAAATTCATCGTGCATAAAGGAACTGGTATTTAACTAGTATGAAGCTGGCGCATAGTCGGACAATTGACAGTTTGTAGGACATCGTTATGTTAAAAATACTACTTTCTTACATGGAAAATAGATGGAAGATGCGCTAGTTAGTGAAAAATGCAAACTAGTTGGACTCTAAAGGGTGATCTAAGCAAAAGTACTTTTTTCAATAGCCTTTTTTTGACAGATCACGCATGAGTCGTGTCAAGCTGTCATGTTACTCTTGTTCAGTATTGGTTGACACTTTATCATCGAAAGACCTACGGCCGAACAACGTTTGCAAATCATTCAACTTTATTACAAATATTCACGTTCTGTAAAGAATGTGTTTCGCGCGCTTCGCTCAACTTATGGTCAACATAATCGGCCTACTGAGCGCACTATTCGCAACACTATCACCCATCTTAATCCCAGCATTGATTATTTGATAATATTTGACCGAATAGACCACGCGCAGCACGCAGTGAAAGAAATATAGCGGCCGTAGCTGACAGTGGCAGTGGAGAGTCGACTCGTTGGCGTTCGCAGTAATTCGGACTGACGTATGGAACGATTCGGCGCATTTTACGACGAGATCTTAAATTGAAAGTGTATAAAAAATAGCTTGTGCAAGAACTGAAGCCGCTCGACCTTCCCAAGCGACATCACTTCGCTCTCAGTGCTCTTGAAAAGTTCCAAGAAGGTCCGAAGTTTTCGAGCCAAACTTTGTTCAGCGATGAGGCTCATTTCTGGCTCAATGGGTATGTAAACAAGCAAAATTGCCGCATTTCGGAAGAAGAGCAACCTGAAGAGCTTCAAGAGCTATCACTTGATCCAGAAAAAACAACGGTTCGGTATGGTTTGTGGAATCATCGGTCCATATTTCTTCCAAATTGATGCCAGTGGAAACATAACCGTCAATGGCGACCGTTATCGCACCATGATAACCGACTATTTAATGCCTGAAATTGAAGCTCGTGATCTCCGCGACATTTGGTTTCAACAAGACGGCGCCACTTCCCACACATCGCGTCAATCGAGGGATTTATTGAGAGAACACTTCGGTGAGCAGATAATTTCACATTTGGGCCGGTCGATTGACCGCCAGATCGTGTGATATCATACCGTTAGACTTTTGCTGTGGACACATGTAAAGCCTAAAGTCTATTTGGACAATCCCGCTTCGATTCAGGCCTTGGAGAAAAACATCCGCGACCAACATTTGAAGGAGATAATCCTGAAAAAAATAAATGCCAAGGAATGTTCTTTCGAATGATAATAAATATTCTCCATTAAATTTGCATTTTCTATGTTGTTCTTTTTTTTCATTAAAAAGGTAGGGAACCTTGAAATGGATCACCCTTTATTTAACAACTAGTATTTCTGCCTGCAGGCACACTATTGTCTACATATATGTGTATGCATATATACTAAAATTAATTGAAATTTAAAATTGAAGTTATTTTTATCACTATTAGAAATTCGTTTCAACAACTATTTCATAATATTTACTTATTATTTATCCTTATCAAGTTCAAAGCGTAAACACTTGAAGCGGTACCTACATATCTATGTATATTTGTGTGTATATATTATTGTATTGTAGTTGTTTCGCGCAATTGGTGCTCGCTCACCTTCATCACACCCATTCGCATTATGCAAATTTACAATCAGTTGCACTTTCGCTTAAAAAAAATCACTTTCGGCTAAAATAAAACAAAAAGAAAAAACATTTTGCGCGACAAATTCACAAGTGACAATAATGCACGTTGTAAAAATCACCAATTACAACAACTACACATAACATGACAAGTGACGAACGGAGACTACAAGTAAATTCACTATCGTCTTGAAGGTCAACGGGGCGCGCACTTCATTCAACACCTTGTGCACCTACAAAAACACACAGAAACAAACATACATATATTTCGAGGTGTTATGCTTAACTGCTTGAAAAATTGGAACAATTTCCACGCTATTAAATAATCGCATTGTGATTTATAATGATTCTTTTTTCATTACATCCCAGTTGTAAGCTTCCTTTTCACGCTATCGAGCGACCGTCAACGCCGGCTTGGCATTGCGTGAAGGTATTTTATACAACATTTTTTTATTATTTCACTAGTCAACTCTTTGTTGTAGATGACGCTAAGAAAAGTGTTTGTCATAAACTAATGGCTCTTTGCACCTGCTGCCAACGATGCTGCAGAAAGAAGGAAGACGAAGCGAAAAGTAGAAAAAATACTGCTACGCTTCTTCTTCTTCTTCTTCTTCTTATTCTTTGTCGTGGGCACTGCTGCTACGCTTGCGCACGGTAAATTTTGTATAAAAAATTTAAGAAAAACACATGAAGTTAGACAAAAGTGAAGCGTGGAAAACCGTAGAAAATTAAATTAAAATGATTTTGAGAAAAAAAGTTAGAAGAAGAAGAACTTGGTAGCAGCAACAATAAATACTAACTCTGTAGTCTCATTAGCACCTCTGATGAGTTATTTATGCCATTATTTGTAGCTACCATATTATTGTTGCAGTTGTTGCTCCACTACTACTACTACTAGCGCTTACAATGGGAAGTAATCTCAATAAATACTTTAAAATTCATTGCAAATCAAATGAAGTTATAAAACGAACGAATACAAAGAATAAGTAAATGCGGTGTGACGCCGTCAAGTTGACCTTGGACCATAAAAAAATTGACGATTCACATTAAAACTTCAACAACAAAACAACGCTGACAATCAACTGATTGTCTAACTGAAATTTTTGTTGTTGATATTGTTGTTATTGTTATTTACAACAAACGACAAATGACAATAATAAAATTAAAGAAGTAATCGAGAAGAAATAAAATATGCCACAATGGATGGCATGGTAAAGTACGTTTGTATGTGCATGTTATTGTTAATGGCGTTATGAATGTATATATGTAGATGTAGATTTACATTCATGGTGTGCAAATGACTTACAATTTAATTATTATTTTTTCGCGAAATTGAGTTTTTATTAGTTGCATTAAAATAGCTCAATGAACATTAAAAGTAACTGCATACATACATACATACATATTGCATATTCAATTTCTTGCTCGTAAATTCAGTAATCTCCAGTAATTGTATTTCATTAAAAAATAAGCAACATTTTTCAAAAAAATTTGGAATTCAATATTCAATGTTTATATTTTTACTATTTGTTTTTTCGAATTTCCCATTCACACACCATGAAATCAATCATAAAGTTTCCGCATAGTGGTGACCTTGATAATACGAACGGAAGGAAGTACTAGAGTGAATGAGGGCAGGAGAGATCTGTGAAAAGAGCGAGGAACTCATCATCGAGGAACATTCATTCATTTTTGACACCTGCAATCGTCTTTCTCAAACTTTATCACAAATCACATATCCTCCGCAGGTTTTACCAGAAGTTATGGTATCCAAAACTTTCAAAACCGGTATTTTTATCCATTCGATCTAGCCAGCCCATTATTATTCGTATTATTTCCTACAACGGTACGTTAAAGAAGCCATGCGAGAAAGTCACCTGGCCTTTAATAACCTCGTTTGGCACCGGACGGCTCGGAGAAGTCAGGGTGTTGTCTAGTGTCAGTAATAACAGTTCAAAATGTTTTTGAGATTACTAAGTCCAAGCCAAGTGGCCCTTTCCTGCTCTAAAATTGATGATGAGTTGGCTTGTACCAATCCATTTCTCGCGGGTATTTTCTAAAAGTTGGTGCTTGTCAAATGTCTAGTTCATGGTGGATCCACCATTGCTATCACTATTCATTTTATACTAAGACATGACTAAAATCTAATAGTTCCCATTACATCAGGGTTTTTATAGTGGAACGACTCTGATTTTCATCCGATCAAAAACTGTTATTCCCACAAACCAATATGGAAAATATTTTTGAGGTTACAACACCGATGAAACGTCCATATCGTAGTCATTGTTTGGAGGTTCGGGTTCGCTATCTCTAAGCGCTTCGTTTCCACTGTAACTTATCACGTCACGTTAGTTCCAGATCCCTTTTTTTAATAATTATAAGTCGCCTAATATTTTCTTTGTCTTATTCTACTCCAGTTCGCTTTTCAGTCCGTCCCTTTTTCCTTTTTCAACTACCGGTCCCTTTCCCACACCATTCGGGTTACGGTAGAACGCAAATTGCAAAATAAGCAGTCTTCTTTCTCTCTCCCACAGTACAGTATTCCTCATCGTTCCAGCTCTCGTTTCGATCTTGTCGAAAATCAGTAATTTCGTATTTCTTGTTTCTTGTTTCTTGATAGTACGTAATGATCTTAAAACCCTCTCCTCCTATAGTTCGCTTAAACAGAGTTGTTGAGGAGTGCTCTCAAACGAGCTGGAGTCCTCAATGAGCAGGAGTCCAAGCCGAGGGGATCAGACAGCCCGTTGTGATAGCAGCTTTCCGCGGTCCACCCTCATATATTTTGTTGAAAAAATAGTTCATCCGGACACAGACTTGTAGCTTAATACACATTTTTGTGCTGCAATCTGGTACTATAGACAACCATATTTTGGTATCCGAAGAAGTCTATCAGCCACAGCTCATTCGTAGACGTTCAAGATTGAGGCAGAATTATTCGACTGGTTTATAGAAGGTAGCTTCTTATCCCATCTAGTGTTTAAATCACCAAACACGATTTTGATATCAGTTCGACGGAGGGTAGCGCCCATAGGTATGTTTCAAGTACTCTTTCGTCAAAGTGTGCACTACAATAACCTTACTCTCTTCTGTCATTGACCTTGATTATACAAATAAATATTCTTGGTAACACATTATTTTTTAAAATTATTTATATATAACTTTAGATGTTTTGTGTTTGTGCATGACTACGCAAATATTCCATCAGTACACGCAAAACGACAAAAAAAATCCCTTAAGATATTTCTAAAAAAATATATATACCTACATACACATATGTAAATAACTATACTTTCAAGATACAGTACGAAAAATGGTAGAATTTGTAAATTGATGTACATCCTATTCACTGTGTGATTATATGTGCTCATATGCACGTAAATATGTTTACACAAAATATAAAACAGTTTATGCGACATAATCCATAAACTGAAACACCTGATGTAACAATTTTTAGTTTTTATACCTCTCACGAACATCAAATGGTATAAACTCAGTTCAGTGTATTGAAATACCAAAAAGAGCTCTTCTTTTCCTATCAATATCTATACCGATACTTGTTGTATCTAAAGCTGTCTATTTGTATTAAAAAAAAATATGAGCCTTTTTTATAATAAACAAGAAAGAATTGTTGTTTTCGGTCATGCCGAAGTCTTAATACCATTCATGATCCTATAAAATTTGTTGCAGATTGCCAAACTCGATTTCGATGATTTTCTGTGCCAATATTTATTTGAATTTACGTGGGTGGCATACGAAACTTTGCACTATTAGTTGCTTTTTTGATGAATTTTTGATCCAAAACTTCATATCTGAAGAAATTGGTTGAATAGGAACTATATGATGTAGTCGACCGGTCCGGCTGGTTCCACCAAATGTTCAATATATTAGAAAAATATACCTGCATACTAAGTTGCGTTGAAATATCTCAAAAACTGATCGTGATTCTCATCATACCGTTATAAATATTGAAAGTCTCTATCTCTTCTCCTTCTGGTACTTACATACTTCGGGCGAAAGTTAAAATACCATTTCATGCCCATGAAAGGTATAAAAATCAGCGGTTCTTTGAGAATTTTTCAAAACTAATTTTAATGAATTACAAGACCAATTATCAAATGCTAAGTATCTATGACCTTTTAAAACTAATACTTTTTTCTGTAGCTTCATAATACCATCAGCGTAGAACTTCTGTGGTTTATCGACGAAGAACTTTACCAAAAGATTTACAACAGCTCTTCGTTCGGGTAGATCTTTTCAATCAATATATTTTTGCAGAGGCTGAAATGAAACAAATGTTGTGAATTTTTACCGCTAGTCAAAGATATATGTGATCCGGTATTGTCATTATTATGAAACAAACCACCTCTTCTATTGATTAATTCTGTTGTAAGTTGGTTCATTATTGACAGTAAAGCACAGAATTGACCGTTTTACTAGGTTATAATTTACACATCCCTTCCAATCCCTCCACACACTTAGCATCATTGTTTGTTTCATCAATTCATGCTTGGAAAACGTTCGTGGAGGGTCAACCGCCTCTGACTATGATTTGTTTCATTTAATATTCTCGTATTTAAAACATTTTTCAACGCTCGTGCTGAGTCGCTTCGGAAATATTTCGATTTTGTCGTTTCAATTATGCTAATTCGGTCAATCGAACTGTCACGTGAGTGCTGCCTAATGCCTCCGCTATCTTCTGACAGCACGCTTGCTAGTCTTGCTTCACCAATTATATAACTTAATCGGCGTTTTCAGTGAGTGGTCGACCAGAACGAGGGGCATCTATGACGATCAAATTTCTGGAATCGAGCAAACTACTCCTGAGTCCGGCCTTTACTTACAACATTTTTTTTTATAAAATAAAATTTTTTTTGGAAATTTGACTAATTTTCAAACCAAAATATCTTTAATAATAAAAGCGATTTATAGAACTGTATTTAGGAAAAATATTGATCAAAATCCCAGTTTTCAAATACGTGTTAGTTCGACGCAATCAGACAAGTGTTGGCCGAAATAAGAGTATGAAAATGACCTAGTAACCAAAACCGCGAAGACTTTTTCGAATATATCTTTTCAGTTAGCTAAGAACATTGGTCAAATCAGAAAACAAATGCAGTGTTTACAAATATAGCGATCCCAGCGCCATCTAGCTAGTAAATTTTGTGTCGAAATACATATGTTCGAGCCGTTAAGTAGTTTAATGACTTAAAATGTACAAAAACTTGAGAAATCGTGAAACATGACAACTCTGCTTTCTTCAAAAACAAAAAAAAATTTTAGACCTTCGAAATTGAAATCGAAATCATGTTAATATTTATATGAAAAAAAAAATGGTTCACCCATGTCATCGTTGTAAAGGTTATGTTAGGTTATACTCGCTGGCTGCTACACCTCATATAGACTCTTTTGTCCTTTATAGTGCCAGATGGAGGTTCAATTTAATTCTAGCTAAAGTACTCGTCGTATAGGACGTCGACGCTTTTTTACGAAGTTTATGGTATCCGGCTTTGAAATGTGCTAAAACTTCGAAGCTCCTAGACGTTTATGGCAAGTTCTAGCTAAGGTCGGACAGAAGCAAGGAAGCTACTCCAATGACTCACTCATGCTTTTCTCCATGCAATTGCTACATAAGTCACAGCTCCTAATGCCAATTCTGCTCGTGTGTGATGTCAGTAAGTTTTGATCTGTAATTAGATCGTCAACGGTCCTGCAGTCCTTTCAAGACCGTGTAAGCAAGAAATGGGTGTGCTAACCTTCGCACAAGTTTAGCTGTCTTGCTTGTCGTTAAGGCATTCCATCCCATCTTAACCCGTCTTTCAGCCTCGAAAATGTGCAGAACTATTTGTTCTTGCACGCGCCTCATCTACTGCCTCCATATTTTTATCGTCTTTGATGTTGTTTCTATGGTTACTTGCTACACCAGCAGTTTTTCCCACTGTGAAGATCTCCGCTTGGAAAATACTGCAGTACTCCGGAAACTGAAAGAGATTTTCGTCGCCTACTTCACCACCTGTTTTTGAACCGTCCGCGTAGATTTTAAAAGTTCGACTGGTTGGATGCATATTTCTGTGGCCTATTTTGCCAACCATTGCCTTACTTACCGAAGGTTTTAGCATAGAGTTCACCTAGCGCCACATGAAACCTGTTAATTTTGTGCACTTATTACGTTTTTGATACTGAAAGTCAAGATTGTGCGATTTAATATTTATCTTTGATTTAAATAAAATATTTTCAAAAGGAAAATTAATTCTAGTTTAAAATGAAATTAATCACAATTCATGAAGGGTATAAAACCTTCGGCATAATCGAAGACAGCTTGTCGTTCTTTTTAATTTTTATTTATTTATTTATTATTATTGTAGTTTTTTCCTTATAGTGCTTATTTATAATATTAAGCTATATAAATATTTCATACGTATTCTGAGCTAAATTCGAATAAATTTGCTCAATCCTCCTAGACAGCTTTGCAAGCTCATTAGTAGCAAAAATGCCGAATTCAAAGTACGTCAAATCAAACTGGACAAAAATAAATTAAAAACAACATAAAACTCTGCTATACAAACACCTTCAACGACAACACCCGCGTCTTATAATTTGCTCAGTTCCTAACACTCCACTTTACTCCGCTTTGCTCGGCTTGGTTTCGTTTCCCACACAAACATTTAATCATGCTGATGCTGTCATTTAACACGCCACCGTACAGGTGAATATATATAGCAGATCAAATAACTCGTTTAAAAAATATTGTATCAGCCTAAACATGTGCGTATACATATACTTATATATACATTTGATATATGTATATATATTAGCTTATATATCGACCGTCTAGTGTATGTCTTAATGTCATACTTAGATATTAATTAACTGACTTAAATGAGTCGAAGTAGTCTTCTTAATGATTACCAATTTACGCCGTATCCACAAAAAAAACAAAGCAAAAGAGCCAAACTGACTAAACTACCCAACTATCAGTTGGACCGATGCGTATGAGTGACATTGCAGCTATTCAGTACCTGTATAGGCGTGTGCATTTGTACGTACATGTAAGATAGATAGATAAGTATCAGGCGGCACATATTGTCAACACTTTGATGGCAGTTCTGGTTACCAATTCCGTCGTAGCCGTTAAAAAGTCACCCACAAATGGTGAGACTGAAATTCTTGTGCACATACGAATTCTGCAAATCAGTATATGTACATATTTGTATGTGTATTCTGTCATGAAATGTAAAGGAAATTCATTTTGAAATAACTAAGATGAGGTAATTGCGAAATATGCTCTTATACTCGTAGTATAGTGTTAGGTTTTGTAAGCCAATATCTATAGAGTACAGAAGATCTCTCTGAAGAGTCCAACATAGTGTGCCATCATTGAGATGTTCCATTTTCACTGGTATTTTTTTGCATCTCCTTAATATCTTAGTGAATTTGTTCACCATTCTTCATCCATACCTTCTAAAATGATCGGGAAATAGACAAGATGGAAATGAAAAAAGTAGCCTTAAACTCATTAGGTAACCTAAAGCTTGATATGCTCTTACTTTCCTTTGGCGATTCCATTTGTTGTTGCCTAAAATTTTTCAATGATCTCTTTAAAAAAAAAAACCCACGTTTCTCTTTCAGCATTCATCACCGGCCATTTATTAATCGTGGTCTATATATTTTACTTGGCATATAACCAGTTCCAAGTAGTGAATTGCTTCTTAATGTCCTGGCTCAATGCTAATTGGCTGTGTTGGTTTTCCTTGACTTATGGTTAAGGGAGCGCTTTGAAAGCAAATCTACAATTGTTGCCTTTTCATACGTTCCATATGTATAGTTATATTCTGTTCAGACAGCTCTCATAGTAAATCGAATAAAAGCAGTCGACATCAGACTAAACCACCAGGGCACACTCCTGGCAAAAATAGATTCCTGTATTGAGCCTTGATCCAAGCAACACTGCAGTTTTTTTTAGTTGATTCACAAATCCTTTGACTCGCCCAAAGAAAACCTATTAGGATTGCTGTCATCTTTATATTCTAAGCTTGACTCATCATCGGACTCAAATACAGTGACATCTTTGTCAGAATTTTAAATCTCTTACAAGGCAGTTAAAGGAGGTTTAAAATCGACAAACAAGCAATGTGTGTCGAGATATACGTTGTGAGGTAAGCAGCCTATTTTCACTCCACTGACCTTTCCGATAACCTATAGTCTCCTTTGCAGCAGTATGTAAGGTGCCTTTATACGAAGTTACTGATGAGTGCTATCAGAGAGCAAAAGTGCAAGCTGTGCGTAGGATTGTCTTATACGAAGTTGCTGATGAGTGCTCTCAGAGAGCAAAAGTGCAGGTCCACAGGAAAACCCCTAGGATGTCTGTTGTGATTGCAATTTTTCGATGTCAAACTTCTCTTGTGTTTGTTGACAGGCGTTCTGGGCTGCGTATTTTTTCTACTGCAAGATAGTAGTCCGAGTCGATGTGAGATCATCGGAGCGTATAAATCTCTAGAATACTGGAGACATATCGTCCGTTTATACTAACATAATCGATATAGTTAGAATTTGGTGTTACCGAAGACCATATTTCTGGCACTGTCAAAGTCAATAACCTCCAAACCATTAGGGAATATTTTGCCGTGGAGGTTGAATTTTCCGACTGTTAGCGCTGATGTCACCAAACACAATTTTTGCATCATGGGTGGGACAGTACTCCTTGGTCCTTTCCAGATGCTCATAGAAAACGTTTTTTGTCACATCGCCCTTCTCTTCTATGATGGCGTGGACACAAATATGCCAGCCTTTAGTCTTACGAGGACATCAAGCAGCAGCGGTTTCTTCGTCGATCGTCATCAAAAGTGGGGTCTCTCATTCGATGCTTTTTTAAATTAATCTTGAGGCTGGTCCTAAGAAAAGCTTCCATCCTCGCTTATTCGCTAAGCGGATATAGGAGGACACATTTATATAACAATCCTCTTGCCTTAGGACCAAAATTAGACTGTAATGAACCCTGCAATGTAATCAAAAACAGCAATAAACAAAAAAATTTAATCTCAAGTAAATCGAACCAAATTTACGATTTTTTGAATGGATCGATTCCATTTATTTCCCTAAAAATTATTAAAGACCAATTCTCCAGGCAATTACTGCAACTGAAAGAATGTGAACCAAATAACTTTAAAATATTTTTTTTATGACTCTTTTGTTCAAAATAATATATTATTGAAAATCATCATCTCCTACAGTACTCTAATGCTAAATCTCCTTCTTGATGACTGAAATCCAAGCAATTTAAGAAAAGTTTGAAGTGCTTAATTAAAACAATCTCATGCGGTTACTGATTTGCTAACACACTTCTAAACAAGACACTAACAAATTGATGTTGTAATTTTTTCTAAAAAAAAAAACACCTTCTCACTTTAATATAAGACGACGAAATCTTTAATTAAATCAAGAGTGATGTACCCAACTCATTCCTTTCATATTCATTGTGGCAACCGCCTAATAGACAACATATTTCAAATGAACAATTTTAATATAATTTTCTGACATTCATTAACTACTGAACTATTCGAGAGCATGAGGGTGTGAGCGTGTTTATGTATTGAATTTCCCAATTTCGGTAAATACTCCCTTGTGCAGCAAGCGCATCCAAGCTCAAGCTCTGCACCATAATCAATAATGGACTTAAGCAGCAATAGAAATAACAACAAAAATGGCAACAACACGACCTGGAAAACTTCATTCATTTACTTGCATACATACGAGTATATATATATATCTCTGCCTACCTTACTTGCCACCACACTTTACATTCCACTTTTTATGTGTTTGAGTTGGTAGCTAGTACGCCACACAACCACACAATCGCGCATACTTCGACACCGAAGTGCAACGTCATTTAACTTCATTTCTCTTTCTTTTTTGCAATTTTGTATCATTTTCTGTTACTTTTTTGTTATTGTTGCAACAACGATAAGGTGCTATTAAATGAACGCTGCAAATCACTGCTGCCGCAAAGCGACCTGTTGAGCGGTTGATCACTTCAGCATGGCTAAAGCGTAAACGCCCCCGCGCGCACAAACAACCAAACATGTGAAAATAATGTGAAAGACATGAAAAAAAATTTAGCTAACGAATGGATAATAACAAAATAAAACTAAGCAAGTAAGGTAGAGTCAATTTTGTGTGGAATTAAACATTAGATGAACGGCCATCAAGTTTTCTCGGGACCGTGAAGGTGTAAGGCAATTCATTGAAGTGGGGAAAACCGAATGATGTACAGCTCATTTTAGTTCCAGAGTATAAACGAAATAATTCTGCAAACCAACTTACTACGGAGGATACAACAAGTCCACCTATCGGACTAGAGCATTTCTTTCCTATATACCCTGATACAAAATATATAGGTTCAGAAAAATAAGATAAGAGAGAAGTATTGCTGTAGATTTTTTTTTCGAGTACCGCATCGTTATTATTTAGTCTCAACAATTGCGCTATGTGTCACATGCAGATCACTAAAAAAAAACTCTGGTCTAAGGAATCATAGCCCATTCTCGAACTACTTTCGCGTACTTCAGAGTGTCATTCCGTTTTTCTCATAATAAAATTTACATCTCTGCAACAGTGCCCAAGTCCCACTTTTTCGATCGTACTACTTGTTTTACAAACTCCTTTGCGTTTTTCCAATTTACTTCCCTTTTTAACATAATTGAGTTAATTTAACTGCCCTTAGTACTCCAACTATATTTTCAAGTCAAGATTCGCTCAACTTACCAGCGAGTGCACTTCAAGAATATATGTTCGGCGTCATCTTCGTTGGCGTCCTTTTTTGATGCATGACGGATCTTCGGTTTTCTCAATTTTATACAAATATTTCTTGAAGTATATGTGGCCGTAATAGTCGAGTGGTTAGCAGTTTGGAGGCGGTTTAGAAGAAACTGTAGGTCCCTCCATTTTTTGAAAAAAATATCAAGACGCACAAAGCAAATTGGAGAAAGAACTCGGCCGAAAATTACTACAGCGATTGCGCCAATGATATATATTTATTGAAATATCCGTCACTGGACAGCTCTGTGCAATATATCTAGTGATTTATCACTCTCTGTTATTAGTCTGACCGTCCAACGGTTACAGATATCTAGTTCACATCAGGTTTGCCGTTCATTCAGAGTTTCCTTTATTTTGTCTTATTTTGTGGCATCGACGAAGCTTCCTTTGCTTATGATTTTTCTGAGTGTCCAATATCTTATCCTTTTTTCTACCAATCTATCCATAGGAACGTTTATAACAACTATAGCTACGGCTGATACTTTTTCTGTATGCCGACGATACCCTCAACACTGCTGTGTGGTACACTTTGGTTAGGACCTTTTTTCTGTTATTTCTCTTTGAGAGAGTCTGCAATATCACGACTCTATAAAATAATATATTTAGAATTGTTTTCATTAAAAGCTTTCCTTGTCCTCCGATACTAGCCATCTGTTTGGCTAAGCTGAGAAGTAATTTAGGGGCTTTTTTCGCAGCGAGAGAATCTAAGCTCTAGTCTTACACTTAGATAATTAACAACTATTCTTAATATCGACGTTTCTGAGGTTGTGTGCAAATCCACTTCAAGAGGTATGTGCTTCATTGTTAATGCAGCAACTCGGTATTTTATGTTGCCAGTGTGAGAGGGTGCTGATCAAGCCACCTTTGTGATCTTATTAACTTCCTGCTTACGACTTCAGTAGAGTAATTATCGCAATAACGTCAACATAGCCAACTGGGTATATACTACAAGACATCTCAGAGTTTAATAACTGGCATTGGCAGAGGTCTGCCCGAGGATGGAGCCCTAGGCATCACCGACAATTATCTCGAGTTTTCGCGGCCCATGTGTGGTCTGTTAAAGTAATTGGTTGGATGTTTAAAGTAGGGTTTTGGGGGCTAGCACGCTGATCCACAGAAATGTTCCTCAGGGGTTAACTGACTTAGATCTAATGCGTGATGTTTGATGGTGACAGCTTCACTAGCTAGCTCGCCCGCCTTTTAGTTACTTTAAGCATTCGTCTGACAAGGAACTCAAATAAAATACACTGTGTATTCCCATAAAGGTCTCTTAACTACCTCGTACCATGTTCTTTCTAGCTCTTTTCTTGGCAAATAATTACTAAGATCGACCTTCACCAGTAAGGCCAATACGGGTAGAATATGAAACCCTCTTTCGATGTGAAAATAAGCCTGTACACATTCCAATCTGGTCCTGCATTCGCCTTGCAACATAGGAGACTGCCCATTTGCCTTGCAACATAGGAGACTGCCTGATGTTGCTTGTATAGTGTTCTACCTCTGCCACTGCCCAGCCCTTGTTGCCTGAAAGATTTACCTCTACTGCCTACTGATTTAGCTTCACAAACATACATTACCAACTACTTCAAATAGTTTGAGCAACTTTGAAAATAAGAGAGAGACCTTTTGGAGAGTGATTCACAACGTTTGGTCACGGAGCTGTGACCAGGCAAACACAACCACTCAACTCTACTCAAAAAGAATATCTGGTCTCCTTACAGGATACTGCAGACTCCGGCTCAGCATCCCCTTCCTGATATATGAAGTTAAGGCTTAGACGATAAGACGTCCGATGAATCCTTTGCACACCGGCAATGGAGAATACCGCAAATGAGGTAACGGTCAGCTGTATGTGGTGTATGAAATGAAAGCATTTCAGTTTTCGACGCTCTACCCACTGATGGAAGCAGGCGAAAAGAAAAACCTCCATTTGGTTTTAGGCAATAAATTCTTTTATATTTATCAGTTTGTACACGTCTATCCCACATGAACAAAAGTAATATACCTCTGTAAACAGCTCAGCCTAGCAAAACAACAGAAAGGAGAGTAGAGTCAGCCTTTTGCAACGCCACGTGCGCCGAGCTAATTTCGGTTTCGAATTCACAAAAGTTTCATTACGGCAAATTTGCAAAAGCATTTCATCGCGATTTCCAAATACCGGAATACGCTGTGGCGAAGGCTACACACGGAGCCAACAAGCAAGAGGGTCAATAAACAAGCAGGTGCGCAGACGCAAGAAGCTACTAGCTACTGGCGTTGCCTATGCGCTGGTGGCTTTTGGCTATTAGAGGCCATTCGATGCACTGCACGTTGGTTTGGCCAAAAATTTTTTGCGCAATGTAACGCAGATGAACCGCGTTGGCCTGCAGCGAGTGAACAAATGACCAAGCGACCGACCAAGCGACTGAGGAGAGTAGATGGCTCGCTAGCACGCTGTTGGTTGATTTGTCAGTCTGTTTTCGCTGACAACAAACTAACCGTTTGTTGCAACTTTTTGCGGAATTTATGGTAGCGGCGCAAGCCTAAACACACACGCGCACACACAACCGTTTGAGTGAGTTCGTATATCATGCAGCAATTGCTGCTGCTGCATGAACTCCTTTTTCAACATTTTTAGTTTAATTCACTTTTAGGCACTTTGCCTCTATTTCATAGTCATCGTCTTCTACTTCTTCTTCTTCTTCTGCATCATCTTCCAACTAAGGAGTGCAGTTTTATCTTTTGCTATTTTTACTATGACCATTACTTTTGTATGTTTGTTTGCGTGTGTGTCTGTGTGCTAGCTCAAAAAGTCAACATACCCCTGAGTGAGCAGGCCATCAAGCGGACGGGCAGCGGACGCAGTCGCCGTCGAAAAAAGTGTATCACAGCAGGAAGATGCACGCCAGTGCTGGTGATGGTAGGCGTCAAGCGGCAGGTGGCCTTTTTTGTGTCGGCGCTGTACGTTTACGAAAACGCTATAGCGGCGCACGCTAACGGTAACAGTATCTAGCAATGAAATACCAAACTGCGGCAGCCGCAGCTATAATACTTCACTGCACTGTGCCGTGCTACGCAAGGATAGCATCTTAATAGCCAAGTGCGCGGCAGGCTAACCAGTGATTGGCGAAATGGCAAAGTGGCGGAGGAGCGGGCGAGCGGCAGGCAAGCAGCGAGCAACAAACCCGGTGGCATGGGGTTGTTATATTAAGTTAACTTGGGCATTTGCGCCAAACGCTTTTATGGTGATTGTTGTTACTGTTGTTTGCAAGTGTATATATGTATATATGTATATATATGCGCGCGCGTAGATATGTAACTAGCCGCAGATGCAACCAGTAATTGGAGCACTTTCACTTTGCTTGTTGTTGTCTCGTTGTCGTCGACATCATCAGTGGAATTTCATTGATTTTCTAGTTTGCTTTTGCTACCTCACACACACTCACACACACTCACGCACACATAAACAAACATACAGAAAAATGAACGCAAAAGGGGGAAAACAATAAAAACAAAACAAATGAAATGAAAAATTGTAATATAAGAAAGAAGCAAACGGACGCGCATTATTCGTCGTGGTCTTGTTGCCACATACATTTGCGGCTGCTAGCTATGTGGTTTATGTTGCAACAGCAGTGGTTGAAACAACCACAACTGAGCGTAATACCAGCCGCATCATTTAAAACCAACGAAATAGCCATCATCAGCAGACACCATCGCCAACACAACAGTCAACACCAACCAACCAACATTGTCACCATTACCATCATCACCAACGCCAATAACGGGCAGTAATGAAGCAAAGCGAGCGTAACAGCAGCTAAGACTGAAAATAATTCATAATACAGCATTTGTTGTTGCGGCAATAATGATTGAAGTGGCAGTGGCAATAGCCAGCAAATAAATATCAGCGACACAAACATTGTTGTCATTATTAATGAGTGCAAAGCATTGTATTGTTGTTATATACATGCACAGGCACGTGAATGTCTGTAAACCTCTAAATATTTGCACCTAATACAAATCTTCAGTTACAATCTGCAAATTGAAAAGGAAATCTCTGGTGTTTATTCCATCTCTTCGCGCATCTTACACTGTAGTACTTCTTTCGAAGCCGATTTACGTAACGCTTTCAGCTAAATTAAAACATGACAGATAAGGGTTCATCTTTAAGACTAGATGGAAATGTAGAAGATAGGTGTCATATAGAGTATTTTGTTGCACTATTGTAAGACCTTTTGATTTCTCAATGAAACTACTTATATTTATATCCCTGACGCTTTTTGTGGACAATCATTCAAGTCTTATACCCCAATATGGGAGCATTAATCTCTTTCAGCTCGCAGCTCCTACAATAGCTGTTCTAGACAGACCCTCTTAAGCTATATGCGCCACAATAACCCGACTTACCGTTACAATAGTCGCTAAATAATTTTATTGGTCTATCTAATAGATCCTTAGTTCTTATCCTATCATACTTGTGCTAAATCTGTTTCTTCATCTTACACTTTCTTATAGGCTTTCATCTGTTCCGAGCAATTTTTTTTCAATCTATAAGTGAGGGAGCTTCACGTTAATCGCTAATCATTCCAAATGTACAAGGTTTTAACTTAACGCTTGAAATTCGTAATAAAAATTCGAATGACTTAGCCAACTGATAACCTTTTATTTATCGCATTCGTATCCAACAATTATGGAATTATTGAGGCCTCGAGCTAATCTGCAGCGACCTTGAAACCTTACTACATACACTTTTTGACGGCGCTGGATCATTATCATTGGCCACGATAGGGCCAGTAATACCGCCTGTCTATGTGGTTACTTTCTGTATCCACCCGCAGTTATGCAATACGTTCAAACAATTTTCAAAATATCCATCATTAAAGATTATGCACTTCTGCCAGCGTGTTTTCTACCTCTCGAAACATTTGTCAAACTCAAACTTATAGTTATTTCAGCGACGCGCTTTTGACGTCATCCACGACTATAAAATGAGAGTCCTTGTAAGTTCTTTAATTTTTGGAAATAGAAAAAGGAAGCAGATGTCCATATCTGCCGAATATGGAGGCTGAAGCATCGTTACAGTATTGGTTTTGGCCAAAAATTCAAGTGTTTTTCCACAAATCCGATCGCATTTTGGAATTCTTCACAAGAACTATATTAAATTTGTAAGTAGTATCCCTGATTGACCATTTGTCCAGGTGGCAGGAATTCATGATGGAATATGCCATTAAAATCGTAGAGCCCGTTGAGTATAACTTTCATGTTTGATCGCGCTTGACGAGCCTTTTTTGATTTTGGTGAGACATAATGCCTCCACTGCGTTGATTGAGCCTTAGTTTCGACGTCATATCCATAAACTCATGTTTCGTTTCCTGTTATATAAAAACTTATTAATTCTGCATCGATGCAAGATTTATACACAAAAAATTGGAAAAAATGTCAAAACATGATCCAATCGATATGCTAACATCACCAGCGACTTCTCTAATTGAGATTCGGCGATCGTTCATAACGATTTATTTCACTATTTTCACGTTTTCATCAGTTCTTGATGTGTTGGTCCTTCTTGAAAAAGTTCTCGTTATTTTTTTAACATACCTCGTAGAGCTGCACAGGCCTTTTTATGCCTAGTGCTTCTGCTTGGAGCCTGCGTAATAAGTGTGTTAGACGTAAAGACAGAAACATTTAAGATCTTCTAATTATACTCCGTTGCATACCCTTTTTGAATTTGTCGATAGTTTGGTTTGATATCCTCCTATTAGGCTTTTTCTCTATTTACGTCTATAGATTACTTTTACCTAGAAGCAACTGTTGAAATTCAACCTTATTATAATATTGCTATGCCCATAACGCTTTTGGTTCCAGCCACCCGATTCTTTAATTCTGATAGCAGAGCATGCTGTAACATTGCAGATTAGGTTATCTGTATTCCATTTATTCAGGACCATATGAAGTACATCTGTCGTGCAAAGTTTAGTCCTGATTAGACACTCTATGCCTTATTGAGGACAATTATGCCACGATAATTTAAGCGCACCATTTGGTCCTCCTTCTTATGGATTTCGCAGAGCACACTTAATAACCTGGCATGCTTTTGTTGGATCATATTCTGCAACGAAGCTTGCACATACACTTTTGGGAAATGGAACGTCCATTCTATAGTCATCGATTTGAAGTTCTTACTTGCCATCTGCAGTGTTGTCATTATCAATGCAATTAAGCAAGCTGGAGTAATGTTCCCTAAATTCAATATAGTCTGAACATCAATTAGTTTTCACGTTCCTATCGTAAAAGTCCTGGTTTAAAAACCATTCGCTAGTCGCCAGTTTTTTTAAATAAAATTTTCGAACATGTTCTCTCCCGGATAGCTTTTTAAGCTCTTCATTCAAATAGATAGTGGTGTCTCTCTTTTTCCACCTATAAAATGCGGGATGCTTTGTTTCTTTTTTTTTACTTTGGATGTTCTTTTGACCAGGATTTGAACCTGGAATTCTCCGTATAAAGAGGCCATCAGTGTATTTTGTTACCTATCCCTTTTTTATTACTAATTTTATTAACTTCGCATCAAATTAATAAAAGCAATGAGACAGAAAACTGTCATCCATATCATATCCGATGCCCAATGTAAATATCTGTCCATAAAGGAAGTGGTTATTTTCATATGTATATGCAAAATACATTTCCGAAATTCAATTATGGAAATTTTAAAGTGGAAAATTACTGAATTCCAAAATTTTAAAATATTCGTTAAGGTTTTTAACCTCACAGTGCTGTGTAATCCTACTAATTTTATGTGTGGAAAATATTTAAATTAAAAGCGAAACTAGAGTAAGTTAGTTATGCATTTTTTCTTTAAATCCCGTGTAATGATGTTTTCTTGAAAAACAAAATAAATAAATATTCATATTCAACCAGTCTTGCATAACTAAACAAAACTTTATTTTGGTCAATGAAATTGTCATTTAATTTTATTTTACAATTTTTTGTTGCATCTTTGACATATTATCAATGAATTAAGTTAAAATTTAACTTGAATTCCAACATAAATCACATGAAATTCCACAATTCCAATCCATTTACCATATTATGTTACCCATAGAAGAAAAATTTGATGTATTTGGTATTTCAATATCAATACTTGTATGAAAAATATATTGCAAATTGTGAATATTTTTATTCATGTGCTTTGCATAACATACATTTTTTTTAATTACTTTTTTAATTTCAAAAACTTAGTTGCGCTGCAAATTGAAAAATTATAAAAAATAATAATTGATTCAAATTATTTAATATTTATGTGGAATAACTTATAGTTGTCACAAAATTATAATTAATATTTAAGCAATTAAAAATTGTGTTCCAATTTAGTTGAAAGAGATGACCATTAGGGTGTGTGTCACTTATTACTTTTGTAATGAAAAAAATTTAAAAGAACTTAAAAATAAAATAAAAATTACATAAAATTATATGAAAAAATAAAAAAAATTTAAATTCACTAATTAAAATAAAATCAAATCAAATCAAATTAAATAAAGTATAACAAAAGGAAATAAACTGAAATAAAGTATGTTAAAAAAATATCGAATAAAATAAAATAATTAACTTAAATAAATTAATTCAAATAAATTTTTATTAAAATAAATTAAATAAAGTGAAATAAAAGGAAACAAGCAAAATTAAATAAATAAATAAAAATAAACTAAAATAAATTAAAATGAAAGAAAAGGAATTAAAAAATTAAATTAGTTAAATTAAAGCACAAAAGTATATTAAAGTAAAATAAAATTAAAGAAAAAACAAATTTATATGGAATTGAAAAAAGTAAAATAACTTTTATTTAATTAAATTAAAATAAATCATAATTGAATAAGGGAAAAAAATAAAATTAGATTAATTAAAGGAAATTAAATTTAATTAAGCAAAATGGAATAAAATAAATAAAGTAACATTGAAAAATAAAAATTAACTAAATCTTACTAAAAAATAAATAAATGAAATGAATTAAATTAAAACATAATATAAAAAAACTTTATTAATTTAAATAAAATAAAATAAAGAAGAAATTAATTAAATTACACTACAATAAATTAAAATAAAACAAAATTATATAAGAAAATAAAAAGTATTTAAAATTAAAGCCAGTGAAGGGGTTAGGCCACTCCAGAATTTTCGGAAAATGTATTTTTTTCTTTCAAATGTTACATTATGGTCTCAAAAACGTTATCCCGAAAAGTTATAACAGATAAAAATTTCTAAATGCCCCATTTTCGTTCTCTAGTTAAAGGCCGCCCGATCGGCGCGTTTATCTCAAAACTGCTTTTTTCAAGTTGGCCGGAAACTCAAACAATTTACAGCCGTGGCCAAACACCTTAAATAAAATGGAATAAAATGGAATAAGTAAAATTAGAAGAAAAATTAAAAATTAACTAAAATAAATTTAAATTAAAGGAAAGAAAAAAATAAAATGAATAAAATTGCACTACAAAAAAAATTTATACAAAATCGAATAAAATAAATAAATTTAAATTAAATTAAATAAAGTGGAACAAAATAAGTTAAGTAGCATTGAATAAATAAATAAAAAAGTTCAAATTAACAACAATAAAATGAAATTGAATTGAATAAATTAAAACCTAATACAATAAAAAAATTTATTAATTAAAGTACAATAAAATAAAATAAAAAATTAATTAACATAAGTTACAATAAATTTAAATAAAATTAATTAATATAAAATGGAATAAAATAAAATAAGATAATATAAATTAAATTAATTTAAAACAAAACAAAAAAAATTAAAATTAAGCAACTATATACTAAAAAATTAGTGAAAATAACTACATAATTTCTAGGTGTGCATGTAGTCCTCATTAGTCTCTATAAGTACACTTAAACAATTTTGTCAAATATGTGCATCTGTCATTGTATAATGAATGAAGCAGAGATTAAATAGACATACAAACATACATGAAAATATGCCATGCATTTATTTTTATTTTTTTTATTTTCAAATATTGATAAAATTTTAAGTACATCTCAAGGTATACTGTCAATTTAAGCTAATAAATAATATGTAGCAGACATCTAAGCAATTTTGTTAGTTGTTTTACCTTGAGTTTGTAAATTTAGTCATTATTTCATAATAAATGTAAATTTGTAAGTTTGCACTTAAGAGTTGTTAAGCATGTTTTTAAAGAATTATCTAATTTTGTGTGACAAAACTTAATATGGTGCATTATATTGAAAATTTCAAAATGTATATTATATTTTCCATGTAATTATATTTGTAACGGAAACACATAAATGTACAATTAGGGTGGATCGATTATTTTCGACTATACACATGAATGTTTGTCGCTTTAAGATAATTTTCTTTCTTCCCTTTAGAGGGAACATTTTTTTTAAATAATACATATAAAAAAGTAAAAAAGGCCTAAATCTTCTTTTTTTTAATAAATTAAAAATAGTTAATTATTATGTATTTGATTTGCTCCTCTCTTCCTCAAACAGATAATAACTTACCTGGCTGCCATGATGTATGTAATTTCCCGGTCAATTGTATGACTAATTGTCTGTTTCAGACAGCAATGCAATTGTTATAGCGGTTAACAACTTTCCGAAGTTGCTTGGATCACTATATAACGAATAAGTCGAAGCTGCAAGCGTGGTTGAGTAGAACTATACATCGTCACAGACTTCCAGACAGTGCAATGTCTTTTAGGCACAGGCTGTTGTTATTATGGGATCGTTCGACTGAACTAAGTTTCTTAGGGTAGTTTCAGTGAGAAACTCATATAGTCAAATGGCTATTACTGCCCTGTTTCCACTCCTGATGGTCACTTACTTAAAATTAATAATCATATTGATACTCAATCACAGTGTTGTCTATTCGAAGAGATTGGTTGAGTTATTTCGAAATTATCCCAACGTTGCCTAGAAGGCAATTGAAGCAAGTTTTAGTCCTATTGAGCTTTGTATCTGTACTGGGTTGGACTTTAATGAACTCTATACCATTGTCCTTGATGAAGACTAATATTTAATTAAATACTAGAGAAAAACTCTAACGTCGTCGGTAATACAATTCAGTCCAGTCAAGACTTAAGAGCAACTTGCTGAGTTTGGGTTTTGTCCGTCAACAGAGGACTTTACTTTACAATTACGTACTCAGTCTAAAGTAACACTTTTTGGCAAGAGTTTTCAAAAGCAAGAAGATTTCAAAACTGTCGTAAAACGGTTCTTGGATAAACAAAATTATCTACTAGTTCAAAGTTTTAACTGATAGTTTGCCTTATCTGTACGGGTATTGCTTTTGTCCAAAGGTTAAAAAATATTAATAATATTAGCAATTTATAGTATTAGTTTTGGATATATTTCAAAAACGAGAATGGTAACTTTTACAATAAGGTAGAAGATCCTTACATGGAAATCTACGAAGCTCGACGAGGTGCAGGTAACAATTAAGGTGCTCACCAAGTAACTAGCAGTAGAAAGCCCAGGAAAATCCCATGTAGGAAGCAATTGGAGCGAAATCAGCAGCTACATTCGGCCACAGCGCAACAAGCAAGGATATGGTGGGCAAAAAAGACCATAAATCCTCACGCTTCATCTGGTAAAGAAGGTCACATTGAAAGAGAAAGAGAGCTGCATATCGGCTGGGCCTTATGCCACAAAGCATTGGGGAGAAAAAGATAGCTGATGAGATTGCGAAAGTGGCATCCGTCAGGCGACCGAATCAGCACTTAAAGTACTAAAGCTGCTTAAGGCAACAAAATTCCCTAGAGAGTTAAAAGGTGGATAGGGTGATAAAAGGTGTAACGGTGCAATTACAGGCCTCAATTCGCTGTCACCATGCGCGAGCAGAATGTTTTAGAAATGTAGGAGCTTAACTCTTCAAATGACTAGAGGAAGTTTTAAATTGGATACCAAAGCTCTCGTAAGCTTCGCAAAAAGCGCTGACATTCTTTGCGAGGAATGGAATGAAATTGAACCTGCATCTGACACTGCTAAGGACTAGCAGATGCAGTGTTATCCATTTGGTGGTTTCGAAAGTGCAGGGCTGTATTTTGACATCTGTCAAACCTAACTTGTTTGTTAAACCAAACATTGTTTGTGTTAGTTAAAAATTAGGCATTAATGAAAATGGATCGCTTATCAACCGCACGACGCGTTAAAATTGTTGAAACCTACTACAAAAATGGTGTTTCAAACGTGGCCACATTTCGCGTTTAAACAGGAGATCATGGTGCCCATAATTGCCGAACTACTCAAGTAGTTGGTAAAATTTTAAAGAAATTTGAAGAGACTGGATCGGTTACAGATATTGTAAAGCTTGTGCATCATCGTTCTCAAGAGTCGTGACTTTCTTAAGTATTTTATGGGATATTTTGCCCTTGGACTTCCACCTACATTCATATAAATCCAACTCACCTAACGTAGTTACGTCGATTATGTGCTTGAACAACAAGTAGTGGACCGTGATATTTCCCAAAAAAAACCTATTTTTTTTAGCGAGGAGACATATTACTCACTCGTTGGATACGTAAATAAGCAAAATTTAGGAGAATCAATTACTTCCAAAAAAAAACTTACTGTCTGATGCGCTCTTTGGTCCGAAGATGTGATTGAACCTTACTTCTTTGAAAACGATAACGGCGAAACTGTCACTGTCAATTGGGAGCGTAATAGTCCTATGATAACCGACTTTTTTTGGCCTGCAATTTAAGAACACGACTTAGCCAATATGAGGTTCCAACAAGATAGCGCCACATGCCACACAGCACAAGCGAATATGGCTTTATTGCGAGAGAAATTTCCCAAGCGTATAAACTCTCGTCTTGGCGATGTAAATTGGCCACCCAGATCGTGCGATTCGACACCGTTAGACAATTATTTTGCGGGGCAACGCGAATGTGGATAAAGCTTTCGATCGAGGTTTGGTCTATTAGGATGTTGTAGTATTTCACAAGGTTCCAACTTTGGATATTTGAATGTTGTAGTATTTCACAAGGTTCCAATTTCATAATAAAGGGTGTTTTTTATAGAGGTATAGAACTTTAAGTTGGAATTACCTTTCAAGATGGCGAACCGATTTAACAGCTGTCAAGTGATTTATTCTCAGTTTGGTTTGGCAATTCAACCTGAATAGACTCACGTAAGGCGTAGATTAGTCGAATGGGCCCAAAACGAGATTACCGTTGTTCCCGATTTTCATAAGCGAATTTTGTTTAGCGATGAAGCGCACTTCTGGTTGAATGGCTACGTCAACAAACAAAACTGCCGCATTTGGAGTGAAGGTAATCCTCAAGTGTATGTTGAAACACCGTTATATCCAGAAAAACTGACTGTTGGGTGGGCTTTATGGGCGTGGAATCATTGGTCCGTACTTTTTCAAAAACGATGGTGGCCAGAACGTTACAGTCAATGGTGATCGGTATAGAGCCATGATTACTAACTTTTTCATTGCTGAATTGAATAATCATGATGTCTAGGAGATGTGGTTTCAACAAGACGGCGCAACATGTCACAAAGCTTGTGCCACAATAGATTTATTGAAAGACACGTTTGGTGACCGCTTAATTTCACGTTTTGGACCTGTGAATTGGCCTCCAAGATCTTGTGATTTAACACCGCTAGACTACTTTCTGTGGGGCTATGAAAAGTCATTGGTCTATGCGGATAAGCCACAAAGGCTTGACCATTTGAAAGACAACATTCGCCGTGTTATTGCCGATATACGGCCACAAATGTTGGAAAAAGTCATCGAAAATTGGACGTCCAGATTAGACTACATCCGCGCCAGCCGTGGCGGTCATATGCCAGAAATCATATTTAGAATGTAATGCCACAAGATTATCTTTCGGATAAATAAAATTCATGTCAATCGAATAATCCATCGTTGCTTTATTGCAACTTAAAGTTCTATACCTCTATAAAACACACCCTCTAAAAAAAGAGTTTCATGATAAAACTATTTTAAATGCATTTTATTTCCGTTTATTTTGTGAGCATAAAATGGATGGCCTTGCTTTTTTAAATCATTTTATTGAAGATTGTGTCGAAAATCGTTTGCTGGAGTACATAAGATGAAGAAAAAATTAGGTGATAGTTCTCCTACTAAAAAAAAACCCGCAAGTGAATGTAAGACTTCTGATGACGCGCAGAACATCTTCCCTGGCATTGGAAATGGGTTAAAAATTAAGATTCTTTCTTCTAAGTCACATCGAGTAAATAAACTTGTAGTAAACGTAGAGTCAACTAATAGTTGAATAGCATTTCTAACATTCCCAACTACTTTACTCCAATTCCATTTCAATACTCTGCATTCCCATTTATAATACGTACCTACTTGCCGGCCGACACATCAGTCTAAGGTTCAACTGTAGTGACTTTGCGCTAATGAAATTGACGTGCGTGCATTTATTTTCTTTATGTATTTCGTATCAAAGATCGGAAACGTGCAGGCAACGCGAGAAATAAAAGACAAACAAGCTGAAGCTAAAGCCAAAGCCAAAGTGAAGAAAATAAACAATCAAACATCAAACAACAACAACTGTAACAAAAAGTAAATAAAATAACAAGTGTATAAATACGATAAAAAATTATACGATGGCATAAAATATGGCAAATACAAACCAGACTATCAAGTTAAACAGAGAGGCGATGCAATAAGAAATTACAGAGTGCAATTGCATATATAAAAGAGTACATACATATGTGTGTGCATATCAATAGTTGGGAGGCGGTATGTGAGGCTGGACGCGCGATCGCTTGGCCAGCTCTAGCAAAATATATTTTGTACATATGTATGTACTAAGCCATGTAACAGTAGAAGCGCCTAGGCGAATAAGTCTGCTTACACAACTAGCTCCATACATATGTATGTATGTTTGTATCAATTTGCGACAAGTTGGCTATCGGCTGCTGGCGGACAACGCTTGGGAAAGCATTCGCACTGGCGATTTCATGCGCAATGCAGAAAAATTGCCGCTGTTACACTTTTCGACATTCATTCATTACGATGCAATGCAGCAACCGCAATCACAACAACAACAGAAATAGCAACAGTAACAACAACAACAACAACAGCAGCATCAACAATATCATCATCACGCCACTAGCGTCTGCTGCTGCTGCTCTTGCTGCTAACTGCTGTACGCTGAGCGCGATGTTGCCCGCTATCTGCTTGCGGCTATGGACGGACGACTGTTTGGTTGCATGCTTGTTGACTGTTGCTCGTTTGTGATGAAAATTGAAACAATTTCCGATGTCACTCTCACTTTTTATATTCATAGGAGTAGTGGAGCGGTGAAAATGCAGAGAAAAAAGCATGTGCACACACGATCGCATACAAATGTATGTATGTACATAGTTACATGTATAAACATATACTCGTATGCATATGGTTAAAAAACGAACAAAGTTAGCAACAAGAAGCGCTGTCCAAATGGCAGTTACAACACTTGCCCACCACCGTTGAAAGTGCATCAGAGTGCCCGTAAAGGTAATGGCTGCGACAACGACAGCGTTGCCAACATCTTGTATTGTACTATGTTGCAGAGCAGTGACATCGACCAAAACACAACACTTCTTCTACCACCAGCTGCCACAAACTGTCGCTAGACTGCTCGCATTTTATGTTTAAATATATGATTTTCGCTTTGTTTAGAGGCGAGCGCAATGTATTACCGCAGGGTTATTTAGGCTTGTTCACAACGGGCTCTTAGTCGACTTGACTGAAGTGGGTTTCCCAAAAATAGGACAAATGCTGCAGAATATGATAGATAGTAACATCAGACAAGTTCTGGTACTGATACATTTTCTTTGAAAAAAAAGGGCCTGTATTAAGAATGGGTGATATTAGGTGTCTCAATAGTAACCTGGTTGAGATATACCTTCGTAAGGGTAGACGATTTTTTATCAGTCTACCTTTTACGAGATCTCTGACACAGAGAAGAATTTCTTTAAACAATCGAAGAATAGAGAGCACATAACGTTTGAGGTACGATATGAAAGACTGAAGAAAGAAGAGGCTTGCATTTGCAGAAAGAGAGAGAATAAAAGACCTAAGCTGCATGAGCTTAGGAGGGAAGAAAAATTATGTCTAAATCAGTGAGCCTATACTCACTATACTCAAGCAGAGTACGAAAAAACCGCTCGCACCGGATCGCACGATCGCGATCAGCCAAAAAAGAGTTCACTTTGAAACTTGCTCGATCGCGATCTCAACAGTGGTCAATAGTGATCGATCTGAAAATTATGTTACCTGGCAAAAAACTCGATTGCGATTTTCGGGAGTAACAGATCGCGATCGTGTTGATAGTTTCTTCGCATTGATCTTCTGGTATTTGCGTTGTACCTACTATGTTGATTAAGATAATTTACTGTTTTATAAATGAAGAATAAGATTTCTAGTCATTCTTCTTGCAAGCCTAGAGTCGAACAAGCCAAAACGAGCACTCCTTCGATCGATCGTGATTTTGGCATTTGTCAATCACAAACGCTGTCGAAGAAAATGAGCGAATCTTCATTTCGATCGATTACGATAGAGTTCTTCCTCACTTCAGTTTAAGGGAAAAGAATAAAGAGGTCTATTTTGATAGAGAATAATAAAAAGCTCGAAATATGGAGCTTAGGTGAGTGGTTAAAAGTAGGAGGTCGATATCTGCGAGCTTAAGGAAGAATAAGAAAGAGGTGGAAGTCTATAAGCTTTAGATAGAAGCAAAAATTGGTCGATATCTGTAACCTTTAAAGAGAAAAAGAACGAGTTCGAAGGGATTGAAATATGTAAGTTTAATGGAAGAGAATAAAGAAGTTGAAAAAAGTGAGCTTAAAAAGCTGGCCAAGAAAAAAAGTAAGAAGTTGGGACTTACAGAAGAATTCGAGGCAGGACCATAACCCTATTGGGTCGATTGCAACAACAAAAAATTATATATAATTACTTTATAATCGCTAAACCAGTTTTCAGCCGATCTGAAAAGCAGGACCTTCAATTCATGGCATACGTTTTAAAGTCTTTTCCTACAAATGGAAAAAAATTTTTTTTTTTCTTATTCTCTTCCAATTTGCAACTGCAACAATAGCTGGGCAGACCTATTTTATTTTAAGTGAATGTCCTCGAAAGAGCTGTTTTTGCGGATATAAGTCTATATACACTTTTCTACGACCTATTTATTTAGTATGTCTTTATTCTTGTCTCATCATACTTGGTCCAAATATGCTTCGTTGTCTTGTGATCATGTATTTCCATCTGTTTTGTGCTATTGTTTCAAATTTTATGAGAAGCTTTCTTCTGATCATACTTGGCTATTTATACATGGTATCAACTGCGCTTCAAATTCGTCAAGAAAAGCTTTCGATTTTGTCAACTCGTCAACTTTTTCGTTACTGAAAATCCTTCTATTCATGAACGCAGCAACGATAATGAAGCCAATTTGGTATCCTCGCTCCCTCATATACCTCTAAAGGCAGTTTTTATGCCTAGGATGAGATGTCAATATCTTTGTAGTATAACCTTATCGCCAACCCACAATCCATTTTCGGCTCGTCGGTGTGGATTGAGATGGTATCCTCTTCAGCTATTAGACCTCTTCTTCCTTGACGTCTAAAGTATATCCTATCCTGGAAGCAATTATGGAACTTCAATCTTGGAAGGATATACTCCGATTTATTTCGAGGTGTTGAGAGCTGATTCGTAGCATTGCTCTGTTCTCAACGCTTTTAGTTTTAACCGCTAAACTCTTTAATTTTGTTAGCAGAGTATATTGCAGCTTTTCGAATAAAGACGTCTATTGGCAATTGGTGCAGATCTGGGTTAAGCGCCTCAGTCGGACATAATAGCTCTAGTAACCCATGCACATGGCGCAAGTTCTACTATACTTAAAATTTCCGCAACTCTCAACCTTAGCCTCACCCTACCTACATTTCTATAAATTTTATTTCATTTATTTCAATTTCCCTTTTTTCAAACGATACTTTATTTTATTAATATTACACTGTCGCGCGACGCTTCTATTTTGGGTAGCCAAGTTAACGGTTCAAATAGCCAACTAGCAGTAAGAAGCACAAGTGATGGGATTGTGTGTATGGTTTTGTTTGTCGCTTGAATCCTCCTGTCCACAAATGCTATCAGCTAGCTGCGCACGCGGACATTTATTATCGTCTAAACTCATACACACGCAAACACACAAACACAAACGCTCAAACACATGCATGAACACGTAGGAGCTTCTCAACAGTGCGCTCACCGCCGCTGTGTCGTCGCACACTGTCACTACTGCAGTCAAAAGCTGATCGACCATTCGGCAGTGGCTTGGCAGCATCGCTGATGCAACAAGGAGTTTAATTTTCCATTTCAGTGCATGGAATGTTTTCTTTCTACGGATTACTCTCGTTTTTCATTGTTGCGGTTGATTATGCTGTCGTCTGTCAATTGTTGTTATTTTTATTTTTGTTGTTATTGTAGCTGCTCTACTATTTTCTGTGTTGCCTATCTATTGCCGCATGGAGGCTGCACTGGCGCGCATCTTATACACAAATGCAGTTGGCCAACTGGCTGTTTTTATTTTTGTTTTTTTTTTTACTTGGCAGCTTGCAGCTGTTTGTGCTGCTTACAGTTTGCAGTTGGCCTGCCACTGATGGGTTGCATTGCGTTGCGTTAGTCGCTTGAAATGAATTAGAAATCATTTTAACATGACAACGGTAATTTTCGTGTTTTCATTTTTCTTGCGATTTCCTTTATTTTGCTTTATTGTTCACTATGTTTGTCACAATTTTACTTTTGCTTTCGCAGACCGCATCTTGAAATTGTCAACACCAGAGCACATTCACTCCAATTAGATATAAGTGTGTATGATAAATCTGGCTGGCGCTGTGGCCAAGTGGGTAGTGGTTCATTGCAAATGCCGGAGTTTACGACTTTGAATTTAAAAAAAAGCAATGTCCAAATTATTTTTTTTTCTACTCATATTTTTCGCACAAGAAAATTAAAGCTTCGCTTCATTAGAAGCTCTGGAGTGGCTTAAACCACTACGTTCTTCCAAGTGGCACAACGAGTCACACACCACAAATCGGAAGAAACCTGAATCTCAATCGCTTTCTGTGGGACGATATATAACGGCTGATCCATTTCGAGATTCCCTTTTTAAAAGAAAGAAACATAGAAAATTCAAATTTAATGAGGAATGCTTATTAGCATTCGAAAGAACATTCTTTGGTATTTATATGGCTCGTTCGAGCATTTCGTCTGGTAACTGGCGAGCGACACGCGTGATGTTTTGCTCCAAGGCTTGAATCGAAAAGGGATTGTCCTCTTCGGCTTTAGACTTTACATATCCTCACAGGAAAAAGTCTAACAGTGTGATATCACACCCTCTTGGTGGCTCAAAACATGAAATGTTCTCTCAATAAATAAATTGATTGATGCTCACCGAAGTGTTCTCTCAATAAATAAATTGATTGATGCGATGTGTGGGAAGTGGCGCCATCTTGTTGAAATCAAATGTCATGGAAATCACGAGCTTCAATTTCAGGCATCAAATAGGAGGTTATCATGGCGCGATAACAGTCGCCATTGACTTTACGATCTCAGTGGCATCATTTTTGAAGAAATATGGACCGATGATTCCACCGGCCCACAAACCACACCAAACCATTGTTTTTTCTGGATGAAATGGCAGCTCTTGAATCTCTTCAGGTTGCTCTTCGTCCCAAATACGACAATTTTGCTTGTTTATACATCCAGAAATGGGCCTCAACGCTGAACAAAATTTGACTCGAAAACGTCGGATCTTCTTGAAACTTTTCAATAGCGCATAGAGCGAAGCAATGTCGCTTGGGAAGATCGAGCGGCTTCAGTTCTTGCATAAGCTGTACTTTGTACGCTTTCAATTTAAGATCTCGACGTAAAATGCGCTAGGTCGTTCCATACGTCAGTCCGAGTTGCTGCGAACGGCACCGAATCGACTCTCCCCGGTCTTCGTGTGCACTTTCAGCTACGGCCCCTATATTTTCTTCACTACTTGCTGGACGTGGTTTATTCGGTCGAATATTATCCAATATTGAATGCTCTCAAGATGGTTGATGGTGTTGCGAATAGTACGCTCAGTGGACCGATTATGTTGACCATAAGTTGAGCTTAGCACGAGAAACCCATCTTTACAAAACGTGAATTTTCGTAATAAAGTTGAATGATTTGTAAATGTTGTTCAGGTGTAAGTCTTTCTGATTAAATACAAAAAAAAATACTGAACAAAAATAACATGACAGTTTGACACGACTTCCGCGTGTTTATTACCGGTTTTCCATCACTCAAACGGTTTTTCTTCTGTAAGTTTTTTAAAGTTTAAGCGTACTCTAGACGCGGTAAATAACTATTGAAACTAGTTTAGATCGGTCAAAATTATGCCATGGTAAATGGATATATCGACCAAATCAATATCATGACTTGTTCGAGCGATCAGCGGCCATGAAAGTATCCCCTGTACAGATGAGAAAATGTTTACTTTTGAAAAGTGAAAGCAAAATGCCATAATAAAAAATGTTCGTCATCACTATCCAGCTGCTGTAAGGATTTGGTGGGGAGTCTCCTGTAAAGGCATTACATCTCTTATTTCTTTGGAAAAGAGGTTAAAATTGGGGCAATAGTATGCCAGCAGGATCTTTTAGAAGGCCTGGTAAAGGAGTTAAGCAATACTCTCAAAACACTGGATCTTCCAGGAAGATACACACAAAAACCACCCAGCATAACCTGGTTACATAGCTGCAGATGATTGATCTTCTAGAAGTCCAAATTTGAATGCATTGAAATACAGTTTGTGGTCAGAGTTTGAGAATATGGTCTGCCTCCTTACCCACAGAAAACTTAGAGAGTCTCAAAAGATTTTTCTTTCGAGCAGCGTCGTCAATACCAATAGAAACTGTACGTGCTGCATATTTTTGTCATGCGCTTGCTGCTATTTTTTCCACTTCAAGGTAGTCGCCACCAGATATAATGTACTTATGTACAGCGTTTTCCTCTAATCCTCAAAGCATTTAAAAAAGTAATTTTTTGTGATCTTGTTCAGCTCCTTCTTCGATGCAGTCTTTATCTCCTCAATCGTAGCGTAGCGTTGTTCTTTCATGGGAACAAAAAAGTCACAACGGGCCAGATCTGGTGTGGCATCATTACTGTGTGGTTTTTGACGAAGCAACGATGTGTGTCTTTATTGACCGTACGAGCCTGTGACAAGAACTCATTTTCAAATCAAATAACTTTTCACTTCGCTTTACAGAAATATCAATTTTTAAACACGAGTTAGTCAGACACTTTCTGATTAGTGTTGCCGGAAATAAGGGTACCAACAGCATATACTGGAAAACCCACGGAGGCTTGTTCCATCTTCTTTTGAAAACAATACCTTTCGAGAACATGAAATGGTATACTAACTTTGGTCCGAAGTATGTAAGTACCAGAAGACGAAGACTTGGATTCACCAAAATTTATACTGATCGTATCAGAATGGCGAGATGAGTTGATATCACCATGTCCCTCTTTCCGTCTGTCCGTCGGTCTGTTTGAACGCAAACTAGTCTCAGTTTTTGAAATATTTCAACGAAACTTAGTATGCGGGAATATTTTTTTAATTTCATTTGTCGAAATCGACCGGATGAGCCGATTTGTTCACATACCAGTCAAAAATCCACCAAAAGATATTCTACACACGAATATTCTACTAAATTCATTTCATTGCTACATTTTCTCCGTGGCTAATATATCTTGAAGAAAATGATCGCTGGGTTTACCATTTACATCTCGACACTTTTCAGGTAAAAAGTCCAAGTGTGAGTGAAGGAAGTGCATCTCTAGAGATATAACAAACCATTTTCCCCAGTATTCCAATCAAAAGTAACATATATTTCAGCATTTTAGTTTCCATATGCAGGTACTGAAAAGCTGACCCATTTCTACCCAACATAATCACTTTGGACATTTTTTTGACCTGGCCCCTGTCGTACAGGAATTGAAGGAAGAGTTAGTATTTCTAATATGCAATAGTACTGATCTCATCCTTTATGCATATAAACAGTCCCTACTTCTGTGACATATGGCTCACATTTAAAGTCGCTAGTAACCTGCTAATGCAATTGCCGTAAACCAAGTTATTCTCCATGGGGAAAAATGGTGCCAAGTAATTGTGTTGCTTACGAAAAAACAAACACAGAAGCAACGTCTATTATTAGGTTCCTCTGGTGCAAACATGATTCTAGCAATTCCGATTTTAGTTTTTGAGAGTTTTAGATCTCTTATAAGATCATGAAATTTATACTGAGTAATTTTATGCAGTTGACAGTGTCGTCTGATTCTCAGTTGTATGTTTGTGGAGTATCCGGCATAGGAGATTTGCCACTATGGAGTACAGCACTGAGCGCTGATGGTATATTTCGATAGTCAATAAACAACTTTTTCTTCTTGGATATACCTCCGGCTAAGCCCAACACGAGGTATCGTGCCAGAAGAGCATTCATTAACCTAATTTGTAGACTCTATCCAAATTATTTGGAAAGCAAAACTCATTGAACGATTTTACAATAGAACTAGTTTCTCAGACTTGAAGCACATGAAATACAGCAGATATGGGAGCCCACTATTTGTCCTGACTTCCTACTATACTGCCTACAGTTTTTACCAGTGGAGTAATAAACCATTTCTGAGACGCAAAAGTCACTTTATCACAAACATACATAACTGTTTCTGTGGACTGCCAATGGGAGTGGACTCTTTACCCTTTTTAAACTGACAACTGAGAATTTATAGCTGAAATGATATTCTTTGAGCCTGTTTGTATGGAATATATACATATATATTTAATATTTATATAATTGTGGTGCGCGTCTTTATGTTTTTCCAACAAATGAAGGATCTACGGTTTATTCTCAGCCGCCTCCGAACGGCTGTGAGATTTTCGTCCGAGCTCCACTTTCAATCTGTGGTGCACGTCTTTATGTTTTTCCAACAAATGGAAGGATCTATGGCTGAGAGATTTGTATGAGGTGTTTTTATTTCATGTCAGAAATACACTCGGAGAGCTTGACATTGTTAATTGTTTTATTTAAATTAATTTCCTATAATTTTAGATGTTGGTCGGAGTAATACTCGAACCCTGTCCTGGCAAATGGTAATACGCACTGCAATAACTCACTTATTGCGGTCACTTGTATGAAATACAGCATTATCTACACTCGAAATTCATTGAACAAAATAGCTAAGTTATTATACATTTCTTAAGTCTGGGTGTAAGTTTCCCAAGTCTACATAATTGAGCCAAAATTAAATTAACTCTTTTATTATTTAATATGGTACACAATTAACTGCAGGAAATTGCTGCATTTGACCAAATTTCCCTACAGGGTAGACTTTCAAATTTTTAAATAACACTACTTGGTATGTATATATATATGTATATACATACAAGTATGTATGTAGGTTTGCATTTTGCATCTTTCTGCTTACCGCTTGTCATTTTATAGGCTGCATTACTAATATCTGTGCTGTCACTTGGCACATGCATACACAATACATACATACATACACATGCGCGCATTTGTAAAATTGCACAAAATATCATAAAAGCGGAGAGCAGCACTAAACACTGAAGACTGGAGGCCAGAGACTGGTGACTGGCGACCGAAGACGCTAATGTAATTCAGTGCAAGTGTGCAATTTTTATGGCGTTTGCAGTGATTTCACTTTTATGCTACCTTCTCCAAGAAACCTGAGGAGGCGGCCGCAAATTGACAGCAGCAACAGCAGCAGCAGCAGTGGCAACTATGGCAGAGGTCAACGTCAGTCCAATTGTGACAATTATGAACATTGTTGTGGTGTTTTTGTTTATTATTATTATTTTTTTCTTTTATTATTTTTGTTGTAAGTAACTAGCGTAAAATCACTTTTTGTAAATGCATTTTGTTGAAAAAATTTCACTTTTGGAATGAAAAAATGAATGTTAAAGCTTTCCAAAAGTTAAGTGCTTCATTTATGTGAAGTTATGTAACCTCTCGCAAAAAATTTGTTATAATACATTTATAAATCTTTCAATTCGAGGTCTACCGTTTTTTGTTTTTTTTTCTTTGCATCCGCCCGCGTTGTAGCTCAAGGTCGCATTGGCAACCACAAAACAAATGAAATTTTTCACAAAGACGACATTTTCCCATAATTTAGCTCAGCCTACTTTTCTTGTACACCAGCTTCCAAAACAATGCACGAGTTTAAATGGCCTGGGTCGCCCTCCGCAATAGCATTGTCCGCCACCAAAAAATTCGCACACTCGCGTGCTCGTATATTTAAATAACCGTATTTAAACGGCTGTTTTGAGAATTTGCATAAATTGTCACCGAGTTCTACATTTATCACTCAATTCCACTGGCATTCTCAGCTTCTTCTTATATGTACGAATATGCGATAATATCTTTGGGCCCTGAAGCGTTTTGTTGCCACTAATATCACTCGCAAAAAAAATAAGTGATGGCTTTAATTAACTTAGTTAGAGACAGAGGCGGAGTGTAAAAATGGGTAGAAGTTGGGCTACGTAGACGTTAACATCACAAGGATTATAACTCCGCGTTCTTATCCGCAAGACGTCGGTCTTGAAACCATAGGCCATCTTAAAAGGCTGAAAGTCGGGTGCTGACAAATAGATTTCATCATCCCCATATTTGCTCTGCGCGATAGAAACTCCACTTACCCTAGGTTGGGCTGATCTTAGTGACACGGTGGTGTTCCATATGTGGAGAAACTCAAGTGTTATTCAAGAATCATATTCCAGGCACAAGAGATATCCTTGTAAAGCTCGAACTATCCATTTCGTCGTTCTCCAGTATCGATATGTATCTGGGCACATGAGGTATTCTTTATATGCTTTGCAACCTTAATTTTTTTTGCTTTCTTTAATTTCCCCAACCTCTGCTTGAAAGCCAGAGCTTAAGTCATTAGTGAAGAATCCAGCTCTTTTTCGATCAACTAACTGAGATACCCAATGCCATGAATATTATCGCTATAGACAATTTTTATCGATAAGCTCTTAATGTGAGATTCTGTGAATTTTGATATCGTCTTCAGAACAACATGCATATAAATTTTTCTTATATCTGCAATTCCATTAACGCTAACAAAGTGTTCACAGAGAGTTAGACTTGTCTTCCCTAAGCAGGTATTTCTTCTCTTCTTCTTCTTTATTGAGTTAGGCACCGCTTATGCGCTTATAATTGAACTACCTGCATCTAATTTTTTCAAAGAAGTGGAAGTCTTCCACCATTGACGGATAATACTTTAATTTGCATTCGGACAACATAACCTAGCCAGCATTGCCACAGTCTCTTGATTCGCTTGACTATATTAATCGCATAATTTATGTTTTACAGCTCATCGTTCCATCGTCTTCGCCGTTGCCATGCGTAAAAAACCATAAATCTTCCTCAAAAATTGTTTCACTCGAATTTGTCTAGACCTCCGCAGTATATATCAGGAGGTAAAGCATGCTTGTCGTAAGAAGCGACTAAAATCCAATATTTCACGTGACAGCTGGGTCTCTATACCGGAACAACCCGGATTTTTATTCGGCCAAGGACTGCCACTCTCGCAATAATTCCCGGAAGCCAAATTAGGGAAATTTTTCTGTGGTTATTAGTTCGTCGAGACAAGACTTTAGTGTTCAATTTCTCAGTCCAAAGTAACACCTGTTGGTCAGTGTGATTTTGCATTGGATTTCATGTCTAATACTATTGTTGAGGTTAATGAGATAGACAAAATTATCTACGACACCAAAGTTATGCGCTGGCTGTTAGTTTAAATTCTTCTTCTAACATGAGTTTAAACTTGCGAAAATCGCTCTCATAACCTTTCCTGCATTTACTGGTACTAAGACTTTCTTCAACAGTTCCTTCTGAAGCTAAACTCTTCTTGTGCAAAGAATGTTTTTAGCAGCTTATCCAGTTCAGAACCGTCTGCGTTTATTTTGACATTTATGTCTTCAAAAAAGAAGAGTTCTTTAGTATATGCAATCTCGAAATCGGTCATATTGCATCTAAGGCTTCCTTCCCTTTTAGGCCTATTTATGTTGGATGAAGTCCTCAAAGTAAATGCATCGAAATAATATTTTATAATATTATAACCTTGCAGAGTCGTGAAAGAAGCACTCAAAAACGTCTGAGTTTTGAATGTTTTATGATGTCTTTGTCCATGTAAGATCCTGAATTGTTACTTATAGTGTAAAAAATTATGTAGGAGTTTAACAAAATCGACATCAAATGGCATGATATGAATAGAAAAAGGGGTACACCCAATTTCAATAGATATTCGTAAATATTCCAGCCAAATATACATTTTTTTCAATATGGATTGAGAAAAAGCATAGTATGTTGCAACGGCCTAGTTTGAAATCGAAAATACATGAATAGCATGAACTAAGGGCACCATTGTTTATCATACTCCTTTGATTTCTCAAGCGCATGCGCCTGATAAATGTGGAAAAAACGCCCGCTAAACGTTGTCATCAATGGTATGGGCGCATGCCGTGGCCATTGTCTTGGCATCGCATAAAACTCCCACTAAATGTGTATGTATGTACATATGTATGTACATACTTATTTAGTATGCAACTCGCTCATAATGCAGTATTTGTGATGACTCCAGCTGCTGTTGCTGCTGCTGCCACTACTGGTGATGATGACGCACCTCCATCGGCATCTTTTTTCTGCCAGCGACCTTAGAACACTTTTGCTCATTGCAACATCACCGGCATTTTGTTTGTTACACATTGCATAATAATGCAAACAATTCGTTGCCATTGTCTCAGTGAAATACATACATATGCACATACTTACAAATGTATGTGCATAAATACTAAGACTTGACGTTTAGGGCTGGGAGTTGATATCATTTTGAATTGGTTTATCGTGTGAGAGTTTGAAGGCATATTGCATGGCATGCGTGGTGGTATATGCGGTAACAATTGTTGACGGAAAATTTTCAAGAATTTTTCATACATACATACATGCATACATATGTATTCACATCCTATAAATTTTAAATAGTTTTTTTTTTTACTCAAAAGCTGAATTTTTTTCCACTTATTTCAAACGAATTCGATTATTTAAATGTTTTTAAAAAAAAGTAACATTTGGCACCTGTTTTCTTGCTTATTTAAATACTTGTACGAGTATATATATGTATATGTTTATTCTTAAAGATATAGACTAAGTTAACTCGTTAAAAATTTAAGACGAGCTCATTTCCTCTATTAAAACTATTGAGAGAGCTCTTCGTGCTGATATATGTATAAACGAATTTGAACTTGTGGGCGAGTTATCTCTCATTAGTGAGCCGAGAATATTATATTTTGAAATTATTGAAGACACTAAAATTCATTTTCTTAAATTTGTTTATTTTAGCTTCCAAAAAAAATGTTTTACTAAGAATATGTATGTACAGTATTCACCGCTTAATTGACTCCTGGTTAAATTCTCCAATGATTTAATGTATGTTATCGAAATTATCTCCGTAATTATTGCAGTGAATAAAGTCATCTTAATAAAATAATTCGCTAAGAATAAGTTTCATAAAAATTACTCTCTTAATTATACAGTGAAGTTAACGCGAAGCAAAAAAAAAACTTTTTAATAAGCCGATTATCTCGAGCTCATCGCATCCTCGAAACGAGTCGATGCATTATTTACAATGCCGCCTTAATTTCTGTATTTAGAGACTCCGAAGAAAAGACTTCTAAAAGAGTCTAAACCGGAAAGGTTTTTCTATGGAGTCCCAATTTTTATGATGAGCTTTTATTTCATATCAGAAATACACTCGGAGGGAATGAATTTCCCTGCAGTAATAAAAAAAATTAATTTTCTATAATTTGGATGTTTGTTGGACCAGGACTCTCGTAGTATATACGTCGAGCCCATTCGAGTCAGATTACACACACTCTATGCGACTTTATATAACGGCCTCTTCGAAGAGCATCTAACTGCTTTATCTGTCAACTCAAATAAGGTGGAGCTCGTGCTATTCACTAAGAGGTATAAAGTACCGTCAACTCCAAATGAACCAAGGCAAATGTTCTGGACGTAGTTGTGCACAAGAAACTCAACTAGATATCCAACGTAGTAAGTAAATATGGGAAGACCTTCGTCGGCCTCTTTACATGTATAAAAAAAATATTGGCAAGAAATGGGTTTTATTGATATTTTTCACTGGACTGGGAGACCAATACTTTCGTCTAAGATAACTGTATGTCGGTATTAAATAAAGTCACAAATGTTAGCCCCTTAGTAATATTCAAAGTTCAGCGATGATTAACATAAGTGGTGCACTCAAAATCACACCAAATTGGGCCTTAAATGTAATCCTCAATTTTGTACTACGGGACTTAATGGGTTATCAGACCACAGTGCTAACCGATATTTACCTAAGGTAGTTAAATAAGTGGAATAATCACAGACTTAGACGTTGAGAGATAAAATTGCATACCAGATCAGCACAGATGACTGCTGCTCAAGTCTTGTTACTAGTAACAATTATATAACGCAAATCCATAAAAGGAAAGAATGGAACAATAACTCTGGGGTATCGAAGTAGAAGTAGTGACAGTACTGAGATATGTACAAGTATATACGAATGGATCGAAACTAGATGAAAGAGTTGGCGAACATGTTTTATCAAGAAACCCATCTTTTGAGCTCTCTTTCATTACAGTGCAATTTCAGCCGTTACGAAGGCAACAGACCACATTGACACCGAATTTATGGGAAAGGATATTTTTAATTTCAACTATATTCAGGCAGCAATTAAGTGGCTTGGCTTACAAAAAAAACTTTAAAAAAAGTGGTAAACCGTTCCCGATCTCTATAGGAGATGGCCATAAAGAGCAGATTATCTTTATCTTATAATAAATTGTAAGTCAGACGAACTTGCAAGCGAAATGCGACCAAACAGATTCTTTCCGACAAAGAATATGTTACAATAGAATGCCTTTTCCTGCGTGCGAAATGCTACTTAAAGAATTTACTTATGAGCAGGAGAATAACAGATGAAGTCACACTGCAACTTGCGGAACTTCTAGACAAACTTGGTTGAAATTGGTTCGGAAAAGATCACTCGAAATATATACAAATGGAGGGACCTACAGTTTATTCTAAGTCGCCTCAGAACGGCCGATGGATTTTTATGAGGAACATTTTATTGCATGTCAAAAATACACTCGGAGGACTTGACATTCCCTGCCGAGGGGCGACCACAATTAGAAAAATAAATTTTCTATAATTTTGGATGTTAGTCGAACCTGAGCTCCAATCCAGACCTTCCGAATGGCAGCACACAATGCTAACCACTAGACTATCGCGACTGCCAAATATACTCTCTCAAAATATACTCTCTCAAAAGAGAGGACATCTCTAAGGTTATAGAAATCTTAACAGACCGCTGCTTGGAAGGACGACATGCAGCGAAGCTTGGAATTAGTTTTAGGAGAAGTTGCACGTGCTGCTCGAACGATTAGGAGGAAGAAACGATCTCTCATCTTTTTTATAATAAATGAACCAGGATAATATTGAACATTTTCTTGTAAAAAGAGAAAGAAAAAAGGTTTGTGTTCTTAGACATAAAGTAATATGGAAAGCTTTACATTTCGAGGATATGTAAAAACCGCTGATACTGAATGGTTTCGCGAGGTACACGTGAACGGGTTATATGCATGTATTTTTCTGTTTAAAAATCTAAACTTATTTGCATAAATTTAATAATATCCTTGCTTGGAAGGAGGCGCAGTTTCATGAAATGACTGGTATATTTTCCGAAAGTTTCAATATTTGCCTGAACTCCCTCAAAGTCCCCTATTTTTCTTTGTCTCCTCCCATTTCTCTTCAAATACGAAAATACAACGTTGAGCTAAGGCAATGTCAAAGCCTCTTTCTACTCTACTTACTTCACTTGGCTATTATTTCATAGTGCTTATATCCGACATGCAGTTTTGAAATAAAATTTATTTCACTTTCAAATCGCTGAGAGCTTTTGTCAAATGTCAAGCACTTCGCAATCGAGCAATCGAGGTAGTCAATCGATCCCACTTAACACTGTAAGTGAAAGCAGTTTGAAACCGCGCCCACAAACTCAACAACAACAACAACAACAACAACAACAACAATAGCAACAACGATGACATAAATATAAATATGGTTAATTGAAATACACATATCAGCAATTGACGGAAGCAATTTAGCTCAAACTCAATAAATAACAAACGATGTTTCTTGTTTCCAAGCACCTTGTTTCGACTTCATACAACACATACACACCTGAATGTATATTAATGTGCACATGTCGTACTAGTATAAACATATGTTCATAAATAACAATAAATATATACGAATAAATAATTTTTTTTTTTTTTTTTTTTTGAAAAACTCTGAGTAAACCTATTAAAATTTATGTTCTTTATTATATGAATAATGAAAACTTCTCTATATGTATATATATATTTAACTGGATGTACTTTAAGCTGCATAGGCACATCGATCGCACTCAGAATAGTTTGATAAGCAATTTTAAATGCCGGATTAAAAGATTTTCTGTTTCAGTTGCTTATTGCGTGAAGAAATATCGTCGATTAGGAAAATGATCACAATCACGGCATATGCCTTTACTAACGTAATAAAAATGTATTTAGTTAAGGGCTTAGCGAAGTGAAAAGTTTATTTCTCTATTTGAAGAAAATATAACCTTCGATATTTTTTATAATTAAAAAAAAAAAGCTTATAAAATGAAAATAATTATTATGGAACGTAAAAATAAGCAGCGCTAGCTACAAAATCAATATAATTTTATAAAAATTGTACTCGTATCATTCAATTTATTCATTTTATTTTTCCGAATGATTATCGGTTTGATCGATAATTCCTGAATTCTGTTTCTACCTCTATAACCTGTCATATATTGTATTTAGGCCTCCATCCCAACCACTTATAATATTTTAAGTGATATGTTAGGAAGATGGGGTTATATGTGGAGGTCCACTCTAGTGGGGAAGATTTATGATTAACATTCACCTGACAGTGACCACAAACGATCAAGCAGCTCGATTTCCAGTCTTAAACTAAGTATTCTTCGGGAAGCCAACCAACATCCGTTTAAAGGCGAGTAAATGTGAGAAGATAGATCTTCCGTGTTTGGGCGTAGGATTTGGCACCCACGACATTAAAAATCTGTCCAGTGAGAAATCACAGCAAATTTCGGATGAGAGAACCCCCATTTGATGGCACTCCCTGCAAACGTTTTAAGGAGTACGATTTATGGGCATGCATCGGGAATGTCTGGTTCCTTAATTAGGAAGGAGTTGTTGCCTAGATGATTGATATCCTCTCACTGACATCACCACGACCAAGAAGAAGTGCAATGGACAATTCAAGGACGGAAGAAGCATGTCCTCCATCGACGATCCTTAGTTTTCACCCCGGTAGATGAACATCTAGTCACAAATCGCATCTTGAATATAACTACTTACGCCACGCCCTGACTAATGGAAAGAACGATGTGATCAAAGATGCTTTCAATCAGCGCATAGCATAATCTATATGCTTGACGACTTTAACTTCATGCTGGGCAAAGAAGGTATCTTTGGAACAATAGTCGGAAACTTCAGCCTCCATGCTGAAGCATCACTAAACGGGATGAGAATAAACAACTAGACCGTGTCCCGAAATATCTGCCACCAGATTCCGGCACAAGAAAATTCATTAAGCTACGTGGCTGTCGTCTATTACCGCAATGAAGTTCCTGCAACCAAATCGATCTTGTTGCGATAGACGGAAGAAATAATTTCTGTTTCCTAGAAATACGCTCTCGCCTCTGTGCGGCAAAGGAAGACCATCAAAAAACACGAATAAGGTTCGAAGTCAAAAAGCTGTATTCACAACAGATAACCAATCAGTTTTCTACTCAAATTGCACTCCTGCTCCCTGGAAGCACTCATCACATCAGTTTCTCGATATATGGGGACTTCGGGACAGCATTTCATGCTTTCTAAGGACAGCTACCATTGTTACAAAATGTTTAAAGACCAAAGAATACTTTTATAGGAACCAAAGAGATGATCTGGTGATCCTTGCCAAGAGTACACTTAGTTTTTATACGAATTTCGACATGCTCGCTTTCATAATAAAAATGCGGCTAGAGTCCACACCATACCGACCGAACTATTTAAATAAGGTAGTCCAGAATAGAATATGCTAGACGAATGGAGCCTGAGTGTGCTTTCCCAAAACCCTATAAAAGGCGGACACACAGACCTCGAACATACTGAATTCACCCCAGCACTTGGGGTATTGACAAGGAAGCGCTGTCGGCAACATACAAGGCAATTGGTCGGTCAGTCGTAAACTATGCTGATCCGATTTGGACGCCGGAGACTAGCGAGATGCAGTTGAAGAACAAGCCTGTCAAAATACCGCCCTTCGGACGGGTGACAGAAAATCTCTTGATGACGCCGGTGCACCACTTTCATAGTAAAATGCTGTATACGCAATATCTGCGGCGATGCTACTGCAGGGATACCGACAAGAACCGCTGGACAGGACCGCATAGCGACAAGCTTTAAACACCATTCACCGAGAGTCCGTTAACACTTTTGTGAACTCCCTTCCTGTGAATTCTTTTCTCGTAATCCAATCACCCCCCATTGCAAAACAAGAACTCGAGTTGCCTCGGGAGACGCGCGTAGCGCTGGCACAATTAAGATCTGGGTATTGTAGTTGACCCAACTCCTACCTATCCAGACTCGATCCTGACATACCCAACGTATGACCTATGACCCGCATGCAACGAATCACCGCACGACACTAACCACCTCATCCAACACACCCCTCCCTCTTTTTCGAACCCGTCGAAACATCACGTTTCCTTTGCCTCACGCTAGATGAGCTCGATGATTAAGACTGGATCTACCTACCTGTCCATAGGCGGGGTTGGAGCCGCTACAACAACAACAACAACTAGGTCATGTCATCGGGATAGACGCTTACACTACAGCTTTGAAAGTATTTTTGTGCAGACATCCGCTTCCTCAGAACGATCAGGTGAAAAACCTGTCGAAGAGAAAAAACGACCGGCGCGCTATTGTTGATTCGGCTATAATTACGTAATTAAGAAGAAGTATAAATATTTTTTGTTTTTTTTTTAATAGCAAAAAAAATACAACAAAAAGCCGTTGAAGAAGAGGATTTTTTATAAAACATGAAACAAACATATGTAACGGGTGATCCATCTCGAGGTTCCCTACTTTGTTACAGAAAAAAATACAGAAAATTCAAATTTAATGGGGATTGTTTATTATCATTCCAAATAACATTCTTTGGCATTTATTTTTTGAAGATTTTCTCTTTCAAATGTCGGCCGCGGCTACGTCTTAGATGGTTCATCTTTTGGTGGCCAATCGACTAACCCAAAACGTGAAATTATCTGCCCACCGAAGTGTTCTTTCAATATATCCATTGATTGATACGATGTGTGGTAAGTGGCGCCGTCTTGTTGAAATCAAAAATCGCGGAGAACACGGGCTTCAATTTTAGGCATCAAATAGTCGGTTATCATGGCACGATAACGGCGGCCATTGACGGTTATGTTCTCACCGGCATCATTTTTGAAGAAATTAGGACCGATGATTCCACCGGCCAGTTGTTTTTTCTGGATGAAATGGCAGCTCTTGAAACTCTTCAGGTTCATTGAGCCAGAAATGGGCCTCATCGCTGAACAAAATATGGCTCGAAAACGTCGGATCTTCTTGGATGGTCGAGCGGTTTCATTTTTTGTGCAAGCTTTAGTTTGTATGCTTTCAATTCAAAATCTCGACGTAAAATGCGCCAAGTCGTTCCATACGTCAGTCCGAGTTGCTGCGCTTGGCGACGGATCGACTCTCCACGGTCTTCGTGTACACTCTCAGCCGGTATACTTTCTTCACTGCGTGCTGGACGTGATCTATTCGGTCGAATATTGTCCAATAATGAATCCTGGGTCTCAAGATGGGTGATGGTGTTGCGAATAGTACACTCACTAGGCCGATTATGTTGACCATAAGTTGAGTGAAGCGAGCGAAACACATTCTTTACAGAACGCGAATTTTCGTAATAAAGTTTAATGATTTGTTGAGGCGTAAGTCTTTTCATGACAAAATGCCAAACAATACTGAACAAAAATAACATGGACGCTTGACACGACTCACGCGTGATCTGTCAAAGATGGCTATTGAAAAAAGTACCTCTACTTGGATTATCCTTTATATTATTACTTTTTTTGCAAAGATCATTTTATAAACACAAATTTGACTTTCTTTAACCTCCAAAATTAGATCACATCTATAAATAATGTATGTATGTTTATGCATGGCAAATACCAGCGTTCTAACGTAGGAAGCTGATGACAGTAGATAATCAAATATTTATCCGTACACACAAACATATGTGCATACATAATATATACATATGTATGTATATATATACATACTAAACTTCATATTTAGCCATTTTCTTGCACAACTAATGTGGTACTTTTCCATAAAAAAAATTTTATGAAAACGCCATGACTAGGCAAATTACTTGTTTCGGCACCTTCATTAACATCTATTTCACCAAAATAAATAAATAAAAAATTATAAACAAATGTTTTTAACATTCATACATAGATACATATATACGCCGACAATTATTTGGAAACTACATTGCATAAGTATTTTGTTTTAACAACTGTTTAACTGTTCTTCTTCTGCTTATTCTCTTTAATTTCAGCACAATTGAGATTTTTGAAGCAACTCAAAAACCTTTGCTTCTCCTCATTCCAACTCTGAGCAGTTAGTGTAATGAGTTTTCCCAACGTTTACGAGCAACTGAACACCGCCAGTAAGCCAAAAACAAATTCACTACAAAACGAAAGACGCCAGTAATGAGAGAGAAGGACCATTCGCCAAGAAAAATGCTGCCCAGCCCTAAGCAAGGGTCCGTTTATCCATTGTTAGGCCTTGTGCCCGCCACAACATATGCATCACAAGTACCTTATGATCTTTCGGTGACGGCAGCGCGCACTACGTCGGCTGCCACGGGTACGTCACCACTCTCACTCACCATATCTGCCTTAAGTCAAAGCCACAAAGAAGCCAAGAACCGCAAACGCTGTAACAGTTACGATCAGCCACTCGACTTGCGACTGGCGCATAAAAAGCATGACAGATCTAGCGCAAGTGGTGCCTCCTCTCCGTTGGAAGATGAGAATAGCAATCTAATACACAATGTAACAAATTACAACATCAACAGCGGCAATTCCAACTGCCACGGCGCAACGCAAAGCGATGCGTCGCCGCCTAGTAGTCATAGTAGTTCTAGTGTTCCTACATCGACGCAAAAAACGCGTACTTTTAACAGTCGCACACAACGTGACTCGTCACCGACGATGGACATCAGTTGTGAAAAGGAACTCAATAACAACACACTACCGGCACTGTGTGTTGATGCCATCACCGCAAATATGGAAAGTTTTAGTGGTAAAAATAAGCACCGCTTACGTACACAAAAGTCCGAATTGGGCGTGGCATGCTTGCGTATTACCGAGTCATTGCATTTAAATGCCGCTGCTGCAGCAGCAGCGGCAGATCGACTACCCTTCGTGTCATCGGCTCTACATCCAACGCTGCTGGAAGCGATGGCTAAAGCCATACCGCTGCCCTACCGCAACCCATTTGTTCTACCGCGTCCATCCACTACCAACTCCTTTTCATTTCTACAATCACCGTTGCAAAAGGATATGCTACACAATTCACTGCGTAACGAACCAACACTCGAATTCCACTATGACAACGGCACAGGTCGTAATGCTTTGTCAGATGCACTAACACACCCCCATAGTGCCGCCAGCATGAACTCCAGTGCAAACAAAACGCCACTAAATGTCGGTGGCGGTGCACTCGGCGGCGGTAATGGAGGCAGCACGCCGAAACATTTGCAACAATCCCACAACAGCCACAATCAACAGCAGCTGAATCACCATGTACGTCAACAACAACTCACCACCGGTACTGGCTGTCGTCCCGCTCTTGGCGCAGACGGTGTAGTTGCGCACCATAACAGCAAGAAATCGATCACCGCGTCACGTGCCAACATATCAACGAATGCGAGCGGCAACACCGCGTCGACGCAGTACAAGAGCAAAGATCGCTACACGTGCAAATTTTGTGGCAAAGTCTTTCCGCGCTCCGCCAATCTAACTCGTCACCTACGCACGCACACCGGCGAACAACCGTACAAGTGCAAATACTGTGAACGTTCCTTCAGCATATCCTCGAATCTGCAGCGTCATGTACGCAATATACACAACAAAGAGCGACCCTTCAAATGCGAGATCTGCGAGCGTTGCTTTGGTCAGCAGACAAATTTGGATCGGCATTTAAAAAAGCACGAAAGCGATGCCGTATCGCTCGGACTGGGTATGAATGAGCGTATACGCGGTCTACGTGGTCGTGGTGGCTTCTGCGATAATCCTAATGAAGAGTCCTACTTTGAAGAGATACGTTCCTTTATGGGTAAAGTGACACAATTGCCACTTAGTGCCGCAGCAGCTGCGGCGGCTGGCCTCCAAACAACACAAACTGCGGCGGTGGGTAACCAGACGAACGCACCAAAGTCACCCTCAACTCAAAGCACTGCGTCAAGTAGTTCAGATCGTGATTCGTCAACTAGTGGTGGTGTCTTGCAAATAGTGCAAAATGATATGTACTCAGAACAGGAAGCGGAAGTAGAAGCGGAAGCGGATGTTGAAATAGCGGCAGATGCCAGCGAAGTGACTGCTGTGATCGAAGAAACTGATGCGGACGCGGAAGTCACAACAACGCTGGCAGAAAAGTGTAAAGGCGCTGATGAGATAATGACCACGCAAGAGTCAATAACAAAGACCACAACAAGCGCTACAGTAGCAACAACATCAAAAATGTCGTCAAATCGAAACATGACTCGCAGCTCACGACAATCAGGCGACAAGAATGTGTACTACACACAACCGGAACTGGGCTTCAAACGTGACAGCAGCAGCAGTAGTGGCAGCCCATTGTGCGCCACCTGACCTGACTGCCTGTCGGCTCTACCACGCTGCCTGCGTATGTAGTTTGTAGCGTAGATGTATTGATTGTAATTAAAAATAAAAACTAATGCAAGATACAGTTAGCTTTAGAATAATTTTTTTTCGGGCAAACCAAACTAAAGAAGAAAATGTAAAATACAAAACAGTTTCTAACCTTTCGGGGTACATTTCGGCTTGACAAAACGGCAAGTGGACAGAGATGTTGAAGGAAATATACTTATGGAACTACATACATACATATGTATATCATTAAAAAAATGTCTTAATATAAATTTATATGTGTGTGTATTTATTATATTTCCCTATCCTTGTGTGTACATAGATTTTACATAATTATAACACATCCACTGTATGATGCAGTTTGTAATTATTCCTAATTTTAAAAGCACTTGTAGTACATATGTAAATATGTATGTAAATAATACATATCAACTACTTTTTTTAAGAATTATAAATTTCTTTGTACAGAAAATTAACGAATATTTTCGGTGCATCTAGTTCGTGGAAACTTGAAAACACTCAGCCAATAACCTATTCCCAATTCGTTAAATTTTTAGGTTACTTTAATAGTTATGTATGTTAAAAATAGTTTTAATTTTTTGTTTATTATTTTTTGTTTTTGTTTTTTTGCTAAGTACCTTTATTAGTTTGTTAAAAATAAATTTATTAAATTGCCAATAAAGCAATACAGTTGAGGAATTAAAGCGACACAAATGGTAAATTTATATGAAAGGACTCTTAAGGACAATTTTTCTCCGTAAGTATTTCTTTAAACTCGTAGCAAATCAATCTCTGTTAAGTTAGAGAAATCTTTGCATCACTGTGTTCGAATGAACATAAGGTAAATACAACGTTGGTAGGGTAGAAATTGTTGAGATTCGCGGTTGAAATTTCCCTAAAGGTAATTTATTTTTGCGCAATAGAAATTCAACATGTATAAATGAACCGGTATTTAACTAATATGAAAAGCAACTGACATTTCTTATGGCAACACCGTATTAAAAATTTATATATTTTTCTAAAAGTTCATATAATATTCTCTTAAGCAATTATAAACTGCTATAACTGAAGGTTAATACACTAAGAGCCATCACGACTCTCAGGATAGCCGGTTCTAGTCACCGGAGTTGACTCTGATTTTATCCGGCCAAGGGCTATCACTTTTTCGGCGACTTAACCCCGTTCGCTTCAAATTATTTTCATCAGGGCTGTGTGCCAAAGACGAATCCACAATTTTTTCATCTGTTCAGGACTTAAGATCCATAGAGCGTTACGTGGCCAAGTCTTTACGGCTGTGCCTTCTGCACAAACAATTACCCACCTTGGTAGCCTCCCCAGATTGCCACGGCTAACGGTGCTCCCCGCAGCCTGACTCCCAAACTTCTCTTCCTCCACCTCCACCCTTATCCTCTACCTCCCGTGCGAGGGCTGTCAAGCAGCCCCTTGCACTCCGCATCGTCAGTTCCGTGTGTCAGACCCTAGTTCGTCGGAAAGCGACATCAGTCAAATGAAATTCTTGCACTGGCAAGTGCCTCTTTTGGTCGTGGTATGTGTATGTTGCCTACGCTATAGGAGTCTGCCCCCGCATGAAAATGCTACAAAGCCAACAACTACTAATAACATGCTGTAATCCTCTCAGAGGTTTGCACAGCAGCAACAACCAAGACCCACGCATTAATCCGTCATCCTCCGAGCTACGAACGTCCCGCCACGGGACATATTCGACTAACTCAATACAACTGCAACGAACTCCAGGGACAGATCGACGAGGTAGTCAGTCCACTTTATGAACCAGGAGCACCTGCAAATAGGTGCAATCTAGGAGACGAAATGAACGCCCGCTCAGATATTTTGAGCCGCGCAAGATATAACATTATAAGAAATGATCGCGAGCAAGATCATGAACATACCCAACGTATGTCTCGCATGCAATGAATCCCCTCACGACACTAACCACTTCTTTGCTTGCCTCTCCCGTTTGATGACTTTGAAGGGACCTACCTAACCCTAGGCGGGGTAAGTCAAGCACTACAGCAACAAAAACAACAGCACGAATAGGTTGATTAACGTGTTAGATAGTTATTCGGAAGCGACTGGAAGAACAAGGTTATAAGGCGGCAAATATTTTTGTATCATATCAAAAGTAATTATATTAAGACAGTAAATGTTCTCCTGAGTTTAAGCATATTTATGAGAAACAGTAATGTTGTGACAATGCATCTAATACGAAAAATATGTTTTTTTATCAACACCCATCGTCATAATTCTCTAGACAGGAATAGTTAAGTACTGCTGGAAACTCTAAAAGTTTACTATCTTCTTCGGAATAAATTCAAGTTGCCGCCAGGAGTTTTCGTTTTCATTTCCGCAACTCCTCATCAGATTGGCACTACGAGAACATATCATTCACTTATAAATAAAAATTAAATATTATTTTCTACCCAGAACCCAATATTTGATAGTTTTAAATTTACTCATTATTGCTTGGTGTGGATGAGTTTCAATGAAATAGCTCTGTCATTTGTATTCCGTGTGAGACTGAAGTCTCACAATAGGAAACAACATGCCTGAACAACCTGAACAACCTGAAATATGCATTGGAAAGGTGGCGTTTGTTCTCTAAAAAATTTAGGCAAATATCGCCTCCATCACAGAGATATTACGAGTCTGTCTGCAGGAGCGACCATATAAGTTAAAGAAGATTCAGTTTGGTTTTGGATTTGTGATAAAAGAGAAACTTTGTCGTAGAGTACCATTGTTCAGATAACGAATGAAAGGAAGATTGTTCAATATTTTCTTCTTATTTTCAAATTCTAAACAAAAAAAGTACGACCTTACTTTCTGAGGCTCTCTAGAACGTGTATTTGAACGCTAACACCGCCACTATGTACAAAGCGTGTTTGGGTACAGAAAATATATCTTCGTCTCAACAATGGGAAAATAAAGTCTCTACGGATCGACATCGAAAGGCTACAATAGGGTCTTTAACGACTAGTTATAGTATGTTTCCACGTATTTCTGAGAAAGAAACGAATGCTATTGGAAGAGGCCAAAGGCAGAGTTGATACCGTGAGAAATGCCACAAGGCTAGTATGATGAGAAAATAGACTTGAGTATCTAGAAAAACTTTTGATCAAATAGGGAAAATACTGAAAATATATATGAATTGATTAGAGGAAATTGAGGAAAACTGAGACATATGTTGAAACAACTTTATATATTTTTACTTAAGGCCATACATACTGAGTTTATCGAGTTAATACTTTTCCAGCCTATTCCTGAGCCTTCCAATTGAGGACGAGATATTACTCAGTTCTGAAGTTCTTCTGGCAGTCATAGGTTAGGATCTGCGCATGCTCTGTTCAATCAATAAAAATGGTACGTAAAAGATTTTGGGACCGTAACCCACAGTCGACTAGAATCATGTAAACAGTTAGAAGAAGAAATCCGCCGTATATGAACTAATCGGCCCTTATAAAATGGAAATTTTGAGGAAAAAAACTATAGGAAAAGTTCAAATTTGGCACTAAACGAGGTATTTCTGGGCCCTCGTCCTATAATACGAAGTATTACCTGCATTCAATCGTTTATTGGGCCCTATGACACTGTTGACAACTAAAATTTGAAATTACAGCCGTCTACTTAAAGGCCAGTATACGCCAATAATATTAACCCCCTTGAAACTATTTCCAAGCAAGTAATTGAAGAGGAGGGTTCTCTTTCGACGAACAAAGACCAATCTCTCCATTCCTAATACTATTTAATCTGATAGTAGAGTATAGGAAGTGGTTATAAAGTGAACAAATCGCCTTGTAGCCGTAAACGGTGTCGGCCAAATACTTGGGGATATTTTCATCTGATCATTCTTATGGACACACTTCATCAGTTCTCTTAAGCGGTCTTCGATTAGGGACGCTCGGGCTCGTACTGCCGCTAAGCAATCTCGAGAAGTTGTCTCTCTATGAATTTAAAATGCTCTGAAGATTAGTAACCAGATCTTTCTCGTTCGTACAGAACGTAATAATTTAATAATAAATTTCTTGTAGGCGGAAGTCTTACTTTATCAATCACTCCACATCAAAACCTCCGAGGGTATTTTTAGCTGCGAAAAATATCAAAATCACTCCGCAAACTGAAGGGACAGGAAACTATCGCTTAAACGGTTTCTCTTTCTTCACTGGCTCAGACACTGCTTACGCAATTGTAGCCGAATTAACAACAGCGCCAGTATAGCCGCTGTCTCTTATTTTGCTGAACTATGCCAATGTCGCCGTATAACTAATATAGTTCCACCGGTTGCGGTATTCGCTGTTGCCAATGCGCAAAAGACTATAACTCTTACGCAAAACTTTCTCTCGAAAGTTCCTAATGTCGACTTATCACATGTTGTCCTCGACCATGACTCCGCACCATATAGCAGGACGGGAATGATGAGTGACTTGTAGAATTTGGTCTTTGTTCGTCGAAAGAGGACTTTACTTTTCAATTTCTATGCTCACATTGTTGTTGGTGTTGATGCTGGTTCCATGATAGACGAATTTATCTACGACTTCGAAGTTATGACTAGCAACAGTGCCGTTGGAGCAAAGACGGGAATGTTCTGACTGTTTGTTTGTTGATAGCAGATATTTCGTCTTGTCCTCGTTCACTTCGCTTCATCGGCGTACCCCAGTAGCTGTACACTCTTATAGAAAATTGTGCCTTCTCTATTTAGCTTTGCAGCTCATATAATTTTCTCCAGCAATAGATTAAAGAAGTCACACGATAAGGAGTCACCTTGTCTGGAGCCTTGTCTAAAGAGGTCCTCAATTAGACTATGTCAGTTTAGACTACAGTATAAGTTTTGCGGATCCCATGCTCTTTTTCGTGCTACTTTTAAATCTATAAAGAAGTGGTGGGTCTCAAATCTCTTTTCAGGGGTCTTCCCCAAGGTGCAAGGTAAATATATGGCTAATTGTAGATTTACTGGCAGACAGTAGGCTCCTTTTTTGTGGATTGGGCAACGGTTAAGACAACAATTAAATATATATATATGCAATAAGATGCATTTCGATAGATAAAGTAATCACAATCGATAACTTATTTATCATTTACATCACACTTAATTGTTCTAATTTAATATAAAATAAAAAGGGAAATAGTCAAATACGTTGATTATTAATTGATCTGAAATAGAGATCACATAAATCATTTTGATAAAAAAAAGTATTGTTAGAAAGTTTTTTATGCATGCAATTGTTCTACTAATTTATTAAAATATTTTGAACAAAAAATTTTCTAACAAATCAATAACTATAATGAAAGCAATTAGGCTAGAATGCAATGGAGCGAATTTCATGTTTACATTTCTGACGTATTCTACGGAAAAGTTACGTCTTAAGTGAGTTTGATTCCCTTTTAAATATATGGAATCATGGATGACGATGACGTTTGAGAAATTGTAATTTAATCGTTGCAAAGCTTTTTATGTTATAAATTTGTTGTAAATTTTAAGTTGTTGTACACAAACATGGCATTGCGATATTTCACTGCTTAAAGCAAACTCGAGGATATAACAAATCAATTGAAAAGTCCCTGTCCTACCATAGTGAAACACATTTTTTTGGCAGAATTCATTTTTTTTATTCAACATAGTTCCCTTCAAGGGATATACACTGATTATAGCGACCCTCCAACTTTTCGATACCATTTTTCTAGTACGATGCGTCCTTTGCTTCAAAACGGGGCCTCATTTTCGACGATCTCCTTTTCATTCTATGAAAATTTGTTCTCAACGAGCATTCTTTTGAGATCTGAGAACAGGAACTAGTCGCTGGTAATTCATGGATTTTTGGCTTGATTTCACTAACTTGTGACACTGTCTTGTTGAAACATAACTTTCTTCTTCTTCAAATGCGGTCGTTTTTCGACGATTTAGCCCTTCTAAGGGTCCAATAACGCTATGCAATAGTCGCTGTTAATGACCCTTCCTTTTTAAAGATAATCGATAAAAAATATTCCACGCACATCCGTCGCAAAAACTCGGGTTTTTTACGTTTGAACATCTCCAAACACTACTCCGAATCATCAACTCGTCGCTGTGTTTAGCGGCACTTTGCACAGAGCTTTCTCATACCCAAATATTCGTGAATGATATGACATACACGCTGATATCTTAAGAGTGCCTGATATTTCATTCAATTTCAATTTACTGTAATTCAAAATCATTTTGTGGATTTTTTTATGTTTTTGTCGGTAACAGCCTCTTTTGGGTGTCCACTGCATTCACCGTCTTCGGTGCTTATTTCACCACATCTAAATTTAGCATACCAATCCTTGATGTGTGATTTTCCTAGGGTGGTGTCCCGAAACTCGTCATCAAGCCAAGTTTTGCCTTCAACTGTATGTTTCCCCTTCAAAAATTAATATTTTATCAACACGTGAAAATACTTTTTAATCATTTTTTTGTCACAATAGTTTTACTTCACTCAAAATTCTATAATACGCAAATGATCCGACAGCTGTCAAATTTATACAAGTGTCTTTTAAAGATTGGGGCTAACTAAAAATCTTTAATCAAGTTATTCTAGTAGCGTCATCTGTGTGTCAGGCCGGAGACTTTTTAATCGCCGTCGGTCATCAATTTGACTACTGGGTATTGCGACATTTTCTGAACATATGAGATCCGCTTGTTAATGTAATTTCAAAAAGTAAATTACCGATCTTAATATACATGCGAATTTAATTTTTTGCAATTCAAATGTAATGATAGATATCGACAATATTTATTTTAAAAAAATTTGTCTCTCAACTCGTACAGTTTATACCAAGCCCAGTTCGAGCGGCTGATGAATTTTAAAGGGAGCTTTTATTTCATGTCAGAAATACACTCGGAGGTGCTGACATTGCCTGCCAAGGGGCGACTGCAATTAAAAAATTTAGTTTTCTATTAATTTTGGATGTTGGTTAAACCGGGACTCGAAACCTGGCCTTTCGAATGACAGTACGTAGTGCTAACCACTGCAATTGAGAAACACAGTCCTTTCTAGAAGAACAAATCTATAAGTCCCCCATGATTTCCGTCCTGATGTAACATATGATGCAGAAGCGTACACGTTGATAACTTCCGATGAGTCAGCACTAAAAGTCTTCGCGAAAAAGATTTTGCGAACCATTTATGGGCCTTTACAAATTGGCAACGGCAAATTCCGCAAGCAATAGAACGACATTGACGGAGTTCAGCGAATGTCGTCCGTGTAAACGACAACAGTCCGGCTTTAAAAGTTGTCGACGCAGTACCCAGAATCCTATAATCGCATATGATGTGTCTACGCCAATAAAGAATAAAGTAAAAGAAAACTATTTAGAAATCGTTCGACCTTTCTTTTATAATTGATATACATAAAATCTTATCTCATTTTCGATTATGAAGCGTTTATTTCATTTAAATGTAATTTCGTTAGACTTAAAAACAAAACAGACTAAAACGCTTACGTTGATGATGTTCCTGGCGCGTTTGCGTTGTTTTATTGGAGAGACCGATAGGATAAATAGTTTGGCTAAATTGACTTCTGAAAAAAAGGAGAAGAAAAATTTATAATCCAACAATTTTTGATTGAACTTTGTACCCACTTTTTGTCCACTGGTGGCGGCTTTTGTGGCATTGGCAAATAACGAAATCTGCTACGTTGTCGTGTAAGACGGTTTAATTTACACTTTTTCTCATTTTTTTGGCAGCCCCTGAGAAATAGAGATGATAATTATCCCAATATTACTTAGTGATCCATAAAAAACGCTTCAAATACACACTTTTGCTGCGCCGCCACCTTATTCAGTATCGTCATCTCCGACATCTGATTCAACATTGTCGTATTATTTTGCAGTAAATGATTCTGATTGATAATCATTTCACCAATTTCATTTAGCATAAACACTACTGCCTCTTTTTCACGTTCGTCACACTGCTCAGTCTCTAACGGTTCCGTTTGGACTTGATTATTATAGCAATAGTATTCGGTTTGCGACGCCGCGACCTCAAGGTAAGTCTCCTTAGTCTGTGTACCACGTGATACGATTCGACGCTCGGTTTGAACACCCTGAGACAGCGTACTTGGATCTGTTTGAGTGCCCTGTTTGCGTAGTACACGTCGTATGGTCTGTTGTTGCCGATGAACTGCAGTCATCTGCTGTTCAGTAGCAGTCGAGCGACTGCGCATTTGTGGTTTGGATGTTTGTGTAGCGCAATCGGCAAATTCGGGTGTAATGGTAAGTGTGGGTGAGGCATGTGATTTGAGATTGCGACTGATGCTTATTGAAGAGCTACTCTTCAACTTCTGCAGAAATCGTTGACGTCGTTGCACGCGCATCACAAGTGGTGCTTTTGTATAAACTTGCCGAATGCGCATAACGGTTAGCATTTTACCATCAACTTCGAAGGTAATTGAATAACTGAAATAACAACAAGCAAATTTACAGCTCTCATTTCAATTGGTCCGAATAGAAATCAACCCACCAACATTTTCCAATATGCATGCGCCTATTAAGTACCAATGGATGTTTACTCGATATGGAATTCAAGAGGAGTGCTTTCAAATCCATGCGAATGTGTAGATTTAGTAGACAAAAACAAAACTATTATTATTTGCAGCAAATTTCGAATATTCCACATTATGTCATTCAAACGAAAAGGAGAAAACATTTTTACAACAATGCCAGACGAAAAAAATATTATTATAAAATCGTTGAATCATCTTTAAAGGCAACCAGCTTTCCTTGGGCATTCGATCGTAAGTTTTCCACACATATCGTAATTACAAGTACACCCATCAGCCGTCGGAGGTGGTTAGAAAATATACGTCCACCGGATTCTTCCGACGTAGTGGAGGTCTTACTCCACTTGTGCCGACTGCATCGAATACTTTCAAAACTCGAGTGCTCTCTTCCAACCAAATAATATGCTCTATCCAGCCTATAGAGCTTGGTCATTATTATTGGCGTTAGTGCTGGTGCCTGTATGTTATAATCATCTTACCAGCTTTTCCTTCGATCCTGTCATAACCCATTTGGTTATCTTTTGTGATTATAGCTTTCCGACACGATGGTACGAATTCGGATCGTTCGCACACCTAAAACACTTTAGATATGTCCTCTATCGCTCACATGGCACGTCTTTTTTCCTAGGATTTTCGATCCCCCGACCATCATATTTTGGTTCACGGTAATGTCGATTAGCCTTAGCCAAAGATAAAGATATCTTGCTTCCATAGATTATAGTCCTTCTCTTGGGTCGAGACACTTAGCTTCGCTTTGGTTAGTATTATAGGTAGGCGTTGACCTACTGGAATAGATGAAAGGGCTCGGTGGCGGGTTCTTACATCATAAATCCTACATTCAGTTCACACTTCCTTATTTGGCCACTGTAATCAATTTCACAAGGACTCGCATTCTTTTTTGATCCATTCATCGGCATTGTTTTGCAGTTTTGCTAACAGCTGAATGGTTAGCATTGCGTACTATTACTCGGAAGGCCGGGTTCGAGTCCACGTTCGAGCAACATCCTAAATTATAGAAAATTAATTTTTTCCCTCGATAGGAAATGTCAAGCCCACCGAGTGTATTTATGACACGAAATAAAAGGTTCCTCATACAAAATCTATAAGCCGTTCAGAGGCGACATAAAATAAACTGTCTGTCCCTCCATTTGTTGGAAAAATATCGATGCAAGACCATAAATTGGAAACGGAGCTCGGCCCATTCAATTTACGGTGTTGGGTAGATGTTTCATAAATACATATATAAAGTTAATGTACCTTTGTCGACATCTAGTGGGTTGTAATTAAGTTCAGTGAAGAAGTGGTCAGCAAGAGCGCAGCTTACTTTCGAACAAAGATCATCAATATCCTGACCAGAAGCCAATATCGAGCAGTTATCGAGATATGAGATGAGAAAAATACCCTCTGATGATGGAGTGAGCGAATTATGAAAATTAAACAGTAGCGAAGAGAAAACTACTTTGTCAAGCTCCAGGCTTATTTTTTGGGAGTTCTGAGTTTTGACCTCGATGACTGTCGATCACACAGGTAATTCATTGTCCACCTCTTCAACGCCGGTGGCAATGAGAACCAGTGTTACTAGGACAGCACGAAGTGTCAATTTTGGTTAAAGCCATGGATTATACGGATGCTTATGACCTTAAATGCAGTTGCGGTGGCATTCTAATATATTGCTTGGCTCCGGTGGAGAGTAAAAGACGGATATGCTTATTCCCTTGGGGCGAATGAATTCGGAGGCGTTTGCCTCTCGATAACCCTCATTCTAGCAGGCTGTGCAAACGGCGGCCCACTTATCGATTCATTTTATCAACCAAAGGGTGGAGTGCAATAAGCCGGCCAAAATAAGTCGCGCACTCCTTCGGTCATTGTCTTGTAGGATTTAACAACGATTTGACGGTGGCCCAAAGCTTGATTAAGACAGAAGAGATGTTACAGAACGTTTAGTGCTTCACTGATGTTTACATATTGTCGAATCTAAAAAAATCGGACCTTCGTGAGCTGCTTTAATGAGAAAATGTGGTTCTTCTTCTTCTTTGGCGTAGGCACCGCTTTTGCGATTATTGCCGCATCAACAATAACGCGCCTCTCGTTCCTTCTCTTTGCTGTTTGGTTCCAGTTGGAAATATCAATTGATACCTGGTCGCTCTTCACCTGATCCTTCCACCCTAGTGGAAGTCTTTCTCTTCCTCTGATTCCGCCAGCGGGTGCTCCATCGAATATTTTCTAATCTGGGGTGCTTTCATCCATTCAAAAGACATGATCTAGCCAGGGTAGCCGCTATCTCTTAATTCGCTAAACTATGTCAAATTCATCGTATAACTCATACAGCAACATCGTTCCATTGCCTGCGGTGTTCCGTAGCAAATGCCCAAGGACCATAAATCTTCCGCAAAAGTTTTCTCTCGAAAACTCCTAAAGCCGACTCATCAGATGTCGACAATGTCCAGGTTTCTGCACCATATGTCAGGACGGGAATGATATGGGACTTGTTAGAGTTTGGTTTTGGTTCGTCGAGAGAGGACTTTACTTTTCAATTGCCTATTCAGTCTAAAGTAGCACCTGTTGACAAGAGTTATTACGCGTTGTGTTTTTAATGCTGGTTCCTAGATAGACGAAATTATCTACGTCGTCGAAGTTATGACTGTCAACAGTGACGTGGAAGCTAAGCCGCGAACGCGATGACTGTTTACTTGATGGCAGGAGATTATTCATCTTCTCCTCGTTCACTACCAGACCCATTCTCTTCGCTTCTTTGTTTAACCTGGAGAACGCAGAACTTACGGTGCGGTTGTTATGACCATTTATATCAATATCATCGGCGTACCCCAGTAGCTGTACACCCTTGTAGAAAATTGTACCTGTTCTATTTAGCTCTGCAGCTCGTATTATTTTTCCAGCATCAAATTGAAGAAATCACACAATTGTCTGAAACCTCGTTTGGTATCGAACGGGTCGGAGAGGTCCTTCCCATTTCTATCTGCGCTTTTAGTATTATTCAGCGTCAGTTTACAAAGCCGTATGAGTTTTATAGGGATACCAAATTCAGATATAGCGGCGTAGAGGCAGTTTCTTATTGTGCTGTCGAAGGCAGCTTTAAAATCGATAAAAAGGTGGTGTGTGTGATTCTTTTCTCTCTAGTCTTCTCCAAGATTTGGCGCATGATGAATATCTGATCAATGGTGGATTTTCCAGGTCTAAATCCACACTGATAAGGTCCGATCAGTTTGTTGGGTGGGCTTTATTCTTTCACACAACATGCTAGACAGGACCTTATATGCGATATTAAGGAGAATTATCCCACTGTAATTGGAGCACACTTAGGCTCCATTCGTCAGGCATGCTTTCGTCCGACCATATTCTGCAAAGAAGCTGATGCATGCTCCTCGTCAGTTTTTCGCCGCCGTATTTGAAAAGCTCTGCCGGTAAGCCATCGGCTCTCGCCGCTTTGTTATTTTTTACCATCGTCATCGATTGGGTTTCCGGGTGCGCCATCTCCGGGGTTTTCACTTTCACTGCCATTGAGCAGCTTGGAGAAGTGTTCCTTCCATACACTAAGTATGCTCTGGACATCTGTCTCCAGATTACCTCCTTGGTCCCCACACGAGTATGCTCCAATCTTGAAACCTTCTATGAGTCGCCAGCTTCTCAAGCTCTTCATACTCACACATTTCGGCCTCTTTCTTTTTTGTCTGCGAATGCTTACCTCTTCAACTTTCGGTATCTATCCCACCCCGCATGTGTTGTAGTCGACCGCAAGCTGTGAGGTAGGCAGTCTGTTTTCACTCCCCTGCACTTCGACATTCCTCATCGCATCAGCTGTTTTTCTGGTATTGTTGAAAACCAATTGCTTCCGAAGTAGCGGTTCGCAAGGAATTTGCTATTTCGTTCCACAGCTTCCTTATATCGAGTTTCTGATGAATAAACTCAGAGAGTAGGTGTGCAAGCCGAGTAGAAACCCTGCTGGCTGTCTGCTGTGATTGCAGCTTTTCGACGTCAAACCTTCCTTGTGTATGTTGACAAGCGTTCTTTGTCGCACAGAACGTGATAATGATCCGAGTCGATATTTGGCCCTCGGGACGTACGCACATCTAGAACACTAAATAAATGTCTTACGTCTATCACAACATGATCGATTTGGTTGCGTGTTTTACGATCTGGGGACAGCCATGTTGCTTGATGAATTTTCGTAGGCTGGAATCTAGTACTACAGACAACCATATTTCGGGCCTCAGCCCGTTTGGAGATGTTTCGTCGTGGAGGCTGAATTTTCCGATTGTTGCGCCAAAAATGCCTTCTTTGCCCACCCTGGCGTTGAAATCGCCAAGCACAATTTTGACATCGTGGCGGGGGCAGCGCTCATAAGCACGTTCTAGACTCTCATAGAAAGCATCTTTGGTCACATCATCCTTCTCTTCTGTCGGGGCGTGGGCGCAAATTAACGTTATGTTAAAGAACTTCGCTTTGATGCGAATTGCGGCTAGACGTTCATCCACCGGGGTGAATGCCAGGACTCGGCGAGGAAGTCTCTCTCCCACCACAAACCCAAAATCAAATTTGTGCTCCTCCAAATGGCCGCTGCAGTAGATTTCACAAGGACCCACCTTTTTCCGTTCTTGCCCCGTTGCATTTAGTCTTACAAGCACATCAACCAGTTAAGATAGCAGCACTTTCACAATTGAAGAAAGATATATTTCAGGTGCATGTCCTTAAATCGTGATTCTTAAAACGTTTGTGGTGGTCTTCCAGAAAATTTGAGGTTACTTATCTGAGACTTGTTGCTTCTTCTTTGAGGCAGATACACGCAAATTACATGGAATTCGACTTCTCCCTTTAGCTCGTCTACAAAGTGATTTTTGTTGTTTGTCCAGAGAACACTTAATCCCCGACCGGAAGTCATGAACAGCTTGAAATGTATGGAAAAGAACTATTTCTCTCCACTCCTAGATTAATGACAGTCAAAACGTTCCCACTTGAGGGGTTCCATTGTTAGAAACCTCTTGGGTCTGACACCCTAAAAACTCAGTTCACGGTTTTAAGTAGTTATGTATTTTATTTTTCGTTTTAAGTATATATACTCAGTTCATTTTATTGCGACAATATTTTTACATGACTCCTATTTTCTTTTTTCTTTTTTTAAATAAAACTCTGATTTACATATGTTAACAACATAAACTTAATAGAAAAAATATATATAATTCTAGCGTCATTCGGAAGTTCATTCGTGATCACTTCAAACTTTCTTGTATAAAAGTGCAACTGCAAATGCTTGCTGACGCCATAAGAAGCTGCTTTCTAAATCAAAAACATATCACACACTATCAAGTACTAATTCCAATCGTTTACAAACATTTTTACAATAAAAAGTTATTTTTATTTACTAACAAAGATTCAAAAGGGATTTAGTGAATTTCGGAAATTTTTATTTTTAATTAATAACGAGTTAAAAATTGTAAAAATGAAATGCTTTAAATACGTTAGGTTTGGCATAATATGGAATCTCGATAGCAAAATTCGTATGCATTTTTATATATTAATTATGTGTTGCGATTATCTGTGGGTGTGTATGTAATATGGCGATATTTCGTATTTCGGTATTTCAATATTTTGGTTTATGACTTTGATACTGTGTTTAATATTTTATATTGGTGTTTCTGGTGTTTGATATTCTAATTTTGCTCTCCTTATCATTATTAGTTTTTCTGTCCCTATGTATATAACAATTTATTTAACAATATGTTAGCACTATTCAGTATACAATATTAATCTCCCACTCTTAGCCGAATAAGCAATTCTTAAGTTGGTGGACATCTATTCACCTAGACCGCCGACTTGCCACCTTTTTTGCCCCCGCGTCGTTGTGATGATGGTGAATTATATGACTTTTCTGAACCCGAACTCATATGGTCTGCGAAGGAAAAGATATATATATGAAAAAAGACGCATTAGTTCAACTAAAATAGGCAAATGATTAGGAATATACATGTAGCTGTACAAAGCTTATGCAACAGTTTAACATGTCACACACCTCTCCTTACTTTATGTATGCTAGAAATGTTGATTGATGCGAATTCTTGATTGGTTTGGAAAAATATGCAAAATAACACAACATTAAGATTAGTATTGATATGTAGCAAAGTATATTGCTCTTGTAATGTGTAATCAACATTTGAAAACAGCATTAATTTCATCAAGGTTCAATCAACTAAAATTTGAGTATTTTAACAGATTTAAGACGAGACAATCCCAACATATATACATATATATATATATATATATATATATATATATATATAATATAGAATTTCATTAGTTTATAAATCGCAATTAAACATTTCATCATAGCAAAACTAACGAAATTTTCTTAAAACTCTACCAAAACTATTTATTAAATATTTCATTGCATTCATTCTCTGCCAAAACATACACATCTCGTGTCTCACCTTTGCTGAATGCTGATGTTGAGTACATTTTACCGGCATTACTATTGGCAGACATATTCAAAGGCGATGAGGCAGTTGGTTGTGGTGAATAGCCTCCTCTATAGCTGCCGGTACGTGGTGCACGTGCAACGCGATGTTCGTGTTTTCTTGGTGATGGTTCAAAATCTGTTTCGGTATCGTATGTCGATATGAGATCACGTTCAGTGTTGTAATTGTAACGACTATCTGTGGGTGATTGTGAACGATATGCGCGCGGTTGTGGTGAATACGAATCATCACGATGCCAACTACCATTAATATCACTGCCACGTCGATGACGACGATGACGCATACGCTCCTCTTCTTCATCCTCATCGTCCTCATCCACATAGTCATCCTCATCTTCGTCATCGTCGTAGTCATCATATTCAGTGTGACTGGGTGAATAACGACCACTACGTTGTGGTGGTGGCGGTAAATGTCCACTACCACCGCTGCCGCCACTACCGGCTCCTGGTGGTGGCGACATTAAACGTCCTAATGGCGGTGGACGCATCTCACCTGGCGGTACAAATGGAGGTGGCATACCTATGAATGGCGGTGGTGGTCCCATAAAGGGTGGAGGCAGGAATGGTGGTGGTGGCAGTCGACCCAGTAACGGAGAACCTGGCGATTCCATATGTATGGGAGAGGGCGCATTATTCAATTCAGCACCAACCAATTTTTCAACTAAAAATAATATTTTTTAAAAAAAGTGATGATAGCACTAAAAATGTGTGTGATATTACAGTTTGCTTCGCCTGAAACTCCACCACCAACGCCTGCTAGTGATGTAAGTTTGCGGCGGAGAGCTGTGGCTTCGGCGCGTGCTTCCTCATAACGTCGTTCTGATTGTCTTGCAGCCAACCATGTTTCATGTGCGCGATTTTCCAAGGTACCTGTCTGCGCCTTATGCGCTGCTAGTTGTGCTTCGATTTCAGCGCGCAAAGCATCGTTTTGTGATCTGAAGAGAGCATAAAAACATTGTTATAAAAATACTTGTTTAAAAAAGAACTGTGAACCCACTTTAACGCCTGAATTTCTTCTTGCATTGTAGTTACACGATCCACAGTGCTAGTGGTTTCGCCCTGCTGCTTTAGCCACATTGCTTCTTTCAAACTGAGTTCTCTGTAATGAACAAAAGTTGGGTTAAATATTATATTTTTGCACCCATTCTGTATTTACTTTTGCAGCTGCGTTTCTTTCTCTTTAAAATAGTTGGACAGGACTTCCAAACGTGTTTGCGCTTCCAACTTATCCTTTTCAGATTGATGGAAATCATGTTTCAATTTCTCATTTTCTTTACACGCAAGTTGTAATTGCTCATCGGCTAATTTTTTGCCATCCTTTTGCGGTATAATAGAACAAAAACATTTTTTAAAATTTTATTTAAAACAAAATTTATTTTTATTACCGTTTCTGTATCTAATCGCTCTTTTAGGCTAGCATATCGCTTTTGCACATCTATTAATTCCGCACGTACATTAGCTACATCAATTACTTGTTTAATATTTCCATTTGGATCTCTACGTACAGTACGTAAACACTCCTCCAATGCCTAAAGATAAGCCAAAGTTTGTTTTAATCAAAAATATTAACTTTTTTCATGAGACTATGGAGAGAATTTTGAAAATTATTTTACCTCCACTTTTGCCAAGCTTGTCTGATACTTCGTATGTTGAGCCTCGAGCTTTGCGCTTAGCTCAACTAATTCGCTTTGCAAACGTTTTATCTCAAAGTTTTTACCTTCCAATGCTTTGCTTATATCTACTTCGAACTCTCTTTTTACCTCTTCTAGTTGTGTTTGTAAATTACTCTTTTCTACTTCGAGTTCGTCATTATCCTGTTGTAGCGAAGCAATTTCACTGCTGAGCCGACCATTTTGTTCAGCAATCATTAGCTGCAGCTCGCTATTTTCCCGGCTCTTCTCAGCCAAATTGGCATTGATATCAAGAATAGTCTCTAAAAAAAATTGCATTTAGATATGGTTTTTAGTATAGAAAATGCATGGTTGAATAAGAATTATACATACTTTGTTGTTCGTTCAGTTGCTTTTGCAATTCCTCAACGCTACTGATTATAGATTCATCGCCGCTTTGATTGCTTAGTAACTCTGAAACAATTTTATTCAATTCTAGCCCAGCTTCAGCAGCATTTTCCAACTCCTGCACAAACAAAATGTAAATTTTTAAATAATAATACTCAGGCAGTGATATACCTTTTCTAAATTTCCAACTTGCTCTTGCAATTGATGCTTCTCGAGTAGTTCCTCTTCTAGCTCCTTTTTCAAAGCCATTACCATATCGTTTGAGCCGAATGAATTATCTTCAATGCTTGATAGCTTGTTACGTGTACCCATTAAATCTTCTTTTAGTATAGCATTTTCTTTATGTGTTGCCAACAAGCTGCGCTCTAATGCATTCAATTTGGCTAGTAACTCGCCCTCTCGACTGCTATTACAGAAACAATAATAAACAAATAAAAAGAAGAGGCAAGTAATCGAAACTGTCGCCAGGCATGCCAATAGTTCACTCATTTCAAACATTTTGTTGCCCGCCACAGTTAGCAGCATGTCCATTGACATATTATTTATATCTAATTGGCAACCAGCAATGGAAGAAGGCGACGCAGCATTATTCAAATTTTGAATTACTCTTGAGGGACAGTCATTTGGTGAAATTTTTTCACAATACTCAGCATCTGCATTGAAATGTACATATTTATAATTTTATACTAATTCATTAAGGTATTTATTAATTTTCAACTTGCCATTGTCTTTTGCTTTTTTATTGTTTGAGATTCGATCGGGAAATAGTATCCGCTGCAACTCTTCATCTCCGGCCTCACCTACATCTTCTTTTCTACCATTTGAGAGAAAATTGTTAACGGTGCCTAAAATAGTAGCGAAAAGACCTTGATCTTTCTCTCTGATTTCTTCTTCAATTTTATTTTTCGGTTCAAACATATACGGAGTATTTTCTGGGATGGACGGTGTAGACAAGGTGTTGGATATTTCCACAGCTGGAATGGGAGTTGAATCGGAATCTACTGGTGATTGAATGTAAATTTCAGCTGAATTCACACTATCGTCGTTATTGTTTTCAATTGCTTCATTAACTGTTGAAAGCGTTGGAGCTTCCAAATTGGCTTCTTGATTTATCTCATTCTCTAAAGTTGACTTGGGATAATAAGGAGGTTGAACTAATATCTCATGTACACTTTGGGTTTCCTTAGTGTTCACTTCAGTCTCATTAATAATTTCATTTTGTTGTGTATGAGATTCCGGTAGTGGATCTAGATTTTGTTGTTGATATGTGCTCTGATGCTCTTGTGTATGTATTTGTTCTTGTGCTCCCTGATGTTCTTTTAAAGGTTGACTTTGTGTTAGTGTTTGAATTTGTAATATTGGTAATGTAGGCACATTTCGTTCCGCATTAGATGCGTTTTCGTCGACGCTTTCTTCGTTCGAAATTTCAGTTGATTGTGTTGGCAAAAGTGATTGAGCTGTAATTTCTTCAAAACTGCTATGACGTGGCTCATTTTTATGTTGCAAATCATTCGTCGAAGAAATAGGAACTGGTAGTTTTTCACTTGATTCATTAGGAACTTCTATGTTAGTTGCAACCGTATCGATATGCGTAGCATTTATTACCGGATCCTCAGATGAACCTGAAACTTTCGGTTCAGGTGACTGTGTTTGCGGCAAAATTACTGTTGGTATGGTTGTGGTATCGAATTCAATGTCGTGTGTATCAACGTAATGCTGGTAACCAGATTCGGTAACTGACGGCTCCGTTGCGGCTTCTACACTGACGTCTCCATTTTCAGGTGAATTTTCAACAATTGTGGGTATCAACGAAGCTGGTTCTTTATTTTGCAAGTCTTCAGTGGAGGGGTGTTTGTCTATATTAGCTACCTCTTTTTCACTTAAATTATTCGCCTTTTCTTCATTATTCTCAAAAATACTTCCCTCAGTTTGATTTTGAATGAAAGCAGCTGGTGTTGGAGTAGTCTCACTTACGGAATCTTTTAATAGCTGTTCGACCGGTTCTTTTTTATCAATATTATCCGATGTGACTTTTACGCTGGCGTCTTCGATTGTTCTGCTTGCTCGCTCTGTATTTTGCAAGTTCTCAGTGGAGGGGTGTTTGTCTATATTAGCTACCTCTTTTTCGCTTAAATTATTCGCCTTTTCTTCATTATTCTCAAAAATACTTTCCTCAGTTTGATTTTGAATGAAAGCAGCTGGTGTTGGAGTAGTCTCACTTACGGAATCTTTTAATAGCTGTTCGACCGGTTCTTTTTTATCAATATTATCCGATGTGACTTTTACGCTGGCGTCTTCGATTGTTGTGCTTGCTCGTTCTGTATTTTGAAAGTTCTCAGTGGAAGAGTTGCTCGCCGGATTAAACGCCTTTTTTTCGTTTAATCCCTTTTCTCTATTGTTTTCGATATCGCTTTCCTCAGCAGTTGGTGTTGCAGTAGTCTTATTCACGGAATCTTTCAAAATCTGTTCAACTGGTTCCTTGTTTTGAACACTATCAGGCGCAAAAGCTACCGTGGTTTCATTTTTATGTAATTCGTCCCTAGTGAGATCGTCAAATTTCAAATTAGTCTCATTCATACTGTTTGTCAAAGGGTTAGAATTGAGAATATTAGACTCAGGTAGTATTGCTGTTTCTTTTTTGTCTATAGATATTTTATTAAGCTTAAGATTTTTTTCCTCCTTTACGTTTTCATCTTCACTAATATCGAATTCACCGTCGTCATATTCATCTTCATCGTCATCGTCGTCATCATATTCATCTTCATCATCAGCTTTTAATATTTCATTTTTTATAGTCACGGCTTCTTCCTTATTTTCCAATTGCTTTTTTAACATCACCTCGTTGACGTTAGCATTATTTTCGCTGGAAAGTTTACTTATAACTTCCAACGTCGGAATCGCAGTACCATCGATTAGCTCAATATTTTGTAGTGTAGGAGCCACTTCTTCACTTTTTTCAATATCCGAATTGGATTTTTGCATAATATTTTCACCTTCTAACGGTTGATTTAAAGGAGCGGTCGTAGTCGACTGAATTTCATTCTTGTCTGCCACATTATTCTCCGAAGGTTTAAGGGTGTTCTCTGGATTTTGATTTTCAAGTGGAGGTTTTAATTCTGTTTTTGGAAACGTAACTGGTACCTCATGTATTAAATCACTATCTTTAACAATAACTTTATATTCCAGAATAAAATCTTTTGGAGCATAACCTTCTCGTCCATTAACTTCAATACCCCAAAAGCGTTTATCTTTACCCGCACTTTTCGATTTCACGCGTATTTTAGAATTTATTTTAAAAGACACCATCCCTTCCTCTCCGGCTGTATAGCTGATTTTACCCGATGCAAGAGATATGACAGCTATTTACATATATACATGCATTCAAGTAAGTCATTAGTTTTTGGTTATAAAATGTAAAAAATAAAATACTAACTTTGACATTTGGGATCCGCACAAAGTCTGTAATCAGAAAGACCTTCCGCTATCCAATAACTCGGAAAAAATATGTTGCATACACCCAAAAATACGAGTGCAAAGTTTAAAGTGATCCATTTCTGCTGGCCAAACATTTTGCATTTTTTGCTAGTGTGAAAACAACTTTCTGGAAAAACTAATCGTCTTTATATTTACACTACCTATCTAACTATAATATCACTTGTTATAAACTTCTTCTATAAAAATGGACACAATTTGAAGAAAAATATGTGAAAATTTACTTCAATTGCTGTTCGCCACATCATCTGTAATCGTTTTTTGTCATATTCGCCTATTCGTTCTCAGTGTTGCCAGCGGTTAGAGATAATAAATCCTATTAGTCCCCATATGATTGCTTTGGTACAAATTACATATTCCTAGCCGTTTGACGTTAGATAAGCGTATTAAAGTATAATGGAGACGATTAAACGTTCCAAAACTTTAAACTTTCTTCCCTGATCACTATTTTCATACATTTAATCAAATACTATGTTGGAATAACTATATTCTGTTAATGCATAACGCCTCCAGTGAAAGAAATAAAAAAGAAAGTTTTAGGGAGTCCATAGGAGGAGGAGTGTTGATACATACTAACTGAAGGGCTTTTACTTGGAGGACATAGGAGCAAGAGATCGGCTGGAAAACTTTTCACAAGCCAGGATTTCAGATATATTCATATTGCATTACAACTGAGTTAAGAAGGCCAAAGTTGTTTTTTATGAATGCTCTAAAAAACAGACTAACTCCACCTGTTTTAATTCTTTAGAATGACTTCTATCACTATTCGAAAATAATGGCGAATCATGTGTTTCGATTGGCTTTCATAACTTTATATTTTCTAATTATACTCAATTTTTGTTTCAATAACAGCATATTGAAAAGAAAGAAAGAGGGTACCATTGCAGGTTAGTGGCGACTCAAATCCGATAGCTTCCACGATAGTGGTATCTTTATACCGGAACGACCCGGATATTTACACGGCCAAGGACATTCACGGCCGCAATATACCCCGACAGCCATTTTGGGGAATATTTTAAATTATTAACAACACAGTTTATTAATAAATCTCTGCTTATTCCTAAACTAAAAAAGAGAAACGTGTTTTCAAAGAATTTGCTAAATATTATTTTTTGTTTCCTTAAAACTATGAAAAATAGAGTTTTTATACCTTGATGCAAAATGCTGTACTTGGCTTAAAAATACGTCCACCTGTCTTGCAATAGTTTTACTGACACTGTACAAATTCATTACCCAATCGGAATATCTTTATCAGCATTTGCTTGATTCCGATCAGCCTTCATTGTGAAGCAAGCAGTCTTCGTTAGCAGTCTTTCAAACTGTTTATAACTCGCAGTTGTCCTATGGTTTATTAACAGAGCAGTATTTGCAATTTGTTTTTCATTTATTTACCAACCAGAATTAAAATAAAAGTTAAATAAATAATTTAAAATGGCGAAACCCAGAGTTTACGTTATAGGCGTTGGTATGACCAAGGTAAGAGAATAAATAATGCATAATAAATAGTTCATTAGTGCACTTTCCAAGTGGTTTTCTGCACTAATGAACTTTGCACAGCAAAGTGATAAACCTCGTAAGTACATTGTATGTAACTAAAATTGTATGTATGACTTTAATTACCACCAGCAAAGGTGCTACGTAGTGATTGTATTTTAATGACCAGTTCCCAGCAGCAACGTATTCTTTTCATATAATATTGTTGAATCAAGTCGAACTCCACGTTAATGTTCTTGTTTTCGGTGAATTTTTAATATTTTCTTTTGCAGTTTGAAAAGCCTGGTCGTCGCGCAGATGTGTGTTACCCAGATATGGCAAAAGAAGCCATTGAGAAGGCTTTGCAGGATGCAAAGCTCCCATTCTCGGAAATACAGCAAGCTGCTGTAGGCTACGTATACGGAGATTCCACTTGTGGACAACGGGCAATTTATGGTGTCGGTATGACTGGCATTCCAATATATAATGTCAATAATAACTGCTCCACTGGATCTAGTGCGCTTTACTTGGCCAAACAGATAATTGAATCTGGTAATGCTGACTGTGTACTGGCATTGGGTTTCGAAAAGATGGAACGTGGATCCCTCTCAGCAAAGGTGAATATTGCTTATATGCCAAAAAAAATCTAATTTTTAATTTTTTGCTTAGTACTTTGATCGTGCTAATCCTATAGAACGTCACATCACTGAAATGGCTGAACTTGCCGAAATTAGCAGTGGCCCAATGGCAGCACAAATTTTCGGCAATGCTGGCAAGGAGCATATGCGCAAATACGGCACAAAGCCGGAACACTTCGCCAAGATCGCTTGGAAGAACCATAAACATTCTGTCAATAATCCGTAAGAGATATTATAAAATTCATAGTTCAAAAGTCAATAGACTTATATTTAATGCCTCCACTTATCTTATCGTTTCATGTTATTTATAGCTTGCATTTCAATCATTTTATTTCACTTCTTTTTATTTATTTTGTTTAGCTACTCTCAATTTCGTGATGAATATACGCTAGAGCAAATTATGCGCTCGCCACAAGTGGTAGAGGGTGTTCTCACAAAACTGCAATGTTGCCCCACCTCTGATGGCTCAGGCGCTGCAATATTGGCATCTGAACAATTTGTACATCGTCATGGTTTAGAAGCACAAGCAGTAGAAATAGTAGGCATGGAGATGGCCACTGACCTCGAATCAACGTTTGCCGATAAAAGTCTCATGAAAATTGCTGGCTATGATATGACGCGCTTAGCGACCCAACGTTTATTTGCCAAAACAAATTACAAACCGCAGGATGTAAACGTTGTTGAACTGCATGATTGTTTTTCAGCAAATGAGTTAATCACTTATGAAGCTTTGGGCCTCTGTGAAGAGGGTAAAGCTGGCGAATTTATCGATCGTGGCGACAATACGTATGGTGGAAAGTATGTGGTCAATCCCAGTGGAGGTTTAATATCGAAGGGACATCCTTTAGGCGCCACGGGTTTAGCGCAGTGTGCGGAGCTATGTTGGCAATTACGCGGCTTGGCTGGGAAGCGTCAAGTGCTCAATTGTAAGCTGGCATTGCAACACAATTTAGGTTTGGGCGGTGCTGTCGTTGTTGGACTTTATCGTCTCGGCTTTCCTGCGGTTGCAAAGGTCAGCCATAATTTAACAGCAGCAGCAAAAACCGCTACCACTTCGGAAGGCTTTAAGGTAACACCTTTGCTAAAACTATTAGAAATCGCCATGCAAGAAGATCAAGATAACCTTATTGAAAAAGTACGCGCCGTATATGGCTTTAAAGTAACAAATGGGCCTGGTGGACAGATGGGTTTCTGGGTGATCAATGCTAAAGAGGGCAAAGGCAAAATCATTTTCAATGGAAAAGGTGAGTGTGAAAGATTAAAATAAAAACACAAATACTTATATGGATACATATTAAATATTTTTAAATTTTTTGTTAAGATAAATGCGATGTCACCTTCACTATCAACGATGCCGATGTTACCGAACTAATCACCGGAAAGTTACCACCACAAAAAGCTTTCTTCCAAGGCAAGATTAAAATCCAGGGTAACATGGGTATGGCAATGAAGTTATTGGAATTACAAAAATCCGCACAATCCCGTATCGATACTTTGAGGGCTAAATTATAAAAAGTGCTAATTCCAAGAGTCCGAATTATATCATTTATTGATTGCTTGCTTTTGACGTTTATTGCGGAAGGGGGTTTAATATTAGTGCAATAATATTAATCTACATATGTACGATACTTATAAAGTATATCGTTGAGATTTCATGCAAATGAAACACTTTCCATTTTATTGATTGTAAATAATATTTAATTTTTTTTTATACATTTAATGTCTAAAGGTGAAATAAACGTTATGCGAAATATTTACGTAAATTTAAGTTTAAACATATATCTATTAAGTAAATGGGTGCATCCATTGGCGCTTGACATGAGATGTGTTAAAAGTTTTGAAAATATAAATCCTTTTTAAATGTTTCTTTACATATGTATTAACAATATGAAAATAGGTTATATCCTTACATAGAGAAATTTGTACAAAATCAGTCTTGCTATGCGACAAATGAACCACATATCAGCTATAAGAATTATGTATAAACCAATTTTGATGATTTTCATAAATTTCGAGATAAAGACTTATATTTAAAAAACGACTTTTGCGACAACCGGTTCTACGCACCGGAGTTGACCCGGATATTATCCGGTAAACCTAACCCCGATTAGGTCATCAGGTAATCTTAGTTTTAGGTCATCAATGGAGCAACACCCTACAGCAAGTCTGCTCCAAATCCTTCTCATCAGGGCTGGCGTAGAAACCAACCCTGTTCTGACAGATTATTTCTGCTGCGTTTGAAAAAGACGACTCCACCATTCTTCCATTTCGGTTAGATGCAACCAGTGCAATGGTTGGAGTCATCTTAAAACCTGTTCAGGTTTTAAGACCCATAGGAAGTGGACGACGCATCACGTGGCCCCATGCTGCCAGCGCCCAGCTGCGCCTCAAGCCTTCACGGCAGTTCCTTCAGCACAATTACCGACTTTTGGTAACTCCCCCAAACCTCTACAGTCCAACAGAGCTCCCCGTAGCATTAATCCCTACCCGTAGTCCCATTTGCCCGTTGTCATCTTGATTGGCAGGCCTCCCGACTTAGTTTCCGTGAATCACCGGACCTTTGTTAACATTAATAAAGCTAACTGACCTGATTCCACGGAATTTACTGAGAACGCATTCAGTGCGCTCTCCATTCCCACCAACGGCGAGACGTGATGATCGGGTGGAAATTTAGTTCGGTGATCACACCTCGTCGGACTCGAAGAGGTGAGCGAGCTATTTTAGCCCATTATTTACACTGCACCCTTCGGTTAATAGAACGAAAAGACAAGTGACCCGCCAATTGGCCGGTCGTAAACTATGATGTACCAATTCGGACGCCTTGAACTAGCGCCCTTCGGAAGGTGATGGCGCCGGAGCACCACTTACACGGTGAATGAAACATCTATGCTCCGAGTTAAGGAGTCATAATGTTATGCTGTGTAAGCAATATCTGCTGGGATGCTACCGTCGGGATCATTTCAACACATCAGGAAGTTGAGCCACCACCTAGACACATCAGGAAGGGAGTACTTGACTATCGCGACTGCGTACAGCAATGCAGACAAGACCCGCTGGACAGGACGGCGTACATACAGACCTCGAACTGCCTCGAGAGACCCGTGTAACCCTGGCACAATTAAGGTCTGGATATTGTAGCAGGCTTAACTCCTACCTCTCTAGACTCGACCCTAACATACCCAACACATGTTCCACCTGCAACGAATTCCCGCACGACTCTAACCATCTCTTTGCATGTCCACTTCACCCGACTCATCTTACACCCCTCTACCTCTGGTCCGAACCCTTTAGAATGCAGATTATCGCATTATCAGTGCGTCAAACCGACTAGTCGTTGAAGATTTACATCTCGAGGCTCTCCACAACTAGAGTGAGTCTAATTGATCTCATAAGCTGTCTTGACTCAGGCCAGGATATTGATTAACTTTGTTTGAAACTAAGCGATTACCTTGCCCCCTTCTTTACTGTCAGACATTCGCGACTTTCACCTCCGAAATCTACAGCGAACTTATTCTCACGTTGGAAGGAGTTATAGCTATATTTAAATGTCAACATCGATGCTGACTATCTACGGTCCAAATTTATGTCACACTGATTTGAACGCCGAGGGCTAGGAAGACGCAGATGAGGACGTCATAATATCAGCTATAGCAGAAGGGCACATTAAGTGCGAAATACAAAATTAACTGATTCCACATTAGCCAGGTGTATAGCAATGTTTACTACAGTGCGGACAGTCGAAGACTCGAAGCCTCATCTATCCAAAATGTTATATACTATTGTGGCCTTGCAACCGATGAAACGAATTTCGGCCGAGCTGCTTCTCATCTTTGTGGTTTTGGATCTCGATAGTTTTTACCAACTAATGTAGGGAGCTATAGTTTATTCTAAGTCGCCTCCCAGCTGAGTCGATGGATTTTTTTTTATTTAAATAAATTTTCTATAATTTTGAATATTGGTCGGACAACGCACCGAACCCTGGACCAAAATTGTAGGGAATTGATTTTTGTATTTGTGGTCGGCCCTCGGCGGGGAGTGTCAGCCCTTCCGAATATATTTCTGACATGAAATAAAAGCTCTCATAAAGCACATCACCCATCAGAAGTTGTACAACGCCAACACCTATGTATGTATAAATATATTATACCGCCAGACGCGACGTGTTACCGACAGGCTCTAAGCACCATTCACGGAGTCAGTCAACACTTTCCTCAATTGTATTATCGAGCAAGGCCACAACGGAACAAGACCGGCCGAGGGGGCATTCCAGCTGTCCGATGAGTCTCGATTATTCCAGGCGCACCTCTGGTGTGAAAACTCTAGCCTTAAATCTTACCTATTCATACCCCGATATACCCATTTTATATCCAACATGCAATGAGTACCCCCACGACCTGTCGAAGTAACTCATTTTCTGAGCCTCCTGTTAGATGACCTTTTCGGCTTGACCTGACTTAACAGCTACAACAAAAACATAAGTGCGTTTCAAGTGCTCTTTATATGGTTTGACCACTACATCATGTGTCGCAAGGACATTTAAATTGAAATAATTTAACAAACTGTACTTTTTGCCGTATTAATAAAACTTTATTTGCTACTCTTTCTTCTATATTTATTTTATATATGTATGTAAGTATATGTATATGTAATATATATGTAAGTATATATATGTATATGTATTGTATTTATGTAGGTCATCAATTGTTTTCTGTACAATATGTGTATAAGAATATGCAAATTAAAATTAACATCCGTGCTGTACGTATGTGTGTATTGTGTTAAAAACATACACATACACATATATGTGTATATAATAAGCATTGCATACCCAAAATAGGTAACAAAGCCATTGCCTAGGCAATGTAAATGTTAAACTTTATATAAATTTGTGAGTATGCATGTTTGCATGTAATTTATCTGCCACACAAAAAATATATAATTAAAATTAACCAAAATATATTTTTATGCGCAACGATCCACTTAAGTAGCTAATAAATTTAGAAACAACTTAAAGTTAATAAAAGAAATTCATACATAACATATGTATGCATTCTATAGGTAAAACATCGTGTGCATCAGAAGCTTGTGAACGGATAGTACAATAGTTATATTCAAACAATGTAGCATATCGATATATTTTATGTGTATAACATTCAAATTCTTCACAAAATATGTATATATACATATGCATGCGTATGCATTATGCATTCGTCCAGTTGAAAGTGCAAGCGCAATGAAAACCGAAGGACAACAAGCTAACCTAAAAATATACCGAAATGTCGAGAATCTAGAAGAAAGAATATTTATGCTATATGTATATCATAGCATATAGCATTATAACCTCTTCCGTTACAACGACAATAATCCTTTCAATCAACTGTACATACAGATAATTAGAAATATGTGGTTTTTGGTATATTAAAAATACAATTTTTGTATATCTTTTAATTTCCTCAGTACAATAAAATTGCCTTTTACAGTTTTCAACTTTCAACTGGATAGTTTGCGAGTCTCTTTCGTACGCTATGCGTATGTTTGTATTAAGTTGTTATCTCTGATGTCTTTGTCAAGTAATCTAATCTAAGAAAGTCCACATCAATCCACTGTCATTCTTCGTGTGCATACTTATACAAAAAATTTAGGCATATATGTATGTAGGTATGTGCGGAACAATAAAATTCTTTTTCGCCCTGTTTAAATAATTTAAGGAAAACTAGTATCTTACAACTCAGGCTAAGCTACTCATAAATATGTATGTGTGTTTGAAAGTATATGTGAATAATTGTACAAAAAAAGTAATAATATTTACAAATATATTGCAAATAGTAACAATAATTTTTTTTCTATGTAATTTTTTGTGTGTGTGTGTTTTTTATACACTTTTTAGCTTGTTGGCTAAAATTCGATAGAAAATTTTTACTGTGTATCTCTTATACAAATCTATTTTGATTTCCTTAATTAGTTGGTACGCAACGCTTCAGCTTTTCGGCATTACAAAAACTCATCCGTCTTATGATCATAGTTTGATTCCTTACTATTTTAACTTATCGCTTCAGTGTAATGATGATGATGATGATGATGAGTAGTTGTGTGTGTTTTGTGTAGACGTCGTTGACGCATTACTGTTATCCATACTGGCCATAATTGAGCTAAGCAAATCGGCTGGTGCTGAATTTGACGTTTTACCTATCGAATTCACCTTTATAATTTTGTGTGTCTTCCTCTCAACATGCTGTTGTTGGTGTTGTTGATCTGCCGCACTAGTAGCCGTTCGTGTGTTGACACTGGTGGTATTGCTCTTTGTTTTTAGTATCACCGGCGTTGGTGGTATTGTTGTTAGTTCTCTTTGCGCTACAATCACCACTTTTCTCGATTGTTGTTGGTTGATTGGAACAGCGTGTGGCGCAGTTACCAATACAGTTTTATTTTCCACAGCTAGTACTGGCGGCGGTGGCGGTAAAGATGGCGTTGCTTCAGGCGGCAATGGCGGAAACGTCAATGTCGTTTTTGTTGAAGCAGCCGTTGATGTATCGGCGGTTAGTGTCACCACTTCATTAGTTTCTTCGGAGACGGTCACCTCTTCTTCATGATCGACCACTAGTTGGGGAGCAATCGCGACCGAAAGTATATTGATAGCGTCTGATGATGGTGTTGTGGTGTGTGGTGTGCAACTTTGTGCCACTGGTACGGCATTCAATAACGGTTCGTTTGCATAGTCTGTGGGGCGTGGGTGTACGATAGTGTTCGATGGTTTTTGCACGGACTGTGAAGTAGTTTGCAACAGCGATTCCGAAACCTGAGGTTGTGCAATTGAAGAGGATCCGCATGACGTCTTGATGTTCGGTGTGTTGGTTGCAGTCAGAGCGGTGGTGGTGGATGGGGTGGGTGAAGGCTCATCGGATATTATTTGTACTTGAATTTTGATCTCTGGTTCTTTTTGATTTAGGCTGTTAACGTAGGCCTCGCGATGTGTAAAGGGTGTTTGAGGCACAAGTGGCAAGGGTGTTGCAGGCACTGTCGGCTCCGGCAGTTTAGGTAGTGTCTTTTGTGATGTGGTTGACGTGTACGCAACTGATGCTGCCGCTGCAATTGTTGTCGTTTGTGTCGTTTGTGTATTGTTAAGTAATTCGGAGTTAATTTTTTTTATATTTTGCGCACCCGGCGTGCTAGTATGGATTTGAGATTTCGTCGTCACTGAGTTTAAGTATGTATTTTTAGATGATGTTTCTTTTGGTATATCCCCATTGGAGTTGCACTTTTGTGTCGAACTACTATTGCTACCGTTAGTACTGCTTCGTCGTTCTTGTTTCATAGCCTCTACTACGTGAGATCTACCATCTTTAGATTCTTTGCGTTTTTGCGGCTTATCAACAGCACTCTTCACTAAACTAAGCGCAGCACTACTCGAATCTGAAGTGGTTGCACTAATGCTGTTTGTGCTACCGCTATCTACTGCTGTCACAGTAGATGCACTCTCTACCTCATTGTTAGCTGTCATTGATTTATGTAATTTATGTTCCAGCACCATTTTACGCATATCGATTCTTGCTTCGTCCCGCACAGCTTTGCGCTTACGGCCGGCGGATGCGTTGAATTCGGAACCATCCTTCGAATTGGAGTCCTCTGTACCACTTTCACTTGAATGCCGCTCTTTGCCATCGATATCAACTAGTTTCAATTTCTTCGTCTTACCATCATGTGTGCGTTTACAGGGTGTACGTTTGCCATGATGATGATCATCATGTGATACCGGATGCGGTAACAGCGTCTGCTTCTCTTTATAGTGTGGTGGTTCTGCAAGCACTGGGTTATTCTTTTCGTTGATTACCTCCTGCCCTGGATAATATTGACGCAATCGTAAGTGCCAAGCTAGGAAAATAATGTGGGTGTTATTATTTGATTTAATTGTTATTTTACAACGTTTTATTTTAGTTGATGCAGTGCAAAGAACTTCTGATTCAGGTATTTTACCACCGATATAATCCACTAATTTTAATATATGATTTTTGTGTTGAAATTTCTAATATGATTAACTGCTTCATATCACTTTTCAGTCATATGCACCCGTGCGGATTAGGGTTTCAAGAATTTACTCGCGGTAAGGCATGCCTATCGTAAGAGGCGACTAAACTCCAATAGTTCTCGCGATATTAGGGTTTTTATACCAGAACGATCCAGATTTTTATCCAGTCAAGAACTGTCACTCAAGCAGTATTTTCCGAAAACCGCCCCTTAGCACAGACATGCCTTACCGTGGGTAAATTCTTTAACACCTATCTCGCAGGGGGCTGCGCAGCCATCAATGGCAATTCCTAAAAAGCAAGAATGGATAGAAGAACAGAAGAAGATAATTTCTATGGCAAACAATACCACTTGAGAATTGCATTCTTGCTTATATGGATGTGTGCATGCAATAATCACACGTATTGCCAGAATGCATGCTCTCATGCTTTCGGAAAAGAGCTTTCCAAAAAAAAAAAAAACTAGCCTAAACGGTTTTTAAACACCAATTATATGTATATAAACATAAATACTATACGAAATGAAGCTGTGGAAGTAAAAGTAAATTACAGATAACACTTACCAACACTGGCAACCGCTGTAACCGTTCGAAATTGATGTATAATGTTTCTCGGTAGAAAGTAGATATCATTATCACATAAATGAATGCGAGAATAACGGATACCCTCACGTCGTAATTGATTCAACTTAGCATCCTCAATCCACTGTACACATTGAGATATTGGTGGTTCATGTAAATCGAGTTGTAAAGCTTCTACAAGATAATTAAAATCCTGTGCTGCAAAAGCTACCACATCTTTTGTTATACGATTCTGATTGTAGGATTGACCACAATGTACTGCTTTAAGTATACCTATAAAATTTATATTTTTTATCATCACACATATATATATAGATATATATATATAAATATATATATATATATATATAAATATATATATAAATATATATATATATATATATATATATATATATATATATATATATATATATATATGTATATTAATGAAGAAATTCCATTTTGTTTACTTACCCACAGCAGCTGTGGTATTTCTTTCATGTCCATGTCCCACATGATCCGCATGTGCCTTTGTACGATCCTCGATCATTGTCTCACGAGCTTCTGACAAACGTGGTAGATACTGAAGGTTTCGCAATTCATTTATTCGTGTACTGGAATTTTTTTATTATGCACATTATTATAATTCTAATCTGATTTTCTAATCAAATAATTCGTATTACCGTTGACGCTTCATTGGCGTCTTGCTATTCAGCTCAGCTGTAGGCACTAATTGCTCTCCCGCGCGTACCCACAATATTGGACCATCGTTAGAAAGACGTGGATCAGTTTGTAAAACTGAGTATGAACCCCAAGGCATTGTCTATTGAAATACGTGAATACATAATGTAGATTTTTTATTTATACATTTAGCTAAAAAGTAAAATACCTTCTTGAGAAAAGGATTCGATTCAATTCGCCCTAACAGATCAGGAAAATAGCCACCAACCTCTTCGTGTACCTTGCCAACCAAACTTATTTGATGCAATGGGCCATAACGAAATGTACCTTGGGAGTAATTTCGAACAACCTAAAAAAAAATTTTCATTTAATCAAAAACAATGCAATGTACAGCCAATATTAATGATTCCGACCACAAACCTGTTCGTTATATTGCGCCATTGTACAGGTCTCGATGTCGGAATTTCGTCCTAAAACACCCGCTTTAACTGTTAAAGTTGAGTAATTCTCTGCCATGTGTTCCAGTAAATCTGGCAGGTATTTTGCCGCCTCATGCACAATACCCATAACATGTAAGGCATAACCCTCATCATTTTCCGCAAAGCAAACTGTGAAAAACTCCTCTACTAGTTCCTCCATTTGTTCCGGTGTTAATTGATCCAATTCGTCCTGATAGAGATGAACGACAGACGCGCCACCATTAGGATGAACCTCCACTTCAAATAATCGTCCGTATTTCAAGTGCTCCAAGCCTATGGGTGGACGTTCACTTCGCCGTTTAGGAGTACTAAAAATAAATGGTTCCTTTTGGTGAAACTGCGTACCAACACTAGCGCGTCGTATTTTTGATCGTTTGTAGCATCTGGAACAATCGCGACTGCGTGAAGATGTTGTATTTGAGGTTGATGCCGATGTAGACGAGGTTGAATGTTTCGTAGTAGAGGACGTTGATGATGATGAGTTTTTTCTATGGTAACTAGTACTAGATGAAGAAGATTTGCGAGTACTTGAGCTACCTGACGATGTAGACGTCAAGTGCGCATTGCTGTTCGCCGACGGTTTAGTTGTTGTTGTTGTTGCTGCAGCGGCTGCCGACGGTTTAGTTGTAGGGATCGTTTTAGATGGTTGTGAGATCGAACGATTGTCACTCAATTTTTCGGTTTTAGCCTCTTTTGTTAGTAGATTCACAATTGGCTCGTTGTTAAAAATCAATTGGCGAGTAACATCTTCTCTTGTTTTTAATGTAGTTGTACTATTCATGCTCTCGCCTGTTGTGGTTTCAACCATATGTCGACTATTACATCCTAGTTTCACTTTCTCCAATGCGGTTTCATCAGATTTCGAAGTTGCGGAAATATCAGAAATAATAATATTAGGATTTTCTTTCCCGATTCCGTTGTTTAAATTATTTACTTCATCTGAGGCATTCGTAATGGCCATTAGCGACGAATTTGTTTTATCAACCATAGCCTCCATCCCATTTTCAATTTTAATGTTGTTAGGAAGTACTTCAACTTTATTATCTGCTTTATTTTCATTTTCTAACTTTAACTTTTGTGGAGGCATATCAATTAAATTCTTTTGTTGTTGCTTAGACTCTTCCTTAATATTACTCTTTATATCTGGAATTTGTATTTCAGCTTCCACTTTGATTGATTGTAACTTTTCTTGTGGTACTGTGTTATCTTTTCCCACAAAGCTGCCCTTTCGACTGTGTGACTTTGTACCATTACTATGACTACCGCGACTACTATCCGAACTTCGACGCCTGTACTCGGCTAAGGAACTTTCCGAAGACGCAGCTGAAAGAGAATGTAATTTATCCTTTTCCCTGTCACGTTTAGACGCACTAGATGATGAACTTGGTTTAGACTTTTCATGTTTATTGCTATCTTTTATTTTTTCGCTTGTACCACCGGTACTGGAACGAGAATGTGAGCTTGGTTCTTTGCTATATCGATCTTTCGAAGAATCCTTTTTATGGTTGTGCTCACGTATTCGATCCCTATCTTTGTCACGTACTTTATCCTTGGTACGGTCTCGATCTTTATCACGTTCTTTATCTCTTTCACGATCCTGATTACGACCTCTATCTTTTTCACGATCGCGTTCTCTATCCTTTTCTTTCTTTTTCTTTTTATGATTTTTATCTGCAAAAATAAGAATTGATACATGAAAAGAGGCGTATTTTTGCTATATTCTTTTACAACTCACCTTTATCACTAAGACTTTTTATTTCAACTTCTCCGGTATTCTGAGCGTTCTGAATGGCTTGCGGATGTGTTTGGACTTTAACAACATTTTCCAGCTGCATACTCCGTTCTTCTGTTACACCTACCGCTACCATATCGGCAGCAGTATTCTGTGTGTCTTTGTTAATAATATTAAGCTGTCCGTTGACTGGTTCTTGTGACTTCACCGGTGCTGATGTTTCTTTGTTTGTCTCTAGCGGCACTACCACGTTAGCGCCACTCTCATCGCCTCCACTTGGCATGGTCAATAGCTTTAATATTGCTTCTATTGTTTTTTTTTTCTTGTATATGTGCCTTTATTTTATTGCATTTATAGCGAACTTTTTTGTTACTTTAACCCTATGTTGGGTTTTATATATTTATTAAAAGTGCACGCAAACCCACATGAAAGGCAAAAACAAAAATCGATGAATTTACCGCCACAACGTCTCTTTCTCCTTGGCCTCTACCTTTGCTGCTACTGCGCTTTTCACTGCGTAATTTTTCAAAGCGCCAATATTTGTAGCTCGTACGTGAGTGCTAACACGACTGTTTAAAGTAAATTTCCTCACATTTTGCCACCTCTACCCACTTGATAACAATAAAATAACTTCCACATACAATATGACTACACCTCGCAGAGCGCACACGTTAAAAAATATATTGCGGTAACTACAAATCTCTATAGTTTTCCCCAAAAAAATTACAACTGTTAAATTTTTTCTCGAGAATTTTTCAATGCACTTGCGGCTGGTTGCCCCTACGTAGCCCTACATATATGCTGCGTTGCTATAACTTCTGCTGCCACCTCTGCTGCTGCATTGAATTGTTTTCGTTTTTGTGCCGCTGCTGTTTCAATGGCGCAAATCACTATAGGAGTTTATAGCCTTAAGGCACACGGCATACACAAATTTTTGTTAAAAAATGTTCCACGCACTTCTTACTAAATAATTTCTATATTTTCAAGATTTTTTCACATTTTAGAAATAAATTTCCATGCGCTTTCTGCACATCAACACAATTTCTTGACCACGAACTTACGAAGCAAGCTGAGTAGTTCGGGTCACGTAATTGGTACACACAGGAATGTATTTTGAAATGAACCGGGTAACCAGTAATGAGAAAAACCCGTGGTGAACTTTACCATCATGAATATTTAAGGTGCAGGTCAGACGCAGCAATTTTGACGCCATGCGACCACGCTGAATTTATTTTGTGCAATCTAATTTAATTTAATTGGTAGTTCTGAACAGAGAAATTTAACTTCGCAAAATGTCCATTCGGACCAATACCAATAACTAGTAAGTGAAATTCAAATTCATGTTTTTTTTAATGCTACGTGCGACTGCCCTCGAAATGAAATTTAGGAATTTCTGATTTTCATTCAATTTGAAATTAAATAATAGCTATAGGATGCTTTTTAAAACATGTTGTTCTCTATATGACAATACTTTTCTCGGAGTTGGTATTTTTGACTACTGCTTCTTGATTTATACTCAGTTTGCTTTTCTCTTTCATAGAACCGACTGATTTATAATTGGCGCGTTATTGCCACGATTGCTGCTAAAGTGGTCGAAAATTTTGCCTCTCGGCTGGAGGTCGCTTACCAGAAATCATTTTTAAAACATAATGGTAAGCATAAGGGCTTTGTGATAAAGCTAAATTTTTGGTCATAACATTAATTATTTGCGTTTTATTTCTTATTGAAAATACTAGGAAAACATTATTATTTTTTGGTAAAGACCGTAATTCAATTCCAATTGGATTTTTATTATTTACTTAACGACTGGCAACATTTCAGTGGTGAATAAGATGCTTTGAGCACAGGAATTCGCAGAAAATAATTTTTGTATTGCTATTAAAATATTCAATCGAACAAAAATTGAGATTATTAATTTAAGTAAAAAAAAAATTAAGACTGAGCAAAGTTTAATTTGTGTTGCAATGCAAATTTATTCGTTATTAGTTCACCTATTAAAAGTCTACATCAACCATCTCGCAAATCTACATACATACATACATAACTACCAGAAGCAGTATGGTAGCAACACAACAATTTTGCCATTTATAAATATCTATCTTGGGTCGCAGACGTTCGGGTGCGCATGAAACAAGTAAAGAGTAATTCAGACAACATCCAAAAACAGCAGAGTTTTGAATATAAATACGTTTGTTAGAGTATTTTCAACATATTTCTCATTAGCGTACTGCTGTTAATTTTTTAAACATTCATATAGGCAACCAATTGGTATCGATGTAGTAGTGGTAGGTGGATAATTGTTGTCGATACTGCCTTGGAAAAAAGTTTTTGTTAGTCAACCTAGTACAACATCGGTTTCGCGTAGTGTATCGAAAAAAAATATTAACGCGAATCCTTCAATCGCCTAGACATATACCCTAATCTTTCCATGGATGTTTATCCTCATTCACATTTAAAACTGCGTTGGATATGTATTCTTAACAAAAATAGTGTATAGTGCGTCTAAACAAAGCATTGTGAACCGGCAGAACGGTATCAGTGTCATGATCAATATTATAAAAATTTTGTACCTCAGATAATGCAGCAACATTGTAGTGTTATAATTTTTTGTATTTGCAAGAAGTAAAATACGCCCATCGCCAAGTGATATGTGCCACAAGCTAGAAGGTTAGTATGGAATGACGAAATAACGTGCAGTATAAAATACGTGAACATATTAACAAACACTGCTATTTACCAAAGAATGTTTTATTTTAGTACGTGCTAAAATACCTGTAATATATTAGTTGATTGACACTTCTTTAAGGATAAGCACGAATGAGCTTGCACATACATATGTATGTATGTACATATGAGCGTATTATATTTGGGCTGGTTTTTATACCTGTCATAAATTATAAATTAACAAAAATTTCATTCATTTCATAGTTTAATTTAAGTAGCTGAAGATGTTCGTTTTACCTTTTGCTTTTCTTTTTTACACTTTGGATCTTGTTTGCGCTGATTTGACGCACTCGCATAAAGGAAAAAAGATGTTTAAGTCCGCAAAAGTATATGTATGTATGTATATAAAAACCAGTATTGCTGGTAAGCGAATGATGTGTTTTTATTGAAGGTTTTTTTTTTGGCGATTAACTATACGAGCCGATGACTGGAAGTCGAAAAATATCTGAACATTTACACAAACTTATTGCAAGCGTGTTAATACACATATGTATGTATGTACAAACCAATGTCTGTCACACAGAAAACGAGACTTCTTAAAAGTATCATCCTGCTATTGCAATCTGTTGCTGTATGTATACATACATACATATGTAGGCTCTCTGGTACCATATAACAGTTGGGAAGCGAAAAAATTATTTTAGGAAGTTCAAATCAAAATGAGTGGTTCTAATCACGAAGTACAGGTAAAAAATTGAAAACGAAATAAGGTGTATATTATTTACACTCCTGTCAATTGAGATATTCGAAGCTACATAAATTAAAAACGGTGGCTCGTTGGAAAATAAGTGTTGATACATTTTTTGTAAATAATTTTAGGATCTACAATTTTCGTCTGAGGTATTTTTATGATATAACTTACCGTTTTGCTGAAAATCGCGAAAAACTCCTTTTTTGACCATTGACCCTGAATAAATTTTTATTTTTAATTGTATTTTAAACAATCTTACCGATTTTCAGCTTGGTGGTAATTTATGTAGCTTTACTCTTATTATTTGGTCTAATTTGACCGGACTATTGTTCAGCATTGAGTTTTAATATGAAAAATCATATTACATATGTTTTCCAGCAATCTCTTTTTCCGTGGGCTAAAACCTGTATAAACATATGCTTATATGTATTTTACGCACATAAATACTTGATCACTAGGCAAATAATGTTTTGAGCCTTTGATATCAGCGGTGTGATATGTATCTATTACTACTATGTAGTAATAACGTAGTATTTGAAAACCAACTACATACATATTAACAACAATACGTTGACCAGCTTTACAAATTTATGCAATATACTACATATTTATGTGTATTTATGTATATACATACAATTTAGCTTGACCTTGTATACCTCTTTCAATTATGATATCTTGTACTCAGTTTAGTTATTTGATTCTCCTCGTTTTTTAATTGTTTGATAAAACAATAAGCTACGAAATGATTATTTCTGTTACTTACATACCTACCTACATACTTCTTTTTGTACATCTTTCTGAACATATTTGTTCATCGACGGCAATTGTGACCATGAGGCATAGATAGTTTTACAGCTTCCTTTTAAGTGAATTTTAAGGTATGTATGGGCATATTTACTTACATTATTTATATTCCTCCTAAAAGAATTTGTTCTTTTAAGTCGACACATATATGTATGTACATGTCTTATTAAATATATTAATATGTAAGTAATTTTTGTAGGGTAAAAACCGTCAAAGCACGTATTATATTAATTTATTGAAGAAAAGTTAAAGAAGAATGCGGTGTTCCATTAATACTTCCATAATTACCTTCCATTTGCACACATATGCACAATTCGAGTGCAGTTTAGGTGATAAAACGTTCAGGTGGAAAAAACAGAAGTTAAATATGCAGTTAGTAGTAACCAAACTTGAAACACATTAAATAGTAATTTATATTAGCGCATATACATGTAAGTGCAAGTGCGAGAAATAGATAAACAAAGTAAAAACTCGTAAAAATCTCGGTAAATATTGTTACAAAGCAGTGCCTCTTCAAAACTTATTAATTATGCAAATTTTACAGCCATTTTATCTTCTAATTACACACATATATACATACATATATGCGTACATTCATGGATATATTTCATATACGAGTATGTATGTGTTATCATTTGTTTTAATTACTTCTTATATTAGCTTAGATAAACGTTTGACGGATTTTGTTTTCATTTCCTCTATGACTGCCAAGGCTGGTGTTTTATCATTTCGAGGGGTTCAAAATCAATCCTAATCAAGTAGCTTTCGCAATAAAATACCTTTAAAAGACGCCACGAGCTTTATCAATAATGTCTTGTGGTCGAAGAGTTGCACTCTGAAAATGATAGTGAATTGGATTGTTTAATGCGGCCTGTAATTGTTTTTTGGTTATAAGTAAATGAGCTGTATTCAAAGGCCTATTTTTGTTAGAAATATTAATTTTCATTGAATATTTTGTTATACAACAAAGAAAAATTGGTAGAACTGGCAGCTGTTTCGGAGATCACCACATCTCCTCATCAGATAGTGAATTAATTCAATTGCAATTTATTCAATAAATGTAAAAAAATTTTTTTTTGCTTACTTCTCTGCATTACATCCTTTGCGGTGTTCGGTGTCGCTAATAAGCAAAATCTTTCTTCCCCAAAACTTTATTGTTGTTGTTGTTGTTGTTGTTGTTGTTGTTGCAGTGACAACTTAGTGCCATTTGATCAGGCGCTGTCCCTTCCAAAAGTGAACAGCACCACAACAGCGCTTAACGCCATAAACACTCAGATAATTCATGGCCTTAACCAAAATCGACCTTGTGCGCAAACTGTTCTAGTGGCACTGGCACAATTAAGGTCTGGATATTGTAGCAGGCTTAACTCCTACCTATCCAGACTCGACCCTGATATACACAACACATGTCCCGCATGCAACCAATCCCTGCACGACACTAACCACCTCTTTGTATGCCGGCTTAAAACCTTACTCATCTAATATCTCTCTCCATCTGGTCCGAATCAGTCGAAACAGCACGTTTCCTGGGCCTCCCGTTAGATGACCTTGATGAGTGAGACTAGGGGTTGGCAAGGCCGTTACAACAACAACAACAACAAGAACAACAACATCAACCAATTCCGATTTTAGTGTCGAAGACATATTCGATACGACACGACACTAACCACCTCTTTGCATGCCGGCTTAACCTTACTCATCTAATACCCCTCTCCATCTGGTCCGAACCAGTCGAAACAGCACGTTTCCTGGGCCTCCCGTTAGATGACCTTGATGAATAAGACTTGGGGTTGGCAAAGCCGCTACAACAACAAGAACAAGAACATCAACCAATTCCGATTTTAGTGTCGAAGTGTTATTTTCGATCCTTATTTACGTCTTATGAATTGGACAGAGCACACTTCGATTCCTTTTTGGTACACATATTTTTTATGTATGATATGATCTTACAGAAAATCATGATTGGAATAAGAGTGAATTTATACAATACAATTACCATTATGATACATTCTGCCAATCTAAGCTCTTCCATTCTTGCAGAGCCTTGTTGTAAATGTTTTATCTCATTTCATATCTAACCAAGAACTCCGAAGCACAGTCACCCCACAAGAGTAAACAATAAATTGCTTGTACGTCATACGTTCTTCGCATACTACAAGTTTTGATAAACCTTAAGTGACAGACGACAGGTAATGACGACAATATTCGAACTTGTGTTTAGAAGAGTTGGAGGGAGCCATGTGAAATGTTATCCGCAAATGTATCTTTAAGTGTTTACAAATGTATGTTAAGTTGTAGAGACCTGATTACTCATATTTTAAATATATATCTGAATATACGCCTGTTTGCATATACATCTTGCTCTAGCCACTTTTAATTTATACATTCATGGCTACTTTTAATAAACATTTCAATTAACTTTTACCTTCGTATGCACATTTGCATTGCAGTTTTTGTTGTTAGTGTGTGATTTCTTAACCGTCTTATCATTAGTACTCATAGAGATTCAATAGGGTTTAGGTCTCAATTTTTGCTATATGGAGAGTTGCACCATCTTGCTGAAATGAGAAATCGTTCCTACGAAGCTGTTCCGTAGACGAAAATAAGTTTCTTATTCTTCTTTGATGTAGGTACAGTTTGAAATACCAAGTGAAACCAGGCTGCTCGCCACCTGATCCTTCCAATGGGATGAAGCTTTTCCTTTTCCTCTGCTTCTACCAGAAAAGACGGCATCGAATATTTTCAAATCTGGGATGGTTTCATCCAATCGAACGACATAATCTAGCCAGCGTGGGCGGTGTTTCTTAATTCGCTAAACTATGTCAAAATCGTCGTACAAATCGTACAGCATCATCGTTCCATCGTCTGCGGTGCTCCGTATCAAATGCCCAACGGATCATAAATCTACCGCCATATATCAAGACGGGAATGATGAGTGCCGCTACAACAACAACAACAACGGGAATGATGAGAACCCCTGCGAATTAAGAGTTCAAGAATTTACCTGCGCTAAGGCATGCCTGTCGTAAGAGGCGTCTAAAATCCATTCGTTCCCGTGACAGTCGGGTATAACCCGGAGAAATCATTGGCATACGCCAGCTTACAGTCTTGTAAATGATTGTATCTTGTCTATTTAGCTCTGCTGCTTCTTTTATTTTCTCCAGCATCTAATTGAAGAAATTACACGATAAAGAGTCACACTGAAACCTCGTTTGGTATTAAAAGGCTCTGAGAGGTCCTTCCCAATTCTCACTGTGCTTCTGGTATTATCTGGGGTCAGTTTATATTGCAGTATTTGTGTTGCATGGATATTCAATTCAGACAAAGCTGCGTAGAGGCAGCTTCTTATCATGCTGTCGATCGTCCGCATACGCTATGAGTCAGGATCCCCCCTCCTTTTCCAAAGGAATTGATTTATTGCCAAGACCCATAAAAGAGGTGAAAAGCTTCCACCTTGTGGGCGTTCCTCAGACATGTTGACATGTCTAAACGCCGATCGTCTCGCGGGCTCAAACCTCACCACTCTTCATTTAAGTAATTGGAGTATAAGCGAAATTACCCGAGGGTCGACGCTCAGGCAAGTCGGGCCAGAAATAACTGCAATCAGCGTTATATTATTGGAACTTTCAATACTCAAAAAAAGTGATTAAGCTTTACACTATAACCGATATAGATTTCTCGATTTGTAACACCACCATGTATAGCGATGCTTCCCTTTGATATGGGCCTATAAATCAATCCGCTAATTTTAGCAGAAACCACGTCGAGTTTATTGATCTGAAACCCTTTGGCTTGCAGTGAAGTACCTTTTCACTTTTTAGAATAAGCTTAAGATTCCTTCTGATATAACATACAGCAAGTTAAAGCTGCTGCAGCTGATAGAAGCAATTTCTTAAAATTCTCCACTTAATTTTCATTTTAGCTAGAAAGTTAAATGTGTTGTTACCCCTCCTACTTATAGATGCATCAGGAAAGTGGGTTATAATTCGTAGTTTCTACGTCAGATCTGTTAACTCATGTTCTGACTCCTGAGCAAACTTCTATTCGCCGCTCAAATAAATAATTCAAAATAAAACAAAATGTTAAATATTGACATTTGGTGGGTAGAGCTCGGGTCTCGCAAAAAATATAATTTTATATTCGATTAAAATTAGAAACCTTTCCTGGTGGTCTATCTATTGAAGTTCATTAAAAAATAATCGAAGTGGTTAAATAGCGAAGCTAGGTCTCATTATGTTAAAAAAAATGTATATTACTAATTTATTATTAATACTGAGCCAGTAGACACGATTTATATTAAAGCAATGCCAAAATTGGCGGCCGCGATAGCCGAGTGGTTAGCATTGCGTACTGCCATTCGGAAGGTCTGGGTTCGAGCCCAGGTTCGAGCAACATCAAAAATTATAGAAAATAAATTTTTCTAATTGCGGTCGCCCCTCGGCAGGGTATGTCAAGCCCTCCGAGTGTATTTCTGGCATGAAATAAAGCTCCTCATAAAAATCCATCATCCGTTCGGAGGCGGCTTAGAATAAACTGTAGGTCCCTTCATTTTTTGGAAAAACATCAAGACGCAAAACCACAAATTGGAGGAGGAGCTCGGCCGAGAATCGATTCAGCGGTTACAAAGCGCCAAATATATATATATATATATATATATATATATAATGCCAAAATTGTAACCTTGAAATTTTTTTTTTCGATATTTGTTATCTAATTTGAAATTCCACTTATAATTTAAACGGTTTTGCTTCCAAACATACTGCACCGACCTCCAAAATAAAGATACATAGGTATATAAAGGGTAATACCAGTAGAGGTACTTTTTTCAATAGCCTTTTTTTTGTCAGATTTCACGTGAATCTGTTCAGTATTGTTTGGCATTTCATCAGGGAAATACTTACGCCTGTACAATGTTTACAAATCATTCAACTTTATTACGAAAATTCACGTTCTGTGAAGAATGTGTTTCGCGTGTTTCGCTCAACTTATGGTCAACATAATCGGCCTACTGAGCGTATTATTCGCAACACCATCACCCATCTTGAGACCCAGCATTCATTATTGGATAATATTCGACCGAATAGACCACGTCCAGAACGCAGTGAAGAAAATAAAGCGGCCGTAGCTGAGAGTGTACACGAAGACCGTGGAGAGTCGCAGCAACTCGGATTGACGTATGGAACGGCTTGGTGCATTTTATGTTGAGATCTTAAATTGAAAGCGTACAAAATAAAGCTTGTGCAAGAACTGAAGCAGTTCGACCTTTCCAAGCGAAAAGTTCCAAGAAGATCCGACGTTTTCGAGCCAAATTTCGTTCAGCGATGAGGCCCATTTCTAGCTCAAAGGGTTTGTAAACAGCAAAATTGCCGCATTGTGGATGAAGAGCAAGCTGAAGAGACTCAAAAGCTGGCATTTCATTCAGGAAAAACAACGGTTTGGTGTGGTTTGTGGGCCGGTAGAATCATCGGTCCATATTTCTTCAAAAACTATGCCGCTGAGAACGTAACCGCCAATGGCGACCGTTATCGCACCACGATAACCGACTTCTTGATGCCTGAAATTGCAGCTCGTGATCTCCACGAAATTTGGTTTCAACAAAACGGAGATAACACTGCGATGAGCAGATAATTTGTGTGATATCACAGCGTTAGACTTTTTCCTATGGAGCAAAACATCACGCGTGTCATTCATCTATCCGGGCGACCTTTCCAGCGTAGCCGCTGTACCTTAATTCGCTGAACTGTGTCAATCTCGTCGGATATCTGGTACAGCTCATTGTGTCATCGTCTGCAGTCTTCGATGTAGTTCATACTTAAAGCACCATAAATCTTCGGCAATAGCTTCCTCTTAAAAACTATATATCAGACGTTGTCAGCGTCCACGCTTCTGCACTACAAAGCAGCACGGGTATAATGATCGATTTTAGAGTTTGGTTTTTGTTCGTCGAGAAAGATCGTTACATTTAAATTGCCTATTCATTCAGTCCAAAGTAGCATCTGCAGCCAAGAGTTATTTCGAGTTGACTTTACTGTTTCTTCCATATACATAAAATTTGCTGTCAGAGAACTAGATCAAAAGAAAGCGAAAACAATTATTTATTTTATTAATTTTTTGCCACGTCCATAACTTCCTATTCTAGCTTCTACATAAGCACGTATTATTTGTACTTCATAACAAATATTGTGACTACGAGTACGCCTCGTGTAATTAAAATTAACTGCCTATAAGTTGCGACTGAGTGAGATAGTGAATATGAAGTTATTAGTTCCTACAAATAAAATAAAACAATAAATAATGAAAATGTCCGCTACTCAAGTGACTACTTCAGAAATTGAATTTCGTCACAAATATCAGGGCTAAAGTGCTGCCACTTATTAACTTTGTTTTGGTTGTAAAATAATTTCATTGAATTCTATTTATGTAGTTGGTGGGAGCTCTCACGATTATGCACATATATGATGTCTACGATGTTATTATTCGTTTTAAGTTAAAATCTACCTGAAAGCCCTAACAATATTTAAAAATAGATAACAGAAAAGTTTTACATGGGCTCAGATAAAGGATTTGGTTAAATATTATTTGCAAACCGATCAAGTTTTAATATTATTAATTTTTTCTAGATAGATATACATTGTTTTGTTGTTGATCTAGCATGTTTATAAAGGGTTATCCAAGTAGAGGTACTTTTTTCAATAGCCCTTTTTTGACAGATCACGCGTGAGTAGTGTTATTGTCATGTTATTTTTGTTCAGTATTTTTTGGCATTTAATCATCTAAATACTTACACCTGAATAACGTTTACAAATCATTCAACTATTTTCCGAAAATTCACGTTCTGTAAAAAATGTGTTTCGCGAGCTTCGCTCAACTCACGATCAACGTAACCGGCCTAATGAGCGCACTACTCGCAACACCATCATTTTGAGACCCAGCATTCATTACTGGATAATATTCGACTGAATAGACCACGTCCAGTACGCAGTAACAAAAATTTAGCGGCCGTAGCTGAGAGTGTACACGAAGACCGTAGAGAGTCAATTCGCCGCCATTCGCAGCAACTCGGGCTGACGTATGGAACAACTTGGGGCATTTTTCATCGAGATTTTAAATTGAAAGCGTACAGAATACAGCTTGTGCAAGAACTGAATCCGCTCGACCATCCCAAGCAACATCGCTTCGCTCTATAAGCTTTTGAAAAGTTCCAAGAAGATCCGACGTTTTCGAGCCAAATTTTGTTCAACGATGACGCCGATTTCCGGCCCAGTGGGTATGTAAACAAGCAAAATTGCCGCATTTGTAACGAAGAGCAACCTGAAGAGATTCAAGAGCTGCCATTTCATCCAGAAAAAACAACGGTTTGGTGTGGTTTGTGGGCCGGTGGAATCATCGGTCCATATTTTTTCAAGATCGATACCGGTGAGAACGTAACCGTCAATGGCGACCGTTATCGCGCCATTATACCCGATTATCTGATGCCTGAAATTGCAGCTCGTGATCTCCGCGACATTTGGTTTCAACAAGACGGCTCCACTTCCCACACATCGCATCAATCAGTGGATTTATTGAGAGAACACTTCGGTGAGCAAATAATTTCACGTTTTGGGCCGGTCGATTGGCCACCAAGATCGTGTGAAATCAAAGGCCTTGGAGCAAAACTTCACGCGTGTAATTCGCCAGTTACCAGTCGGAATGCTCGAAAATTGGACTCAACGGATGGGCCATCTGAGACGTAGCTGCGGCAGCCAACATTTGAAAGAGATAATCTTCAAAAAATAAATGCCAAAGAATGATTTTTCGAATGATAATAAACGATATGCTATATTAACTCTAGTCTGAAGTGTATAAGTATAGAAAGATAGGCCTATCAAAAATAATACTATTGATCTCCATTTCATAGCCACAATTGTGACGTGGCAGCTGACACACTCTCATTTTTATTTTTGACGGCCACGGCTTATATCCATATGATCAGAAGACCATGCTGAGTTGACCTCAGATTTGAATATTTTCTTACATCATTACTCATATTTCTCTCAGAGAACTTTCCGTCTTCGGGATTGAGCACATTGCATTTTTATACCCTTCATGCACATAAAATGGTATATGAACTTTGGTGCGAAGCAAAATTTTTATCGATCGTATCAGTATGACGAGCTGAGTTTCTTTAGCCATATTCGTCTGCTGGTCTCTTTGAACCTAAACTAGTCTTTCAGTTATTAAGATATTTCAACGAAATTTAGTACGCAGGTGTATTTTTGTAATATATGGATCATTTGCCGCAACCGACCGAATCGGTCGACTATCTCATATAGCTCCCATACAACCAATTTGTTCAGATATGAGGTTTTGGGTCAAAAACCTGCAAAAAAAAGACCTATTATGATGTGAAATTTCGTATACTACTCACGTAAATTAAAAAAAAAATATTGACACTTGAAATCGTCAAAATTTTGCACATTGCAATAAATTTGATATGCTCATGAAAGGTATAAAAACTTCGGCAAGGCAAGACCGCACTTCTTTCTTGAGTGATACGGGGTGGAGTTTGGTGAGTAACGCCTATATGTAATTTTTTTTATATCAGCAATATTTGTTTGTATATTTCTTATTATCAGCAAGACGTCGAGAAGATTATAAAATGTTAGCCAAAACTCAGAAGCGTCCACTTGGTATATCTTTCTTGTCAAGTATAGTTTCATACGTTTATAAGATTGAAAATGATATTTCTAAAGTAAATTTTAGCTAATTGTTTGAAATGGTGAATTCTCTTTTAATTATTTTTATTTATTTTTGCAAAAAAACGAATTTTATGTCAATAATGTGCGAGTATTAAAAAATGTTGATTGTGATCAATTGTGAAGTGGCCATTTTTTCGTCTGGTAATTTAATTAAATTTACCTCAAATCACTTATTCATCGTTTCGGCATATATATACATATAATTTAAAATAACACATTTTTCGAAATTTTTTTTTCTCATCTTGTTCCAAGGAGTATGCCCGCAAAATTCAGGTTATGATATAAAAAATTCCCCTAAAACTGATATTTAAAATTACCCACATTTGAAAAGGAATTTAAATCTCTCATATTATTTTGGATTATTAAAACAGTCTCTGCAGATATTCTTTATATATTTTTGAAAATTATTGTTACTTATTGAAAATTAATTTGAATGAAGGTACATATGGATATTATTATCTATGTTCTTTTGCCATTTTTCAGGTAGCTTCTCAATTCTTTCCGTATAGAACTCCGGTGGGTTATCGGCAAGCTTGTTATAACATGGTTAATTGTTGCCAATAGAGCTCAAAATTGACCGTTTTGACAGTTTGTAGCAGCTCATAATGGACAATTTCCTTCTAATCCCACCATTTGCTCAGCATCACCTCGTCTTCGAAGTGAAGTTTTTTCTGCAAATAAACGTTTCATTTCTCAACGTAGTCTCCCTTTAGCTATACGCATTTAGTCTGGCGTTTTTCCAATTTTTGTATTCCCTCCTAATAATAGTTTTTTTCAAGGCCCTCAAATTAAGCGTTTGATACTGTGATAACCTCTTCATTCGACCCGAATTTCATACTGCGCACCCATTTCTTCAGGTTTTGGAACAAGAAATAGTCGCCGGGAGCTAAATGATGAGAATATGCTGGATAGGGTAGCAAGCAGTTCGTAGCCCAATTTATGAAATTTTACCATGGAGACTACATACGTGTGCACCCGTGCATTATACTGGTGGAACAGAATTTTTTTTCGCCGAATTCGGCGTTTCTACTTCAAACCTTAGGGACATAAATACTGTTACAACATTAAACACACGCATTTCAATAGAAGAATTGAGCATACCACATAATTCCCATATGATTTATAAAATATAACCTGTAAAGCGTTAGTCTGTATCGTCCGCACGGCATTAGTCGTATGTTCGTCTACCGGTGCATAAAACTGTTGGAGGAGACTGGGGATGTTAAGGCCGCCACCGGTCGGGCTGTCCACGCACAGTTCGAACGCCGCAAGTCATCAAAGCTGTCAAATCAAGAATTCTGCGAAATCCGCTCCGAAAACAGAAAATCATGGCCCGGGAGATGAAAAAGTCCATGAGTCGAATTATTAAAAAAGACTTGGGACTTGAGGCTTTCAAACGCCGTACCGGACATTTGTTGACTGCAGCTTTGAAAAAAAGTAGGGTGGTAAAATGCAAACGTCTTTTGGTGAAGCACGCTGATAACTTGCACAGAAAAATCTTGTTTACCGATGAAAATTTTTTTTCCGTACAGGAATAATTTAATAAACAAAATGATAGGGTGTATGCACGGTCATCTAAGGAAGCATCTGAACTGATTCCACGGGTCGAAAATGGGCATCACCCAGCTTCAGTCATGGTTTGGTGTGGTGTCTCTTAGGATGGGGTAACTGACTTGCATTTTTGCGAACAAGGGGTCAAAACATCGGCCAAAGTTTACCAAGAAACCGTTTTGGAAGCTGTTGTAAGACCACTTAACCATTCCATGCTCCAAAACTAATCATGGACTTTTCAGCAAGACTGCGCCGGGCCATAAAGCTAAAACGACCCAAATCTGGCTCCAAAACAATTTACCAGCATTCATTTTCTCTGAAGAGTGGCCCTCTGGCAGTACTGATTTGAACCCGCTGGATTACAAATTGTGGACAGTTTTAGAGGACATGATTTGACACAAAAGATTCTTAAGACAACTTTGATTCGTGCTGTGGCCAATTTCCCAATGGAGGAGGTGCGGGCGGCTATTGATGATTGGCCAGTCCGACTTAAGGCATGCGTGAAGGCCAAAGGCGGGCATTTCGAATGAATACTGCTTTTTTGTATACAATATATATCAATAAATATGCAAAAAAAAAAATTGGTCCAAAAATATTCATTTATTTTTATTTTATAGCATAAAATGTGTGTAACAGTATTTATGTCCCTACTAAGTATTTACCGCTGAGCGTTTTACCCCTTTTCAAGGTAATCGATGTGAATTACACCTCGTGCATCCCAAAAACCTGTGGGCTTAACATTGTTGGCCGACGAATCCACCTTGACCTTCTTTGGTGCGCGTTCCCCCGGAGAAACCCACTTTCTTGATTGTTTTTTTTTTTTGGTCCCTGGTATGGTGTGGTGGATCCATGTTTCATCTGCAGCAACGAAACGATGCCAACTTTCGTTTGGATTGCAGTTGAGCATGGCTAAACACTCCTTAGAAGTGGTTGCACGGTTACGCTTATGCTCGTGTGTGAGCAATCGCAAATAATATTCATTTGAAATATAGTATATCCGCTCAGTTGAGATGCCTACAGCCTCAGCCACCTCCCACACTTTATTCTCCTATCAATGTCATTCCATGGATATTATCGATGATATCTGGCGTGACAACCTTTTTTGGTACGACCACAACGGTGAACCACATATTAACCATTGAAATTGATGGTGCAGAGCCCCAATAGTATTTGTCAAGTCTTTCTTAACCAGCAAACGAAGTTCATTTTTTCCCATTAACTAGACCTCTGCTTTCAATAGCTGTTAAACACAAATTAAATGGTGCAGCTTGGTAAATTTTTTTACAGTAGTCCATTAATCGATAACAGTTTATGGGAGCAGTTTTGTACTAAAAAAAAGTATCTGTCTTATCAAATAGTCCTCGTAATCGCTTCATAAATGGTTTGCATTTGTCGCGTATCAGAAGCGTTTCACTGATGGTAATTTTGTTAATCAAAAATTTCATGCACCCAAACTTTGAACCCTTTAAACAGCCTCCATTTTTCTTTTTAAGATTACAAATGGTCATGTGAGTGATGCCTAATGCCTCCGCTATCTCCTAACAGCCTTTCATTTACAGAACTGTCTTCACGAGAAATATTACTTGAAGCAATATAACAAACCCCCACGTGTCTGTATGTTATATCTGTAGTATCTACACCAATTTTATAGAATTAATGCCGGTCATTGCACCAATAAGACGTTGGCGGTATTTATCTCGAGAGTATTTTGTGTTGCGTTATTTGTTACTTTAAATTATTTGGCAACAAGAGCATGATAATTATGAGTATCTGTTTTGTTGTTTTTGTTTTTATTAGAGTGTGAAACCGCTGGCAATATGAAATTCGATGTTTATGTATTTGCACTAGACCGGTTGTTTGCAAAAGTACCTTTAGAATATATACACATCCAGTTAGACACAAAAACCTTGCTAAAATCGCAAATGTTATGCTAATATTTTAATTTCCCATGAGAATTGAATTAGAAATAATGTTTAATGGAAACGGGAAAAAAAATTAAAAATAAAAGTGAAACTAACGGCTAAAGAGAGTATAATAATGATGTTTGTGTTTCTCTCTAAGGTTTAGAATTTGAGTAAGGAATTTTAATACGCAGAAATTAAATTGGATGCAGAACTCTTAAAAGTTGATTCATTTAAAAAAGAACTTTCCTATCCTGTTCGAAAATATATGCTACAAAAAAGTAAAGAAAAAAACATCTAAATTCTATTTTAAAATAATTAAGAATTTATAATCAGACACAATCTCGAAAACACTGCTGGTTTCAACTTGAAGCATTTGCGTATATGAATGTATTTCAAACTACACTTAAATATGCTAAATCTGCCAAACTGATATTGCCATCAACGTGAAATTCACACCAATGACTTCTACATTTCATACTGAGAAGTTTAAAAGCTCTTAAAAGGATTGCGTTTACTGAACTGATCAATTATAATAATAACACTGTGCAACAAGATTCTACGTAATTGATGAAACCAATTGGAGATGAAACTTTATCCCTCCCATATCAAAACCTCATACTGGGTTTTTGGCTTATAGGTCTGGTTTCATTTTTATTTTTATTTAAACTTGGCAACCCTGTGTATGAGAACAATTGATTAAAACTTGATCAAATGAAGCAATTTTAGATGGGTTTTTTGTATATCGCTTTTTTTTTGGATCGAGGAACTCATTTTTGACATTAACTTTTACCTAAATCTTACGATAGGTGGCGCTGTCATACAATTTGTATTATTTTTGATAGTTTTGCTTGCAAAAATAGTATTAATATATGTAGTTTTTTTTTTACCAATCACAATTTCTGTGAGTTTCGTGTCAGCTCTCTTGCAATACCACAGCAAAATAAATTCTGAAGATTTTGGTAGCGTAAAGCGTCTTATAAAATAAATTTAAAATGAATAAATGTTTGCGAAAGTTAGCGCTTTATTGCTATGTTTGCGGTAAATTCAGCATAGCAACCAATCTGATTGGTATAAGTGTTAGTGTGAAAGAGTGATATGAACATTATTTTGGGATGCCGGTTGTTCAAGACGTAAATTGGGCTCCCAAAGATATATGTAGAACCTGCTACGACGACTTACGTCTCTGGGTTAAAGGAATAAAAAAATCGCGGAAGTTTGGTGTTCCGATGATTTGGACTGATCCAGGTAAGTTTATTTTATTTAATGTGTTGAATCTATGTACTCATTCAGAATGGTTCTGCATTCAGGTGAGCATAGTGAAGCGAGTTGTTATGTGTGTTTGAATGATGTAAATGGAAAAACTAAAAGATCGCGAAGATCAATGAAATATATTGGAACAGATTATGTAAGCCTGCCATTATCGCATTCAGATGCTATTCCTGTACCACGGCCACCACGCCCTACTACGATTTCTATATGGGCTGCGAACTTGCAAAATTGCAGGATCCTGATTATGAAATATCTGAAGCTTCCAAAAATATGATACCAATATCTCAAAATTGGATGGATGACGTGGTAAAACATGTCAATTTATCAAAACGTGATGCAGAGTATATAGCACATAAGTTAAAACAAAATAATTTACTGACACCTGATGTTAAAGTTACTGGTTACCGTCATCGCCAAGCAAAATTTCAGACATTTTTCTCTGCCAATGAAGAAAACACTTTCGTTTACTGTAACGATATTGAAAAACTTGTTGCAGAAATGGGTATGACTTATATTCCCCACGAATGGAGGTTATTTATTGATTCATCCAAAACTAGTATGAAAGCAGTTTTGCTGTACTACAACAACAAGAAACCTAGCGTTCCGATAGCATACAATTTGAACACTAAAGAAACGTACGAATCTGTGAGGCATCTACTAGAAGCAATAAACTATGAAAACCATAAATGGCGTATATGTTGCGATTTGAAAATGGTAGCTCTGCTTTGTGGATTACAAGGTGGATATACGAAGAATATGAGTTTTATATATTTGTGGAATACACGTTATAAAGGGAACCAATACAAAAAACATGACTGGAAGAACAGAGAAGATTTAGTTGTTGGATCAGATAATGTAATACACACGTCCCTTGTTCCAATTGAAAAAGCGTTGCTACCTCCACTACATATCAAATTGAGTATTTTTAAAAATTTTGTAAAAGCACTTCCTGCAGATGGACCAGCTTTTATTACACTAAGGTCAATATTTCCACGACTTAGTGCAAGCAAAGTAAAAGAAGGTATTTTATATTTACATATAAAATAAGATTTTTTAAGATTTATGTAATTACTATATCGTTTTACAGGTATGTTTAATGGTCCAGACAAAGAAAATTGATAAAAAATAGTAAGTTTGATAACTCTTTAAATGAAAATGAGCTAAATGCCTGGAATGCCATAAAAGACGTAATAGCTAATGTTCTCGGTAAACATCGTGCCATGAGCATCAGAGAAAAAGTAGATCATCTCATGAATATGTTTTAGAAGCTCGGTGTACATATGAGTTTGAAGGTACATTTTCTCCATCACCATATAGATTGGTTTGAACACCAAATCGCAACGGAATCGGATGAACAAGGCGAACGTTTTCACCAGGTCGCTTTAACAATGGAGACAGGGTATAGGGGGAAAAAACTACTACCAATGTTAGCAGATCTATGCTGGTGGCTAACGAGAAATGAAGAGGACAATACCGACGAAGAAGAGGAGGAAGTAAACTTACCACCTTCAAAAAGATTCAAGCTTTAGTTTATAAGCACCGTTATTTTTGTAAGCTTTTTATGGCATATTTTTTCAAAATGTCGGAAAATAATTTAATTCTTACCAGAAATATTACTTTGTACGTATACTTAATTTTTTATTTCAAACTTTTCACGCCTACATATCATCGCCTATTTATCATCTTTTTTGTGTGCCAAATATAGTGTAATGTTCCTTTCTATATGTATCATATACGATCATTTCTACAATAAAACTAAAAATATTATTTTTCATAAAAAATAAGACAAATTGTATGACAGCGTCACCTATCGTAAGATTTAGGTAAAAGTTAATGTCAAAAATGAGTTCCTCGATCCAAAAAAAAGCGATATACAAAAAACCCATCTAAAATTGCTTCATTTGATCAAGTTTTAATCAACTATTCTCATCCACAGGGTTGCCAACTTTAAATAAAAATAAAAATGAAACCAGACCTATAGGCCAAAAACCCAGTATGAGGTTTTGATATGGGAGGGATAAAGTTTCATCTCCATTTGGTTTTATCAATTACGGAGAGATGTCACACTGATTCTTATCACATTATGTCGGGCAATCCTAAAGCCCTTAGAAATCCTAATAACCTGGAAAAATTGAAGAACTTAATGTCATTCTGCTCCGCCCACAGGCCCCTAAATGCTTCAATCAACAGCTACGGCTTCGCATTCTAGCAGCGACATGTTACTACAGAACTAATAAGAATTCTATGCATACATATGTTTATGTTATTGATCCATTTCGAGGTTCTTTACTTTTTTAAAGAAAAAAACACAGTGAATTCAAATTTAATGGGGAATGTTTATTATCATTCGAAATAACATTCTTTGGCATTTATTTTTTAAAGATTATCTCTTTCAGATGTTGGCTTGGCCGCGGCTACGTCTCAGATGGTCCATCCGTTGAGTCCAATTTTCGATGACTCGTTTGAGCGTTTCGACTGGTAACTGGCGAATGACACGCGTGATGTTTTGCTCCATAGGAAAAAGTCTAACGGTGTGATATCACACAAATTACATGCTCACCGAAGTGTTCTATCCGTTTTGTTGAAACCAAATATCGCGGAGATCACGAGCTTCAATTTCAGCCATCAAATAGTCGGTTATCATGGCGCGATAACGGTCGCCATTGGCGGTTACGTTCTCACCGGCATCATTTTTGAAGAAATATGGACCGATGATTCCACCGGCCCACAAACCACACCAAATCGTTGTTTTTCCTGAATGAAATGGTAGCTCTTGAGTCTCTTCAGCTTGCTTTCATCCGCATTGCGGCAATTTTGCTGTTTACATACCCATTGAGCTACAAATGGACCTCATCGCTGAACAAAATTTGCCCACAGAGCGAAGCGATGTCGCTTGGGAAGGTCGAGCGGTTTCAGTTCTTACACAAGCTGTATATTGTACGCTTTAAATTTAAGATCTCGACGTAAAATGCGCCAAGTCGTTCCATACGTCAGTTCGAGAGGCTGCGAACGGCCCCACATCGACTCTCCACGGTCTTCGTGTACACTCTCTGCTACGGCCGCTATATTTTCTTCACTGCGTACTGGACGTGGTTTATTCGGTCGAATATTATCCAATAATATTCAGTCTCCAGATGGGATTATGTTGACCATAAGTGGAACGAATCGCACGAAACACATTCTTCACAGAACGTGAATTTTTGTTATAAAGTTGAATGATTTATAAAAGCTGTTCAGGCGGAAGTCTGTCCATGATGAAATGCCGAACAATACTGAACAAAAATAACAGCTTGATACGTCTCATGCGTGATCTGTCAACAAAAGGCTATTGAAAAAAGCACCTCTACTTGGATCACCCTTTATAATGTTCTGTTAGAAATCTTGTTAGTATTCTTATGTTATTTTTACTTTATAAAATAATATCTTTAAATCTTATTCTATCAGCAATTGAAATCTCTTATTGCCTGTCTTTCAATTCTCTCTTTTATAGTGTACCCATAGGTTTGTATACCTGTCCGGGAACTCAAATGAGGCGAAACGGATTCCGTTCTCTTACTTCACTTACATTTTTTCCTGACACGTTCCCTTACCTAGTGAGATTTGATCCTACATGACGATATCGTCATCAGTGCTATCAGCCTTTAATCCATCTTTGTACCTGTGGGTGTAATTTTATTTCTTTCTCTATCTAGGTTTCATGAATTTTTTACCTTTTCTTACCCTCTTAACAGTTAAATTATGTTTCTTTAATGTATTGCTGTCTTTAATGTAATATTGCTATATGCAACTGCAACCGCCGTTGAGCTCTACACTCGTTTTCATCAGGCCTAGTTCCAAGTCAATGTAATTAATTATCTGGATAATGTTTTGGGCTTTGTTTTAGAGTCGCAAAAAGAGACTCGAGACCGTCTCATAAAGTTTTTGTGAACCAATTTGGTTTAAAATCATGTTACAAACCTAATTTAGTTCACACAATGGCCTTAGAATTCGTCAGATGCATATCCAATAGACCATTTTGACAGCCCTTGGCCGGATAAAATCCTGGCCAACTCCGATGCGTAGAACCGGCTGTCGTGAGAATGGTGTTCTCGTAATCCAATCACCACCCATTGCAGAACAAGAGATCGAGCTGCCTCGAGAGACTCGTAAACCGCTGGTACAATTAAGGTCTGGATATTGTAGTAAACTCAACTTCTACCTATACAGACTCGACCCCGACATACCCAACGAATCCCCGCACAACATTAACCACCTTTTTTCATGCTTACTCAATCCGACTCATCTAACACTCCTATCCCTCTGGACCGAACCCGTCGAAACAGCACTTGTCCTGGGTCTCCCGTTAGATGACCTCGATGACTTAGACTGGGACGATGGGCCTACCTGACCCTATGCGGGGGTAGCGAGCCGCTACGACAACAACATCCTCAACCAGATCGTAAGATTAAAAACATGTTTCAAAACCACAAACAAGTAACAGAGGCCGAGTTAAGGTGTATTCGAACATATTGTCATTAGGTTCAATTTGCTGAAAGTATAGAAAACATGATGGAATTGTAATCTTGTTTAAGTCTAGCATCGGTTTTATCAAAATATTTAAATTTTTATTCACGTCAATCGTTACACGAACAGACAGATATACATGACGTAAGTCAACTGATCTGATCATTTCAATTCGTCGTATTATATTATTCAAGTTCATGGTTTCTCTGAATTTCTAAGGCTAAAGGTTTGAAGTACCTTTCGCGTGCGTATTGTTTTTTATTTTAGCTATACAGAAGTAAATATTAAATATTGTATCGCAAAACTAATACACTATTAACACGGATGCATGTATTTTATTATTATCTGAATGTATGGTTTTGATAAATATTGACATACATATTCGCAAAATAAGATACTTTTTCGCAGCTGTTATAATCATAAAAACAAATTAAATATTAAAATTTTATTGTACAAGAATTGTTTAAATAAGTACATATTGAAGCAGTAAACAAGTGTGACATAAAACAATTTTTTTCGATTGCATAGTCTGTATTGTAGCACGTACTGTACATTGTTGTCTATGTTATATGTGCAAAATAGAAGAACTCGGCTTTTATATGAATTTTTTTTTATAGTAATTAGAAAAAAAAGAAGCGAAATATTGTAGAGTTTTTTTCCCTGACGTAAACAACGTTTTGTGTTGTTATGTGAATATTTTTTATTTAGTTTGTCTGTTTAACAAAACTTTTTTTTTGATGAAAATTAATTTGAATGTGCCCATTATTATCTATAACTTTTTGTCGTTTTTCGAGTAGTTTCAGAACTCCATCAATGTAGGACTCGGCGAAGAACTTGGTCGAATGATTTTTAACGGCTCCTTGGTCGACCATTATAAAAGTTCCGTAAATTTTTGCCTGGCGTTGTGAGGACTAAAAACAACACATTTTCTTTTCGTCTGAGCGCTGATGGCTAAAATTCTTAATTGTTGTTAGTAGACAGACTAAGAATTGATCGTTTCGCTAGGTTATAACAGCTCATAATATGACATTTCCTTCTAATCTCAAAACAAACCGCATCACCTTATTTCCCGTTAAATTAGGCTTTCAAGACGTTTGTAGAGGGTCACACTGGTCTCTAATCGTGACTTTTTTCGTTTCTTATCGCCTGGGGCCACAGAGCTCACGTTCATAATTTCACGGCAACGGTCTTAATTTACGCTTCAGAATAATAATGGAATGACCAGTTGCATTATACAGTTTAAACGCATTTTTATTTATTCTGCTAACACCTCCTCTGTAGCTGCCTTTCAAGGGCGAAGAATGGGACACATACTTTTTTTTGAACATTTACTTAATTATTTAGTAGAATTCCGATAGGTTTTGACGGGTTCACATTTTGCTGTTTTTTTTTATTAGGATGGTGTATGAGTTTTTCTTAAACCAACGATTTAATTAAGAAAGTTGGTGCGCTAAGATTTTTTTGGAACAATGTGATGTATTTCATTTTCCTTTTTTTTTTTTTTTTTTTTTTTTGAAAATTCGGCTTAAAATGTTTTGCGGCGAGAAACTTTTTTTATTACATACACATTATCAAATTTTTTTGCGGTCGAAATTTTATTTGCGTGAAAAATTAAAAAGGTAATATATGCGGAAAAGAAGCGTTCCAACAGGTTTTTAAATTCGGCTTATCAAATTTTGTGGACAGCATAAATGCTTCGAAGAAGAAAATAGTATATGAGAATCTTAATGGTTAGAGAAACAAAAACAGTGTATGTAATATTCAGCAGACAAAAGACAGTCGGGTTACAGCCTTATTGCTTAGCGGTACATACTACCCTGCGGAAGTTCGTGGATTGGAGTCCTAGCCCGACCAACTTACCAAAATACGGAAAATTAAGTTAACTTTTCTAATTTCGATCGCCCCTAGGCTGATAATGCCAACTTCTCCGACTCATAAAAATTTAACGAAGGCGAGTTAGAATAAACTGTAGGTCCCTACTTTTGTTGGAAAAACACCAAGACGCACACCACAAAACATTGCAGCGGTTATAAAGCGCCAATTATACATACGTATATATATCTATACAATTTTTTATTCTTCAATCTTACCGCGAAGTCCCATTAAACAGTGATCCGGCTATAGCTTTGGGTGATATGGCTTTTCAATAAATATCAGCTTCAGCATGGGTGTCGCCGTGGACAAAGGTATACCCGCAATGACAGCTTGGCTGTCACGGTATATAGTGATTGATTGCAATAAGGTCTACTTGGTAGACGTTGAAGTATTCTGGTAGCCTCAAATTCAAATTAATTGACAGCGTTTGGTGAATGAATTCCACAGCGTATTCTTTCAATGAGTTTTGAGCCATCCGTAAAGATCTTCCTAATACAGAGCGCTTGTTTCTCCCCATGCATTCCTGACTGGGATTCTTGTGATGTAGAGATTGTCAAAGCAGAAGAAATTATGAGAAAGACAATATTTGGGCGTGCCCTATAGTGCCATTCCTCAAGGCTGAGTTGTGTTCAATCTCATACCGTTGCGGCTAGCTTGAAGACTGCTGCATAGATCCAGTGGAAAAAATTTAAAAGAATTTCCACGGTTTTGTAAGAATACTATGGTCATGATGTTTATTCCTTACTGCTTCGTACTCCTTCAACTGTATGATGTACACATATGCATATGTACATAGACAGGTGTATCATATATACATAAATGTACATATGTATTCATAGTATGAATGTGGCCATTTATACCTAGCCATACAACACATATAATTGTATTTATGCAATGAACTGTGAATTATGGCCCAGTTATGCAGACTTAGAAAACTTACACTTGACTTAAGTGTTGTCACTTATGTAGCTGTTCGATTCAATGAACTTTGCGCATAAGTGTTTAGACAATAATAAGTTGGCAAACATATTGCAGAGACTGTAAATAATGATGATCTATATATTCATTAATTAAAAAAATCATATCTGAAGTTATTTATCATTTCATGATTTTTATAAATTCAATCAGTTCAAAAAAAAATTTTTTTCGTTCAAAATAGCGCTTAACCTTGGATAACATCTTTTTTAACCATTCACTTAGTAAAGTCATATATGAATTTTCCAGAAAATTTCCGTGAAAAAAGACAATCCTAGTAGTTTAAGAACTTTTTTTTTTTTGTAATTGTGGAAGAGTGTTTATTTAATTTGAGCTATGAGCAATCAGGAGTGTGTTTATGTTTTGAAAAACAAAAAAACATGAATTACAATGTCCTTCATTGAGTCCGCGAACAAAATTTAAAAAAAAGTTTTGAAAAATTGTTGCCTAATTTTTCTGTAGGAATTTTATTCAATTTGAAAGGTTCTTTATCAAAATTGTATGCTTTTTCATTGAAACAATAGAAATTACACTAAATTATTGCATTAGAAACAAGAATGAACGGCTGTCTTCTGCCATGCCGAAGTCTTAATACCTTTCATGAATATATCAAATTTATTGCAAATTCCAAAATTCGGTTTTGATAATTTTCAGTGTCTCGATATACTTGAAATTTCGTCTGTAGAATACCAAATTTCATGCTCCTGAATCCTTTTTTGACCCAAAACCTCATATCTGAACCAATCGGTTGTAGGAGGGATATATGATATAGTAATTTTCACCACCAATATGCAATCTATAATTCCACGCTCCTAGATGCCTTTTAGCGGTTTTTTTTACCCAAAACCTCATATCTGAACCAATCGGTTGTATTGGGGCTGTATGATATAGTACTCCGATTTCGATGATTTTCATCACCAATATGGAATTCATAATATGTGTGCATTATACCAAATTTCACATCTTCCTACCAGAGATCTGCACGCACGCTATTCACAGCCATTCATACAATTTTGAATATCAATTCGTAGCATAGGGCTGAATGTCACGGCTACCCTGCAACCAACGCGAGTACTTCATGCATGCGCGAAATATATACTCCATGCGGACAATGGAGTAATCCAAAACCTACCACAATCCATACAAAAAATATGGTTCAATTAACATTGTGATGTCCCAGGGCTGAACCATGTAATCCATCTCTGCATAACAAGCGAATACTCCATGGAGTACCTCCAGGGGGTTATATTTTGGAGTATATGCGAAAAATTACATTTGAACATACTCTTTAGTTTCGAATACAATCTGCTTTGGTGAAAACTATTAACACATATTATTTATCGTGTAAACATTATTGTTAATAAATATATAATATCTATTAGTTTGCGTACTTGTTCTACGTATTTTCGTTGAAATAATAATAAATTCGACACGCCTTTTCCGTACCAGTAGAGCTCAATAGCGAAACGAAACTGACTCAGAGGAGTATATTTGGACCATATGGTCCATTGGAGCACCTACAAATATACTGTGAATTATTGGACCAACTCATTTTTTTACACGAACTTAGTGCGGCACGACCATTCTTCGTGTTGTACCGATCGCAATCACTACACGAAGTTACAATTTCGCAATAAGTTCTATACTCGTATAACGAAAATGTGAAAAAAGAAACTTAGTTTCGTTTCGCTGTTGAGCTCTGCTGGTACACAAAAGACGTTCCGAATTTATTATTATTTCAATGCAAATACGTAGAACAAGTACGCAAACTAATAGATATTATATATAGTTATTAACAATAAATTATTAATATTAATATCAATTTATATGTACATATATTATTTACTAACTTTTCACCAAAGCAGATTGTATTCGAAACTAAAGAGTATGTTGTGGCAGGTTTTGGATTCCTCTATTGTTCGCGTGCAGTATATATTTCACGTGTGCAAGGAGTACTCGCCTTGTTTGTAGGGTACTATCCACCCATACGCACAACCATGTTGGGTATGAATGCGACACCAACGTCAAACTCAAAAATACACGTCATTGGCCGTCCATTTTTCGGAGTTGTATTATATAATATATTCACAAACAATTTTGGATATTAACGCCCATTTGAATGTATCCAACATCAGCCGCTGTATGGTAATACAGTGCAGCGAACATACACATACATAACTTCCTAGTTTTCAAATCGTGAAAAGTTTTCGTCGGCTTTACACTTCGGGTAGAAAACCGTCGAAATAGTTGAGCATGAGTGTGAACAGCTTCTTACGCTTCAACGTTGAATATGAGGTTCGACTGCTTGTGTATGAATATGAATTGACACGAATACAAATATTTTGTTGATATCAATCAGCACTATCTATTTTTTCTGTATTCATTGCAGATCTCTGCTTCCTACCAAGTTTGGTTGAAATATCTCTAAAATTGAGGGAGTAGTTTGTGTTCAAACAGACAGACGGACAGACAGACAGACGCATATGGCTAAATCAACTCAGCTCGTCATTCTGATATGATCAGTATAAATTTCGTTAGGTTTATCTCTTCTGCTTCTGGCACTTAGGCACTTCTGACCAAAATCAGTATACCATTTCATGTACATGAAATGTATAAAAAATAACCAGAAAAACATACTCAATGTAGAGTTTAATGAGCCTTTTGTGGTTGGAAAACCATTCTTTTGAAAGTAATATAAGTTCGAAAATATTTTAATATGCTGATCTGATTCATTTTATGTTCATCTGTATTTAAATTCTCATAGTAATGTTTTTCCTATTACGTTTTTTTTACTTTCCTAGGTAATTAGCAGCTTATCAAGTTAGGTAGCGTCGACTTAGCAAAGCCATTTGGAGTATTCTACCCCGTTAAGGAAATGGAATATTGTACATCAGCGACATAGGTGTAAATGCTAATTAATAAACGGAAAAAAAGCTTTGGAAGCCCATAATTATTTGGAAGAAATACGCAATGTAACCGCAACTACTCACCGATTAAAAATCCGACATCGCATTTAAAAGAAGTGAAGAAACCAATGAAAATTAAGATTCGCATAACTAACTAACCTAATTGAAATTCATCATAAAGCAACAACATTCCGGCAAGCTAATTTTAAATTCAATACCAAAACTCAGGATCTGGAAATAAGAGAATCAAAAACACACCACAGAATCATAGACTTATGCACCAACCACATCAGATACAAAAAAACAAAACAAAAAGAAATCGAAATAACAACCCAGTACTTCACAATGTATGCAAGAGAACAACAAAATCTCGCTGAAATTAAAATAAAATATAAATCATTTATGTTAAAAGCGATTTAAATGACGAAAGTGTTCATCTTGAAGCAGCTGATTGAATCAAGAGAATCAACGATATTCCGCCACACATTAAATGTGGTAAATCCAAAAAACGTACCAAATTTATTGGGACAGTTAATGAATAGCGCAGCTATGGGCAGCATGCACAATATAAGATTTGTTCGTTTCCTGGTTGTTGTAAGCCTGGTTATCCTGTCCATTTTTATATACGCAACATATTCATCAAATGCGACACTCACACCATCACCGTCGCACTCCATGCGTGCCAGTGCCGACATTGACGGTGCCACTGCGTTACAGTATCAGCAGCTAATTGTAGATAATAAAAGTAGATTTAATAGTGATTCTGTTGCCGCTTTTGCCTATGGCAACGGCATTGACAACAGCGCCATTGAAGGTAGTAATCGCTTAGAGGCGTCACAAAGTGGCGATTCGACGCTTCTGAAGCTAAATAAGAAAGCTGCTGCTGCGTCTGGAGCAAGTACAGGCGCGAGCACTGGCACGGGTAAGGCGCAATCATCAAGCGCGTCCAAGAAGCAACATCAACATCGTGAACCAACGATTGATGTGGATGTAGTCAACGATGTGGCGCCCGACGATGATGAGATGGAACGTTTTGGCAATGAATTGCTGGAGGAGACGGATGCGCAGAATATTGACAATGCTCTGGGTAAGTTCAAATATTCTATAACATACATATGTACATAGCATAAATAGGCGCCAGCATCCTTAGTAAATATTTGGATTAAGAGTTGCTATTGTTTTGGACTTCCTCTCAGTGTTATATGTTAGGTAACCAGAATTAGGCGCGGGCAAATTTATTCGATATAGTTGAATCATCTAAGGTGAGGTCCAAGAAATGAGATGTTTCGTCGGGTTCGGGCAAGAAATTGGGGAGTGTTAGATGAGTAGGTTTTGTGATGCAAAAAAGTGGTTGGTATTTTACGGAAAATCATAGCATCCAGGACATTTGTATGTTGGATATGACGGCGTTGGGTCAGTCCTTAATTGTGCTAGTAATACTCGGGTCTCACGAGGCAGCTTAGGCCATGGGTGATGGTGACGCCATTCAAATGTAGAGAGTTAATGAAGAGGCTCTCTATGTATGCTGTTTAAAGCCTGTCTGTGGCACATTTTGTTGCTCGCTAACCCCGCCTAGGATCATGTAGTCTAGTCTTAGTCATCAAGGTCATCTAACGAGAGGCCCACGAAACGTGCTGTTTCGGCGGGTTCGGACCAAAGGGAGAGGGGTGTTAGATCCAATACAATTGTTCTGCAATGGGTGGCGATTGGATTCCGAAAACCATCCTCAGGGAGAAAGTTGTAAACGAACTCTCGGTGTATGGTGTTGAAAACTTCGTATCGGTAGTCGACTCTCACGATATCCGGTTCTACGTACCGCATTTTATCCGTCTAAGAGCTGTCGCCCTTTCGGCGACCTAACTCCGTTTAGTTTAATGGTACAGTTCTTTATGTCAAATACTTCCCTCCTGATATACCTTGGGGTAGTAAAGCTTCTGAGAGGTGTCTGCAAGGGTATTCCTTGAGGTAGTTTCCTAGATGATACTGTCTGCACAGCATAATATTATGCTTCCTAACTGGGAGCTTACCAGTCTCCCACGACTGTCGATTGAAAAATATAGTGAACCTTTCCACCTAATCCTTCCAACGGTCTGAAGGTCTTCCTATTCCTACGCAGAACGGTATGAACCAGCCAGTGTAACCGCTATCTCTTAATTCGCTGAAGAAAGCGGATCAAGTCATCGTCCACGTTTCGCACCATATAGCAGGACGGGTATATGGGCAATTGTAGAGTTTGATTTTTGTTCGTTGAGAGAGGACCTTGCTTTTTAACTGCGTTCTCAGTCCAAAGTAGCTCCTGTTAAGAGTAATTCTGCGTTGGATTTCAAGGCTTACATTGTTGCTGGTGTTAATGGTGGTTCCTTGGTGGACAAAATTGTTCACCATGCCGAAGTTTTTATTGTCTATCAGCCATATACGTTTTGCAGAGTTACCAAATTCGGACAAGCGTAGAGGCTACTTTTCGTGCTACCGAAGGTAGCTTTAAAATCGAGGAAGACGTGGAGCGAATATTTAGCGACTCTTGAATACTTGGTCAGTTGTAGATTTTCCAGGTCTAAAAGTCATACTGATAAGGTAATCATTTCCCTGACCTTTAGTATTTCGCACATAGAACCTTTTAATCGATATTGAGGTGGTTTATGCCAGAATAATGGGCACAATTTATGGGGTCCATCTTTTCATGGATTGAGAAAAGCATACTTAGGTTCTAATCGTCGAGTATGGACGTTGCCTGTTTTTGCTTTTTTGCTCTGTGACTTTTTCGGCGACCTAAAAGCTTTCAAATATGGAGAATATGTGTCCATTCGAAAAACATGATACAGCCACATAGGCTGCTGGCTTTAGTTCGTTCGCTTTATCATTCCCCTAAAAGTATTTACATCCAAACCCGGAAGCTTTCAATGATATCGTTGTAGTGATCCCTCAATTTAATCGTGTAAGTTATTCGGGGATATCAAATTCATGCAGATTAATTTAAATTTAGCGCTAGCTCGTACCGTCAAAGTTGGCGATAAAGCCAACGAATATGTGCTATGTCTGGAATTTTTTTTTTTTTGATTATTTTCCAAAAATTACCTTATGATGAATATTCCTATCAGGTCGTTGCGGGAGGGTACGCTGTACTACGAGCCGGTTTATAGAAACATTCGCTGTACTTTTAGATTACAAACGTGAAAAACTCACTGTAGTAAGTACTGACTATGGGCAGCCCCTTAATATGGGTAGAGTACATAATAAGAGTACATAATTGCAAATAAGCAAATTTTAATAGCTCAGCTGAACAGCTACAGTTCAGAGTGTTGATTCAGCTTCCTCTTCTCATTTTTTCTCAATGGCTCATACTTTGCATGTTTCGGGAAGTATTCATCGAAACAGTATGTTTCAGTCGTTCACATTTGCTTGTGTTGCAATAGACAGGCGAAGTTGAACAGATCAAGCCGACTCGTCATATTAATCATTTCAGTATAAATTTTGGGAGGTCTTTTTCTAGTAAAAACAAGGTCTAGACCTCTGGGTTAATACTTTTAATATTCAGAAAGCGTTGAAACCTGTACAATATTTTACCAAGAGGAGATTTACTTTAAATCTTGCAAATTGCGGTTATACAAAAAATGCACACTTAAGGCGATAAAACCGGTGCAATTCTTCAAAAAAAAACTTCAAAAAAATCCACAAAATGGTTTTGAATGACTGTAAATTGAAATTGAATGAAATAGCAGACACTATAAAGATATTAACTGAACGTGTACATCGTATCATTCACGAATATTTGGGTATGAGAAAGCTCTGTACAAAGCGGGTGCCGCGCGAGCTCACTTTTGACCAAAAACAACGTCGAGTTGATGATTCGGGGCAGTGTTTGGGATGTTCAAGCGTAATAAGCCCGAGTTTTTGGGTCGATATGAGGCAATGGAAGAAACATGACTCCATCATTTCACTCCAAAGTCCAATCAAGAGTCATCCAAGTGAACAGTGGAAAAACGCAAAAATCGGCTGTCAAGTTTATGGCGTTTTTATTTTGACCATCAACAGCGACTATTACATAGCATTATTGGACCATTTGAAGAACGAAATCGACGAAAAATGGCCATGAAGAAAAAGAAAGTGTTGTTTCACCAAGACAATGCACTGTGTCACAAGTCAGTGAAATCGATGCCAAAATTCCATAATAGTGCTTCGAATTGCTTCCGCATCTACCATATTCTCCAGTTCTTGTCACCAACTACTAATTCCTGTTCTCAGATCTTAAAAGAATGCTCGCTGGGAATAAATTTTTATCGATTGAAGAGGTGCTCGCCGAAACTGAGGCCTATTTTGAAGCTAATCGTACTACAAAAATGGTATCGAAAAGCTGGAGGGTCGCTATAATCAGTGTACCACCCTTGATGGGAACTATGTTGAATAAAAAAATGAATTTTACCAAAAAAAAATTTATTTTACTATGGTAGGCCGGGGACTTTTCAGCTGACCTGTTATGTTCTCTTATTAATGCTGTCATGTCATTATGTACACATCACACGTTAATTATTTTAATAATTTTTTTTTTTTTTTCATTTCAGTAGCTGGCAGTATAATATTTCCGAATATCTCTAGTGCTCAGCAAAATAATGCTGGCGTTGCGCAAGAACAATCAAAATCACAGTCACAGGGGCAGCTAGACCAAATGAAACAAAATAACGGAAAATCAAGTGATAACTTAAACAATCTAAATAAAATACTGGATTCAGAAGTTATGATACCAACATCGAATTTGCAAAAATTCATCGAAAATGCCGACAAGATATTAAAAAATATCACAGCATCTCCGACGGCGAATGAGAAGTGTAAGTTAATTGTTTATACTATAAATTAATTATACATACATATATATTTGTTAATTAAATGCATTAATTTTACAGCACCAACAAAGGATGCAAATGGTAGCAAGCAGTTAGCTGAGAATAATGCCAACTCCAAGGCTGCCAAATTGGATGACAATGATATTGGTGATGATGATGTAAACAATGATATTGCACTGCCACCGTCCGTTGTAATGACAATTAAACGTCATGGTGGTGCTATACAAGAGCAAAAACCACGAAATGAAAAACCCCCTGCGCCCAAAGCAAATGTGGAAAAACCGAAAACCCAACCGAAAGTATCACCCAAAGCAAACAATTCTCTACCGCCCAAAAATTCTGACCATACCAAAGGTATAGCCACTAGTGAAATCTATGAATCCGGACATTTGAATGAGGAAATCAACTTTGCCAAGATTTGTCCAAATGAAGGTGAAGATTTAAAATTAATTATACTCATCTCGTCAGCATTAAATCACGCTGAGGCGCGCCTCTCTATACGACAGACGTGGGCACATTACGGTACGCGACGTGATGTTTCCATTGCATTTGTACTGGGTCGCACCACGAACGAAAGCGTTAGCAAGGAATTGAGTATTGAGAATTTCATTTATGGTGATATGATACGTGGCAATTTCATTGATTCATATACCAATTTAACGCTGAAAACAATTTCCACATTAGAATGGGTGGATCTACACTGTCAGAAAGCCAAATATATTTTAAAAACAGATGATGATATGTTCATCAATGTGCCGAAACTTTTACAATTCATAGATGGTCATAGCAAGGAGAAGCGCGTCATATACGGACGCTTGGCTAAGCAATGGAAACCCATACGCAATAAAAAGTCCAAGTATTACGTTTCAACCGATCAATTTAGTCAACCAGTTTTTCCACCATTCACCACCGGTCCAGCTTATCTCATCACAAGCGATGCAATACACATGCTCTATGAACGATCTCTTAATCAGGTATGTGCAAATACATAGATGTAAAGTGTATACAATTCTAATAAAAAATTTAATTACATTAGGTATACCTGAAACTGGAGGATGTGTTCACAACAGGAATTGTGGCGCAACAACTTGGCATCAAGCGTGTACATGCCAACGAGTTCCTTAATCGGCGTATTGCATTTAATCCATGCAATATACGCAAACTAATCAGTGTGCATATGGTCAAGTCGAATGAACAATTTGATCTGTGGAAGAAATTACTGGATAAGAGTACCAAGTGTAAATAGTATTTTAGGTTTATACATTAAAGTCAAAGATTGAATTGTAGTAATTTGTAATAGTATTAAATTAAGCATAAAAAGAAGAAAAGACCCTAGAATATTTTTAAATTAAATATCGAACGCTTTTTATTTATATGCAACATAAATGTATGAAAAAATATATATATTAAAAATAAAAATACAAAACACCATTCATACACACATAACATATATCTGTATCGAGAAATATTTACTTTAGAAGTACATGTATACTTTAGTTTATACACACTACCACTAAAATGAAAGATGATACTTAGTACATTAAAATTACTTATACAATACATAAATACTTAAATGTATTTGTTTTCTAGACTTAACCAATATACTCGTAAATGCATTATAAATGCCATCAAAAAATAATATTTATAAATCTATGTTTGAAGAGAAATGTGATGTGTTAATATACAAATGTATGCTCGTACATAAATATATACATATAGAGAATATAGTAAAGAATAGTGTACGTAAAAACGAATTTTTGAAAGAAATAAAATCACTAGCATTATTACGTGCAACACTGCATTCGATTACATTTGATTTAAAAAAAAATGGAGAGTGGTTTCTAAAGCAATCTTCACTGTTATATGACCGCTTCGAAATTGAGCTATCTTTAGATATAAAAAAACAGCAACATATCAATCAATTTAGAAAAATTGGGTATATTTAGAAATCTTCTGAATCGATGATTAAAATATAAAAAAAAATCCATACAAAATATTTGATTTTTCCAATTAAGCAAATGCTACAACAAAACATCAATCTGTATTAAACGAAAAAAAAAATTTTTTTAAACTAATATTTTTCTGAGTGGAGCCTGAAAATGTGAACATAGAATGACTGTTTAAATCTACATTAAAAGTCAGACATTTGATATTTTGTACACGGATAAAAATGCAGTCTCGTAGAAAAATTGTTGTTTAAAAACAAAAAGAAACTCTTTTTCACTACTGTAAGCAGAACAGCCGCGATAGCTGAGGGGTTAGCGTACCGCTATTCGGAAGGCCTGGGTTCGAGCCCGGGTTCGACCTATATCCAAAATTATAGAAAATTAATTTTTCTAATTGTGGTCGCCATCGGCAGGGAATGTCAAGCCCTCCGAGCATATTCTCTTCGGCATGAAATAAAAGGCTCCTCATAAAAATCCGTTGGCCGTTTGGAGGCGGCTTAGAATAAACTGTAGGTCCCTGCATTTGTTGGTAAAAACAGCAAAACCAAAAATATGAAGAGGAGCTCGGCCAAAAATCGCTTCAGTGGTTACAAAGCGCCAAAAATATATATATATCAGCGGAATTCATGGTCTTGCATTCCATCCATAGACCATGTACAAATTGAATTATCACATTGCAACAGCTCGTTTTAGAGGTACCAGAGTGAGATCGAGGCCAGTGAGATGATATTAACAGTAGCAAGTCTTCTTCCTTGACAGGAAATTTTGTACTTTAGTCACGCGGTCAGTATTGAACTCCATGAGAGAAGGAAAGTCATCGATCTTAAGAGAAAGTTATAGACTGTACCTAAGTAGAGAGAATTGACTAAACATTCTCTACTTTCGAACGAATTGGAACGTTCCACATATGTACACAGAGTAAGCTGTGTAACAGCACTGCTCTCATACTGCAGCAATGATGGAGCCGGCTCGTGGTTGTTTAAATCTGATGTCAATTCTTTATAAAATACCTTAACAGTCAAACTGCTATAAATATATACAATAGAAGAAAACTCCTCAATATACCATTATCAGGATTTTTCGATACTGGGGCTCTCCAGATAACTGCACTGCGGCTGAGTCAGCTTGAGGAGGAATCATCTTAAATACTTCGAGCAAGGGAATGTCTACATCTACAAATTTTAAGATTGAGGTTTGAAAAAAAAAAACATCTCTTAGCACTTTAACGCGGTTGTAAATGAAAAAAGGGACATAAGCTGAAGCTTTGTCAAATAATTTTTAAAGGCCGGGCACGGATATCTGTGGACAGTGTATCGAATTCACTATTGATGCAGTAACAGTAGAGATAACCCTTAGTTAAAGCCGTTCTGTTTAATTCTATAAAATTAGTAGAAAATAGAGGATTTGTAAGCTAAAAGTTAACTGGCGCAAGAATTTGAGAGTTTATTTAATGAGAGCACCAGTAAGGCCCACTGTTGCCAATAGGTTACACACGCACATATGTAAATATATCGCAATAAGAATAAATATTCTAAGTTCTCTGTCGCAAACACCAATGCGTCATGTAATACTACCATTATATTAATTACCTTTTTCTCGTTGGTGCTATTAAATTCGCCTCCTCTGTAAGCACAAATCAGCTGTTATTGGTTCTAATTAGTTTTACTTTTCTCTTAACCCTTTTGTGATACGCTGGGAAAATACAATTCGTACACAGAACTTAATTTTCTTTGAGTAGATTTCAATATTTCGAATAAATTCAGTTGTTATCTAATTGTTACAAAAATATTTATTAATCATCTGATTAATTATATTACTTAAATTTGTCCGTAGTATATTTCATTATTTCTATTATCAGCTTCACTGTGACCACTTTACGGCTAAGCGACTTATAGTGCTATCACTCACCAACGTGTGCGTGTTGGGATACCCGAAATTCCTCTATGTCACCATACAATACTTAAAATACATTATTTGAAAAAAGAATTGTCCGAAAATAAAACATGAGTCGTTAATTTTTTTTTTTTCATTTTATGCTTTGGGAAAACTTACATCAAAAAAATAATTGATAAACTTGAAATCGGTTTACGCCAACATAGTGAAGCTTTCGTTCCTACCTTTGTTTATTGTAATCGGTTTTGGGTCTGTAGCGATGTTCGTGTATTTTTTGTCTTTTTGTTTGTGATTTCATCGAGTTAGCCTAGGGGAAGAATGATAACCATTGAAGTATTTGAAAACTTCCCGAAAATTTTAATGGTTGTGAGCTCATATATTAATTATTTTAGTGTCCAATGGAATAAAAATTAAAAGAAGTATTTATTTCTGTCAGATTTATATATATATATATATATATATATATATATATATATATCTTTTATTCTTGTGAAAAAAAAACTTAAATTAAGTAGCGCAATCATATTGCAATTTTTTATAAAAAAAAATTTTGAACTAAAAATTTTCATAACTTTATCTTCAGTTGTAATATCATTTGACATTCCTTTAAAGGTAAGCAAACGAAACACTTTAAGCAGTCTACATAAATTTGTGTATAGTTTCGATTACGTTAATTATAACTGTGACAATAACACATATAATATGGTGAATATTGATAATTTCTATCTGTTAATTTTTTGACTATTTTGAAAGGCATTATTTTTATTTTTCGAATAATCAGAAGTAAATAACTCAATAATACGTTAATTCATATATAAGCGTTCATTGCGTAATAGCATTAGCAGTGTTTTCTTAAAAACGCCACAACTTTGTGTACCGCACGGCATACATGTACGTACCGTTTATACGTCTGTAAGTGTACTGACTATTATGATTTTCTTTCATGGCTCTATTTTTCAGTATTTCTTCTATTCGTTTGCGTAAAGTTCGTTTGTGGTTCGTTTTCTGCGTTTTGTGCATTCTGGACAGAAAATGTATTGGAAAGATTAATTAAAATGATTTGGATTAGTGAGAAAATGAATTAAGTAAGATTCTAATAAGCTGGTAAACATTTAAAGAGATATTCAAGCAAATAAGTGTTTATTAAACTTGGGAAAAAAAATTTACATAGTTGGTTATTTTTATAGCAGGGGCAGCAAGTGCAAAAATGGAAATGGCAAGAAAATTGGTAAGTGGCTGCTAGTGGTTCAAGCCAGTTAATACCATATGAATATTTAATACCCTATATATACGTAAAATATTTGGCAGAAAAACTATTCCGATGAGCTCAAGATGTTTTTAATAAAACGCTTTTGTCTGGCCCAACATGAGTTCAAATAATTTTTTTTCGATAATTATAAGTGCCCGTAAATTTTTATGTGCGTGTGTATTCTTTGCTTCGCTTGAAAAAGGTTTAAGAAAAACGTAGGACAGGGACACTGGTCGATATTATCAAAGACAATAATATATGTCTTTTGACGACTAAATTTTTAGGGAGAGGAGTGTTATGTGATTTTCGAAAAGTAAAATTGTTCTGAATTTTGTAATATTTATTATGAAAATTGTAATAAATTATAATCATATACACCCCCTGTGGGCACCAGCAACTGAAAATTCTGATAAGAGTGCATACGCAAGCAATTCAGATTTTCATTATCTTTCAAAAATCATTCCATCGAGTACAATTTTAAAACCATGTCTGCAAAAAGCATTGTGTAGAATATACGCATGTACGTAAGGGAAGCTCATCCAGTGAGAAAAGAAAAGGAAAAAATCGAATATTTAAAGTTTATAATATATTGATTGTGAAACACACAAAGTAAAATTCAGAGTTTGCATTATAGGCCAACATACAAATGTACGTCCCGTATACTTATATAAATAGGGTACTATGTTAAGCTTCATTTGATAGGAAATCGAGTATTAATTTTGAAAGTTTTGGTGCTCGCTGTAATGTTTTGGAATATTTTGAAATTTATGTATGTAATCATTTATTTTAGGCTAGACTAAACTATTTCGCCAGTAAAACATATACATATATGGTTATCAATCAATACATGTCAGTATTTTAGTGATAAGGCAATCATTTCGCAATTGGCGTTACATTAAATAAACATTTAAAATATTAGATAATGACAAATAAGTGTTTATTATTGTTACAAATATCAAATACAGAGTAGAAATCGAATAAATTAGCGCATAAGCGAGACTCAGCCGTTTTCTACTCTTGACTCTATGATATTTTTCTACACATGTACATAATTCAATTATCGAATCGCAATATTCTTTCCACGAACACCTCTTGTTTATTTATTTTCTCCTGTCCAGTTATGCAGTGTACAGGGGTTAAAATATACGTATGTACATATATGTACTATAAATGGCGGTGAAACAGTAACTTGAAAAATCTGGGCGAAAATTAATTGATTAATTGGATATTGGCATGCTTGAGGATTACAATTTTCTTCTGGGGAAACACTACGCAAACACTTTCATTCTTTGGATACATCTGATCTTAGTTCCCTCTTACCTATTTGTTGTTTTGAATAAATGTTTTCATTTGTGATTATGCATCAGAATCTATCACATTACATTGTATGTATGTATATATATGGTTGAGTGAATGTGTTTACTAAGTACATACGTAAATATATTTAAAGTTTAAATTTTTTTTAAGAATTTGATATATATATTTTTTCAGGTTATGTTGAAATGAATTAGGATGCAAGTAGAAAAATTATATTTATTATTCGGATATGTGGAATAATCAGTTGTAAGGAGGTTAAATGATATAGTAGTCCGACGTGAAAAGTTCCTACAAATTAATAAAACAATAAAAAAACAAACAAACATTAAGAAATTAATTTGACTTAAATAAGAAAGTACAGACAGAGCTTTTTATCACACGGTATAAATTTATAACCATCCATCGCTTCTCTCTTCTAGTACATACATACCTACTCGATGTTGATTTTCCTTAATTTTAACAAACAAATCGTATATTCTTAAATAACATATAGGTACTTACTATCATTTACGTACATATGTGCATGCATATGTACATTCGAGTACACATGTATATAACTGCATAGTTATTCATTGAGTTTTATGATTGTTTTTTTTTTCTTTCTTTCTTTTTTATACCATTCATGTACTTGAAATGGTATATTAACATTGGTGCGAAATACGTATATACATAAGTACCAGAAGGAGAAGAGATAGACTAAAATTTATACCGATATGATCAGAATGGCGAGCTGAGTTGATTTATGTCCGTCTGTCTAGGCATCTGTTTGAACACAAACTAGTACTCAATTTTGGAGATATTTCAATGGAACTGGTATGCGGGTGCACATATCTTATTTGGATTATAAATACCTCAACAAAGCATCTGCAAACATGAAACTCCGGTATTACACACACATATAACAAACTAAAACTCCGACAAAAAAGCATCTAATTTGGTGAAAATTGGTATGCTATCCACGTAAATTCAAATAAATATTGACACTGAAAATCTTCAAATTCGAATTTTGCATTCTGCCATATACTTGATAGGTTCATGAAAGGTATAAAGACTTGGCATGGCCGAAGGTAACTCTTCTTTCTTCATTTTATTTCAATTAATAATGCATATTTTCTTATGACACAACCCAGACATTGTAGATGGGTAAGGGTTGTATTATTAACCATGAAATCCGTTTGTGCTTATATTCTTAGCATGGCATGATGGTACATTAAAGTGAGTACCTTTCACTTAAATTACAAATAATGTCCAATGACATATTAATGATTTATCTGATAATTTGATTGATTTTTGTTAAAAGCATTGCCCACATAAATATGTAAAAATGAGCTTGTCCATTAATGATAAATTAGAATTACTCGAATACCTTGCCAAAGCAATAGTAATGTCAATATAGGAATAATTATTCACCGTCAATTATTCGAATTTTTGAATATTTGCTAGTTATCAATTATTTGTTCATAGTTCTCAGCAATGATTTTTTGAATAGTCAAAATTATTATTTTCTTCGAAGACATCCCTACGCCCGTCAGCGCGAAGTATCCATCTGGAAAGCAATAAGAATAATCTATTACAGAAAGCCGGTATTGGGTGTACTGATTACTGTGAAAATGAGAATAGGGGACTGAAGAAAATTGGTGTGCTAAAATATGTAGTTAATAGAGAACTGTACTTTAGAATAAAAGAGTATGATTTTTTGGTATTGCAAATTGGCAAGTTACTTCGATTTCGTTGTTACCCTTAGCCTCGTATGTATCTACTGTTTGGCTCTACCCGAATTCAGCTCATTCTTTGTTTTCATTTGAATGCCATTTGTCATGAAAATTTTTATTTGTCATTTTTGCTTAATATTCAGGGATTGGAAACGTATACACAAATGTATATTTGTACATGGTATACAATAAATGGACTTTTCATTTCTTTTACGTTTTTAGAAATTTCCCGCCGATATTTTCCATACAAGGATTGCTGCTTAAGTGTTGATATAAATAAATACTTAAAAATTCCTTTATTGCTTTGCAAATACTTGCATTGAAGAACAACAAGCTATAATTGAATGTCCTGTCGGAATTTAGAGTGTATTAATTCGATGATTTAAATGCTTAAACATATTTTGATTTTGTCTTGATGGTGAATGATACACCTTGAATACATACATATGTCAATATAACGGGTGATCCATTTCGAAGTTCCCTACTTTTTTAAAGAAAATAACACAAAATATTCAAATTTAATCGGGATAGTTTATTATCATTCGAAAGAACATTCTTTGGCATTTATTTTTTGAAGATTATCTCTTTCAAATGTTGGTCGCGGCTACGTCTCAAATAGTCCATCCTTTGAGTCTGTTGAGTCTTGGTGGCTAATCGACCGGTCCAAAACGTGAAATTATCTGTTCACCGAAGTGTTCTCTCAATAAATGCATTGATTGATGCGATGTGTGTCTCATCGGCATCATTTTTGAATAAATATGGACCGATCATTCCACCGGCCCACAAACCACACCAAACCGTTATTTTTTCTGGATGAAATGACAGCTCTTGAATCTCTTCAGGTGGTTTTTTGTCCCAAATGCGGCAATTTTGCTTGTTTACATACCCATTGAACCAGAAATGGGACTCATCGCTGAACAAAATTTGGCTCGAAAACGTTGGATCTTCTTGGAACGATGTCGCTTGGGAAGGTCGAGCGCAAGCTGTATTTTTTACGCTTTCAACTTAGTATCTCGGCTAAAAATACACCAAGTCGAACGTGAATTTTTGTAATAAAGTTGAATGATTTGTAAACGTTGTTCAGGCGTGAGTCTTTCCATGATGAAATGCCAAAAACAACAAAAATAACATAACAGCTTTACACGACTCACGCGTGATCTGTCAAAAAAGGCTATCGAAGAAAGTACCTCTACTCGGATCACACTTTAGTTTTGGTATTATGAGCAGAATTGTCCCTTTTATGATGCCAATAAGAATAGTAATAATATATGAAGTTATTATTATTAGATGTTATTATATAATATATCCAGCGTAGCCGCTATCTTTTAATTTGCTAAATTATGGCAATGGCGTCGTTCCATCTACTTCGGTATTCGCCGTTGCTAATACGTGAAGGCCCATAAATCTGCCTAGCTGCCTCAACGTATGTGTTCTACTTCTGCACCATATACTATACAAAGGCGGGTATTATGATCGATTGGTATTGAATTAATCACAAATATCATATAAAAGTGTCGAACGGAGACGAACATTAATATAACTCTTACCTGAGCAGTTTTCACATTAAAAATGTAAGACTTAAAGTTTTCACACAACACCTAAATATCACTCCTCGTATTACTAGATTTTTACCTTTAATCAGTTTACGAAGGCATAGAAATCGAAAATGTGAAAGTTTTGTTTTTCTGACTGCTGCACGCAGTGGAGGTGTGACGAAAGCAGGTGACAGCGACGAAAGCAGTAACCCCGGCACAATTAAGATCTGGATATTGTAGTAGGCTTAACTCCTACCTATCCAGACTCGACCCTGACATATCTAACACATGTCCCGCATGCAAAGAATCCCCGCACGACACTAACCACCTCTTTGCATGCCCACTTAACCCGACTCATCTAACACCCCTCTCCCTTTGGTCCGACCCCATCGAAACAGCACGTTTCCTGGGCCTCCCGTTAGATGACCTCGATGACTAAAACTAAACTTGCCTGACCCTAAACGGGACTGGGCTTGCCGCTACAACAACAACAACAACGAAAGCAGTTTTCGAAATCTGCTGATAGTTTTGGAGGTCACTCGGCTTTAACTACTATATTGTATCTTATCATTATTTTCATATTCGAATTTGGTCAAAAATAAAAGTTAAATAAAGTATACAAAAATTATTGAAAGTTGGCTGCCATTTTTATTGCTACAACCAACGCCTTTGTGTGTTTTGGGTTTAAGGTTCACCTCGTCATTTGACATTGAAAATATTGTGGTGGTGCAGTGCCACTGCCGTACCAGTCCCTTCTGCATTTCATTATTTTACAATACTCCAACATACACACACATATTCCTTTATTTCTTTCCATTATTCATTGTTTGTATTTGATCGATCTGATGTCAGTGCGTTTATAAATTAGTAACTTTGTTTTTAGATGGTAATAAATGTAAAAATTTTACTAAAATTATACTCAAAAAAAGCGCACTAGTATTTTTGCCTGCATACATATGTACATACATATATTGTGTGTAAGCAGTTGTTATTTTTAAGGTGTAGTAAGACGCGAGACTATTTTCTTTTGCAATATATACCTTGAACAGGGTTTATGTTAAATTTAATATGGAATATTTGAGTATAATTTTTCCTGACTAACTATTTTATATTGAATGAAGTGGACCTTTCCCTTGACCGACTGGCTTTTAACGTAGCAGCCGGGAATTTAGTCTTAAAATAGGATTTAGGTCTTTACATTTTTTAAAACATCCCTTATTAAGAGACTAGCTTGCCTTCGAACAGTTAGGCGGGCGGACATAGTTAATTCAACTCAATACTGAAATTCTCGTTCCTTCTCTTCTCCGTTCGATGCTAATTGGAGACACCTAGTGAAGTTAGGTTCTTTGCCATCAATATCACCATACCTGTAACCGTCGACTTCTCTCATTTTCTGTCTCCTTATCGTTTCCCTCTATTTGCGATATATGCAGTCTTTTTTCTCTCAACTGCGGTACGATAATCCTCATAATACTAGCTCTCTCAGAGAGCACGAGTGCAAGTCGTGCAGACAAAATATTTTCTGCTTTTATAGCAGCTCCTCGAATTCTAACCTTCTTGTTTTTATTGATGGGCGTTCTTAACAAAACAGAGGCGGGTGCATATATTAGCTGTCACAAGATATTGGCCCAAATCGATATTTGCACCTCGGGGAGTAAGCACATTTAGAACACTGGATACTTCTCCTTCGTCTATCACAACACGGTCAATTTGTTTACGAGTTTATCGTTTAGTAGACAGCCAAGTAGCTTGATGAATTTTCTTATGCGAATCTGATATTACAGATGACCGACAAAGCCGACCAGCCATCCCATTTGGGAATGTTTTGCCGAATATATATATTTTTTTGCCCATCTGGTGTTGCCATGCACGATTTGACATCGTGCGGGAGATGCTCGTAACTATGTACGTTTCAGGCACACATAGAAGGTTACTTTGGAAGGCGCAGTTCAACGTATGTTAAAAATCTTACAATTAGACGCTCATCCACCGTACGCACCAAATTTACGCTCCTCTTATTATTTTCTCCACGATTAAATTAAAAACTATCGCACGATAAAGATTCACTCTTGACTGAGTATTGGACGGCTCAGGGAGATCCTTCTAACCCCTCTTCAGATTGATTGTCTTATTATAATGCTTAGGGGATATCGACCGCAGCTACACCTAGCGTGTATTTTTTTGGTCTAAATGTGTTTTTTTTTGAGGTACTGACTTATGTTCCACATGTGAAACGAATCGGGCCAGCCGTCTTATGTAATGCAATGAAATTAAAAAAAAGATTAAGGTTTACCAACTTATCTTAAGTTTTGTATAATATTGGTAACACATGGATTTTTTTATTATTTGCAGGTATAATATGCCTCTGAAAAATGTCAACATAATGCCATACAAATTTTTGAAATTATATACTGAAAAATGGAAGCAATATCCAAGATTTCCCTGATATTGGTTCTATTCCTAATTTTTGCAAGTGTTTGTTTTGTTAATGTACGAGCAGTCTCGCCAGCTGCCCATACGAATGATGGTGATACATATGAAAATGCCAATGCTGGTGTTGCGGTGGAAGCTGCCACCTCCGCAGCATTAAACGCAGACGAATCATTTTTAGCAAACATCGGAGTGCGGCAGAACCAAAATGGATTATCAAACAAACAACAAACACAACAAAACAACGCCGAACATCATATCTTTCCAAAACAAAAGCAGAAGCTAAACGATTCGGTTATACCGTCACTTCCACTCATTCAACAACAACCGGCATCATGCATATCGGCCTTTCACGAGGAACCGCCGCAGCAGCGGCCACAGAAAAAACAAGACCATGAAATCAATGTACTGGGCTATAAAATTCAAATACCTTCGTTCGTAATGGATGGCATGGCTATGCCAACGGCGGCAGACGCAAATAACCCGCCAGACGCAGATAGCACATTTAGGCACAGTAATGCCGCGGATGATTTGAATGTTTTCAAGCTTTTCTGTGAGAATACAACCATCGGAAATGTCAATGCTGAGTTGCATTTAAAAATGTATATCAATTACGCTTATATAATCCTGCAACATTGCTATGCCAATGAGGAGCAGCAGTTCTTGCAATTGCAAAAGAATGAAGACGTGCGACACTTTCGTTGGGCATACAGTAATGTGCGTGATGAGCAATTGCAGGCGCTGTTTTCCAACTTCACATCCAATTTCGAGTCTTTGGAATCACTTGATTTAACTGAAAATCAAATAGAATGTACGCGCTGGGCAAGTTCTCAAGCTGTGCGGCGACTGAAAGTGTTGAAGCTAACCCGGAATGCCATAGACACACGAAACTGTGCGCTTTCCGAATTCCAACACATGAATCATTTGATTGAATTGCGTATGGATGACAATAGTATACATGTATTAAACCGACAATTCTTGGGTCACCTAAGCGAACTGAGAGGTTTAAACTTAACACGCAATCAGTTAAACGATTTGCCGCGTGACATTTTCAATGGCGCTCTGAAGCTACAGCGACTCTATTTGGCGTACAATCGTTTAGTGACATTACCGTTTCAATTGTTCCAAAGCATGCGCGAATTACAAACTCTTGATCTATCAAATAATCGGCTACTTTCATTTCCGGATAATTTTTTCGCGTTGAATGGCGAACTTCGTGAGATGTATCTGCAAAATAATGCTATGGAGACGATCGGCAAAAACACATTTCACAGTTTACCCAAATTACGATATTTGAATTTATCCAATAATAATATAAGCAGCATAGATCGCAAAGCCTTTGAGTCACTTTCGAACCTTTTTATGTTGAACATGTCGATGAATAGCATTAGTACCATTTCCTCCATACTCTTTCATCCGCTACATAATTTGCAACAGCTTGACTTGAGTCACAATAAATTCACTCAATTGCCAAATGGTGTTTTCATGTCACAGCGTGCTTTACTTGTGCTGCGCATCGACTCAACGCCGTTGCAGAAGTTTGGTAATTTTATATCGCGCAGCAGTGACTATGTCGATCCGAAAGTGTTGGCAAATTTGCGCGTTCTTTCCATGCAAGACAACAAACAACTGACACAGCTCACACGTACGCTCTTCCGAAATACACCCAACCTGCATGAGCTTCTGTTGGCCGGCAGCGGTTTGCAGAGTTTACCAACTGAAATTGGTCATCTAAGCCAATTGCAGCGTTTGAATGTACGCGACAACAAGCTGACTTACATACCGGAGAGCGTGAAAAATTTGCCGAATTTGCGTTTTATACATATACGCCACAATGACTACATATGTGATTGTCGTATGTACTGGTTGGGTCAATGGTTAAGTAATAGCAGCTCAACGCTGCGTCTTCTACGTACAAGCTTATATGCAAGTAGCGTTATGCTGGCAGATACCTCTTCCATGGACATGGGTGACGATATAGATGAACTCATTAAGTCGCTAACTTGTCACCACGGTCATCCAGGCGATATGGTGAATGTGTTGCTACATTTACATTGTTTGAAGCCGGTCATTCTGGAGTCATCCGACTCAAAAATGCACAAACTACACTCTACAGCGAAATTAGAGTGCATATTCTCCGGTAGTCCTACACCAGATGTGATTTGGGTAACGCCTAAAAATCAAGTTTTACGCCATCACGCTGATCCCGACAAGCGACCGGTCATAATCAATCATAACAACGACAAAGAGCTGGGCCACTTACCGCTGACATCGCTTTTAATGGACGATAATAACATTTTGAATATCAGTTTGCAAGCGAGTGACGATATGAATCGGGTGACTTTGATAGAGAATGGTTCACTGCTGGTGCACGATATCTCGCGCAGCGATAGCGGTCTCTACACCTGCTATGCATACAATATTATGGGCAATGCATCTTCGTATATGAGGTAAGATTATTTGGAATTTATGATCTCAGTTAAACATTGCATTTCTTGAAGCGAGTTGATACGGAATATATTGTAGTAAACTTGTTAATGTTTGTAGTAGTAAAACGGAGGTTAGAGAAAAAACGTTTTAGAAAGGAAGACTTTTTTTTAGAAAAAATTTAGGTTATATAAAGATATAGTGTGCTACAAGCGGAGGATCTAGGGTCAAGCCGTGACTGCCTACGCTGAGGCGACCCCGGAGATCACCTAGTTGGGAAACTTATTTTGGAGATTAAGTAATTGGTTAACCGATATACGAATAAGTGGAACAAGTGGGAGCTCCATTTAAGGTCCAGCAAGCTCTCCTATATCGCAATGTTGAAACCGAGTAGAGTGTACCCACTAATAAAACCGATAGTTTTTAGATAGATAGGGCCGATAGCCCTCATTTCCACCAGTAGCAAAGGTACTCGAGTCATTACTACTGCCGTCTTCTACTCACTGTTTGAGCCCAGCAGCACATCAGCATGACTTTCGCAAAGGGCACACCACCACTCATTATACTTAATGCCATAAACACTCAGATAATCCATGACTTTAATAAAAATTGACACAACGCGCGAACTTTCCTTGTAGCATTGGATCTGTTGTTGTTGTTGTAACCGCAGGAATGTTCCCCAAACTGTGTTTCGAAGAATATTGCTGGAGTGACAGTCCAAGGTCGGACAAAAATCCGGATCGTTTCGGTATAAAGGCCCGACTGTTGCGGGTACTATTAGATTTTAATCGCCTCTTGCGACATGCATGCCTTACCACGGTTAAATTCTCGAACTCCTAACCCGCTGGTAGTAGCGTTGGATCTGTCAAAAGCCTCTGACATGGTTAATGCTCCAATCGGACATTGGGATGGACCATGAAATACCTTTCGATGTCAAAACTCAAAACGCCAGCATCTTACCTGAAGCCGAACTTCCACCTAGACACCTTCAAACGAGAGTACTCGACCTATAGTACAACATTCTCATCATCATCAAACAAACCAGCTGGTCAGAACGACATAAAGATATGTACTAAACACCCTACACAATGAGCTTGTCAACACCTTTATGCTCTCTCATAGATGAGTAGTTATACTATAGGCAATTGACAATCATATCCGAATGTATTTTGTATTTGTATGGATTTTGTGAAGTTTTTTTTTTTAGTTTTGCTGTGATTCTTTAAAGGTATGTGCCATTAATAAACACATAGCTTTCAATACGTAACAATTAATTCAGTCTTTACCACTTCATTTATTAATTAATAATAATATTACAGAATTTACATTGATCCCATCGTCTTCTATCGTGTTAAAATCGAGAGTCTTTTATCGGGTACCGCTGCGGCTACAGCCTTTCTAATGCTAACGTTGATCGTACAAGGACTGCGCTCGCTATGCGCGAAGTAAGTATAAAAAAGTAATTAAATTAGCAAGTGAATTAAATTTAATTTCTCTCTTTTTACTTCCCAACAAAATGTACTGCAGATGTGGCATATTTGATAGGTTTTACTGCTGTGGACGTAGCAAACAATCGCCAAGGGCACGCCAAGTATATGCCATGCTCGACAGCATTGAATGCTATAAAAGTCAACAATTGGAACGACTACGCGAGAATTATGCACAACAAGTAAGTAAATATATTAAAATATTTCGAAATTTTTAATTAATCTATTACACTATATTCTCCCATCAAATTAAGGTGCATCGCATACGAGAAAACTGTGCACAACAAGTGGAATGGATTCAAAGCAGTTATACGTCACAGGCCAAATATTTAAAAGAATTTAGGGACATGGGTTCCACTCACCTAACATCACTAAAGGATCAATATTATGATCAGGTGAATTACATTTATTTTTTAACATATATTTTTTATATAATTTGTTGTTTTTTATACACAGGTGAAAAAGGTTCGTGATTATTCAACAGGCCAATTGAATTGGGTGCGCGAGAATTACGTCTTCCAACGTAATAAAATTCGTAAATTTAGTGCGCATCAAGTATTGCGCCTGCGTGAAGGCTATAAGTATCAACAACAAACTCTGAATAAAGTTTTAGAAAATCTTCCTAGCTTCTATTTTGAAAATTGTCGGGGTCGCTGTGAAGAGGATATAGCTGAAGGTTTGTTCTAAAGTTCATACTACATACTATCGACACCGCATACATTATTCTACTAGATAATAGTTATGAATAACAAAAATTTATATATAATTTTATTATTTAGACACTTGATTCTTCAAATATCAAAAAATATTAATTGTAGGCGTTAAGACATATCTCATACTATGTTAGTGTTCGAAAGGCCCATTTGTTTGTATGAATTAAATATTTGTTTTACAGTAAAGAAAAATCGTAGACGTGACAGCTGTTTCGGAGGTCATCATATCCCCTCATCAAATTTCTTATGACAGAACCAAACAGATAGGCCTTTCGCTAACTAACTTATAACAAAATTAATATTACAGTCTTTAAAAACTGCTAATATTTTATGTTAATTTCGTTATTATGCTTTTAGAATGTTATTAAAGAGATAATATCGCATCTATAATTTTTTCTTTATGTATGTTGCCTTTAAGGACTTAAAATATTTACTCTTTACCTAATATATTTTACCCTGAAATTTTGAATTTAATTTCTATTAAACATTATTTTACATCTAATGTTTGTGGTCTTTTGTTTGTTTAATTTAGATATTGAAGTATACTTCAAGAGCCAGTTGGGCGATCAATTTAATCCTAACTCAGTCAAGATGAAAAGTTTAAAGAGCAAATTAGCTATAATGGCTTTAAATTCCGCAAGCAAAGCATCCGTATACTATACTCCACCAGAGAGTGAGCTAAGACGCTCACAACTTCAATTACAGACAACACCTATACACATCAATTACATTAATGAGAATTTGGATCATAAAAAACTCGATTTGAATGAAACAAAATTAGGTAATGAGTTTCTCATGAATACGCCTATGATGTTTGGCAGTTGTAATGGCGGATGCGGTGGTGACGGTGATGGTTTTGGCTTGACATCACTATCAAAGGCTGAGATCACTTTAAGTCAATTGAAAATAACCGATAAGCATCCGGAGGGTGCGGGTAGCATTGAAGATAACTGTTATGCCGCCACATTGGCGGACAATTTGTTGGTACCTAAGAAAACTGCCGAAAAAAATAAGTGTATGCATAAGCGTGGTGGTTATAGATGTGAACGCAATTGTCACGTTGCATTACGCGACAAAGAGCGGTGTCATGCTAACAAGCGTACGGCTAATGTTGCCGGAGATAGTAATATCGAGTTGAATGAATTATGCGATTATAAAGACACAAACGATGTAAAGAGCTCCAAATCTTGTCCGGCCATATATAAAATTTCCAAGCAACAAGATGGCTCTACATTGCATGAATTACTCACAGATAACCAAATGGGTGATGGCAATTCGAATAGCACACGCTTAAATCTAGTCGGCGAGCCGACATGTATACTTGAAACGGAACTCTTCCACAAGGCAGGCACATCCGGTAGCGACGGTAAAAGTTTCCGAAAGCCATGTAAGGAGAAATTGAATATTATTTTAGATGAGAGTGGCAAATCGACTCTATACAATGGATCAACATCTGATGTGTGTGGAGGTGCACGAAAAAAGGATGCTAAATACTCATCATGCACCACAATGGGATCGTCACAAAGCAGCAAAAGCAGTTTGCCAGAATTTGAGACATATGCAGGCGGTGCTAGTGAAATGTGTGATAGCAAGTTCAAGGATGAGCCAGATTCCATGAATTCAGTAGCAGCTTCAACGTCAAGATCATTAGAAGCGACAAACTGTGACAACATTAGCTTCAGCGATAATTCCAATACTAGCAGCTGTAATAGCAACCAACGTAATGTAGATGTAGTAGATCTTTCTTAGAGATTCATATTTTAGCTATTAAATAATACATCAAAAGAAAATGTTAAGACAACATACTTATTTAAATCAAAAAACAAAGAAAACAAAAACGAAAATAACAGGAAATCAAGTAAAGTATTTATACATATTATGGAAGTGAAGTATAATTGTAAGATATAACTGAATGAGGGATTATATATAAATTTGTACGCTAAAGCAAAAATGTAATTTATATAATGTGTATAAGATAATATGAAATAAAAATGGAAACAAATGATTGTTGTAATGGTAGAAAAATTGAACACTGTTTCGTAAAGTCACAGCAAAAATGTTGTTATACATATTTCCGCTAAGCATAATAATATAGAAACTGATGAATTAACTTATTAATATATCAAATAACTAAAATCGAAATTAAATCTGATAAAACAGTAGCAGTGATTTCCTTTTTACATACAGAAATGCACATTTCAATATTATGCTGAAAATGAAATTTTGTGAATTTTAAAACAATACAGAACTTGTTTGTAATTGGATAAATTGATTTGAAAATCTTCAAAAGGCGTCCAATGTAAGCATATTTAATTCAATAATAATTCAATAAATGAATTAAACATTCATCAGTGCTTTATCTCAAAAATAAAAAAGAAGTATTTTTTTTCCCCAAGGACTAACTTTCTACTTTCTTCATAGCTATAGAATGTGGCACCCGATCTCGGTGATGTGTGTATTGATTTTTAGTGCCAATATCGTGATCGCTGTAGTCGAGTGGATAAGAACGTTTACTATAGAATAGAGGTTGTGGATCCAAATACCAAAAATAAAATATCTTAAGAAGTTTGAGTTCAGGAGTTTCTGCGACAGTCGGGTCTTTATACCGGAACGACCCGGATTTTTATCCGGCCAAGAACTGTCACTCCCGCAATGTTCCCCGAATCCTCATTTGAAGAATTTTCTGCGGTTACAACAACAAAAACATCTTGAAAACTTATTCTTCGGCTTGACTCATCGTCCTCGTCTTATCTAAGAGGCGCTTTATAACCGCTAATTGATTTTAGGCTGACTTAGATTAGGCTATAAATGAAGGAATCTGTATAGCATAATCCGGAAGCAACTAAAGAATATTTCAATGACTAGTCGACAAAACTCGATTATTACAGTTTCATGGCACTCTAGACCTCTTTGGAAAAATAATTGACATTTCAACAAATCTCAAAGGCAATGTATAGTTTCTAAATTTCTGGGTTATCCAAGGAAATATATTTGACTTGCTTTTCTCTGAATATGTATTTTCCAAATCGCTCTTGTTTCGATTTAATATTTCTTGTAAATAAATTTTCTTTTTGTGAGCAACGTCATTGAAGAACTCCGCCTGTTTATGTTTAAATTATATATTTAAATTAATTTCAGCAGGACGCGAGCACACAAATTTACAAAATTGTACAATACTTTTTTCTTTCACACAAGCTTTAATAAAATAGTAAATTCACTTATTAGTATTACCACGCGATTCTTCACGTTGTCGAATCCGTTGAAGTAATTCTTCCTTCCAACGTTCTTCTGGCACACTAGCGGCCCAGTCAGGTACCACAGCATTTGGTAACGTAATATTAGCCATGACATTCAATATCTACATTTTGAATTGGTTTAATTTTATATATTTTTCAATATCATGATTTCCTTTTACCTGTGTCTTTTGATTGTTATCCAATTCTAGTTGCAACTCTTTAGGACGTGGCTCACTCCAAACTTGCCTTTCGATTTCAACGTCAGCACTATCTATCTGTGGAGTAGTTTCAACCAAACCAATTTCACAAGCCAAATCTTTCTCTGGATCTAGTATTATATCGTCTGTGACTGAGTCCACCGATTCGCTATCATCAATTGCCATTTCGTAGACGTCGTCTCCTATTGGCAGCGGCTGATAGCCATTGTAAGCATCAGTGTTTATTTCATTATCGCTATCATCGCTAGCCATCGGATGGTGAACATTTGCTTGTACCGCATTCACGTCTTCCTCCCCAGGATCACCAGGCAATTCAGGAGCACCCATTTTTCTAAGTTTCCAGGCTTTGTTTATAAACTAATCAATTACTTTTTGACAGCTGCCGAAAACAATAAATGGATAGTGCTCTCTTGCTAAAAACATAGTGAAAAACAGTACTCAGACTAATCAGCTTAATTTCGTACTATGTTGAAGGAAACATTTTTTTTGTAGACTTTGTAAATATTTCATTGAAATTTTTTTCATGGAAAAATTGATAAAGAATGTATATAATCTTTCCCATCTTAAATTGACTTAGTTATTTTAAAATAAATTTTTCAACACTGAGTTATAAGAAACACAAATCGTATTATATTAGTATACTGTAGGAGCAGAAATTTGTTCTTAATTGCTTGTCTGAAAATAGTAGTAGATATACTATAGCTCTGAAGTACCAGCACTGGTGGAGAAACACATATGTATGTGAGTATGTATGGATGTGTTATATTCGTAATATGATGCTTACACGTAAGAATTATAGTTTTTTTTCACTCACATTTCTAAGCAAAATTGGATTTAATGTTATATAGTTTAAATAATATTTCTTAAAAAAACATAAAATTCATAGGTTTTTTATATGGGTCAAGTTATTATCAAGTTTCCAAAGTTTTCCAGCAGTAAGTTATTTATGGCCTAAGGCCATATTATAGAAACAGTCTCATTCCATGTTCTTTTCTAAAGATTTCAATAATATATGACCCCTTATACCAATTCAATGTATCTGACATTTCCAATTAATATACTTCACGATTCTAAACATTCTGCGACAGTTTATTTCTCGTGGATGTTATTTCTCTTATATTTTTTCCCATGCGGAAACTTTTTTTCATTAAAATTGCCAGTACGATGAAATCTTTCAAAATATTCTGATATTGGCGAGCATCCATAAATCTCGGGATCATATTTAAGGATTAGGTATTTGTTCATATAACCTACAGTGACGTTTCCATGCTATGCGAAACGTGGTTCTGTTTTTCACCACTTTACTTTTTCTAATATGGGGTTATCCATTTAGTGGTTTCGAAAGAGCAGTGCTGTATTTTGACATCTGTCAAACTTAACTGTCAAACCAAACATGTTTTGTGAATATGAAAATGAATCGCTTAACAACCCCTTCCTACAAAAGTGATGATTAAAAATTGGCCAGATCTCATTTTTAAGAGGAGATTATGGTACACATAATCTGCCATCTAATCAAGCAATTGGTAAAATTTTAAAGAAATTTAAGAGACTGGATCGGATACAGATATTGTGAGGCCTGTGCATCATCGCTTTGCTAGTTCCATCTCATGTATCTCTGCTGTAAGTGAATTTTTAGTCTTACACAACAACTGAAGCCAGCTGACCATTCATAACACCGTAGCCACGTTTATGGCTGAGATATCACCCAACATGTGCCAAAAATTGGTCGAAAATTACTTCAAACGGATCAAAGTTTGTAAATATTCACGAGGCGGTCATTTCTATGATGTAGGTCCAACTTTTATAATAAAAAAGGAATTTCATAAAATTTTTTATTTCAAATGCATTTTATTAACGTTTATTTTGGAATCCGTAAAATGGATAACCCTGTACATCCTCATTTTAAAATATTATTTTTTAAATGGGTAATACAATAAAAAATTTTCTAATTCATCATTCGCCTTAAAAAAGGAAAGTAACACTTAATAAATCATTAACGAAGTGCAATCGATTAATTTCCTTTCGCCTCCTCCTTCTTTTTACGTGGATCTAGCGAGGCATTTAAACTAAACCTCTTAGGTGGTTTATGGATGCTCCCTTGATTGATGTTAGATTCGAACACCGAAAATTCAACTGAGCATTAAAGATGCAAGGAGATAATAAAGGGTAATCTAAGTAGAGGTACTTTTTTTAATAGCCTTTTTTTGACAGATCACTCGTGAGTCGTGTCAAGCTATCATGTTTTTTTGTTAAGTATTGTTTCGCAGCCGCGATAGCCGAGTGGTTAGCATTACGTACTGTCATTCGGAATGCCTGGGTTCGAGCCCAGGTTCGAGCAGCATCCAAAATTATAGAAAATAAATTTTTCTAATTGCGTTCGCCCCTCGGCTGGGAGTGTCAAGCCCTCCGAGTGTATTTCTGGCATGAAATAAAGCTCCTCATAAAAATCCATCAGCCGTTCGGAGGCGGCTTAGAATAAACTGTAGGTCCCTCCATTTGTTGGTTAAAACATCAAGACGCAAAAACCACAAATTGGAGAAGGAGCTCGGCCGAAAATCGCTTCAGCGGTTACAAAGCGCCAAATATATACATGTATATATATTGTTTCGCATTCCATCATGAAAAGACCTACGCCTGAACAACGTTTACAAATCATTCAACTTTATTACGAAAATTCACGTTCTGTAAAAATTGTGTTTCGCGCGTTTCGCTCAACTTATGGTCAACATAATCGGTCTACTGAGCGTACTATTCGCAACACCAGCACTCATTATTGGGTAATATTCGACCGAATAGACCACGTCTAGCACGTAGTGAAGAAAATATAGCGGCCGTAGCTGAGAGTTTACACGAAGTCCGTGGAGAGTCGATTCGGTGCCGTTCGCAGTAACGTATGGAACGATTTGGCGCATTTTACGTCGAGATCTTAAATTGAAAGCATACAAAACACAGCTTGTGCAAGAAAAGAAGACGATCGACCTTCCCAAACGACATCGCTTCGCTCTATCGGTTCTTGAAAAGTTCCAAGAAAAAAAATTTGTTCAGGGATGAAGCCCATTTCTGGCTCAACGGGTCTGTAAACAAGTAAACAAGCTAAATTGCCGCATTTGGGACGAAGAGCAACCTGAAGAGATTCAAGAGCTGTCATTTCATCAAAAAAAAAAAAAAACAATGGTGGAATCATCGGTCCATATTTCTTCAATAATGATGCCGGTGGGAACGGAACCGTCAATGGCGACCGTTATCGCGCCATGATAACTGACTATATGATGCCTGAAATTGAAGCTCGTGGGTTCCGCGACATTTAGTTTCAACAAGATGGCGCCACTTCCCACACATCGCATCAATCAATGGATTTATTGAAAGAACACTTCGGTGAGTAGATAATATCACGTTTTGGGCCAGTCGATTGGTCACCAAGATGGTGTGATATCACATCGTTATACTTTTTCCTGTGGGGATATGTAAAGCCTAAAGTCTATTCGGACAATCCCACGTCAAGTCAGGCCTTGAAGCAAAACATCACGTGTGTCATTCGCCAGTTACCAGTAGAAATGCTCGAACGAATCATCGAAAATTGGACTCAGCGGATGGGCCATCTGAGACGTTTTTTTTTCTTTAAAAAAGTAGAGAATCTCGAAATGGATCACCCTTTATATACCACTTACATTTTATTGCTCATTCAACAACAATTTATTTAATTATTTTCCAAACATAAGTGTAAACGAAAAAAAAACATCAAATTGTATTGACAATATAACTACATTTACATATTAGATACATCACTTACAAGCGAGGACATACATTTTTGAATGTTATTAAAATGAAAAAAGTATCACAAAGAAATTCGCCAAATAGTGTTAAAGCAAATATCAATGAATATCCACAATCCGACACTAGTAAAAGTCAAAAGGTTATAATCCACAAGTTAGTATTCAAAGTATTAAGTTTGATATATTTACATATCTCTCTACAGGCGTTTCTTGATTACGAGCATTGATGTTCAAAACATCTCAAAAAAGAATGAAAAAATGAGAGATAATTTATTGAAAAATTACGAACGATGTGCTTATGTAGTAATAATTGAGCAGGATAATTTGGAAGTTGCGAATTGTTTCGCCGAAGAGCAAATATGCATTTTATTAAAAAGTAAAGTAAGTGAGAGTGAAAGCGAAACGGAAACGGAAGACACAGTTATAGAAGATCCCTACATAGCCAAGGGTTTCATTGATATCTTACAACTCTTCGGATGAATGTGTTTCAATACATATGGATATTTTGCTATTTTTGCACCCAAACGTGGAAGTGGTATAAACGCAGTAAAAACTCGGTGGAATATTTACACAAAAACGCATTTATTAGTTTTGAATCTATTTATAATTTAAACGAAGAATTATTAGAAATGGCGGAAAATATACGCGTGGATATGATCTTTCAATCGAAAATCTCAAATGAGGAAAATATATTTGATAAATATAGAATTTGTACATTTAGTGTTTCTCATAAAAACATAATTAAAAATAAAGGCATTCACTACTATTGGGAAAAATTACGTTGTAGACCACAAAGAAGTTCTAGGGATATTAGAACTGGCTGCACAACGAAATCACAAAATTTCTTTAAAAACCTATTTTGCACTGAAAACAGAGACTTCAAATTCAAAGAAATAAATATTTTCAATGAGTACGCGTTAACATCAAACTCAACCGAAAGATTTATACTCACTGATGAGTTGGTCAAAATACTTGAGGAAGTTCTGGCATTTGATGAACAAGGTTTAATCGTAAAAGTATACAACGTAGACGAACCCGAAAAGATTCTACTGCAAGGGGTTGTGGATACACAAATAATTCTATATCCAAATGGTGAGAACATAACATACAGCTATTTATTTATTTTTTTAGAATCTTTATCCAAATTGTTTTTTCTATTTTGTGTGATTACTTGAATCGATTATATTGTAATCACTGGACTCTTAATCGTCAGTTAATCGTTAATGCGTTTATTTAGTCTTCAATAATTACAATTCTTTAATATACCCATTGGCTTATTTTACAATTCTTTATGGCACACAATTATGCTCTGTTTCACACAGCTTATCCGTTTCTAAAACACACAGTTTACAGCAATGTTAACTCCACTGCGTTGTCTACTCGTCTCCCTTTTGTGATAGCGGCTGCCGTTATTTTTATACATGAAGATGACCCAAACATTCTGTTCACGCGCTCAAGAATAGACTGATTATTCGTTTGCCTTAACGACGGGGAATTTCCTTTACACTGTCGACCCTTTTGTTTGTCCTTGGTACAGGTAATTTGCATCATACTGCCACTGCTTTTGGAAATCACGTCACACAATATATTTCTATACATATTCTCATAAATTGTTTTTTTTTCCTGATACTTCAAGCTGAAGCGAGGAAGAGAAAAATATTATGAGGCAAAAATCAGGGGACGAATCGTATGTACACGATTCTTTTATTGCGTTCTTATGACAGTTCTTAACTAGCGTACGATCAACCATTCATTCACGGATGTATCATACCCAAAACACAAAATTACGTTCATGGAAAAGAAATTTTGGAGATTTTTTTTATTTTAGTTTTGAAGACTATTTCCGACTCAAACAAAATAAAGGATAAAATAAAATCTTCGCAGTTTTGTCACATGATGAAGTTAATACTCTTTTTTTTCGAAAATGAGTGAAATTTCCAAAGAAATACCTTACGTAATGCTTTTTGTACTACAAGCAAGAAAGAAGGGCTTTCTTCGTCCTTGCCGAAGTCCTTACCTTTCATGAACATATCAAATTTATTGCAAATTGCAAAATTCGATTTCGATGATTTCCAGTGCCAACATATTTATATTTGGCGCTTGAAACCGTTGAAGCGATTTTTGGCTGAGCTCCTCCTCCTCAAATTTTTTTGGTTTTTGTGTCTTGATGCTTTTACCAACAAATGGAGGGAGGGGATTTTTATGATGAGCTTTTATTTTATGTCAGAAATAAAATCGGAGGGCTTGACATTCCCTGCCAAAAGGCGACCGCAATTAGAAAAATTATTTTTCTATATTTTGGATGTTGCTCGAGCATGAACTCGAACCCAGGCCTTCCGAAGTGTGTAGTAGTAGTAGTAAACAATGCTAACCACTCGACTACTGTGTCAATATGAACTTGAATTTTCGTCTGTAGAAAGCCAAATTTCACGTTCCTAGATGCTTTTTTAGCGCATTTTTGACCCAAAACCTCATATTTCAGCAAATAGGTTTTATGGGGGCTATAGATATAGTATTACGATTTTCATGATTTTCGGTACCAATATTTTATTTTATTTACTTTTACTTGTGTAGGGTACCAAGTTTCACGCTCCTAGATAATTTTTTGACTGAGTTTCGACCATAGTTTCACTTCAGAAAAAATCGGTGTATGGGAGTTTTATGTTATTGTAGTTCAATTTCAATGATTTTCAGAAACAATATGCAATTTATTATGAATGTGTTGTATACCAAATTGCACGCTCGTATGTAGTTTTTTGAAAAAAAAAATTCAAATCTGAAAATGAGGTCGTATATATGCTATTGGTCTGATCTGGACGGTTCCGACAAATGATCGACAGACGGACAGAAGGACAGACAGACAGACGGACATGGCTAAATCAACTCAGTTCGTCGTTCTGATCATGTCGGTATACATTTTTGGGTCTATCTCTGTTTTATAGAAAAACACTTTCCAAATATATTTAAAATTTATTATGTAGTCACTTTAAGGTATTTGAAAAACATTTTTAGCTTTACCACTGACAAGCCGAAGCGATTGTCCTATTCGTTTTGATTAATTATATTTATATTTTGTAAAATATAGCATGCATAGGCTTTAACTTAAACCAGTTTTGGTGCACTTGGATCAAAACGGTCACACTGGATGCAAGCTGTTGAAAGATACCGGAAGCATTAGTCATTATTCACATACTGTTTTGAATCACTGCTTTACCGGCGAAGAACTTGGCTCTTGGCAGATGGAGTAAAGTCCGGCATATATGGTGGATGCATAAAAACTTCACAACCAAATTTTTGTCTGGTCTTCAAAGATATATACATATATGTGACCGGCGTTGTCATGATGAGACACAAAACATATTCTATTGAGCAATTCTGGATGTTTTTTTAAAGAGCTTGTGAAAGTTGGTTAATTGTTGACAGTAGAGCTCAGAATTGACTGTTTCGCCAGGAACCAATGGACAATTCGCTTCCAGTCCCACCATACACTCAGCATTACCTTGCCGTCAATTCAGGCTTCAAAATCGTTTGTGAAGGGTCGTGGGCCTTTGACCATGATTGTTTTAGTTTTATATTCTCGTATTTAACCCATATTTCATCGCTTATGATGAATAACTTCAGAAATGGTTCGATTTCGTCGCGTTCCACTGATTGTAATTCGCTTAATCAAATTTTATTTTATTTTTTTGACTAAATGTTTCTCATACGACATGGCGAAGTTTTTTATTTTTATGTTAAGAATTCTTAAATTTAAATCTAAGAACGGCTTGTGGTAGGAATATGCTTTAGGTTAATATTGAACGAAGTGAAAATCATGCTTGCTTTCGCTCTACAAGTTTTTTTAGTTCCGAAACATCGTCCTTTTGCTATTTTACGAATTTCACAATTTACTCAATATGGAAAGGTGTACGGCGAGTCGAAAAACATGTTCATAGATAGATGGCGTCTGATGTATAAACTACTTTTATTTTTATGTGTGTCGCCGCTATTTATTTTTAATGAGTTGCTCTAATCGCATTGTTGTATACCTACAGTTAACGCCTTCCGTTTTGCAATCGCATTAGATGAGCCTGTTACTGAAGAAAACCCGACGATAAACAAAAGGCGACTTTTGCCACATTAAATATTAGATTTTCTAAACCAATAACGGATTGTCACAGTGGGTTATCTATTATAACGAACATAACAATAACAAATAATGAAGGCAAACCTGCATACAAACCTCTAAAGAAAAGCGAGGATCGACGAAGCCTCCTTCGACGACGTGAAGATGAGAAAATTTGATCAAGAAATTAAATCAATTGCATACAATCTATTTAAAAATAACATAACGGATTATAACCAAAGTAAATCATTCGTATGCTGTGAGTTTAACATTTTGTCATGGAAAATTACAGATTTAATAACTTACGACTTCAATATACGTATACCGACGAAAAATAGTATCGAATTTACGGTAGGTTTAATAATTTTTTTTGCACAACAAATGTAAGAATTAATCATTTACAATTTTTTATATTACAGAAACTAATAACAATTGTTTATAAGCTCAGCGCGTTTATAATATTTTAAAAGTTCTAGATATCAAAGTAGAATCAATAGAACAAGACAAATCCAAAGCCGAAACAAATATTCAAGGAAGTATGAATTATATAAAGCTTCTGAATGAATCAGGGAATACAAAATTAGCTAAATATCTGATGGAAAAGGTTAGTAGTATTTAAATTCTCCTGGTTTTATTACCGATGTATATAAGTGAGAAGAGGAGAAGTGATTTATATGATGACGATCTGATCTGATCTAGTCAAGCCCTTATAGATTTTCATTTTTATTTCGTGGAGAAAGTATTTTAATTTTCAATTGCCTGCTCAGTCCAAAAAAGCAACTTAAAAGTTATGACTCAATGATGGGAAGGCGCTGACTGTATGTTCGATATAAGGAGATATTTCGCTTTGTACTCGTTCACTATCAGACCAAATTTCTTTCAGTCTGGAGATGATATTAATATCTTCGGCATATGCCAGCAACTGTATACTCCTGTGAAAGATTGCACCTTGTCTATTTAGGTCTGCAGCTCTTATTATTTACTTCAGCATTTGATGAAAGAAGTCACACGATAAAGAACCACCCTGACTGAAACCCCGTTTGACGTCGAACGGCTCGGAGAATTCCTTGCCAATTCTTATTGCGCTTCAGGTATTGTTCAGCGTCAGTTTACGCAGCCGTATAAGTTTTATTTAGATATAAAATCCAGGCATGGTGGTACATGTGCCGTAGAGTTGAAGGCAGTTTTAAAATCGGAGAAAACTGATGTGCGTTTATTTCTTATGTATCAATCTTGGAAAAATGAATGGCGAATATCTGGTTAATGGCGAATTTACTAGGATTAAAGGCACACTAATAAGGTCTAATAAGGATTTTCATCTTTCATACAATACGCTATTTATAGCTTTCCAATCGATTTTCGGTCGAGCTTCTCTTCCAATTTGTGGTTTTGAGTTTCAATGTTTTTACCAACAAATGAAGGGACCTACTGTTTATTCTAAGCCACCTCCGAACGGCTGATGGATTTTATGTGGAACTTTTATTTCGTGTCAGAAATATACTCGGAGGGCTTGACATTCCCTACCGCAAGGCGACCACATTTAGAAAAATTAATTTCTTATAATTTTTTGGTGGAAGAGGACTCGAACTCTGGTCTTCCGAACGGTGGTACGCAATGCTAATCACTCGGCTATTGCGGCTATTTGGCGATGACTGTAGGGTGCTCATCTAATGGATTGTGCAGAAACAATCAGGTTCCAAACGTCCAACTATATTCTGAATAGGAAGTACCTGTTTAGTTCTTCACCGCCAAAGCTGAGCCAGAAAACCGCTTTGTTATTCTTTAGGCGGTTTAATGCTTTAATCATCTCCTTGTGTTGGATTTTCACTTCCATTCAACAAACTAGAGAAGTGTGGGTTTCAGACCTTCTGTAGTCATCTCACCTTTTCATAGAATTTTCGTGCGTTATCCCCGTCGAATAGCTTCTTAAGCTTTTTATACACACGCATTTCTGCATTTTGGATTGCCACACCTCTCTTTTTCTGTTTGAAAATACTTCATGCTTCATTCTTTAGCTAAAGGGATCTCACTACTTGCGTTGCGATCGATTACAAAGTTGAGCTGTAGGTAGTAGCCTTTCCGACATTGCCTTTGTTTTTTTTTTTCACAATCTTTCCTTTCACTTTAAATTTTTTTAGTTCTCTCGCGATTACGCCAACAACGCGGCCTGGAACTTTTTCAAATTTCTGTGCGACATTGAGATACTTAGTTTCGATTCAGCACTTGAGTACGCCACGATAACATCGAGTGAAATTTACCACTTAGGTTACTATTATGCGTATGTACCTTGAAAATTTCTTCCCTTTTCTTGCAAAACTGTCTAAACAAAAATTATTTGTTGATATTTCTTATGACGTTATGGCGAAATTTCAGAAATTTACATCAACTATATGAAATTGAGAGAGAAAGAGCAATATTTTAACGAAGCACTGATTTATTTGCTAGAAAGGCTTAACGAATTTTCAATGAAATATCCACTCCAATTAGAACCATGGGTACTTTTACATTGCATATATAGTGTATGTGGTTATGCACCAGGCATGGAGTTCACTCGTCTGAAGTATGAAAATCTAAATAGTGAACACTTTCATGAATTTCCAAAAATACCATATAGTCGGTTCTCGATTTATAACGATGTTTTATTGAATTTAAATCCAAAAAGGGAAAGTTTTTTTTCGCCATTGTTAAACATTTGGTATGGCTAGGCATCTACAAGCTTGCCGAAATGATTTTTGATGTCATCTCAATGCCGCAGAAACATATATGTTTAGTTCCACAATACAAATTTTAACCAATGAGATAACGGAACATTTTAACATAAAGCTTTGCATTTAAGAGATATTATTTACATATTCTTACATACTCATTTCTCATAGAGAATACTTGTTACTTACATAAATGGAAATATAGAACATTACCACGGTAGAACAACTGCAGCTTCAATGCATTATCAATGAGTTTTGTTGGATAAAACAAATAAAAATCAATGCTTAAAACTTGGACTCTTGCGTTACGCTCAATGCCTTTACAACGAGCACAAATATTTAGAAGCAATAAATACATATGAGAAATATCTATTATATGGCACAGGAGCCTTTGTGGCATATTATGGATAGGGTAAAGCGATGTACAGGGTAAGTAAGTTATGCCTAATAATTATTTGAATTATTTGAAATATAAAATTATAAATATATATATATTGTTTTAGTTGAATCGCCTGATGGAATCGAAAATACATTTCGCCAGTGCCACAAAATATCCCATACATGTACCTGAAATTTGGGCCTATTTGACTTTAATTGATTTGAAATTGGGCAAAGTAAACAATGCGCTAAAACTGTGGCAATATGCAAATTTGGTAAGTGACACAAGAGCAAGTTTAAGTTTAATATTAGAAAAAATGTCGTTAATTTTTTTTATTAGATATTGGGAATTACTGAAACTATCACTTCCAATGAGTAAGATCAAGTTTTATCAATAAATACCTTAATTAATAGATCCTAAGCCAACATATCGGTCAAAAATAGAAGATCTGTTATATAGAAGGACCTATGTCTGCTATTTTTGATAGTCCTTTAGCGCCCATTTAAAGTACGGACGGTAGGTATGCGGCTTGGTTGAGTTCTTTTGATTATTGCTTTATATAACATATTCGATCTTGTGTCAATAGGAAGGCGGAAAGTAAAAATTCTCTTGTCCATATTCAATTTGTGTTCATACTAGACCAATGGAATTATAAGTATTACATTTTATTGAATTTTGTCCAAAGTTCTTAATGCGCTTTTGACATCTTCAGACTTTCACCTACAGATTTTCGAAAGAATTTAGATCTAACGATTATTCCGCTCACTCCTTCACACCGGCTTTCTCCACATAAAATCAATATTTTATCCACTTCGTAACTGGTTGGGGACACTATCTTGTTCATATACTCAGATCTGACGATTATTCCGCTCACTCCTTCACACCGGCTTTCTCCACATAAAATCAATATTTTATCCACTTCGTAACTGGTTGGGGACACTATCTTGTTCATATACTCAGATCTGACGATTATTCCGAGCACTCCTTCACACCAGCTTTCTCCTCATGAAACCAATATTTTATCCACTTCTTAACTGATTAGGGTCTTGTTCATACACACATTTAACTGACATCTCACACTTCCTCAATGATAACTGTTTGAAGAAATTGAACCATTATTCCAAGATTTTTTATATTAGACTCGAAGCATAATAAGAAAAATACTTGCAGATGAAGGTAATTTAACGGTATAGAACGAGTTCCAACTAATGATTAACTATTTTAGAAATTCCCGACGAAATTTTTGATGCTGATTCGATATTTGGAAAAAACTTCGTTCAATGTATATAAATATTACTAAGACTTTCTTTTCTTCTTTTGGTAGCACCAACATAACAGTTTTTCTGAGGAACTTCTGGAGGAATTGCAAGCACTGGATACCAATAAGTTTAATTTGTTTATTTGATTATCAATTATGTTAATATATTATTAAGAATATTCTTAATTAAATACATGTGCCTATATTTTTTGAATTCTTATATGTATATTTTCAGATATAAATATATATTTCTATGTACATATATACATAATAATAAAATAATAAAATATAATAATAATTAAGTAATAATAAAATAATATTTTATAAATAATATTTACATATATACATATGTATAAAAGTATATGTATTTATATGGGGCCATGTGTAAAAGTTCACGCAAGTGAGGAAAGCTTCTGACTGCCATTCACCTGGGAGTGGTCATAAACGATTCTTTTACACATGGTTCAAGCAGCTCACGACTTCCGGTTTTATACCAAGTATCCTCTGAGTAGCCAACAAACATCGGTTTGGAGGCGAGCTAAAGTGAGAAGGCGAATCCCCTGCTGTTGTGCGAAAGGTTTGGAACCCACCACATAAAAACTATACTAAACTGAAAAATTAACAAATGAAACGGATGAGAGATCCCTCTTTTGAAGAGAAACTGCGCAAACGTTTGAAGGATCACGATTTCTGGGTATGCACCTGGAATGTCCCGTCCCTTAATTGGGAAGGTGCCGCTGCCCAGCTGGTTGAAGTCCTCGTAAGACTAAAGGCTGACATCACCGCCGTCCAAGAAATGCGATGGTCGGGACAAGGACGGAACAAGGTGGGTCCTTGTGAAATCTACTACAGCGTCCATTTAAAGGAGCGCAAATTTTGTGTTGGATTTGTGGTGGGAGTGAGACTCCGCCGCCGAGTCCTGGCATTCACCCCGGTCTAGCCGCAATTCGTATCAAAGCGAAGTTCTTCAACAAATTATAATTTGCACCCACGCCCCGACAGAATAGAATGATTTGACCAAAGATGCTTTCTATGGGAGCCTGGAACGTACTTATGAGCGCTGCCCCGGCCACGATGTCAAAATTGTGGTAGACGATTTCAGCGCCAGTGTGAGCAAAGAAGGTATTTTTGACACAACAATCGGAAAATTCAGCCCCCACGTCGAAACATCCCCAAACGGGCTGAGGCTGATTGACTTTGCCGGGGCCCGAAATATGGTTGCCTGTAGTACCAGATTCCAGCTTACGAAAATTCATCAAGCTACATGGCTGTCGCCAGATTGTAAAACACGCAACCATGTTGTATGTTGTAATAGACGAAAGACATGTATCCAGTGTTCTAGATGTGCTTACGTTCCGAGGGCCAAATATCGACTCTGATCTTTATCTTGTAGCAGCAAAAAAAACGAACCCGCCTCAATCACAGCAGACAGCCAGCAGGTTTTCTACTCGGCTTGCACACCTGCTCTCTGAGAGCACTCGATATAAGGGAGCTGCGGAACGAAATAGCAAATTCCTGGCGTACTGCTGCTTCGGAAACAATTGGTTTTCAAGAATGCCAGAAAAACAGCTGGTATGATGAGGAATGTCGAACTGCATTGGAGAGAAAGCAGACTGCCTACCTCGCAACTTTCCGATCGACTACAACACGTTTAGGGTGGGATAGATACCGAGAGCTGAAGAGGGAAGCGGGACGCATTTGCAGACGAAAAAAGAAAGAGGCCGAAATGCGTGAGTATGAAGAGCTTGAGAAGCTGGCCGACAAGGGAAGAAGGTTTCAAGACCGAAGCAAACTCGTGTAGGGACCATGGAGGTAATCTGGTGACAGATGTCCAGAGTATATCTAGTGTATGGAGGGAACACTTCTCCAACCTGCTCAATGGCAGTGAAAGTGAAAACCAATCCAAAAACAGAGAGACCCCACAGTCTGAGCCAATTATCGTGGGATAAGTCTCCTTAATATCGCATATAAGGTCCTATCTGGCATATTGTGTGAAAGATTAAAGCCCACCGTCAACAAACTGTTCTGAACTTATCAGTGTGACTTTAGCCCTGGCAAATCCACCATTAACAAGATATTCAAAATGCGCCAAATCTTGGAGAAGACCCGAGAGAAAATAATCGATACACACCACCTTTTTATCGATTTTAAAGTTGTTCCCCACAAAACTCATACGGCTAGGTAAACTTACTCTGGATAATACCAGAAGCGCAATCATAATAGGGAAGGACCTCTCCAAGCCGTTCGATATCAAACGAGGTTTCAGACAAGGAGACTCTTTATCGTGTGATTTCTTCAATTTGATGCTGCAGAAAATAATATGAGCTGCAGAGCTAAATAGACTGGACGAAGAGGAAGACCTCCACTCCGTTGAAAGGATCAGGTGGAGTGCGACCTGGTATCACTTGGTATTTCTAATTGGCGCCAAACAGCAAAGAGAAGAAACGAGTGGCGCGTTATTGTTGACGAGGCTATAATCGCATAAGCGGTGCGTACGCAAAAGAAGAAGAAGATATGTATTTACGTCGATAGCAAAAAGTAAGTTTTTCGACTAGGAAATACCAAACTAAACCAGATCTTCAGAAACTTGATTTTTCCAGCGGAGTGGAGAGCATAATGAAGCTGACAAAAAGAAACTGAAACATATTTCTTAGATTGCTATATAATTGTGGCTTTATGACTGCTAAAATTATTCTCGGCCTAGTTCCTTCTCCAATGTATAGTGTGGGTTCTGATGATTTATCAATAAGTGAAGAAAAATATGGTTTCTAATCCGCCTGCGAACGTCTGATATATTTTAATGAGAAGCCTTTTATTTCATGTCAGAAATACCCTCTTTTTCTTTATGGAAAATTATTTTTAATCACGTATGTACATAGTAGCCATTATTATATGACTTGTTGCCTTTTTTCGGTTAGTTTCATAATTCCACAAGCTCAGAGCTTCAGTGGTTTATCTTAGCGAAAAACTTGGCTAAATGACTTTCAGTGGATCTTCGGTCTGCAAATTGTTTACCATCAAGAGTTTTTGCAAGGACTAGAACAAATGGTAGTCAGATAGTGCAAGGTCCGCGCTATATGATGGGCACAACGAAACTACCCAACTGAGTTCCGTAAATGTTTGCCTGGTAATCAAAAATGTACATGACATATGTGGTCTGTCGTTGCGATGATAAAGCACTACACATTTCCTTTTGAACATCCTTTTGTAAGCTGGTTAGAGCTCAGAGTTTTAAAGTCGTTTGTAGGGATTCACCGGCCATTGACCATGATTCCTTTTTTCTTTTATATTTTCGTATTTAAAACTTATTTCATAGCCTCTGAAATTTTAATTCATGTGGCACCCAATATAGAGAGTCTTTGAGTAGCCAGACTTTTTTGAATGATTCCAAACCATATTGTCAGTGATGCCTAATGTTTCCGCTATCTTCTGGCGGCTTGAACGCTGGTCTTGTTCCACCAGTTGCTGAATTTCATGGGCACTTTGAGTGCCTGGCCGACCAGACCAAGGTGCATCTTTGAGCAAACTACTTCTGGGTTTTTCGTTCACTTGCAGCATTCTTGCCGTGGTTTTTTTTAGAACTGCTTTTACGAAAAGTATTTCTTGAAATGTCACACGCTCGTTTAACACAATATGGTTAGTGTTGCCCGAAATAAGAGTATCAACACCACCTAGCTACAAAAGCCGTGAAGACTTTAATTATTATCCAATAATTACCTATTTTATTGAGTGAATATTTTCAAGTCAAACCTAAGGATATACAAATTCAAATGTTGTCACATATATTTATGAACCGTTATTTTTACGTGACCCTACTATTTTTCTACTGCCAATTTGAGTACTTTTCTGAACTTCAAACGTGATTGAGTAAAATGCAAGTTTGAGCACAAACAAAGTGTATTGAAGTGTATTAATACATTTCATTCAAAATCAAACAAGCTGTAAAGAATCAATCTCATTTGTCAGCGAGAAAATTTTTTTTTTTTATAAACGCACCGAAATGTCCTTATTTGAGGTAATTTTACATCTCTTTAATTCAAAATGGTTACTGAATGTATAAAAGGGATTTTCTTTATAGAAAATCATGGATTCTATCCCACAACCGCAACGAATATTTATATACATGCAGTTGAAGAAGGTAGATAATTTACCTGAAGTTAAAGGAAAATTAGAAATACATTTGAGCCAAGCGAAGAATACACTTACCAAGCTGGAGGATGCTTATCCAACGGAAAACATTATCGATTTATCGAAATTTGATGAATATAAACCGACGTTTAGCCTCATGGTCGAGCAAGATAGCATTAATGATGCGAATATTTTAAGTGATAATCCCGTTTTAATAACCCTTTGCAATAGAGTGATGGTGCGAGTGTCGCGTGAGGAAGTCGAAAAAGAAACGGCCGAACAGGAAGCTAAGGAGGAACGTAATGAAAAGGTAACGGATAAGAAGAAACAAAAGAACAAAAGTATAGTGAAGGATACAGAGGGTAATAAAAATAAAGAAAATGCTGGAGGGCGTAGAGAAAAGAAAGAGGATACAGAGAAGAATAAAAATAGAGAAAAAGGTGGAGGGCGTAGAGAAAAGAGTGTCACAAAAGCTAATGAAGGTAAGAACAAAGAACGTAAAAGGAAGAGTAGCAAAATTGTGGAGGATGATGGAGAAGAGGAAGCGGAAATTCTGGAAGAGGAAGAATCGGAGATGTACGAAGAGCATTTAATTCCCCTAGCACAAGGTCATATTGATCTATTAAAACTTTATACTAAAAAACGAGAGCTATGCACATTCTATACCATTTTATATAACATATCAATGTCGGAAAAGTCATTAGGTTCGTGCACGACGACTTGGGAAGTCTACACATTATTACCTTTACTCAAGGACATGTCTTTCCGCAACATGATATATATTTCGTTTGAGTCTATATTCAACGTGAAATCAAATCTAAGCGACTATACCGATTTGTTAGTTGCCGATTTATTTTTTGAATCAAAAATACCCAATGAAAATAATGAGCTCGAAAAAATTAAATTTTGCTCCTTTACCAATTTTAAAAGGCAACAAATAACTGCTCCTGACTTGCAACTTACTTGGGAAACTTTGAAAAGTACTGATCCACAAAATATCGATTGTATTGGTATTTGCACACGTTATTCCATTGATACTTATAATATGTTTCGTCATCTTGTATATGCGGAAAATTCAAAAATAAATATTAAATATGTCGATTTGGATGATTTTGTTGTATCAAGCAATGCAGCGCACCGTTATGCACTAAACCAAGAGTTAGTGCGTATATTGGAGGACGTGATTGCATTTGATGAGCAACAAATTCTAGTTGAATTGCATCGAGCTGATCAAGTAGATGAAATAATCGCAAAGGGTTGGTTTGATGTGTCCATCCTGCTTTATCCAGAAGGCAAGTAAAAACCAAAATAAATAATTTGAGCTTCATGTTCATTAAAAAAAAAATTTAAAAGATATTTTTCTGCAGTAACTGGTAAAAGATTTGCGGTGGAGTTGATATCAACGGAAACAAAGCCCAGATTAAGTTCAAAAAAATCATCAGCCAAATCTAGCTTAGCAAATATAATTGATGCGCCTACATTTGCAATTATTTCCATTGATTTTGCAATGCCACTAACGGAATCGTTTGTGCTTCAAAATATGGAAATTATTCCCCGTCATATCATTAAGTCAACCAAACGTGATAAAATCAGTGCCCGTATGGTGGCTAATTACAATTTTGAACAAGAAATAAAGAAAACGGTTTTTTATATTGTAAAAAATAATATAAAAAAATTAGAAGATGCTAAAACCACATTATGCTGCCACAAGGAGAATATAATGAATCATATTTTCAGACTTATCTCGAGCGATTTCAATATTAAGAAACCAACTAAAGATATCATTGAATTCCATGTAAGTTTTCTGTAAATAATATAGTAGGGAATACGTATATAAAGGGTGATCCAAGTAGATATATTTTTTTCAATAGCCTTTTTGGACAGATCGCGCGTGAGTCGTGTCAAGCTGTCATGTTATTTTTGTTCAGTATTATTTGACATCTCATCATGGAAAGATTTACGCCTGAACAAGTTCTGTAAGGAATGTGTTTCGCGCTCTTCACTCAACTTATGGTAAACATAATCGGCCTACTGAGCGTACTATTCGCAACGCTATCACCCATCTTGACGAAGATATAGCGGCCGTAACTGAGAGTGTACACGAAGACCTTGGAGAGTCGATTCGGTGCCGTTCGCAGTAACGTATGGAACGACTTGGCGCATTTTACGTCGAGATCTTGTATTGAAAGCGTACAAAATACAGCTTGTGCAAGAACTGAAGCCGCTTGACCTTCCCAAGCGATATCGCTTCCCTCTATAGGCAATTGAAAAGTTCCAAGAAGGTCCGACATTTTCGTGCCAAATTTTGTTCAGCGATGGGGCCCATTTCTGGGTATGTAAACAAGTAAACAAGCTAAATTGCCGCATTTGGGACTAAGAACAATCTGAAGAGTTTCAATAGCTGCAATTTCATCCAGAAAAAGCAACGGTTTGGTGTGGTTTGTGGGCCGGTAGAATCAGCGGTCCATATTTCTTCAAAAAAGATGCCGGTGAGAACGTAACAGTCAATGGCGAACGTTATCACGCCACTATTTGGTACCTGAAATTGAAGCACGTGATCTCCGCGACATTTGGTTTCAACAATACTGAGTCACTTCGCACACATCGCATCAATTAATGGATTTGGTGAGAGAACACTTCGGTGAGCAGATAATTTCACGTTTTGGGCCGGTTCCTATGGGGATACGTAAAGTCTAAAGTCTATGCGGACAATACCGCTTCGATTCAGATCTTGGAGAAAACATCACGCGTGTCATTCGCCATTTACCAGTCGAAATGCTCGAACTAGTAATCGAAAATCGGACTCAATGGATGGACCATCTGAGACGTAGCCGCGATCAACGTTTGAAAGAGATAATCTTCAAAAAATAAATGCTAAAGAATTTTCTTTCGAATGATAATAAACATTCCTCATTAAATTTGAATTTATATGTTTTTTCTGTAATAAAGTGAGGAACCTCGAGATGGATCAGCCTTTACATATGTTCACTTATTCAATTTTTTATGCTAGGCTGTATTATGTACAAACAGGATATTAAGTTTGTTCAACTAACTATAGTGATATAATGAAGAAACGAATCGATATAGACAAGTATGTACGTAACTTATGCCCACCTCTCCTATAATAGTAATTTTGAAGACTACGAAGTTCCCGATAATTCAGTAATTAAATATGCAGTTAAAGACTATCGCGTTGAATGGAAAATTATGAGGGCTGGGGGGAAATAACGGGTGTGCGCGGTACCACCTTCTTTTAGGTCAAAAATCATATCTCAGAAATTACAAGACAGCTGAACATAATTCGATAAAATTTTATAAATTTAAATTCCATGGTCTAGTGTGAACACGAATTGTGAATATGGCCGCAATCGGGCAATGACTACGCCTTTGTCCCAAATAATGCACTTTTTACTTTCCAACCCCACTTCACTCAGAATATGACAGAATTCAATCAAACTGCATTTAATAGTTCTACCAAAGTAGCTGACATAGGTGCAGAAATAGACCCATCTACCTTAGGGTTTCTTTTTTTGACTGAATTGTGGACTTAAAATATATATCAGCCGAATATATCTTCGGTTTAATCCGAAATGATGGTTCTTTATTATAATAATTTTACCCCAAAGTATGTAAGAACCAGATTGTGAAGAGATAGGCTCATCAAAATTTATACCGATCGTATCAGAATGACGAGCTGAGATTATTTAGATATGTCCATCTCTCCGTCCGTTTGCAATATTCTCTCAGCTTTTGAGATATATGAACGAAACTTAGCAACTGAGCGGTTGTATTTTAGTAAAGTATTGATCATTTTTCGGAACCGGCCAGATCGGACGACTATATTGGTAGCTCTCATACAAACGCTTTGTTCAGATATGTGAAATGTGATTTGACACTGAAAATAATCGAAATCGAATTTTGCAATTTGCAATAAATTTGATGAGTTCAAGAAAGGTTTTTAGAGACTTCTCCGAACTTGCCCGAAAACAGCATTTATTTCATGTGTATGCCAAAATACTCGAAATGCTCGCACTGCTCGAAAATGTTTAGAGCTCTAATATATATGTATATATATACATATATATTTCATAGTGTTTACCTAAATTATTTTATTTCAAAACAGATTAAAATAAAAATTAATTTTTTATTTTCGTTTTTGTATTATTATTTTCAGAATCTCATGACGACCGTATACAGAGAAACTGAACAGACCACCTATAATATTTTACAAAAATTGGGACATCAAATGCCAAGTTATATCTTTACCGAATCCGAAAATTACAGTAGAGTCATTAACTACCTAACAATTGCTCAATATTCATCTATGCTTGGAGACGAACACTTCGCAAAAATTCTTTCTGACAAAGTAAAAAAAACGAACTTTATGAATTATGTAATCTTTTGCAGACGTTACTTTTTAAGCAGTTACTACGGCCTTAAACCGTAATAATGACATTAGAAGTGATTCATATAAAACACTTGTACATATATCGGTTAGCATTATCTTTTTTGAAGAGGAGCCAAAGATGTGCCTATCTTTTCTAAATGATGGTGTGAAATTGATGAATTTTATATTCTAAAGGAGTATATGTATCACGGTTGAAATCGTAGTAACTGCTGTATTGTCTTACAAGTAAATTTATGAGTGCTTTCGTATCGTATAATCCTCAATAGGCAGAAAAATTGTCAGCAGGTGATAACATTTTCTCATTCTTTAAACTTATTACATCTGTGGAAAAACAAGATATAGTAACAGCAAGTCAATATTACACCCAACCGAATGATAAACAATTTGAGCTGGCTCTACATTTGACGTAAGTTTATTACTGATTTTTTTTTCTTGGTTTTATGTACCTTTGGTGGAGCTATATCTTTATACTCAGCTGTATGCAAATAGGCGAAATTTGTATATCGAAGCAAGAGAACATAGGCTAAACAAAAACGGTCGGTTTAGAGTCAACGAAAAGGTGATTTTTTTTTCTCACGGGACTTTTCCATGATTTAATGTATGATAAATATGAAGTCACACTAAAGTCTGCCGTATAGCGGTTGGCGCAATCTTTCACATATTATCCTCAATTAGAATTGATATTCAGTATTTCTCCCATGAAACGCGGTGTCTATTTGTTTTTGAATTGGTCAGTGAACACCTAGGCTCGAATTGTCAAACGTGCTCTCATGCGACATGCACTTTGTCAGTTTTTTGATATCATATAAAGTATAATAGCTCAGTCGGTAGATCTTCGACTTTCACCGCATAGTTATGATTGCTTCAGGCTTGCAATTGCTATTCGCACATTTCGTCATATCGATCATCGATTGGGTAATTAAATTAAACAGAATAAAGAGGTGTTTTTCCATGAACATGCTCTGAACATTAGCCTCCAGATCACCTCTTTGGTTCATAAATGAGTATGGCCAGTCTTTGATAGCTGATCATAGAATTTGTACACCCTTTTTCAGCTTTCTCAATCCCTTCTTTTCGCGTATTTCGACATCACTCGTTCTTTTCTATTTGCATGTGATACTCGTTTACCTCTTCCACTCTTCTCGACTGCAGAATTGAGAATTAACATTTTTTCTCACCGCTATAGAGGTACACTCCGCATCAGACCAGTTAATCTTTGGACCTTACCGAAGAGCAATAAATTTCCTGGCGGCAATACGTATTAAGTTTGAAATACCATCCAACAGTTCTCTTTTATTGATTCACTGAGAGCGGCAGTGCAAACAGGAGGAAAATTGTTTGGCCTTCCTTGTGTTTCTTAACGGGCTTTCTTAGCTTATCTTACAGGCGGAGTGTATTTACACCACCCAGCTATCTCTGATCTTACGCTTTCTTTAATCCTGGAGAGTTTCTGTCTTTAGACATATACATTTAGCTGGCATTTCGTACGTTTCAGGACCAAAATTCACTCGTATCCAGTTTGGAAGTTTTTCTTTACTGAATGTAATTCAATATCCTCCCAAAACCGCATGTCCCAGTCGAGTATATGATGTTCAGTCCATTCTAGCTTGTTAAAGTTTCATTTATAACAGTCTAGCTTCCAACCCAACTAAAATGCGAGTATCCTATGTTCGGTTCTGCCTGAACCTAGACATCCTTTAATATTTATTTTTAATTTTAACATCATAAACTTATTTAAAATTACAGAGAATTAATTAAATTATATATTAAGTACGTGGAAAACCTAGAAAATGAGAGTACATTTAATCAAGCTATGGAAAACTTAATCGTAGGCCTCGGCGATATGTTATTAGATTTCCCGAAAGATATATGCTGTTGGGTTCTACTGCACTGCATTTTCAAATACTGCGAATATTTGCCAGGCATTAGTTATACGCGTTGGAAATATGAAAACCTACAAACGGAAGTGGAAATTAAAATGCCTCAAACGCCAGTAAACCGTTATAAGTTACTTAATTCATATGAATTGAATTTCACAAATTCACCCAAAGACTCGCTGTTCTTTAAGGTCTTCAAAGTTTTTATAAATTTGGGTTTATACAAATTTGGTGTATTTATTTTTAAAGAATTCGAAAAATCATGTAGTCCATTTGAACAGTATCTTACACAGACAACACTGAAGATCCTCACAAACGATGTACTTACTCATTATCAGCGCAAATCGTTTTCACCTAATAAAAGCAAAGAACACATGGAACAACAATTGGAAAAGGCTTTTATAACAAGCATTAATGGCCATTTGGATTACAATCGTGGTGATTTGGAATCAGCAATGAGATCTTTCGATCAGATTCTAATGATGAGCAATAACGGAATGCCAGTTGTACACTTTACCCTGGCTTTACTTCGTTATGGTTTTCATAATCTCAATATGGGAAATTACAAACTTGCTGCGGATATATTTAACAAATGTGAAGGAAAGAATATTAAACTCATAACCAAATTTGGTTTGGGCAAAGCTTTGTTTAAAGTAAGTTGGAGTTAAATGTTAATTATAATTTAAATTTAAAAAATAAAGAAATCCATTAGGGTAAGTCACGTTCGAGTTTAACCTCATATAGATGGTCGTCATCTCTCTTTCGTTCGTTTCTTTTTTTTATGTATGTTCCACGATTTTGTCTGAGTGGGCAGTATTAGTTAGATAATAGTTGTTATGGTAGCCTGATTGTATGATTTCGGATCCATAATCAAGCACACTTAGGCCAGCTGCTGACCAATTTTGGGACTGTGGAAAAGGTCGCTTCACCTTCACCATGTAGTGAGTGTTATATAACCCATAAGAATACAGCTACTTGTTAAAGCAATTCTGCAAATATACATTGAAATAGAGACGCGACAGAGTCGTTAGAAAGGTACCACATCCGCCGACAATGAGTTTCAACCAAACAGTGTCAGGTTATTACGTCGGTTGTAATGGTAATGTGGGCCCGGTTTAATAGAAGTAAAGATTTTGTTCTCTTCTCTTCCGTTAATGTCTAGTTAGATTTGTCTAGTTATATAGCATGTGATTTGCTACCACCCTTTAATATTAGCCCTACTGGAGAAAGCCGATATTAGCAATTACTTTGTCGAGGAAGAAGTTATGCTTACGTTGCCGTAGTTAGCTCGTCAGCCTCACAACTCTCTGGAATGCCTATGGGTCCGGGTACAAACCCCAGACGTTGCGCATACATTCGAGAGTTTGGCCTACCAAAGTAAAACAAAATTTTTTCTCAAAATTAATTTTTTTTTATTCAACATAGTTCTCTTCAAGGGTGATACACTGATTATAGCGACCCTCCAACTTTGTAGTACGATTTGTCGTTAGTTTAAAAATAGGCCTCAGTTTCGTCGATTACCTCGATTTCACTGACGTGTGACACGTTGCATTTTCATGGTGAAACAGTACTTTCTTTTTTTTCAAATGCGGCGGTTTTTCGTCGATTTCGTCTTTCAAACGGTCCAATAATATAAAAGTCGCTGTTGGTGGTCCTTCCCTTTTTTAATATAGTCAATGAAAATTATTCCATGCGAATTTCTAAATACAGAAGCCATAATCTTACCTGCCAATTGTACCATATTTCCCCGCTTTGGAGCGGGTTCATCGTGTGCAGTCCACTCGGATGACTGCCGATTGGCTATTTTTCATCCATTGTCACGTATCGACACAAAAACTCGAGTTTATTACGCTTGAACATCTCCAAACACTGCTCCGAATCATTAACTCGTCATTATTTTTGGTCAAAAGTGAGCTTGCGCTGCACCCACTTTGCACAGAAATGTCTCATACCCAAATATTCGGGAGCGATATGATGTACACGTTCAGTTAATATCTTTATAGTATCTGTCATTTCATTCAATTTCAATTTCAATTAATTTTGTGGATTTCTTTATGTTTTCATCGGTAATAACCTTTTTTGGGCGTCTACTGTGTTCACCGCCTTCACGTTCCAAGTTCTTCCAAGTTTTTGCTTCAACTGTACTTTTTCCCTTCAAAAAGCGATATTTTATCAACACGCGAAATTTCTTTTTATTCATTTTTTTCACAATAACAAAAGTTGCCTCACGCAAAATGCTAAAATTCACAAACTAATTATCCGACAGCTGTGGAAATTATACACTCGTCGTTTGAAGGTTAAGGCTAACTAAAAATGAAAACTAATTTAATTCTAATAGCGTCACCTATGTGTTAGGCCGGGGACTTTCCAATTAACTTGTTACTTTTGACGTGATGTGATTGCACTTAAGATACTTAATGGTAGCTTGGCTTAGTTTCTAGAAATCTTTTGATACTATACCCGTTCATTAGTTGTGTAAATAGAGTTATTAAATTAGTAAAACTTTTCTATATCTCAATCGACTACTTTATGATTTTAAAAATACCCGTGAAATTTATTTGGCAGATGAAGAGGTTGGAGGAAGCGGAGCACGAATTGGCAATTTGTACAACCTTTAAACTACATGTACCCGACGTTTGGGGTTATTTAGCGGTGATCAATCTCTTACAAAAGAGAAACTTTAAAGCTCTTGAATTTTGGAAATATGCGAAAATAGTAAGTAGCAACGCGCAGTAATCGGAAATAAATTATATTAAATTTAAAACTTTCTATTTGCATAGAATCCCAATGTTGAATTTGGCAAGGATCTTCAAGAGGAACTTGAAAAAATTAATATTTATGATGTTGTGTTATATGTCGATAAGCCCGTATTTTCATTCAGATCATAAACAGCGAATGGTTAGATGTTGAATTGATTTTGTCTTCGTTGAAATATTTATAAAACTAATCACATTGGTTAATATACTATGCATTCTACAAATATATTTTAGTTTAGCTATTTTTTTACTTTAAAACACTGGGAAAATCATAGGTTGAGTTATTTAAAAGATATGGGTCAAATTTCGATCGCGAAGGACGTGTACCAGTAGAGAGAACCAAGAATCTTTTGCAGTCAGAAAAATACTTAATTAATTTACCATTGATCAGATGTTCTCCATGCGACGAATCTTGGAAACGAGAACGAGTCGACACCAAAACCTTTTCGCCGAATTTATTATTGCGTTTGACAACACGAAAAGAATCTAGCTCTACATCATCCGAATTTGGTGTACCCGTGAAACTTGGACGACTTAGTAAACTGAGACTGAGCAACACAAAAAGCTCCACCAGGTTTGGTAGAGACTTCTCCGAGCCGTCCGATAATAAAAGAGGTTTCAGACACGAGGACACTTTATCGTGTGATTTCTTCAATACAGGAGAAAATAATATGGGCTGCAGAGCTAAATATACCAGGTACAATCTTTTACAAGAGTGTACAATTTCAGGTGTAAGCCGATGATATTGATATCAACCGCACCGTAACTTCTGCTTTCTCCAGATTAGACAAAAAAGCGAAACGAATGGGTCTAGTAAGACAAAATATCTTCTGTCATCTAATGAACAGTCACCGCATTCGCGATTCGGCTCCAACGTCTCTGTTGACAGTCATAACTTTGAAGTCGTAGATAATTTCAAACCAGCATCAACACCAACAACAAGGAAGTCGAAAGCATAATCCAATCCTTACCAACAGGTGCTACTTTGGAAAATTGAAAAATAAAGTCCTCTCGACGAACCAAATCTAAGAAACGGCGAATGCCGCAGACAATGGAACGATGAGCTGTACAAATTACACTAGGACATTGACATTGTTCAGCGAATCAAATGGCAGCAGCGGATGGACGACACAGCCAACGTCAAAGAAGTAGAAGAATAATTTAGATCAAAGCTTTTTTTATTAACTAAATGGGGGCATTTGGAAATATTAAAACAGATTTTGGAAAAAGAAACCAACAGTTAAATTCTTCGATAGCTTTCATTGAAATCGGATTTTAATTGTCTAAGAACTCGAAAAGTATTTGCCTGATTCACTTCGAAATTTCAAAGAATATTTTTCCAGATATTATACTTTAAAAAAAATTAATAAAAAAATCTGTACTTTTTGAAGAATATGTTACCTTTTCTCCATGAGAAATTCTTTATTTAATCCTTCTGCAACTAAACTTATAGGAACTGCTTCTGATGCTGCTGTTCCACTTATTATAGTACCTATATCAAAAGCAGTTCCAATTCCTAATAGTGTAACACGACAAGTAACTTTGGTAACTTTTGCTGTCGTTGGTATCATATCATATTCAGCTTCACTCAAATAAAAGGGAAGAGAATCAACTGATATTAAAGCTAATGATGTTGATTTTGATCTATTGTATCCGAAGTTTGAATATTTTCTGTACTATATTCATAACTGCATAGTATTTTAGTTTTGGGAAAAAGCAAATAATTGTTCGAGCATGGAGTACTTGGCCTTATCCATGTGATGTTTTCAGATGTGATATTTCCACTTCCCGTCGCGCTTTTCCTCGCCCCCGTAGCCGGTCCACGACCTGAACCAATTTGTTCTAGAATACTTTCTTGCATATCAGTATCCATATTAATATTATTATTGCCACGATAATTTGGTTTTTCAATGTATGCAGGACCTGACCGAATAGGTTCATCTGGTTCGTTATCTTCTGTAGGTCTTAGTCGTTTGGTGAAAGGTTCGTCGTCGTTATTGGTTGTGGAGCCTCCACTTGTAATACCATGATGAGCATCAAAATCTGTTTTATAATTGTGTCCAACAATATTCACCTTGCTTACTTTCATATATTTACTAACTGATTAATGCATTATTTTCAAAATCACGATAATCACGAATAGCACATTTATCTGGAGTATCTTTTATACGTGACCACTCTGATGCTATATGTCTTTCACGACTTGCATATACTTATTGTGGAAATATTTTGTCAGATGACATATGCATTAAAAAGGTAAACAACTCCTAGAATACTTTCAAATCCATATTTTAATGATAATTCAACAATTCCAGTAAGTTCAGATAAACTATGATCTCTTTTGAAATCAGATATAAAATTATTAACAGCTTCTCGATCTGCGTCTCTTATGTCTTTATCACTTGTAGCTAATTCATATTCTAAATCATGAATATATGCATCTAAATCTGCTTCCTCAACCGGTTCGTCATCTTTATAAATTGTATTTCCCGATCCTAAATAATTATGATTTGGATAGGTACATCCGTTCCGTCCTCAAGCCATACTAACACTTTCACATTAAAAACGAGTATTTATACTTTGCAGCATTGTATATAAACATTGCATTCATTAATAAACAACATTCCAATTAACAACTTTCCATATCACCCGATTACATCATCTTATCATTGTTGCAAAGTCAGTAATCATGTGATGTATACGTGACATGGCTGTACTTTCTACGGTAAAACCTATAACAAATTATACGACGACGATGACATCTGCGGCAGCGGGCAGCAGCAAACTGGGCAGCGCAGCATTTTCTTTCATGGCTTAAGCTCAATCAGAGAATTGTATATAAGTTCTCTGTTACCGTGTGAAATTTGCTAAAAGTTTTAGTATAAATAAGAAGATTTGCTAGACGAGTCTTTCCAAGTTGAAAATTCTCGGTCAAAAATTGGATGAAATTGTCAGTCTATTTCCAGAAGGGTGCTAAGAAGTTCATTTACTATAACATCGCCGGGAGAACCTGGTTTCCAAGTGATGAAGAAAGATGTATACGAATTTTCAAAGATGGAGGGAGGCAAACTTTCGTTCGACTTTTCTGACCCAGTCGCCTTTGGATCCTGTCCATCAATTAGTAATGAAATTATTACATGCAATGAGCAACCAGATAAATCTGATACCGGGAGTCAAAAAAGAGGAAAGGGAGACAAAATAATAGATTTTATAAAACAACATCCCCCTGTGCCTATAAATCATATTTTAAATACGTCAATATGGCTTACATCGGATTTCAAATTTTGGGATACTAATTCTGCACTATTAAAAATTGTATAGTAAATAATTATGTAAATAATTTATCTTTTCAAGAATTATATACATATTTGAAGTATATAGAACCACAAAATTAAATATTTAATAAATATTTATATTATTATTATAATAAAGGGTGATTCAAGTAGAGGCTCATTTTTCAATAGCCTTTTTTTTGACAGATCACGCGTGAGCTGTCATGCCCATAGAGCGAAGTGATGTCGATTGGGAAGGTCGACCGTCTTCAGTTCTTGCACAAGCTGTTTTTTGTACGCTTTCATTTTAAGATCTCGACGTAAAATGCGCCAAGTCGTCCCATACGTCAGTCCGAGTTGCGACAAAAGCGGCGCCTAATCGACTCTCCACGGTCTTCGTGTACGCTCTCAGCTACGGTTTTCTTCGCTGCGTGCTGGACGTGATCTATTCGGTCGAATATTATGCAATAATGAATGCTGGGTCTCAAGATGGGTGATGGTGTTGCGAATAGTAAGCTCAGTAGGCAGATTGTATTGACCATAAGTTGAGCGAAGTGCGCGAAACACATTCTTTACAGAACGTGCATTTTCGTAATAAAGTTGAGTGATTTGTATACGTTGTTCAGGCGTAAGTCAACAATACTGAACGAAAAAAGCATGGCAGCTTGAAACGATTCACGCGCGATCTGTCAAAAAAAGGCTATTGAAAAATGTATCTCTACTTGGATCACCCTTTATAAAATAAAATCTTATAAAAAATTGATTCGTTCAATAACTCAACTGTATGTACGAACACCCTACATTTACAAAGATTGAGCGATTGACAGAGGTTTGACGCATTAAAAAAAAAAAAATTAAAACTAAAATTTAATTTTGAATGTATTTTGAGTAAACTGATACATAACTTAAATACATAAATCATTAATATATTTTGCAAAAGAATTATTTGAAATAAATAATTTTCTTTTTGTTATATAACGAGACAATAAAAAACATTTAATTTACTATAAACACAATTCAATTATAAATAATAATAAATTTAAAATGGCCGCACCATTCAAAATCAGAATGGTTAGTATATTAAGCGACAAAGACCTTTATCCAAATGAGCGCTATTTTAAAAGGCGACCATCCATGAGATTTTCAAAAACGAAAGAATATTCGGATTCTAATTTGTTGAGACAAACTATATCGCAAGCAAGCCCTTCGTATGAAGGATATCAAACAGTATATATGTATTTACAACTACAGGAGATAACTAATCTGCCACAGGATGAAAATAAAAAATACTATCTCAACGTTAGACATAGCAGGACAAATTTTACCGATACCAGAGAATTAAATGAATTGAAATCGTTTAGTGCCTTCGCCATACCGATTGAACAATACAATATGGATATTGCCAATTCGTTTAGTGATGAACCGCTTGTAATTATTCTAAAGGAAATATTGGCACATGATAATGACATTGCCATAGAAATAGCCCAAGGACAAATTGATTTAATACACTTTTTCACAAACAAACGTTCCATAGTTAATGCGGAGGTGTTGTTATATCCATCATCTACAGAATATATAAATTTGGATATTGGTACCTGTAAGACATTGTGGCACGTGTATTCCCTATTGCCCATAATGAAAAATGAAGATTTCAATAATATGGTATTCATAACAACAGAATCCATTTACAATGCTAGTTCAGATATTATGGAATTATCCGAGGATCTGGTTGTGAGCATTTCATTCCGTTCAAAAATACCGAATGAATACAACGAATTTGAAACTTATCCAATATGCACATTTGATTACTTGAAACGATGTATTATTAGTGAACAAGATATTAAATATAATTGGGCGAGTATAACTAAGGATGGAAAGCGCAACTTGGGACAAATGACGGACTGTTGCATGTCGATTTACAACTTATTCGCCGATTTGTTATGTACAGAAAATGTAGATTTTGGTTTTGAAAATATATCCATTGATAAGGATGAGGCGCTGATATGTAACTTGTTACGTCGATATGTATTGAATGAAGAATTAACAAAAATTCTAGAAGACATTATTGCTTTCAATGAACAAGAACTTCTAATTGAAGTATATCAACGCAGTAATCCAGACACGATTCTATTACATGGCACAATAGACTTGTCGATATTCGTATACCCTTATGGTGAGTATATTTTTCTTGTACCGAATAATATGTATATGGAAATATAAAATTGATGCATTACTTAAAGCCGTTGAAGTGTTTAACGTCCGAGCTCCTTCTTCAATTTGTGGTATTCGTAAAGGGACCTAAGGTTTTTTTTCAAGTCTCCTCCGAATTGCTGATAGATTTTTATGAGCAGCTTTTTATTTCATGTCAGAATTAGGCTTGAAGGGGTTAACATTTTTGGGTTTTTAATCAATTAAATTGATAAAACCATCTTTCTTTGTCCGTCCTTTTTTGTCTGTTTACACGAGCTGTATAGAGAATCCTTGACGATGGAGAGGAAGTCCTTATCAACCTGCTGTGATGAAGTTTGAAAGCAAAAGACGACTAAAGGACACAAAGCAGCAGACTTATGGACGAAATTATTCAAATATGGCAGCAGCAAGTTTATAGTGCTCGTGCATAACATCCTTTGTACAACATGGTCGAATGAAGCCACTCTAGGGTTGTTTCTACTGATCTTCATTATAATTGGCGTGGACACTGTTGCTGTGATTATAGTCGAATAGCGCGTCAGTCGTTTCATAAATTGGAGGTACTATGTGAAGCCTGATATTTCCAAAGGGGAGGAGGTATTCCTCTTCCACTGTTTCTTGCATCGTATTACATTCAAAACTTTCAGAGCTAGAGCATTTTCCTGATCGTTCCATCGTCTGCGTTATTCGTAGTCGCCCATACGCTGAGGACTACAAGTCTTTCGTAGAACTATTCTTACGAAATCTCCTTCATTCACATTGAAGGATGTAGTAGCGAGTGTGTAGTTCAGCGAGTGTAGACACAGCGGTTGGTCTAGCTAGTCCATGTTGTTCAGATGGATGCAAACACTCAAGCCTTGAAGGCTTTCAATGAAGTGCCTGGAAGGATAGCCTGTTTCAGTTCAATAATTTATATATAAAATTATTATAAATTGCTGACTTTTCAAAAGGCGATGAGGCTGGGTTAAGCTGTACTTTCTACCCTCTTAGGAAGTCCCCCATAGACAATGCAAAACCTATAGCGTTTATTACACTTTTTGGTGTGTTCCTAGATTGTAGTTAATTGAAGGCACTGCAGCTTTTCTCTGACCAGTCGATTTGTCGATTTGTCTGCCGTACGCTGCGCAGATTCCGTTCTCCGCTCCGTTTACCCCGGAGTTTTTCAGACTACAAACGCATTATGTGTAATGGAATACTTCGGACTCCTCGATAGGCTAATGTAGAATTCCCAATTCGACCCCTTGAATGTATTAAAATCCAATATTTAAAGCAATAAAAGTTTTTACTTTTACAGGGAACTAAATCAGCCGAATGTCAAAGATTAGGTTCCAGCCGAATTATATGCTTTCTTAACTGAAATTTATATTTTCCAACAGTTAATTCATGTCGTTTTGCCGTAAAATTGCAACCTACCGAGAGTCCCATCTCGTCAAACGGTGTAAATCCTGTAAACGCTTTTCATGAGGAAGGCAAAGTCACTTTCGCTATAGTCAATATCTGTATCTTGCAACCAATAACGGAGAGCCAACTTTCGCGAAAACCATTTAAAGAAATAATACCAGAAGAGCTGAAGACTTGTATCCCTGAAAAATTACTAACAGATTCAGTTTTCGCAAAAGACAAGGCGGATATTTGCGAAGAAAACTACAAAGACTTCGATACGCAAATAATCACATTAATTGAGTATATCATACGTAAGGAGATTCAGACAATAGAGGATTCAAAGGAATTCTTCTGCTGTCAGAAGAAAAATTTAATTCAAAAGATTATGAAACTGATCTCTTGCGATTTTAATGTTCGTGTGCCAACTAAAAATACTATAGAGTTCTCGGTTTGTTTTTTTCTTTAAAATAAATTATAAAAATTTAAAAAATTTAAGTTTTTTTTTTAATTTTTAGAATCTGATGACTTTTGTATACAAAGAATTGGAAAAACGTTGTTATGAAATTGTAAAAAGATATGACGGATGCAAGAGCATGCTTCTTGACGATGCGCAAGTTAAGAAAATAATATTATACATGGGCATAGTAAAAGTTTTGACCGAAGTTGGTGAGGAAGACTTGGCTAACATATATAAAGAAAAGGTAAGAGATATTTATATGATTCGTTTGACATATACATATGTATGTATATAAATATAATTTTGTATATAGTTGAGAAAGCTGGAGACCATGGAATTTCATGTCGAGGGCTACACATTTTTGTTCAACATGGAGAAACAAAATTTCAAGCCAGCCAAAGAATATATTAAAAAACCTTTGGATAAAAGGTTTGACTTTGGAGATTATTATGAGTAAGTAAAAAACAACCATAAGGTCCTGCATTTTGACTGAAAACTGAATTGAGAGACTTATATTTTATATATGTTAAGTACGTTAGGGTGAGCCAAAAACCAACCAATCGATTTTATGGCTTAAAATGAACCTATTCATTGAGAAAACAATGTCTCTGCAAGCCAGGATTTTTGATAAATTTTAAAAGGTGTCGTTAAGCATTCCAAGTTTTTCATAAAATAAAAACACGTAAAAATATATTTTCATTAATACGATCATAACTTTTGAACCGTTTAAGGTAGAATTAGTTTTGGCTCATCCTAACGTATGTATTTTATAATACAAAAAAGTCAGTAGTGAGCTGACATGGGGGTTTTTAAATACATTTTTGAACATTTCTTTACTTTTTCTATGTAGTGGTCTTTTTGAAATTTACATCAGCTATGTTGAAAAGTTGAAGACGGAAACAGTATACAATGAAGCCCTTCAAAGCCTACTACAAACTTTGGAAAATCACTCTAAACGATTTCCAAAAGAACCTGCGATATGGATACTTTTATATTGTTTATATAACGAATGTGAATATTTGCCGGGTATGAGTTATACACGTTTGAAATTCGAGAATATAAAAGAAGATTTGACAATTGAACCGAAAATTCCCTTAACTCTCTGGAATATATATTGCAAGCAAGATCTGGAATTTACAACCAAAAGATCGACTCAATTTTATAAAGCCATTCAAGAGTTTCTAAAACTAGGATTATTTAAATTTGCGCAAATAATTTTCGTAAAAGTTCTAGACGAATGTACGGAAGCAGAAAAATATTTTGTCGAGACTACATTGAAAATTCTACTCAAAGAATTACCCGATTCATACCATTTGCAATCTTTTCAGGGGCTGCAAACCGTAAGTGTTTATGTTGTGGTAATTTTATTAAATGATTGAGGTTTTTCCTAAACTAAGGTCAGCTTGCAAGTAATCTGCAATACGAGGTTTGCTAAAAAATAACGAGAATTTTCCTTTTTGAACAAAATATATACATATAATGGGGAAAAGGGTTGTTGATGTTTTCGCTATTTGTGCACCTGCGCTGCCTCCAATCCCTGAAACACTTCTCAAACTCGCTCTTTGTGATAGCCTTTCGTTATTTTAGCGATGTCATCGACAGCCATTTACGGTTCTCTTTATTTTTAGAATTTGAAAAAAGTCAAACGGACCATTTTCTGTTGAATAAGTGGGCTGAGGAATCGTTGTAGTATTGTTTTTGGTTTTACGAATAAGATATGAAGGATGAGAGGTGCATTATCGTGATGCAAAAGCCACAAATATGAGCGTCTTTTCTGATTGTTTCACGCAAATGGTGTTGAATTTATAGGTAGTACCCCTTATTAAGCGCTTGACCTGATGGCAGGAACTCATGATGCACTCTGCCACTAAAATCGATGAACACACCTTCACGTTTGACAGAACTTGTCGAGTTTTTTTCGATCTTGGCGAGCCAGATTGTCTACACTGCCATGATTGAGCCTCAGTTTCGACGTCATACCCGCATGCCCATAGCTTGTCACCTTATTTATACGTTTCTGCATCGTAGTTGAGTTCATTTAGTGACTCCTGAGCTGGAAGAAATTTTGCTGCCACGCATTTTATGCTCAAAACTTTGGAAAAAATGGCATAACCATGATGCAATCGATATGCCAACACTAATAGTGTTTTAGCGATGGCTCTTCAGGGCGTTCACTATCTTGAACATATTCACGCACTTCTTATACCACTCGTAAACTATTGCTTTGTTCAAGCAGGCTCACTAACTTGCTAACTTTTTACTCAATTTTCTATACTTTATTTCATCACACGAGCACTTCAGGGGTATATATACTAGAGCACAAGATTTTGTTCAAACATTTCCAAGTAGTTCGAACATTTGATCATCGAGCACTCGCGCACTTATTCATTGCTCATCATTTTCGAGCACGGAACGAGCATTTTGACAAAAACTTTAACTTTTTTCTCAGTACTTTTTTTTTTATTATTATCATCATTATTATTATTAAAGTAACCATTCAAACAAAAGTGAGCATCATCGCTGAACAAAACTTTCTTGTGAGTTCTTCATTAGGGTATTTTTCGATACTATGCTCTATAGCAGCAATGTCGTCTTCGGTGCGCACTGTACGTCGTCTCTGTGGTTGCGCATTATCCATTAGAGTGAAAGTGACGAGAAAGCGATCTATGGTTGCTCGAATTAAAGACTGTGCTGGATGACTGTGTCGACCGAACATGGAACGGAGGTGCGATACTTTGTGCGAACCGAACGATTATTTCGGTAATATATTGGTACGATTTGCAAATGTTGTCAAAAAGACTAGCTCCGATAAGAAGTATTCATTCCTTGAAAACCGTACCTCTTAAGAAATAACCGCGCTCTCCAAGCCCACGGAACTTAAAAATTCTGGTTATTTCTTAGAACACAACTTGTATGTGGCGCCATGCGAGCTCTACTTATATCAGAAAAAAATTATGAACATATATCATTCAGTTTTGTCATGCCATATTGTTGTAGCGGCTGGGTAGCCCCGCTTAGGAGCAAGTACAGCTAGTCCATGTCGTCGAGGGAGGCCCAGTAAATCAGTTGTTTCTATGGGTTCGTCTCTACCCTTGAGCAATTTAATTTCCTTTCCTTGGCGATACAACAATGGTTATTCCCTGCAGCTAAATATCTGGAGGTTGAGATTAACATTCTTACACGTGGATCATTGGTTTGGTGGGCAGTATTAAGAAAACAGAAGAATTAAGTCTTGCCCAACGGATGCGCTTTATATGCAACGCTATTATTTGCCAATAGACATTTTCATTCGGAAAGTTAAATAGCTGAGAACAGATGGAAATTCATATCCAACTGTTATATAACAGATCAATTGGAAAGTCCCCGGCCTGGCACATACATAACGCTACTAGAATTAAATTAAATATAAGTTTTAATTAGCCCTAACCTTCAAAAGACGAATGTATAATTTTGTCAGCTGTCGGATCATTTTGAGTGAAGCAACTTTTTTTGTTGTGACCAAAAAATGGATAAAAAGGAATTTCGCGTGTTGATGAAATATTGCTTCTTGAAGGGAAAACATACAGTTGAAGCAAAGACTTGGGAAATCAAGCATCAAGGATTTGTATGCTAAGTTTAGACGTGGTGATATGAGCACCGAAGACGGGGAACGCAGTGGACGCCTAAAAGAGGTTGTTACCAACGAAAACATACAAAAAATCCACCAAATGATTTTGGATGACATTAAATTGAAATTGAATGAAATGGCAGTTAGAGTGCAACTGAACGTGTATATCGTATCATTCACGAATATTTGCGTATGAGAAAAATCTGTGCAAGGTGGGTGCCACGCGAGCTTACTTTTGACTAAAAACAACGAAGAGGTGATGATTCAGAGCAGTGTTTGAAGATGTTCAAGAGTAATAAGCCCGATTCCACTCATCCTGCACACGATGAACCCACTCCAAAGCATGAAAAAACGCAAAAGTCGGCTGGCAAAGTTTTGGCGTCTGTCGCCCAAAAACGGCCGCATTTCAAGAAAAAGAAAGTGCTGTTGCACCATGATAATGGTCCGTGTCACAAGTCACAGAAATCGATGGCAATAATCCGGGAATTGGGCTTCGAATTTTCGTAAAATGAAGAAGTGATCGCCGAAACTGAGGTCTATTTTGAAGCAAAGGACAAATCGTACTACAAAAATGGTTTCGACAAGTTGGAGGATCGCTATAATCAGTGTATCACCATTGAAGGGAACTATGTTGAATAAAAAAAATGAATTTTGCCAAAAAATGTGTTTTATTATCGTAGATCGAGGACTTTTTAATTCACCTGTTACCTATGCAAATTTGGGCCAAATATGACAGGCTAAGAACTAAGGAGCTACTAAAGAAAAAGAGTATTTATAGACTCATGGCCACAAAACATAGGCATAGCTTCGAGTTAGAGGGGAATAAGGAAACAGTTATTCATTTCCTCTGCGAGTGTCTAACTCTCCCACATATTCGACATAAAGTATTTGTCATCCATCCAGTACCTAAACTTGAATGACTGACCATAAAAACCATATCTAATACCCCCGATAAGGCATATCAGTCGTAAGAGGCGACAAAATTTCAGACGTTCCCGTGACAGTCGAGCCTTTATAGCGAATTTTTATCCGTCCACTAGCGGTCACTCCCTCCTTATTCCCGAAAAACAATTTAGGGAAAAATATTGCGGTTACAACAACAACAACGGTTTCGTACTCACAGGGAAAGGGATATTAGATGAGTAGGTTTTAGAAGAATTGCAAAGAGATCGTATCTATATATCGGGCGTCTGGATATCACGGGTTATTACCCTGGTATCACGGGGCTTGGTGTTCATCACATATTAAATTAACTACAATACATAAAATCTCTTACAGGAAATATTTCAATCGCACATTAATGGACAACTACATTATTACAATGGTGACATCAGTGCCGCTAACCAATGTTACGCTTTTATTTTGGAGAATGCCCAACACATCGATGATGTGCGAGATTTTCAATTGAGCTTTATGCGTTATGGAAAATATCTATTGGAAAATGGTCAATATGCGGAAGCAATAAATGCATATGAACAATGTACATACATAAGAACTTGCAAATTAGCAGCACATTTTTGTTTGGGGAGGTCTTTATACCACGTGAGAAATACATATAAACATAAATGTAAATTAGTACTAAATGGTGTGAATTCATAGCTAGGAGGATACCAAACGGCTGAAAGCCATTTTTCTCAATGTACCAATCATGGCTTACATGTTCCGGATGTGTGGGGTTATTTGGCATTAGTTAACCTCAAAATGAATAAAATTGTTAGAGCACTTGAATCTTGGAAATATGCAAAACTTGTAAGTTTTTCTTACGATTTTTTTAAATTTAAATATATGGATAATTTATTTCCATTTTCAGCACCCTGAAAATATTTTGAGTGACGAAATTTATGCCGAATTAAGAAAAATTGATATGAAAGATGTAACACTAATTATAACAGAGGATGATAAAGATATTTCGAATGATTAATAAAGTCTTAGTTAACTTTTTTAAATCCACGAGTAACATATAAAGTTTTGTATTTTATATTTTAGACGCAAATAATAAAAAAACAGCCTAAAATTATAACATATTTTCTTAGATACTTACATTTGTATAGAAATAATTTAAATTATATGTATAAATATTTAAAAAAGTTATGAGTTGCTGAAATAGTATGTACATAAATATACACACTGTCTTCAAAAGAGAAATTTTTATACTGTGACTCTTAGTAAGTGAAATGGGCTTTTTTTTATTTTAAATTTTATAAGTACTCTTTTATGTGAAAAATATTAAATTTTTAGTAGTGTTTTATTAATAATTTAATACGAAATGGCTTCTAAAATGAAGTGGAATTAATTTCTGGAAAAAAAATCTTCTTAAACTGCGTCTTTTAAAGACGGAGTGCGTTAGATGTACATATGTACACACATATTCATTCGTGTTACCTAGTATACAAAGCCTGCTGCAGCTGCATTGTCAGATCCACCACCTGTTGCGCTGAATTTTTGCATTGGCACAATCGACACTTTTAAGTCACGGTTCGATGGTTTCCGTAATTCAATTGCGGCATGTTTCAGTTGTATGCTACACTCTGGATTTGTACCCAAAGTAAGTTGTGCACTCTCTTTTTCGAAAAGTGTAGCCATAGCCTCAAGAAGTTCGACAAAACCAATGGAGAGGGCAGCACGTCTTATACGATTCAGTTCTTTAAAGAAATGCTGTGTTTTTTCTGGCATTTTTCTTGCATGACGTAGGACTTTTTGAACGTCGGACTGTAGACTGACTTGTTTAATCCAAACCACAAAGCTTTGTGAATACGAACGCTTATCGGCTTTAACTGGAAATGCGCTTGTATCACCTGGCATAAGATCCTCAGCAAAGCCCAATAGTTGCAGATCCCCCAACCAGGGAATTACATTATTACCAGGTGGTAGAATGTTTAACATCAAATTTGACTTTTTCTTACTATCAGCATAGGAATATAAGAAACCATACCAGTTATCGTTTAGTAACACTAAAGCTGCTAAATTTTCGACTTTCATTGCTCCATGTAGTAGTACACACATTGATTCCTTTTCTGCTGCAGGCACTATAGCTGCACTGCCAGATTTAGTTAGATTTGCTTCTGCATCTTCGTTACTATCATCGCCATCTTTGACGTCTTTAGTGTAGAAGTCACGAATTTCTTGTTCTAATTTCTCATACTCATAGTTTGGGTGGTTTATATCTAAAGCAGGCTTTGTACTAGCACTATTGATAGCGGAACTGGAAGATTTTGATGAGCCGGATTTATCCGAAGATCGACGAGATGGCTTTTCCCTATCCACCTTGGGTATTACTAAATGCCGACTTAAAGACGCGGGTGAGCCAATTTCGGATAGTGATAAGTAACCGCAAACCTCTATCTTTTGTGATATTTTTAATTCGGTTTTTACTCCGTTTTCCATTTTATATGGCGTTGGCGGTGGCCATATTAGTACCGGACATTCTAAACGACAATAGCCACCAGCTTTAAGTGTAACCTCGAAAGGTTTAAAGTTCGCCTCGCATACTCGTTCTATTAATTCAAACATTGCAGTGCGACCTAGTTCACTCTTATGGTTGGAATGAGACGATATAGTGGACGCTGTTGCAACAGCGCTATTGTTACTTGAAGATTTGTTTATGTCGTTCGAATTTTCACTTCCATCAACTGCATCTTTCACAAACTTGGGCATAAAAAGTTGACCTGCGGAAAAATGTTATGTTATTTAACTAACTAAATAATTAAACAGATTAATAAGCAACCTTTTAGGCCTGTGAAGTCAATTAGCTGCTGATATACGGGAAAGGCACGCGTAAAGTAATAGTCGCTCTGAACACCCATGCATACAAAATTCAATTTGACTGCTTTTAATTGTCCAATCCAGTCGAACTCTGGTTCATTTTCTTTGTCGACGTAGCTTTGGAAGAAACCTTTGAGTGCCGTGCTTCCGAATCTGATAGTTCATTATGTACAAAGTTTTTATAAACCTTTACACCATTAAATTCTAAAACAATTCCATACTTACCCTAAGCCACAATCAGTGAATAATATAACCTGACAATAGTTTTGAGTGCCCCAGTTGGTGGATAATATGCTAGCAACATTTTTCAACATGCTTATGAGGCAGAGTTTGTCACCTGGTTCTACCTTTTTAACAGCTTGACGAATAACATCATAATCACGTGTAAAATCTACCTTTACCTCTGATGTCGTGGAGTATGTAATTAGTGAAACGTACTCTAATTTTGATGTTACGGATAAATGCTCCAGCAATTGTGATATCCCTTTGATTGCCAATTGATGATAGGTTAGCGCATTTTCTTCACTACGACCTGGTATCTGTCGTTGCATAGAAAGCGATACTACAAATAAAATTATTAATAAATGTTTTTTTTTTAATTAAGTAAAAATTTATCGAACCATCTAAAGCTATAATGGTGGGCATGTTGATATTTTTATATATTCTTTGAATTCAGAAACATTAGTTTGAGTTTAGCAGTTGAGTTTTTACAGAATTTCTTAAATATTTTTATATTAAATTCTATTTTTGTTGAAGATCCGTTTGCGAATACTTTGTTGCAGTAAATATTGCATTTAATCCTGATATATAAAGTTTACGAAATGAATTGTTATCAAACAGCTGTTTTATGCCGTGAGCAGATGGGTAGTGAAAGCAAAGAAGAAATAAATAACCGATTCTTACTACCAGTTACAGGACATTGTGGCGAAAATGCGAAGCGAATGTCAGATGAAAGAGAGAAGCCGATAGCTGTCATGTTTTAGAGCGTGGATCGAGAACATTCGTAAAGAGAAAGATTCGATTATTCTAGGCGGTTGGTTGCGAGCAATCGGGGTGTATATAAGGGCGACACACGACTGCAGAGAGTGAGTAGTGAAGTAATAAAAACAGTACATTGTGAAAGTTGTATACAGGTGATTGTAAATAGTAAAGGGAATTGTAATTGAATTGTGAATTACTGAGTAATAAAAGGACATTAAATAAATTCTTTATAAATAAAGAAACTGCAAATTAAGTTGGCGATTTTTATTTAACAATCCAGAGATCGTACCCGAAGGATTTGGGAAATCATCGAGGTTGATTCAGCAAAATCGTAACAATATATTTGTGCTTCAATTTGTATACAAGAGTACTAGGGCAAAGAGGGCGCAAGTACGCGATTAAAAATTAATATTGATTAATATTGGGAATAGGAAAAACTTTCTTGTTCTCACTTCCCTATGGGTTTTTATGAGTAGCCATGTCAAAACTCCGAGTACACTGGGAGGGGCTGACAATCCCTGCTGAGGGGCGATTACATTTTACATTTGGATGTTGGTCTGGCAAGGGTACGAAATTGAGCATAGGTAAATCTTCTGAGTTCAACTAATACGGAAAGATCAGACGAGTTTGCTTAGCTCCTCTTTGTGAGGCAGAAACACAGCTTTTCTTGCCTTAATCAGATCCGAGGATATAGACACTGTTGTAACCAAACGATCCGTTAAATAATAACCTGCCTAATACTGAAAGTTTTGGTTTTGATTGTCATTAATGAGTTTTATTGTCAAAAATTATACACGTTACGGGTAAGCTATTACGCGTTTAATTTCCGTATATTTTTTTTACTAGAATATTATACAATTTCGTATTTCTGATGTGTTTCAAAAGAAGTAAGTTTGAAAAAAGCTTAATGTCGGGATTTAAAGAATATTTGTACATATTCCCTTCAGAATTTTCTGTGGAGCTGCAACGAACCGTTTCTTCAGTCAAGGCCTTTAAAAGCATTCCGTGTTATAAGAAATTCGAAAGTATATCCGCAACCCATTTTAACGATCCACAAAATTCGTCAAACGAAAATTTAAAGCATTTCTACATATATTTTTTAATGGATCCGCGTACTACATGTAATCTTTCAATTAACACTAAGGGAAAGGTAATTGTAATATTATCTACAGCTATGAAGTGGTTTTCAAAAATCTTTATTATGTTGAAAAACTTTATGCTTGGTTTTCTAAATACAGGACCTTAAGGAGATAGTGATTTGGCAGCAATTTTTGAATTCGATTTTCTATGTAGGAAAAGCTAAATCAAATCGATCTTATTCCCATTTATATGACGCTCTGAAAGAATATAAGAAAACTCCTTTGAATCCTAAGAAAAACACCCTAGAAAAATCTTTAACGTTACACAAATTACGTCGTATTGTCAATATTTGGCGAAATGATTGCGGAGTTGTTAGTCTGCAAGCATTTCACAACATTAAGTCAAATGAAGCTTACACTCGAGAGGTTTGTGAAACTTTTCAAGTTGAAAACTTTTTAACATATTTCATTAATTTCCCTTTTTTCTATCCAAGGCCGCTATAATAGATGCTTTGAGTCTTCCCAATCTAACGAATCAAAAACGAGGAGTCTATTATGGCCCATGCAGTAAATGGACTGCAAAAGGAAAAAAATTGCTGGGTATTTATTTACTTTATAATGCAATGCAAACATTTCTCTCTGAAAGTCAGATTCACTTATTTCCAAAGGATTTAATTTAATAACTATTTCATGCATATATATAAATAAAATTAATTTATTTTCTAAATTCATTTACTCCGTATAAAATTATGTCAATACATATTTTGTAGAACTATTCTTCTTCTTCTTCTTTGGCGTAGGCACCGCTTACGCGATTATAGCCTCGTCAACAATAGCGCGCCACTCGTTTCTTCTTCTTGCTGTTTGGCGCCAGTTGGAAATACCAAGTGACACCAGGTCGCTCTCCACCTGATCTTTCCAACGGAGTGGAGGTCTCCCTCTTCCTCTGCTTCCACCAGCGGGTACTCCATCGAATACTTTCAAAGCTGGAGCGCTTTCATCCATTCGGACGACATGACCTAGCCAGCGTAGCCGCTGTCTCTTTATTCGCTGAGCTATGTCAATGTCGTCGTATAGCTCGTACAGCTCATCGTTCCATCGTCTGCGGTATTCGCCGTTGCCAACGCGCAAAGGACCATAAATCTTCCGCAAAACTTTTCTCTCGAAAACTCCTAAAGCCGACTCATCGGATGTAGACATCGTCCAGGCTTCTGCACCATATGTCAGGACGGGGATGATGAGCGACTTGTAGAGTTTGGTTTTAGTTCATGGAGAGAGGACTTTACTTTGCAATTGCCTACTCAGTCCAAAGTAGCACCTGTTAGCAAGAGTGATTCTGCGTTGGATTTCAAGGCTGACATTGTTGGTGTTGTTAATGCTAGTTCGCAGATACACGAAATTATCTACGACTTCGAAGTTGTAACTGTCAACAGTGACGTGGGAGCCAAGTCGCGAATGCGATGACTGTTTATTTGATGACAGGAGATATTTCGTCTTGCCCTCGTTCACTACCAGACCCATTCGCTTCGCTTCTTTGTCTAATCTGGAGAACGCAGAACTTACATTGCGGGTGTTATGACCAATTATATCAATATCATCGGCATACGCCAACAATTGCACACTCTTGTAGAATATTGTGCCTGGTCTGTTTAGCTCTGCAGCTCGTATTATTTTCTCCAGCATCAAATTAAAGAAATCACACGATAAAGAGTCTCCTTGTCTGAAACCTCGTTTGGTATCGAAAGGCTCGGAGAGGTCCTTCCCAATTCTGACCGCACTTCTGGTATTATCCAGGGTCAGTTTACAAAGCCGTATGAGTTTCGTGGGGATATCAAATTCAGACATAGCGGCGTAGAGGCATTTCTTTATCGTGCTGTCGAAGGCAGCTTTAAAATCGATAAAAAGGTGGTGTGTATCGATTCTTTTCTCTCGGGTCTTCTCCAAGATTTGGCGCATGGTAAATATCTGGTCAATGGTGGATTTGCCAGGTCTAAAGCCGCACTGATAAGGTCCAATCAGTTTGTTGACCGTGGGCTTTAGTCTTTCACACAATACGCTAGATAAGACCTTATATGCGATATTAAGGAGACTTATCCCACGATAATTGGCGCAGACCGTGGGGTCTCCCTTTTTTTGGATTGGGCAGAGCACACTTAGGTTCCATTCGTCAGGCATGCTTTCTTCCGACCATATTTTGCAAAGAAGCTGATGCATGCTCCTTGTCAGCTCTTCGCCGCCGTATTTGAAAAGTTCTGCCGGTAAGCCATCGGCTCCCGCCGCTTTGTTATTTTTTAAGCGGGCAATCGCTATCCGAACTTCTTCATAGTCGGGTGATGGCACCTCTATACCATCGTCATCGATTGGGGTTTCGGGTTCGCCATCTCCGGGGCTTTCATTTTCACTGCCATTGAGCAGGTTAGAGAAGTGTTCCCTCCATACACTAAGTATACCCTGGACATCTGTCACCAGATTACCTCTATTGTCCCTACATGAGTTTGCCCCGGTCTTGAAACCTTCTGTAAGTCGCCGCATCTTCTCATAGAATTTTCGAGCATTACCCTTGTCGGCCAGCTTCTCAAGCTCTTCATACTCACGCATTTCGGCTTCTTTCTTTTTTCGTCTGCAAATGCGTCTCGCTTCCCTCTTCAGCTCTCGGTATCTATCCCACCCCGCACGTGTTGTGGTCGATCGCAAATTTGCGAGGTAGGCAGTCTGTTTTCTCTCCACTGCAGTTCGACATTCCTCATCGTACCAGTTGTTTTTCTGGTATTGCCGAAAACCAATTGTTTCCGAAGCAGCGGTACGCAAGGAATTTAATATTTCGTTCCACAGCTCCCTTATACCAAGTCGCTGATGAGTGCTCCCAGAGAGCAGGTGTGCAAGTCGAGTAGAAAACTTGCTGGCTGTCTGCTGTGATTGCAGCTTTTCGACGGCAAACCTTCCTTGTGTTTGTTGACGGGCGTTCTTTGCCACACAGAGGCGAGTGCGTATTTTTGCTGCTACAAGATAATGATCCGAGTCGATATTTGGCCCTCGGAACGTACGCACGTCTAGAACACTGGATACATGTCTTCCGTCTATCACAACGTGATCGATTTGGTTGCGTGTTTTACGATCTGGCGACAGCCATGTTGCTTGATGAATTTTCGTATGCTGGAATCTGGTACTACAGACAACCATATTTCGGGCCCCAGCAAAGTCAATCAGCCTTAGCCCGTTTGGGGATGTTTCGTCGTGGAGGCTGAATTTTCCGATTGTTGCGCCAAAAATGCCTTCTTTGCCCACCCTGGCGTTGAAATCGCCTAGCACAATTTTGACATCGTGGCGGGGGCCACAATATATTGTGGCGAAAATGCGAAGCGAATGACAGATGAAAGAGAGGAGCCGACAACTGGCATTTTCTAGAGCGTAAAACGAGACGATTATCGTTACGAGACGCGATTATCGTAACGACGCGATTATTCCGGGGGTTTCGTTTTCAAGCAGCAAACAAGTATATAAGGGCGACATACGACTGCTGAAAGTCAGTCAGCAATCAGTTGTGAATTAAACTCGCGGAGATTACATTACAATAAAGTAATAAAAACAGTACATTGTGAAAGTTGTATACAAGTGATTGTAAATAGTAACGTAAATTGTAATTGAATTGTGAATTACCGAATAATTAAAAGCACATTAATTAAGTCTTTATAAATAAAGAGACTGCAAATTAAGTTGGCGATTTTATTTAACAATCCAGAGGTCGTACCCGAAAGATTAAGGAAATCATCGAGGTTAATCAGCAAGATCGTAACAATTGGTGTCAGAAGTGGGATTGTTAAATAAATTCCAAAGGATAATAATTAAAAAATGGTGAAGATTCAGGATTTGACGATACCTCCTCTCAAGAAGGAGTTGGCAAAGCGAGGATTGTTTACAACTGGAAATAAGGCAGAGCTGCAATCAAGACTGCGAGAAGCAATGGAAGTCGAAGGTATCGACTTGAACCAATACGAATTCCGCCGCGAGGATGAAGATGTATCCCTGAAGGATGTTGACAAGGAAGAGGCTATTGATTCTTCGAAGGGGTTGGAGCAGCCATCAGGTAAGATTCAAGAAAATGCCCCTGGCTCATCTACCGGTATGGACATGAACATGTTGTTGAATGCAATTTCACAAATCAATGACAACATGTCTCAAAAGATGGATGCACAGGATGCCAAGATATCACAAAAGATGGATGCACAGGATGCCCGTAATTCACAAAACGTGTCACAAATCGATGCCAGCATATCACAAAAGCTGGATGCCCAAATGTCTGCAATGAATGACAGCATTACATCACAAATGGTTGAACAGAGCGAGCAAATATCATCCTTAGGAGCAACCATCGCGCAAATACAGCAAAATCTGGAGAAAGACAATGTAGAACTTAAGGAAAGACAGGATCTAATTGAGAGCAAAGTCAACGAATTGCACGGTCGACAAGACAAAATAGAAGAGCTGATAAAGACCAAAATCAACGAGCTCGAGCGACATGTCCGAGATTTGCAGTTGCATCATCAAGCCAGATCGATGAACGGCCCGTGGGTAGAGGCACCATCCTTTGACGGCACAGCTTCGTTCCAGATCTTCAAGCGCCAGTTCGAGAAGACGGCTGAGTTAAATAATTGGACCATCGATGAAAAATCCGCTGCGCTATTTGTTACGTTGAAAGGACCTGCAGCGGATATTTTGCTGACTATTCCCGAATGTAAGAGGGATAACTATGGCGCAGTAATGCGAGCCCTGGAAATACGCTATGGTAGCGAACACAGAAGACAAATTTACCAGATGAAGCTGGGACAGCGTGACCAAAAACACAATGAATCTTTGCAGGAATATGCTTTTGAAATCGAGAGATTGGCTCATTTAGCCACAGGGCACGCGTCGGCTGAATATCTCGAAAGATTAAAAATCCAGAGGTTCGTCAGCGGAATTAAGGACGTGTACACCAAAGTTAACATTCGCTGAAACTGTTGCGTATGCTCAGACACGTGAAGCAGCGGCACTGCTATGTAAGCCAGCCTACAAAGTGAAGCGGTTGGAGGTAGAAACACCAGATGTGAGGACTGAAATATTGAAAACTTTGAAGTCGATAGCAGGAATGAATCGTTGTGGTGTTAAGAATCAACGTGGAAAGTGCTTCAGTTGTGGTGAAGCAGGTCACTTCGCACGCGAATGCCAGTCGGGCTCCAACAGAGAGGAAAGACGACGCAAACGATGCTCAAAAGCTGAGGGCATAATAGACGTCCAGCGAATAACAATTACACGAGCAGGAAAGTGGGAGGCAAGCCACTTAAGAAAATGTCAGCAAGAAGACCCAGACTTGGAATTGGTAATGCGCGGATTGGAGGTGACAGACGGCCAAGTAAGGAACAAATGGCAAAGGGAAGTTCCATCGCGAAGGCATACTGGGCACAATTGAACAGTTTAGAGTTAATATCTGGCTGTTTGCATAGAGTATGGGAAAGTGAAGATGGCCAGTGCTCTCGGAAGCTTATAGTAGTTCCGAGGTTAAGAATTTCGGATATTCTTAAGGAACTTCACAATGGTCCTAGTGGAGAGCATCTAGGCATTAAGAAAATGCTGGAGAAGATCAAACAGAGGTTCTATTGCGTTGGTTGTCGTCAATCGATCGCTGAGTGGCTTGCTAACTGCAAGAAGTGCATAGCAACTAAAGAGCCAAAACCACGAAACCATTACAAATTGAGGGCCAGGTATGACAAAGCGATGAACTCTGAAGGCTTCCAAAGTGGAGATTTGGTGTTGCTGTGCAGTCCACAACGGAAGAGAGGTTTGTCCCAAAAACTTCAATGCGTTTGGGAGGGTCCATATAAGGTAATCAAACGGCTAAATGACGCAGTGTATCGAATCCAGAATGTTGGGAGCCCAGGAAGCAAGATGAAAGTGGTCCACCTAGAGAGGCTTGCTGCGTTTGGAACAGCGAATGTGTCCGATCAGACTTAGGTGGAGGGCAGTGTGGCGAAAATGCGAAGCGAATGACAAATGAAAGAGAGGAGCCGACAACTGGTATTTTCTAGAGCGTAAAACGAGACGATTATATTAACGAGACGCGATTATCGTAACGACGCGATTATCGTAACGACGCGATTATTCCGAGGGATTCGTTTGTAAGCAGCAAACAAGTATGTAAGGGCGACACACGACTGCAGAGGAGTCAGTCAGTAATCAGTCGTGAACTATTAGCGTTGGAGATTACATTACATTGAAGTAATAAAAAGAGTACATTGTGAAAGTTGTATACAAGTGATTGTAAAAAGTAAAGTAAATTGAAATTGAATTGTGAATTACTGAGTAATCAAAAGGACTTTAGTTAAATTCTTTATAAATAAAGAAACTGCAAATTAAAGATTTGCGAAATCATCGAGGTTAATCAGCAAGATCGTAACAATAGTAATATACGTTATTTCTTTTTTATTTAATCTCGGTGTGTTTTATCGAAAAGTACAAAAAGTTCAAACTTCAAATGTGTTGTTTTATGTAATATCTCGAAAACCAAAGAGCGTACGTTCTTCATTCACACGTTTCCTATTATATTACATTATTTAGTTGAACGCAGTGCCGAACATTTCCTTTTTTATGTTTTGCCGCCACTGCATTCCAAACTTACAAAACAGAAAGAGATGGTTGTATATGCTGTATGGTAAATCAACACTAAATACTACTTTGTCGATTAACATCGTTAATTTTGGTCAGAGTAGTTTGGTTAAAAGCGAGTTATTATATTTTTTAAAATTGTGAATACTATAAACAAAATAAAAATATTTTACATAAAATCAATTGCAAAATGAACTCAACATTGTGGAAATCCTAAAGTGGTTGTAATTACATTGAAGTGGACAGGGTAAGAGGCATAAAATGTTTCACAAAAAATGTGTGGCTTCTGGCTGCGTTATATTCGTGTCGGTGTTGTCGTTTTTAGCGGCTGTGGCGTGTGTGTTTATTGCGAACAAAATGCGTTTTCAGCCTTGCTGAAAGCTTAAACAAATGTCTCACATAATTGACCACAAAGGCGTGTGAATCGCGTAATTTACATGTACTATTTTATCCATTTAGATTGAATTAGTGCATAGCATTTGTTTAGAATAAAATTATGTTTAGTTCAAATATATATATCATGAACAGTATCTGACATAGTTACAAGTCCAAATAGTTAAAAAATTAAGATGAATGAACGCACTTGATGAGTGTGAAGAATTAATGATATATTGAAATGTGGTGCTTGTTCGTAGGTTTTACGCATTTACTACGAAAAATAAGGGCAACTTGTGTATCTACACTACCGTGAAATAAAAGTTTCTTAATAAAACATTAATTTGTATAATATAATTATGCACCAGCCGGAATTAGTTAATTCTTAAAAGGGGCAAAGCATTTAACATATACTTGCTATTCGGTCACCATATAATACTGAGATGTTTTGAGTTAAATATATTAATTTTCCTCTATTTTATAAATTTTTAGCTGCCATAAAAACGGGAATCGCCCATAAAAGGCTCTCTAACAATTCTAATTGAAGATTGGTAGATATAAATGAGAACTCCGCCATAAGTCTCAATTAAAATGAATCCCTCGGAGTTGCGTATGATGTGGATGAGTACTTATAATCCTGAGCGCATCACAGTGGAAGACGCACCATCATTTTTTGGCCATCCTTCAGTAGGACTTTCTGTAATGGATGAATTATCTTCGCATCAACAAACCATGGTGCGTATAGATGGCTTTTGATTGATTTTACTTCTTCACAAACATTCCTCACTATTTTAAACATATACAAACATACGTAAATAAATTATTGCTTAGTGGTACATATGGATCATTTTTTGGAGTCTTTTGCATTTCATTTATGATTGAAAAATTTATCTTTAATTGCATCTTATTTACTATAATTTCACTCATTTATTTCTCAAAATCTTTCTTTTTCTTTTCATACGTTTGTTTCTTGCTGTGTTTGATCATTTACTCCTCCCCAAAAAAATTAAAAAAAAAAAAAAATACGAAAAAATTTAATCTACCGAAATTTATATCGTCCAAAATTACTCGTCAATAATTCTAAACCTATGCCAATGATATCGAAATGTTCAACGTTGAACTTAAATATTTATATATCAACGGATGTAATATAAAATATAACTTTGAATAATACTGTTTCTATAATATAAAACAAAAAAACGAAAAACACAAAGGACTTGAATCCAATGATGAGCATTGTTGGGGGGGATTTTAGTGGTCAGGCCGCAGCAGCAGCGGCAGCGGCGGCTGCATTAGGCGTACAACCGACAGCTCTAATTGCGGCAAATTCGAATGATATTTATGGTTTAGCACAAGTAGGCGGTTTACATCAACAATTGCTTCAACAATCTGCTGCAGCTGTTTTTCAAAACTACACGGAAGTTGTAGACGATGACGATGTTACCGTCAATGGCGTGATGGACGCTGTAGGCAACGTCAGTGTTGTTGACAAATCATTAGCTACACAATATGTGCATAGCGTTGGGCCTCATGCCATTTATGATCAATTGGAAGATGGCAGTTACGACGATGGTCTGGCACCAAAACAGGAAATTATCAATATTGATGACTTTGTAATGATGACGGATTCAAATTCATATGATGGTACAGAATTTATGGCAGATGAGCGAGATTTGGCAGATGGAAGTAGTGGTGGCGTTGATATATCTCATGCACATGGCATGGATGAGAATTGTGTCCTGGTGCCCATGGATAGCGGGCACAAATTGATAGGCGATAGTGGCGATGAGGTGATGGTGCCTGCCTCCACATCGGCCGCATTGCAGGCTGCAGCATCGAACTCGTCAAGAGGAATCGGTGGAAGTGGAGGAGTGAGCCACCATCGCTCATCGCAACGTAAGACACGCAAAATTGAACCGGTTAACAGACCAGGATTGGTCTTGAAGACACCAATAGCATATAAGGGGAATATAGATCCATCAGTTATACCAATTCAAAAAGATGGCATGGGTATGTTTTCTGTTATTTATAAATTCTAAAATTCAATTAATATTGTTTCCTTTTAATTTTTTTCCTTTTCTTTATATAAATTTTAAATAGTTTTGGTAAATAAGACCACACTTAGTAACCTATTAGAATTTGAGTTGGATTTATGCAGTTAAAACACACACGCATATACATATATGCATATACATACATACTATATATGTCGTATTTACACATATGTATAATATGTGTGAATAGTAATATTCAAATACAATGTCGTTTTTATTTAAAGAAATTATATTAACTTATCTAAACTAATAAATTCCCTTTTTTGTTATGAATAATATCATGATAGTATTATATGCACTCATTATCGCGTTTGATCTCTTAAACAAAACAAAACGATATAAAATTTGCTGTAGATCACAACACTTTTGAATGAATGAATTTAAGACCCTTTGCAAGGTTTCCTATTTTACTCTTAAATAATATATATGAAAACTCAAACTTAAGTAATTTTCTTCTCGAGAGCAAAATAGAAATAATTATAGCTTACAAATGAATATATTAACTTATTCTTGGGATATACGCTTTTATCTTTCCAGCCGTCTGTGAGCGCTGCGGTGCCATCGGTGTAAAGCACACATTCTATACGAAATCTCGGCGTTTTTGCAGCATGTCCTGTGCCCGTGGTGAACTTTATTCATTGGTTGTAAACAACACTAAAATGGCTGGTGGTACACAGCAACAGCAACAATCTATTTCAAACTCCCCCATGCATGATCATATCGACGGTGCAGCATGCGGCAGTAATGGTAATAGCAACGACATACAGCAACACGGCACACAATCTCAACAATCTGATATTGAGTTAGCGCTTCGTGTTGCTCATATTAAGAATTCGAATTATCGTTTCCGCATCACAGATCAATCAAAAATCACACAAATCAACGGTTTTGGCGAACCAATCATGTCCAGCGAATTGACTGGCGTTGATATCACTGGATTATCTACACTAAATACTGAAGATGGAGCATTGAGTTTAAATACTGGCGGCTTAGTTGCCACACCCAAAGCACTACAAATGTACCGTGATGTATTGCCACAAGAAGACCTGCCGCAAATACCGAAATTTGAACGTCTACCAGTTTCCTGCCCGCAAATGGAAAAGATCATTAGTATACGACGTCGTATGTATGATCCGACACATTCGTTTGACTGGACGCAGCGTTTGTCACATCCCAACTTTTTCGCTGCACCCGTTACTTGTTTTCTCCATGCGCCCGGCTATGAAATGTGGGATAGTATTGGTATTGACATGAAAGTGGAAGTGGAGAACACAGATTGTGATAATACAGAGGTAGTGCAGCCGGGTCAAACACCACATTCATTTTGGGTTGCGACAATATTAAATATTTGCGGTTATAAAGCTCTTATGCGTTACGAAGGTAAGTGTTGAAGTTACATTTATCAAGTTGGCTTATAAAATAATGTTTTTTTCGTCTTCAATATTTGCAGGCTTCGATGAGCCTACACATGACTTCTGGGTTAACCTTTGCAATGCGGAAGTGCATTCGGTAGGTTGGTGTGCGACTCGTGGTAAACCTCTAATACCACCTCGAACAATAGAGAATAAATATAAAGATTGGAAGGATTTTCTCGTCGAACGATTATCTGGCGCACGCACTCTACCCTCAAGCTTTTATAACAAGATCAATGACAGTATGCAATCGCGATTTCGTTTAGGCTTAAATTTAGAGTGTGTAGACAAGGATCGAATCTCACAAGTTCGCTTAGCAACCGTGACCAAAATTGTAGGAAAACGTTTATTTTTGCGATACTTTGACTCTGATGATGGCTTTTGGTGCCACGAGGACTCGCCTATTATACATCCCGTTGGTTGGGCGACTACAGTGGGACACAATTTAGCAGCACCGCATGATTATTTGGAGCGTATGTTGGGTAAGACGAGTCAGTGATTATTAAAATTTTGAAAATCTTATTTTGCATCTTTATTTACAGCTGGCCGAGAAGCCATGATTGAAGTGCATGAAGATGATGCAACTATTGAGCTTTTTAAAATGAATTTCACTTTCGAAGAATACTATATGGATGGCAAGGGCAATGGTTTTATGGAAGGAATGAAATTGGAGGCCGTTGATCCGCTAAATCTATCATCAATTTGTGCAGCTACAGTAATGGCAGTGCTAAAATTTGGTTATATAATGATACGCATTGATTCTTATCAACCAGATGCTACTGGGTCAGATTGGTGAGCTTGACGCATTTTTAAGAGAGAAATTACCGTTGTATTGATGGTTAAACTTTATTTATACATAGGTTTTGCTATCACGAGAAGTCCCCGAGTATATTTCCTGTTGGCTTCTGCGCCTCCAATAATATCACTTTAACGCCACCAAATGGTTATGATATCAACACTTTCAACTGGGAAACTTATTTGCAAGAAACGGGTAGTATTGCAGCTGGTCAACATTTATTTCACCGCATTGTGCCAAATCATGGGTTCCAGGTGAACTACTTAAAGCAATATTTCTCAATTAATTAGTTAAAATAAAATTTCTTTACATTCCTTAGGTCGGCATGAGTTTAGAATGCGCTGATCTAATGGATCCACGATTGGTATGTGTAGCGACTGTGGCACGTATTGTTGGTCGTTTGCTCAAAATACATTTTGACGGTTGGACAGATGAGTATGATCAATGGCTGGATTGTGAATCGCCCGATGTTTATCCAGTAGGTTGGTGTGTGCTTGTAAATCACAAACTTGAGGGTCCACCAGTGCCGATGCAGGCGACCGCAAAAGTGAACACAAAGGCGAAAAGCCCGAAAAAGCGCAAGAAAAAGTCAACAGCAAAAGGTGGTGAAAATTCAAATACAGGTAGATGTTTTAATCTTTGTCTTTATGTCCTAAAAGTGTATATACATATACATTAAATTATATTTTTCTTTAGCAAAACCACGTACAATTGCTTTGAAAACAAATCCACATCTTCCAAAATTAAGCATTAAACTCGAGCTTAAGCCAGAACATCATAATGCCGCTTTTTACGAAGATAATCATGAAGATGATGATGATGATGCAGAGTATGAGGAAGACAGTACGAGTCATCGTTCGGGACAGTCAACACCGTTATCACACAATGATGGTAGTCAGCAGTCATTAATTGAAAAGACAACCAACGCGGTACACGCTCAGCCGGCGACAGCAATGAGAAGCGGCAATGCAGCTGTAAAGAAATCAGTTTCACCAGCACCTCCGGTAGTGGGACGCAAAGCCACCAGCTACATTGGGGTATGTCTAATAATATTTTAATCATACATATTTATGAAACTTGTTGAAAATACATAAATTTTGTAAAATTAATTTTTTTTTTCAATTTCTCCCTTCATACAGAACTCTGCCGTTAGTAATAGCAAGTACATTCCGCGTCTTATTGAATCATCTTCGAATGAAATCAACAACAGCAGTAGTAGTGGTAATAACAGTCAAAACGCGGATCCACAAGCAGACCTTATACCCGACACATGGAACGTTTATGATGTTTCACAATTTTTAAGAGTTAATGATTGTACAGCGCATTGTGACACTTTTTTGCGAAATAAAATCGATGGCAAGCGTTTGCTGCAACTTTCTAAGGATGAAATAATTACGTTGCTCGGTATGAAAGTGGGACCTGCGCTGAAGATTTCCGATTTGATACAACAGCTGAAATGTAGAGTCAATCCGGGTAAATCTAGATTACTTAAGGCAAACAAAACATTTTTATAGTGCCTTTCGAGATCACAACAATTATTAATATCAGAACCACCTAAGCCAACAACATTTCAATCTAAGCTCTCATCACGTAGTAACTCTTCACAATATTGTAACTATATATTCAATATGAATACAATCGTCGTTAAGTAAATATAAATATAAATATAAATTTATATAAACACACACACATACAAATATATATATATATATATATATATATATATATATATATATATATATATATATATATATATATATATATATATATATATCTTATGAGGTTATGCAGATCGGAACGAGGGAACAGAGTACCTCAAATACTTGCTGGAATCTAATTAAATATGATGTACGTTGACAAATCAACAAATAATTAACTTAACGTTGGTTAAGGGCTAATTATCAAATTGGAATATTTATAGAAAACTTTTTTCTTTGATTAAGTTGTAGTTAAGCAGAAACATGCTGTTTTTTTAAATGCAACAAAAAAAGAAGGATGCTAGGTAAACCTAACACAAAATGAGAAAAAAAAACATATTTTTAATTACAGTTTTCTTTAATGACCTAGAGTAGATACTTATTTTATAAATATTTTCAATTCATATATACATATGTAATTTTAATATACTGAGAACACCGTAATTTTATTTTAGCTAAACAAAAAAAATTAAATATTAAAACTTTTTATTTAAATGTATGCCATTCTTTCTATTCATAAGAAAACGAGGTAAACGAAAGAAATGAAAAATAATATGTCTGTAGACTGAAAACTATGATGAAATGAAACCAGTAAGCATAATTAATTAAACTTAATGCATAATTACAATCAACTAACTTTTGCAAAAACACCAACACAATGTTTTCTAATGCTAGGCATAATAATTAAATAAGAAAAGCACTTCTCGTCACACACAAATATACACTCAATAGCATCTACGCAACATACATATATGCCTTTTAATGAAATGAACCGTATAATAACTAAGAAATATATCTTCAAATGCAACAAAAAAAAAAGTAGTATATAAAACTTAAACAAAATGTTGAAACGCATGTATGTGCATATATCTATATTCCTTGTTTGGCAACTGATTTCTAATATTAACAATTTGTAAGCAAAAAAGAATTCTTCAAAACTAATTGTGGCTTTTTGCAAATTTGGTTTTGCGTACATGGTGTAGGGGTTTAAAGATATATTTTCAAATTTTTCACTATACACAATCCTTTGTCAGTCTTCCGTTTACTTTACATTGAGTACATACTACAGAAATTTATGAATGTTATATACTTATGCATGTATTGCAGAAAAAAAGCTGTAATTTTGATTTAACTTATTATTTTTTTATAGTTTCACTTATCTTACTTCGATAGTTGGAAGAAGAAAATATGCATAACAGATTTTCATATATCTAACTGTCCATTTGCAAATATAAATAGCATACTAGTGTATTTATTTTCCCAACTAAGCTGTACGAGGTATGTTCAAAGGAAAAGGTGAAGGGTTTGCTCACTGTTTTCTTTGATTACAATGGTGTGGTGCATCATGAGTTCCTGCCAAAAAGTCGTACAGTTAATAAGAAATACTACAAGGAAGTTATGCAACGTTTGCGTGAAGCAATACGGCTCAAACGATCGGAATTGTGGAAAAACAAATCGTGGCTTCAGCATCACGATAATGCAACAGCTCACGCATCAATGCTTACTCGTGACTTTTTTGCCAAAAACATAGGCGTAATCATGCCTCAACCACAGTATACCAATTCCTATTCCCAAAACTAAAACCAAAGAAAGGAAAGCGTTTTGCCACAATTGATTAGATATCAAGTCAGAATCGAAGAAAGAGCTGATGGTCATACCGAAAAGCGTATTTCAGGAGTGCTTCGATGATTGGAAAAGCACTGGTAGAAGAGTATTATATCTGAGGGGGATTACTTTGAAGGGGACAAAATAGATATTGATGAATAAATAAGTACTTTCCAAAAAAAGAAAATTCAAAATTCACCTTTTTCTTTGAACACACCTCGTATGTATTGTAAATCACGAAAATAATTTAAATCAGTTCAAATCTTCAAATGCTAGGAACTATTTCTTGTAAGAGTCTATTTCAGAACTCTACGAATGTCAACTACATATCACCTTTTTTTATATTGACTTCGTGGACTATTGAATTTTAAGGATTATAAGAAAAACATACTAAACACACGACAACGCCATCAAACCCAAACATGTATACGAAATTTGACCAGATAACATTTTTTTTAATAATTGCAATCACAATAATTATTTAATTGTTAATGCGATTTTCTTCTAACCAACTAATAATACATATTGAATTCAGGTTAATTGTTTATTGCAAAATACAACAGTTAAAAATTTTTATTTTCCATTTTTTAATTGCACTAAATTTTGGTATTTGTAAATACTTCATTACAGTTATTTTGTTTTATTCATTTTTGATTGAAAAATTTACATTTTTTTTAATAACCTAAAATCGTTTAAAATTTATCTGGAATCATATTTATATATGTCTGTTTTTAAATCATAAATCATTATCACTCGATTAAAATGTTCTTAAGCGATAATAATTTCTTATATTTTACTCACTAGTTATCGGTATTTTCGATAAAAATAATCGCAAACTATCGATCAATTGTGATCAGTCACATTAAAAAGAAAAATCCAGAATAAAATTAATATAACGGGTGATCCATTTCGAGATTCCCTAGCTTTTAAAGAAAAGAAAAAAACAGAAAATTCAAATTCAATGGGGGAATGTTTATTATCATTCGGTAGAACATTCTTCGGCATTTATTTTTTGAAGATTATCTCTTTTAAATGTTGGCCGCTGCTACGTCTCAGATTGTCCTTCCGTTGAGTCCAATTTTCGATGACTCGTTCGAGCATTTCTACTGGTGACTGGGGAATAACACGCGTAATGTTTTGCTTCGAAGCGGGATTGTCCGCATAGACTTTAGATTTTACATATCCCCACAGGAAAAAGTATAACGGTGTGATATCACACGATCTTGGTGGCCAATCGATCGGCCCAAAACGTGAAATTATCTGCTTACCGAAGAGTTCTCTCAGTAAATCCATTGATTGATGCGATGTGTGGAAGTGGCGCCATTTTGTTGAAACTAAATGTCGCGGAGATCACGAGTTTCAATTTCAGGTATCAAATAGTCGGTTATCATGGCGCGATAACGGTCGCCATTGACGGTTACGTTCTCACACCAAACCGTTTTTTTTTCTGGATAAAATGGCAGCTCTTGAATCTCTACGTTGCTCTTCATCTCAAATGCGGTAATTTAGCTTGTATACTTGTTTACATATCCATTGTGCCAGAAAAGGGCCTCATCACTGAACAAAATTTGGCACGAAAACGTCGGACCTTCTTGGAACTTTACAAGAGCCAATAGAGCGAAGCGATGTCGTTTGGGAAGGTCGAGCGGCTTCAGTTCTTGTAAAAGCTGTATTTTGTACGCTTTCAATTTAAAAACTCGATGTAAAATGCGCCAAGTCGTTCCATACATCAGCCCGAGTTGCTGCGAACGGCGCCGAATCGGCTCTCCACGGTCTTCGTGTACATTCTCAGCTGCGGCCGCTATATTTTCTTCACTGCGTGCTGGACGTGATCTATTCGGTCGAATATTATCCAATAAGGAATGCTGGATCTCAAGATAGGTGATGGTATCGCGAATAGTACGCTCAGTAGGCCAATTATGTTGACCATAAGTTGAGCGAAGCGCGCGAAACACATTTTTTACAGAACGTGAAGCTGAATTGTACGCGGTGTTCAGGCGTAAGTCTTTCCATGATGACAATACTGAACAAAAATAACAAGACAGCTTGACACGACACAAGCGTGATATGCCAAAAAAAAGAAGGGTATTGAAAAAACCCTCTACTTGGATCACCCTTTATATGCATTACATACATATTTATAGCCTTAAAACTTCGCGAGCCCATAAATAAAATACTATACAAGTTGCCGCAAGAAAGAGGAGGACGGACATTATATTAATCAACAGGCCAAAAAGAAAACTTTGATTTTTTGCTTAATTATCTTAACATTCTCACTGGCCAATCGAGCAAAAATATAAGTCGAAAAAGTCAATTGATTTTAGATATTCTTGATATTCTGTTTTCCATATTTAGCTTCGAAGTATAAAAATATTTAAATTTTTGGATTATTTAAATTTTTTTTTGTGAATTTTTATGACTTAACCTTACTTTCCTACGTACTATGTATATATGTACAGTGTCTCACAAAATTATTACAAACAATATTTTTTTTTAGTAAAAAGTATCTAAAAGGAGTTTCGTAAACTTTATAATTATTACAAATGAACGAAAATATATAATTAAATTGCTTTAAGTACAATTTTGATCGAACAACATCGATATACCTGAAAAAGTCGAGTTATAATTGCTAGAGCTACGTTTTAATTACTAAAGCCAATGGAAGATAAGACTTTGTTGCTTTTCGTGACACTAAAAGTAAAAAATCGGTTATATTAGATAATTATTCAACTTTTTATTAAGTTTCCCTTTTTAATTCTTTGAAATTCGCGGAAGAATTAAGAAAATAAATGGAAATTAATGTCAATGAATGCCCAACGCGTGCAAAAATTGGCAAATTTTGGGCTTGCATATAGGAAAATTTCGTAGAGTTGCATGTATTCACCTTAGGCGCCAAAGTCATTCTGTCACGTAACGCGTCGCAAAAGTCCTATTTGCCATCGGCATAACGTTTTAAGCTGTCAGTTGTAATCTATGTTCTACGGGAATCTGAATATAAATTTAGTAGCATCCGGTTATTTTATCTTCGTTTGTGAAAAACACGTGAAACTGTGTAAAATATGGAAAGAAAATCAAAAGAAGCCACATTCGTAGAGAGAAAATAATATTTAATCTTCGAAAAGAAGGAAAAACATTGTAGATTTCAAGTTAGCTTTTGGAGTTCGCAAAAACATACGTAAATCATTATATCGACATATTTGGACATATTTGTGGTAACAAAATTTGTCGAAAAGTGAATTCCGAAATGCTGAGAAACAACACAATTCCTTCGATTAAGCACGGAGAAGGAAATGTAATACTGTGGGGTTGTATATATTTGCATAAACGTTGTTGGGAGCAAGCAATTTTTTTTTTACTGATCACCGGTAATGTACTAGATTATTAAAGAATAATTTAATATTAACTCGAATAAATTCGGACTCTCAGTTCGTTACATTTTACAACAAAACAATGACCCTAAAATCTTTACAGCACGAAGCTTTGGATATTTGTTAATACCTCAAAAGTTTTAGGAATACCGTCTCAGCTGCAGTATCTTAATCCGATTGACTACTTGTGGCCAGATCTGGTCTCTACTAATTTTCAATTTTCAAAGAATAGACTGAAAAATTTAATATTTTCAATGCCAAATGGATTAAGGGAGGTCTTATAAGAGACGCTACTTTTTGCGATTATTTTTGTTATGAGTTCACCTAATTTTCTTTTACCTATATTTCTGTAAATTTATAAATTAATTTTTGATTTTAAATAAAAGTTAGAACCATATCAGTGCAATTAAATAACATGTAATTTTGCAAAAAAAAAAATTTTTTTTTAGCAATTTCTGGCATTATTTCCCTTAAATTATTTTTCCGAATACTGAATACTTCTGAGACGCACTGTATGTATATATGTATATGCAATTTTTTATACTATGCATATGGAAATGTGAATTGTATGGGCGACTAATGGAATAGAATTGGAATGATCAGGGAATAATTACAGTCTTTGAATAACTCAAGATCTATTGTAAAATTAAAATATCCTCATATGCATGTATGCCTACAAAAAAGGTTAACATACAAAAGCATACCTGAATTTCAGTTCGTCAATCAATTAGGATAGAAAATACTCATAAATAAGCTTATGAAAAATTAGATTATAAGCCAACCGCCTCATCGGAGTAGCAGCTCAAGCATGGAAAAAGCACATTATGAAATATAAAAAGTTATAACCTAACATTTATGTACATACATACATACATGTATATGCTTTTTTACCTAAACATAAGAATATGATTTTTAATGATTATGAAAACTGTACTTTGAGTAGGAATACATACATATATATGTATATGTGAAAATTAGGAAGCAGATTACCGTTAATAAATGCATCTGTACGTATAGCAGTCCTAACTGAAGAATAATTTGTAAATATTTTATGCAAAATTTTGTGTAAAAACTAAATAATTTACATAATATATTAGAAGTAAAATCACAAGTTCTTCTTCTTAATTGACGTAGGTACTGTTTACGCGCTTGTAGCCGAATCGATAATAGCGCGTCGTTCGTTTCTTCATTTCGCTGCTTGATGAATCTAGATGTCTCTCCTTCCAGCGAAGGTTGTTATTGTTGTTGTAACCGCAGAAAATTCCTCAAATGGGGCTTCGGGGAATATTTCGGGAGTGACAGTCCTTGGCCGGATAAAAATCCGGGTCGTTCCGGTATAAAGACCGGACTGTCGCGGGAACTATTGGATTTTAGTCGCCTTTTACGACAGGCATGCCTTACCGCGTGTAAATTCTTGAACCCCTAACCCGCAGGGGGTACGAAGTGAAGGTCTTAATCTTCTCCTGCTTCGGCCAGCGGGCACCGCATCGATTACTTTCAAATCTGGATTGGTTTCATCCATTCGGACTCTTTTGAAAACACATGTTGTAAGGCTGATTCTGCCTGGATTTTAAGAGTGACATTGTTTTTGGTCTTAATGTTGGTCCCCATGATTCAATAATTTAAGATTTGATAAGTAATGGCAAGTGAGTTTTAGCTTAGCACTCCCTTACAAGCGGTTGCATTTTAGAAAATAGTAAAAAAAGGGATAAAATATTTTCCGATTTCTAAAATGGCAGTAAAAATGTAGCTAAAAGGAGTGGAAAAGTAGAATTAACGTTTCTTTTACCTAATCGTTTTTTACATCTTCTATATTCTAGACAAATATTATATACCTGTAGATCCAAGAAGAGTTTTATATTCAAATTGGATTTTCAACTATATACAATGTTGAAGAATGTAAGAGAAGTAAAGACTCTTTTCAGGAAAAAGTAGTAAGAAGTTTTAAAAAATAATTAAAAAATGGTTGAATAATGGACATTTTATAGTAGTTTAAAAACTATGCATGCTCCACATTCCTTTTTATATTCCAGAAATAAATAAACCTAGAAGCGGAGGATGAGACCATGTGTAGAGGATCTCGTAAGTTGTGAAATTTTTTTTATTTCTTTTATTTTTTATTTTTTTTTTACCGGAGAGTAGCCAGAAGACTTTCGGTCTTAAACCAAGTCAACAATCATCCGTTTGGAGGTGTGTCAAAGTGAGAAGAGGTAGTTTCGGACCCGCCACAAATCTACTCCAATGAACAAATCGATCAACATGCTTCGGATGAGAGATACCCCTTTGATGACGACGCCGCAAACGTTTTAAGGATCCCGCTTTGAGGGCAGGTACCTGAGTTGTCCGTACTCTTAATTGGAAGTCAGTCCTTGTGAAAGCTACTACAACTGCGTTGTAAAGGGGCAAACATTTGGTGTTGAATTTGTGGAGGGATACTCAGTCGCCGAGTCCCAGTATTGGACGTCTCGCTAAAATCCGCATCAAAGCGAAGTTTTTCGAATTATTGATTTGTGATCACGCTCCGACGGAAGATAAGCACGATGTAACCAAAAATGGTTTCAATAAAAGCCTAGAACGCCTGTTTGTCGATTTAAGGCCAGGGTGAGCGAAGAAGGCATAAGATTCGGAAAATTCCAAAATTTATATATCTAGGCTGTCTTAGAGTAGAAAATTCCGTAGCCCATTTGATAATGTTGTGACAGAAGACACTCCAGTGGTCTAAATGTGCGTGCGTTGCGATGGCCTAATATCAAAGAATTTTAGAAATTAGTCGATTGAGGTAGAAAAATTTAGAGGAGCTGAATTAAACTGGCTTGGGTGATATGTTTATCGTTTATTTTTACTCTAGCAAAATACTCTCTTAATTATTATATTTTACTTTATTTGTAGTTAAATATGTAGATAGGTATATGCGAAAATTATTTATGGTGATGGTTCTTGTTATTGTATTACATTGGGCGGGAATGCTGATTGGAGAAATCTTCTTTACAGAACATATATTTTGATTTTTCTCTGTTCTTCATATACAAAAATCCCACTACTAGAAGTAAGCCATCATTAATGACAGATATGAATATAATGACAGAATATCTATAAGGCTACCTTCCTTGCAGCAATGATCTTTTGCCCTGACAAAATTCTAAATAAACAAACAGATGTCATTTCATTCACGTTCACTCTAAGTCAATTATACCTACTAACAGATTCACAGTGATTTTAGCACTAAAAACACATGAAAAAGGGAATAATTTTTGGATATATATTATGGACACATGTATAAATGAGGAAGCATTATGGTTTTCTAGTAAAAGAGCCAACATGCCATGAGAAAGCGAGAAAACTGTCTGCTAATCCAAATTTTCCGTGATTTCGTCATGGTTGGTCCCTACATTGACGAAATTATCTAAGACTTTAAAGTTGAGACTGTCATCAGTAATGTGGTAGCCAAGACAAGATTAGACAAGACTGCGTTGAGTGTTTGTTTGATAACAGGAGATGTTTCGTCTTGTCCTCCCTCACTACCAGAACCATTACCCTCGTTTCCTTATCAAATCTGCAAAAGCAGAGCTAACGGAGTGGTTATTTAAGCCGATGATGTCAATATAATCAACAAATGTCAGTAGCATAATACCAAGCTGCTTAGGCCAATTTTTTTTATCGTACAGTAGTATATTTAAGAAAATTACCTACAATTTTAGTTTACTTAATTCAAAATATTTTTAGTTAGTTTTTTTTTTTCTATTATATGTTTAATTTATGGTATTTTTGAATAATTAGGTATCTCCTTTTAACTATCCTCTTGTTCCTGTTGACGACGTAAACGAGATCTAGTCATACGGCATTGGTTGATACTGTGTAAACGATATTGAAGTTCAGGTTGGACCGCCTTCTCAGATACCCACACCTTAAGCTGTTTTGAAGGCATTATATTAATAGTCCATTGGTCCTCTAGATTTTTGGAATCATCTTCTGCGCATTCTGCACACTGTGTAGCCAGTACAATATCACTTAGTAGTGTGGGTTGCTCAATTAGTTTTCCTATATCTTTAACAAGATAAGCCGAAGTATCACCAATTTTCCGTTTTTCACGCTCGATTTTGTACATTGCACATACTATTGCATGAATACGATTTTCTAATAACTTCATTTGTTCGCGCATAGTTTTTATATTAATCTCTTTGTGATTGACAAAATCATTAGTCAACATCGATAAATCGGTACGAGTTTGATCGCGTATCAATTGTAAGGCCTCAAACAATTTTCCTATATTTTCATCCTGTGAATCGGAAATATTCCTTAGATTTTGATTATTTTTACGTTTTTCTTTTAAAACCTTTTCCAAACTTTCGATTTTTGCGTTTTGTTTCCTTAACGTGTTACGATTAGAGATCTTTAGATCTTGTATTTCGCTGAAAAGACGTGCCACAGAATTATTTAATAGTGTTATACGATAGCTGACCTCATTGGAGTGATTAGTGAACGAATAATATATATTTTCTTGCTCTTGGAAATTTCGTATAAGTTTACTAATACTCGCCGCTTTGGAGTAGTTCATTATTTTTTTTAAAACATTATTGTAGAGATGAAGTTTTTTTATATATTTGTTGCGACAAATTTCGCGTCGAACAAGTTCCTTGTTTGGAATTTTCGATAATGATCTTTTTACAAGTTTTTTCTCATGAAACTTTTTTCTCCTGTCATATTGCATATTATCCCGTTGAATCGCCACCATTTCATATCTTCTTTTCTCCAAAGCCATTATGTGGGATTGATGTTGCATCTCCAATTTTTCAAACATTTCTATACCCATTTCAATTTGATCCAGCACAAAATCGATCAATTCTGTTAGGTATTTATTTTCGCTAGTTAACTGTTGTATATATTTGGTGTAAAAAGCATTAAAGTGTCTGCGATCATTAATCAGTTCGCATATATTACGGCGTAGATTCTCACTTTTCGCAGTCAGTCTACATTCAAGTTGCATCTGGTTCTCAAATTGATCTTCCAATACGTGCAGCAACTTTTGCACCTTTCTCAAATCTTGTCCACTATTTCGGCCCTCAATCATTCGCAAATGACAAATCTCTTTATTTATAATTTTCAGCTTATGATCGAGATTTCTTAAATGTAATTTTATTTGTTGAATTTCTTCGCTAATCGCAATATTACATTCAATGAAGCATTTAATCGAGGTAAGCGCTTGATCATTTCTGACCTCATTACACTTTGCAGTGGCCGTCCAGAGTTTTGCTTTTAAAACATCCTTTTCGTTTTTCATTTTCGCGCACCCATTTTTATAAGTTTCAAGTAGAAGCGTTTTGATGCGCGCCTTGGGCAAACGGGTCTCCAAAGCTTTAGTATATTGTCGTTGCATGTTTTGAAGCTCCCAACTTGCATGCTGATAAACTTTCAAAGTTAAGTCTGTATTTAAATCCTTCGTAGATTTTGTATTCATGATTATATTTTTATATTTGTATATTTGTAAAAAACGTAAATACTTCTACAATATATCTTGGATTATTTAAAATCACGAATTTAGGAGCAGAATTATTTTTACTGTTAGAAATCCTTAATTAAATTTCTTGAAAATATTTTTTTGCAGTTGAAATATGTAGGTGTAAATTTCAAATATAAAAACATAACAACTCAAATGAGACGAATGATAAAAAAATAATGAGCTTGCAATTGAAATAAAAATATTTCGGTTATAGTGAAAATTATTGTGTAACTTTTTACTTTAAGGGAACAAATGGATATATCCCTTACTGTTCATACGGAGATTAAATTAACTTGGTTAATATAATTTAATAAATCTTAAACCAATCGTATTAAAAACTACTTATGTACGTACAACTCTCAGAAAGTGACCATCGAACAAATTTCAATACGGGTGTTAAAATATCTTGTTCGGACCGACATCGAACCGACATTTAAACGATTATGCTCAGGTGCCCGCACAAAGCAATTATTTCACTAAATCACAGTTCTATAATAATAATCGTTAACGAGCTTTTATGTACAATAACTTTCTCACAATTTTTTGACAATGAAATTCTGATAAGACAAAATATGCTTACCATTTCGATAAAAATATCGAGCAAATGAATGAGTGGAACGTGATTTTTCAAATGGTTCCCTGTAAAAACGGTCCTTACATGGACGATAAAAATGTTTTGGTGCGAAAATCAGCTCTGTCGAAATGAAATTTTTGTGAACTACCGAGTATACAGTTTCGATGGCGTAAAGAAGTGTGAGAAAATGGTTAAAAATGACAGATTCAATAACCGTTTCTTCTTTTTTGTTAGTCTACACAGCCAGTCGGCTACTGCTGTCGAAATGGATTTCAAATATGTTACAAGTAAGAATTACCAATAAACGCAATATTAACATTTACTTTGGTTAATCTACAAATCATGACTACTCGCTCCACACAACTTCTTTGATTGTGATCAGAAACTGAGCGTTTCTTGAGGGTTAACGTCATGACACCCGGAGTTTAGTGACCATTTTGTTGGTTTTGGTAAATGTTTTGTATCTAGCGCTTGGGCATACTAACCAACTAATCGTTATATGTTTTACCTTCTGCTCAGTTGGTACCACTTATCTTAATTTCGATTTTTAATGTTCGGAAAATACTGCGGTTTTAATTAAAATCCTCCTTTTTTAGGAGCAGCATTCCGATTTGACAACTTTTTCACGCATGTTTGATTAACCAATTTCGTTTTTTGCTCGCATATTCTTGTTCAGTGTGTAGATAACCTTAAAGTGGCTATAAAATTCATTTACGACTTTTTTTGAATTATATCTTCATTTCTTTACCGTTAGTGTTCCCAATGATTTTGTTAATTTCCGGTTCCATAAAAAGAAAACGTTTAATTTCCGATTATTGCTTTGTTATCGATTATACACAGCCAGCTGATTTTTGCCCAGCTGTTTTTGGCATATCTTTTTTTTATCAATAATTGAGGTAATTTTGACAACAGGTCCACGTAAACGTAAGTTTATTAATTGCTTCTAATTGAATTAGTTATTCTTGCGTGAACAATTTTGGTATCTTAAGTGAAATACAGGAACCGATGCTGAGGAAGGCATAGCAAAATAAAAATGAGTAGTATCACAATAGCCATAAGCGGCCTTATCGCCGTGTGCACTTATTTTGTGACTGTTCGTATGATTCCGCGCTTCAAAGATATGTTTATCAAAGCCGGTTTATACGGTAAAGACCTATGCAAGCGCGATAAGCCGCAGATGTAAGTAGAAATGCATTTCCGCTTGTTTAGATATACTAATTTAAAACGAAAATTTGTTTATTTATTAATTAAATAGTCCTGAATCCTTTGGTGTCTTAATTGGATGCACTTTTCTGGTGGCCATGTTCCTCTTCATACCGATTCCATATACATTTGAGGAATCTGCTTTGTTGGATATTAAAACAGGCGCGAAACCAGCCACTTTTCCTCATGAGAAGGTAATTAAATAAAAGTTTTTAGTGCTTTATGTATTTCAGCTTAAAAAAAAAAAGAATTTAAAAAATATTCAGCAAAGCATTGAAATATAATCATTATGATATTTATATTTACTAAAAGTTTGCTGAAATGATAGCTGCTCTCTTGTCTATATGCTGCATGATTCTTCTTGGCTTTGCCGATGACGTTTTAGATCTGCGTTGGCGTCATAAATTACTCTTACCAACAATGGCCACACTGCCATTACTAATGGTTTACTATGTAAATTTTAATATAACCACAGTGATTATGCCAAAATTTGTCAGACCTCTGTTGGGATATTCCTTGGATATTGGTAACGTGAAATAGCAGCGAAAAGTTATGGATCTCTTATTAACTAAAAAAAAATTATATTTACAGGTGTATTTTATTATATTTACATGGGCATGTTGGCTGTATTTTGTACAAATGCAATTAATATTCTTGCTGGAATAAATGGCCTAGAAGTTGGGCAATCTATTGTTATTGGTGCATCGATTCTATTTTATAACGTTATTGAACTTGCAGTTGGACATCAAGTGGATTGTCATAGTTTTTCGATTTATCTTATATTACCATTCTTGGCGGTTTCATTGGCACTTTGGAAATACAATAAGTGAGTACAGTAATTAGGATTAATAATAATCATACATATTATACGTGGTAGCTGTGCTGAAAAATTTTTATAGACGAGGTGAACAAATTTTTTGACATAGAAAATATATCTCTTGGTAGTAAACAGGATGAATGGCAATTCCGATTAACTATTCAGCCGACATTACAGAGTTAGCTCCTCCCTACCATCAACAAGAATATCATTTATCCTTCTAACAGACACTTTATAAAAAAATAAAAGCTGGATCTTAGGTAATTTTCGTCAAATTAAAACTTTTGAAGCCAAATTAAATAAATAATGGATTTAATATTTTCTTGGATGTATGTTTCAGATAAAAGGGACTTGACAATTCTCTTAAAATATCTTTTTTTTTTACAATAAATTCACATCACAACTTGGTTGAAGCATATTTATTTCCAAAAGTTTGCTTATGTGTAGAGTACTATATTAGACATATTATTTCGATTAGCTATGGTAAGACATATAAAATATGTTTTTCAAAGTGTTTTTCTATTGTAGGAGTATGAGCTCTCATCGATTGTAGTTTTTCTGTTATCACCAATCAGCAAATATTCTTATAATTTGCTTAAATTTTCACACAATTGATTTTCCACACGGATTCAAAAAATTGGAATCGAATAAATGCTCTACTGTAAACCATAAGTATATAAATATTTAACGAAATTTTAAATTTTTTTTCGGCACGTTTTCGCGCTAAATTCTAGCTGGCTTTTTATTGAACATAAAAGGAGTGTTATATCATAACAAATGCTTTGGATAAGATATACTTTGCTATAAAACTATATAAAAAAATTGGATATACAAAAACAACATAGCTTAAATCCGTGAAATTCTTGAAATTTTACAAATAAACATGAATATTATGAAATGCATACCATTTTGGTTTTTAACCCCAATCACTATATCACAGCATTTGTTAAAAAATTCAAATCGTAAAAAGTATAAATCATTTGAAAAAAATGAGCTTTATCTTATTTTTGCACAAAAACATATTTACACATATGCATGCATGCTTAAATTACTTTATATACATATGTATGTTTGTATATCAGGTCTGCAAAAGAAGTGATCAAATAATTCTACACTAACTAAATATGCACATAAATATGCGTTTATATATTTATATTAGAATAAATACGTTAATTTTTAATTTGTGCATATTTTTTAAATAACATCTTTGTTGATATGTCATGTTGTAGTTGCTCCTGTAAAAAATTGTAATATTAAAAAAATTTATTTAGAAATGCAAATTTCATTCGTTTTTAAATTTGATGAGATAGTCGAATAGTAGTTTTCACATACGTACATATATTGTAAATAATTGGATAAGATTTATTGTGTTCTTCGAAATTGTATCCAGATTTAGGAACATATGTATCTTAACGAGTAATTCTTATTTAACACACATTACAGTTTAATTAATGCAATTATCATGGTTCTCACATTATTATTATTATTATTTTTTTTTTTAAAGTATTAATTATACATACTCGCTTTAAATTTTTATATCTATTTTCTTTTTTTACTAGCAAACAATAAAAACAATATAATAGCTAAATAAAATGTAATTTAAATGGTTTTAGGCACAATTTGTAATTACTTTGCGTCTTCACCTCTAAACGCACAAAATTCGATTCAATGGTCACAAAATTATTCGATTTCTATTGAAAATTAGCTAATTTCCAAAGTAAAAGTTTTTTCTTTTAAGTATTATTTTAAACACATTTGGAAATAAATACATATGTATGTATGTACATCCACTCTATTTATTCTAAAACTTAAAAGGGTTAAATTATTTATAATTTTAAACGGCTAACCGGCAAGCATATCCTTGATGTATAGAGTGTTTGTTAAAGTAAATCACTTTTAAATTTCATTAATAATCTCCGGCCTCATATTCAATATCATCGTCGAATGTTTCATATAAATTAACTAGTAGATTTCCAAATTTCGAAGTTTCCTTCTCCGCTATTGCCGGTGCATAGTATACATCCGAATATCGACGATTACGGAGTAGTTGCGTTTTCCCATCCACATAGATACCATTGGCTATAAGTTTTTGCAAATATGCCACATCAATATTCTGGTTACGTGCGGCTACCGGAAATTGCACTTGTTTTGAGGAACTAGATTCCGCATGCAATTCGGCGATGATATCTTCTGGTTGTTGACAATATCTGCAAAACCAGCCACCAAAATGGTTAAGATCGCCGATGACGAAAGGCGATGTGCGTCCAGTTTCACCTGCAAATAAATGCTGTAAATGCGTTGCTGGGCTCTCATCGCCTCGTTTAATTGGGTTGTCTATATGGACGAAGGAACTTATAAAACCGCTAATATAGGTTTGTTTGGGATGCAACCAATAAAATCCATAAACGACATACTTCAGTCGAAACGGTGTGATACTAACATCTGTTGCATAATACTTAAGGAATTGCAATGCCTGACGCGATGGTAGCATACGATCGTCGGTATAAAGCAATAAATCTGTAGGTTTTAACTGTGTGAATTGAAGTTTCTTATTCTTGAGTTGCTGACGAAAATATCTGTACACATGCTGTGTTGTACAGTTCGCGTTTTTCAATGCAAACTTCTGGTCACAATGGAAAATCAAATAGTTGTTCGCCTTGAGTATCTCCTTTAACCAGTGTTCAAGCTGTGTTAAATCCGTTCGTTCTGCTCTTATATGTATTACAAAATAGTCAACTATATCTGCAAGTATACTTATTTGTAAATCCAGCAAATCCAAATTAAAAAAATTCCCTTCCAGTAAATAAATTAATTTGTTTGGATTTCTTGTCTCACTTGGTTTCTGCAGCTTAAAGTGTGATTTTGTTGTTAACAACGCACGCCACATTACCTCAGGCTGACCACAATCGCGTCCATGCCATCCTGCGCGGCACTTACATTGCATGTTTTCTTCCTCCCAGGATACCCCAGCCAAGTCCTGTTCAACCTCAACGTTTGATAATTGAGATTTTTCATCGATGCTCCCCTCCCGAAAACACCACAGTGTATCGTTGTCCAACTCAGACACTAACCCATTTCTATTTCTAAATTCTAAGCTTGTATTCAGTCTGTTTAGTTTGAGATAAAAGTCTTTTCTAAAATTGCTTACATTCCCTGATTGACTATTTTTGATCACAGCTGGTGACAATGCGTGCGTTGAAAATTCTTTTCTGGTCGATTTTTCAGTTGATTTATATGTTGACGTTTTTCTGACGAAATTAACTCGCCTTATCCCATGCAATCCTCCTCCAATAAATGACATATTCGTCGCATTATTATTGACTGTTAATGTTTTGGTTGTATGTACTGTTACCTCATCGATGCTGGCATTAAGACCTCCTCCAAGCTGCAACAGCCACAAGCACGAGATGAAGCATACTTGGACTAGTACAAACAAAGTTAAAAGTAACTTTTTGGTTAACGTAGACTTCGCTCCCTGTGAAGTTAGACTTATCGAATCTGGCATTTCGGTTTCTGTTATAGTTGCAGAGTGGAGTTGTTGGTAGATCCCGAGGCGTATTGAGGCATTTGCTCCGCTGCGTTGAAACATTTGTCATTTATATAATACATATGTATGTATATCAACTTTTATACAGTTCAGTAACATAAATATATACTCTACATTATATAAAATACTTTCTTTATCATTTCCCAAAAACTTTTCTGCTAATTTGCATTTATTTTCACTGTGCCTTTATCGAAAACACACCCAAGAACTAGCTCTATTGGTCTGTCGAAGGAAAGTTAATAAAAAGCACGATAAAAGAATCAGCTGTCAGTATTTGTGGGCCGCTGATGAGCAGCTGTCTTGCGCTTTCGTTGTAGTTCTTTTTTGTTTTGATTTCTGGATTTTACTTTATCAAGTGAAGAGTCCGCGAAGTAGGAAATCTTAAAGCGTATGTAACTGTTTATGTGCTAATGAATATACAAAGTACTCACATTAGGGTAGTCAAAAGGAAAATTACTCAAAGATGTATTTTTTGTCTAGTATCGCGCAATATAAATTATTATTTTTTATTTGGAGTATAATATTCGGCCACTATAAATTGCGTACTAATATTCGGAAGGCCATGGTTTGAGTCCAAATTCGACCAACACCCAAATTAATAAAAATTCTTTTTTTAATTTCGGTCGCCCTTCGGCAGGGAATTTCTTACATGAAATAAAAGCTCCTCATGGAAATCCATTGACCGCTCGAAGGTGTATATTTGGTGCTTTGTAACCGCTGAAGCGATTTTGGCCGGGCTCATCCTCCAATTTGTGGTTTTGCGTCTTGATTTTTATACCAACAAATGGAGGAAACCTACAGTTTATTCTAAGCCGCCTCCGAACGGCTGATGGATTTTTATGAGGAGCTTTTGTTTCATGCTTGACATACACTCGGAGGGCTTGACATTCCCTGCCGAGGGGCGACCGCAATTAGAAAAATTTATTTTCTATAATTTTGGATGTTGCTCGAATCTGAGATCGAGCCCAGGCCTTCCGAATGGCAGTACGCAATGCTAACCAGTCGGCTATCGCGGCCGTTCGGAGGTGGCTTAGAATTATATTTAGGTTCCTCCATTTGATGGAAAAAACAGCAAGACGCATATAAGTCAGCAGTTAAAATGTGTCAATTATATTGTGGCGAAAATGCGAAGCGAATGACAGATGAAAGAGAGGAGCCGACAACTGGCACGTTCTAGAACGTAAGAGGCGATTATCGTAAACGACGATTATCGTAAACGACGCAATAATTCCAGGGGTTTCGTTGTCACGTAGCAAACAAGTATATAAGGACGACATACGACTGCAAGTCAGTCAGTCAGCAATCAGTCGTGAATCAGTTGTGAATTAAACTCGTGGAGGTTACATTACAGTAAAGTAATAAAAGCAGTACATTGTGAAAGTTGTATACAAGTGATTGTAAATAGTAACGTAAATTGTAATTGAATTGTGAATTACCGAATAATTAAAAGCACATTAATTAAGTCTTTATAAATAAAGAGACTGCAAATTAAGTTGGCGATTTTATTTAACAATCCAGAGGTCGTACCCGGAAGATTAAGGAAATCATCGAGGTTAATCAGCAAAATCGTAACAATTGGTGTCAGAAGTGGGATTGTTAAATAAATTCCAGAGGATAATAACTGAAAAATGGTGAAGATTCAGGATTTGACGATACCTCTTCTCAAGAAGGAGTTGGCCAAGCGAGGATTGTCTACAACAGGAAATAAGGCAGAGCTGCAATCGAGACTGCGAGAATCAATGGAAGCCGAAGGCATCGACTTGAACCAGTACGAATTCCGCCGCGAGGATGAAGACGTATCCCTGAAGGATGTTGACAAGGAAGAGGCTAGTGATTCTGCGAAGGAGTTAGAGCAGCCATCAAGTAAGATTCAAGAAAAGGCCCCTAGCTCATCTGCGGGTATTGACATGAACATGTTATTGGCTGCAATCTCACAAAAGATGGATGCACAGGATGCCAAGATGTCACAAAAGATGGATGCACAGGATGCCCGTAATTCTGCAATGAATGTCAAGATATCAGAAAAGATGGATGCAAAGTTTGATGGATTAGAAGGAACGATCGCGCAAATACAGCAAAATCTGGAGAAAGACAATGCAGAACTTAAGGAAAGACAGGATCTAATTGAGAGCAAAGTCAACGAATTGAACGGTCGGCAAGAAAAAATAGAAGAATTAATTGAAGCCAAAGTCAACACATTGGAAGGTCGTTTCCGGGATTTGCAGTTAAATCGTCCAACCACTTCAGTGAACGCTCCCAAGGTAAAAACACCATCCTTTGACGGAAAAATTCCCTTCCAGGTCTTCAAGCTCCAGTTTGAGAAGACGGCTGAAACCAATAAATGGAGCATGGAGGAGAAATCTGCTGCACTATTCGTTGCGTTGGAAGGACCTGCGGCAGAACTTTTGCAAACTGTACCTGATTATGAGAGAAATGATTACGACGGATTGATGCGAGCCCTGGAAAGACGATATGGTAGCGAACACAGAAGACAAATTTACCAGATGGAGTTAGAAAAGCGCGACCAAAAACCCAACGAATCTCTACAGGAATATGCCTCGGAAATTGAGAGATTGGCTCATTTAGCCATCGGAGACGCATCGGGTGAGCATCTCGAACGGGTAAAAATACAAAAATTCATCAGCGGCATAAAAGACGTTTATACCAAGCGGGAGACATATGCGAATCCAAAGTTAACATTCGCTGAAACAGTGGCGTATGCTCAAACACGTGAAACGGCGGCACTCATAAGCAGACCAGCATACAAAGTCAATAAAGTGGAGGTTGAAACAGCAGATGTGATGACCGAAATATTGAGAACTCTGAAGTCGTTAGAAGGAATGAATCGTTCTGGTGGTAAGAATCAGGCTGGGAAATGCTTTAAATGTGGAAAGCCTGGTCACTTCGCACGCGAATGCAAAACGGGTTCCAGCATACAAGAAGGACAGCGAAAACGGAAGGCTGACGAAGATAAACCATCAACTTCTCAGTCGTTAAACTAAAACGAGCCAGTCTAAAAGGGCGTATGCTGGCTCCTGCAATTGAATGCCCCATAATCTCCGTCTCGCAAATTGGTAGGAAAACGAGCAACATTACTATTGGTGGATATGTGGATGGACGAGCGCGAATATTAACAGTGGATACGGGCGCATCACACTCCATCATTCGAACTGACCTGATCGCTAAAGAAGTAAGACCATTACCTGGAGCAATATTGAAAACGGCGACTGGTGAGGATACCCGAGTAGTGGGAGAAGTAACATGTGAGGTAGCAATCGGGAATATGATGGTGTTACACAGCTTTATAGTCGCGCAGATCGTAGATGAGGTAATCATAGGAGTGGACTTCTTGATGGAGCAAGGTATCAAGATCGACTTGAATAACAAGGTTATGGAGTATAAGAACATGGAAGTACCACTAAGCATTGGCTACGATTCCACATACAGCAGCAAACAAGTGGTCTTAGAAGGCAGTGAACTGATTCCACCGAAGTCAGAAGCAGTTGTTTGGGCGAAAATTAATGGAGATTGTGGGACAAACAAATTGTGGGTTGTCGAAGCAGCACAAAATTCTACACTGGACTTACTTATTGGAAAAACCCTGGCTAAGACACGAAAGAATGGACGCATCCCAGTGAGAGTATTGAATGACTTCAGATCATCAGTAAAAATTCCTAGTGGAACTGTATTAGGGCGATGTCAAGAGGTAGAAGCCATTATTAACAGCAATGATTCATCTGGAATCGACTCTATTGGCAGCAAGGAGATGGAGGAAGATATCAATGCATGGACGCAAGGGTTGGAAGACAAGTACAAGCACCAGGCCAATCAGATGATCCGTAAATACTCCAACATATTCGACAAGGATGGCAACAAACCAGGCAGGACCAACGTAGTGAAGCATAGCATTGATACTGGTGACGCAAGACCAATTCGTCAAGCTCCTCGAAGCGTTCCACTAGCCAAACGTGACGCTGTTGGCCAAATAATTAGGGAAATGAGCGAAAGCGATGTTATCGAACCATCGGCAAGTCCATGGAGCTCTCCGGTGGTACTCGTGAAGAAGAAAGATGGCCAGTTGCGGTTCTGCGTGGACTATCGGAGGTTAAACGATGTCACAAAGAAAGACAGCTATCCTTTGCCCAGGATCGATGATACACTAGACTCCTTAACTGGCACAGAATGGTTCTCAACACTTGACCTTAAGAGCGGGTATTGGCAAGTAGAAGTGAGTGAAGAAGATAAAGAAAAGACAGCTTTTAGTGCTGGCAACGGTCTATGGCAATTTACGGTAATGCCATTTGGGTTATGCAACGCTCCTGCCACTTTTGAAAGATTAATGGACCATGTGCTCAAAGGACTACACTGGAAGACCTGTTTGGTGTATCTGGATGACATAATCGTATTGGGAAAGAGCTTCGACGAACATCTGAGTAATTTGGAAGAAGTTTTCCAGAGAATAGCTGGCGCTGGTCTTAAACTAAGTCCTAAGAAGTGCTCTTTATTCAAGAAGGAGGTGAATTACTTAGGTCATCAAGTAACCACAAAGGGCGTGTGTACTGCGAAGGAAAAAATAGAAGCAGTGAAGGATTGGCCGAGACCCAGAAATTTGCATGAATTAAGAAGTTTTCTTGGGCTGTGTACTTACTATCGTCGCTTTGTTCCGAATTTCGCCAGCGTAGCTCATAGTCTCCATGAACTCACAAGGAAAAATAAATCTTTCGAGTGGAAAACTGAACAAGAGGAGGCTTTCCAAGCTTTAAAAGAACGACTATGCACTGCACCTATGCTAGCGTACCCGGTTCCAGGTGCAACATTTATTCTGGACACAGATGCTAGTGGTTATGGCATAGGAGGGGTACTTTCGCAAGTGATTGATGGGCAGGAGAAGATAGTTGCCTACTATAGCCGGTCTATTGGGAAACCAGAGCGGAACTACTGCGTAACGCGGAGAGAACTATTAGCGTTGGTGGATTGCATTAAACACTTCCACAAATATCTGTATGGTCAACATTTCCGCGTTAGAACGGATCATGCAGCGCTGAAGTGGCTACTACAGTTTAAGAATCCCGAAGGGCAGCTTGCACGGTGGATTGAGAGGCTGCAAAGTTATGACTTCACCATCGAGCACCGCAAGGGTAATACGCACGGAAATGCTGACGCTATGTCCCGTCGACCATGTAGTTTGGAATGTAAGCACTGCTCAAAAGCAGAGGATAAGGAAGACATAATAGACGTCCGGCTAATGACAGTTACATCAGCAGAAGAGTGGGAGGCAAGTCACTTAAGAAAATGTCAGCAAGAAGATCCGGACTTGGAATTGGTAATGCACGGATTGGAGGTGAAAAGACGGCCAAGTAAAGAACAAATGGCAGCGGAAAGTCCCATCGCGAAAGCATACTGGGCACAATGGAACAGTTTAGAATTGATATCTGGCTGTTTGCATAGAGTATGGGAAAGTGAAGATGGCCAGTGCTCTCGGAAGCTTATAGTAGTTCCGAGGTTAAGAATTCCGGATGTTCTTAAGGAATTCCATAATGGTCCTAGTGGAGGGCACCTAGGCATTACAAAAACGCTGGAGAAGATCAAGCAGCGGTTCTATTGGGTTGGCTGTCGGCAGTCGATCGCTGAGTGGATTGCTAACTGCACGGAGTGCATTGCAGCTAAAGGGCCAAAGTCACGAAGTCATGGGCAGATGAAGCAGTATAACTCAGGTGCACCATTTGAGCGGGTTGCCATGGATGTAGCCGGTCCATTCCCTATGAGCAGACAAGGAAACAAATACGTTCTTGTGGTTATGGACTACTTTAGTAAATGGCCTGAGGTCTACCCAATTCCAAACCAGGAAGCGAAAACAGTTGCGGATGCATTCACTCACAATTGGGTTACCAGATACGGTGCACCTATAGAATTGCACTCAGACCAAGGAAGAAACTTTGAATCGGCGGTGTTCCAGGAGATGTGCCAGATACTTGGTATTCGCAAAACCCGAACGACAGCCCTGCATCCTCAATCAGATGGCATGGTAGAGCGATTCAACCGGACCCTGGAAGAGCACTTGCGGAAAGTAGTGGACAAGAATCAAGATGATTGGGATGTACACATACCGCTTTTCCTGATGGGATATCGGTCAGCAGTGCATGAAACAACAGGTCAAACACCTGCCAGGATACTGTTTGGTAGTGAACTTCGGTTGCCCAGCGATTTAAAATTTGGAATAACTGGTGATGCGAGAAGAATTGGGAAGGAAGCGTCTACTGTTCTCGAGGAAGGGTTAAGAGAGATACATGCTCTTGTGAGGCAGCGAACTCAAATTATGAGTGACAAAATGAAGGCTAGGTATGACAAGGCGATGAACTCCGAAGGCTTCCAAAATGGAGATTTGGTGTTGCTGTACAATCCACAACAGAAGAGAGGTTTGTCCCAAAAACTTCAATGTGTTTGGGAGGGTCCATACAAGATAATCAAACGGCTGAATGATGCAGTGTATCGAATCCAGAATGTTGGGAGCCCAGGAAGCAAGATGAAAGTGATCCACCTAGAGAGGCTTGCTGCGTTTGGAACAGCGAATGTGTCTGATCGGGACGATCAGACTTAGGTGGAGGGCAGTGTGGCGAAAATGCGAAGCGAATGACAGATGAAAGAGAGGAGCCGACAACTGGCACGTTCTAGAACGTAAGAGGCGATTATCGTAAACGACGATTATCGTAAACGACGCAATAATTCCAGGGGTTTCGTTGTCACGTAGCAAACAAGTATATAAGGACGACATACGACTGCAAGTCAGTCAGTCAGCAATCAGTCGTGAATCAGTTGTGAATTAAACTCGTGGAGGTTACATTACAGTAAAGTAATAAAAGCAGTACATTGTGAAAGTTGTATACAAGTGATTGTAAATAGTAACGTAAATTGTAATTGAATTGTGAATTACCGAATAATTAAAAGCACATTAATTAAGTCTTTATAAATAAAGAGACTGCAAATTAAGTTGGCGATTTTATTTAACAATCCAGAGGTCGTACCCGGAAGATTAAGGAAATCATCGAGGTTAATCAGCAAAATCGTAACAATATATACATAAAGGGTTATTCATATAGTGGTTTCGAAAGTGCAGGGCTGCATTTTGACATCTGTCAAACTAAACTGTCAAACCAAACATGTTTTGCTTAACAACCGCACAATACGTGAAAAGTGTTGAAACCTATTAAAAAAGGATGATTCAAACATGGCCACGTTTCGTGTTTTAAGAGGAGATTATGGTGCACATAATCGTCCAACTACTCAAGCTGTTGGTAAAATTAAAAAAAAAATTGAAGAGACTGGATAAATTACAAATATTGTAAAGCCTGTGCATCATCTTTTGCTCGTTCCACCTCAAATATCTCTTCTGTAAATGAAAGTGTAGCCAAAGATACGAATGTGTCTATTTCTCGACCTTTTGCACTTGGACTTACACAGCTTCAGCTCACACAACAACTGAAGCCAGCTGACTATTCGCAACAAGCAGCAAGCAGTGGACCGCAATTTTTCCAACAAAATTTTCTTCAGCGACGAGGCACATTTCTCATTCGCTGAATACGTAAATAAGTAAAATTGTGGCCATTGGGGCTCCGAGAATCCTTAAATAGTTGAAGGGAGGTCATCACATTCAAAAAAAATACTGTCTGGTCCGCTCTTTAGTTCAGTTCCGGCGAGACTGTCACTTTCAATTAGGAGCGTTATGGTCGTATGATAACCGACTTTTTTTCCTTCAATTCAAAAACACGACTTGGGCAATATCAAACAAGATTTTGCCACATGCCAGACAACACGAGCAAATATGGTTTTATTGCGAGAGACATTTCCCGGCCGCGTAATCTCTCGTCTTGGAGCTGTCAATAGGCTACCGAAATCGTGCGATTTGACACCGTTGTAATTTTTTTTGTGGGGCTACGCGAGAGACCGTGTTTATGCGGATAAACCTTTAACTCGGTAGCACTTGAAAACCAACATTCGTCAAGTTATGACTGAGATACCACCCAAAAAGTGGTCGAAAATTACTTCAAACGGATCGAAGTTTGCAAAAATTCATTCACGATTTAGTGTTTCGCATATAATGTGAATTGTCAAACTATACAAAAAAAATTTCATTTTCCGTTCAAGAAAAAATTTCATGAAGAAAAATATTTGAAATACATTTTATTTGCGTTAACTTTCGAAGCCGCAAAAAGAATAACTCGATACATACATATAATCTCGGTTTTATTTTTTTATTTTTTATTTTTGTATAATTTTCATACCATACCAGGTACACTGTGACCAAATCTTTGTTTGGAACACATTTTTTACCTTAATATTGCTTACTGACCTCGGCGGAACAGTGATCTTGAGAACATCGGAATCCAACTCAGGGAAAAACTTCAAATAAATATATATATTTATAAAGATATCATGCGATGGTGTATAGACAACTTCTGCCGGATAGATTCTTAAAGTACTTCTGAAAATACATTTCCTTGGTTGCTAGTAAGGGATATAAGCCACTTACAACTAGGCCAGTGCAAACGGGATTGCAAGAGCCACAAACAGAAACAGCCCTTCATGAGGTGAAAACTCTCTTATAAAAATCGTTACATCATTAAAGTACACAGTAGTGGCCTTCCAAGACATAAAGAGCATCACTGATCCCTCGGTATAGATGATAAAATCTATGCTTGTGAACAGAATGATCATAACATACATCGGCTCAGCGAAATGAACTAACTACGTAAGCAGAGGGACTCCTTGAAGTACATACCGCTATAGGTCGTCGAACGAAGTACTACTCCAACTCGGCGGGGAAGGAGTAAAAAAAATTAGCTTATGCAGATAATACCATTTTGTTGATATCAGAGCTGTTCCCTCCACAAACAGCGAGAGGACTTTACGACTGTAGTTAAACTGAGCTGATACTATTCACAAATAAAACTAATAATACCTAAATTGTATCTTCCTTGATCACGGTGCCAAAATAGATTGCGGGGTGGGTCGTATCCAAAACTCTTGACATTTTTCTCTCTATACGTCTAACAAACTCAATTAGTATCTTTCAAGCGGAAGTACTAGACATTGAAAGAGCCTGTTGGGATGATACACAAAGTAACCATGTACTCGTCAGCCAAGCTGCGTCTATGTTCAGGAAGGGAATAAGGAACAAGTTTTACATTTTCTCTGTGATGGCCGAGCTGAATGGCGTTCTAGTGCTAACTGCGCCCGAGTTATAATCACTCGGGCAGATCTCCTCCATTCAATTCGTATATTTTTTTTCTTCTAAATCTAAATTTATTTCTATAGTCATTAGCTTGAAAAGTTAGAGAGTTATTAGAAAATTTAATTCGTGCATTTTTTGTCGGGGGAATATTGAGGCAGTGGTCGGATGAAAATCCCGGTTTCCGATATAACGATCCGAAACGGAAAAATAAAAACCCTTCAATTATTAATATTTACTTCTTCATTTTCCATTTGCAGATATCCATCGCAAGTATTCGTTGGCGATACTTATTGTTATTTTGCTGGAATGACCTTCGCTGTCGTCGGAATATTGGGACATTTTAGTAAAACTCTGCTGTTGTTCTTCATACCTCAGATTCTCAACTTTTTGTATTCAGTACCGCAATTATTCCACCTGGTACCCTGCCCTCGACATCGTTTACCACAGTATGACCCGAAAACGGAGCTACTTCACATAAGCACAACGGAATTTCATCTCAAAGATTTAAATCCGCTGGCATCGTTAATGGTTCGTATACTGAAAACTCTGAAATTAATATCGTGGCAGGAGCAAGCGGACGGTCGAGTGGTTACCAATAATTTTACATTGATCAACTTTGTTCTGGTTGTATTTGGTCCCGTACATGAAAAAGTAGTTACACAATTTTTATTGGGCTTTCAGGTGATCTGTACTTTATGCGCGCTGATTATACGTTATCCTTTGGCAAGCTGTTTTTATGATGCTTAAAGGGAGAGGACCTTTTAGATTATAAGCGCATATATACATATGTACATATGTTGTAAAATAATTGTACTTCTGTTTATACCAAAAAATATATTATATTATTAAGTAATCACATATGTATCTACATAGGTATTAAATATTTAAAAATTATACCTTTATGGGGTCTGATTGTAAAAATATACATGAACATTTTCCTAATATAATGAATTTGTTCCTACAGAAAAATTTTTGGTGCTTGAGTTAAGATTTGGGTGTCGGCTGAACGTCTGATGGACTTTTATGAGGAGCTTTGATTTCATACTACATTCTGTGGAGTTGACATTCCTAAGAGAATGGATATTGATATGGCCGAATCTGAAAACTCACCGTCGGTATAGTAGTATGCACGGCTTACCACTCGACTCATGAGGGCGAGGAAGTATTCTTAAAAAGAAGAATTAAAATGTTTCCTTCCCAGTGGAGGAAAGTCTCGTCACAATGCGAATTAATATCTGTGTTTTTAAAGATTTCGCCAATCTGCGCTCACGCTCCGACCGAAGAAGATCCTGTAGCCTGCTATACCTGAGTAGGTAAAGAAGTAATTTTGAGTGCAACAGTCGGTAATTATGCTTCCACGAGCCTTCTTCAAATGATCCGATCGTCTTCTTCGGGCACAGTTTCCGATGGAAATAAATCAGTTAATCTACTTGGCTCTCACCGTATAGAAAGACTCGTACCAAATCGATCATAATGAGATATACGAAATACATGTTTCTAGTGTTTTAGTTACGCGCACTCTCCGATGGCTATACATCGAATGGGATTAGTATATGTAGCCGTCTTAATATAGCGAAAATCTTCCGATGTTGCAGGAGTGAGTATCCATTCATATTGCCGTCAAAGAAGCAATTGATTTTCGCGACAGCGTTGTAAGAAGTACTGGTACAATGATCGCTGTATGGGAAGTTGAAAAGGTAAGCTAGGCGCAGGAGTTCCGGCTCGAACTGGATGTGAAAGTCGACGACCCTGAAAATCCCTCAATAAACAACGCCAATTTACTGGGAGTCACATTCGACAACACTCGAACGCCTTCACTTCGGTTTCGACTGAGATTGAAACCAAATTACAGAACTACAACAAAATTCCCAAAAACTGCTACAACGATAATGTAGGGATAGTTCCAGCAGACATCTACTGGAAGCCGAATCCCCACCTAATCGACCTAATAGACTCCACTCAGCACTACGTAACGTAACAGAACCACTCGACAGGACCACTTATCGACAGACTCTAAACGCCATTCAAAGGGAGTTTGTCGGCAACTATATAAACTATCTTCTCGTAAATATCTTTCCCGGATTCCAGCCATCATTCATAGCAGACGAAGAGCTCGAGCTGCCGAATAACAGTGGTAAAATGAAGGTCTGGATACTCAAGGATACTGAGGACTCGAATCCTTCTACCAATCCAAACTTGATCTCGAGATAATCAACGTTTGACCTGTATGCAATGAGTCGCCTCACTAAAACCTATTCATCTAACACTCTTCTATCTCTGGTTTAAATCCATCGAAACAGCTCGTTTTCTAGACCAACCGTTAAATGATCTCGACAACATATACTAACTTTGTCAGCTCCTAAGCGACGTTGACCAAGCCTCTGAATTGTGTGAGTTACAATAATTTAGGAACTGATCAACCGAACAAGTGCTCTAAAATTCTACCACAAACTGACTATGAGATGTTTTCTGTAGCAGATCTTTTTCCCTGTAAGAACCAAAGCTAACGTTACGAGCATGTTGAGGTTATGGAGAGAGGACTTTCGGAACATCATGATGAGCTTTTCAAATAAAGGAACTAGGTATTGCACTATGCCTGAGTTTACATAGGGCGGCTTTTATTGCTTTTTCTTAGTTTGTAGGGCAAGGGGCGACGATAACGGTGCGCGAGGCGAGTAAACTCAGCCTGTGCAAAAAATTTGTTGGATCATAGTATGCCAGACGATTGAAATATGAAAGTGCTCTGTCCAAACATCGTGGATAAGTCTTCTCAATATCGCATTTAAAGTCACTTCTGGCATTCGTCGAGAAGCAGAGCGAATGGGTTTGGTAGCGAATAAAGATAAGCGACATGTTTTATTAACATAATTCTTTGGTGTTAACCTCTATTAAATAGGTGAAATGGTTTGCGTTTAACAAACAAGTTTTTTTCTACCACTACACTGTATGGAACGCTGTATTCACGAATTCTCTCTGGGTGTATGTAGTTACGTTGAGAAAATTATTTGTTGTTTAAGAAAATTATTTCAAAAACATTTTTCAAACCAAATAAACATAATTTTTTAATTTAATATTTGTTCAAAAATAGCTTTTAAATCTTTTATATCTTAATATATTCACATAATGAGTATATCGGAAATATCTACCGACTCCGAGTTGAGCGTGGCTGAGGAGGAAGGAGAGCGCATAAATATCGGAGTAATTGTTATGACAAAATTGAGAAAATAGTATCTGTTATTACTCTTCCTTCGCTTAGCTCTACATCGGAGCACGAAATGCTGCTGGTCAACGCCATGGACGCGGCTGGGCTATTCTACCGAATGGGGATCAATACGATGGTCAATACCGTCAAGGTAGGCGGCACGGCATAGGTCTGTATGTGTTTAAGGATGGGTCACGTTATTACGGGTGCTATCGTTGTGGTAAGCAATACGGATTACAAAAAAAAAATATTAATTTCCATATTAACTAAATTATGTAGGACATCGGTCTGGCCGCGGCATGTTCATCTACCCGGATGGTAGTATGTATGAAGGTTGTTGGCGCAAGAATATTAAGCATGGCAAGGGACGTTATAAGTATGTGAATGGCGACTGCTACATGGGTAACTGGTATCGTGGCCAAAGACATGGCGTCGGTGTTTATTGCTTCAAATCTGAAGATTGTGGAGAGTTGCGTTTCAAAGGCACTTGGCGTATGGGTGTACGGGTTGGGCCTTTTCAAATGTTTTATGGTGATGAAGATCGCTCAACTGTATTACATGGGAATTGGGATAACGAATATCCACAAGGGCCAGCTGTGTTTACATTTGATCAACGCTATATGTTGATGGGTTACTTTCAAACACCCGGCATGGTGTATAAAATTAAGAAAGGCAGTGAAGGTGAAGCGGATGAATTTGGTGCTGAAGGCGAGATGGAGCGTAATGAAAATGAGGTGTACGTTGATGTGTTACCATCGCAGTGGTTCGCACAGGATATTTGCTGCTATGATTATGCGCAATTGCCACAAGAACCAGTACCGTTGCCCTTGTCTGATTCCGAGGTATCCGTATGCTCATTGAGCACAGTTCCGACAGAGCTAACGCTGCAGCGTAGCATTCTGTATGTGGGCGAGGCTGAGGAAGAAGGCGAAGGGGAGTGTGTCGAATGCATACCTTGTGAGGGTGTCAGTGAGAGTGAAGTCGAAACGGAAAGTGAAGCTATTTGCAGTCCGCGAGCCGATCCCTGTGCTATTGAAATTATAAGCGAGAAAAAGGAATGCTAAAATCGAATTTTTAATCAGTCTTGTAATCTTGATATAACTATTAAATATACAAATATTTTTTGAAACTTAAACTTATCAGATATATTTTTCTGTTTGGAAAACCTTACCTGCCCTACATGCAGGACATACGTTAAGTTTGCTGGGGTAAGTCTGGATAAGTAATAATTGAGTCTACAACGAGATCCAGCAGAGTATACTAATAAGAGATCCAGCCCATAGTCGTTAAAGTATTACTCGGGTTAAGGGAAGAGGTTTTGTAATGGGTGTCTCTATTTAGGGTCTGTCAGTATGCCGCTTTGCTTTGGCAGCAATCGTAGTCTTACGCCGAGTGACGGACGCAGCCTCCTTCGTCGTGCTAATGAAGGTGACCGCGGATTTATAAGATTGCGGTTTTAATTGTAGTAAGATTTTCAATATCCTATCCAGACGACAATATAGAACAGTTATGGGCATGTGAGATCAGAAAAAACGTCCTCACTTTTTTGAGCTGAAGAGCTCAAGTCTCCGCCACTGGGGAAAGGATCTCAAGGTTTTATATCGGGATCAACCGACCCCGTTTTCCAACATCCAGTATTGTTAGTGATTAAGGCCCGAAGGGTTCAGTGTCCGACGTGACGTGGTCAATTTCCATTAGGCCATGGCGTCTCGTCGGATTCACCGTTTGCCCAAAGCTTGGTTTCGCCGAAGGAGAGGTTGCAGGACCTTAAGTGCTCCTCCTATTTGTTCTGCTTATATTGGTTTACTAATTTCCGAATCTGCAAACTAAGTTCCCTAATTAGGGAATGTTGTCGTTTCTGTAGCGGCTTGCAGGTCCAACTAGTCTTAGTCACCGAGTTGCTGTTTCGAAGGGTTCGGACTGTATGGAGAGGGATTTTAGATGAGTCGATTTTAAGAGGCATGCAGAGGTGGTTAGTGTCGGGGACTTATTGCAGACAGGACATACGTTTGGTATGTCAGCATTGAGTCTAGATAGAAAGTAATTAAGTCGACTACAATATCCAGACCTTAATTGTGTGTGATTAGCGAATCTCCGGTCTTGGCGTTGACAGTAACGCACTGTTCCCGATAAATTCCGTATAACCGCCCCAATCAGCTCTATTAAAATTGACATATGTCCGGTGATCGGCAGAAGCAAAATCAGGGGCCTTTCGTATCGAGATAATTATGGGCAAATGGAGTTCAAGCTATGGGGTATTGATCTTTTGACTAAATTTTCTCAAAATCTTGTATGGCTGTAATTTTCATCTTTATGTTATGTAGTAAAAACTCTTTATTCTTTAAATGATATATTTTCCTTTTTTATCAAATTTTCATTTAACAAAAGTTGATGTTTATGTATTTTGGAAATATCGTTTATCTCTTGCAGTTTGAGTATGGTTAATTAGAAAGCTGATAGCAGTTCTTTGCCTGCAGAATTAAGTTTAGCATATACACCAGAATGTGGTGTATTAGTTAATTCGCGTATTTTGTCCATCACATAGTCGGCTGATACGACAATAGCCACCGATGATTGGCCAAATGGTGTTGTTGTTAAATTACCAATTGCTTGAAAAGATCGGTAAAATGCTTCCAAATCCGTAGCCCATTTTAGCAATTCCACTATGCCTTCGGTAACCATTAGACAATATTCACCTTTCGCAGCTTGTGTCTGGGAGATTGTTACATTTAAATAAAATGTTGCAATTGCAATTTGCAAGTTTGCACTACCATTTTTAATTTGATTAATGTGTGTAACTATATTCACTAAGCGCGGAGCGACTTCCTTTCTACCCGCTTCGTGACACATCATATTTGCTAAGCAACGCACTACCATTAAAGTATTAGCAGCAGAAGTTTTTAATTTCGGCACTATGTTATCTACGAAATTGTAGGAATTTAAAATAGTAAATATAGGTTCATGACGAACTGCCAAACGCAACACATCCAGCACAGGAAATAGAATATCTGAAAATATGAGATAATGAAATAGCAAATTTTTTAATTGCTGTTTCATACACATACCATTAGGCCAACGTAATAAATGATGTAGTGCCTCAATGGAGCATGCATCTACATCTGGCGTTGCTGCAGTTAAAGCTATAATTGCGTTCAGTAATGTTTCGGATACTTGCCCGCTCTCCTCCGCAGGCCTACTATTAAATTCCCTGTGGACAATAATGATATTAGTAAAAAAAAATAACATTTCTATTTTCCAACTCACTTTAATTTTTCCAACACTTTGGCGGGATCGCAATTATCAAAAGTTACGTAATCGTTAACAGGGAAATGCTTCTCTGCTAAAATATATTTTCAAGTATTTGCAATTAAAAGTTCAACCTAAATATAAAAAAAGAATAAAAAGTTCTAATAAAAACCTTTTTGTTGTGTAGAATAACTTGAACTTCCAGTAAATGGATCTACATTTCCAGTTGAGTTCAAGTTTTGATTACTACCACCTGGCACATATCTGGAGCCTCCTGTAAATGGATCCTGGTAACCACTGTAAAATAATTAAATTTAATCACCATTTCACTTCACATGACTGATTTTGCGTAATTCCAAATTGTTTTCGTAACCTTGCTGTTGGTTTGGTCGTTGAATTATCAGTTTTACTCGAGTTTTTCACTATGAAATTAGCAACTTGATCTAAGTACACTTGCGGTAGGTTGTTTCGATGAATGAATTGTTGTGCTGCGTGCCAAGGGTCTTCATTACGATTATAAGGCAGTTTTATTGGGGGTTCAGTATCTGAGATGTCTACAGAAAACACATAATCGTATTCCTATAGATAAACTAAATTGAAGCATATTATTTCCATAGAAAATATAAGTCACATACCTTTCCTTCAAATAAAGTCTTGCCTGATGTGGCTTGTGATCCTCCTGAAGCTCCCGTAACGTCACCAACTAATTTCCATTGGCCCAACTCCCATAAGTAAACCTTAACTGAGCCATCTTGGTGACGAATCATTTTAGTTTGACCCTCTCTGGTACCGTTTGTAAGTAATGCTTCAGGACCTGGAAACCTTGCAAGGATATTTTCACGAAATTTTTATTTCAACATATATTATATTTTTTAATATATCAATTACTCAGTCTTTTTTATTCCACCAATATCTTCGTTCATTTGTGCTTTCCTGGTATCAACAGCATGTTCATAAGCTTTTAAGGTTAACTCGTTAGCGTAACGTGTTGGATCTTTTGTAAACACGCGTACTATGCCATCACTAGAGCCGGTTACAATATCCCCATTTTTCAAGCAAGCTACAGACCAAATGGATTGTGCAGGATGGATAATTGGATTTCCCATTTCTTCACCAGAATCTAAGTTCCACATTCGTAATGTGCTATCTTCTCCACAGGAGACTATAATATTTTGCCCAATGGCTTGATTTGAAGCAATTGAATAAATATAGTTAGTATGCCCACTTAGTTCTTTTACACATTCACCATCTTCATTCCAATATTTAATAAGTGCATCATTAGCGCATGAAACTAGTGCATTATTGCTGATTGTTATAATACCACGTACACAATCGGTGTGACCTTTTAACATACGTAACTTTTCACCTTTTTCATTCCAGTAATAAATGCATTTATCTGCCGAACCAGTAATATATTTTTTTAACTCTTTCAAACAAGCGACTGACCATACTGCAGCTTCATGCCCCCGTAAAACTACTGAAGTTGCAACACCTTCTTGATTAATCGTCCAAATGCGTGCGGTCTTATCCCAGCTACCGGTAATAAGAGTTTGCGACTTAGCTCCACCAGCGATAGCACATACGGTTGAATCGTGTCCAGTGAGCGTTAGTATAGGGATATATCCACCCTCCTTGTAAATAGCAACCGTTGCATCATTACTCCCCGTGCAAATCCATTGTTCGGTTTCTAGGTAGCAAACACAAGCAACGAAATTTTTATGATCTTGAAATGTGACTGCCTCCGCATAGTTTTCACTATATGTACGAACAAATTGTAAATACTGCAGCTACTGTAAATATTTTCTACAAATACGTACCCTATACGTTTCCACAATTTAACCGTTTTGTCGCGAGAACCGGAGATTATTATTTGTCCTTCCGGAGTATCCCAACCAACTCCAACCGAGCGAACATCCATGGAATGACCAAGCAATTCACAACTGAGTTTGTATTCGCTTAAAGTTGCAGCCATTTTTCAAATATTTAAACTTTCTGCTTTGCTATGAGAGCTACTCACTGCTTTATTCGCTTTAGGAATATAAAAATTAAGATTGGCAAAATTACTTCTTTTGTCCAACTGCAAATTTTATGATTTGCTCTAGCGGCTATAGAATTTTCAATAATCACGAAAACTCTAGACCAAGGCGAATTCGGTTTACTTTCGCTCAAAGTTACCCTTCAAGAACAATGTTGATTATATCAGCGAAAAACTCTGAGAATGACAGATATGTTGATGTAAAGATTAGTGCGTTAATTTCCTTTCAGATATCCTAACTAAAATATGTAAGCCCAAACAATATGTTGTAGTACCCCAAAGCACAGAGTTCTTCGGGTAGACTTATTGTTTTTCACACTACAAGCAATTATTACTGAAAAGAAAATGGGCGAATACTGGTGGTCTTGAATGTCATAGTATAAGTAAAGAAAAAGAAGAAACACTGGATCAAAACAAAAACAGTTAATTCGGTTGAACAAAGTTCGATGAAATTCAGCAATGTTAACACTTAGTATCGCGTTAAAATAATAAATTTAAGATGTATAACTATTGTTGCAATGCAAACAAACATTTCACTCTTTCTTTTGTTTTATATTCCAAAAACGAGGAATCAATAGAAGAAGAAAACAGCCGATCTCCCAACCTCACCTGTAATGAATTTGCCTTGTAGTCGATAGAAAAAAAAACAGCTGTGCTACCAGCTTTACCATATTTGAATTTGCCGTACGTTTCAGGCTTGTTTTCCAGCCCAAGGCGAATTCGTAGAAGGTAGTAGCAAGAATACATAAACCAATAGCCCTATGTATTTTGTTTGTGTAATACGACGCTCTAAATGTCAAGACTTCAACTTTGCCAACGTTGCTGTTACTGTAGCAATATTGATTAGGTATTTTTTACATGGTAATATTGTGGCGAAAATGCGAAGCGAATGTCAGATGAAAGAGAGAAGCTGGCATGTTCTAAAGCGAATTCGAGAACATTCGTAAAGAGAGAGATTGGATTATTCTAGACGGTTGGTTGCGAGCAGCCGGGAGTTGTATATAAAGGCGACACACGACTGCAGAGTAGAGTAGTCAGTATTCAGTCGTGAAGTAAAAGCGTTGGAGATTACATTACATTTAAGTAATAAAATCAGTACATTGTGAAAGTTGTATACAAGTGATTGTAAATAGTAAAGTTAATTGTAATTGAATTGTGAATTACTGACTAATCAAAAGGACATTAATTAAATTCTTTATAAATAAAGAAACTGCAAATTAAGTTGGCGATTTTATTTAACAATCCAGAGATCGTACCCGAAGGATTTGGGAAATCATTGAGGTTAATCAGCAAAATCGTAACAATATAAATGGTAGGATGAGGTGTGATTAACCGTTGTGTTGATGTCAGCGTTGCTTATGAGGAGCGTTGCATGTATTCATCTTAGACGTCAAAAAAAAAAAAATTGGGCAATAAAAAATTAATTTAAGCAACGTATCGACGACCCAAGTTTGATGACAGACCCTGCAAATATTTTAAGAATTCCGACTTGAGGACGTGTACTTGGAATTTACGGTCCTTTAATTGGGAAGATGTCTCTGGGGATTTGCGATCTTAACGGCAGGGTGGGAGAAGAAAGTATCTTCGCCCAACACTTGGCAAATTCATTTTGACTGAAGCATATCCACTTCGTTTTCTCAAGATAATTGTCTTCATTTCGAATTTCATGCAAATCAAATATTATGAAATCATATATATATTCAGTGTCCTAGTTGTGTCCATAGTTCATTATCTTGTAGCAGTCCGTCGAAATGCGTTAGTATCAAGAGTTTGAGAAGAACACCGATACAGGAAATGCTTGAAAATTTTATAAAAGGAATGTTTCCAGATAGGAGCATACTCTTGAGGTGATCTAGTATCCGATGTTCAAAGCATATTGAGGAAGCAGTACTCCAGCCTGCTGAGCAGCAGCGAAAGTGCAACAACCGTAGATAATAGTGAATCCGTTACCTGACTATGACGAATGAGGAATAGTGAGTGCCTGCAAAGCGGTTTGGACTAATGGCTTACGGCTGAGCTTGTCGAATACGGCGGTTTATGCATATCCTTTGAAGAATATGTTTGGGCGCGGCTCCAAAAATCTTATAAAATATAGGTGAGAAAATGATCGACACATATCACCTCTTCGTCAGTTGAAATCAGTTTTCGAAATCAGTCTGGTGGGGCACGAACATTATGAAATATTTCCTGTCATCAATCAAACAGTCCAGGCACTCGCCTCTGGATTCCCACGCCACAGTTAATAGTCATAACATTAGAATGGTAAAAGTATTTCACTATCTAGGGAACAACATTAACACCAATAATCATGTCTGACTCAAGATCCATCGCAGAAGTATTGCTAACAAGTGCTACTAGGAAGACCTCCGCTTGTTGGAAATATAAGTTGAAGAAGGAACTAGCTTTACTTGGTATATCTAATTAACACCGAACTGGAAAAAGACGAGATCACTGTCGTGTTATTGTTGACTCTGATTTAATCACTTAAGCGTTGCCTACGCCAATTTAGAAGAAGATGAGCTAATAAGGCTAAAGGAGTCCTAGCTTTCATGAAACGATGGGCTAAGAAGTTTAATGACCCATATATTACCAAATTACCCTACACTTCCCTCGTTAGGCCCATTTTGGAATATGGTTTTGTTGTATGAAATCCACATTATCAAATGCGTAGTATTAAATTGGTTTCTGTACAAAAACAATTCTTGTTATTCGTGTTAAGGAATTTACATTGGAATGCGAATAAAAATCTCCCTCCTTATAAAATCCCATTAGGGCTTATTAAACTGCCTTCACTCCAGAATCGACTAGAGATACTTGGAGTTGTATTTTCAGCTAGGCTGGTAATTCCTACTTAGCGAGATTAAATTAGTGTTCCTTTAAGATAATCTAGGTATTTCAGACCCCTTTCCTTGTTTTTATGCAAAACAAATTTTGAAATGCACGACCCATTCAGATGTTTGTGTAACGATTTTAATTCTCATTACGCCAGCTTTGATTCTTCTGACTCACTTTTTTGTATAAAGTCATAGTTACTAAGAGTTTAAACGCATAAATAATCTCTTTTTTCTCAATGTTTCTTAACCGCAAATTACTTTAAAGCAGTTGATGGGCAAATCTGGTGCTGCTTAGTGTAAGAGGCAAGTGTAGCCGTGACCTTCCACGATCTGTCTCGGATTCAAGACAGCCCGGACTGTACCTGGTTTTCGGTCACCCGTCTGTTGGATTTTTCGTTTATCCATCAGGCGCGTCTCTCGGTTGATTGGGCGGGAGGTTGGGCAACACTGGGTTCGTCGTCGAAAAAAAAGAAGGGAGCAATGTGCTCTTTTGGAGAATATTTCCTACCGGACGCATATACTAAGATAGATATTGTATACGTAAACTCATTAATTATAAGGTTAAAAACAAACTTTTTAAACAAATAAATGCTGTAATGACTTAATTGTGTCTATGAGAAACTCATGTAAACAAGCATTATCCTAAATATATGTGTGTATGTATGTAAATACATAAATATTTTCTGTTTTTATGGCATGGGGAAATTTGGTAAGTATAAAAATGAGCACTTTATCCTTTGTCAATAACTTTACTTTCCAACTCTGTACTTTGTTAGTCGTCGAAATGTTGTATCGTCCGAGGCTGCCAAATGGTAAATTGATTCCACTCTCTTGGCCAGTAGCTGCTTATAGACTGCTGAATAATATTTGTTGGCCACTACGGGATAATGCCAACCAACTTGAGTATTTATTCGATCGTTTTTGCTGGGTGCTGGGCTTTTTCATATTTTTGCAGCACAATGATGGCGAGTTCCGTTATATCCTATCACATAGCAACAATATAGATGAGATGCTGATTTGTGGGCCAACATATATTATACTGGTTGAGATACACTTACGCGCCTTTCAGTTGGGTTTAAAAAAAGAGCATTTCAAACGTTTCCTTAAGCGGTATTACGCAGAAATCTATATAGATAAGTAAGTATTGACGACAGTAAATTATATATGTAGGTAATGATTTCTAAAGCTGGAAACTTAAATTTTTTTGCAGACCAACTCATCCCAAACTGTATGCTCACATACAAAAACGTTTACGCCCGATTTGGTTTTATTCTCTCTTATATTATAGCACTTTATTTTCTTATCTAATAACACCGTTAACAAATTACTTGAAAAACGTAAAAGCGCCACTCTACAAAATGTATTATCCCTTCGACATTACACCTAATCCCATTTATGTGGCTGTGGTACTCTCCAATATCTGGGTGGGTTTCACCGTTATCTCATTAGTTGCTGGCGAAGATAACATACTGTCTGAGGTGATGCTACATTTAAATGGCCGTTTCTTGCTGTTACAACAGAAATTGCGCCAAAATGTGGACCGTCTACTAAACAATGCAGATGGCAGAAATATTGCTGATGCACTGCAACGCCAGTTAACTGAGGCCGTCGATGAAAATGTGCGTTTGTATAAATTTGCTGAGGATTTTGAGCGCGAATTCTCCTTTCGTATTTTCGTCAATTTATCCTTCAGTGCCGGGTTGTTGTGCGTGCTGTGTTTCAAAGTGTATACGGTGAGTTGTATAAAGATAGAGAGAGAGAGAGAGAGAGAGAGATCGAAGTAACGTTTAAAATCTTTATGTTTGACTTTAGAAACCGATGGCTAGTTTTGGCTTCGTGTGTTGGATCTTCGCCAAAATTATGGAAATGATGTTGGTTGGTCAATTAGGCTCTACTTTGATTTATACCGTAAATATGTCAAAAATTAGTCAACAAAATACTTAGAGACTATATGATTTTTTTTCATTCGCTTTTCTATATCCACCGCAGACTAATCAAATAAGTACCACATTTTACGAGTGCAATTGGGAGTTAGTTATAATGAAGTCCACGCATACGAAAGCAAATGTACGTCTATTAAAGACAGTAGTTTTGGCCATTAGCACTAGTGGGAAACCATTTGTTTTAACCGGTTTCAATTATTTTAGTGTCTCCTTAACTGCTGTACTAAAGGTGGGTAACTATTTTTCGTTGTGTTTAGAAACCTTAATGACTTATACTTTCATAGATTTTACGGGTTGCCGGCTCATATTTTACCTTTTTGATTTCAATGCGGTGAGCTGTTTTCGACATATACATATGTACCTACTTCGAGTCACAATACAAATTTCCATAATAGTTATGTTATGTATGCGTCTATAAATATATTATTTAAGTGAAAGAAATACAAATATTTTTTACCGACTACATAAACTCACGGCTAATAAAACAATCTAACTTGAACGATCAGACCTCATTCCTTCTATGTGCTCAGGCCCCATGATAGAGTCATGGACTATTGTAATCAGCAGTAATATGCAAGTCATTTTTGTTTTCTGTTCGGCGCATGCTGAAGAAACCTTATGCTAACCTTTGCACTTTTATACCATCGAAGACTTTGAAAGTTGTAGACCTTGCCTCCATACCATTTGAACGTCTATACTATTGGCATGAGTTACAGAGTTTGGTCTTTGTTCATCGTGATTAGACTTTACTCTTCAATTGCCTCTTTCTTGCTCTAGATGGCACCCTTGTTCACTTCTTTATATTTTGTTCAGGCAATGGCGTAGATAAAGGAAGCTTTTACGAACCTTTCTTGAATGCGCAATATGGCTAGACGTTTATCCATAATTTTTTGTTGTTGACCTGGGAAGCCGAAAAAGTCAGTAAAATTAAACAAAGGGTTGCAGGGCGGAAAAAAATCCGTCAAAAAGTGATCAACAGCCGTAGTCTTTTTGTCGATCAGAAAACGGCATCTGATAAAGGAACGCCCGTATGCCATCATTTCTGAGTTACTACAGTAATAGCTATAAAGCTGATTCGACTTAAAAGAATCCTCTACGTTGCAACCTCTTCAACTTCGTGGTGGCAGGAACACTGCGGAAGATCGGCGTATATCGAATGTCCCTATTTTCTACGAAAATATCTCCTCACATAGGAATATGATTTTAATATCATTGGACATTGAAATTGAAAAGGAATCGACAAAGATGGGTCTGGTCGCAAATGAAGGAAAGACGAAGTACATGTTGTATATGAACAGGAATGCACAACGACTAAGTACCCATGTTGTAGTGGAAGTTGTCAAGGAATTCATGTAGGTTGACACCGCTGTAGACACCTTTTCTTTGCTAGACATTTACTAAAATTATCGATAAAATCAACGAAGAACATTTTCACCAACTCGACGATGGAGTACTAGCGAGATCTGAATGTCACAGTCCGCGATAACCAGCATTTCGCATTTTGTACTGCAATTGGAAAGACCTGGGTTGAGTCCAGGTTCGAGCAACTTCCAAAAATTATAGAAAATTCATTTTTCAGCCGTTCGGAGGCGGCTTAGAATAATCTGTAGGTCCTTCCATTTGTTGGTGAAAACATCAAGACGCAAACCCACAAATTGGAAGAAGAGCTCGGCCAAAAATCGCTTCAGCGGCTGTAAAGCGCCAAATATATATATATATTACCTAATTTTATCTAGTGTGATAGTCCTTGGTCTGAACTCCTTCACCTTGGTCGTAAGACATATGGAGCACTAGTATGATGGTTGACATTAAAGAAGAAGTGTCGCAAAGTATCTGTATATTTACTACAGCACGTGCGATGGGGCCTGTTGCAAAGAAGTCACTCTTGACTCAATTAACATAAAACATAAAAGTGACTTATAAAACAACACTAAAAACCATTTGTCTAAAAGCTCCAATATAGAAAATATGGTCCAGTCTTCTTACTGTGCAAGACATGCCAAAGTTAAAAGAATTCGTCCTAAACGTACAATGTGGCTGAGTTTTTTGTCAACTACTTCTTCTCGGGCAAAGAAGATTGGGAGAAAAGCAGGACTATCTTTTAGTAGTAGTAAGATAGTTTCAAACCCAATGACTACATCTCTCTCTTCCTAGCAGAAATTGTAGGTATTACTGAAGGTGCCAAAAGGACAACCAAAGTTTAAATGTGTGAGAACTTGTAAAGAGGAAGTTAGCAGATTTTCGAGTGAAATACATTGAACATCACTTAGGTTCCAGGTCATAAGGATGTGAAAGGTAACGTAGCACAACCCAGACTGGCGACGTTGTAAATCTCGACTGTTTTAGACTTCTTAATCGTCTTCAAATGCTGTCTAAAAACGAGTTCATGAGGGTCTATTAAGTTGCTGTGGGGCAATTATATATATATATATATATATTTGGCGCTTTGTAACCGCTGAAGCGATTTTCGGCCGAGCTCCTCCTCCAATTTGTGGTTTTGCGTCTTGATGTTTTTACCAACAAATGGAGGGACCTACAGTTTATTCTAAGCCGCCTCCGAACGGCTGATGGATTTTTATGAGGAGCTTTATTTCATGCCAGAAATACACTCGGAGGGCTTGACATTCCCTGCCGAGGGACGACCGCAATTAGAAAATTTTTTTTCTATCACTTCGGATGTTGCTCAAACCTGGGCTCGAACCCAGGCCTTCCGAATGTCAGTACGCAATGCTAACCACTCGGCTATCGCGGCCGCAATTAAGTAAGATAAAATTAATATTAACAGCAATATTCTCTTTTAAATGAAAAGTGTCAATTCCATCGTCTATCGTCTATTTTTTTTGTAACTCCAACAGCCCATTAATAACTGAAGATGATTTATGCACACAGCAAATACGAGCTTACTCATCGTGTCAAGTACTTGACATTTTAAAGTTACTATCCCTCCAGAATTAATGACTTTAAGGACAAGTGTTATTGGATAGCTTTGACATAGATATGTCGAACTGGTTGACAGGTTGTATGAGCGACAAGACACAACATTTTACACAAACTAATTCAAGCAAATTCTTTCATGCGAGTATATGCACGTACATACATGCACACGAGTACATTGGTATATTTTTTAGTTAAGTACAGGGTTATAATTTTTGTGGATTCCAAAATAAACGTAAATAAAATGAATTGAAAATAAATTTTTTCATGAAATCCCTAATAATAAAAATATTATAAAATTTGAGGTAATTTTCGATTACTTTTTGCACATATTGGGTGATACCACAGCCATAACTTGACGAATGTTGGTTTTCAAGTGCTCCTTCGTGTAGCTTCACAAAAAAGTGCAACGGTGTCGAATCGCATAATTTCGGTGGCCAATTGACATCACCAAAACGAGAGATATGCGGCCGGTAAATTTCATTCTCAATATAGCCATATTCGCTCTTGCCGTGTGGCATGTGGCATCATCTTGTTGGAACTATACGGCCATAATACTCCGAACTGACAGTGACAGTCTCCCCGTTATCGTTTTTAAAGAAGTAAGGTCCAATCACACCTCCGGACCAAAGAGCGCATCAGACAGTAAGTTTTTTTTTGGTTATAATAGTCTCTCTTCAACTTTTTGAGAATTCTCGGAGCCCCAAATGCGACAATTTGTCTTATTTACGTATCCAACGAGTGAGAAATATGCCTCGTCGCTGCAGAAAATTTTGTTAGAAAAATTGCTGTACACTGCAATCGACGTAACTACGGCATTGTAAATGGTCAGCTGGCTGCAGTTTTTGTATGAGCTGGACTTTATATGAATCTAGGTGTAAGTTCAAGTGAAAAATTCGCCATAATGAGCCGTGAGAAAGTCCCAGCTCTTAGGAACATCGAGAAATATACACATTCGGGTCTTCGGCTACACTTTCACTGAGAGAAGCGATATTTGAAGTGGAAGGCGTAAAACAATGATGCAAAGGCCTTACAATATCTGTAAGCGATCCAGCCTCTTTAAATTTCTTTAAAATTTTACCATTTGCTTGAGAAGTCTGACGATTATGTGCACCGTAATCTTTTCTTAAAGCACGAAACGTGGATATGTCTGAATCATCATTTTTGCAGGAAGCGATTGTTAAGCGATTCATTTTCATATTCACAAAACATGTTTGGTTTGACGGTTAAGGTTGACAGATGTCAAAATATAGCCCTGCACTTTCAAAATTACTAAATGGCTAACCAAAAAGGGGAGACTGCTTTTTATTTGTGTTTAAATAATCTGATTCACTTTAAAATTAATTGGAATCCCCCAATGAAGGTATGAAACTCCAAATTGTCCATTTATATACTCCTACAACATTTAGCTGTACATATACATACGTATTTATAAGCACGTGTATATGGTTTCCCCACCAACTTGACGACTCTGAGCCATATTATGTTGATATTGATAAATGACTTGGGTATGATGTTTTTAACTTGGTATTTATACACACACATATATGTATATACATAACACATATGAATGTGTTCAGCAGCAGAAAGTAATATTAATCTGTTTTTAAAGAAACTGTTTCAGTTTCCAAAGCGATTTTGAGGTACAATAAAGTTTTCCTTTTGCCTGCGGCTTGCTGAGCCGCTCTCCACCTTTCCGTTAATGAACTGGGGTTTCGTCATTAAAATGGAGACTTTATTTTATTAATGATGTTGTTTGTGTTGTAATATTATACTCGTAACAATACATCAATGTCAGCATCATCTGTTGCTATTATTTTGTTGCTTGAAAGAATCAACTTTATTGAGTAAGTGATAGACGGACAGTGGCAAATTTGGCTAAAACAGCCTTTTTAAATTTATTTCTTAAATTATTAAATATAATTAGAAAACTTCTTACTATTACGATAGAATGATACTCAAATTTCCTAAAAAGGTGCCGAGACTACAAAGAGCAATTCTATAAGCCAATTCAAGTTTAATAATTTTGTTGTTCACACACATTCAATTAAGAAACGTGGTTTAATTGAAAATTCTAATTGTATTCTGCTGCTATTTTACTTGGTAGATGAAATTTCCTTTTTATGACTTCTGCTTCTCTCAGTAAACAATAGTATTTTATAAGACTGGATTAGAATTTTCAAGACAATTTACCTTCAATTTGCCAGTTAATTGTTTGAGATTTTATAAAGCTAATTTTTCTGTTTCTAAAAAGTATTCAATTAACTAATTGAGTGAAAAGTTTTAATACTTTAAAAAAGAAACATTAATTTGGCATTTTGCGTAAAAGTTTCTCATGTGCAATGATTTTTCTAAAAGTTAAGTCTATGAAATAAGCTTAAGTTGGCTGAAAGTTAATCGATTTAGAAAAATTTTGTGTTACTGGAAGGCTTATGCATTGGTCTACATACTTATTGCAGCAGGTTTAAACAATTTCATACCAACTATTTGTTTTTTGTAAGATTTTAATTGACAAATACGTTTTGTATTCTCAAAATCTTTTAACCTAAACGATATTGATTACCTTTAAGAAATGAATATTTGCCAAAGATGGAATCTCAAAAGTTCAACAAGAAATTTAGAAAAACATGTAATTGAGTATCCATAACTTATACCTTTCATGAACATGAAATGGCATATTATTTTTAGAACTCAGTTGGGTAGACTCAGAGGGATACTCCCCAAAAATTATGGCGAACGAATATCGAACAGAATTACGAGCTAAGTTAATTTAGTCATTTCCGTCTATCCGTCCGTTTGTTTGAATGCAAACTGGTCCCCTAGTTTTTGAGATATTTCGAAAAAACTTGATAAGGAGATGCGATCATTCGTCGCGATTGGTCAGAACCAATAGATCATCTCTATTGGCTATATATGACTTCTAAGTGTTGTTTTGGCCATTTTTAATATGTCATAATCTGTCTTCTTTTCATTCTATTCAGTAATGCTTACAATTTCATACATTGATCACAATAAACGTAGTGAATTTGCTGATTCGGCCTTGGAATAACTTGAAAACGATAAAAAGTTTTTTAAGAAAATCATCTTCTCCGATGATGCTCACTTTCATCTGAGTAGTGCGGTAAATAAACAAAATTTTCAATTCTGGTGCGAAGAAAATCCACAAATTATTCATGAACAACCATTACATGCACATAAATTGACAGTTTGGTGTGGTTTTTGGTCTAGTGGTGGAATCATCGGTCCGTCCTTCTTTCGAAAAGAAGCTGGTAGCACCGTTACTGTCAACGAAGTGTGGTATAGATCGATGATAACCAACTTTTTATGGCTACAATTGAAAGAAGTTGATCTTTGCAAAATCTGGTTCCAACAAGACGGGGTTAAGTATCAAACAGCACGTGCAACAACCGAATTATTGCGAGAAAGGTTCGGAGACTCGATTATTTCAAGAAATTGTGACAATGAATGGCCTCCAAGAAGTTGTGATTTAATACCATTCGACTACTTCTTGTGGAGTTATTTGAAGTCATTGGTCTTTAGCAATAAACCAGACTCTCTTCAAGCTTTAAAAGTCAATATTCGTTCCTGCAAAAGAAGTCGTGGAGGCCATTTGAATGATGTTATGTTCAGAACTTTATTGTATCAATTGTACTTCACATTAAATAAAAAACATTTAATTACCTTAACGGTAGCTTCCATTTCAACAGATTAGTGTGTTCTTTTTTTTTAAAGAAATCATATCACTCTAATTGGAGAACCCTATATATACGATAGAATTTTCGGATTTGAGATTTTGAGTCTTAAATCCGTCATTTGGTACACAAATGAATTCAAATAAATATTGACACTGAAAATCATCGAAAAAAATAAGGTATATCATATATCCGATATATCCGATTCGCTCAGCATGAGGATTTTGGGTTAAAAAAATATTGACACTGAAAATGATCGGAATCACATTTTGAAATAAATTTGGTACGTTCATTTAAGGGAAACAGACTTCGGCATGACCGAATACAGCACTTTTTTGATTTTTATTATTTATTATTTTTTATTTAATATTTATTATTTATTTTGTATTTGAACGATGATTATTTGCTTGTATTATAAATTTTAAAATCTTTTGCCAATAACTTGAATATGCTGCTTCACTGTGCGACATATTAGTGTCAATACCAACCCTTATTGAAATATTGAAAAGTCTTTTTCCCACCAATTTGGTAACATTCTGGTGAAAAAGTATTCTAGATTAATTGTTAACAGCAAGTCTATGCATATAAAAACTGAATGCAATAAACCATCTAGAAAGTAAATATATTTATATATGCTATATTCGTAATATAGTCTTTAAATGGCTTGATGTCATACTCGTATGCGCTTTTGTATTTGTATATAGATATATATGAATGTATGTATCCACCACTTTATTTGTAATAATTATATTTTCTCTATTTTGCTCATTAGTCCTTAAATACAAATATAAGTACATTCATATTTTTCAACAAATTACCGCGAAAAATGTGGCAGTGAAAGATGCGAAACATGTATATAATGGTTAGATATCAAGCATTTTCTAAAAACTTGTGGTTATTAATTAAGTTTTTTAGCCAAAACGGGTCTTTGATATTTAAATTATTTCGTTCCGAATTATGCTACTTATATGTTTTCTTTTCCATTTGCATTGCAAGAATATAGCTCTTGTATTTAAAAAAATATTTATATGTTTTCTTTAGGGCTTATTTTTTATTTTAAAATTTGTTTTTCCAGTACATATTCCTGGAAAATAAATATAATTCTTTAGTTACGGGTGCTAGTACAACAATGCCAATAACGTACCTTTATTTCCGCTTTCCAGTTAAAAACGAAAAAAAAATTTTTAGCCTCTGGTTCATTGTGCTCTCTAACATAAAGTTTCACATAACATTGACACAATAGATATACTTACATACATATATGTAGTTATATATAATTGGCGCTTTGAGATCGCTGAAACGATTTTCGGCCGAGCTCCTGCCCCAATTTATGGTGCGCGTTTTGATGTTTTTTACAACAAATGGGGGACCTACAGTTTATTCTAAACTGCCCCCGAGCAACGGACGGATTTTTATGTGGATCTTTTATTTTATGTCAAAAATACTCGGACGTCAATTGGAAAAATTGATTTCCTATAATTTCGGATGTTGGTCGGACCAGAATTCGAACCAGGAGCTTCCGAATTTCAGTACGCACTATTAACCATATCCATACATACCTATAGTAAATATATGTGTTTACCGTTGAATAGAATAATGTACATTCTGGTACATATAAAGGGTGATCCAAGTAGAGGTACATTATTGGATAATATTTGACCGAATAGACCACGTCCAGCACGCAGTGAAGAAAATATAGCGACCGTAGTTGGGAGTGTACACGAAGACCGTGGAGAGTCGATTCAGCGCCGTTCACAGCAACTCGTACTGACATATGGAACGACTTGGTGCATTTTACGTCGAGATCTTAAATTGAGAGCATACAAAATACAGCTTGTGCAAGAACTGAAGCAGCTCGACCTTTCCAAGCGACATCTCTTCGCTTGGGCTCTTGGAAAGTTCCAAGAAGATCCCACGTTTTCGAGCCAGATTTTTTTCAGCGATGAGGCCAATTTCTGGCTCAATGGGTATGTAAACAATCAAAATTGCCACATTTGGAACGAAGAAAAATCCGAAGAGATTCAAGAGCTGTCTGTCATTTCATCCAGTAATAACAACGGTTTGGTGTGGTTTGTGGGCCGGTGGAACCATCGGTCCATATTCCTTCAAAAGTGATGCCGGTGAGAATGTAACCGTCAAAGGTGACCGTTATCGCGACATGATAACCGACTATTTGATGCCTGAAATTGAAGCTCGTGATCTCCGCGACATTTGGTTTCAACAAGACGGTGCAGCCTCCCACACATCGCATCAGTCAATGGATTTATTGAGAAAACACTTTGGTGAGCAGATAATTTCATGTTATGAGCCGATCGATTGACCACCAAGATCGTGTGATATCACATCACGAGTGTCATTTGCCAGTTACCCGTCGAAATGCTCGAACGAGTCATCGAAAATTGGAATCAACGGATGGACCCTCTGGGACGTAGCCACGGCCAACATTTGAAAGAGATAATCTTCAAAAAATAAATGCCAAAGAATGTTCTTTCGAATTATAGTAAACATTCTACATTAAATTTCAATTTTCTGTGCCTTTTTCTTCAAAAAAGGAGGGAACCTAGACATGGATCACCCATTAGATTTAGTAGCGAATGATAACAAAAAAACATCTCTTCTTGTCAAGAAAACAGCCAGAGCATTTACGTCTTGCATCCTCACTTCACTGTTGACAGTCATAACTTTAACGTTGTAGACGATTTCGTGTATCTAAGCAAGTGAAAAGTAAAGCTCTCTCACGACGAACAAAAGCCAAACTTCTGCTGTGTAGTGCAGGAGCGTGGATGATCAATTGGCGCCAGACGTTTTCGGAAGAAAGATTTTGCGAAAGATTTAAGGACCTCTTGCGCATTGGCAATGGCGAATACCGTAGACGTTGGAGCTATGAGTCATATGAGAAATACGACAACATTAACTTAGTACAGCGAATCAAGAGACAGAGGCAATGATAGGTTGGGTTATATCGCCTGTATGCTAATTTTGAAAGTATTCGATGCAGCACTGGTCGGCGAAAGCAGAAGAAGAAGGAGACATTAGCTCCGTTGTAAATATCACTTGGAGAACGATCTGCCTGCGCTTGGTATTTTCAATTGGCGTTAAAGGACGGCCACGTCAAAAGAGGAAGTACTAGATTGAAAAATAAAAGCTTTACAGTATTTTGATCTATCGAAGACCTAATCTCAGTTAGTGCGCTGCACTGTAGTAATGCTGCTATAAATATTGGACAACACAAAGTTCCAGTGGGTCTTAAAGGGTTGATCTTTGAGAGGTCTTTATTGGTCGAAAAATAATTTATTTCTTGATCCTTTGAAACTCCATTTTCTTATAATCAAATATGCGACACGAATGGGACACTAGCAAAAAAGTATAAAACTTAGAATTTCAGACTGAAAAAAATATAATGCAGGATAGACATTTCAAAAATAGAACGGTACCACCGAAAATAGCACGGACTTTGATCAAAGCAATAATACCTTATCTATATCTATACCAAGCGCTTGTTGGTCGAGCGACGCTTTAAGTAGTTCAACAATACTTAGAGTCTTGCTGGTAAGCTAGCTCAACTCAGTTTTTACTTTTTTTCAAATATTTTAGTTTATTCAATGCACGTGAATAGCAAAGTGTCATTGTGCACAGTGCACCTTTTAAAGAACTCAGTTACGCAAACTAATGGTACTACTACTCCGCATACTTGCATTATGGGTAGTTTTATCTTTCATTCCATTTGAAAGCATTCATATTAGCATAAACTATGCAGAGCGGATACACTTAAAAATCTACGACATTCAAGTTATTCCTTCATTTCATTATTATTTGTACTATTTTTTTACAGTTGAAAAGAAAGCTGATTTGCTTGGTATGAGAAATGCCTCTCTTCGGCTGAGTAGACTTTTATATATCTCTGCAAGTATAAATATGTAATGGCTCCCATCGGGTGTCTTTGGTAGGATGAAAGTATAAAAATAAAAGCCTAGAATGTTAGCTGTTATTGTAGCAATGAGCCATGATAACGTAGGATGAAGTTAAATATATATACGTGTCATCCTGTGCATGTCCTTAAGCTGCTGGTAGGATGTAAATGATACGATATACTTGTTTTTACAATAAAATTTTGAAGTAGGTTATTAGTAACTGTTAGAGTGAGAAAAATGTTCAAAAGTAAATAGAAATTTGAAATTTTTCAATAAACTTATCAACCACGGGATCGGTGAGTATTACAAATATAAGAGACAATGAATTAGCGAACGGCAATAAAATAGAATTTTTTTGTTTAAGAAATTTCGAAATTGACAATGATTGCTGATTGTTTTTATGCCTCAAATATGAATTTCTGTTGAAAAAAATATATTTCATGATTTTAAATAACCTGTAATATTTCAATCCATGAAAATAAATGAGCAAATTTGGTTTGTTTAAAACTAAAAATATCCGAGACTCAGTTGCTGGATATTTGCATTCACCCTGCTGGATGAACGTTTAGCCATAAAAATAAAATTATTCAATTGAACGCTAATTTGTGTCCACGTCACGCAGAAGGGAAGAACGTTTCGACTAAATATGCTTTCTATGAGTGCCTAGCATACACCAATGAGCACTGGTCACTTTAACGCTGTGATGAGCAAAAATTTAATCTTTGGAACATTCAGCCTCTATTACTAAATTTGATTGTTCGATCGATCGCAATGCGTTCCATGTGAGAATGATTTCGGGGGCTGCCTCCTGCTCCAATTTGTGAATGGCGCCCTAAAGTTTTTTCAATAAAAGAAGAGCCCCAAAGTTTGTTTTAAGCCACTCCACTATCGGCAATACCTTTTTATTTTATATCAGAAATACACTCGGACAGCTTGGCATTTCCTACTGAGGGGTGTCCGCATTATTAAAAATTATTTTTTATTTTCCAGAATAATTTCTCCATAACTGTACATGTGGGTTTGGCCAGGGTAGTACGCACAAAAAAGCTGAGAAGCCGAATTGCTAGCATGACAAGTTGACCGGCAGGAGTAAGCTCAAAAATTATATGAAAAGATGCGGTAACTTACGGAAGGCTTCAAGATCAGAGCATTCTCACATAAAAATAAGGAGATAACATTATGAACATTGTACAGAGCATACTAAGTTTATGGAGAAACCATTTCTCCAGCTTATTGAATTTCAGTAAAAAAAGTGTAACACCCGGATATGATGATCATGATCCCGAACTTCTAATCGATGATGATGGAATAGTGCTTCCGTTACTAAACTATGATCAATTTATAATAATCATTGTTCTCTTGAAAAATAAAAAAGCCACAGGAGCTGATAGTTTACAGGCTAAGATATTCGCAGAAAGGCAACAAGGTGCATGAATTAGCTTTTACAAATAGTCAGATAAAAGCATTCCCGACTTTACGGATTACATAAATTTTTATGAGATAAGCCTACAGGTCTTCTTTGGTGTAATGCTAAATTCTCAGCCTTGAAATTCAATTCAATATCAATTTGAAAATTAAAGTCATCCTTCGACGAACTAGCTCTACAAGTCACTCATTATTTATGTTCTGCTAAATGTGGTAAAGAGGTTTGAACGATGACCATTACAGCATTTGGAGGTTTTGAGAGAAAGGTTTTGCGGAAAATTTACAGTTCTTTGTTGCTGTACGAAATAAACTGTCACGTTGCGGCGACATTTACTTAGTGCAGTGAATAGAGAGATATCGGTTATGTTGAATAGACGAAAGCACTCCGACCTTGAAAGTATTCGATGCCATACTCGCCAGCGGAAGCATAGGAAAAAGAGGGCTTCTACGTTGTTAGAAGGAAAAGATGGAGAAGGACCAGGTGTCACTTGGTGTCTCCAATCGGTGTCGCACGGTAAAAAGATGAAGCGACTGGCGAGCTATTGTTGATTAAATGATAATTTCTTAGATGCTTTTTGGATGGATTTTTGATAAAAAAATCCTCATATTTGATCGATGTTTTCCAGTGTGATTATTTATTTGAATTTACGTGTTTAGAATACCGAATTTTACTCTCTTAGATGCTTCTTTGACAGATCTTTTGCTCAAAATCTCATATCTAAACGAATCGGTCGTATATATGACACAAACTGGCCAGTTTCGACAAACATAATACTCATGCGTATCAAGTTTGGTTGAACTATCTGAAAAACTGAGGAAGTAGTTTGCCTTCAGAGAAACTGACAGGCGGACATTTCTGACAAAAGCTTTTCGAGGGCTGCAGAAAGTAGGATATTGAATATTTACACGCATATATATTTTTAAATCCTAAGATTTATACATATAAAGACTTGCAACTTGAATCAAGCGTAGTTGCCTATATCTCTACAGTTATAATTAGTTTAAAATAAGTGCTCTTTCGAAAAAAAGGTGTGAGAAACAACCGTTTAACGAAAATTTTGAAGTACCTGCTATTCTCGATTTTCACTATATCCATTGTGTGAAAGTTATTCATAAGTTGCTCTGCAAACGTGTCCGTGTGGTATTGTGTATGGTGCGCCATTGCGTATGCGGTTACAGTTCATTACGTGAAATTGAAAAGCGCGCAACCACATATTACAATAAAATACACTATATTGAAGCAAATAAATTTCACAAACGAATTCCAATGCTTAATTTGTTAGTAATATATCTAACAGATTTTAATTTATAATTTTGTTTTTAAATGATTTTCTAAGCACTCTCACGTTTTGGCGTATGAGTGATTTTTAATTTAAAAACAAATTTCTCAAATTGTTAGTTGTGTGTGTGTGTTTAAAATGCTGTTTTACTGTGAATAATGAATGCACATAAAATTAATTAGAAACCTATAATGAATGAATATTTCAGCGGATACAATATATTGTACAATATTGCTATGAGTACATACATATATTAAGCACATACAATTTTAATTAGTTTTTTTATACTTACTTATGTAAATAAATATATGAATGAACGTTAATTAGTATGTAGTTTTATTGATACATGCATTGATATATCATTCGTGATTTATATAACATTCATTAGAGGAATAATAAATCCACAAAAATGAGGGCAGAAAAAAATGGTTTTTTATTTTTTTGAAAAGTATTGATTATAAACACTATTTAAAGTTTTTTTTATTTTTAATAAGCTATTTAAATTGCTTGGTATCTTACATGCTCCACAAAAAATTCAATTTTCACATTACGCCACTAGTCAAGGCGAATTTAAAAACGAAACCAATTTAAAAGCTTAAACGAAACATACGGCAATTTTCGTATTTGTTCTCCTGCTCTCACCTTAATAAATTCGCCTTACCGTTACTTTATAGCACCAGAACTCTCTTAGCGAAAAACTTTGAATAGAAAGTGCCACTGTCCAATTTTAGGGAAAAATATAACGCAAATATGATGCTTGAAAGTTCTAAAATCGAACAAAAATCGCCAAACCTTTCAACAATATATTAATTTATATGTCACATTGATGTTGTCATTTTCAAATAGTTCCCACTCTCAAACTCGATCTTTGAGATAGGCTTTTGTTCTTTCAGTAAGACGAATTTAAAGTCACCTATGTCCCTTCACATTTCTCTTAATTTTTACAAATGACAAATATTCACACGGAATAGCTAGCTTCATCATCATATCCATAAACCCATGTTTCTTTACCTCACAACAGGTAAAGAAAGAAAGATTCATTAATTCTGCATTGTCGTTGACTTCATTTACTGAATCCTAAGCAATTTCCATTCGGCGCTGTTTTTCTTCACAATTGTACACTTTTGGTAAAAATTTTGCTGCCACGCATTTCACAGTCGAAAATGGGAAAATATATCACGATATGATCCATGCGAACATCATCAACAACTTTTCTAATTGTAATTCGGCGATCGTGCATAACCATTGCTTTCACTTTTTCCACATTTTCACCGGGATGTAAAGGGCGGTAATTATTTTCCACGTGTTCGAGGCCTTCTTGGGAATAATTTACTACCCGTAGACTCTTGCTTACTCTTTGCAAAATTTTCCATTCTTTGTTACACATTATTCAATTTTTACAAAAATTTGATACAAATTCTTTGATCCCTTTCTTTTGACAAATGAAACTGTAGCTGTCTTAGACAAAGTCAACAATGAAACCAGCTAAAGGGTTTATCATACATTGGGGTTATGTTACTAAAATAATAAAATAAAAATATTTGACAATCGGATCTTCCAAGCCAAGCGAGCGAGTAATGACGAGCGTAGTCGTAAGATCTTCCTGGACCAGGATGGATAGTGGATGATCAATGCATACTCTGGCACTCACAATTTCATTATATACTGTTTAACTGGTTGGCGGCCGTAATAGAGAAGTGGTTAGCAGAACATACTACCACTCAGAAAGGCAGGTTTCGAGTTCTGACCCTACCAATATCCTAAATTATGGAAAATTAATTTTTCTAATTGCAGTCGCCCCTCGGTAGGGAATGTCAAGCCCTTAGAATATATTTCTGACATGTATTTGTAGATATAATTGGCCATTAGGAAGCTCAAATGAATGGGCCTCGAAATATTTGCACTTTAGAATTTATATAACAAAAGACGGAATGACGATTTCGAAGAAAACCGGACCAATGATGCAGCCGGTCCACAAGCAGCACTAAACAGTACCACGTTTACGTTGCCGAGGAGGGAAAAGGAGCCCATTGAGAGGGGCGAAATCGCATCGGATGGTTATGAGGTTTCAGTTATTGGACCAATTGGACTTTATAAGCCTTCAAAACAAGGAATTTATGCAAAATTCCTGCGCTAAGAAGTGTGCGAAATGTTTAATTCCTGCGTACGGTGTCGAGTTGATGGCTGTTTGAGTACACACTGAGCTACAGCAGTAATATTTCCATCTGAACGCGCATTATAACGAACCGGTTTGGCGAACCCGCTGCAAAAATTTATGCACAAACTGTCTAGCAAATTATTGCGCCCGAGTTCCGTACGTAACTTTCTTGCTGTTGCGGTTGACGACTCACCTTTTTGGAAGTAAGTTTTCAATATTTTCCATTTTTCTTTAAGCGTAAACTTAACCATTTCGTAAACCGGAAACCATATACTGCATACTGGATACATCGGGCATCTTATTAAAGTTGTCAAATGCTCAAATAGGCCACAGTTTACAAACAGTAAATTGCTTACTCTTTAATTCTACTAAAATCAGTGCTTCTATTTGCAGAGTTGATTTTGCTATATTTAAACTTATTTATCATTTAATTATTTTTATTTTTAATTTTCCTCAGCTAGATATTCACATATTTAATCTTGTCATCATGTTAATCATGTAAAGCCACAATATCTTTAAAGTGGAATTGACTGTTATATGATAATCTATTTACATCATAAATTATTCGATTATTTACCTGTCTTCGCCTCGTGTGCCTTCTATCTGCGCTTAATGATGATAGGATTATGTTTCATTTAAACTATTTGGACATGGATGATTAATTGAGACATAAACAATTTGAATCTTGAATAAAACGAATTTGATAAAATTATGTTGGATTTGTTTTTTGGTTTCCGTGGGAAAACATGTATATATGTTCGTATTATTTCCTAAAATTAAGCATTCAAGTCAAGTTAATTATAATAATAATATTTCCATATGCATATATCACTGTATTCGTAGCCATCTGACTGTATATATTTCCATTTCTTATTTACATATGTAGTTTTTAAGTGCCTTTGCGTGTGCGAATACAATTTGTCCACTATTCGTATTTTCTCACTCCATAAACACAATAAAAATTTTTTGATTTGCTTAATTTCTTGGATTTCATATCGTGCTTATTGTAGTATTTTTATGCGCGTAATGAAAATTTGAATAATTAATCGCTGATTATTTTGCGTAAGTTTATGTATATAAATATTTTATTTAAAATAAATTCGCTTTTAAAGGAGTTAAGTAAAGGATTTATTATAAGCATTTTGTAGCCTTGTTTTTTCAAATCTATTTAATCTTTTTACAGTGTTAAAGGGTGTTCATTCAAGAACATAATACACTAAACACATACACATATACACACACATACATACAGTCCACTTGAAGAAAAGATAACAACAGATGGTTTCTTATCTTTTCGCACAGTTGAAACAATATACAGTGCACTTGAACAGGCTAGACAACTGATCATTAAATCAGGGATTTATGGCATAGAAGCAAACAACACAATTTACTTAGGCTGATATTGAAATCAGACCTTTTTTTTATGTACATATGTTACATATGTATGGTTAGTTTTAGGAACGTATATTTAAGATTTTGTATATAAGAACATGTAAAATTATTTAGAAAGGAGAAATAAAAATATTCTCAACCAAACACAACCACCGTTGTTCATTTACTCATTGTCACCCCCCTCCCGAGGTAAGGGACAATAGTAACAAAGGGTGATCCAGAGGTACTTTTTTCAATAGCCTCTTTTTGACAGATCGCACGTGGGTCGTGTCAAGCTATCATGTTATTTTTATTCAGTATTGTTTGGCATTACATCATGGAAAGACTTACGCCAGAACAACGTTTACAAATCATTCAACTTTATTATGAAAGTTCACGTTCTGTAAAGAATATGTTTCGCGCACTTGGCTCAACTTATGGTCAACGTAATCGGCCTACTGAGCGTACCAATCGCAACACCATCACCCATCTTGAGACCCAGCGTTCATTATTGGGTAATATTCGACCGAGTAGATCACGTCCAACACGCAGTGAAGAAAATATGGCGGCCGTAGCTGAGAGTGTACACGAAGAGTCGATTCGAGCTCTATGGGTTCTTGAAAAGTTCCAAGAAGATCTCACGTTTTTGAGATAATTTTTTTTCAACGATGATTCCCATTTCTGGCTCCATGGTTATGTAAACGAGCAAAATTTTCCGCGTTTGGGAGCTGCCATTTCATTCAGAAAAAACAACGGTTTGGTGTTGTTTGTGGGCCGATCATCGGTCCATATTTCTTCAAAAATGATGCCGGTGAGAACGTAACCATCAATGACAACCGAATATCTGATGCTTGATTGAAGCTCGTGATCTCCGCTACATTTGGTTTCAACAAGACGGCGCCACTTCCCACCCTTCGCATCAATCAATGGATTTATTGAGGGAACACTTCGGTGAGCAGATAATTTCACGTTTTGGGCCGGTCGATTGGCCACCAATATCGTGTGATATCACACCGTTAGACTTTTTCCTGTGAGGATATGTAAAATCTAAAGCCTATGCGGACAATCCCGCTTCGATTCAGGCCTTGGAGAAAAACATCACGCGTGTCATTCGCTGGTTACCAGTTGAAATGCTCGAACGAGTCGTAGAAAATTGGATTCAACGGATGGACCATCTGAGACGTAGCCGCGGCCAACATTTGAAAGAGATAATCTAAAAAATTTTTTTGGCAAAAAATGTTCTTTCGAATGATATAAACATTCCTTATTAAATTTAAATTTTCTGTGTTTATTCTTTAAAAAAGTAGGGAACCTCGAAATCGATGACCCGTTATTATTATAACTAGCTGACTCGGCTTGTGGCTTTCCGCTGTATTTTCTCCAATTTCTATTCTATTTGGTGTTGAAAATGGACATTAAAATGCTAATTAAGCAACATCTAAACAAAACTTTTAATTTTTTTATTATTTTGTAATATTTATCTAGCTACGTTTTTATAAGTTTGTTTCGATAATTCATTACTTAAAGTCTTTCACGAAAATGTCAATATGAAAGCTTCAATGTAAAACGAACGCAGCCTTCGGTCACAGAAAATTTACAGGACGCAGTGAAAACAATACGCTAGGACCTATACTTACATCCAAATTGTCGTAATTTTTGTCTATCTGTCGGTAATCCCATTCCCGTAAAAAAATGTTTCAAGAAAATTGAACTTTTTTCCTGATCCACGGTCCATTTAGACATATCATCAAAAATTTTAACCAAATCGAAACATAAATCAATTTTTTCCTAGATTTTTAAGATTTCGAATAGGTAGGTCTATGGTCTATTTCCCAGAGAAAAAGAAGTATTCTTGCAAATCTAAGCAAAAAGCTACCTATGTACCAACTTTCAAGCAAATCAAAGTATAAATACGATTTTTGAATAGGTCAGTCCCAGGTCTATCTCCCGCAGATATCTCACTGGTGTAAAAAATAAATAAACCCTATCAATACAATCGGTGCACATCTTTTTGAGTTTTTGAAGCTTACACAAACAACATAACATTCTTATATATATAAATTTCACTTTCACATAAACATAATCCATAAATTCATTATAATAAATATTAACGGCATAAGCATCATTAAGGCGTGACAAAGAAAACCCTCCTTAAATATGAAATCTCATATGAAAATCAGCATTTACTTGTGTAAACATCCTATTCAAGTAGCTCGAGTAGCTCTGCCCACTCCATGTGTTAAGCACATTTATTTCTGAACATTTAAATTCATATATGAAGTTTTTATATATGTACAATAAAATTTAAATTTTGCTTTATTAAATGGAACATTTTTAGGCTATTGCTTTTTGTAGCTTTGGTAGGTTGGTACTGCAAATATGCTAAACCATATATCATTTTATTCTCGAAAAAAAAAATATTTCAAAAATTTATCTAGGGGAATCGCAAATGATTGAGCTGAGGTAAGTGTTTGGGCTGAGAGGCAAGGAGTCGCCGATCACAGTCAGGAGTCATGTCTTACGTCTATCACAACATGATTGAATTGATTACGCGATTCTCATTCAGGTGACGGGCGTTTCTCACTTGGTGTCGAGACTTTCATCTACCACCGCCAGAAGTCGGCGATGTAGACTCTCTCTCCCCACAAGTCCAACATCAAATTTCCTCTCGTTTCTGAGTCGCTATAGAAGATCTCTCACGGACTCACCTTCTTCCCTTTTTGTCCATTCTACATCACTTCGTGGACGAAGATTTTCGAAGTTTCTTAAATTATTTGTATAAATATTTCTAATTGTCAATTTTTCAATGAATGATATTTTGAAATTCTAAAACAAAGTTAATTTTTGGTATTTTCCAGTAATTAAAATTTTCAACGATTTGTTGGCATTCCCAAGTCAAACCAAAATGAATATAATTTATTAGCAGAAGCAACAAAGGAAAATTAGTAGTTAGAAGAATGGCGAAAAATGGCGTAGGTGTTATTAGTTCCACGAAATTTTATACATACAGATGCATAACAATGCTAGCACGTGCTCATGTAAATGTCATAAAAATTGTACCTCCTCGCGGCAGGCTGTAGTATTCCAATGTTAAATACTTGCAGTCGTATTGAGTTACATATTCTTATAATTCTCTAAAATAGATTTTGTGACTCCTGAGAGAAGTTTGCACTCAATTGAAGTAGCGCTTGCGCAAAAATCGAGTCTGTGGTATAAAGATAAAGTGCATTTCCGTGTAACGGCTGCTGTGTGCATATCATAGCAATCACTCAAAGAAATTTTTCATGGGACATTAGCAAATTAATGTGAGAGCGTTTTCTTCACTCAATTTAAAAGGAATTTTTAATACTCTTGAGGGGTTTATAAAGTATTTGAGACAATTTTGAGTACTTTACTTTTAACCAAAATGCCGGCTAATGTCTCAGAAGTGGGAAATTTTTCAATTATAATAGTTAGAGCTGACTGAGGTTTTGTTATGAATTCAGCGCAAGTTGGAAATTTGCGCCGAAATAGAGTGCTTCTGGTTATTTAGCATAATTTTTGTGACCTAAAGCAAATTGGGTGAAGTGGACTGTAAGTTCAGACTAATGACACCATATCAATTTTAAATAAATATGTACATGTATGCATATTTCGGCTTGCAGCACATTAATTATATCCGGCCAGAATATTTTTTTTTGTATTTATTCGGTCATTAATTGCTGAAACATGTATACAGTCATCGGTGATTTTTCTTTTTCTCTATGTCCATCTATTATTTCATTGAACGACTAAAGTTTAAATATACAGAGCTAAGCATTTATGTATACTTAATTGTCGCATTAATTTGTGTTGTAATTAAATTTTGTATAACATTTTTTTGTTCTATCTACTAATGCCACTGTATTTTTTGGTCTCGAAATCAGGCCTTCATATATGTTATGCATGAGCATATAGAGTTGCTAAGACTATAAGTTGAAGTTACATTCTTTATCTATCTTGAAAGCAGCATCCACATCAAGAACAATGACAGCATCCAATGAGATGGCTCTTCTAGGGAAGAGCTTTGAAAAAGTGTTTCCCTTCTTCTTATTGGTTGCCAAGGACACCGCTTAGGTGATTATTGCCGAGTCAACAATAACGTGTCAGTCGTTTCTTCCTTTAGCCAATCGGAGAAACCAAGTGAAAGCAGGTCCTTCTCCACCTCGATTTTCGTAGGTTTTCCTCTTCCTCTGCTTACGCCAGTGGAATCATCTGGACAACACGACCTAGCCAGCTTAGTCATTGTCTTGCTGTTTCGCTGAACTATGTCAATGTCGCCGCATATCTCTACAGCTCATAGAGCCATCGTCTACATTATTCACCGTTGCGAGAAGAGCCATAAAACTTCGGTGAAATCTTTCTCTAATGCCGACATATCTGACGTTATTATTGATGCTGGTGCTGGTTCATAAATAAACGAAATTATCTACAATTTTGAAGTTATGACCCATTTGCTTCTCAATTATTTTCTTACGGATCTTACCCAAGAATTGATAACTGGTCTGTGAAAAGTTTAATTTAATAGGAAATATTTATTGGTAGCCAATCGGCCGACCCAAAACGTGAAATTATCTGCTTACCGAAGTGTTCCCTCAATAAATCCATCAATTCATGCGACATGTGGGAAGTGACACCGTCTTATTGAAACCAAATGTCGCGGAGACCACGATCTTCAATTTCAGGCATCAAATAGTCAGTTACCATGGCACGATAACGGTCGCCATTGACGATTCCGTTCTCACCGGCATCATTTTTGAAGAAATATGGACCGATGATTCCACCGGCCCCCACAACCAGTCAAAACCGTTGTTTCTTCTGGATAAAATGGCAGCTCTTGAATCTATTCAGGCTGCTCTTCGTCCCAAATGCAGGAATTTTGTTTTTTTACATAGCCACTGAGCCAGAAATGGGCCTCATCGCTGAACAAAATTTGGCTCGAAAGTCGTTTCATACTTCAGTCCGAGTTGCTACGAACGGCGCCGAATCTACTCTCCACGGTCTTCGGGTACAGTCTCACCTACGGGAGCTATATTTTCTTCACTACGTGCTGGACGTGGTCAATTCGGTCGAATATTATTCAATAATGAATGCTGCGTTCGCGTTGCGAATAGTATGCTCAGTAGGCCGATTATGTTGACCATAAGTTGAGCGAAGCGCGCGAAGCGCACCTTCCTTACAGAACGTGAATTTTCGTAATAAAGTTGAAAGATTTTTAAACGTTGTTCAGGCGTAAGTCTTTAAATTATGAAATGCCAAACAATACTGAGCAAAAATAACATGATAGCCTGACACATTTCACGCGTGATCTGCCAAAAAGGGGCTATTGATAAGGTCCTATCCTATGAGATAAAACTTCTTCCTAGGAAAATGCTGCCTTCACTCACTATACTCTGAATATCGTTTACCCGGTCGTCGTTGTTGTTGACCCCTATTCAAGCTCTTCGTACTCAGGCATTTGGGAATCCTTCTCTTATTCATTTTAAAAGGCGTCCCGCTTCCTTCATCAACGCACGAGGTCGGCCCTTGGTTTGGAACCCGACACGTTAAAAAATCCACGAAAAAGTAAAAAAAATTAAACGATCCTTTCCCGTCCAAAAAAACATACCTTTCCTCTCTTTCTACTCTTTTTCCTTCTGCATATGTATCATACAAAAGACATTTTATTCAGACACAATTTCATTTACTGTCTTCTCTTTAGTAAACATTCGTGGATATTTGTGTTAGGATGCCACTATAGGCAAAATCATTGTAATGTGTTCAACCGAAGAACGATTCATGGTTAAAAACAACTCCAACTAAACACAAAATATATGAAAAAAAAGAAAAAGAAAGAAAAAAAACTTCATAAAAGCGTTAGTAAATTTGAAATGATCTCTACAAATTTGAGAACTATAAATTTTTTTTCTGCCGTTCTTCGTGTTGCCAATTAAAATTTAAGGTGATTATGCTGTAAAAACTGCTCAAGTCACCCTTCTACTTTTCACCCTCCTTACATGTACATACTTTTCACAAAACTACTGCCACATAGATGTAAATAAATGAAAAACAAATTTAATTGTCTTGCCTCAGAGGCTTTTAAGACAAAGAAACTGTCGCACAAAAATACTTTAATAAAAGGAGATAAAGACAAGTAAACAACAACAAGAATTGCTGAAATATTTTTAAATTGACAAACAAACGAGTTATTCATGAAGGCATTTAAGTTTATTGCAATAAAATAATATGTAACACTGTCTGCAGATTGTGACAGTGAGATGAGTGCAACTTAAAAACTAGTAGACAACTGCGTAATAACTGCATTGTTGTAGTGAGCTTTTCTTTCTCTCCTGTAGTGCACTTTGAACTGCGGCTTGAACAACAAAGCTTTCATATTTAAAATATATACATTCAAACAATAAAAACGTATGAACAGAAAAACCAAGCGGGGGTGAAACCGAAAATTACCTTTGAATTGGGTTATTGTAAACCTCAGATATTGAGAAAGGATACTTTCATATGGGATGTAGATGAAACTTTGTCCGATTCACCATATATTTAAACAACTTTACTGGATATGAAGGTAAATTTTTCCATCGCACTGGATTAGGTTGGATCATACTTTAAATATTCAATTTGAATTAGAAAAAAACGTCGGAAAAGGTCAACACTTTTTGTGAAATTTCAGGAGACCTGGATATCCAACTTTGAGATTTCTTCTAGTCTTCTGAACAGCAAAGTTGCATTTTGTTCGCTGAACTATTTCAATGTCGTCGTATAACTCATCCTTTCACTGTCTCCGATATTCGCCGTTACCAACGTGCAAGGGGCCATAAATCTTCCGCAAATCATTTCCCTTAAAAACTTCTAGTGCCACCTCAGAATAAGAATAATGAGCAGATTGTAGAGTTTGGTGTTGGTTCATCGAGGGAGGATTTTACTGTAGCACCTGTTGGCACGGCAATACTGCGTTGAGTTTCCAGGCTGATATTTTTGGATTTGTTAATGCTGGATCCTGGACTTCGAAGTTATGACTGCGCACAATGACGCCGAGTCGCGAAAGCGTTTACTATATATTTAATGACAGGACATATTTCCTCTTGCAATCGTTCACTAACAGACCTATTTGTTTAGCTTCTTTGTGAACTTGAAGAAAGCAGAACGTACGGTGCGGTTGTTATGACCAATGAAATCAACATAATCGGCTTATGCCAGCAATTATACACTGCTGTAAAAGATGGTACCTGGTCTATATAGCTCTGCGACTCTTATTTTTCCAGCATCAAATGGAAGAAATCACACGACAAAGAGCCACCCTGTCTGAAGCCTCGTTTGGTATCGAACAGCTCGAATAAGTCCTTTTTAATGCTAACCGTTCTTCTGTCACCATCCACGGTCAGTTTACATAGCCGAATGATTTTTGCGGATATAGCGGCTTCGAGGCAGCAAAATGTCCCATACTTGCGTGAACTTCTACACATGGCACCATCCCCTTCTGGATATCTAGTTAGTTAGTTATTGAGGTTCCTCGATCGGCTTACCCTTAGCAAGGGCTTTCTGGTCCGTTGTAATACCTATGATGGGCCTGTGAAAAGAGATTCCTCTCACTTTAGTACATGTTTAAACCGAGTTCTCAATACATTTTTCAAGATGTACGAGATTTTTCACTCTTGTTGAAGCAAGTTTCATAGGGCAGTCGAAGTAAAAATTACCAAGGAAACGAGATAAATAAGGCTCTATCGCCTCGTCCTCGTTTATGTCCGTTCAGCAGCGACTGAAGTCATCAGAGAAGTAACCAATCCTTCTTCCATGAGTCCCTTTCAGACAGTGTCCGGTTAACATAGTTTTCTCCTTTTCCATTTGAGGTTGGCTCTACTGGTAAAGCATGATTTTGATAGTTACTTTGACGAGGAAAGAGGTATGTTACTTCATGTCCAAAGTTTACTGTGTTTAGGCTATTCCAAAAATGATCTATCCCCACCATTCCTTAATATCTAAGATCTGTTGTAATTAAGACGGGTCAGAAAGAAAAAAGGCATTCCCACCTTTTACTCGTATCTGCCTCCCTACACTTCCTTCATGGATTACTGCTAACAATGCACATTTTGCTGGTGATTGACGTCCCTAGGTTAAGATCTGTATACAACTGTCCTGTAGTCATTTCGAGACCACGTGAGTAAAAATCATGTGTATTTTTTCCATCAGTACTATTAACACATGATCTTGTTGGTCATGTAAGCCTCTAAGTCATTCTGTTAGTCCCTGATATGCCTTCCAGCTCTGTCGAAAATTTTATTGTCCAGAGTGTTTAGTTTCTTTCGTACTCATATATTTGTTCGGTTGCCAGATGCTAATGTTGTTTTTAATGAAGTTTCTTCTGGTTTACCTTACCACGAAGTCTTCCACGTTAAATGTCCTGTAAAATCCCAGAATATTGAAGGTAGTCTGATCTAATTCAGCACAACAGATTCTTGCGCCCACTCCGCCAACCTTTTTCGGTCAGCCTGTGGTGATGTTGTACATCCCAGCACCTTCCTCCCTCTTTTAAATTCGCTTTAAACCTACCTTCTTTATCATATAAAGCGTGGTGGTATGTACTCTTCCCTTGCTTATTGAGCTTGTTTCCTAAGTTTTTGGCAAAAAATTGACATACAGTCGTCAGTCTCACAGCAGATTTCGCTGAAATGTTTTCTACTCACCGCAATGACGATTGGTGGTTGAATTATCCTTCGAGTGCAGCCGTCGGAGTAGTTCTTAGCGCTCTTGTTACGCAGACAGCCCCGCTTCAATAGTTTTCCATATGAGATTTGATTGGTTGCGGTCAGAGTTCTTAATATAGCATGTGAACGTAGTTTTGGACAAAGTTTGGTTGAATTTGATTTAATAATCAGGGCTATTCTACATTTCGATTACGTTCCCGCTCTACGTTCCGCCACAATCGTAATTAGGTATTCTGAGTTACGATCGAATCGAAAGAAGAAGAGAGAATACATTTTCGAAATCAGCTGGTTGCATGTGAATGTGTAAAATTGAAACAAAACAAAGCAAACAATTGCAAGCTTATTTTTGAAGAGCCGCGGCGATATTTCATGAGGGTTGAGAAGCAAGTGTCATCCATTTCAGATAAGTGATGAATATTTAGAAATTGAACTTGTAATTGGTATTCTTTTATATAATAAATTTACTTATTTACATGCAAAAAAACTTTAGACTTAATAAAGATGCTTTCCTGGATATTTTTGCGCAAGAAACTCAATCAAGTACTTTGACATGGTTTACTTTAGCAGTCGAGCAGCAGCTGGCGTTTTTTTTTTGCGGAAGACCAACATAGAGTTAGTGCAGATTATAACATAGGAATGTGCCAGTCAACAGTGTCAATGTTACTGCATAATTTCCTTGAATTCATAGTATCTTTTACTCGTGGATCAAATGCATTTGACCAACATTGATAAAAACTCCTTAAATTTTCATATTGCTCTTGTGTTGTATAAAAAAGTGTCATTAAACTCATAAAAGTAAAAAAAGTCATCCTTATGACTTTTCTGATTACAAAATCATGTTTTACTTATATTTCTGATAAAATTATGTTATGTAATTTCACGAAAATATACAATCGAACTGTTCTCCTCCAACTAAATTACAACGTACAAAAACGTAACGTAATTACAACGTACAAATTCGAAGATTGGTCGAAACTGAACGTAACGCAGAATACCAAATCCGCCGAACCTAGAAAATTTCGATTCCAGGCGAAATGCAGAATAGGGCTGAATGATCGAGTTCCTCGGTTATCGGTATTGACTGCTCTTTTCATCACATGCGTAAGTTGAGTTACTCAGCTCAATTGGAAAGTCCCCGGCATGGTACATAGATGGCTCTACTAGAATTAAAACATATATGAATTTTAATAAGCCCTACTTCTTGTACGAGTTTTCGGACACTGCCCCAGGGAAATCAACCATCAAGGACTGGTATGCTAAGTTTTTGAAATATAGAAGTTTTGAAATTGAAATTTAATGAAATAGCAAGCACTCTACTCAACTGAACGTGTATATCATATCATTCACAAATATTTGTTTATGAGAAAGCTCTGTGCAAAGCAGGTGCCGCGCGGGCTAACTTTTGACCAAAAAAACGACGAGTTGATGATTCGGAATAGTGTTTGGAGATGTTCAAGCATTATAAACCCTAGTTTTTGCATCGATATGTGACAATGGATGAAACATGGCTCCATCATTTTATTACGAAGTCCAATCGACAGTCGTCCGAGGAGACTGCACATGATGAACTCGCTCCAGAGCGTGGAAAACGCAACAGTCTGTATTTTGGGATGGAATAATTTGCATTGTCTACCTTAAAAAAAAGACCATCAACAACGATTATTGCATAGCATTATTGGACCGTTTGAAGTACGAAATCGACGAAAAACGGGCGCATTGGAAAAAAAGTGCTGTTTCACTAAGACAATGCACCGTGCCACAAATCAATGAAATCGATAGCAAAAATCCATGAATTTGGCTTCGAATTGCTTCCGCATACACTGTATTCTCCAGATCTGGTCCCCAGAAACTATTACCTGCTCTCATATCTCAAAAGAATGCTAGCTGGGAAGAAATTTTCGCCGAATGAAGAGGTGATCGCCGAAACCGAGGCCCATTTTCAAGCAAAGGACAAATCGTACTACAAAAATGGTATCGAAAAGTTGGAGCTATAATCAATGTATCATCCTTGAAGGTAATTATGTTGAATAAAAAAAATGAATTTTGCCAAAAAATTTGCTTTACTATGGTATGCCTGGGACTTTTCAATTGACCTTTTATATGATAAATTCGATGTTTACGCTTGTTTTCTTTCTAATAAATTAACTGTATTTCATATTTTTCAGCTAATTATGATGTTTATACTATTCAAATATGTGATCATACTAGATGTGATAGGAAATTTTATCAAATTTCCACCGATAGTTTGCTAGATTAGTCGTGCATCAATTGTGACAGTGATAAATATTAGTGCAATAAACGCAAACAAGGTCAAAAAGTATTAATAATATGCACTCTGGGTCTATACACATATATTTATTTATTTATAAATAACAGTGGCTACTTAGCGGTGAGGTCAATAATTTACCAAAATAAAATAATAAAATAAATATTTATTTTTTGTAGCATAAATTGTAAACAAAATTTGAATAACAAACTATAAATAACAACAAAATAAAATAATGTCTTTTATATTTATTTTGCATTTCATTTTATTTATAATCCCAATGTGAGCCTACTTTTGCATCATTTGTGAATCACTTTCGTTTGTTCATGCCAACAGACCAACAAATGGGTACTGCAAATACCAACACACATCCTCTGGCATTTACTTGTCTCATGTGCGAAACTATTTTTACTTACTTGTAAGTACATACATATTTACATATAACCAAGCAAGTGCAATTCATACGCAATGGCATTTCAAAAATCACTAAGAAAATCTAATTATTATTTGCTTAAATAAATAAAATAACAACAATTTGTGGCAAGTGGCATTTGTGTGTAAATACCTCACCTACGCAAACACTTCGTCGGTGCATGCATGCTTGGTTGAAGAAATGCGTCAAAAATGTGTGAATTGCGGGCAACATATATAAGTAAGTATAAATCCAAATAAATATATAAGTAGATACATATACTACATTTTTGTACATGAAGGAATATTATAAAGAGCACGCAATCCACGGTACCTTTACTACGAGGGTGGTTTGATAAATAAGTAACTTTTTGAATAAATAAATTTTTTTTCGACAAATAAGCGTTTTATTCTTTTAGCTCTATTTAGTCTCGTGTTTTTCCAATTTTTCATTCCTTCAAATAATAGATTTCTTCAAGGCACTTGTTTCTGTGACGACCTCTTCATTCGACTCGAATTTCTCAACGCCCTTCTATTTCTTCAGGTTTGGAAACAAGACATAGTCACAGAGGGCTAAATCTAGAAAATATGTTAGGTGGGGTAGCAGTTCGTATCCCTATTTATGAATTTTGCCATGACGATTAAGCACGTGTACACCTGTGCATTGTCTCCATTTTTCGCCAAATTCGGTCATTTCTTTTGCTCTATACAATCAATATCTAATTTGTCCAAAAGATCTGAATAATTTTCGCCGGTGACTTTTTACCCTCTTCGAGGTAATCGATGTGAACTACACCTCGAGCATCCAAAAAAACTATGGCCATGACCTTGTTGTCCGACAGACGCACCTTGGCCTTCTTTGGTGCACGTTCACCCTGAGAAACTCACTTTCTTGATTGTTCTTTGGTCTCTGGTGTGGTGTGGTGGGTTCATGCTTCGTCTATGGTAACAAAATGGCACAAAAATTCGTTTGAATTGTGGTTGCGGCGAACGTCCGATATCATTGCATCGACGATTTCTGTCGTGACGACTTCTTTTGGGTGACCTGAACATTCGGCGTCACTTGTACTGGTGCGACCACAACTTAATTGAGTAAACCACTTTTTAACCATTGAAATTGATGGTGCACTTGGTCGTCTGCTTTCAATAGTTGTCAAACACAAAATAAAGGGCGCAGCTTGCTCAAAATTTTACAACAGTCTTTTAATCGATAACAGTTGACAGAAGCATTGTCACTGCGAGGAAAATGCTAAAAGTTATTGACTTATCAAATAGCTCTCGTAATAGTGTTCATGTTAATTTTTGCCTAAAAAAAATTTAGTCTGGAAATACGGGTGTAATTTCAGTAGAACAGTGCCGATTTATGTATTCTGCTAATCCTCTTCAAAGTCAAAATGTTGTTTCTACTCACCAGAGGAGTCGGTCTTGCAGCATGAAGAATAGCAAAGCGACGAGAACGAATCACTTACCGGCTAAGCAAATCAATCAAATATAGCGGGGAAGAACAGACAAGGCGCATGCATAAGATTCCTTGTAGATGTCCGATGATTGAAACTCCAGTATAACAGTATAATAATTATTAGGAGGAGGACCCCACAATATGTATCGATTATCGTAAGATAAGTCTTCTTAAGATCAAGAACCCTCTGATATAGATGTTCACCAAGCGCTAAAACATCGGAAAGACATATGAAAAATCGATCGAAATAAATCACCTCTTCGTTGATTTTAAAGTTACCTTTAACGACACGAATGAAATCGCCTCCCTGCGGACCTACATACGAGTGTATCCGAATATTGAAGCCCCGCCGTACTTATTAATTATACAGCTGTGTAAACTGACGCTGATAAAAACCATAAGCTTCGTTAGAATCGTACATTACACTACATATACACTAACAACAACTCTCCGTCGTAATTGCCAGAAAAGCGTTATCTCACTCTGCGGGTTAGCAAATTGGCTCTTACATATTACTTGATTTAATAGCGTTATATATTTATATAAAGATATGATGCATAAACTAGTTCGGCAGCTAGCGAGATCTAATCTGTTAGCCTGACATTTGCTGCTTTGGGCGGTAAACCGAAGTTTACGTTCCATACCTCTGTTAATGATTTTGAGGACCGATTCATATTCCCGTCGCCACTTAGCACACCCACTTTACTTCGTCTTCAAGTTCTGTTGATTGACTTCTGTACGTAGTCGAAAAGGAATAATATCCGATCCAAGATAGCAGCATTTTCGATTAGAAAACGTGACATCTTGCTATATTTAAATTCAACATAAAGGCACTATCATTGTAAGTCCATTATTAACGACTTTGTTGAAGCATATTAGCATCTTTTCAACTTTTACAGATGTCTTTCGAGTTGTGACTACCTATTCTCTCAGAACAGCAGCAGATAATATCTGATCTTAGTAATTTCAGATAAATATTTTAGATAGCGAATCATTACATGACCCGTATCCTCTTCGCGTTTTCGACATATTCGACAATGCTGGCTGAATGTGTTTAGATATTTACAGATGTCCTGAAAGACTTTCAGTCAAATTTATGTCAGTGCTCCGTAACTTTCTTCCATCCATCTATTAAAACATAACTTTATAAGTCCATATTCCTTTGTAAGAGCTAGCTTAGCGTTTCCTTCTCGAGTTACTCTAGGTTATCGTATGCGACTAACATATTTTCTGTCATTTTTTTGAATTGTATATTTTTTGCCTCCTCTTAATAATAGTAAGCTTTCTAAGTCCATCATTTTTCGTTGATAGATTTATTGTGTCCCTAGGAAATTATACACAACAACAACTGAAATGGTCACATGTAAATGCATGCAAGGTCATTTGTTGGCTTTACGTAACATTACGTACATACTCATAGCTGCAGCTGGTGCTGCAATCATTTTCCAATTTTCTTCCGGTGTTGGTGTACCTGTTCCATCCTGCTGTGCTGTTTGTTTGGTAGAAAGTCAATTTATGAAAATGCCGTTTGAAGCAATTAAGACCACAAGTAATGTCTGTTAGCATAACAAAGAAAGCCACAGCCAGAGCCAGAACAAAAGCAACAGGCAATCAACTGGAATTATACATATGCATGTAGGACTTTTTGCTGAATGTATTTATAATGAAGAAAAATGAAGCATAACCAAAGCACAATAACAGCAATCACTTGGAATGTTATGGCTAAAGTGCGCCTGCTAGGCTTGTTTAAAAGAGTAATTATTATGAAATAGAAAAATCAAAAGGGAATTTATTGCAGTATCAAAAACATATGACACCCACTCACAGTATTTTGAAAAAACTTAGAGTACTAAAGTGTGATCCAAGTAGAGGTACTTTTTTCAATAGCCTTTTTTTGACAGATCAGGCGTGAGTCGTGTCAAGCTGTCATGTTATGTTTGTTCAGTAATGTTTGGCATTTCACCATGGAAAGACGTACACCTGAAAAACGTTTACAAATTAATTAACTTTTTACGAAAATTCATGTTCTCTAAAGAATGTGTTTCGAGCGCTTCGCTCTATTTATGGTCAACATAATTGGCCTACTAAGCGTAATAATCGCAACACCATGACCCGTCTTGAGACCCAGCATTCACTATTGGATAATACTGGACCGAATAGACCACGTCCAGAACGCAATGAAGAAAATATAGAGGCCGTAGCAGATAGTGTACACGAAGATCGTGGAGAGTCGATTCGGCGCCGTTCGCAAAAACTTGGACTGAAGTATGGAACGACTTGGCGCATTTTATGTCAAGATCTTAAATTGAATGCGCATTCAGCTTGGGCAAGAACTGAAGCCGTTCGACCTTCACAGTTGACATCGCTTCGCTCCATGCGCTCTTGAAAAGTTCCAAGAAGATCCGACGTTTTCGAGGCAAATTTTGTTCAGCGATGAGGCCCATTTCTGACTCAATGGCTATGTAAACAAACAAAATTGCTGCATTTGGGACAAAAAGCAACCTGAAGAGATCCAAGAGCTGCCATTTTATCCAGAAAAAACAACGGTTTGATGTGGTTTGTGGGCCGGTGGAATCACCGATCCATATTTCTTGAAAAATGATGCCGGTGAGAACTTAATTTCAATGGCGACCGTTATCGCGGCATGATAACCGACTATTTTATACCTGCAATTGAAGCTCGTGATCTCCGCTACATTTGTTTTCAACAAGACCGCGCCATTTCCCACACATCGCATCAATCAATGGATTTATTGAGAGCACACTTCGGTGAGCAGATAACTCACATTCCCCATTAAATTTGAATTTTCTGTTTTTTTTCTTTAAAAAAGGGGATCACCCTGTAGACAGGTGAAATTATTCTAGTGCAAATATCATTTCAGTAACAAAAGCTGGCCCTTAGAATAAAAAAATATGTGAGTTAAAGTTTTAAGGATATTGATTTTTTAAAAATATTTTCAAACCTCTATTATAGTCCTATGAGTAAACCTACATTTCAAAATTTAAATAAACCAACCGCAATAAAATTTAATTTCTTTCGGCACCATTGTCCCTTATTTGTTAACACACTATTCAAAACAAAGTCCTTTAATCCTTTGACGTGTTTTTGTGCTAGATACATTGAGTTTTTTAGTTTATTATCACTATTTCATTTCTATTTCTGTTACATCGTAACTTTTTATATCCACTGCGTCAGCAAGGCACATTCATTTTGTCTATTTAACTGACACCTGTCATCACTTCAAAGTTACAAGCGTCCTTGTGTAGGCTAAAAATACATACATGCCTTATATATACACAAAATGATGAGTGTAATTGTAATGTCCTTTAAAGGTTGTTAAAGCAAAATTACAACTACAATCAATTAACTGAGCAATATTTTTACGAAAACCTCGAAGGAGTACGGAATGAGAATGACTCTAAATATCGATGTATCGAGTCGCTAGATAGAAGGCAGGTAGAGGCGTTGCCTGAAGAGTTCGTATCTTTGGACCCAAAAAGCACCAGAAGCTTCATTCTCAGTGACACGGCTTATATCCGATATATTTTTTGTACATTGCCTTTCAATGTTCGACACCTGTTGCTTTCCAAGTTTGCTGTGCTGTATTTGTTTTTACTGAACTAATTGTTTCCCTATTAATTTTTACGAAGCTGCGGTAAATATCTTAATTCATGCTCTCCGAAAAGCCAGCTACTCATTAGTTCATATGTCCATATATACATCCATCCATATATAATTAATTAGAGCTCTGCAGGGCTATATTACCTAGCAGTTACTCTTGAAAGATGTAAATGAAAGGAAATTTTATCTGGAGTTTATCCTCATTCGAAACCAAGTATTAAAATCTCACCTTGGACGAGTTAGGATTTTGATCCTTTTCGTGCGTTTTGAACATAAATGTTTTGAAAAAAAAAAAAAACTTTTTTTTTGCTACTAGGAATGTTAAAAAAGTTGGAAAGTTGAGTAATGAACAAATACAGAGCTAATCGAATGGCAAATCGTCAGGAAATTCCCTTAAAACCGGAGCAGCAGCGAATCAATTGCATATCGACTGTGTTCCCAGTCATTGAAACATTGAGGGGAACGAAATAGTTGAAGAGATTGCAAAGAATTCTATGCGATTAGCAATTGAAGCAGTACAGGATGTAAAAAAAAGCTAAAAACTCTTTACAATGAAATTGACGGAGCGGAAAGAACGATCAGGACAGAGGAAATGGTTTAGTGGCTAGTGCTAACATCATTTCCAATAATGGCAGCGAAGATGGATTCAACCACGAAAGAACTGCAAGACATTTGTAAGCTTAATGATAAACCACTGGCACAACAATGGAGAAACAGGTCTATGTACGGCATTGCAGGCAGACAGTGTAACTTAACCAACAAAAACTTCTAGTATATTGTATTTTCGAATTACAACAAAAAAATCACACTTATGACAAAATATTACGGTAAAATAATTTCCATACTTCATGATGAGATTTTTACCGTTAACATTACGTTCCGTAAGCTAAATGCGTTAGCATTCATTATTATTATTTTTTTTTTCAGAACATCAATTTCAATCACGATGTACCGCGATATTTGCGAAGAGGTGCGAATCGGAAAATTTAAATGTTGTAGAGAAATTACCAATTGCCACCTTTACGGGCGGCTCAAAATTTAAGAACGTGGGTTACACTCAACGTCACTCTCTCCCAACTTGAACATGACGCTACTGGGTCACTGCAGCATTTTTCAAGCAGAACTTACTGCAATCATGGAAGCCGTCGAGTGACTGATCTGAGATCACTAGCGGATCTATCACTATATATCTAAACATACAGACTGCTATCAGATCTCTAACTAACTTTATCACATCAAGAGTGGCAATAAAATTTACAATCACTTTAAAAAGGTCCTCGAGAAAATGTAGCATGGCCGTGCTCTAGGTACACGGACATAAAGAGAGAGAAGAAGAAGCTTAAGTAGTGCGAGTTCTGCAAAAGATGCGGGTATACCTCTATCAACAGCGAAGCGTATGCTGTAACTAATTTTTCCTAAAAACCGAATAGCGGAAAGCGTAGTTGAATCGCGTGAAGCGCTCGACGTTATGAGGCCAAGAAATTTACTTCTCCATCATCACCAGTTCTCCATCAGCATCACAACTGGCACTTATAACACGATATTGTTTAATGAAAATTGGCGATAATATAATAAAATGCTTCTAAAATAAAATACCTCGATGAAGAAACTGGGGAAATCAGCATACTTTCTAAAGTTAGTGCTAATGAATTTAATTTAATTTAATAAATCTTGAAAAATTTGTTACACACTTTTTTTACATCTAATGCATACATAAATTTTTTAAACAGTGAGTATTGCAAAAAAATTTAATTTTAATTGAAAAAAACCATATTCATTAACATCCCAATCGAAAGCAGCCATCCAACATCCAGCCAAAGCAAAGGGAGAAAAAGTGGAGCACCATACATCGCATAACTTTGTATTATAAATATTAACGCATATTTTGCCAGCATCTCTTTCCAAAATAAGAAGAGTTGTACGTATTGATAGGCTTTCGCTGCTATGCAAATTTACAAAGTTGTAAACATCATCTTCGTTATCCATCAATACCAATAATAATGTGGCTGAAAAATGAAACCCGTCAAGTTGGATGGCTTTAATTAGGAAATACAGAAACAAACATATAAGGACTTGAGCAAAGTTCTCATGAGGAAACTAATATTTATTAATGACAGTAAACTTTAATAGACTCGTGGAAGTGTATAATAGTATTCAAAATTTATTACCAGTAAAAAAAGGAATATTCAAGTGGGAGAATTTTTTTTTAGTGTTTAAAGTATTTTTTTTTAATAAGTGCAGGAGGAAGAGGGGTTCATTAAAATTCCAATACCCGACTACAACGAAGAGCGAATAGGAATTGTCTTTTAGAAAAATAAAAAATAACAAAGTGACGGGAGCCAATGGGCTCCGAGCTGTGTTTACGATGGCGAAGAACTGGCTAGGCACATGCATCAGCTTCTCTGCAGAATGCCCGACCGACAACTGGAACCTCAACATGATCTGCCCACTGCATAAAAAGGTGGATTCCGCGGTCTGTGGGATAAGTCTCCTCAATACCGCTTACAAGGTTTTATCGAGCGCATTGGGTGAGAGCGGATTGAACGTTATCAGCGTGGTTTTAGACCTATGAAACCCACTATTGATTAGTTACTCACCACACATCATCTTTTCATAGATTTAAAATCTGCCTTCGATAGCACAAAAAGGATTTGCCTCTATGCAGCTATGTGATGGTATCAGTTATCGATCGATCAGAGTCAATATTATGTAATCAAACTGGTACATAATAGAGAAACTAGACCATAAACGGTATACTTGTTTTAACGGGTGATTCGTTTTGAGGTTCCCTACTTTTTTGAAGAAAAAAATCACAGAAAATTCAAATTTAATGGGGAATGTTCATTATCGTTCGAAAGAACATTCTTTGGCATTAATTTTTTTGAAGATTACCACTTTCAAATGTTGGACGCGGCTGGGTCTCAGATGGTCCATCCGTTGAGATAATTTTTCGATGACTCGTTCGAGCATTTCGACTGATAACTGGCGAATGACACGCGTGATATTTTGCTCCAAGGCCTGAATCGAAGTGGCATTGTCCGCATAGACTTTAGATTTTACATATCCCCACAGGAAAAAGTCTAACGGTATGATATCACACGATCTTGGTGGACAATCGACCGGCCCAAACGTAAAATTATGAGCCCACCGAAGTGTTATATCAATAAATCCATTGATTGATACGACGATTTGTGGGAAACCAAATGTCGCGGAGATCACGAGCTTCAATTTCAGGCATTAGATATTCGGTTATCATGGCACGATAACGGTCGCCATAGACAGTTACATTTTTACCGGTATCATTTTGGTAGAAATATGGACCGATGATCCACCGGCCCACAAACCACACCAAACCGTTATTTTTTCTGGATGAAATGGCAGCAGAATGAATCTCTTCAAGTTGTTCTTCGTCGCAAATGCGGAAATTTTGCTTGTCGGATCTTGCGTCGGATGTTTTTGGAACTTTTGAAGAGCTTGGGAAGGTCGAGCGGCTTCAGTTCTTGCACAAGCTGTATTTTTTACGCTTTCAATTTAAGATCTTGACGTAAAATGTAGATGTAGGAAACTAATTCAAAACGCATTTACTTCATACTCCTCTAGAATAAAATCTATTGGAAAATGTGACTAAATGAAATTGCATGTTTCAGAAAAAGTAGTTTACTTTCGACAAAGTTGTTAATTTAACACATATTATTTTCAACAAAATTACTCTGGTTAACTGCAGTTCTCGTCGCAAATTTCCTTTTATGCCTCCTATCGACTGAAAACGTTTGTATACTGCTTGAACTATTGCCAAGAATTCGGAGTAAAACTTGAGACACATTCCTTGTTTGATATGTTTTTCTATGTAAAACTCGCTAAAGTACACCCTTAAGATAGACACACACCATCCGGCACTACAAACAAACTAAATGACAGATCACACTGAAACTCAATAGAGGAGACGGTTTTTCCATCTTTTTTAGCAATACAAATAATTTTGATAATCACTTAAAGAAAGCATTTCCGGTACTCTTTTGACAGAATGTCGATAATTCTTACCTGTTTATGGAATAATCCTGAGAAAAAACTTCATGTTACAATACACAGGCAAAGATAATCATGCGTACACGTATACAGTCACACTAAGCATATATATACCTCATTCGGTATTATGTGTATTCAAATCAGCATGAATCCAAAACCGCTTGAGCTCAAACAATAATAATATAAAAAAGTACCAGGAAATCGGCTTACGAATTTGTGAGCAGATGTTTGTATTTTATAGCATTTTTTTATTGGCTTCAATGGCATAATGTATGTAATATATAATAGAATATAAACAAGTTGAGACAACTAAATATATTCATTTCTTCCGGCCGTGCCTCACTCTGAGCGAGGTTAGGCATCACGTATACGTAACCAAATGATAAACTTCAAAATATGTACATAAGTCCTTGCGGATTTCTCAGCGATTTTAAGCACATCTTCGTATGATTCTTACCTGCAAGCAATGATACTTGTTATTAACTAGAATACAACTAGTTTGCAATTGTGCTCTAACCAGTTCATCATTCCGTTTCCACAAGGAGAGAGCAAATTTCTTGAATAGGAACAGAATTGTGGATAGAAAACTCATGAGTTTTTTAAATGATCAATCCCCCGTATGGTGTTACGCTCATTCAAGAATTATTTGCAATATTTTTAATACATCTGACTAACTGTTTTATTGCACATCGAATTAACTGATGTCTTGCATATTTAAAAATTTCCGTTATACACGTGGGCCTTGCGTCTTCCATGGTTTGCAAATTGTAAAGGTCATCACCATTCCATTTATCATAATATTGATAAAACAATGCTTCCTAGAAGCTATGCTAATTTCACCAGCTAGTAAATTATAAGGGATTCTATATTTTTATATCTATTAAGACATTTCTAGGCCTCTTCGTCTTCTTTTGAAAGGGCTATGCTGCCTCAATGCATGCCGTTCGCCAAGGTAATGCTTCGTCAGGATTCAATTAACATGGGTATGTCCTATTTCAGAGAATATAAGCCATTCGATCTCATCTGTCCTCTTTTTAGCAATGTCTCAGCTTGAAGTTTGCCTCAACTTGTGACGGATGCTTTGTTTCTGCCTTTACGAGACCTGACTGTAAATTTTTTGGTTTAATGGCGTTTTGTGTGACTGGAGGCATACCAATCCCTTCTTTATCACGAAAAATCTGCCTAGTAAATTCATTCACCTCTATATCTCTATAAGTAGTAACCCGAAAAGAAGATGTTCCGCCATCTCCTGAAGAGATCTTCGACAGTCCAGTACGATTCTAGAGTTTAGTGAAGGGGCCCACATCTTTTTATGAGGATGCGTATAAAATGTGTTTACACCTCCACTTGCTTGCACTTTCAAGTTTTGAACTATATAAGCTGCAATGTTTGCTCATTCTTTCCTGGCGGCAATCAGTGTCAGAAAAGTTGGATACAAAGTAGAAACACAGCGGTCTGAGTTGCTGGGTACAAAAGTATATTTTTTTAGGAATCTTGAGTATTCTGTTGGTTAACAGCTCTACTGTTTATGTTTCCTTAAATGAAGAGCCGGCAGAAAACTATGTCATTATATCATATATGATATTTGACCTTATCTCAGAAACAAAAATCTAGTGGTAGATTCAAGGACTTAATCTCCATTCTTACCATTATCTCTTTTACAGTTAACGAATAGTCAAAATCGGTTGAACCTCAACGATGCCTTGCAAAATATTACCTCCATAAGATTACAGGGTCTCTCTATGTTCCGGCTATGTTGTTTGCGTTGGTGTCAAACACTTCCTCCATTCTGTTTCAGTAAAAAGTACGTTCAACGTTAGATCCCATAGTATGAATACGAAAAAACCGCACTAAGTTGTACCTATATTGACATGCCTGGATGCTTCTACAATGAAGCATCTGAATAAGAAAGTCCATTAGGGGATTATTTTTAGTACAGAACCTATAGTCATCTTGTGATATATTATTGAAAGCTCTCTTCGTTTCTTGGAAACAGTTGCTTTTATGTAGGTGGTTTTTAAAAAAATTAAATTATTTTGCATAGCATAGTTTACGTTGATTCGCCCTTTTGGTATGCATGCTGGTCATCAGGAAACAGGCGCTTGTCGATCGATTTTGTAGAAAAAACTACCACTTGCCCTCTCTAGTATCTTAAATGCAAAATATGATAAACTAATAGGTTTGTAATCCTTTGTATTACTGTGTGTAGTCCGACCTTGGGAGTAAATACCGCTGACACTTGTCTCCATGCCAAGGAAATATAGTTAAAATTTAAACATGTCACAACAATTGCTTTGAGCTAGTGTGTAGTATAGGCTATTTGAAGCTATGCAGGAAGATCTCAATGAGGACCAGACAATTATAGTGGTTGATGATTCTGGCTGAAGACTTACATGAAAAAAGTCGCTCTACCTTTTCAATTTAAAAAAAAAAAAGAGTTTTTCTTAACTGAAAGAATTAACTGATAAATATAATAAAATACCTTAGAATAAAGTAATTTATAGAATCAATTTTTACTTAGATTTTAAAATAATGTTTACTTATTGTGAATTACTAAAAATAATGTCAAATAAATTTGTTTTCACATTTTTGACTTTTCCGGGAATTCCCTTACTTTGGCCAAATTAGCCTTTGCCTTTCTTCAAGAACTTATTGCATTCTCTTGTAGTTTTCTTTTCGAAAATGTGTTGTATAGCCATTCATCATGGTCCTAAATTACACAACCAGCACACAAAATAAACGTTCGCCATTTGACTTGCAAATGTACAGCGTCGAGCTAAGCATGTTGATGCCATCAAACCAAACTATAAATCCATTACGGTACACCATATCCTTCGGCAAGAGTGTGCTTAAGCGCAACACATTAAATACACACTTACCTATCATTGTACGTATGCTATCCTTATACTGCATACACTTGACGTGTTGTTGTTGTTTGCTTAAATTCTCATTCTCATTTTCATTTGCCTTCTACAAGTCAGAGAGAGAGTGTGAGAGAGAAAGATAGAGAGAGGTTTATTTCATTTTTCACAAAATTCATGAATGACATTTTATTGTTTCGCTTGTAATCATTTCGCAATCCAAATACATTCCTTTATATATTTTTTTCATATGCATTTTGTATATCCTTGCAATAATATTTTCCTGTTGTGGCTTGGCACTTTATTTCTTATACCTGTGAATAGTGTCGGTTCGTTATTTTATATTCTTGTTGTCTAATAATCATAGTGTCTTTGTTTGATGCTTTCGTTGCGATTTTGTTTATTCCGCAAATACTAACAACGGAAATTGCAAATACGATTTTTAACACAGAGGTTATAATTTTTAAGTACATTTTTGACAATGTGTAACAGAAAAACTTTACAAAATTGCACACTCATACCTTCTCTTTTCATTTAAATTGACATTGAGAACAGCTAAAGTTGCATGCAAATATTTTATAGCATTATATGTGTGACAATTATCTCAAAATATGACATATATTTTAGTTTTTTGGTATTATATTGACTTTTTTATCTTGTGTTTCATTTCCCGTGATATACTCGTGTACTAAATTAAAAAATCAATTGAAGTAATAAAAGTAAAAAGAGTTACATTTTTCATATGCTCTGATCTTCTATCAGCCTTAAAATCAATATCTAATACGAATAGCTATGAATTCTATCCAAGTGCCATCAGGTCACTGTTAATCAAACATATGCCAAAAATTAGATTTCTTTGGAAACCTAGACATCCCAACATTACTGGCAATGAGCTATCAAATGCAACCGCAAAGGAAATAGTACATTATAAGTACCCAAAATATTATCATTATCATGATACATATAGATAATTTTTTAAAACACCAACTCCAAAAGGAACACTTAAGACTAATACTGAATTCCTTGTTCACTACCATACCCATTCGATTCGCTTCTTTGTCTAACCTGGAGAACGCAGAACTTGTGGTGCGGTTGTTATGACTAATTATACCAATATCAGCATACGTCAACAATTGTACACTCTTTTAGAAGACTGTACGTGATCTTTTTAGCTCTGAAGCTCGTATTATTTTCTCCAGCATCGAATTGAAGAAATCACACGATAAAGATTCTCCTTGTCTGAAACCTCGTTTGGTATTGAACGGCTCGGAGAGGTCCTTCCCAATTCTAATTGCGCTTCTGGTATTATCCAGGGTCAATTTACATAGCCGTATAAGTTTTGTGGAGATATCAAATTCAGACAAAGGGGCGCAGAGGCATTTCCTTATCGTGCTGTCGAAGGCAGTTTAAAAATCGATCAAAAGGTAGTGTGTATCGATTCTTTTCTCTCGGGTCTTTTTCAAGATTTGTCCCATGGTGAACATCTGATAAATGGTGAATTTGCCGGGTCTAAAGCCACACTGATAAGCTCCGATCAATTTGTTGACGGTGGGCTTTAGTCTTTCACATAATACGCTACATAAGATCTTATATGCGATATTAAGGAGACTTATCCCACGATAGTTGGCGTAGAACGTGGGGTGTCCCTTTTTTGGATTGGGCAGAGCAGACTTAGGTTCCATTCGTCTGGCATGCTTTCGTCCGACCATATTCTGCAAAGAAGCTGATGAATGCCCCTTGTCAGTTCTTCGTCGCCGTATTTGAATACTACTTCAAATTCATCCCCAAAATTCAGTCACAGGACTAATCCAATTTCAAAAAATAAGATTTTGACCAGAAAAAAAAGGTTACTAAACTATATCATATAGATAGAGACTCTTTTCCATCATGATCTACTTGACAAAATCATATCCTCGACTCCTGCCACTCCACATCAGTTTTGAGAAAACATAGCGACAAACCCCTAGAACTCCTCTATGATTCCAACCACGATAATACGAGTGTAACCATTATACTCTTACCCTGCAACCATTCTTCGTATTTTGGATTACTCTATTGTCCGTGTGGAGTACATATTTCAAACGTTCAGTGTTCAGTTAAAGCTATCCCTTCTGTTAGTTTTAAGTTATACACGCTTTTTTTAATAGCTATGAATAAATAAATTAGTAAGAAAAATGTTTTCAATAGTTATAAAAAAACGGTTTTTGCAATTTTCAAATTTTCTGGAAAACAAAATAGACACATTGGGATTTTAAAAACGGTTCTAATGCTATTTTTTAATTGTTTCTTTATTATTATTTATTCGTTTATAATAAATTTGTTATTATGACGTCACAATATTAGACTATATCGAAAATTGTATTGTGAATGCAAGATTTTTTTATATAATATTAAAAAAATTTCTATATATGCAAATGCGACTATATTTTTTATAACGGTTGGTACATTTCATCACCGTACACATTATTTTTATACCTTTACCAAAGAAAAATCACAAATCAAAAAATGTTACAACTCAAAACTGTTTAAAAACGCGGTTTTCCATAAAACAATTTACAAAACACATCATCTCATCACCATTTCTTACGATTGGAATTTTTTTTTAAATCAGAGTTTACTTTAACTGAAAAAATATCTTTATGTTTGTTTTTATGTTACTCGCTTCTCTTGAACAGTCTCAACTAAAGAAAACTGTTTTTTTTTTGCTTCTCCTCCCTTGTTATGATTCACAATTCAATTCAACAATTCTTGTGTATTACTCGTACGGTTCACAACCAACTTTCCTTGCTATCATTAAGTTATTAAGATCGGGTGATAGCCTACCGAGCGTTAAAAAGGAATAACTGAGTTGAGCTGTCAACCACCATAATACGGAATAGACAACACACAACTCCACTAACAACTTAGCTGAGAATTGTCATGGAGGCATAAGTGTGAGAAATTATCAAACATGTCCTTATGTCCGGCCATTGGAGTACACGATTAATCAAATAAGAATTGAGTTATTTTTATGAAGTACGGTCGCTATTGTAAATGATTGAAATCGGACTAAGAGCACGTCCACCGCCCATAAAACTGTAACTTTGAAATGTTTGAAAATAGTGATAACTCTCTGTAACCAAGTGTTCAATTAAAATTATATTTTTAATTATTTATTGCAGCCCATAATGGCTTTTGATTGTAAATTAATGAGCATTATTGGAAAGTCCTATGTGTTTATTTTTGAATTGAATATTTTGTTATATAAGCATAGAAAAATACTAAAAGTGACAAATGTTTCGGAGATCTCACATCTCCTCAACAGACTTCTTATGTCAGGGATTGAACCAACGGTTCCTGATTTTACAGGCCAGTGCTCTATCACATATTTGTTGGTCACGATCGCATTAAATGGAAAAATATGAGTGGAAAGAAATTTTGGTTAGGCGTGGAAGGTCTGGGTTCGAGTCCAGGTTCGAGCAATATCAAAATTATAGAAAACATAATTTTTCTAATTCGCACAGGCAGGGAATACCAAGCCCTGCGAGTGTATATATAACATGAAATAAAAGGCTCCTCATAAAAAATCCAACAGCCGTTCGGAGACGGCTTAGAATAAATTGTAGGTCCCTCCATTTGTTGGTAAAAACATTAAGATGCAAAACAACAAATTGGAGGAGGAGCTCGGCCAAACGACTTTATATTTATTTAACAATTAAAATTTTAATTACTGAATCTGCTTCTACATAGAAAGTCTCTCAGGTAATAAAATTTTGTAACTAAACAGAAACATAAATTCCATTAGAAGGAATGGGTTGCTGGTTCAACGGTGCTACAAATACTTAGAAAACTGTTGTTTAGAAAACTGGTTTGTCTCTTCTCTTCAAGTGGGTTTGACTGCTGCGGGAGCCACGGTGTTATTCAAAGGGTTCGGATGATTCAGTTTTGATGCATTGAATGATGCAGTTTTAATAAGTACTTTTTTGTTACGATTTCAGTGAATTCAAAAGGTTAACGTTATTACTTTGTCACTTGTAGGAATATCTGCGGTAAATAGTATATACAATATTGGTCCAAGAACACTTCCTTGCTTCCTGATGATACCCTGTTATGCATGCGCTTACTTTTATAGTGAAACGCCTGTTGATTGTAGGATTGAAGGTCTGCCTTTCAGCAACTATGTTGAGCGCATTCGGGCAACAAAAATGCTTTCATCCCATAAAACGAATTTTTTGCTTTGCCATCTCCCGCTTGACTCAAGTTCGAATATTTAAGGCAATAATCAATAGAACACAACCAAACTTGGTAGGTTTCCTCCTTTTAATAGGAATTTGAGTCTTAAGTTAATGAGATAGGTCCAGAAACAGACCTCAAACATAACAGAGCTACTGTTTTTGACAAATCTGTGAACTCAATATAAATATCAGATGATCCTCTAATGCCCTAATTTATTCTTTGTTATTTGTTTAAAAATTAGCTGATTTTTACATCAAAATTTTATTGAATATTTATTTAAATTTTTCCATTATTATGATTTAAATGAAAATAATTGTTCTGACATTTTGTTAAAAAATTACGTTACAACCAGGTTGTTAAGTATGTAGATCCCAATCTATGTATGTATACTCAAGGGATTAATACGATGAATGGTTATACTTTATCCTTCTTCGAAAGTGATTTAGGTGAATTTTGAGTTTTTTTTTCAAAAGTACTTAATCATTCGTCAATATCTATTTTGTCCCTTTTAAATTAATCCCCTCGGATATAATATACTTGTGCCAACGCTTTTTCCAATCCTCGAAGCACTTCTCAAATGCGTTTTTCGGCATGGCCATCAGCTCTTTCTTCGATTCTGACTTGATCTCATCAATTGTGACAAAACGCTTTTCTTTCATTGGTTTCTTTAGTTTTGGGAATAGAAAAAAGTCGCAGGAAGCCAAATCTGGTGAATACGGTGATTGAGACACAATTACGGTTTGTTTTTGGCCAAAAAAATCACGAATAAGTATTAATGTGTGAGCTGGTGCGTTATCGTGATGTAGAATCCACGATTTGTTTTTCCAAAATTACGATCGCTTGAGCCCTATTGCTTCACGTAAAGGTAGCATAACTTCCTTTATAGTATATACTGTGAGCAAATCCTTCACCTTTTCCTTTGAACATACCTCGTATGCATGCTCAGCTTAAACAATTTAACGTCTGAAGTAAATATTTAAGAGAAGGAAGAAACGACATAAATGACTGCAGCAGATTAAATTTTCCAATTCCAAAATTACGCTTTAAGCTACATTACATTACGTATAAAATCCTCTAGACATGACAACTTGTACATACTCGTATGTACGAGTATTTTCTTATTCTATCTCTTATTATTAAACTTTCATTTTCTTAGTTTGTTTCAATTCAAAATGGGCTCTGCAAGGAAGACAGTCAATTTCGTTTAATTAAATTTGACATTTAACATTTGTTGCACGTCAGAGAAATTTAATTTCTACATTCATATGTTTCCATGTGCAACAATCATTAGGAAACATATATGCATACATAAATTTCTTGTACACAACCCAATAAAAAGAGCTGACAAATAGTATTAAACAAGGAATAAGGAAGGAGAAGAAGATGAAATAATAAATTGGTAACTAAGCAGAAGTAATTACATTTTCTAAGCAATTATACAAATTTTTCAGAGTTAACGTTTAAGAAACAGTTATAATTCATTTAGACTAATTCACACGCGACTGCATATGTAGATTCACAATTCTACGGGTAAGCATTTATTTGATTTGACCATTTTTGCACGCAAATATGACTTGCAAACATTATTAAAGCCTTTTCAAGTACTTAGTTGATTTATTAAGGCCTTAAACATACACACTTATTTACATATTTAATAAATCTAAAGTTAAATATGTAAAGTGTGCTATAGACTGTACTGATATTTAAGTATCTACTAGTGGCCACACATTGTTGTGGCTTTATGTATTTCATCCAACTTTTATTCTAACTGGTATTGCAAAGGAAGATTAAAAGCCTAGTTAAACATCACCTAATTCAAAATATTCAATTTTGTATTATACACATTTTACTATTGAACTAGCTACGAATTTGTATGTGCATTTCGCTTATTCCCCACTCAAAGTCTTTCCCGAAAATGTTAATGTGAATGCCTCGAAAAAGCTGAACGATTCATTCAGACGCAGAAAAATAGCATGACGCAGCGAGCAACTATGTACGTACTCGTGCGATTTATACTTATATCGAAATCAACCTAATTTTGTCAGTCTATCGGTGAACTTTTTCCGGTAAAGTAAGTATTAATTATGCTTCGAGAAACAAAGGAAGGTAGCGGCCGCAATAGCCGAGTGGTTAGCACTGCATACTGCCATTCGGAAGGCCTGGGTTCGAGAAGGCCAGGTTCGAGCATCATCCAAAATTATAGAAAATGAATTTTTCTAATTACGGTCGCCACTCAGCAGGGAATGTCAAGCTCTCCGAGTGTATTTATGACTTTAAATAAAAGCTCCTCATAAAAATCCATCGGCCGTTCGGAAGCAGCTAAGAATAAACTGTAGGTCCATCGATTTGTTGGGAAAAACATTAAGACGCAGGACCGAAAATTGGAGGAAGAGGTCCATATATAAGGTAGGTATTCCTTTTGCATACATTATCCAAAATTTGAACCGAATCGAAGCATAAATAATATATATTTTTTTCAATTAGATCGGTCCGTTCCCTGGAAATCGTAATTGTCAAAAGTCGTGCTCAAGCTAATCCAAAAGAGGGTCTGCCTATCAAGATGAAATCGGTCAAGCCATTATTTAGTACATATGTATATCTCGGCAATTCATTTTCATATATATATATATATATATATATATATATATATATATGTATATACATTATACATATATATATATATTGTGATGGAAATTCCAAACACAAAGGACAGACAAAAGGAGCGGCAGTGTGATATAAATTCCCAGAACAGAGGACACCCAACACCCCTTGTCCGCACAGGGAATCCAATGGAAATTTTAGCAGAATCCTGAAGGTTAAGCTTCAATTAGGACTTCTTATACCAACACCTCTTCATCAATAATACGAGTGTAAGCAATTGTCGGTCTTGAAGCAAGTGCCTCGTGGTTGAACAACAACTACCTCAGATGAATATTCTCAATTATTGATTGACAACGTAGATGACGGATGGTTTGCCAACTAAGCTTTTAAAAGATATCGTAGCTATGAGGAATTAATACTACTAAAATGAATATAAAAGCATCTCTGCGAAGTGTGGTCACATAACAGCATTCTTGATGATTAGAACCGGATTGAATATATATATTCTTATATATTGGTGGAAAGCCCACAGGTTTTGAGCCAAAACAAGTTTGTTGGCTATTCTTAATTAACTAGTTTTATTATAGTTTCGCTTATTGGTCAATAAAATTACGACAGTTTCGTTACCGCTGTAACTCCAGAAATTTGTTCAGCAAAGTGCAAAATGTTTATAAACCTCTTTAAAATAACTTTCATACAACGACTTAGTGGAGTTACCATTTGGTGGTGTTGAAATAATTTCCAATGTATGTAGTTTAAGTATTTTTAGTACAATTTAATACATGTAATCAGTTGTCACCTTTCTGTAGTTCGATAGAGTGTGAGATAGCTCACACTTGGTGGTTGGTTGAATACATAAGAAATTACTTGCCAGTAGTGTAGCTTTACCGACGTCATGCAGGATATGTACGTTTTTTAATGACAGAAGCATCTGCGAATGTCATACAACAGCGGAAGTAGCACGTTAACGCAATGTCGAAAGGATATGCGAATGTTATACACTCACTTACTCGTGAATAGCTCACCCGTAATCGCGCACACATTGCGATAAATTTAATGAACAACATTTGTCACGCGTAAGGTATTAACGGAAATATATTTTAAGTGTAAGTACCTATACTCATATACATACGTTTTGTTGCTTTTATTTGAGGCGATTGTTAAAGTGGAAAACGTGTTAAAACCATCTTTGCAAATTTAGTAAGGAGGGTTCCTGGAATAATTCGTTTAAAAACTGGATGGCCAAAGTTTGAAACTGGAATTTTTGTTGGTTCCATAGTTATTAATTTAGCCATTTTTTATATTATTTTTGTTTGTCCAACTGCTTTTTAATATACAAAATTCTTTAACGATTAATCTTTTTGGCACTTAAATAAAATGTATTTTGGATTTCTCATTGGCATACACTTAAACTTTACTCACAAGCTTTTCACCAGTCACGCATTGCCATTTTCACACAATACCACTTCGTTTCTTCATTTCGCGATTCGACGCAAAAAGGAGACACCTTGATTGTTTCCCAAAGCTCGATTGTTTCAACCATCCGCCACTGTCTTTTAATTCGTTAAAGTAAGTAAATATCACCGTACGAGTAACATGCAAAAACACAGAAGTTGATAAGTCGTTCGGAAAACCCTTCTCTTGAAAACATCGTTCCATTAAATAACGGGGCGGCAATTAGGAGCGACTTGTAGAGTTGTCATCCTTCACTATCAGACCTATTCGTATCACTCTTTTTCTTTAGGAACCAGAACTGGTCAACGTATTACTGAAATAGCATCTGAATATGACAACAGTAACTTTACATAATCTGTGCCAAATATTTGATCTTCCTGATATTTTTTTTCAACCTCAAACGATAATTGCGTCACAGTTATACCTTTTTGACACCGACGGTGCCACCTATCGTTAGTTTTAGGTAAAAATAAACATAAAAAATTATTTTCCCTACCCAAAAAATAGTAGGATACCATAAATTTCCAAAGGAAAAATAATTCCATTATTGTATTGAATTTTATTACAGTTTTCTTGTATATAGTGTGGTTAGACTTTAAATTCGCATAAAAAACAGATGTTTAAGGCAAAATCCGTTTCGGGGTTTTGTTATTTGAGGTGTACATCTTCATTTGCATTTGGTTTCTTTAAAAACGTAGAACCTTGGTTCACTGTGTTATTGGTACAGTGACGTTTTGTAGATTCAAGCTTATTGCACATAGATTTTTCTGATGCATTATGCAATGTTTTTTCAATATTTGGCTCCCTGTAACCTTCACAATATCCTTCGATAATCTTTCTGATACATCGACATTCCTACTTAACATTGACCGTGCAAAACCTGCCAATATACCTACTATTTTTTCAGAAAGCATTGGAAATCTTTCCCAAACGGATTTTAATTCCCCGTATAAATCTTCGATTGTTTTAGTTCCTTTCATCCGATTAAGAACGCATATTTCTTCAGTAATATTGAAAATTCTGTCAATTTCACTTACGAATATGTTTGCTAACATCACAGTCTTCATCAAGTGCCAACGAGCAATATTTAAACTTGTCAAGACGTGCACAGAGTGTTTCAAATTTTTCGATAGATCTTCAATCCTCCTAGCTACGGTGAATTTCGATATACTTTTTTTTTAGAAACAATTTAAACTTTGCTTGAAAATACTATCTCAACAGCGGCGTCCAAACAGTTTTTTGTCAGCTTTCTACCTGTAAAATTTTTAATTTCTTTTCGGAAAAAATATCTTGACTTTTCAAATTTGACTGTTGTTTTCGCCAGTAATCTCTCAATTTATTATATATATCTTCGCGTAATTGTCCTGCTAAGCTTTTATACTCCTGTTTGTGTTTTGTATCTAAGACCTTTTTATATTATACTCTTTTAATGCTGATAAATTTTTTTTTAAATAATCCGATTTCCATTTTTCTTTAAAATTCGTCCGCAATTTTTCTATTATTAGTGTTTTCCGAGAAACGATTTTAAAGAGTTTAATATAACACGGCTATGTAACTTTGAATCTGGATACTTTGTAGTCATATTTCATTTCGTAATACTTCAAAACATGTAATCTTTTCAAAGGATATGTAACCCGAATCCCAGGATTTTTCGTTGGATTTTTGTTTTAGGAAGCTGATTCCCCCTAAGGAAAATTAGGTGAGTTGCTATTGCGATTTGTGTGATGTGAAAATCTACGCAGGAATCCCAGAGCTTAAGAGGGAAGGAGCTTTCTTTTCATGCTATTCGTTCATAGACTACCATATCACCGCAATGTGCGCCAGATTTTCTAGATTTCTGCAATCGTAGAGCTTGTGAAACATATCAGAGTCAATGAGAACCTGTAATAGATCTCCACAGATATATAGAAAGCAATTGTACGGAAGATGCACTTGTTAGACAAGAACGAAGAAGCAGAATCTATTTGTATATGTGGAAACACAACTTGGCTTGCTTTAAATATATAAGTAGACAAATTTGGTCAAAAGCTAGGTCATATGAGTCAAGATATTAGAAATTGTGATGAGTTGGGCATTCTTTTCAGAAAATGAAAGGAATGATGAGTAGGAGAAGGCAATTTGTCATCTGAAATTCTAAGCGATTGCCTGAAGTAAGTAGAAGCAGACAGCAAAATATAAGAGTCACTTCTCCAGATGGCCTATGACGCATCTCCGATGTAAACGAATTACTGAGGTTTACATATCAGTTAGTAGTTCAGTTTGGGTGAATAAGGAACTATAAAGCTCAGCAAGGCTTATCGTTATTACTATCACGACTTTTTAGTATGTTTCCCTATCGATTACGACTCTTATTTACTTAAAAATTATGCCCACACTCGTAGATCAAAATCTTGGTTCTATTAGTGTGGGCTTTGTAATATATATATATAATTACCAAGTTTCCATTAAAATTTATATAAAAAATATTTTCAATAATTAAAACCCAATTGAATAGTTAAGAATTGTTCTTTAACCCGTGACGACGAACATTTTCCCACTGACAACATATTTCATTCATATTCATATATATTTATGTATTTAATTAATTCAAGAGAGCAATCAGCAGTATAAATTGATACTTTGGGTGTCACTGAAATGTATATTTGCTAGTATGTATTTACATGCCATGCACACAAGCAACTTTAACCACACACATGCACATGGGTACTTGATGGCCAAAACTTTTTACGCTCTTTTAGACTCGAAATCTGGCTTCGGCAAACAAACTTTTGTTTCAAAGTTTCAGTAAGAAATTTTATAAATATAACATATACAAGTATAGAGAACTATGTGCACATACATATGTTGCATGTATGTAAATAAATAAGAGTAAAATGATATTGCAACATAACTTTAGAAAAGTTTTTCTTACAATCGATATATGCACATCTGTATGTATGTATGCACGCAAAGAAATCTCTACCTAAGGATTGTTCAATTCAACTTTATTCAAGTTTTCTTTCTTCGACGTAGATTGTATTGCCACTTTATGTGGTTGTCTTTACATTGGCTCGCACAGTGGCAAATGGAATTACAATAGCAAAAATAAAATTAATTTTGCCAAGTATCGCAAATAACAATAAAAACTACATAAAATTTACCGTGAGGCATACTATTCTGGTGTCAACAGTTGTATTCCAGTTGTTGTTATAGCTATGTACATACCGAAACATATTTATGGTGTTAATCACTAGAAGTTTCTGGTAAAAAGTTTTAGGCAAAACTTTTATAAAAATTAATTAAATAACGAGACAGTTTGTCTGCTGTTCTGGAGGGGGATTATGGAGATTGCATCTCTTTTAGACTTTCAATTTAGATGGTTATAACATTTTATTTAGTAATATTGTTAATTTTGCCATAATGAGATTGAAAAAAAAACTGAGTTTATCATTGCTTTTATGAACGTCACTTTGGTCGAATTGGATACGGATATTTAATTGGTCGATATAGATATTTAAAAAATAACCGACCTTTTTTTCTTGGTTGGCGCAGTAGTCGATTGCTTTGGAATAATCAATTGATTAAGTCATTGTAAATTTGTATGTTTAATATGTTATATAAAAACAAAAGTCCTCTCGGGCTTTGAATTGAGTTGATGTTTAGCAGGTCAATGGAAAAGTGTCCGGCTTACCATAGTGAAACACAGTTTTTTGGCAAAATTAATTTTTTTTATTCAATATAGTTCCCTGTAAGGGTGATACATTGAATATGGCGACCCTGCAACTTTTCGATACCATTTCGTAGTACGATTCGTCCTTTGCTTCAAAATGGACCTCATCACCTCTTTATTCGACAAAAAGTTTTTCCCAGCGAGCATTCTTTTGAGATATGGGAACAGGAAATAGTCGCTGGGGGCAGATCTGGAGAATATGGTTAATGCAGAAATAATTTTTAGCCCGATTCAAGGATATTTAAAATAGATTTCTTTTTCTTAAATTACGGCCATTTTAGCAATGTAATAGTCGCTGTCCTTCCTTTTTAAAGATATTCAATGAAAATTATTAGCCGACTGATGCCTTTTTCCATGCTTTGGAGCGGGTTCTTCGCTTCAGTCTATTCTGATGACTGTCGATTGGGCTTCGGTGTGAAATGATGGAACCACGTTTCACCCATTGTCACTACTTCATTTATTAAGCTTGAATATCTCCAAATACTGCTCCGAATCATCAACTTGTTGCTATTTTTGATCAAAAGTGAGCTCGCGCGGAACCCACTTTGCACAGAGTTTTTTTCGAGAGCCTGTCAGAGTACTTGGCAGTTTGACAGTAAGAATGATTATCTGTGATTAGTCATTCGGCGGCTTCCACGATTGCAATATATGTGTATATGTCTTTGACTCTTTGATGTTTATGGATTTTCATTCGTTTCTCAAAGCTATGCTTGCAAAAAAGAGATTGCCAAAACAGTAGTTGGAGGTGATATAGTCGAGTTCTTGCACTTTCTTCCGGTGTTGAGAACACTTTTGGTTCTTTTAAGTCAGATCTACTGCTCCTTCGTTAATTTTGTTGTAGGTATAGCGCTATTTTGCCAAAAATTTTAAACTGCCTTTAATTCATGTCAGAAATACACTCGATGGGTTTCACATTCCATGCCGATGGGCTGCCGCAATTAAAAAAATAATTTTCTATAATTTTGGACGTTACTCGAATCTGTACACATCGCTAACCACTTTGTTATTGCGGCCGCCAAAAAAGCATCTAATGGCGTGAAATATTTCCTGTGGTACCTGGTACTTAAATTGAAATAAATACTGATACTGAAAATGATCAAAATCGAATTTTGTATTTTGCATTAAATTTGATAGATTCGCGAAAGGTAGAAATACTTCGGCATAGCAAATGAATGTACTTCTTCCTTGTTATCATATTTATTGAAAATATAAATAACAATAAAATACTACTGCCTGCACGTAATTCGTAAGTCAAAGAGCTCTGCAAACACGTACATTTGTACTATGCCCACTTGTAGAATCCTAAATTCAGTAATAGATTTTTTCTTATTATTCGGCGGACGTTACATTTGGAAAGTAGTACATCTTAACATTTCCTTTGCGAACCAGTTTCACATTATAATTCTCTATGCAAGTAATCTTAGCTCTTTCTTCTCTGTTCCATAATTATTTGAATTATTTTTAAATTTGTAAAGGTAGCTCATTTGCATAGCATGAAAATCTTTTATCATTGCTTGTACAGCAAAAGCCTCTAGCGATAGTGGAGGGAAACGTGTATAGAGTGTGTAAGAGTACATAGTTAGATATATGCATATGCATCACAATGTAGCTGTATAGGCTGCCAATAGTATGTTGGAGTGTTATATAATAAAGTTGCGGCTGGCGCTTACTACTGTCCACTGCACTTTAGAGGAGCAAAAGTCGTGCCAATGAAACATCTTAATTTTAGTCACGGTCGGAAATACAATAGGGCATAAATCACAAAGAAGTAGAGCGTAAAACGATAAATTTAAAATAATCAAAATTATACCTAATTTTTCCGTAGCCTTTCCTGAGTTTAAATAAACGTCAGCAGGGGACTGCTTTTAAGATAATGATTAGACATATAATATGGTCAAGACTTTATTTACCTTCGCTAATAAACAATAATATTTGTTGATTTTTCATTCAAGTACAGTTTTTATGTGGTGGGTTCCAAATCCTACGCACAACTGCACTCCCGACTTGGCATCACTGTTGACAGTCACCACTTCGAAGTCGTAGATAATTTCGTCTATCTGGGAGCCAGCATTAACAACACCAACAATGTCAGCCTTGAAATCCAACACAGAATTACTCTTGCCAACAGGTGCTACTTTGGACTGAGTAGGCAATTGAAAAGTAAAGTCCTCTCTCGACGAACCAAAACCAAATTCTACAAGTCGCTCATCATTCCCGTCCTGACATGATGCAAAAGCCTGGACGATGTCTACATCCGATGAGTCGGCTTTAGTAGTTTTCGAGAGAAAAGTTTTGCGGAAGATTTATGGTCCTTTGCGCGTTGGCAACGGTGAATACCGCAGACGATGGAACGATGAGCTGTACCAGCTATACGACGACATTGACATAGTACAGCAAATCACGCTGGCTAGGTCATGTCGTCCGAATGGATGAAAGCGGTCCAGCTTTGAAAGTATTCGATGGAGTACCCACTGACGGAAGCAGAGGAAGAGGAAGACCCCCACTCCATTGGAAAGATCAGGTGGAGAGCGACCTGGTATCACTTGGCATTTCTAACTGGCGCCAAACAGCAAAAAGAAGAAGCGAATAACGCACTATTATTGACGAGACTATAATCGCGTAAGCGGCAGCTACGCCAAAGAAGAAGAAGAGAATAGTCTTATTTTCTTCTGCTTAATCAACTGAGCTACGTCAATTCAACTTACTTAGTGCAAGTAACTTTTTGCTTTGTTTCATAAAGTTATAATTGGTTATTAAGGAAGTTTTTGTAGTTTTTTTTTACTAGATGGTGTTGAAACACTTATTTCTGGCAAAACTAAATCGTTCGAAAAGTTATATTGATTTGAAAATGACTAAAATTTCCGAAGAAATAAGTTATGTGATGTTTTTTTACTATATGAATTGAGGGAGCTTTGTTGAGAAGTTTACCCTACCATATAACTCTGTAGACGCCAACATTAGAAACAAGCTTTCATCGGTCAACATATCAAAAGCAGAGCACGCCCATACCTAAAGTAGATTCACTGAGACTGCACTTGACACTCACTTACTTTAAGTATAGAGAAAGCCCTAGAGCATGAAGAATATACTCTAGGAGTCTTTTCTGATATAAGTGCTGAATTCAGCAATGTCTACAACTATACAATCGTCAATAGTGTGGAAACAGTCCAGATAGAGCCAGCCATCTTATCATGGAAAAAAGCTCTACTGAGTTGCAGAAAGATTGACTCGGAATGTAACGAAACCGCACTGCTGAGATTATCAAGTACTGGAAATTCTCAGAGAGATGTACTGTCACTACCCTTGTGAATTTGAGTGCTATACTAGTGACAGATAACGCTCTTAGAATCGGCTAAGTTAGAGTTATATGCCGGTAAGACGGATACCGTGTACTTCACAAGGAGCTACAAGATCCCTGCTGGAAAACAACTAAGGCTAAGTGGTGTTGAGCTAATAGTTAAGGAGCATACCCAGTATCTGGGAGTGGTTTTGGACAACAATCTGATATGGAATTTTAATGTAAAAGAGATGATGAAAAAGGTCAGTGCTGCTCTCTACGTATGTAAGAAGATGCAAGGATCTACTTGGGACCTAACACTTGGGCTCTTGCATTTGTGTTATACAGTAGTATAAGTCAATCTTACTTTTCGGTGCTACCAGCGACTCTAACGGCTGCACTAGAAGGGCTACTCAACCTACCACCAGCCGATGTTGCAGTGGAATTCTCGACAAAAACAAGGGATTGGTGGAAAAAATATATCACATATATTCACGCTATATCTGGGAAAGAATGCTTCAAGTCGAAATCAAAGAGGGTTCGCGCATGAGCATGTGATCCGTCTGCGGAACTTTCAACATATGCACGGACGGATCAAAAATGGCTGATGACGTGACTACCGGAATAAATTGCAAAGAACTAGTTTTGAGGCAACCCTTCATACTTCCAGAATATTGCAGTATCCTCCAGGAAAATTTTTTTTGCGGTTAGGAAACGCAGGAAACTACCTACAAAACATCAATATGTACGTTGATAGTCAAGCGGCAATTAAGGCAGCAATCTCCTCACATCGCATTACGTCAGAAAATATCCTTAGATGCTGGGTGGAGGTAGATGTGGTGGATGTTGGAAAGTATCTGCATTTATACTGGGGTTCCACTCCGCAGAGGTATTCCAGGGGGGAAAAAAAGTTGATGAGCTTGTCAAAAGTTCCATCTGTCTGCCTACCACACCAGTGAGGGAAATATGCAAGTCGTTAAAAATGCAATGATGGGCTAACAGACGGAGTAGAGAGAGATGAAATGCCTTAACGAGTTGCAGGATCGCAAAAATCATGTGGAAGGTAACCGAAAGAAAACTCGCATATTTTTTGCTCGAAATTTTTGCAGAACGGTTGTTTTCCACAAGTTACTGGCGTTACGCGGGAGTCGAATGGGAATTAGTAACGGTGGCACATGCAGTAAGTGCAGAGAAGAAGGCATGTGTGAGACGATGCTACATATCTTCTGCTTCAGTGGCGGAGGTTTTTTAATTACTCAATATTTTTATAATTCTTTTTTCCCAAAGGTTATTTTATTTTTAAATGTGGTATGTTTAACTATGTTATTTTATTACTTAATTGTATCATTTATTGTTTATGGAAAATATATTATATATTTGTTCTACTTGTGATATTTTTAAGTGCTTTTCGACTTTTCAATTTTTCTAGTCAATGTTTTTTTGGTATTTTCGGTTAAACAATTTTTTTGTTCCTCCAACTATTATTATATTCAAACAATTTAATCTAGAAATTGTGAGAAATACCTACTGACTAGTTGATTCAGTAACGTCAATCTTATATACTATTGTTTAATGTTACCCGACAACTCCATATATATATATATATGAATGTATTAAACACATGGCTAGCGAATATATGACAAGCGGCATCTGACAATACAAAAACAGAGGCGCTGTTATGGAAGTAGTTATATAGGCAGCAGAGCTGCAAATCGTCGGATACGCTAACAGATCCCACATGCGCATATACCTGTATGTACATTTATACAATACTGTTATATACTCTTTGAATATTACATTTGAAAGCCGTTTACAGTTCTGAAAACATATACGCTACTAAATTGGATTTTTCGCATAGTCAACAGGCCGCATGTCACAAATCCAATTTATAGAATTTTGGTTTGCTTTTTAAAAAAAGAAAAATATTACCTTAGGGCTATTTGTATGAAGGGGAAATGAAAAGCTGTGTAGTGAACTTTTTTCGCACTTAAAGTTATTTCTTGTGGCTGGCGTTATTGGAAATTAATTTTAAGTAATATTTTGGGACTAAATTAAGTGTCTTAAGCGTCACTTCGCATAGATAGTATAGGCGAAAATTAAACTACTTTGAGTTTTCTATAGTTTAATAGAAACTACGGAAGATTTCATCAATTAAAACTGTTTACAATTTGCTTACTTTTGTTCTTTTTGTGTTTATTTTTGTTAAGTTTATGAAAAGTATTCTTAAAATATGTTAAATACACATACATATAAAATCTTTAATAAGAAAAAGTCAGTTTTAAAGCATCATCTCATAGCTCTGTACTATATAATGATATGCCTACCTATCTACTAAAAATGGCTAACATTGGTTAAAAATTGAGCCTCGGTGAAGATAGTGGGTAAGCAAAAGCCCATTTAGAACGACGAAGGAGACGACCACAATTACGAGGTTAAGATCAAGTTTAAGGGAATGAATCCATATTTTGAAAGTGGACTTTTGTAAGGAACTTCAGCATATTGTTATAAGATCAATTCCTTTCATCACATGAGTTAAGTATGTAGGGTGAGATATTAGGTCTTTGGGAGATCTTTTCTTCTTTTGCTTTCCTGTTAGCTTCCGTCTATGCGACTTCAAAATGGTTTCTGGAATTTTTTTGCGTTTTCCAACGGTTCTATTGAAAATTTTTAGACGTTTTTTATAAGATTCGCAGAAACCGACCTCATTAGACATATAGACGTCATAACACTAAAAAGCCGGTCATAGTAATAACAAGGTTACGACTATTGGTGATGACGTCACGACAGCAGAAAGCGAATTAAGACGAACTTATGCAATATTGGTGAACTCATAGAAAGTGTGTTAATTTAAGTCTTTCATATTTTATATTACCTTTGACTAATTTTATTTTTATAAAAAAGTCAACACGCTCAGGAATTTTTGAGAACAGCAAGTTTGCTTTTTTAATTTTTCGACAATTCTAACCACTTAATTTCCCGAACTGGAATAACTTCCGACTATTTTTTTGGACTGTCCTTCTATAATCTATAGAGCTCTAATAATTGAGAATTTTCGCATGGTCAACATTTACTACTCGAATTTATTCAAAATATCAATAAAATACATTTTTGAGTATGGATATTACCTACGAGTATTTTACTTAGAATGCTATTTTTCGAATTTATTGTTATGCCAATATTGCAACTCATATATCCAAAAAACTTTTGCTGATTGTTGTTATGTCCCTGGAATTCCAATTTGTAAAAATACGGAAAGCAAATACTGTTCAAGCAAAGAAATTCAAGCGCTTAGCTTTTTGTAAAATCAATCAAGTGCATTGAGCTCCAAGAAATATATGTAAGTATGTATTAAATATTCCACAAATATTTTTGACTATTTATTCTCTTTGAAACATTAAGAAAGCTTCTTAAGAATTTAACAGCAATTTGGAAACAAATTCTATTAATTATAAATACTAAGTCATACTTACTAAAATTTCCATGACTGTAGATAATATTGAAGAATGTCAATGTCACACCAAAAATTTAATTCAAACACAAAAAACCTCCAGAAAATCATGGCATTAATAAAAAATTACAAATAAAGGGTGATCCATTGCGAAGTTCCCTACTTTTTGAAATAAATAAGAACACAGAAAATTCAAATTTAATGGGGAATGTTTATTATCATTCGGAGATTATGAACTTCAAATATGACGGTGACGTTTTCACCGGCATAATTTATGAAGAAATATGGTACGATTATTCCACCAGACCACAAGCCACACCGTTGTTTTTTCTGGATGAAATGACAGCTCTTGAATCTCTTCAAGTGGCTCTTCGTCCCAAATGCGGCAATTTTGCTTGTTTACATACCAATTGAGCCAGAAATAGGACTCATCGCTGAATAAAACTTGGCTCGAAAACGTCGGATCTCCTTGGAACTTTTCAAGAGCCGATAGAGCGAAGCGATGTCGCTTGGGAAGGTCGAGCGGCTTGAGTTCTTGCACAAGCTGTGTTTTGTACGCTTTCAATTTAAGATCTCGAAGTAAAATGCGCCAAGTCGTTCCATACGTCAGTCCGAGTTGCCGCGAACGGCGCCGAATGGACTCTCCGCGGTCTTCGTCTACGTCGAATATTATCCAATAATGAATGCTGGGTCTCAAGATGGGGATGCGAATAGTACGCAAAATAGACCGATTGATGTTGACCACAAGTTAAGCAAAGTGCACGAAACACATTCTTTACAGAATGTGAATTTTTGTAATAAAGTTGATTGATTTGTAAACGTTGTTCAGGCGTAAGTCTTTCCATGATGAAATGCCAAACAATACTGACTAAAAATAACATAATAGCTTGACACGACTCACGCGTGATCTACCAAAAAAAGGCTATTAAAAAAGGACCTCTACTTGGATCACACTTTATAATGGAACACGTGTTCGAATATCACACTTACATATCTAATATCTTAAGGGCATATAAATATATGTACATAAGCATGTATGTAAAAAGGCATGCTAAATTAGTGGTACAAAAATAAATTACTCATACGCCGCGGCATCAGCTATCGAATATCAATGTCGTAAGCACAAATGTATACACATACACATACCCACATTGCTTAGAAAAAGACTTGTTGCCAACTCAATAAAAACAAATTTCTTGATATACTTACTACTACATACATAAATGCATGTATTTAGCGTTCTGTCTGTTTTGGGGATTTTGATGGATTTGGTGTTGTTGATATTACAAACGTCGCGTGGGCAGATTATACAACATGTGTATTTACGTATGTACGTGATTGTAAGCGATACTTTGCCAATATATTGAAAACCAAATACACGTGCTTGTAATAAACAGCTTCTTTTCGTCGAAAATATTTTTTTGTAAGTATAAAGTGATCATCTGAGTTTGCCTTAAAAGTGGCTTAGCAACATGCTTACTTTATATATTTGAGTAAATAAAAAAAAAACCTACAAAATTGTTAAATAATTTAATTTAATTTCTTTTTTTTTTCAAAAAATAATTTGATTAAAAAGCTTAAACCAGCAACAAACTGCAAAATTACCAAAACGAGAAAACAAAATAAATAAATAAAAATTCAACTAAAAAAATCTACAATATATTTCAAACTTGATTGCTGAAATCAAGCATATAAATTGCATCGTTTTTATCATTTATGCCACTACCATTATTTTGCATCCTTTTTACTTTGCATATTTTTATATTCATTACAAATTCTAATTGGTTGTGGAGTAATCAATCGTCCGGAAAACAAAAATGAAAAAGCGCCTGACAGTTTAAAGTGGTATCAGCGTGAAGTATTGTTAATTAAAAACTTTTGATAAATTGATTTGAGATTGATTACAAACATATTGTATCCATTTATCCAATTCAATTGCTCTAAATTCGCTTTGTTGTTTGATAATAAAATCCTTGATTTTTTTGTTAATTATAAAAATAAATAAAATTGATTATACGCGATAGAGTGGATATAATAGTTAAGTATGAGTTAAATTCTGGCGTAGTTGAACATTGTAGGCTTGGCTGCTGCAGTTATATGTACAAAATGGATGATTAGATGACGATGAATTGTCCTTATGTCGCTCAATTAATATATATATATATATATATATTTATATATATATATATATATATGACGCTTTGTAATCGCTGAAGCGATTTTCGACCGAGCTCCTGCTCCAGTTTGTGGCTTTGCGTCTTGATGTTTTTACCAACAAATGGAGGGACCTACAATTTATTCTAAGCCGCCTCCGAGCGGCCAGTGTATTTTTATGAGGAGCTTTTATTTCATGCCAGAAATGCACTCGGAGTGCTTGACATTCCCTGCCGAGGGGTGATCACAATTAGAAAAATTTATTTTCTATTATTTTGGATGTTGCTCGAACCTGGACTCGAACCCAGGCCCTCCGAATTGTAGTACGCAATGCAAACCACTCGACTATTGCGACCGCCGAATTTGTATATACCCTCATAAAAAACTTCTACAAAATACGCGAAGCAGCAATCTTGGTTTCATCTTCGGTGATAAATTTTTACCGCTCGGGTCTTTTTTCATTTTGGGAAATACTCACTCGGTGCCTGTGGGGGGCTGATTCAAAATATCGAAGACCACCTTATAAAGGGCAGCCAAAGCAACGCGGCTCTTGGGGACAAGCCCGTTGTCGTGCAAAAGGAGCACATTTTTGTTAATTTTCCCTGCCTTACGTTTTAGTTGCTACTCTGCTCTAATATTAGCGATTGCACTTTTCATTTCCGATTATGTTGCATGGTTGACGATAGTTCAAAGACTAATTGTCTAATAAAACTGAAACCTTGTATTTTTACTAATTATAAGTCACAACACGTTACGGTCCTAAAGCTAATCACCCCTCTACAACTCGCTCATTCCACGAACATAAAAGCACTCCCTCGTGTTATAGTCAGTAGTATTATATTCAGACTACTAATAACCCCCTAATGTTAGCGTATGCCTATGATATTGCAATCATTGACAGTTAACAACTTCACCGTAAGTTATGCGTTCTCCTGGTTAGACAAAGCAGCGAAGCGAATGGGTCTGGTAGTGAACGAGGGCAAGACGAAATATCTGCTGTATTAAATAAACAGTCATCGCATTCCCGACTTGGCTCCCTTGTCACGGTTGACAGTCATAACTTCAAAGTCGTAGATATTTCGTCTTTCTAGGAACCAGCATAAGTAACATCAACAATCTCAGCCTATTACTTTGGTGCTACTTTGGACTGAGAAGGCAATTGAAAAGTAAAGTCCTCTCTCGACGAACCAAAACCAAACTCTACTAGTTGCTCATCATTGCCGTCCTGTCATGTAGTGCAGAAGTCTGGATAATGTTGACATCCGATGAGTCGGCTTTAGGAGTTTTCGAGAGAAAAGTTTTGCGGATGATTTATGGTCCTTTGCGCGTTGGCAACGGCGAATACCGCAGACGATGGAACGATGAGCTGTGCGAGGTATGTCGTTCGAATGGATGATAAAACTCCAGCTTAGAAAGTATTCGATGGAGTATCTGCTAGTGGAAGCAGAGGAATAGGAAGACCTCCACTCAAAGAAAGATCAGGTGGTGAGCGACCTGGTTTCATTTGTTATTGATGCGCCAATTAAGAGGAATAAGAATTAATTACCCCTTCCAATCGAAAAGCTAAAAAAATTACATTTAAAATCTAGCTTCCTAGTAGGAAGCAATTAGTTAGAGCCTAAAATTATATAGGAACTTATGCTTGCAAAATTTTGATGACAAAAGTATGTAAGGTGAGTTCTACTTCTTTAATTGATGTTATTTATTAGGTGATTACAATTTTATTAGCCTTTATTTAGTGAGAAATCAGAATTTCACACTCAAGTAGGATGCCATGGAAAAAAATTAATTTCTGAATGCAAAAATGTATGTGAATATCTAAAATATTATTGATTTCTCGCCTAAAATAGTGCGTTAACCCATAAAGTATGAATCAAGTGGTAAAATGCTTGGATGAAAGCCACCAATGCCGGTAAGAGAAGTTGAGAGACTGCTACTTTAGATCAAAGACGTCGTTAATGTGACCATAAATAATTCAACTGTGTTCTTGCGTTACCTCGACCTGGTTGACCACAGTTAAAGAAAAATTTCATTAATGTCTAAAGCGCATCTAGAAAAGAGACTTCAATATATAGGACGACCAACAATTACGGAATATCAACCGATATACAAAACAAAGCGATAAGCATGCGAACATGGTTTTTGGAAAAAACGCATAATGCCTAGGCATAGGACGAATTTATTAAAGAAAACCTGACATCGATCAAAATGTCGATTTTTTGGCCGCAACACAAGACGCAAAGACTTTTGGTATGCAAGACCAACGTAATGGGGTGCCCACCACAGACCCTTAAATCAAATATAGATTTTTCTTTCCAAACTGTGTAACGGATGACGCCGCGTTGTTCACACTTGGCTTGATTGACAGTGTTCACGAAACGTGTTGTCGCCTCGGCAGCTCTCAGCGTACTTAGCTTGAACTGGTCTCGTGACAAAGAAAAGAAGTCTGGCTATACTACCGTGTTGCCAGCATGACGAAAATAAAATCTCTTCGATCGTGAGTGCCTTACTTTCTGGATATGTCTGATGTTGTCACTGATGATATTGATATAACGTTTTTTCAAATGTTTTGGGTATGAAAAGCGTGACAGAAAAATTTGTTCCAAAATTGTTGAATTTGCAATAAAACCAACGATAAATGAAATTTGCTCAGAAGTCACTAAATAAAATCAACGTTGATGCAGAATTACTGAATAACAGCTGGCAATTTGTGGGCTTAAGTATATGAAGTCGAAACTAAAGCTCAATCAATGCCTCCATAGCATTCTGGCTCACTAAGACCGAAAATGACTCGATAAGAGCGGTGGATTTTAAAGATAAATTATCTGCTTACACCTCACAGCTTGAACTTGAATTTTCGGAAAACGATGTACATGCGTCCATATTCAGCAGACATAGCTCATTTTCCTCTTTCTAAAAGTAAAAACAAATTGAGAGGGCAGTCGCTTACAACCGTAGATTAAACTAAAATTGTTGAAATGACTAAAGGCTCACTCGAGGTTTGCGAAGTGCTTCGGGGATTGGAAGAAACGCTGGAACAAGAGCCTAATCTCCGATGGGGACTATTTTGATGGTGACAACTACAATACAAACGTATAAATAAATATTTTGTTCGAAAAAAAATTACCAAAAAAAAAAATTCGCATTTCGCAAGTAAAATATACAATTTGAATTTGAGTTAGAAAAAAGTCGAGGCAATCAACAATCACTATGTTAGGCGAATATTTATATAAACTTAAATTATACTGATATTTGATGACCCCAATGCTATATGTTTAATATTTGTATGCAATAACAATAACAAAACTAAATCGAAATGTCACAACACACAGTCAATCCGTTTCTAAACAGGTTCCTTATTCTAAAATAAATAGTTCCGATTGTCATTATTTATTGTTAAGCCAACCGTTCGGACATGTTTTTGCAATGTTTGAATTTAAATTTGCATAGACAATGAAAAGAGTGTCGCGGAAATGTGAACTGGCAAATGTGGTCGCCAAGTTGTAGTTGTAGTAAATAATTAGCGAATAAAATTTTAGTTGAATATTTATAAAGTTGGACAAAATGCGCAGTGAATGTTTGCTACTGTTTTCAATGTTTATCAACATCTGACGTATATATGTAGATATGTATATTTGAGCTAATTAATATGCAAATATTTTGGGTTTAACTTACTTTTGAATCGCTGCGAAAACGAGATTTTTAATTAAAATATATTAGACGCTTTAGAGTTATACAAATGTATAAAACTAGGTATATATGTGTAATGATTCTAAAATTTTTCTTTTAGATGTGGATTTTGTCAGTTGACGAATTTTTGATACCCAGTAATAGCATGCTAGCCGCACAGTTACTGCGGCTGGGTATATAAATATGTATACAAAATTCGAATCAATGAATATGCTATTGTTATGAGATTAGAGATATTTACAGTTTGCTTCAATTATTGTACTTTTCTCACTAAGTCGTTCAAAATGTAAGTCAATGACATTTTATTACCAATTACTTTGTTGGCATTGGCTACCGCAAAATACTCAAAGCAAAAAGTGGTTACGTTGAAGAACATTATCTTTCTCTATTTTTAGAGTATTTTGTTTATACGTGCATCGTTTTTCTTTAAAAAAATTTGTTATTGTAAGTAATATATTTACATGTAATTCGATTCATCGTAAGTGGGTGAGTTCACTGACTTTCGTGAGTATACTCGTGCCATATACTATTTGTGATAAGGCATTTTGTTACTAATGTATTCAGCAATCTTTTTTATTTGAATCGATATTTAACAATTTGGAAAAAATTGTTGTTACCATGCGCTTCATACACAAAATATTAGAAAAATGTAATGATACTCATATGATCCAATCGATATGCCAACATTATCTGGGACTTCTCCAATTGTGATTCGTTGATCGTTAATAACAATTTCTTTCACTTATTGCAAGTTTTCATCGGTTGTTGATGACGTGTTCGAGCATCCAGGGCGTTTGACATTTTCAACGTCTTCATGGAAACGCAGAAAAGATTCTTAGGGGAGGTCAATAATCCGCATTAGTTGAAAAGTTAAATATACATAAGGAAGAAAAGTTGTCTTCGGCCATGCCGAAGTCTTTGTACCTTTCATGAATATATAAAATTTAATGCAAATTGCGAAATTGGATTTCGATGACTTTCAGGGTATAAACTTGAATTTACGTCTGTAGAATACCAAATTTCACGTTCTTAGATGATAATTTTTTGAGGGATTTATGGCTCAAAATTTCAAATCTGAAAAATCGGTCGTATATATGCTGCAGTGGTCCGATCTGTCCCGTTCCGGTAAATGATACTTTAAACGTAAAGGTGTATCTGCCTTCTGTTTGGTTAAAATATCTCAAAAACTGAGGGACTAGCTTGCGTTCAAACGGACACACGGACACGGCTAACCCAACTCATCTCGTCATTATGATCATATCGGTATACATTTTGATGGGTCTATCTCTTCTCGTTCCGTTACTTGCTTACTTTGGACCAAAGTTAATTAATCATTTCATGTGCCTAAAAGGTGTACGAAAAATACAATCGAAACTAAATATTTTAAAACACATTATTTGTCAAAAATTCTTTATAAGTTTTCTTCATTTATGAGCAATAAGTTAATAAGTTTTTCCTAATATTGAGTTCTTGAATTCGGAATTCACGCCAGTCGGTTAGATCCATTCGAAAGCTACACGGCGTTTGCGAGGGCAACTTTGTCGAAATTTTTTTTTTAGTGATTAATCGACGGTAATTTTGGGTAGAATGTAAAAACTTTTTACAAAAAAAAAAAAAAAAAAAAAAATGGAAAAAAAAAACAGAAAAAAGGTATAAAAATTCAGTTATAACACATTTATAGCCTTTAAATTATAACAGAGCTTAAAAAATATTTTCCCTAGATATCTTGCAAAATTTGTATGATTTCAAGTGCCCATCTTACGAATATATTCATGAAAGTGTTGATGTTGCTCTTGTTTTTATGATTTTTACGAATTTACTCATGTTGATTATTTCTGGAAAAAAAAATGTATTTTCCCAGTCGTTATTAGGCAGATTAGTTTAGATCTCAGTAAGAAGGTTATTGATTATTCCGGTTTTAAAATGGAAAAATGAGATGAATCAAGGATGCATCATAAAGTTTGTAAATCCTGCGATGAGTCTTTACGGCCGTGGAAAAAGAAAGGATTAGACTCTCGTATTCCTATGATCTGGATGGAGCCTCAGAATTATTTCGAGGATTTTAATAGATGATAGATATTTTAATCGAAATCAGAAATGGAGATTTCTAGACTACGGTCTGCAAAATGTTCCGTATTATGCAGGGAAAATGATTCTTGAACTATTTACGTTTCAAAAGTAATTTGCATGCCAAATTCACAGAAATGGGAACAGTCTAAAAGTGGAAGTGAATGGATCAAGACTGTTAGCTTCGATATTGATCGAAAAAATTTATTGAACCAACAGTAGCTATACAGAACACCAAAAAGTGAGTTTATAACTTTTTTGTGTGAAAATGATGGACTGGCATACTGTAATGACATCGCGAAGTTGCTTCTAGACATGTGTTTAAAGGAATACAGACCTACTGAGGCTTCTTTTTATTGGCAATTTTAAAGGAAGATTTGTGTGTTGGTATTCGAAAATTTTGCTTAATCACTATAAAGCAAAAAATTATGATGAAATTTTTCAAAATATGCTGATAAATTTTCAAACTCTATGAGCAAATATGAGTATCAAGTTACACTTTCTCTGCAATCATTTGAGTAGATTTACAGAAAATTTAGGAAATCATAGTGAGAAGCTGAAAGAGCAGTTTCACCAGGTTATTAAACTGATTAAGTCGATGAAATTTTCATATGACCGCAGGTTACTGCTGGGCTTTCTGGTCTTTAAGAAGAGATGGTCCCCTGAAAGGTTATGAAGGAGAATAGTTCTAACTATCATTATAAATATATACATATGTTATATATAATAATAATGCTTACAAAATGATTGATAGTTTTATGAATTGTGAGCATAAATCTATCCAAAATCAATCTCTTATCTGGGGCAACAAAGCCACTGTAGACCAGTGTATTAGGTTTTCCTAAAATTATTAAATAAAATCAACTTATGAAACATTGGTTAATGTTTTTTGTATTTTTTTTATATTTCAGGCTGCTTTCTAGCAGGATATATTTGAAGTACGACTTCTTTAGGCGCGGAGGACATGAGAATATATTGGTGAATACGCTACAGAAGAAAAGTGTTATCAGGAGAGGCGAACAGAAGTCGAGAAGACATTCATAATGGGTGATCCATTTCGAGGTTCTCTACTTTTTTAAAGGAAAAAAAAACACAGAAAATTTAAATTTAATGGGGAAGGTGTTGGCAGCTGTTGATGAGCAGGATACATTATGAATTTTCAAAATGGAATGTAACTACTTCCTTAAATATCGGTGTACTTCAAGGAGTATAGAATAGAAGTTTACCACAACTGTTGGCGTCACCGAACTAACTTCGTCATATTTACAGTGGGCGTACCTTCATATGAAGGGTGATCCATTTCGGGGTTTCCTACTTTAAAAAAAAGACAGAAAACTTAAATTTAAGAAGGAATTTTTATCATTTGAAAGAATATTCTTTGGCATTTATCTTTTAACGATTATCTTTTTCAAATGTTGACCGCGGATGGTCCATCCGTTGAGTAAAATTTTCAATGACTCGTTCGAGCATTTCTACGGGTAACTGGCGAACGACACGAGTGATGTTTTGCTCCAAGGCCTGAATAGACTTTAGACTTTACATATCCGCACAGGAAAAAGTCTAACGGTGTAATGTCACACGATATTGGTGACCAATGGACCGACCTAAAACGTGAAATTATCTGCTCACCGAAGTGTTCCCTCAATAAATCCATTGATTGATGCGATGTGTGAGAAGTGGCGCCATCTTGTTGAAACCAAACGTCGCGAAGATCACGAGCTTCGATTTCAGGCATCAAATAGTCGGTTATCATAGCGCGATAACGGCCGCCATTTACGATTACATTCTCACTGGTATCATTTTTGAAGAAATATGGACCGATGATTCCCCCGGCCCACAAACCACACCAAACCGCTGTTTTTTCTGGATCAAATGGTAGCTCTGGAATCTCTTTAGGTTGCTCTTCGTCCCAAATGCTGCAGTTTTGCTTGTTTACATACCAATTGAGTCAGAAATGGGGCTCATCGCTGAATAAAATTTGGCTCGAAAACGTCGGATTTTCTTGGAACTTTTCAAGAGCCCATAGAGCGAAGCAATGTTGCTTGGGAAGGTTGAGCGGTTTCAGTTCTTGTACAAGCTGTATTTTGTATGCCAAACAATACTGAATAAAAATAGAATGACAGCTTGACACGACTCACGCGATCTGTCAAAAAAAAAGGCTATTGAAAGGAGCACCTCTATATGGATCACCTTTAGCAAGTTTCTTGGCCTTAAGAACTTTTTGTTAGTGGATTATCCATAACTTTTTCTTTTACAATAAAGTTTTTATTTTGATCACAATATAACAAATTATTTGTAAAACTGCAGTATTTTTTTATAGAAATTAAATTTAATATTACAATATTTAAATCTTGGTTTCAAAAAAAAAAAGTGTTTTCCATATCTTACATTGGTATAGTCGGTTAATAAGGCTGACCCATTTTTGTTACCTATTCTCGTCATTTTTTCTAGACTATAGGTTTCTTTCTTCTTAACATCTTGCGTGCTACTTTTGAAACAACGCAATATTTTCTATTGTAACCAAGAGAGAGCAATTGTTGAGATTTCTTTTGAAAAAGCTAATTAAGGAAGCATAGTAAATATGTGAATATATGTAATGGTACAAAAAATATTTGGGTTGGTAATAAAAATTACGATAGAATATTTTTTTATATATTTTGGCACCCCTTTATTTTTAAAACTTTTTATTATTATCTGTTTGCTGATGGGAAATAAGATAAAAATTTTAAGCGCTCAAAAACATTTGAGAATATTTTTAAAATCACTACTAATGAGCTGATACAAAATTGAAACGCTGTATAAATTAAATTTCTGCAATTTGTTTTTCTCTTGTTTTATTTCGCTTTAGAAACATTTCCGATTCCGTCTTCCGGTAAGGTGAATGAGTGGAGTTGCGAGCGGAACTTACAGAAATGAGTAAAAGTATGTTTTTACTCAACTGTACAAACCAAAGCGATTGAGTCAATAAGCATATTTGAGCGAAATACTGTAACCAAAACAAAACAAAGAGCAAAAATACAAATACAATAATTAAGCTACTATATTTTTGAATGGCTGTATAAACTTGTGTTTCTGTCAGCACAAATATCAATTTCCTCATTTGTTTATTTCCATTTAATTGTCTACAGCTACTTTGGTTGATTCGCACGCCTCCATATGAGTCTTCATATGTATTTAGTTATATATACAAGTACATATGTATGTAAATCACTCACTTCAGCCGACAAAAACTCAGTTGGCATATCACTCAACACATCACTTTGCTCATTTGCCCACTTGCGGCGTCGGTAGCAGCTCTTTCGGCCTACTCAGTGGCAAGTTGTATATTTGTCGATTTGGATGCTTCCGAAACGAAAAGTGTTAATGGGAATTTCAATCAGTACATTTTTGCACATCATTGTGCTTTACGCGTCATTATCAAAAATTCTTATTCAACTTCTTATTGCCTGCTCTGTTCTGTTGTGATTGCATTGATTCGTGTTTTGCGAAATATGTATTGAATTGTGTGCCTTGGCAATTGTTATTGTGTAATTAAGAAGAGAAGGAGAGCTGTCGTTCTTATCAGTCATTACTGAAAGAGTCTACTTTCAGCTATTAGCTATTTACTTAAGTATAATAAAAATAGGAATAAAAGCTATTATTGGTGTCAAAAGTGCATATGTACATATGTATATACATACATACCTCTATGTAAGCAATCGTTTTCATTATTGTCATTGTACAATTTGCGGTCATCTATTTCGAGCGTAATTTATTGAGTGTTGAACGATGGTGTTGATACCTGGTGATAGTGCTGAAAAGCGAAACGTTTTGAAATTTATCTTTTCAATCTTGCATACATACTTCGTACGTATGTCTCTGTAAATTTAACATGAAATTGCACACTCGCTGCATATATATACATATATGTATATGCTCATTGAAGTGCATAAAAGTGTAGTAAAAGATACATTTTCGTATGTATGTGCGGCTATTTCCTCGTTGGCATGGTATTATATTAATAGATGGCTATTAACTTTTTGAATTGCTCACAATTTTCTGTTCAAGTGCCATAACTCTATTAAGCGTTAACTGTTAAAACTTTCGCCTCACAAAGCCGCTGTGTATTTTAGTTGTTCATTAAATAGTTTTTTTTTTGAAGACGTTCAGCATTGAAAGTGAAATAAGAGCATAAATAAACTACTTAAATATTTACATGCCTACATACATATATGTATATAAATCTGGGCATGAGATGCGCGTGTCGTGCCTCAACGCTTAAGTTAAAAACAAACAAAAAATCCACAAAAAGTAACCATACAAATACATGCTATGCTATGTATCTGTGTATGTACATACAATATATCTATTTGCTTGAATAACTAGTGTGTGAAGAGTATTTGCCAGTACCTACATACCTAAGTATTGAGTAATCAAAATCAATTATTCGCGTCGCGTAATTCGATTGCGTGTAAAAAATGTAACACGCTTGTGCATAAATATAACATATATACTCACTATAATACTTACTGCGTGTATATGTGTGTATATGTTCTTATGTACGTGTAAGTACAAATAGATGACGCTTTTGTTTGCCCAACTCAAAGGAGATTGTCCAAAGATAGCTTTATAAAGCTATAATAATGAAAAAAGTGCTGAATTAATTTTTACCAATTGTTGGTTAACTTTATTTCATAATAAGGTAAGCACTGGGAACTGTTTATTATTTAATTGTGTATTTAAAATGCTGAATATATATAAATTAGGTTATTTCAAAAACAAAAAGTTCTCGTAACCATGAACAATAACGCTAAAGCATTTGGGACCATTTTTGCGTAGCTTCAGCCTTTCTGAAGGCCAGAGTTTGAATCCTGATCTCACCAACATATAAAGTTATATAAAATTAGTTTTTCTAATTGCGATCGCCCCTCGGTAAGGAATGTCAACCGCTCTGAGTGTATTTCTGGCTTGAAATAAAAACCTCCTCATAAAAATCCATCAGCCGTTAGGAGACGCCTTAGAATAAACTGTTGTCAATCGAAAAATAATCCAGACCGGCCAGATCAGACCACTGATTTTTAGTTTGAAAATTGGCACAGGTCACGTCGTGTCAAGCTGTCATGTTATTTTTGTTCAGTATTGTGTGGCATTATATTATGGAAAGACTTACGCCTTTTATTACGGACATTCCTGTTTTGCAAAGATTGTGTTTCGCACGCTTCGGTCAACTTATGGTCAACATAATCGGCCTACTGAGCGTACTATTCGCAACATGATCACCTATCTTGAGGCTCAGCATGCATTATTGGATAATATTCGACCGAATAGACCACATCCGTTGGCAGCAACTCGGACAGAGTTCTGGCTCAATCTGTATGTAAACAAGCAAAATTGCCGCATTTGGGACGAAGAGCAAGCTGAAGAGATTCAAGAGCTACCACTTCATCTAGAAAAAACAACGGTTTGGTGTGGTGTGTGGGCCGGTGGAATCATCGGTCCATATTTCTTCAAAAATGATCGTCAATGGCGATCGTTATCCGCCATGATGCTTCAAATTGAAGCTCGTGATCTCCGCGACATTTGGTTTCAATCTAGACGGCGTTACTTCACACACATCGCATAAATCAATGGATTTATTGAGGAACACTACTGCAAATAGATAATTTAACGTTTTGGGCCGGTCGATTGGCCACCAAGATCATGTGATAGCATAACGTTAGGCTTTTTGTGGGGATATGTAAAGTCTAAAGTCTATGCGGACAATCCCGCTTCGATTCAGGCTTTGGAGCAAAACATCACGCGTGTCATTCGCCAGTTACCAGTCGAAATGCTCGAATGAGTCATCGAAAACTGGACTCAACGGATGGACCATCTGAGACGTTCCCGCGGCCAACATTTGAAAGAGATAATCTTTAAAAAAATTATTACCAAATGTTCGTTCCAGTGATAATAAACGGTCCCCATTAAATTTGAAGTTTCTGTGTTTTTTCTTTATAAAAAGAGGAAGCTTTGAAATGGATCACCCTTTTATTGAAAGCATTGGATTTTATTTGTTAGAATTTTGTCTTGCATGGATATTGTGTTATCATTATTTTGTTTGGTCGGGATTCCGTTATGTCTGTTTTATGTAATGTCAAGATTGTGTTTTTTCTGGATTTTTTAAAACTGTATTGATTGTGCACTGTCCGCATTTTGGGAGTCGTGATTATGTAGTGCTCTCATATTCCTGAATGTGATAGGAAGAGGATCTGGTACCTTTAAATGGATATTTGTCGCAACTAGTCCGATCGGAGAAGCGTTAAATTTGATATAATACATACATAACTAAACTAAAATATATACCTAAAGAAATATTGTTAGTGAAAATATATGCAGTCCAAATATAACAGGTTTCTTCAGATATGATGTTTAGCGTCAAAAATCTTTATTAGTATTCTATAGACTTGAGAATCATCGATATCGAATTTATAATAAATTTGATACGTTCATGAAAGGTATAAATACTTCGGAATGGATGAAGACATCTCTTCTTTTTTTAAAATTAATTTAGGCGTAGTGTTAAATAAATGTTCTTCTCATTACCTACTGAAATATACACAGCAAGGAAATACTAGCATCGATTTAAAATACAATGAGCGGTGACTGTAGTGCTAAATATTGTAATTTTGATTCATATGTGAATGACGCTAATTCAGCTGAATGTGTTCTCAGCAAAAAATGCCAGAATTATTGAGATTTGTGCTCGCCACAATTCTTCTCATTTAAGAGTGCTAATTTCACTCACTGTTTCCATTTAAATCTAGTTCAAATCAGCTAATTCCATCTAATTTTTGTACGAGAGCTTTGACAGATGCGGAAGTAATTTACGGTATTATAGAACAGAAGAAACTAGTTTAATATTTGCTACTCGTTATTTGAGATAGTATATGTTATAGTAATATTTTTTGTTTATTTTTTGTTACTAATTCTTTGTTGTTGATTATACTGTTGATAAGCTTTTATTTATTACACGTGTTCATTAAATATTTATGAATGTATTATAATGCCCTTAGCCACGTATATTTGCTTAGAATTATCACTTGAAGCCAAAAATAGACACAAAGTATTTACACATTGCTAATTTGCGGATATGTATGGACATACATACATATGTATTGACATTAAGCTTGCGTGAGACACGTTGGCACTACATAATTATACTATTTGTTATGTTGAAAAATAGCTCAACAGATATTCTAAGGTGATGTTTGTAATCTAATATATTTTCTGATCTCTGGATCAGCAAACGATTACTTGTAGATTTCGATGGAAATAACAAAGAATTTACCGTTTGCTAACAAATGCCAGGTATTTCACTAAGCTTCAACGAACGAAACATTTACCATTGAAAGGGGTTCTTATACGGTGCAAATATCTTTTAATAGGAATTGACATCAACAAAGGAGAAATTTGAACTAGAAATTGTCACTAAGTCTGACGAAGGTAAATTACAAGGTTAAAAGGAAATGCGAAAAAACAAAGTGTAGTTATTTATAAAAATATTCATGCTGTGTAAATAATGCCTGAATACAAAAAATATATAAAAAAATCGAACACGACTTTATTGGGAGTTATCCAGTTGAAAGATCAATTTTGAACTTCTTACGCAGCGTAATTATGCACATGAAGTCAAAATATGATGGTTTTTATGTAAATACATTATAAAAATGAGAATTTGTTTAATGTTATTAGCAGGCTGGAGAAGCCTACCTAGCCATATACTCAGTACGCAATGAACAACAGTCGCCAGGTCACTTCTTTGGGACCTATATAAGTATGCTTCGATCTTAAAACCTTCTGTACATCTCCGTTAAGTAATTTTCGAGCATCACCCCTGTTGTGGTCAGCTTTTCAGGCTCTTCGTACTGACATATTTTGGCAATTCCTCTTCTGTCTGTAAATGCGTTTCGCTTCACTCTTTAACTCTCTATTTCTTTTTCACGCTTGCGTTCGACTTGTATTGTCCGCTTGATAAACAATAAGACGGGAGAGGCCGATGTATTATCGGTTGAGCTATTTAAATATGGCGGCGAAGAACAAGATGCATGCATCAGCTTATTTCCAAAATAAAGTCGAGCGGCACTATTCCCGTCCAAAAAAGAGAGACCCCAGAGACAAATTACCGTAGAATACGCCTCGCTTATATCGCATGTAAGGCTCATATATGGTATTGTGTTAAACATCGTCAACGAACATATTGGACCTTATCATTGCTTTACTCCCAACCAGAGTTGTCTGGTGAATGATAAATTCTGGAAAAGACCTATGAGAAAAACCAAAATAGGTTTTCGAAAGGATCTCTATTGTGTGAAAATAATCAGAGCAACAGGGCTAAATAGGCTATAAAAAACATACAAGTTCTGGTGTATATTGATATCATTGAGCTCAACTACCGTGTCATTAGCGCTGTTTTCTTCAGACTGTGAAGGTTGACAAAACGAAATATTTCCTCATCACCAAACAAACAGTCAGTGCATTTGCGTTTTGGTTCTCACGCCATTGTTGTTGGTCATAACTTTGAAACCGCAGACAATTTCGTCTATCTAGAAACCACCAGCCTCGCACTCCAACACAAAATTACTCTTACTGATATGCGATCCTTTGGCCTGATTAAACAATTGAACAGAGATTAAACTCTATAAGTCGGTTATTAATATTACCATCCTGCTTTATCGGCCGGAAGCGTAGACGACGACGACCACCGATGAATGAGCTTTAGGAGTTTTCGAAAGAAAAATTTTATGAATGACTTTTGGACCTCTGCGAATTACAACTGAGCGACAACAAGAAGTTAAACATAACTTTTAAGCTAGCTGTTTAATGATCAGTTCGCTATACTTTTTTGACAGAATATATAGAAGAAAAATGTTTTCATAAATTTTTCAGATCTTGGCCTGGCCTGGGCTAGATAATATGATCCTCCACGAAGTAGTCTAAAAAATTCTAAACAAAAAATATTTGAGCGTTTTTTGTTGGGGTGATACTTATTTCTGCATTCCTTTTGAGAAATTTTAAAACGTCGACATTTTTTCTTCAGCGGTCTCATATTCTAATGAATTAAATTTTCTTAGCTTATACGGGAGAGCGTTTTTATGTTAGTAACAACTACAGCGATTTCAGCCGAGTTGTGGTAGTTTGGATCAGTTTTTTCTAAGCCGCCTACGAACGCCCGAAGGATTTTCATAAGTAGGATTTATTTCATGTTAGAAATACAGATATACACTCGGAGGGCTTGACAATCCATGCCGAGGGGAGACCGCAATTAAAAAAAATCATTTTCCATAATTTTGGATGTTCATTGAACCACGGCACGAACCCTGGGCTTCGGATTGGTAGTACGCATTGCTTACCACTCGGTTATTTCGACCGCCATTAGTATAAATAAGAGGTTTCATTGTTATTGGACAATCTTTCACCACAAAACATAATCGGGATTGAAAAATGAAATAAAAAATAAAATTAGCGCGTGGAAAGTTCGCGTGCATTTTTGGACCACTGTATTGAAGAGAAGGATAGTTTATTAAGTCGAATGGTTACTGAAGACGAAACTTAGAGTCATCATTATAAAGTTGAGTCGAAACAAAATAATATGCAGTGGCCTAAAAAGTGCACAAAGCACCTCCCAAGAAATTTAAGGTATCCCAGTCAGCTGGGAAAATCATGGCAATAGTCTTTTGGTACTTGGAAAGAATGTTATTGATCGATTATAAAGATAAAGATGTTTCTATAATTAGGAAATACTTCGCTTCATTATTAGACCACATGAAAATAGCAATTAGAGAGAAAGGCATGGATATTTGTCGAAAGGTGTCCACAAGAGCCGATATTTTGAATAAAATAAAAATGCATTCAGTTACCTATAAAGGTACCGAATCATTTGAATTATAACTCCTTCTGTACTTGTTTTATGGTAAGAAATCTGTATAATAAAAAAAATCTTTCAATTCCTTATCGTTATGCCATTATATGAACAAACTTATGTATTTATTTTTTAAGAGTATATTCAAGAAATGTGGGTATGTATGCATCGTTTCGTGTTCTGCAATAATTTGTTCGTCCTTGGTATTTTCTTAAAGCTCACTCCATAAAAATTCCTAGGAACGACTCTGAATTCTGACTTCCTTCCATACATTTTATTTATTTTTTATTTGAATTTTGTTTGTTTGTAGTACAATAACAAATTAACGCAAAAAGAATTATCGCTGATTCTGCCAACTCAGTAAATATTTACGAAGCTAATTTCAGCCAAAAAATGGCCCATTGAAGGAGAGAAGGTGAGTAAATTACTTACAATACAATGGCTTTGGTTCAAAGAAATTAGTGTGAATAAATAATATTAATGAAGGTATAATTAGGTTGTACATATGTATAAACATAGAAATAAAAAAAATTATGATAATTTATTTTTTCGTACAAATTGTTTAAATCTTTTTTATTATTATGAGAATTTTATTTTTATTTTTATGTATGTATTCTCGTATGTATGTGGATATGTACGTATCTGCTTATGATGTGCTTATTAATTTATTTTCGGCAAATTTTTTTCTGTCATTAACTTGTTGCATTAAGGGCCCTCAATAAGTATGAGTATCATACTCATATACAATACAATACATACTCAAGAGTGTAAATAATTATCACTTATTTATGTAAATATTTAACTGAAGCAACACGAGTGGGCAGGCCTTTTTATTTACTCGCGTGGACATCATGCATGTCTACACATCATATATGTATGTAGGTATGTACAAGTGATTGTATGTTGTATGTTTTGATTTCCACTCAAGTTGCCTTTGTTATATGGTGCGAGATTTGTTTGTTTATTTACATTTTTTTGCTTTTATTTGCACAGTTCTTATAACTTTTCTGTTTTGATACTTTGCTGTATGCTTAAGTATATATGTACATACATACATACATATGAGTATGTTTATATATTTTGATTGCTTTAACCCATGTGTGAATTACTTCGTTGATTTTATTTTCAATTAAGATAAAAATGGTTTTATTTATATTTCGACTACTTGAAGGCATTGAAAAGTGTATACTTATTAATGTCAGTTGCTGTACACAAACAATGTTTTATTTTTTTGTAGATAATATCACGAAATTCAGCAATGTAAATAGTTGTTTTGTATAACTGGCAGAAAATTCAAAACCAAATATTAGGGCCATTCCTTCAGAGTGTTTATTATTTTATCAGTATCGAAAAGTAAGATGAATTTTAATTGTTCTGAATTTTCTTTTCATTATTCAACTATTTCGGTAACATACAGAAGGTTTAAAGAACGGATCATGCTCTTATAGGAACCAAGAAGTTATTCTCGTAAACATTTCTCCAGAATAATGGACTGCAGTGAAAGCGCCGTAGCCTGGAAATGGCAGATCTGAATCCACAATGATGATGATGAAAAAGATGTTCTAATACCCGACTATGACGAAGTTCGATTTGCTTACCGAATCAGATATTTAAATATGGCAGCAAAGAGCTGCAATGTGCTCTACTCCCTCCATAAAAAGTTGAGCTCCACGATTTAAATTATAATTTTTCGTAGAAAGATTGATTGTGTATATATCTCATAGATAAGATTGTGTATATTAATGAATTTGAAAGAGTAAAGACCACCGTCAATGAACTGATTTATCAGTGCGGCTTTAGGGCTGATGAATCAACAATTGGTCAGATATACACCATCCTTTCCTAGATTTTAAAGCTGCCTTCGAAACCACGAAAAAGAGTTGCCTCTACGCTACACGCTAATATGTCTGAATTTGATATCCCTCCGACTGCATAACTTACCCTAGACAATACTAGAAGCGCAGCCAGAATTGGGAAGGACTTCTCCAAAACGTCCGATCACAAACGATATTTCGGACAGGGTGGCTTTTCAACCTGATGGGGGAGAAAATAATAAGAGCTATAGAGCTTGTCTACTTAGCTGCAATATTTTACAAGAGCGTACAATTGTTGGCGTATGCCGATGAAATTGATATCAATTGCCTTACATCTCTGTTGACAGTCATAACTTTGGAGATATAAAGCATTTTCTAATGTTCGAATCGGTACTGATATGCACTTTTTGTTATGCTTTTGAGCAACAGATCAATTAAAAAGTCCCCAGCCTACCATAGTAAAACACATTTTTTTGGCAAACTCATATTAAACAAAGCTTCTTTCAAGGAAGATGCACTGATTATAGCGATCCTCCAACTTTCCGATACCATGTTTGTATTCAACCATTTCGTAGTACGATTTGTCCTTTGCTTCAAAATAGGCCTCAATTTTCGGCGATAACCTCTTCATTTGACGAAAATTTCTTTCCAGTGAGCTTTTTTCTGAGATCTTAGAACAAGCAGTGGGCGCTGCGGGCCAGATATGGAAAATACTGTGGATGCGGAAGCAATTCGAAGCCAAATTCTTAGATTTTTGCCATTGATTTCACTGACTTGTTCACCGTCTTATTTCAATACGTCTAAACTTAGCACCTTAATCCTTGATGGTTGATTTTCCTGGGACAGTGTCCGGAAACTCGTCATCATTCCAAGTTTTTGCTTCAACTGTATTTTTTCCCTTCAAAAAGTTATATTTCAACAACACGCGAAATTCATTTTATCCATTTTTTCACAATAACAAAAGTTTCTTCAGTCAAAATGCTATAATTCACAAACTAATGACCCGGCGGCTGTTAAATTTATACACTCGTCTTTTGAAGGTTAGGGCTAACTAAAATCATAAATTAATTAATTCTAGTACCGCCATCTATGTATCAGGCCGTCGACTTTACAATTGACCTGTTACTTTAGCGTATCGTTTCGTTTTTATCTCTCAATCGTGATAAAATGCCGTCCATTCATGGGCTAAACTCGGATATAGGGGTCAAATTTGTTGAATAGGTTTTATCAGACACGACTAAGTTCTTGTTTTTGGCGAAAGAAAGCGAACAAACTGGTTCATTTTTGTGATATAGAAGCCATGAATGATTTTTCCATGATTCCGGAATTTTTTTTTGTATTGCTCCACAACGGTGCATAATCAATAATACTTTTTATTACTGTTAGAACTTCTAATGCAACAAAACTTTCACTTATGATTCAACTTGGCGTCCTTCTTTTTCAGTCTGGCTCCCCTGGACTCATCGCGTAGGTAGATTTTGCTTCGATTTTGATATAATAATCAGATCAACATAAGCTGTCATTTGCTTCAAGCCAATTGTTATGCCTACAACCTCAACATTTTGTGGTAGTTACTCGATGTCTATTCAATTTTCTTCGCTTTCTCAACATTTTCGGTTATTGATATGGTAAAGCGCCCAGAATCAGCGTTTCCATTCCGAACTTCTCGACCTATTGCAAAAAGTTTGATTGTGCCATTTATAAATAAATCTCAGCCTATCAAAGACCATCCAGAAAAGTGGCTCACAGAATTCAAAGTCTACTCTACGCAGCTCATTTGCTTAAATTTACAACAAATCAATTTCTGATCTCATCGTATTGCAGCTTCACATTCACATCCACAACCGCCATTTTAAGATCTTAAATTTTTACGACGTTCCCACGTGCAAAAATATTCCAAATGGAATAATTCATCACAATTGAATTATTTTGTACACAAACTTCTCATTGAATTAAGAACTATTTTTATTATTATAATAAAAAAACTGGAATTTAAGCCTACTTTAGAATTTTCTCGATTTTTCCTCATTTCTTCATAATGTAATGACCAATAGTGTGGATGGTCAGGGGTAAATCAAATGCTGTTGTTCGCTTTATGCGGTTTGTAGTAATTTCAATTTATTTGCCGTGCTACTCAATTTAGTCAATTAATTTTTTTTTAATGTTCGTTTTCCATGCAAAACAAATTGAGGCATACGAGCTATATACAACATGGAGTACTTGCCTCTAAAAATATTTATTTTCACCCACACGTTGCGGTTTCATTAGCTGCCAGACGTCTACGACTACGTTAATGCCGCCAATGATGATGACTGCGATAGGAAGTGTAGTAAAAACTTAGCGCAAAATTTAAGCTTTGCACGCAATAGCGCACACTTCAATAGTTCGTATTTATTTCTATATAAGCTTGCATACATACACATAAATATATGTCAGCGCATATCCATATATTGTGTTGCGTGGAATGTTGAAAGTTATTTAATATATGGGTAAGCGTATGGTCATGCTGGCTCCATGCGTAAGCAATTTAGAGGTACTTACACATGTATACTTGTATATAATATTCACTTGAATGGTTGTTGATATGAACCTACCCTACAGGCGTTGCGGTTATTCAATTAAACGAAACTTATCCTTAAAGGCGCTTACTTAAGCGTAAGCGATAAAATCATCAACTACAGTAAAAGAAAAATCCTTTATATTCCTTTTTTCTGCTAACGGTCGCAACAGCATAAAATTATAGATATATGTATATGAAATCTATATCTAATTTGTTCACCAGTTAGCATTCATTGAACAATCTCCAGGCAATTGGTCTAGCGGCTACTGAAACTGAATGGGTAGCACAACGTGTGGTTAGTGAGCTCGAATCCAGACTAAACCAACATCCATAATTAAAGAATAAGCCATGACGCACATGGATGTAAGGCTATAACTATCAGTCACTGGTTTCAAAATGGCATATTTATGATCAAGTGCTTAGCACATCACAATAACTAATGCACATGTTTTTAAACTATGTCCAAGGAAATTTATCACATATAATATAAAGGGTGTTTTTTTAGACATGTGGGTTTCAAGAAGAAATAAAAAACATGTAATTCAATGTTATGGCCAAGAATATAAATTTATTATAAGGATAAGGGTATGCATTATTGTCTTAAAAATGATTTCAGTCAAAAGACCAACCGATGGGCCCTACTTTAGACCACTTATTGCAGCAATAGAGGCCGCTTATCATTAATAATGCGCCGAATTTATGTCAGTGTGTTCATTGTAAAATGTCAAATCAAACTGAATATAAATCAAGTAGCAGCTGACAAAAGATCAACTCCGTAAAAAATATTGTCTCAATGAAAATCATACGTCTAAAAAAAACACCCTTTACAATCAATTTTTTGAAAGGCACGAAGCATGTTCAAAAAATTACGGAAATTTTTATTTTTTGAACAAATTATTTGTTTATTCTCTTTTTTTTTTTTGATATAGGTAAAAGACACATGGATCCACGTCTGGTGAATATGTTTTTCAACAAAAATTCACGAACACACTTTTCTGCCACTCGTTTCATACACGAAACAGTGGCAAAAATGTATCCAATCGATGTTTGCCATCTTCGACGTCTTCACAGCCTTCTTGAAACCGCTTATATTACTCGTAAAATCTTGTTTTAATCATAGCAGATCCATCATACGACTTTGTTACAATTTATACCATTTTTTACACAAAATTTTATACAAATCCTTTGATCCAATTCTTCTAACAAACGACATTCTTGGTCTCTTAAAAACCCAGTAATTGTCACAGAAAATTTAAATATTCTCGTAATATTTTGAACATGCCTTGTATATTGAATCATAAAATCCTAGAAAATTATTCGTACCAAAGACCAAATACCAAAGACGGGTATTTTGAGTTTGAAGGAACTATCGCATTCGTAACGGCTGTAAGCTTCATAACATGAGTGAATAAGAGCAGAGCAGTTCAGCTAACTCCTACAAATAGCGTAAAAGCTAAAACCGAAGCCGGAAAGCTTCATTATATATTTAAGGTCAATATCTGCTAGAGGTTGTTATCAGCTGATCGCCTCATTTTATGGGCGTACATCTGATCTGTTGTTTAAAGAATTACAAAATTGTCTAAGGTCTCAAAAATATTCTGTAATTTTTAGATTTCAGATTTTCTAGTTAATTAAACAAACTCAGGAATTGTGCTGTACCCTCACCGATTTCTGCAGGAGTTGACCAACAAGACCTCACATGAGTCCCTAGTTAAAGCGATATAAAGGGAAACTGTTCAGGCAATGATTTATTGGTATTCCTTTTTCCACGTTCAAAATGTTACTCAAGAAATTAACTTGCCACAAATCTGAGCAAACCTGGTCGAAATCAATTGATGTTTATCGAAGAATGGAGGCTATTGGCGTTTTTGAAATAAAAACAATCTCATTTTGGACTAAGTAAAATCGAGTTGTTTTCATTTGTAATCACCACAACTCACCTAACCCTGATTAAAGTAATTCTGTAGGGTAGTGTATGTTGTGGCTGCTTGTTTAGGTATTTTAGAACGACCGAACTTTAAACTCATGCATTGAACCAAAGTGGCTGCTGTAGATCGCTTCAGTTTTTTTCTGCCTGAACCTCGGCGAAAAAACTGAACTTTGATCGAAGCTCGGTTAATTTTTACAATTTAAATGTGAGTTAATGATAGATAATAGCCAAAACAAAATTTTATTAATTTTTTCAAACACTCCAAATGCTCGGTTCGGTTTTGCTTGACAAAGAAAACATTTTTTTGGTCATTTTCTGTATATTCTGTATACATACCCTATATACTAATTTTTAATTAAAAAAATTATATCCCGCGAGGGCAATATCTAAGTTAATCGCTTTCAACCAAGTAGCAAAGATAAAAACAATATTTCATCCGGTCATCCAAATGCGTTTCTACTTCCATGAATGCCATCCCTTAATACACTTTCAGCTCAGCAAATCCCATTAAAACTTTTTCAATCAATCAATAATGATGCAGCAGTGCTTTCATGGCATAATTCTTGCTGCAAAGCTGATTAAAATTTCTAAATATTTTCTAACTGCAATTAAAAACTAAACCCACAAGTGCAACAACGAGCTGTCGAAGCAAAGCGAAAGTAAAACCAGAAGCAAAGTTAAATAAATTACAAAAAAAAAAAAAAAAAAATGGAGGAATAAAAACAAAAGCTTGTGTGGATTATGGGCACTTATAAGTTATGAAATAAGTATGAAATGTGTAGAGCTTTTTCAAATTGCCTGATGGTATAAGCAACTGCAGTGCTACCTCCTGCTTCCTAAACACTTTTTCGAATGGTACTTGACTCCTGTACCCTTTACGTTGCTCGCATTTAACCAGTTAACGGTATATACATCAAAGGATCTCAGTTAAGTAGTGGGCGCTGCGTTTTTTGAAATTTATCTGTGCAAGAAGTGAGCAAACGTCATAGCCAAATGGCTATATATGTTATGTGTATATGCACATGGTTGCATATGTGTAAAATATACATACATATATATATGCGAGTATGAAACTTTTAGAAGAGGAAAAGTTTAATTCAAGCGCACTTGCTTTAGTAGGTTTGCTGACGTTCATGCATATAAATATAACTGCTGTAAATGAATTTATATATGTATGTGTGTGTGAGCATTTTCTTATTCATACAAGTAGTTTAACTTATGTGCCAAATATCGGTCGCCGGCTCCGACGTTGCTGCTGTTTTGCTGAGTTGTCGTCGCCACAAATCCACACCGGAAACTATGGTAGACAACTTACAGAAGTCACTCAACTAGCCATGTATATATGTACATATGCACACACATTCAGTCTTCGATGTTGTAAATTTACAGACAAACACTTTTAGTAAACTTTGGTGTCAGTCTGTAGGCGAACACTTGCATAACAGTTAAGAGCAACCCCAAAAGGACCAAGAAATGATTCCGAATGATTATATCCCCATGGCAAAAGTTAAGCAAGCATGAATCATGCTGTTAGCCTCAGAGCTGTGTGAAGATCCTTAACACCTTCTTCGATGTACGAGCCTCTTAGTGTGTTTGATGAGATGTACTCCTCCACGTATGTATGTATATGACTCCGCAGCTGTAAAAAAATAATTAGTGCTATACCCAATATTATTGTACCATTCGTCTCCATTAAATAGTGCATTTTTAACATAAATACCAAGCCAGTTGGCAGGTGTTGTTGAGTAGGATACAATATGAATTTTCAAAGCGGATTATATCTACTTCTTCAAATATCGGTGTACTTCAAGGTTTATAGAATAGCTGTTTACGACAACTGTTGACATAACCGAACTAACTTCGTCATACTTACAGTGGGCGTAACTTCATATTTATATTAATATAAAAGTAACTTTGTGTAAAAAATTTATACAATGCTTATTTCATGCAGATTAAACTTAACAGTTTATATTTCTATGAAAAAAAAACAGTTTAAAAAAATGTTGGCACATATATATTCCGCAATGCTTTACTAATAAAGCAAAAAAAAAAATAAAAAATTCGTAGAACTACAGTCTTATACCTATAAGGGCATGAAACGCAGTTGGGCCCAGGAATTTTGATCACAGCTTATTTCATGCTCGCATTTGTCTATGTTGTAACGAGAGACAGATGGGTTTGTAACGATAGTAGGCTTTTCTAATTCTTACAACTAATATGCAGTTTGAAGCCAGTTTTAGTGTGTTTTTGAGTGTCACGTAATCAGCGTACTAATTTCATTTAAATTGGCAGTTGTACAACGATCGAATAGCGATTGGTCATAAACCATTTCAAAAATGAAAAATCGCAGCGAAAATTTGCTGAGATAGTTAATTTAACCAGTACGACAGTGCAAAATATACTTATAGTTGAGCAATTCTTACATGGGAATCGTACACAAAATAAAGGCCGAAATACACCAAATACAATTTTTAGTGAACGTGGCGAATATTTAATTGTACGAAAAATTAAAGGAAACCCCAGACTACCAGTTACAAAATTAAACACAGAGGTTCAGGCGGAACTAGGTAAATCATTTTGTGCTGAAACTGTTCGTTCGGATTTTGACTTCCTGATACACAGTAATTTTTGCTGACGAATCGAAGTTCAACCTTTTCGGATCAAGGATTTTGACTTCCTGGTACACAGTAATTTTTGCTGACGAATCGAAGTTCAACCTTTTCGGCTCAGAATTGTACACAGCTTGTTTATGCTCTTCCACGTACGCTGTCACTACAATAGTTGGTTAGTTGGAATGGAAGATTGAGGTAGTTCAAGTAGTAAGTTCATTGTACCCCCCGGTTTAGATCTGTATGCGACTTAAAGTCTATTGTCCCTCCGTACTTATTACAATTTTCTGTGTACCCCCAGTGTACTTAGGATACCAATAAGATGTAAGAGATTCACGGATATCATGCAATTGATCTCCGACTGCAACGCTCTTATGTATTTTAGTCTTCCTCTTGCTACCACTACACCTGTTTTATCAGATGTACTGATGTTTCGGGCTCCATGCTACAATAGCGGAAAATATAGTCGGACCTAGTATCTAATTTTACATAAGTCATAAAGTCGGCAGTTGTTCGAATTCGAAATTTAACCGTCTATGAGTCTTTTGGCTTCTTTTAGACCCACTAACTTATAAAAATACCTATTTCTTATGTACTTTCCTTTTTTCTCATACCACCTCTTTATTAATTGTGTGATACCCGATGGAAAAGAAGGGTATAAATTAAACCCTGTAATACCCGTTCATAGGTCTTCATTGGTTTTGTAGCCATCTGCGCACCAGATATGTATGTGTATTTTACTTAAATTCTTCATTTGTGTTTGATAGAGCGTGAATCACCTCTTCCGCTTTTCAGTTACCTCCAAAATATTTTCTCTGTGTTCTTCCGTAATATCGTGTTAATAGCCACCTTGCATATTTTAATACATTCGGACTTGGAATGAACATATTTTAATTTAATAATGCCAATTTAGTACCCTCAGTAATGCCAACAATCTCTGCTTGGAAAACAGTGCTGCAATCATAGAGTTTGAAGCTGCCTTCGCTATTGAGGTGGTCAAATAAGAACCCTTCTCCCATGCCTGTATCACATTTAAATCCATAATAAATATCGTCACTTTTATCATGTCTCGTCTTCAGCCCATTCTTCTCTGCTCGAAGCTTTTCTTTACTCTCTCAATAGTGGCACATCAGGAAACATAGCTGGAAAGAGCATATTACTCGGAGATATGAGAAAGCAGCCACTGTTTCCTATGCCTGAAAAAGAGCTGTAGAAACTGGAGTTTAAACCCCTAAATCTGTCGCTAGAATTTCTTATCCGTGGTTAAGATCTATACTCCTATATGAACTAGAATGGTGAAGAAAATAAAAATAGACCTTTTTGGTTAAATTCAAAGTGCTTTACACGTAAACATTCACAACCTGCGTATGGAATAGTTGTTCGAGTTGCCAACCAACAGGACACTCAAAACTTCTTTAGAATTATACTTTGTTACCAAGCTACTCGATCCAACTTTATGACACTGAGCACTAGCAGAGAAGAATGTGATACTCCGGCCATGAGTATTGTATTTTACACAAATGGGTCAAAACTTAATGGTAGATTGGGTGGAATAAAGCATATTTAGGATTAATTTATTTGGAAAGCCATTATAATTAAGCAGAAATTAAAGTAAACGACTTAATTAAGTTCATAAGGATGGATGGAAAAGGGGCTGTAGGCTCAGAGTGAATTTCAGTCATATCACGCTGTCGATACTCAAATCAATAGCCACTTCTACCTACCTACCAACTTAAAGTGGCATGATTAACAGAAATTGAAATTTATAACAATATAATAATTATTAAAATATACGAATATTTATTATTTTTCATTGCCTGCAGACATATATCCGAAAATATCTAAAAGGTTAGTATAAAAGTTAGAGAGAATTTTTAATGCATTTTTATTGCACAGAATATTTGCAGTTTCGGTTTCGACTTTTTCTTAGCTCAATTATTATCAAATATTATCTTTCATCAAATATGTCAATTAAAATTACGTACTGATAATAAATTCGGACTGAAATGGTGCATTCAACATTTTTTTTTATACGACTGCTTTTGACCGTACTTCGGCCAAACTTTTTCAGTTCAATGCCAAATTTTGAATCTAAAAAAATAATTTTTTATTTATTAATTAATAAACTCATTTTATTTTTTTGAAGAGTGATAAACTAGTATTAAATTAAATTAGCATATGCTTTAGAGATAAATTAAACTTTGTTTATGTAAATTTTTTATGATATATTTATTCATTTTTTCGAAAAGAAAACTTGTTTTTAGAGTCTCAAAGGTTTCTATAGCGAAAAGTGAAAAAATGATGCATCACTTGTAGTGAGTCTCGATTTTTTCTTTTTGTATAAATAATTACTCACATTAAATTGCAATATTTTAATCACATATTTATTTTTTACATTTGATGTATAAATATACATGTATATGTAAATATTATTGGCGCCATCACTATGCCAAACTAAACAAGCATCCCAAGGGAAGGTCAAACATCAATGCCAGTGAAAATTAGAACACCTGCTAGGCATGAGCTGCATGAATTATATGCAGACATGTTTATGTATAACGAATTTTATGGGCATGAACTATTTTTAGTACAAAAGAGCATAAGAAATGTATATTTATAGCATTATGTCTGCTTAGACACATATGTATATGTATGGGTAGCGTGAAATTGATACGATTCCTTGATGATTTGTCCCACTTACTCACTTCTCTGCGTCATCTACTACTACTGTATATAAGTGTGTGCATATATGTGACTATTAAACCAATCTCGGTTAGCAGTAATGGGATATGCTATAATAAATATATAGCAGAAAATTGAATGGTATTAAATGTGATATGAGACGACATCTGTAAGCACAAAAATAAATTGGCTCTCAGCGTTTATTTTTATAGCATCATTAAAAACACGATGCTTCTATATTTATTTCTAGCTAAGCAATAGACTTGATTTTTATTCTCAACGATATATATATATATATATATATATATATATATATATATATATATATATAAAAGAGTGTTTTATTTCATAAATCTTCCATGCGATACTTAAGCTTTGAAAACTTAGGTCACGACACGCCACTATAGTAGGATAATCATGATTGGTTGGCTGTCATACAGTTAAAAGCTGAAATATTTATTTTGAAGACAGCAGTGACTATCACAGATAAGTTTTAGAAGGTTACGACAAGATAGATGAAGATGACGTTTGTTGTCGAAGTTGGATCAAATTTATGAGTTACCAAAGTATTTGAATCAGGTTTGTATAATTTTATTTGCCATCAGTCTTAAATATTGTTCATAAAATTCCATTAACCATCATATTTATTTCATTAAAAATAGAAAGATTTTGAATTAGAGATGTTTTGAAAAAGATGCACACCTAATTACTTTATTATAGTCTTCAAAAGTATTAATATCAAATTTATTTATAATTTTGAACAAAAATTTCTATACCTAGCAACTCTAATAATTGAAGTCACATGAAACGAATGGGGTATATAAAAAATGTGAAAAATTTTAAATTTTTCATAAATTTACAGCGGAGGAGAGTTATTTATAAAACTTTATCACCGTGATTTTCAGATGTAATTAATTCAACAATTAGAAAAACTCGCGTTTAAAATCTCGACGCTAGAATTAAGTTTGCAGTGGACCATTTGACGAGGAATTTGAACAAAATTCGTGTGCGTTAAAGACTATAAAAAATAATAATTTTGCTTTCCGCCTATTTCTGTGAATTTATTAAATGCTTAAATATACATACCTTATTGTATTTCTGTATACCGTTAGGTGTAAATACAATTTTTTTTTAATTTCCAAGAAGTGAAAAACAAATAAAGCTTTTGATTTTTTCATATGGAACGAGAGTTCCTCGCAATTCAAGAATTTGCTACAAGCAATTTAAAGGGGACGGTTTTTTAAAAAGATGTTCTTAGGTATATATAGGGATTTCCAGTAAGGGTGATATGATTTCTTTCAAAAAAAATACAGTAATTGTTAAGGAAATTCAAATGTTTTTTATTTAATGTGAAGTCTAATCGATACAATTAAGTTCTGGATATAACATCATTTAAATGCTCTGCGAATTCAATGAACTCAATTCTGAGCACTTTTTCCAATAAATCAAGTCGTATGTCATGAACAGTATGTTCAATATTGACTATTAAAGCTTGTAGAGAGTCTGGTTTATTGCGAAAGACCAATGACTTTAAATAATCCCACAAGAAGTAGTCTAATGGTGTTAAATCACAACTTATTGGAGGCCATTCAATATCACAGTTTCTTGAAATAAATCGAATCTCCAAACCTCTCTCGCAGTAATTCGGTTGTTGCACGTGCTGTGTGACACGCAGCCCCGTCTTGTTGGAACCAGATGTTGTTAAGATCAACTTCTTCCAATTGTGGCCATAAAAAGTTGGTTATCATCGATCTATACCACTCTCCATTGACAGTAACGGTGCTACCAGCTTCATTTTGAAAGACGTACGGACCGATGATTCTACCAGACCAAAACCACACTAAACTGTCAATTTAGGTGAAATTAATGGTTGTTCATGAATAATTTGTGGATTTTCTTCGCACAAGAATCGACAGTTTTGTTTATTTACCGCAACACTCAGATGAAAGTGAGCCTCATCGGAGAAGATGATTTTCTTAAAAAAATCGTTATCGTTTTCAAGTTGTTCCAAAGCAAAATCAGCAACGTTGTTCTAACGTGTATCTTGCCACGATGAAATTGTAAACATTACTGAATACAATGAAAAAAAAAATGACAGCGACACTTAGAAATCATATCATCTCTATTGAAAACCCCTTTACCTGTATTTTAAAATACTTATTAGTTCGCAAAAAAAAATTAAATTTTAATTTTATGAAATAAACATCCTATTGGAGCTTAATATATAGCAAATGATTTTAAAGTATAAGTTGTAGTTATACTAAACTATAGTTTTAACATTAACCAAGGTTTCCAAAAAAGACTAAGACTTTCACTAAAACAAGGAGAATGTCCTTCATCCATAATGCGGAGATGGCAGATAAACTAGATAATAGACGAAGAAGCGTCACATTCAAAGTGTCCAAATGAAATCACATATACTGCTAATGATTACGATTTGGCGATTTAGTGGGTGGTAATAGACGTCTTATATAATAATAGACGTCCATAATAATAATAATGAGTTCGTTGATTTTCTCTTAAAATTTTAGTTTGTTTAATTAATTTGTTGCTAATAAAGGGTGTTTTTTTTATAGAGGTATAGAACTTTAAGTTGCAATAAAACAACGACGGATTATTCGATTGACATGAATTTTATTTATCCGAAAGATAATCTCGTGGCATTACATTTTAAATATGATTTCTGGCATATGACCGCCACGACTGGCGCGGATGTAGTCCAATCTGGACGTCCAATTTTCGATGACTTTTTCCAACATTTGTGGCCGTATATCGGCAATAACCATAAAGCGCACCAAACAGTCAGTTTTTCTGGATGTAACGGTGTTTCAACATACACTTGAGGATTACCTTCACTACAAATGCGGCAGTTTTGTTTGTTGACGTAGCCATTCAACCAGAAGTGCGCTTCATCGCTAAACATCGCTAAAATGGACGTAGTGCGCGATACGTTTTCCGCACAGAACCATTATTTTCGAAATAAAATTGCACTATTTGCAAGCATTGTTCAGGCGTGAGTCTATTCATGATGAATTGCCAAACCAAACTGAGAATAAATCACTTGACAGCTGTTGTTAAATCGGTCGCCATCTTGAAAAGTAATACCGACTTAAAGTTCTATACCTCTGTAAAAAAAACACCTTGACAGCTGTTGTTAAATCGGTCGCCATCTTGAAAAGTAATACCGACTTAAAGTTCTATACCTCTGTAAAAAAAACACCCTATAGTATTGCTGACGAATATTTTTTTGCAAAAGCATTACTTACATAATATTAGTAATGTCTTTTTATACAAAGGTTTCCATTCAAAATATACTCATTTGAGAATGTTCTACATTCGAAACAAAAAACCTATCGTTTTAAAAAAGACATATAGGAAAATGACAATTTGGAAAAAAAATGGCATAATAAGGGAGAAGGTGGTTTTCACGACCATCCTGGTTAACAAGGATTTAAATATCCTCTGCTGATACAAACCGAAAAAGAAACCGAAAAAGAAAATGTCATACTTCAACATAAAATTTTAGGTTCATAAATGTTAACTTTTGCCCACTGTATGAATAACGACGTTGGTTCATTGACGTCAAGGGTTTTTTAACAAATTGACGTAACCTGTATTCTATAAACCTTGTGTTAAAGCAAACAGTAAGTTTTGTTTAAAAATTTTATTTTTTTTTCACTTTAAAAACTTTAAAAAGTAACATTTACTAATTTTAAAGCAGCAAAAATAACTTTATTTTATTTTATTTTCATTTTTAACGTGTTTGAATCAATATAATTTAGATTTCGTGTTTTAACTTAACCAAATTAAATTTATTTAAACATTAAACATTCGCACATCCTAAAATGTAGTAGCAACTGCACTTATTGGTGTTTTAGAAAAAAGTTTGAAGTTGACAAGAACGACCGTTTACAATTCTGTCGTCCTGGTCATCTGTCACCTTCTAACTAACTCCTCGTATAAGCGCATTTATTTCAGGCAGATGTCGCTTGTCGCACTGGCGTAGCCTAAGCGTTCAGCGCTTTAGAAGAGTCAAACTAAGCCATAGAGCATAGACTTGTTGCTATAGATATAGCTGCGTCGTTTATAACATCAATCATGTTGTTTAAATAAATCATCTGTAATTTTTCACTTCTGTGCATTTGCATTTTATGTTCCACTATGATTTATCTGAAAGCAAAGTGGAAGCTAGACACATTTAAATACATATATTATATTGTTGAATATAAAAGCATTACAATCAAAAGTAACAAGTTTTTTAGCGACCCCGAGGTACATTATTTTTCAATTGGTGTATCGAAAGTATACATAGAAGAATTATTAAATTGAGCGTAAATATAGGATTCATTATTACACAAAGGCCATAGGACGATAAGTATAGGAGATCGGACCCAGAAAAGTAGAAAGCTCATTATAAAACTAAAGTTTTTGGAATAAAATTGTTCATTTAAATTTTTTTATAACAGCGTTTCTAATTTTGTTCATTGTTTTTATTAAGGCAGTAATTGAATATGCTCCATATTTGTAGATGAATAATGGTGCTCATAACTCTGTAGAAATTAAAATGAAGAATTTAAAAAAATGGTTTTAAAGGTACCGCAACATGCTTAAAAACTCAAATTAAAAAGTTTTGAACTTAACCACGCATTTGTTGTAAAAATTGTTGAACCGATTTAAACCGATTTTGAAAAAGTAAATTTTTCCAAGAAGCTACTATTATTACCTAAAACATATCCATAATTTAGATATACCGCTTCACAAGATCCTGAACAACCATTATGTTTTGATGTTAGGAAAAATTTGATTAATTTCGAAAACGGTAATAAATGGAAGTATCTTACAGATACTAACGTTTCCGGAAATCAGGAGCCCGATACATTTCTAGGGCTCGTTCACCATACTTATCGTCATATCACATAAACAAATTCAAGTTCACTCAGATTATATCGATTTTTAACAATATTTGATAGGCTAGATCCGAATATTCAAAACTGTTGGCCATATTAGTTTTAGTTTCTGAGCTCTGGTGTGGGAACCGAGCATTGGACCAAAAATTATTTCTTTTACTTTTATGCACTTTTTGGAACACCAAAATATATACTAATATCTTTTAATAGGAAGAAATCTAAGAGAGTATAAGAATAACAAGTCGCCATTTTTTATTAACACTTGTGTGAACCTAACTAGGGGAATCTTTTCACGGAAGTGGTGAATCACAAATTCCCGAATTTTACGCAAATTATTGGCAATTTGTTGAAAGATTGTTGAAATACCTTTTGGAACTAGAAGATACTAAATATACATTTTCTGCATTCCCATTCCCGATTTTTCCCTTCAAAAACTTGAGTGACAAAGAAGCAGAGCGGCTACACCAAGATCTGACATCGAAAAACGATATTAGCGATTTTGGTTTGACGACATGATGAACGGCTGCTGTTGGACTCTAATATGTGAAAAAGATTAAGTGTAGTGTACAAAAGACACTCTTCATTTCTGATTAGTTAATTTCAATTTAAAAAAAAAAAATTAATTGCCAAAAATCATAAAAAATTAAATTATAGATTATATGAATTAATTTAAAAACATGGAGTTTCGAAAACGGATCTAGTCCTAAATTATTATAGAAACAATTTTTGGTTAAATGGGTCCAAGAAAATATATAAACAGGTGTTATTAGCATAAAATAAAACTTCCACGGAATAAATTTAAAAAGTTAAAATAATTTATGAACAGTATTTATTTTTGAGGCTTAAATACAGCAAATATTCCTAAATTTCTACATAAAAAAAAATTCACAATTTCAAAATCACATAAGGCAAAATATATATACATACATATTTTATGTTCAAAGAAATCTAATTTGGGATTTTGGAAACAAAGGTAATAGAAAATCATATGCAAAGTAATAGTGTTAACTATTTTATAGCAAATTTCTACAAAACTGATTAACCAAATTTGTTGCAAATCACAATTTCTCACAGCTGAAGGGCATTTCACCCCATAATTCGAATTTTCGGAAATTTCAAATAACTTTCTTCGATACTATAAGTACACAAAAATAAATAGTAGTTGTACAACAATATCAATAAGGAGCGAAACAATCTACAACTGCCTGTACTTCACCAAAATTAATTTACTACTGATTTCCAATAATACACGAACAATAGAAAAACAACAACTATTTATATACTGATGCCTACATATGTATGTAAATCTTTGGGTTATAAAACCCTGCAAAAACTGCGAGTACTCTACGTGGAAAATAGAGTAATCCAAAACCAACCACAATCCATACAAAAAATATGGTACAATTAACATTGTGATGTCTTAGGGCTGGACCATATACTCCCGCTCTGCATAACATCCGAGTAATATGTGGAGTGAAAACAAGAAATCAGTTTTGAAACTACTCCACAAAATTACTTCATGGAGTACCTACAGGGGATTACATTATGGACAGTCTGCGACGAATTACATTCCAATATAATTTTTAGTTTCTTAAACAATCTGCTTTGGTGAAAAGTTAGGAAAACATTATATTTATTATTTAAATTTTTATTAATATTAATAATTACTAATTATTACTAATAAATATGTAACATATTTCAAAACTCATCAGAGTTCACCAACGGAACGAAGCTTACTCAATTTCAGCTTCATACATTTTCAGTATGCGAGTATAAAACTTATTGCGCAATTGTAGCTTCGTGTAGTGATTGCGATCGTTGAAACACGAGCAATGATAAGTTGGTCCAACGCTGACTACAGTTGATTATTCCAAAATGCACTCCAATGGACCATATGGTTCACAAATATCTACATGGGACTATTGCAAGTTATATCTGACTGTTGAATGCTCTTTTGCATATATTGCATTATGCTTATACCGTACATACCTGCATACTTATATATAAGTATATACGCCTATGTAAATAACACATTTAATTTTTTGCTTTTTTATGGAAATCTTTGTGCGTCTCTCCATTTCGCTTCACTTCTTCATAACAAACCAAAAAATACTTATTTTCTGTAGAATTTTTCAGGTTTACTACCATTTTATAAATACCATTCCTATTTAAAAAAAATGTTAATAACACACCTCAACAAAATAAAACAAAAATTTTGGTGTTGGGATCTAGCTAGTGATTTTTTATTGTATAAATAGGCAACACTAAAAATATTTTTAAATTAATTTTGTCATTAGTACTTTGACGGTTTTAAGCTTTTTTGATATCTTTCTATAAATAGATCAATTTTGATGTCAAGTCTTCAGTGCAAAGAAGTTGTATCAATGATTCAAACATATTTTGCTAGATTTTTGTGTAATACACATTCAAAAAATTCTGCAGATCTATAATTTAAAAAAAAAACTGCTAATTTTCGTTCTTTAAGTTGCAAAATGTGGACGAAAACAAGACGTTGGTACCACAAATTCTTTGTAAAATGTGCTATGCAAACTTCATATCGAAGAAATCGCATCTAGAGCCCGAATATTGTACCCAAGTATAATGAAATGATTTAATAAGGTATCTGCTTGAAAAAATAACAGAGGAGCTTTTGTGTAGATTTGAAGAATATTGATAAACTAATTTCTATGGCCAGTGTGGAACGAGGAATTCTTTTGTTGAAGTTAATAAAAACTTTTAAAAACTTTAAAATAAAAGTAATAAGTAAATATATTTTGGTTGCTATGAAATTGATAAGTCATAAATATGAAAATAATATATTGTTTCTTCTGAACCAATTACAAAAAATATACAAATCTGTAGGTATTAAAAAAATGTTCTCAGCATCTGTACTCCATTTGTGCTGAATTCAATGTTGTTCAAACGAAATTTAACCTTTTTGCTCTGTTTTACCATTTGAGTGCAATAGCTGTGCAAAAGAACAAATATTAATCAAGAAAATTTTTCTATAAACTATAAACAAGAATGAGATAGGCTCTCAGTATCTCAAAACATAATTTCCACGAATCAGTGAGGAGAAATTGGGAGAAGATTTGAGAGCTTATGATGGTCGGAGCTTCTGATTTAAAGTTGAACAAACTAAATAAAAATCTTGGAATCGGTTTATAGAAGTCTATGATAATAGTCTTGGGTATACAAAAGTTGGTAACAACCGAAAAATCACACACGGGCTGTTTTCTGCATAAAAGGCTTTAGGATGTGACTCAAAACTCCCACAATGATGTAAAATTAAAATTCCAAGATTTTTCTACGCTTTCGATAGGTTTTCTTTAATAATATTGTTTTTTAATGATCATTATATCAAAATTACTTTATTAAGTTTTTGTACATTTGCTTAAGCTTTCACAAATGTATTTATTAACTTTCTGTGCAAAAGCATTTAGTCGTTGATTGCACTGGTAGGAGATGAGATTCATTTTTTTTTTGAGTGTTTATGAATTTTAGGAGGAATTAATATTTTGCGATAATAACTATCAAAACTCAATCTCCATCTCTCTGATAATTTTCGAAAATCATTTCTAAAGAATGAGACCTCTCTGTCTGCGATTTATCATTGAGCCATTCTTCGATTTCTTACAAAGACTCGAACCCGCGACCCACTAAATCGTTTTGCATCCATCGAAAAAGCCAGCAGTCGGAAGGAGCAAGGTGTGGAGAATACGGTGGCTGGGGTAAGATCTTCCATTTCAGCGCGTTCAGGTAGTTTTTGTCTCTTACAGCCGACCACGTGGGGTCGAGCGATGTCATGTCGCAAAATCCCTTAGTTGTTGCTGTAACCGCAGAAAAATTCCCCAAATTTGGCTCCGGGAAATATTGCGGTATAAAGACACAACTTTCGCCTGTTCTTAGCAGATCATAGTACACCCACCTGTCTGGTCTCACCATATGCAGAGAATGACCTTTGAACCGTTAATCATTTTCTTTGGCGTGGATGTAGATGATTATGGAACAGATTCACCAGGCTTGTTATAGTACATTTTCTTCTTGGGGTTATTGGTATATCCATTTTTCATCTCCAGCCACGATCCGGTGCATAAATAAATTTTTTTGATGTCTTTCAAGAAGAAGTTCCGAGGTGAAAAGGCCACATCTCTTGGCCTCAAAGCGAACGACTTTCAATTTCCTTACTTTTGAATAATTCAAATTACTTGAACCGAAGGTAAATTGTTTGTTGAGCCCTCCCAACGACTCTGCGAGTTCAGTTTGCGTTTGGAGCAAATCTTGATACAGTAAAGCCTCCAATTCTTCATCTTCAATCTTTTTGGGTTGACCAGGATGCTCTTTGTCCTCGACTCTAAAATTAATTGTTATCTAACTCAATTCGATCCTTTCTGACTAATAAAGCAGAACCTGTACCCAATTGTCTAACACTTTGAGGCGACTAGTTGTTGTTTCTGAAGCTAAATAACAGTTTTAGATAGTTAAGGCTTCACCACAAATGAGATAATTTTTAGGCTTCCGTCTTTTTTTTTTTTTTTGGTAAAAGAAGAATTTTGAATTTCTCTGCCCTAATTAATCTGATAGACATATATATATTAGACCTACAGATTTATGTTGCTGTCGAATGAAGCAGCTGAGCTCACGCTGTTGCACGCTTTCTACGTAGGGGTAAACATAAGTTAATTCAAATAGCTTGAACAGAAAGTACGAAAGTTTTGCTTATTATTATGTTTCTTACTATACGGAAAGCGTGTATCTATACTATTTTATATGTATCCTTACCTATACAATAATAATTTGATCTGCAAAGACTAATTACGATTATGAGGAGGCATGATCTATTATATTTGAAGTTCTATGATCTTCAGGAGCCCGGAGTACATTCACGTAGTTGTTGTTGGTGGGCTCAACCTGGCAGACAGTATTCGCAGTTTAGGGGCTGCATGTATAGAATATCTGGTTTTTCAGTTCCATTTTCTGTAGTTAATAAATTATTAAGCGAAATTTTAATTTCTCTGTAAATTTTATTAGTCTTGCAAGACCCGCTTCACTGCCGCACAAGAACTTTCATCTATGGCAGAACTGCTGTTATTAACTTCGCTAATTTTAACTAATTCGTTTTGTTTTTTGCTTTATAAAACGGCTTAGCATTAAGCTTACTTCCCGCAATGTTTACTACAATTTAACTGAGAGATCCTTTACCGTTTAAGTGGGGTGACTTCTGGGTCTTTTATTAAGTGATTTAATTCAATTTGATTTTTGATTTTTGGCTATTATAAAGGATTTTACCTTAGATTACTTAAAAAATCAAATGTGACCCATTTTGCAAAATTAACACACATTTAATCCATTAATATATTATCAAATTATCACATTTTTTCATTGATTATAAATTATGTATGTACTCGTAATAAACACATACACGAATTTGTGTCACATTGTATGCAAGTTTATTTAATCAATTATTGGCATCCGCAAGCCAAACAAAACATAAACACTTTAGAATTATAACAATAAAGATAGCTGTTGTAAGCGTGGCGAAGATGACGTAGATTTTATCAATGCAACAAAATTTCAAATTCACACGCACATACAGACACACATACACATGCACTATTAATACCAGCACGTGCGCAAGTAAACTTTGCAAAAAGTTCACCTCATTTTGTTCAGGCTGCTGCATTCAGTGTCATTTAAATATTTACTTGCATTTGTATTGAGTCACATGGCTAACGAGGGAGTCACTCAAAATACTCATTGAGTGTGTGATTTACTTTCAGCGCTTGCGCTTTGAGCGCACTACCGCATATCTGCTAATGTGTGTGAGAATTGAGTTCAAGAGAAAATTACGTCAAAAAAACATTCGTCAATGCAGAGCTTAGTAGACCGCTAATGTGGGTGCGAGCATCATCTTACGGTATATTTAAGCACATTTTGAATTGATTTAAATGTTTTTTAACTCACTTTCACCCCCGTGATTAGGGTAATCAGTTTGAAGTATTGTAAAGTTGTTTAAGCTTTTAAAAACTATGAAGATGATCTAATATCGAATGAAGCTTATAATATTTAAGTGCATTGTATTTTACAAAAAACAATCGGATCAAATTGATGAGTTGATTTTTTCATGCCCGTCTGTCTGTCCACCTGTTTGAACGCAAATCAGTCCCTCAGGTTTTGAGTTGATTCAACCAAACTTGACACGCATTGATCATTTGTCGGAACGGACGAGATCAAACTACTATATCATATAGCTCTCTACAACCGAATGGTTCAGGCATTAGGACTTTGGGTCAAAACCTCGTCCAAAGATCATCCGAAGGCGTGAGGTTAACTTTTTGCGTGTCTACACAAGTAAATTCAGAAATAATATTGACTCTGACAATCATAGGAGTTGAAAGACAATATCATATAGCCCCCATATAACCGATATGTTCAGATATCAGGTTTAAAGTAAAAAGATCTGTCAAAAAATCATCCTAGAGCGTAAAATCTAGTATCTTCACATAATTAAAAATTCTAAAAACATTTCAAACTGAAAATCACCGAAGACTACATCATAAAGGTTCATACCGTCAAAACATGTTTTTATGCTTATTGAAAAAATGTTAAATTTGTAGAAAGAGAAATTTAGCGCAACCTATCGCTCTACTCGCGATGTTGATATAAACAACAAAGGTACAGCTGAGTGTGTTAATGAGCGAAAATTATGAGTGCTTTACTCAATGGTTTACTCACCACCCACTCACTCAAACGGTCAGTGTCGCCGTTTGCGCGCTCCAATTAAATCCAATGCCGGCGACTGTTTGGGAAGTGGGAAATTTTTTCATTTCATTTTCTCGTGGGGCTCACTGAGGCTTCATCGTTGTGAATTCAGTATAATTTTGCAATTCGCGCTGTTGTGCCGCGTTTCCGGTTGTTTAGCGGCACTTTTCATGACATCAAAATATCAAAAAAAGCAAAAAAGTAGGTGAAGTAGACTTTGTAGAATTCAGAGTAATGACACACAAACCGATTTAATTAGAAATAATACTCGTCTATATACGTCGAAAAAAAAAACAAATTTAATTTTGTGTTTCGGTCATTAATGGTGGCATTTTAATTGTGAGAATTTTTTCATAGTCATTGGTAATTTTTCTTCAATTCGCCGTTTCGTCTTTCCCTGACTTTGGATTCACCCGCAACTTGTAACTACTTTTTCGTAATCACATTTGTGTTGTAATTAATTTGTTTACATTTCCGCTTTGGGTCTAACAATGCCAATGTAATACTGCAAATTGTGCTGTAGGCGGATGTGAAGATATAAAAGAAATTAATTTATAAACACACATACATATATGTACTCTTACCAGAATACCTATGTGCATTTGTATCTCTCGCGTATATTATCTTGATAACAATTGCTGATGGCATTCCGGCAAGCGATTATTTATGCGTGGAAAAGAAGTGAATTTTTACGATTTTATTAATTCCATTGTACAGCTGAAACTGCTTGCTCGTGTACGATTATTTCCAGCTATGCCAAGTGCTGACATAAAGATTTTAATAAAGCAAGTTGATAGTAAAATAAAGTGAATAAAAAATAAGGAAAAAAAAACATAATAATTTGCTGTCTCCGCAAATTGAAGTTATTGCGCTACATTCAATTGCAACATTTGTGTGAAGTACTGAGGAAGAGTCGCTATTCCACTGCTGATAAATATAATTAAAAGTGAGTGATGATGCTGTGCATAGTTTTTATTTTTGAAATCAGTTGTGAATCTTATACCAAGCATAAAATTGTGTAATAAACTAGTTGATAGAAGAAAACTATTATACATACATACATAGATATAGTGGATGAAGAGAATAATTGAAAACATATTGTAGAATTGTCATTACTCATGCTGTTTTTCTGCACACGTCTTAGTGTTAAGCATCAAAATAAAACATTACTATTTGAAAGTGAATGAAATTAAGGTGGGCGGTGTCCAATAGTGCAGTAGCTTCAGTTGTTTCTTGGGCAATTGAATAATTGAGAGTTTTTCTTTTATTTTTAACTTATTAATTTAATTTATTTATCCTCTTCTAATTTTTTATTTTATTTTAATGTAATTGTATTCATTTTGATTTAATTTATTTAATTTATTTTCATTCATTTTATATAATTTCACAATATTTTATTTTGTTTTACTTTAATTAATTTTGTTTTATTTTATATATATATATATATATATATATGTTTTATTTTATATATATATATTTTATATATATATATTTTATATATATATTTTATTATATATATATTTTACTTTATTTTATTTTATTTCGCTTCAGTTTGTTTTATTTTATTTTACATTATTTTATTTTATATTTTGTTTTATTTTATTTATTTTATTTATATATATTATTTAGTTTTATTTTATTTTCTATTATTGTACTTCGTTAATGTTATTAATATTTTTTATTAATTTCATTTAATTTAATTTTATTTTACTTTGTTTATTTTAAATATTTCATTTTTTTTGTATTTTTTTTTTTGTTTTAAATAATTTTTTTTTTTTTTTTTTTTTTAATTTTTGCAATTTAATTTTTTTTGTTACTTTATTTCTATTTAATTTATAATTTTTTGTTTTGCTTTATATCATAATATTTATTTTCTTTTCATAATTTTTTTTTAATTTTTTTTAAATTTAATTTTTTAATTCTTATTTATGTTATATTATAATTTTTTAATTATTTAATTTTATTAATTTGTTTTGTGTTATTTTATTTTATTTATTTCATTCTGCTTTGTAATACTTTATTCTATTTTGTTATTTTATTTTTGTATTTTTTTATGTTATTTTATTTATTTTTAATTATTATTGTGTGCTTTGCTACACTTTTAAAAAAAATCACGAAAATCTTATGTAAATTGCTAGCTTTGTATGAAGAAATATCAAAATATTGGTTTTAATCGAAAAAATTTTATTCTCAAATAGAATTTTTTTGTAATTTTTTTTTCATTTTCATTTTTTCACTCTTTCTCTCTCTTTCAACACCACATACAACGTAATGTACGCGTATTTTGGATTTATGCATGTATTTGTTGTTGTCGCATGTATTTTGTATGGCGACCAGGGTTCACTAAAATGGTCATATCTCTGGGACGGCTGCGCCAAACCCATGAAAGCATTAACCTTCTCCTTATATCCCTTTATAACTCCTAGAAATTTGGTGCAATTTTACCTGGTGGTGCTCAAGTTATAGGCGCTCATCAAAATTTGCATTGATTTTTATATATATAGATTTTGTTATATTTATTTTATTTTATTTTTTTTCACTTCTTTGTTGAATCTGCTTAATTAATGCCTTACAATAAGTTTAAGAATCTGAATATCGAAGAATTACAGATTTGGTTTATCGTTGCTCTCTAAAACACTAGCAAATTTCTTCTGTGAGGTAGAAATCTTTTTCATGCTAGGGAGTTCGGATTATTTTGCACTTTCGCAAAGCATTTATTCCAGGTGCTTGCCACTTCTGTGTTTACCATTGGTATTTCAAGGTCTCTATGCATATTCTCGTGATATACACACCGTAGTGCACCCAGTTTTGATTGAATCTCATTGCTATATGGGTACTACTTGTGTAAGAATTTTGTGATCCAAGCTTGGTCCTGAAGTTTTATATAATAATCATTCTCGTAGTATTAAGTTTTAGCAGAAATATGGTTATTTCAGGTAAATTGAAAAATCTAGGAGAATATCTAGCTATTTAACTTCACTTGTTTGGGAGTCACAACGCTGTTTAGATTCAGTATTGGTCATGTTTCTGTCTTTATTGTGAATGTAGCATACTTACTCTGCTGCTACTTCACTTTTATGTGACAGTTTGACTGCAAACTTCCAATGTATTTTAAGTGATTTCATAAAGTATTCATTAGACACTTGCTCTGACATAAAATAGGATTTTGAGCGCTATTGGGAAAGTCTACAGTAAATAATAATATTGATGCCATAACCTTGATGAATACCAGCCATAATTGGATATTCCTCTGAGAAGATGAATTCCCTTAGTTTAACTATAAATCGCCCGATTTTAGGGCATGTTATGAAGATTTGATGGCATTTCGTCGGTAACTCATTTTATCCTTGTTTATGAGTGCTTAACGTCATAAACACACACCAAAAAATATTGCTGAGCAATACTCTTTCACCTAAATTGAGTTCTTGATTTGATTGTTAATGAGATGAACTTTTTATATAGCGGAAACCGAATTGATATTTTGAGTAGCAGCACTTTTTCGTAAAGTTTTTAGTTTACAATGTTTGCCTTTACCGAATTAAGCTTCAAATATTATTTTCCGTAATGACTTCAGCTATATATATATACAGGTTGTTTTATATAGAGGTATAGAACTTTAAGTTGGCATTACTTTTCAAGATGGCGACCGATTTAACAGCTGTCAAGTGATTTATTCTCAGTTTGGTTTGGCAATTCATCATGAATAGACTCACGCCTGAACAACGCTTGCAAATAGTGCAATTTTTTTCTCGAAAATAATGGTTCTGTGGGGAAAACGTATCGCGCACTACGTCCATTTTATCGTCTTCTCACTTATGGTTGAATGGCTACGTCAACAAACAAAACTGCCGCATTTGGAGTGAAGGTAATCCTCAAGTGTATGTTGAAACACCGTTACATCCAGAAAAACTGACTGTTTGGTGCGCTTTATGGGCTGGTGGAATCATTGGTCCGTACTTTTTCAAAAACGATGGTGGCCAGAACGTTACAGTCAATGGTGATCGGTATAGAGCCATGATTACTAAATTTTTCATTCCTGAATTGAATAACCATGATGTCCAGGAAATGTGGTTTCAACAAGATGGCGCAACATGTCACACAGCTCGTGCCACAATAGATTTATTGAAAGACACGTTTAGTGACCGCCTAATTTCACGTTTTGGACCTGTGAATTGGCCTCCAAGATCTTGTGATTTAACACCGCTAGACTACTTTCTGTGGGGTTATGTAAAGTCATTGGTCTATGCGGATAAGCCACAAACGCTTGACCATTTGGAAGAAAACATTCGCCGTGTTATTGCCGATATACGGCCACAAATGTTGGAAAAAGCCATCGAAAATTGGACGTCCAGATTGGACTACATCCGCGCCAGCCGTGGCGGTTATATGCCAGAAATCATATTTAAAATGTCATGCCACAAGATTATCTTTCGGATAAATAAAATTCATGTCAATCGAATAATCCATCGTTGTTTTATTGCAACTTAAAGTTCTATACCTCTATAAAAAACACCCTTTATATATATAGCTTTGGCAGAAAATTTCCATTGATTTGGTTCAGATATATCGAGCTTTCATGGCAATTGATAATTTTTAAAGAACATTTGCGAAGAGGTTAGGACATGTAGTACCAGTTGATGAATTTTGAAATAAATTTACAACGTATTGTCTTAAACCACTCTGGAGCAAATAAAACAAAATTTATGACGCAAAATCTCAAACCGGAACAAATCGGTGGTATGGGGACTGTAAGATATAGTAGTCCGATTTCACGCTCTTAGATGGTTTATTGGCGTATTTATGACCCAAAATTTGATATCTGAGAAATCAGTCATATATATCGGTAGTGGTCCCATCTGATCCGGACATAGCTAAACCAATTCAGCTCGTGCTTCTGATCCGATCGGTGTAAATTTTAGTGGGTCTATCTCCTCTCCTTTTGGTACTAACATACTTCATTAATATACCATTTGATCTACATTTAAGGCAAAAAAATAACAAAGCATTGGGTATATAACATATTTCAAATCGGGGTAGTAATAATGCCTGGACAGTAACTTTTAGACTACAAATATATGTGCACAGGTTGTCAGAAATGCTCTCTACTTCTTATAAAGATTTTTGAACTAATATTTATCTTAATATTTCCTACTCTATAATTTATGCTGGCTCAACTGCCAATGGTAAAGGGTGATTCAAGTAGAGGTACTTTATTTTGCAATAGCCTTTCTTTGACAGATCACGCGTGAGTCGTGTCAAGCTGTCATGTTATTTTTGTTCAGTATTGTTTGGCATTTCATCATGGAAAGACTTACACGCCTAAACAACGTTTACAAATATGGATGACCCTTTATTATAACAGAGCAACCGTAACTTAGAGATGTACTCATCAATATTTTTGCGTAACCAGAGTAAAATATTAGTTCCATTTATGAATATTATTCCAAGTAACACCTCAAATATATTTATACTAACAATTTTGATGAATTAATTAATATATATATATAATATATAATATAATAAAATAATTGATTTTTTCCTGTACGAAAAAAAATTCCCCTGATCGAAAATTCCTAAATAAAATAGAAACTTGTCATAGTTGTAATTGAATAAATTATTGGTCGAACACCTTCGAAATATACTGCATTTATTAAATAAAGAAAATTATAATAAAATTACATGTATACACCTGCATACATAACATACATACATACATACATATATGCCTTAATTTCAATATGACTCCTGTATTTAGACTAAGTAATAGGTTAAGTGCATAATAATGTGCCGTTGAGTTGAATTTATTATTATTTGATATGTGATTGTGTCTATTAAAATCGTTGACATATGTTTTGTTTCGTAGTTGATAAACACATTAATATAGTGACAACAAAATAGTATTCATTTATGTCATAAAAATGAAATTAGAAAAATACAAAATATTATTTTCACTTTTTTTTTCGAAATACTCTAAAAGGTGATAAAGCACTATCAGCTATTTTGAGGTGGGAAAAATTATAAATGTATATATATTTTGTCTTCGTATAAAGCATATTAAATGAGGGAGAAATGAGGTTGTGGAACTGATTTAATTTATGGTTGTTGAAAAATTTGCTAAGGCAATGCAAACTATACTCTCAGCTTTCGAGATATTTCAATGAAATTTAAAGGGTTATTCATTTAGCTTCGAAAGAACAGGACTGTATTGTGACATCTGTCAATCTTAAAAGTCAAAGTTAAAAGTCTGGCATTAATGAAAATTTATCACCTAACGAATGCACAATGCGTTAAAAGTTTTGAAACCTACTACAAAAGTGGTGATTCAAATGTGGTAACGTTTTTTGCTTTAAGAGGAGATTGCTACTCTATTACTTAAGCAGTTGTTAAAAGTTTGGGTCGGTTACAGATGTTATAAAGACTGTTCATCATCGTTTTGCTCGTTCCAGCTCAGACGACAACTGAAGCCAGCTGACCATTCACAACACCTTAGTTACGTCGATTTGGTGCTTGAACAACAAACAGTGGACCGCAATTTTTCCAACAAAATTTTCTTCAGCGACGGGGTATATTTCTCACTCGGTGGATACGTAAATAACCAAAATTTGTTGCATTTGGGGTTCCGAGCATCTTCAAATAATTGAAGAGAGGTCATTACACCCAAAAGAATTATTGTCTGGGGCGCTTTTTTCGGATCGTGCGAATTGACACCGTTAGACTTTTTTAGGGGGCTCCAGGAAATACTCTTAATTCTTGAACACTTGAAAGTCAACATTTGTCAAGTAATAATATACCGCCCAATATGCGTCAAAAAGTGGTCGGAAATCGTCTCGAACGGATCGAGATTTGCAAAAATTCACGAGGTGGTCATTGGAATGATGTAGTACTTCACATACAATGCCAAGGTTCTAATTTTATAATAAAAAGGGAATTTCATGAAAAAATAAAGATTTTAAATGCATTTATTTACGTTTATTTTGAAAATCGCAATATGGTTAACCCTGTAGTAAAGGGTGTATGTAATGTATTGCTAATTTGGAATTTAGAAAGCGGACAGATTATTCGACTATATCATATGAAATATATATACAATTGATTTGTTCAAATATGCAATCTTGTTTCACAAATACTTCAATAAAGCATCTATGAAAATGAAAGTATTTATTCTAAACTCGTATAATGAATTACCGATACGTTCAGATTTGAGGGTTTTTGGCCAAAAATTCATCAATAAAGATTTTTTGCGTGAAATTTGATATTCTACGCACGAATACAATAATAAATATTGACACTGAAAATCAACGAAACCAAATTTTACATTTATTAATAAATTTTATATGTTCATAAAAAGTATAAAGACCTCGTTATGACTCTTTTTTCTCGTGTTTAGAATAAATATGCTATAAAAAGTTTATTCATAGTCTCAATTCAAAAGAAAGATCGACCTTCACCTAGGCGTATACCGGTTAAAAAAATTACAATTTATTAAATCAAATGCACAAATATGCACTAGTAGAAGTACCGTAGAAAAAGTGTTCAGCTCTCTTACATTTTAAGTGAAAACCATAGCAACCGTTTTCTATGAACAAATTTTTATAATAATTTTTCTGACTATTGCGCTTTGCAGAAGTTTCACCTTCAAATCCATAGAAATACAAATTTTCATATAAAAAACATAATTTTTCATAGTTTCTGTACTAAGATTTGAGATTTTTATTTTATTCTATTTCACACACAAATAAATCCATTGAGCAATATCGCTATCCTTGATGATTTCCTTGTTCCCCCTAAACCCTACACAGCGTATGAGTAACAACTCAGCTGCGAAGTGCTTTGCAAAACTCCATAAGTAAAAAAGAAAAAAAATATGAAGCATACAGATCTGAAATGCCGCAACTAACGGATTTATAAGAGCTTTTGCATTCAGCCATATTGCTAGGTACGATTTATGTGGCTTTCGTATAGATGTTCTTATGTAAATAAAATTTTTCATTCCTTTGTTGGAAAATCATATTCAGATAAGCAATCGTATATATTTACTCTTTGTAGAGTTGAAAATTAAACTCAATTTTGAACAGACATTGGAATGCTGAAACAATTTTTTACTTAAAATCGATCGTTCGTTTTTGTTCAAAATTTGTAAACCCTTTCGAAATCAGCTCAATGCTAGAACCAGTCTGTTTTTGAGCCATTTTTAGGATCTTGAACAATATTTTTCAACTTTTAAATCTAAGTCTTTTTTTTTAGATACCAACACATTATTCTAGAACATCACAACTATTCAGCAGGATTTACCTGAATTTTTGACATTAAGAGCACACATATATTTATGCATATACCTTTGTTGTGTTCAAATTCACATATTGCGTGATTGTCGCAATTTGACTGCCGTTTTGAAAGGCATTCCCGCTTGTGGCTTACACCGCTGTCATACGCTCTGCCGCACTAATCATCACTCACTGTACTACGCTACAAATGAAAGATATTACCATTTTGTTTGACACTTCTCATTCCCTAAGCAACCTACTGAGTCTTATACAATGGGCTGTGAAGATATGACACGTAGCTACATAGGAAAATATCACTTTTATGTTCGCAATGTCGCGCATTTTGTGTTGAGCAGCTAACTTTATCGTTGTGTTCTCACACCCGCCATTGCGCTGTGCTTCTGCCTGTTATTCATGTTGTAGGATATTGTACAAGCCTTACGGCGAACCGGACATGAAACAGCGCACTACTTTGCTCTTGGCCAAAAATTTACAAGCAAGCGTGAAAACAATGGGAAGCTGCATATGTACAAAGCAGATATGGAGAATTTCGCAAAATGAATGAAGAAATTATGAAAAACGGTCTCGACTGAGCATTTGGTGGTGTGAATAGGAGAATCATTTTACTCAGTGCATATATACACATATATGTATATAGATACCTACTCGAATTACACAATGGCTTCTGAAATTCTTAGAGACAAAACTATTTTTCTGTTAATGGTGTAGAAATTGGAAACATTTCATGCATTCTGTTATTGTGTGGGTAATTAATATTTAAGACGATGATTTTGCGAGTCATTGTTCTAGTTTCAGATTTTCTCTCTTTGCTCATTCATGCAATTGAGACGATAAATATTAATAATGAATGCAGAAATGGCCTAATTGACTATTTTTGATATATGACTGGAGCATCAAAAATGCTCGAGTTGGAATTATCCGAAGTACCGCTGAAGTTCTATTTTACATTTCCTTTAAATTTTACTTATTTAAAACCATAATTTAAACAAAAACATTCATGGCGTATTCAAAAAATATCAATTATCAGTATAATTTGGCACTGACATTGAGCTTGAGTTTAACAGTGCCCAATTATGTACATCTGTCTCTAGCTTAAAATTTTCTTCCAAAACTCTATATAAAGGATATTTTGACATGCTACAATGAGTCAGATTTGCTTCCTGGAATATATGACAGTTTTATGCTAGTCATATATATCCTTTTAAGCCTTTAAACCATTAGTTCCCTTAGGTTCTGCAGCAACATGGATTTAATTCCATCTGTGAACGCTTTGAACGTTGAGAAGCTGCTTGGTCTGTTGTAGTTGACTAATATACCAGAAACTAGATTTTCTTTCATAAGTAACTTAATTGTTTCGCAGCCAGGGATAAAAAGAACTACCTTGAGTGTGCTTTCTAGACTACTTACTTTCTGTATTGCTTTTGGATATTTTTATACGACTGTATACTCTCGGTTCTATAACTTTCATTGAAGATTTTTCTCAGTTGATTTCTTAGGTTCTTAAGTAGGTAACTTTCCTTTTTCAAAATAATTCTCAGCTTGGATTATTTGGAAGAGGTGGTTCAAATTTGTTCAAGCATTTTTACCTTTCCACATTATTTATTACTCTTTTCGTTAACTGCTAAGCTTCTTGTTGCTATCGTAGTAGAATTGTCTCATGATGATCTACTAGGGTTCCGATATTGTAATGGAGTGCTGTATTTATCAAAGAGGTTGACGAATATCCAGGAGCGATCTAAACTAGACGGTTAATTGTATAACCTTCAGTCATTATTGATTACTCTGTCATTCTTTTTTATTTTTTCTTGTGGCACGTACTGTCGTGGCATGACCTAAAGTATCTGGTCACTGCTCTGATCTTTAATATCAACTATCTGATGTCCCAATTTACTGACATCGTAGACCTCTTCAATATCATTTTCAGCAGCTGCTTTGTCCCCTGGAAGATTTTCATACAGCCCTTGCGTATGAAGAAGAAGCTGATTTTGTTGTCTGCGATCGATAGAGCCACCCATCGGATCCTCCCGAATGGCCACCAGTATCGGCCTGCTCGATTTATTTGGCTTCTTCTTCGTCAGTTAGGAGCTGCCCCGGGGGGATGGCTAGATAATCGAGTGTATAGCTTAAAACTAGCCTCGAAAATCTCATGTCAATCTCCTCCTGTATCACCTGAATAGTGTTTGGTGAGGAGGACTTTGTCCCTATTACTGCGAAGGCTGTACCTAGCTATGTTACAAAAGTCTCGTGCTCTTGCAGTGATGGTCGATTCTGTTCCTTCCTGCTTCGGTTTTTTACCCAAGTTTCCGCAGGTTTATTAGTGGAGCATACTAGGATCTATTTTGATTGTTAGTTTATTTGGAAGGTTCTGATTGCTTCTTATTCAAGAAGCTCTTGTATTCCTCCACTGTCTGCTTCTGAAGCTTGATCTCTTCTTCATCACCTACGGTGCTTTCAACCTGATTTGCGGCTATCTTTCCGAGTGCGAAGACTGCACTATGGTACCGTCTTTTTATTTGATTAATAGACTTTTCTTTTTTTCTCACACTTAGCTAGCAGATACTCAGGCCAGCTCAGGATGTGTAGAATTCCATGCATAAGCGCTAGATATGTTGGCTATTACCCACTATTTTTGCTGGTATCACCATCGGCGTACTTTGGCTGATATATCTAGTAATTTTCTTCAGCTTTTTATAACTAAAGGCGTGAAAATTGAATACTTCGTATTCCGTAATGTTTGCTGAATTCCAATGCATCGCTGTTATAGTCGATATTTCTGCAACTGTTACGCTTATCGTAAAGTTTATATCGGTTTTTGTTGTTCTTGTTTTCATACGAGTAAACCGGAAAGAGTTAGTCACACTATCCAAGCTGGCGTGCGTAAAGAAGGCTTTTAATACGGAATTAGAGGTGGCCATTTGATCAGCAACCTATTTTATTTATTTTTCATAGGAAAAAATATTTTTTATGTGAGTTAGAACCAATTATACTTCTTATAAATGAATATTAAAAGCTTTAAGAAATCAGTTTTCGAACTGAAATTCTATGAGTCTCTGTAATCCACATGGGATGCTAATTCTTCTAATCTATATATATAAAAAGTGATGTCAGTTACTACGCTTATGACACAAGCACGCCTGGGCCGATTGGTCTACGACCAAACAAGAAGAATTAGAAAAAAAATGCGGGAAGACGACAAAGCCCGTCCTCTTCGAAAAAGTCGTATTTGGGTTCGATTTTCTTGAAACCTAGTATGTAGGTAGCTTTATGCTTGGTTCAATACGAACACTACATTTTCTTCCGAGAAGTATACCTGGGACTTGGAATCTGTTAAAAAAATAATAAATATTTTTTTTAAATTATGGTTCAGTTTACTTGAAATTTGTGACATAGTGAGGTAGACTGACAGCTTTTGGCCTAATATGGAGCTTTTTTCCCCCCGAAAGTGACCTGGAACCAATTTATCCTAAAATTTTTATTTACTATGAGATTTGCTTGAAATTTGGTATACAAGTAGCTGGAAATCGGCCAGAGAGAAAGTTCTTTTTTCTTTGAAATATAGTGTGTTGGTAGGTTTTTGGCTGGATTAATTTATTCTAAACTTTCTTTCACGAAAAGAGATCATAGATCACAAGCTCATGGAAAATAGATATGATATAGATTAAAATATAGATCTTTTGTAGATCGCTACGTCGTGTTAGTATACTGAAGTTGCAGTCTGGTTTGAGTTGGATGATGGGGTGGCATATCGTTGCTAATTATCTTATCCGCTCGACGTAAGAGTAAATCACAGGAGTAGCATTCGCTTAATTTAGTGGCAATCGTAATGTATTTACATTTTCCTTGAAGACTTTGAGTAGCAAATAATTTCTGACTATATATCCTTAAGTAGGTAAAAAGTAGCTCAGTACTTACATTACATTACCAATTATAACATTGATACATAAGTTGAAACAATACAGAAAGCCACAACATCGTGTGGCAAAGACTTCTAGTCTATTAATAAATTCACAATACTCTTACTATAGATATGGTTTCATAAAGTCTTGACCCTTCCTTTTGCACCAAAATATTATAAACCAACCAATAAACAACAACCAAAACTCACGCATCTCGATGTAGCCGTACGAATATTGATAAATTATGCTATCAAAACTCCTTAATTTTTTTAAATGCTAATTTTCCATAAATCATTTTATTATGTAAATCATATTCATCATCACATTTCTGCCATTTCTGCCATTTGCATAAACAATTTAATTCCTCAAAATACAATTAAACAGAGAGAAAGAGAGAGGAGAAAAAAATTATAAAGCATTTCATATGCAGGGAGAGAAAGCAGCTGTTTTTGTTGCCTCACAAAAATAAAACTACGAAATTTTCATCATTTCATGGAAGCTGGTTATTTAACTGACCGGTTATCTGCCTGCTTGCTTGCCAGTATGGTAGTGGTATAACAAGCTGCACCATATCATGCACACACACTTCAAAATTTGTAGATACATATCTAAATATATATAGGAGAGAGTAGGTGACTACACAAAACTGTATGCAAAAGTAAATAGAAAAATATATGATACATATGCTAGTATACACACATGAAAACAAAGCTACTTCCAATGTGCTTCATTTCCCTTGATCATACTTCGTGCATTTCTGTTTCGTTGTTGAAATGTTGTTTTGTTTTGTTGTTTTATTGTTTTCTGTAACGCTAACGTCACCAAAAACAACACAATATGTAAACAGCAACATTGGCCCAGCAGCACGTCGACAAATATACTACAGTTTTGGTGCGTTTTTGAAAAAATAAATTTTGAATTTATTTCCTCTTCTGCGAAATTGTATATAAGTAAAATGCTTGACTGCTTACTATTTTTCATTATTACATTTTTGCTTTGTTGTTGGCTTAAGGTATTGTAATTAATAAGAATATTTGTAGAATAAAATAATAGAAGTACAATGTACATATTGTTCCAATAAAAAGTTGCTCATACGCAGTGTAGGTTTTTTGTTGTAGTTTTTTTTGGAGAAAATGCTACGGTTTGTAACAATTGCTGGCGGCTATGATTAAAATTTTGTGAGTTATTAAGTGCAAACGGTCGCTACTGCTGAGTGTGTCGTACGTATAAGTACAGACCAACTCTTAGTATATTTTCAACACGATAAAAATCCATCAGCTATTAGGAAACTGTAGGTGTAAAAAAGTAGTCGAAAGATCGCTTAAGTTGCTATAAAAATATATATATTACCTTGACTCCTGCCCTCAAAACGCACTCATCAGAAACTCGGCATAAAGAAATTGCGGTACGGTATTTCAAGCCCTCTACAAACAGTCGCCAACGAAACTATTGGTTTTCGACAAGGCCGAAAGAAGAACTGCTGCGATGAGGATCGTCGCACCGGAGTTAAAGGATAAAATATTGCCTATTTCGCTAGTTGTGATCGATTGCAAAAGAGATGCCGATAGTTGAAGAAGGAAGAGAGACGCATTTGCAGAGAGAAGACAAGATCGAAACCCCTTATGAAGCTGGCCGAAAAGCGTATTATTAGAAAATTCTAGGGAAAAAATCGGCCTTTTTCAAAAGGTTGAAAGACCGTCATATACTCATGTAGAATCCAAAAAGATGCAGAAAGTTATTGAGTTTATGGAGCAAACACCTACCTCTCCAGCATGCTGAATGGCAGCAAAAGTGAAACATCCGACAGAATTAAGAAGGACCTCTCGATGTCGGTACCTTCGAGTTTTCACACAAAGTGACACTTTGTCGTGTGACTTCTTCAACCTGGAGGAAATAGAACTTAACAGCGAATGTTCAATCTTCATTGGTCAATGAAATTGATATCATTAGCCTCAAGACCGCGCCGTCAGTTCTTCTTTCTCCGGACTAATTAAGCAAATACAGCGCATCAGTCATCTCACGGGAGGTCGAGAAAATGTGCTATTTCAACGGGCTCGGATCAAAAGGAGAGGGCTATGAGATAAGGGAATTCAAACAGGTGGTTAATTAGCATTGTGAGGGCACTCATTTCATGTATGCAATACGTTGGGTAGGGTCGAGTCTGGATAAATAGGAATTATGTCGAATATAATATCCAGACCATCATTAGAACAGTATTACTTGGATCGAAGTGTAGGAGTGCAGGCTGTCAAATGTGGCTCCGTGTAACTTCAGTTTATTTACCGTCGAAATTTTATATAAATCAGCACGAGAATGATAATCGACTTGTAGAGTTTGGTTTTAGAGTGGATTTTACTTTTCCGATGAGTCGGGGCAGGGAGACCAGTTTCAGCAACTGGTTTTCACTGTGGGCAGAGGTATATCCCCATCTTTTTCTGCTTGGAAGACTTTGTATTGATTATTTTGTAAAGATTTAATTTTTTTGTTTTAGAAAATTTAGATTTTCCCATACGCTTTCCTAAAGAATTTTTGTTAAAAATATATTATCAAAACAGAAGTTACAGGTAGTGTAGTCCCCCTTCTCCGGAATTTTTATGAAAGAAATTTTTCAGGATTGTGCTCTACTTCGATTCTTTCAAAGCTGCGTTGAAGTCTAATCACGAGAAAATTAAATGAAATTCTAGGGCTTTTATAGTAGTTGATATGGGGCACTCGTTATGAGGGTAGCATGGATCGCTGAACTCTTCTAAATTAATTGAAAAATAATAATAAAAAAAAGTTAAAATCCATAAAAGGCTAAAGAAGATCAAATTTCAAGTCACATGAATATGCAAACTCATTAATCTGTAAGTAAAAACTATAATACTAAATTATGAAAAAATTATTCCATCACGATACCTTCTTATGCCAATGAATTGAGAAAATAACAATTCAATTTGGGTCAATAACAAAGTCAATAAATAGTATTATGCTCATAAAGATAAGGCATTGATGCATTGGCAGACACTTGATGAGTTCATTTTACGTCACTTACTTGCTTATCAGCAAATTCGCAGCCAAGTTGTTGCCGCTAGAAATGCAAAGTGTACAAATAAATGAATCATTGAGAAGACCACTAAATTTGCATCAAGATGACACTTTATATATATATATATATATATTATATTTATTAGTGTACTTTGTTATTAAAATTTACAGCTATATTTTATGTTTTTGTTTTCTTTTTGCTTTTGTACATTTCATATTTCATTCAATTTTTGCCACTTTTTCGTAATGCCATTCATATTTGTAAGCAAAATCAAATTTAATTCGTTTATTGTCCGTTGTTTTGCTTTGCATTCATGCAAATTATTCAATAAAGCAAATTCGCAGCGCTTCAAGCTGTGTAAATGATAAAATTATTGCATTGTACTTGTGATTATATTTATTTTTTATACCCATCTTTGCAGTATAAGCAGGGTTACTGACTTTGTATGACGTTCTGATCATTTGCAGGACAACCGATAACTTGTGTAAAACTAGAGAATGATGAAGTCAAAATTATATTACAAATATATTAGGAATGCGAACAATATAAATATGCAGAAACTCTTATAAATATCTTATATAAATAGACGTATGTGGTTGCCCTAAAATCTAAATCTTCAAATCACATTCTTTTTACGCTCAACCCACAAGTAGGACATTTTATTTTCGATTTCACCCGAATTTTATACTCTCTTACTTGCTGTTTTTCATTTTGTTTTCATGAGCTTGCCAGTCATTCCTTGTTTTCCATGCAGTTTAAATTGATAAAGTCAACTGACCTCAGATTAGTGGCATTTGTGGTCAGTTGAAGCTGACTCGACAGTAAAATATTTGTGTACATGCATTGCAAGTGTACTTATCTTTGGGCATATGACACAAGTAAACAAACAGGAGCTCATTTTAGAATTGATTTAGTTAATCATCACCCAACTTTGGCTGGCTCAGGCATAAAAAATAACAGAAAGATATAGTAGCATAAAGTGGAAGACTTTTCATTTTAATTTAATTTAATTCCCTCACAGCGCGTTATATTTAAATACCACATTTAAAGCCTGAGAAAAAAAACTACCAAAAGTTAGAAAAGTCCGCGTGCCTAAATGATTTGAATGGTTTTCATTCGATATGAAGAATTTTTGCTGCGGTTCCGAATTTTAATAGTAAATCTCACCCAAAATGAATGCCTTCAAATAAACTCCAGTGTACTATTAAAACACAGAGATCCAAAATTTTAATGCAAATTATCCGAATCGAATAGAAATCGGTAGAGATCCCGTTGACTTCGAACGTTTGGCCTTCTGATTTATTGCTTGTTATCGCTTCCATAATAATTTCTGTCAAATTTAATGTGATGATTGTACAGCACGAAACTTTGATCTATCAATTTCTAAAACACGCTCCTCTTTAGTTTGATATCACAGATATCCAGAGTAATTATTGTACGATGTGTACGTTTCCCATGGTCTGATCGTCGAATTGGAAGCATTGGTCAAGTACTTTTCCTACAAAGCAATGAAAACTATTTCTATTCAAGAGAAGTTTTTTTTTTCTTAAAAAGGAATGTTTCCCAACCAATATGCGCAATTCAATAAAATAATAACCTCATTTTTAACTAGCACATACATTCTACAAAAAAAATCGAGTTGATAAATAACATATTGAATTTAGATTGAGACAAAAAAAGTTACCTACTTTGCAAATTTTGAGCAAATCTATGCTTGTACCTGATCCACTTCCGGGAAAGGAAACTATTTATCAACGTCGAGTCAAAAGTGCCGGCAAACTAAAAATAATGCGATATTTTCGAATATATGGGTTCAAGGTGCATTTCGCAAAATAAAATAGTTTCAAGCAAATCGAACCATAACAAGTGTACCAAAAAAGATCACGAAAATCACAAATAAATATTGAAAAGAAAAAAAAAACACAAAAATGTTAAGTAATCAACTTCATTTATTTTTTATACTAAAGAGTTAGATTTGAGGTCTTTGGCAGACTTCGATTAGTATTTCTTCTAAAAGAACTTGAACTTTCTCTCATAGCTCGGAATGCTATTAGGCGACTCATGAAAGCTGCCTAATCTTCGTTTCATTATGGTGCTCATATTTTATAAAGGATTGAGATCAGGGTTTTTAGATGACCACTCAATCGTTTCTCTCTTCTATGAATTTTTGGGGTCAGCTTCACTTTGGAAAAATACTTCAATTTCTGGAAACTTCGATTTATCCACGGCTACTCGTTTTTTTTTTCACAGAGTATACTTTCGTAAACTTTCTTCGTCATTAAAAAAAAACCAGGACCAACATCCTTAACCAGAAGTAAACCACCACCATATTTTAAGGTTTCTATTATCTGGCGATTTTACGTTGATTCTCCCGTGTGTGCCCAAAAATACCGAGTTCCATCATATTTCATTAATTTTACGCTCATCTGACCGTATCAACCATTGCCATTATTTTATTGTTCAACTTTGGTGAGCTAAAATAAATGTTTTTATATATTATCTTTTATATATTACATTTGTTTACGCCCTATATATTCAGTGGCTTTTTGTTGTTGTCTTGGCCTTTAGATAATAAATATCAAGCCAAAAATCTGGATCTTGATCGGAGGTTATCCTTAGGCGATCATTCCACCCAGCCGTTCTCAGTTAATTACTGTAAATATAGATAATATCTCCGGTTTGGATTGTAGACGTAAATGTTGTTCAAATTTGCCATTTTGCAGTAAGATAACCTTTTTGCAACTTACCAAGAAAATTCAATACCAATTTAAATAAGAATTCTCTAGTTTTATTTACTCATTTCATGCATAATTTAATAAATGCCTAATTTAAGAAAGTATCTCTAATCACTTGCAACTAACAGCATAGCTGAGGTAATACATTTTACTTGTTTACCTTCCGAAAATTCTTCTACTGATTTCTTCTTCGCAAAGGTATTGAGAGACGGAAATCATGCCACAACAACTCAAATGAAATGAAAATTGAAATGAATTGATCAATATATTCATATACATACATACACAACTTCCGTCGTATGCAGAATATATGTATGTAAATATTTATAAAGCATTTGTGTCCTTCGTGCTTGTTTATTATCAATAGTGTTTACTTTTCTCGTTTGCTTGCTTAACTATAAATTTCTGGGACATCATTCAGACATAAAAAAATAAGAAGGAACTGTTTTTCGGGCATGCCAAATCTTCGGCATACCAAATACCAAATTACGAACTTCAAGTTCGAAGACTTTCAGTGTTACGTTTGTAAACAACCAAATTTCATTTCTAAGACATCGATCTGGTCAACCTAATCTAATGTTTACCACAGTAAAAATATATGGAGCTTTTATGAGGCAATCGTGATGCCCTCGACAGAATATTTTCAGCCCTATAAGTGTATTTCTGATATAAAAAAATTCGCCCATAAAAATCCATCGACCGTTCAGAGGCAGCTTTGAATAAACTGTAGGTACCTCCATTTGTTGGAATAAATCATTAAGACTCACACCACAAATTAGAGGAGGAGCTCGGTCGAAAATCACTTCAGCGGTTACAAACTGCCAATTATATATATAAAAATCATATTATTTTAATATAACAGTAGGAATCTGAAATGATCTACAGACTTTCAATCAACACCAACGGTTAATCTATATAAATAAAACTTAATCGTCGAAATAGATGTATGTACGCACATAACTCGAATGGCTAAACCGATTTATCCGATTTTGAATATTAAAATATTTGTTGAAGTTCAGGGAAGTTTAAACGGCTAGAAACGGCCGAGAAATTTGCCGTTAGTTTAATATGAACAATAACTTTTCTTCCTGGAAGTGGAGTTATTCGAAATAATTGAATAATGGTTCGATTTATACTTTCCAGGAAGTGAACCAGGGACGGAGCTGTATGAAAACTTATTTATGGTTCGATTCGCTGAAAATATTGAACCAGGAAATCATTTAAATTTGTTCGGAAAATAAACAATGCTTTAATTACGGGATCATCGACAGTCTGAAAGATATTCGTATTTAGATGATTTGGATATAAGCATAGATCGTGCTTAGTTTGTTCGTTACGTCATGTGATTTTTCTGTTGCTGAATGCCTTGCGTTCGAATTGCTTTGAAGCATTCATACCGACATTTTCGTGAAAGACTTTGAGTTGTGAATAAGTGAGACGCTCATATGAAACCGCAGCTAGATACAAGTTCAGTCCATTTTCTTGTGTTCAAAAAAGTGTTTTTTATTGAAAAAAAAACGTTAAAAACATATCAATCAGTGGCAGTTTTCGAATACCATCTCTAAAAAATTTTCATGCCTTTCGGTTGTTTCTGGCCGTTTTACGCGCTTCTAGTTGTAGTCGATAGCAGTTCAGTTAGCGTTTAAAACGAATTTTGCTCCAGTAAAGCCTACAATTCATAATCTTCAAAATTTTCGCGGACCAGAACTCTTTTCGTCTTCGACGCTAAAATCACCAATTTTGAAGCATCGAAACCACTCCCTGCATGACTTATCGGTCGGCGCAGATTTACCATAAACTTCCACAAGACTTCGATGGGCTTCAGCTGCACTTTTCTTCCAATTAAAATAGGAAAAATAAAACTTTCCACAAATGTTGTTTATTTAACATAAATCCGGACATTTTCGAAGAAGCAAAAAACAATATTCGAGTCAGAAACAGACGCTTATGCACATTAATTATGGCTGACAGAGTGTGAAACCATTCCAATGAAATAGGTAAGTGCTTCCAAGATCGGCCACAACTTGCAGGTGGAGCTATCTTTTGAGAATGGATCGAATTATTTTGTACACCTAAAAATACAAATTTAATATTTTGAATTAGACGATGGTTAACAAGAGCTTTAATGACGCTATACAATACCACTTACAATACAAATAGAAAAAAATACAGAAAGCCACAACAACGTTTGGCCGGGTTTGCTGGTTGTTTATAAAATCAAAATTAAAGAAAAAATGTCGAAGCTTTATAAATTTCTTTGAAATCTATTGAACGGGATTCAAGTTGGAGTAGTCACTAGCTCAAAAAAAATATGGAACACTCGAGAGCTCTTTGTTGATTCCTCGGAGTTGACATACAATTTTAAGATAATATTTTAATATAATTTAATACTTTAAGAACAATTAAAAAGGTATTCTCTTTTGGAAATTCTAAATCACCATAATAGAAAATTACAAACTCAATGATATTCCTCGACGGCCCAGCTCAATTAATAAAGACAGCCATTCTCAGTGGTGTCTAAAAACTGAAACTAATGTAAATATTTTTTTATATTTCTATCAACTTTTAAATTTAGGATAAATTTGCATAGCATGTTTCAGAAAACTTTTAACGAAAAACTATGACATACTGTGGAAGCTTTGAAGCTTGGAAAGATTGAAAAAAATTGTTTAAAGTGGACATTTTGGCTAACTGAAATGTTTTTTTCTAAGTGTCATTATAATGATCATTCTTTCATATTCTTTTTGATTCTATTTACAATTTGGCTTGTCGTTAATGACATTTAGAAAACCCACTGTCGTTAGCAAATAACATAGTATAAGGGTATTGTAAGATAATAATATAAGCAATTTTTATTTTAATAATGAAAATATTATTGCACGTAATCTGCTCATCGCTCTTTAAACAAGTATACAATTTTACATATTTGACAATTATAAATATTTTTTTAAAATTTTTCTCAAACAATTCACAATGTATTTCGTTATTAAAAATGTCTAAACGAAATAAAAATGCGTTTTCAATTTCCGCTCTCACAGCTTGTTCGCACAATATATGCAAATATAATTTGTTTTCATTTTTTGTTTTGTATTTTGTATTTGTTATTTTTAGATTTTTATGTTACGAACCTTCCATTTCCCATTTTTTTGTTCGCATCTCAGTGCACAAACCTCATCGAGGTTTTTTTCTGCAATACAGTTGACAAATACAATTTGTTGCTACGAAAATCTAAAGAAGTAGCAAAAGAATCTTTAGGAAAAGTATAAAATTTTTTTTTTTTGCAAAAAGTACGTTGCGCTAGTGAAATACAATCATCATCAAGCGAGTGGTTATAACAGTAGGAAACTTTTTTTTCTACTACAATACTAAAAACAATCTTTATAAACATACATACATACATAACATACATACACTAGGTATCATTGCGAATGAGTGCAGCTGTAACAGCACGTGAGTCAGTGATAAAAGTACGTGCTAACTCACAAATGTTTTGATAAGAAGGAAGCGATGAGTTTGGGTGGAACCGAATAACAGATTGTCCCAGCTGTTTGTTCATTAAGTGATAAACTGGTGTGGAAACAGTGTGATAAAATAAAAGAAAAAAAGGCAAGAATCATTAAATTTCTACTGCACGAGACTATTTCCATCAAAGATTTAAAACCCAGAGGTTTAATAGAAGAATTTTGTTATTCGAAACATGTCTATAACTCTCTTGATGATACATTAATTAACCATACCCCTAAATATAGTATTTTTGTGTACAGAAATTGTGAAGAGAAACCCAAACTAATTGTAACGAACTTAGAAATACATGGATACATACATACATATATGTGTGGCATATGTACATACACATTTACGAGCAGTAATTGAATATGCCTTGTATCGTAATAAAAGTGAGTTCGAATATGTATGTACGTTAAACTGTTTTCGATTAATATCAAAATTTTCATACATGCTCGTATGTACGTACATTTTTTCTTAATCATAAAAAGAATATTCTCAAACATTTAAGAAAATTCCAAAGACTTGCTTTGGTAGGGGTTGATAAATTTATGTTAATTGTGGTATAATTTTAAAAGTAATTACATAAGATAGATGGATAAGCTGAACTTTTCTCTCAAAAGCCGTTGAAAATCCCCTTAAGTGAATATTCTGCCACAGATTTTTCCTTCTACCTTATTTATACTAAAATATGTTTAATTCTTTTTTTTAAGGAGATCTCTTCCTAAATTTAGAGTAGTGAAGTCACCTTACAACAGAAACTTATTCCTGGGACCCTAAATATTTCTTTGTTCTAACCGGCTGAAACCAACTATTAGTTATTGACCAACTCGCATGATCGAATCAATTTTGCTATACGTCGTATTCTTCCTTCCATATTTGCCCATTTTCATTGATGCTGGGTGCATCGTGAAATAAATGACGCCCAAATCGGCTGAAAGCCGGATATACGTTGTGGATGCACTGATATTAAGTTTCCTTTTGTTTAGTGCTAGTAACAGTTTAATTTTCATGTACGCCCTATGTTGAACATATTTCATGACCTTAAGTATTCCTCTAGGATCCACTATTTTAGACAAAATTTGAATGCACTGAAAGGTCTAAGGCAGTCGGCAGTGACAGCCACATCAACGGTATCAGTACAAGCCAGTTCTTTGGCCTTTTCGTTACTTTGTTGTTGTTGTTGTTGTTGTGCCCGCAGAAAAAATCATCAAATTGGGCTTCGGGGAATATTGCGGAAGTGACAGTCCTTGTTCGGATAAAAATTAAGTTCGTTCCAGTATAACGACCCGACTGTCGAGGGTACTATTTGATTTTAATTATGGGCATTTTATTATGAACAAAAAGTACACCAATCATCTTTAATGGCAATTTTAGTCCAATATTTTATTGAAAAACAAACTAATATTTAACTCTGTTTCTATTGATTTTTATAGTGGACCTGATGCCTTTTGCACATTAGCTGTTGAATGTCTGCCAATCTGGCACTACTATCCACATAAGAACGTGAGATGGGGGAACACTCTCAGCCGCAATATGTGCAAATTTGAATAAGTCTTGTATTAAGTAATCATTGATTTTTATAAAATAATCATTCTAGATAATTGTGCTCATGTTCTATTATCTTTGAAATGATACCAAATTAATTTAGCTCTCATAAGAAAATTTTATTTAAATTTTATATATGCACATGGCATACGTACTTACATACATATACATCGCTGCATTACGTATGCTACAATAATATTCTGACTGTGAGATATTTGTTTTGATTTCATTACAATTTCACAAATTTGTGTCACACATTTTTGTTGATATTAAAATAAACAAAAATAAATACTATATTTTGTTTGTCTCAAATGCACTTTAGTTTTTATATAAATTTGCATTTAAAATTAAATATTGCGAGTTGAACAAATGTATATTTTTAATGTTGTGATTTTTGTATATACATATGTATGTATGTATATGTGCGTTTGAATAATTTACAAACAAATTTAAATTCATTAATATTCAATGCTAAACACTTTAAACAATTACCCAACACAATATATAAATATGAAATGTAACTGAGAGATGCGTACATTTTTTAAATTAAATATTTATCAACCATTAATTCTGCTCTGATGCTTGTTGGATGTTACTTTATAAGCACCCAGCAGTGAAAAGGTAGAGTAGTATGGAAAAATTCTTGTTAAATATTGGTATGATATAAGATGAAATTATACCAGTTCGTTATTTGTATAGCAGTTCTTCAGTAACGGAAAAAATAATCATTTTCAACTCCACACCATTCGTATGTTGTTGTTATATTTAGTACGCCACGGCTGAATTTCATTTCGTAATAGCCTCTGCCAAAGTGCGCATTATGTCGTTGCTCTTCATATCATATCGATTGCTGAGTAGTTAGAGGTTATTACCGTATCGCGTGAGATTCACGGTTCGAATTTTCGCTACAGGCAAATTCAAGTTTATTTATTTTAATTTTGTTATTTTTTGATGAATTAGAAACTCAACACATTATTATATATGACACTTCGGAGAATATTGCCTTGTTAAAAATACCGGTTGCTTACATTAAAAATAGAGAAAAATTAAATAGTGAAAAAATTCGAGCTAGTTGGATTCTTATTTACAACTAGTATTTTTCCCTGCAGGGCAAGTACCAATATACTTATAAATACATAGATATGTACGTACTATATATTGAGTCAACCATAAAGGTAACGGAATATAATATATTTACAATGGATTATCTGTTCAAAAAATTCTGCTGACGTCGAGTTTATTAAATTTATTTGTGTTCATTTATTTATGACTAGAGTAATATAAAGTAAAATTCATTTGAAATTATCAAATCAAAATAGAAATTAGAAATAAAAATTAGAATACTCGAACAAGATTATAGAACTAATAGTTTAATTATATGCATTATTTCTTATAGATTATCCTGAAATGTCGAAGAAGTAATGCGCGAATTGGAGGGTTAATGAGAACTTGTAATGAACTTAAATGTAAGTAGCTCGCTGAATTCTAACAATAGTTTGTTCAAAATAATATTTTGATATATTTTATGTTATAAATATTACTATTTTCCTAGTATCATGCGCACACAGAAACAAATATTTATATTTTCCTCAATCAGCTTCTATGTACTTCGGAAACCTCGCAAAAAGTAATAAAATTTTATAACTAAACTAAAATAACTAAACTTAGTAACCCATTAATATGGGCTGGATGGTTTTTTATCTATTTATTTAGGCGGATTTGACTTGTTGCGGAGTCCAAGTTGTTAGTCGAAGGGTTAGGATGATCACGCAGTTTTTTTGTCATGTATTTTTGTGTAACGATTTCTACCTCCTTTTTGATGGGGCTTATGTTTAGGCTTTGTGTATGTTTTCATTACGAATGTACCATGGTGCGCCCATTATAGTTCTTAGTGTTTTAGACTGGCCGTTATGGATGGACTTTATTATTGCTTTATTGAAGAGGACTTTGTTGGCCAGATTTATTGCTTATAAGCTAATGCAGATAATATCACAGAAAATGTAAACTATAATTTAGAGTTAATTAAATTTTATTTATGATATTCATAATTAACGTTAATTTTTTCGATATTAACATTTTCTAAACATATGTATGTATGTATTTGTGCTAAATAAAATATTAACTTTTCATATTAACAGCAAAAAGCAGACCGAAAAATATTAAATTTGTAATTAAAATTTGCTTAAAAGGCAGCACTATATCGTAGCTCATCATCATTTAATTATAAATTAATTTTTTACATTCAGCTAATAGTTTTTAACTTAAAAAATAATAATCTTATTAACAGAAAATATGTTTATAAGAGTGGTTACTCTTGTGAGTTTTATAGACATGAACTTCAATTAAAAATGCATACTCGTATTGTCGTAATGTCGTAGACATTAATAAAATTATTAGATAAATTAAATTACTTTAGAACAAATAATGTATAGCCATTTTCTAAGAGAACCAAATATTAAAATTATAAATAATTAGATTTGTAATAAATATTGTTTCAAAAATTTTCTTCTTTTCTTTACAGGTTTCAGAAATAAGTTTTGAAATATGTATAAATGTGAGAGAAATAAAAGTTTAAAAATAGGGAAAATTTAAGCTGAAAAAAGTAAATGAAGCTAAGGCGGATATCCAATTGTATTTTAGCATATTCTACAATTTTGATTAGACGATATTTCCTTTCTGCTAGTACTTAATACTTTGTATTTTTGTTTAACCTTCTTTTGATGTTCGCATTTAAAAATTAAAGCCTAGCATACATTCAATAAGGTACATATATCTGGCAAAAAGACACTTTTAGGATTTAATTTAATTGTTTTGTTAAATTAGAGCCAAAAGCCATAAAAGTGAAAGTTCCTGAAGACAATTCTTTGAAAATATATTAGGGGTATTCTCTAAGTGTAAGGAAATGCATGCTACGGTGCATGGATAGGAAATTTTTACTATCCTCGCAATGGTACAACAACAAAACACATGAAAAAAATATGCTACGATAGGAAAAATATCCTATACCAAAACCTATGTATATTTATTTCCCACAGATAGAAAGAAGGGAAAAGCAACACTCTGTCTGTGTGATTGTTATTGTTTCACTTGAACATGTCACAATTTTGAAACGGGAGTGCTCTCGATCTATAGCACAATTCCATAGGAAATATTTGCATAGTATGCATTTCCTAGACATGGCGAATCCCCCTATTTAAACGCTCACTTTATAATTAAAGTCTTAAACTGTAACTACGAAGTTGAGGGGTGCAAGGATGTGTTCCTATCTCCCATATTCTGGAATTTCATGGCAATTTCATTTATACCAGTATGCAAAACTCAGAGAATATATACTAGTATTCGGATTGCTGTTAATCTGGTTTGTTGCTTGAAAGGGAAAGTTGAGGATATGAACGCAAATAGGCCTACCTAAGGCATTTAGTAGATTCCTTGTGATCCCTTTCCTATCTTAATTATGAGTTTGTGTACAGTTCGCTCGATTTAATTAATTGTATTATTTCTTTCCACCCATACGCGTCCACAACCATAAGGCTGGAGCTTGGAGCAGCTTGGAAGATTTTACGTCTTACTTGACTGAAGAGCGGGCGATTTTTCCCTCTATATACGCTCTGAACTCAGTCGTTTCTACTTTACATTGCTTGTAGAGATGAGGTCTCTAGGGTAGATGCACCTACAAAGGCAACACCAGGCTAACCTATGGGTTTATCTAAGATTGGGAAACGTAGCTCGGCCTTATCAAATGGAAAATAACTATTGATAGTAAATATGACGGGATAAAATCAATACATTTGTGGTGGGGTTTTATGGCTGTCTACAATAGTTTTCACGTTGTAAGTACATAAAAGTACATAGAAGTAAGCCAAACTGAATAATATTTCTAATTTGTATCATCCTTCTCCTGGAATTTCAGTTAAGAACAACAACAACTCGCCAATATTTAGAAAATAAGAATAAATGGATGAGTTAGATCCACCTGATCGCCGACATTGTATTCGCTGATGCCGAGTTAATAGGGATATTTTTCGCTACTTTAGCATCAACAGTAATAAGAGCTTCATTAGTACCACTTTCCTTCTTTATTTTCTCACAAAAAAAGTAGAACAAAATGTCTTTCCCTTGGGCTCATGGCCACAGCAACGTTGAGTTTAATCGCAAGACAGATGAACTTGTTACGAGAGATGTAGTTGGCATAACACATAGCTCATAAAGTGCTACTCAAAGAATTTGACTTCAAACATACGTCAAATTGAAATCACACTTACACTGTCTTGCTCTGGATAGAGTTAGGTTTAACTCTGGCAAGAGTGCAAATAAAAGTGTTCTGCTGAATACTTTCCTAATTGAGAGTTTTTCCAAACAAAAAATAATTCATTCATCATGCTTAATTTAATCGAAACTTGTTCTTATAATACAAATATTTTCCGAGGCCCATAGCTCAATCATTGGCTTGAAACCCCCCGCCGACAAAAATGTTCTGCACAATTAAGTCACAAAAGTAGACAGCAACAAAGAGAAGAATTATAATCAAATGCAAGTGTATGTGCGAATACATGTATGTGAGTAAAAGCAAAATGAAAAAAAAAACGTATGTACAAACACTTTAATTGAGTGGGTAGCTTGATTAGCTGCGTCGCAGAGGAGCAAACCATGTTGCCTCTGTGTCATTTTGTCACTTGAGTGCCATTTGTGGCAGTGACAAATGTGCGAGTGCCGAACGGGAACAAGGTCAATTTAATAATTCGCACTGTGATGCTACACTACTCATCGTCGCATCGCATCGTCGTTATGAACTTTTATGCACATACATATACACATACATAAGAGTGTATGATTGTCTATACGGCTGCTGCCGGGCGTATAAGCGAAATGGTTAATAATTTTGCTTTGCCATTTAAGTAAATATTTATGTAGCGCAAACTATTAGCGCCATTTGCATGGCAAACCAAAAATACCAATTTTTTTTACATACATATTTCGCTTATTTCAATTTATTTTTCAATTATAAAGCGAATTCACTTTTGCATTGCGCTCAATCACTTTCGCTATTTCGCGACAGTAGGCCAACATCTATGGTTTGTATGCATGCATACTTATATATGTACATATGCATGTACACAAGTGGTTATTTATTTATCTCATGTGTAATATTTATTTATATTGACATACTTACATACACTGCATACGTACTTGCATAGTACTATTTGTTTATACATATGCGTTGGCATTTCAGGTATGAGTAAGAAAATCTTATTATTATTTACTCAAATAAAATAACAACAATTTGTGCAAGTGGTACTTGTGCGTAAATACCACACCTACGCAAACACTTCCATGCACTCATGCACGCTGGCGAAGAAATGCAGCAAAAATGCGTTCCTAGTTGGGTCCCAGTAAACACAATGATTTCGTTGTTGTTGTCGTTGCCAAATCGCGGATCTTTGATCTAAAGCTCTTAGATCTGCATATGGGGATCCTTACCTCCTCACCCATACGATTGCTGGCGTGAGGTGAAGCAAATTCTGCAAAAGCGGTCGAAGTAAAACATTTCTGCGGAAGCGTTGTCACGTCGCCGTATGAGATGGGCAGTGACAGAGGTGTTGCTCATTGATTCCTCTTCATTTCTATCTCTGCAGCCCCTGCAGACAGAAGTTGCATCGGACAGTGTTGTGTTATCAAGCAGGTTGTGATAGTAACGACGGTCCGGCTTAGAAGAAGTAGAGATTTTCTTATTTCACTAAATGGCTAGAACTGCTAAGTTACATTGCATGTTGTTTCCCCAAGCCATCTGTTATTGGCCTTACCAGCAGGTATTTTTCCGAGGCAAGAGGTATGCCTTCCTATTGTGCAGAATTTACCATGGTTAGGACTGTTTCTCTTCTAGCCAGTACGATGTCCTCACAGTTACCTAGGACGTCCCTGCATCCGAGCATCCGTACCGCGGACATTTCGCATAGAGTAAAGATTTTTCTTTGAATTTTCTCAGTAACTTACTGTCACCTTTGAGGTTGCGGTGGTGTGATGGTCTACCAGAATGTCAGAATAGATTGTGGTAGGTTGAATTAACACTGCAGAATTGAGTAACCACGAAGTGGTTTCGGTTATTACAATTAATTCTGCTTGAAAGACGATACAATGGTCATATAAAGTATAGTTCCTGGCTCATATCAATTGCGAATGGCTCCGCTGACCATTCTGCTATCGAATTTTGCGCTGTCGATAATGAAGATTATAAATCTTTTATGCAACATTTTTACCCCCGTTTCTCTTTGGTACTTTTTTTTTTTTTGATAATTCATTGTCAAAACAGCAAATTGAGTTAATGTAATCCACCTATTTCGATAATGGTATTTGGATGTGTTCTGTATCACGGTTTCTTCAAGGCATTTAGCCTTTTGACGTTACAGCTCTCATACCATAAAGATCTAACGAGGAAGAAATAAGAAATGTTGCAAGAGCTTTCCGAGGAGTTGAAGGCAAATGAATAACTATGAAGACTGTCAACTAAAAAGAGTTAAGCCCATAAAGTTGCATACCGATTAAATGACCAACCATATCCTACTGTATTGTTTGTAATATGTAAGTGGAAAGACTGTTGGTCATAGTGTGTGAGGATTCGGTGCATGTGTTGTGTGAATGCTCGGTAGTAGTTTCAGCTACGAGATTTGACCGGAGACAGAAGCCTTCGGACCTTGTTCCAACCTGCTCATTCACCAAGGATCTTCAGGGCTTATGGTTATGGTGTTGGTTTAAACCGGCGAGTAGTGTTGAAGAATACAGGAAACTGTTTTTTTTTTATAGATTCTATCCTAAATATCCAAAATACCTATCAGCACACCTGCCGAACAAAACGTATTTCTTACTTACTTACTTTTGAAAAAGTTGAGGTGTATTTTTCACAAAATTTTATAAGAGCAAAACAACGAGTGTGAGCCATACGTAACGTTCCTTACATGAACTTTACTCATAGGTCTGACTACCAACGCATAACTACACACTATTATATGTAAGTATATAACATGGCTGATGCTAATGCTGTTTTATTGTCGCATCCACTTATTGCAATGCAGTTACGTTGGTTGTCAACATCGTAGGCCATGAAAGCTACACGCAACAATTAGTGCAACACGACTACTTCGTAAACAATTGTTTGAACCTATTGTTGCTTGCAGAAATATTTTATAGTTGTTGTTGCGCTAGTACTTTTGTTTTTAACAACCTTGTAGGCACGTGTACATTAACCTTCAGAGATGACCGATATACAAATTGTAAATGTCCTATTGCAGGCATTTAAACGCATCCAAGCAGATACATACATACAATGTATAAGTACGTAAAGTCAACTACGTAAGCGTGAAATTTGTTTCAGATATAATACTTGTATAAGTACATATGAAGATATGAGAGTGTGGCTCTTAACAGGGTGTTAAAGCTTTTTTATTTATTTAAAAAAACACTTTAAGGGCGCCGAAAGTTGTTGTTTAGTAGTTTTTAGCCTAATATTATCAACCACCCTAATAATTATAACTGACTATAAAAAGCTTTCTTTAGTATAAAGCACTTTTGTTTTTCTCCCTATGTTTCCCTTTCTATCATTAAAGCAAAATCACTCGTATTATGGAACACGGAATATACGGATCGCTTTCGGACACCATAAATTTTTTTAATGTAATTTCCTTTTATCTAAATAATCTCTTAGATAAAGATTATGAATCTTATCAAGTCAACATTGACTAAAACCAAATATGTATCTTCTTTCGTATTTCCACATACAAACGTTGGGTACTTCGTATTCTATAGCGACTACCCACGCATTTTTTTAGTATTAGAATTACATGGTCGATTTCCAATGGCTAAGCTTCTTATTTCAAATCCAGCTTATTTTTCTAACCCTTAAGCCTGTCACTGATAAAAGGCCGCTTCTTTTCATATTAAAGTGAAATAGTCAGAAAATCACAAAATAATCTGTACAGGATAATAAAACCGTCTTAGACCCCAAGCTATCGGAGCATAGCTCTGCCCAAGGAGAGATAATCGCATAAAAATTAGAGACCGTTTTCTCTTCTTTCTCGTTTTTGTAGCTTCGACAACATCTCATAAAAGGAACTCTCAACCTCGCTGCATGTCGTTCTATCAAACAATGTCCTGATAAGTATTCTACAATATTATAGCTGTTCTCTCTTTTGAGAAATTGTATATAGCGAGACCTTTTCTTATTCTATTTCAGCCAAGTTCGTCAGATATACTACAAGTAGCAGTGTGATTTCATCTTACTTCGGCGTGCTCATAATAGAAATCTTCGAGCAGCAGTTTGTATGTTCAGTTTCGGGAAGAACCTGCTTTGCCATGTCTTGCCTAACAAGTTCGTCTGCCTTACAGTTTTCTTCTATGTTGTTATGACCAGTAACTCAAATGAAAGATAATCTGCTCTGTTTGGCCACCTCCGGTAGTGATTGGCAACAGTCCAGCTAAAGTTTTGAATTTATAGTAAGCCAGCCAAGCGGCATATTATCTGCCTGACTATTGCTGAAAATAAAGATCCTACAGCTGCAATTTCGGTTTCATTGTAGTCTACTGCCTCCATTATGACTGAAATTTTAGCCTGAAATGCATTGTAATGATCAGGTAGCTTGAGAGAAAGTAGCTCAAAAGATGAGTTCATTGAGAAATACCTCCACAGGCTTTTCCATCATGTTTCAATCCATCCGTATATATCTCAATACTTTCGACTGAATATTGTATCGTTCAAGGATTGTCGAGTGTCCATTCGTTAATTATTTTCCTGATTTAGCCACCTTATACCAAGAACGACTAACACGGCAGTCTGATAACTCATTAAGTGCAGTGGTTAAATTCGAGGATTACATTTGAGGCCTCATTTGGCAATGTCTTGATAGCACCACTTTTAATAGTCGAAGCAAGTTTCCTTATAGCCACCCTGTACAAAAGTATTGGCCTCTTAACAGGTGTATAGATCCAGCGAAAATTCTTACGATTTAAACCCCATTTTTTGCCAATAGCTTAATTTTTTTTTACATGTATAGGGGGCGATGGAGACTTTCTCATATATACGTTTGTTAACTTTCCAATTCAGTTTCTTGTCCAGAATTACCACCTAGAAATTTTGTGTAGGCTTAGATCAACACCATATCGGTATTGTATACCTCTTACTGAATAGAACTAGTTCTACCTTATTTGAGTTTCTTCAGAGTCTACAACTGTTAGACCAGTAAGAAAATCTTCGACCAGTCCCCTGCATAAATGCGCTTAGAGTTTGTAGAAACTTACGCTAACTATACGCTACGGCAATATAATTGGCGTAGGCAACGAATCTTGCTCTTCCCAGAGCAGTTCTTGTCAGAAGCGAGTTAATCTTAAGATTAAAAGGCATAAAAGAGGGGTGGTTATTTCAAGACGTCCCTTTACTCACGTGAGTGGTCTTACAACCAACATATATTCGAAGAAAATACAAGGAAAGTGTGTTAACTCTAGCCAAATTTTTCTATAATACTCCCTTCGGACTAAATTATAAATAGAGCTAGATATATACAAATGATTCACTATAACCGCTGGGCTGATTTCCGGCTGAGTTTCTTCTCCAAATATTTTTTTTTAAGTCGTCTCGAAATGGTTGATGGATTTTTATGACCACCTTTTTTCATATCAGAAATAGATTCGAAGGGGTTAAAATTTCTTGCAGATTTTTGACCGTAATTATATATGTTTTTTTCATTATTATATATCCGACAGCATGCGTGGCTATAGTGCATCAACTTATCTTAAGCGCCATGTTTCATTAAAATATCTCAATTTATATTCAACTTAACGAAGGAACGGGCGGAGAAACAAATACGCATGATTAACTGAATTCATCTTGGAAATCTATGTTCATTATAAATAAACACTGTAGTTTTGAAACCATACTTGCTTTTGTCACCGAAATAAAACAATTATTTCCCATAGACTTTTGTTGGCCTTGTTCATATTTCAAAGCATTCAAGTATACATAACTCCATTTAATACCACTAGAATATTGAATTAATTAATTTGTATCCTCATCCCACCACCCCTTTCAACTTCAAGTACTAGTACGAGAACACAGCACCTATTACCCTCACAAGCCCTTCATCACGTGGACACTGTGGTGCACTTTAATTTGTTATGTAAATCCTTGTTGTGCCTTCAAACGTCATGCCACTTGTTGTCTTAAAGTCATAACCTTCAAGGCGCGACATGAAATGACATGTGTATGGCATGTGCACTTGCACACAAAGTTGATTGCAACTTACTGCCGCCCACTACCATTTGCTGACCACATTGTCATGGCTACAGCTCTTTTGTATAACCAAATGAAGCCACCTAGCTGCTTTAGTCAGAGCACTTTAAGTGTCATGGCATATTTAAAATTATTTTACAAGATTTCTTTTAATTTGAATGTTAACTGTAAATATAAGAAAGCTTAAAGGTTAACACATTCTCTTCGTCCAACGGGGTGGCCAAGTCAAACCACTTTGATGCGAAGGCCTTGAGATGACTCATAATTCGTAAGTAATTTGAATTATAATTGAGTAATTATCGATGTTAAGCTGAATAATTGTTTGGATGTCGTCATAATCCACGCTTCGGTACCATACCGGGAATGATGAGCGAGTTGAAGAATTTAGTTTTGGTGCGTCGAGATAGTTCTTTCCCTTTCTTTCTGACTGCGCTTCTGGTATTGTCCAACGTCAGTTTACATAGCCGTATGACTTTTGTATGGGTACCAAATTCCGACATAACATCATAGAGACAGCTGATATTCATGCTATCGTAGGTAGCTTTAAAATCATTTAATAGGTGGGAAAGAAATTTTATCTGGAGTATTTTCCAAGATTTGGCGCATGATGAATATCTGGTCAGTTATAGATTTGCCAAGCCTGAAGCCACACTGGTGAGGTTGAGTTCGTCTACGGTGTCTTTCACAGAGTATGCTCGATAAGACCTTATGTGCGATATTTAGGAGGCTTATCCCACGCTTATAGCGCTGAGCAATCTAATGATTTCACAAGAAATGGAGATCCCAAAAACCATGCGAGGTATGTTTAAAATAATTTCAATTTTTTATTTTTTTTAAGTACTTATTTATTCATCAATATTTATTTTGTCCCGTTCAAAGTAATCCCCCTCGAATATATATAATACACTTGTACCAAGGCTTTGTCCAATCCTCGAAGCACTTCTGAAATGCGCTTTTCGGTATAGCCATCAGCTCTTTTTTCGTTCTGACTTGATCTCATCAATTGTGTCGCAAGGGGCCAAATCTGGTGAATACGGCATGATAACGGTGTTGTTTTTGATCAAAAACTGGTTTGCTGGTGCATTATCTTGATGCAGAATCCACGATTTGTTTTCCCGCAATTCCTATCGTTTGAGCCGTATTGCTTCACGCAAACGTTGCATAACTTCCTTGTAGTATTCATTATTAACAGTATGCCCTTTTGGCAGGAACTTTACCACCAAACCATGGTAATAAAAAAAATAAAAAAAATCCTTTTCTTTTGAACATACCTCGTATTCGCTGCTGTTCTCCCAACCCGCGTGGAACATTGGGCCAAAGAGAGCGAGCTTTAACAGAGTTACTCCAACAGATCCGGTTTTAGGGTTAATTAGAGTATTTCTGAAGAGTCTGCTTATCTGAGGTACGACTGTAAGCGGGTGTCATTTTAAGACAAGCGGCTCGCTACACGAATGTGTCCATAAGTTAACCCACTCCCCCAGCAAGATTGTGCGCGTGGCTTGGGAATACACACAGAAACCAGCTCCAATGCAAAATTTGTGTAAAAGTGGAGTGTAGTTCTGCTTCTGGGTATGCAGTTAGAGTTGCATTGTTATATCCAATTATATATACTTATAAATATACATATATAGCTAGAATATTCTTCAACTGAAATTTGACGAATTTCAAAGAATCGACCAAACCTCATTGAAACACCCTTTACTTGTGCACTTGTAAATTTATTATATTTGATGTAGTGAATTCCCGAGAAATATCTGTTGCAGTGAAAACTCTGTTATATACATATGTATGTATATTTAGTTTGTATGTACGTACGTACCGCATGACGCAAAGGCACAGCAGTGGTTACCACATAAAGTGCCAATTCCGGATCATTTTCCGAAGGGAAAATGAAAATACAATTCCGTATAACAATGTTGGAAATAAAACAGTTGTGGTGTAAAGTTATTCTTTGAATTCATACATGTATGTGAACTTCAATGTAAGTGTCCAACAATGTGTGACACATTCCCCGAAGGCAATCAAGACATTACACAAATTGAATATGAAATATTCAAACCGCGTATGTACTCTGTATGTATGCAATGAAAACAGTCAATAAAATGTATTCATAAATTTTTATGATAAATAAATAACCAATTTAAAAGCTTATTACGAATATGAAAAATTTTTAAATTAATTTACCACAAAATATGCTTCAGTAATAATAAATTCAACCAAGTGCTTGACCTTTCAGCATTTTATGCACCACGTGGTTGACTTGTAGGCGAGTGAAAGACACACACACACACACAAGCACATGCATACATTTGTAAGCCTACAAATATATGGCGAAGTTATTTGTGTTTGCATAAGAGCTCCTTTGCACGTCCGGGTCAATTGCTCGCCCGCACACATATACATTCGCTTATTTGCGGCAGCTCAGTAGCTCGGCTACTGCTGTTGCGGTCTGCGGGTTATTCACTGGCGCATTTAATATTACATTATACAGGCGAGCAAACAGCCTCCTTAATGTTTGTGAATGAAAGTTTCATAGCGTGGAAAAATAAAATTTATACGGCTTTGCTATATACGTGGCGGAGAGGCCGCAAAAACAGGTCGGCATTATGGTGGGGATTGTATGCATGTAAAATGTACATATATAAGTAACTATGTGTTTGTATATATGCCGCATTGAGCTTTAGAATTAAATAAATTATCACTCAAAGATTACGTGCAAAGTTTCGAATGAACCAACCAACAGCACTTGTGGCAACCAAAAATGTGAAAATATATGTATACTAGGTGAGCATGTAACTTTGCGGAATAGCATGAGAGTGAACACGATTATTGTTGCTTAAAAGTTGAAAAATTATTTTCCACATATTTTACGCTTCACCAAATTTGTTAGTTTTTTACTTATATTTGTTTTTTTTCGGTGCTCGCTCACAACATTTTTCTATCTTCAGCCTACTCAACACACAAATGTCTTTTTTGTTTTTCAAACATTCTGCACATTTTTGTGTTCTACCTTACGAGGCATGCTCAAAATATAAGAAGATTTTTTTTAAAGAAAACCAACTTAATCGGGCTTCAACGTTTCAGCAACCATATTCAAAAGATTCATGAAAAAAACGACTCGCTGAAACAGCGTAAGTGGGTAGTTAAGTAGGTATGGTGAATATTTGATGGCGCAACTAGGCGTTTAGGAGTACCTTTGTAACACTGAAGCTCCCCTTACATTACCATGTCCTTTCTGAAACATCCTTTGGTCTTGATAAAGTTTTTAATTTGAACAGTTTTGTATGTGAAACAATCGAGATATCGTGAAGATAACTGAGACCGATTTCGACTAAGCTCCTCCAACAATTGGTTATATGTGTCTTGATGTTTTTCCAAAAAAATTAATGCATTTTTATGAGAAGCTTTTATTTCAAGTCAGTAATACACTCGGAAGACTTGACATTCCCTACCGAGGGCGACCGCAATTAGAAAAATTTATTTTCCAAAATTTTGGATGTTGGCCAAAATATGGGCTCGAATCATATCCGTTCGAATGGTAATTTACAATGCTAACCACTGGGCTATTCGGTCCATATTATATTTCGGTAAATCACGGATTGTTTCCTTTGAGACTCAGTTATATCCATGGCATGATTTTCAATTATTTATCCCCATTAACAAATCGATACACTTTTTTTCTGAAAAAACATCACCTGCCACTTGATTATTTAGTTTCGATCCGTCTGTTATGATATTTATCTCTGTGTCTTTGTCCACCAAACCCCTATTCCACAACGCCTCTCTGAATTATGAACTCCTTGAGTCTGACATTTTAGAAATTTTCCTATACTCTCTGTAAAAGAAATATATTCCTCAGAGCAAAATCGAATTCGTATATTTCGCTACTATTTCTGCTCAGCACAATTCCATTTTAGTAGTCCGAAACCTTCGGTTAGTTTTAAACTCTAAACCAAACTCCGATTCCATCTTCAATTTACAAATTAATTTTTCAGCTTCGTGTAACATAAAATATATTCCATGGCATTGCTGCTAAAGTTGTCATTTATCTGGTTTCATTTCTTCCAACAGCCCATTTCAATCACTTTTTTACCTTTTTTTTTGCGTGCTTGGCTATATAAGTTCGAAGGCAAATAGTCATTTGTGGTTTCAGTTGTTATACAGTGATGTTGCGCTGTTGTGTTCACGCACACACATACACATTTTAAATAAATAATTTGTGTATTTGAGCGTTCATAAAAGCATTCTCGAAATACCCGAGCTCAGAGTGACAATGTCATTTTGTGTCAGACATGTTGTTGTACAGCTGGAGTGATACAGTGAAAATGAGAAGAATTGACGCATGATAAATGTTTGCTTGTATTTGTTTCCTTTTTGTTTGACACGTATTTTTACCCTCTTCAATATTATCTAATTTAGTTTGTTACGTGTCCGTCGCTCTATTAAATATCAAAAAGTCGTTTTAACACTCACAATTTATCGAAGGGTTCAATTTCCTTAAATTTGGAATAAGTGAAAGCGAAATAGCTTTTTCTAATGAACTTTGCGTTTAATTTACTAGATTAATATGCTATTTTCTACACTTGAGATCTTTAATGTCCAAATGGGAATATTTTTTAACAGTTCTCAATATGCAGTTATTAAAGTAAGCCAGAACCAAAGATAACATGTTACGAAACTCTTTATTTTTATGGGAGCTCTCGAATTTTCGAATAGCGTCACTTCGTCCAAAAACTTCTTTTTTGGAATTTTTAGAGAAATTATATCTATTTTTACTAACAAGGATAAAATAAAATTTTTATGAACATTTAGAGCTATCTTTGGCAAATATTACACTTCAAAAGATATTTATAATATTTTTTATTATTTTTAACATACAAATTTAAATTTTTAATGAATTAAAGAACGGTGCATTTCATTATTGCCCAAGTGGTACTGCGGCTTGTTTACCTTCAGCGTTTCAAAGTTCCTTCATTTGACTTTGTTATCAGCACAAATAAAATAATCGAGCAACGCATTTTATCCGCATTTTGAGAGAATGTTTTATTTAGTCCTCTTTGCCTGTACTATACCAAGACCATACAGAGTAATAGATCTGAATATTGCTGCGACTGTACTCCACGCCCAAGATACAATATATTTGCTTTCTCGAGCTAACGGTGGATATAGATATGCAATACATACATATCTGACAAAATTTTATCGTACATTTCTTGAGATATTCTAAATTCAGGGACGTCTTCAAATTTTTCAGAGAGAGACGTATAATTCTAAACCCGATTTTATTAAAGCTTCACCAATTCCCTTTACCAAATATGCCATATGATTTAAGGTCGGAGCTTGTAGAAATGATCTCACTTATATATGAATGGATATATATGCATATATATTGGCGCTTTGTAACCGCTGAAGCGATTTTCGTCCGAGCTCCTCCTCCAGTTTGCGGTTTTGCGTCTTGAAGTTTTTACCAACAAACAGAGGGGCCTACATTTTTTCCAAGTTGCCTCCGAACGGGCGTTTTTCTACAATTTTTGATCTTGGTCTAACGTGGATTCGAACCCTGGACTTCCGAATTGTACGTACCCAATACTAACCAGACGGCTATTATGGCTATCGGGACCAATATAAAGTTTAATGAAGTAAGCACGAATGGAACTGGGAATAAATAACACTGTGAGAAAAAAATTTTAGCTTTAAAAATCGGATTTTAATATTTTTTCTTTTAAATCTATATAGCTCTTAATTTTTCTCTCGAAAACGGCTATTACCGCCTAAAACACATCCGGCATTTACATATAGGGTTATCCATTTAGTGGTTTCGAAAGTGCAGGGCGGTATTTTGAGATCTGTCAAACTTAACTGTCAAAACAAATTAGCAACACCAGGGACTGAAAATTGTTGCATTTGGGGCTCCGAGAATCCTCAAATAACTGAAGAGAAGTCATTACACCCAAAAAAATCTTACTGTCTGGTTCGCTGTCTTTCCGGAGGTGTGATTGGACCTTACTTCTTTGAAAACGGTAGCGGCAAGACTATAACTGTCAATTCGGAGCGTTATGGTCGCATAATAACCGACTTTCCTTGGTCTGTAATTGAAGAATACGATTTGGACAATATTTGGTATCAACGAAATAGTGCCACGTGCCACACAACAAGAGCGAATATGATCTGGTGGTGATGTCAATTGGCCACCGAAATTGTGCGACTTAACACCGTTAAACCTTTTTTTTTTGGGCTACGCGGAATACCGTGTTATGCGGTTAATCTTGAGCTCTTGGAAACCTACATTCCTCAAATTATGACTGAGATTTCGTCCAATATGTGGCAAAAGGTGGTCGACTATTACCTCAAACGATATAAGTTTGCAAAAATTTACGAGGCGGTCAGTTAAAGGATGTAGTGTTTCACATATAATGAAACCTTGGCCTAAATGCACTCTTTTTACCTTTATTTTGAAAACTGCAAATCGAATAGCCCTGAACAGCACTTGCTTCACTAAGTACTTAAAAAGAAAAAAAGAAGAAATAATCTTCTTCTCAAAGCATTTTTAAAAGTTATGTCACATTTCTGTCTTATATCCTCCTAAAATTTTCGTGCACTGGAATAAGTTGTTTCCAAAAAAAATTATAAACAAAGGTTAAATTATTGAGAAAAAAGTTTCATTAAAAACAATTTCGTTGAACATTTTAATTCGTTAGCCTGCTCTTTAGAACTTTACTGAAGAGCTATCTCAAAAACCAAATTCTGAATTCCGTTAGAAGGATCAAATCTTCTAGAATATTATTCTTTAGAAAGTTTTACTAGTTTTTCTTTGACAAAACTTTTATGTGAAGAGCTTTAATGGCTTTAACGCACTACGAAGAAATTTTTCGTGAAATTTTACTGTCTATCATTTAAGGTGAGTTTGTTTTTAAACCAACTTAGAGAAACTTCCATACTAAGTGGCCTGTTTAGAGTCTTAAATGTTCTAGACTTCGTAACAAAATAATTTGTTTGAAAATTAAGTTTCTGTCGCAAAAAGTTTTTTCTTCTTGGCAATACTCTTCTCGAGTGTAAGTACCTAATGCACTCTTGGAGGAGAATTAATTTATTAACATTATGTTTGTAAAAATTGCTTTAAAACCTTATTAAAAATTAATACATAAAAACTAAAGATGAAGGGGAGGTGCTCGTGGTGTATGTAGTGTAGTGGTCGCCGAAAAGGGGAGGGGTCACATCATATGGGTGCGTTCCCCTGGAGCAATATATAAAAAATGTTGCATATACTCGGATAAGCTTTTTTTATAGACTTCAAAGTTCTTCTTATTAAGCATTTGTCGGCGAAACATCAAAATTTTGCACGAAATAATTTTCTTCCACTTCTTCATTCATACTATGGTATGGCCGCGATAGGAGCATTGTAAAACCGATTTATGGTAGAGTAGATTCAAATAGTAGAGTAATGGAAATTATAACGATAAGAGCGAATAATTCTGAAATCAAATTTTCTGATATATGAGTTCAGAAATTATTTATATATATAATAACGTCCATTATGAAACTTTGTAAGGGATAACTCACAAAATATCTGTTTTACGTAATAAATAATAACAATTAAAAAATATCTTAATAGATTACTCTAAATTCCATTTCCATCATATTAGTACAATTGGAGTCGGACTAGATATGTTTAAAAAAACTAAAGCAGCACTGATATGAACTTTATAACGGCAGCATACATAACCACATAAAAGGTAGATTGCCCTTAACTCAACTTTTATACATTTACTTTACACAGATGTTCATGCCGCATGAATAAGAACTTAAAAAACACACAATATCAATGCCAAGCAAAAAAAAAAATAATATAAAAAATTGGAAAAATTTCATCAAAATTCATAGAAAAAATAGCAGTAAATGGACACATCTTACTGCACAAGTGTTGAAGTTTTGTTCTCCAAACGGTCTTATGTGACATGAAATATGTATCGATATACATTCACAAAAATTGCAAGTATAAAAACAATTTTCTTTAGCTCTCTCTCCCAGTAGTAGAAAAATAGCCCGATTAAGAAAGAAGATTTTTTAATTCAATTTTCTATACTGGTTATTAATATTTCACAATATAAGCCGCTTTCTTTTTGTACCCGACCTACAAAATGGAGTTAGGTACGATGGAAACCAAGAACACAAAATAAGCAACCTAATTTAATTTAACCGATTTGCGTTGAATTCGCTTAAACAATACCCGACCCGACTAATTGTGTTGCAATTAAAAAAGTTGGTATTATTGTGTGTGGGTCACTGAAACCCCCCAAGGGGAATTCTCGCTAAATATCAAACTTTGAGGGAATTCGAATCAGACTTCAAAATATAATGACACTTCACAATCCAGCAAAAACATATGAATTATATTCAGAATGGCAGAGAAAAAACGAACTAAATATATTTATTTACCAAAGATTCTTCTGCACAGCTTATTTTGGTTTTATTTTCACTTAAATATTTCATAAACAAATGTTCTTGTATTTATTTTGGCAGCTAATGTCAGTGTAGTAAAGTAACTAAATGGAAATTATAAGCCAGTTGAAAATAAGCCAGCTGAGCGCTCTTTTGCAGTTCGGACGCAAAAGAAAGCACATAGACTTAAAGTCGCAGTGCATATCCTCTTCGCTTCACTTCTATATCTTTATCTACCATTTCTCAGTAACGCTAAGTTTCAAAAACGTGAAAATCATATTCATTCTGTTACAAATATTACTGTTAAAGCCAATTTTTTCCCTAATACAAAACAAAGCTCTATATGCGGTTGTCATGTTATCTTCTTTAAGCTCAATAGGCTTAATCGGATTTTATTACCAGTATATGCACACATCCATATACTTATACACTAAATATTCAACCACGCGTTAATTTAGCTCTTCCTTACTTGCGGTTACGGTCAGCTTAAGCGGCTTAAAGGGAATTCATGCTAAGAATGCGACAATCTGCAACGTGCAACATGGATTCCTGTGGACACGTGAGAATTACCATGAGCATGCCACCACAAATTCATATGGATATGGTTGTAAATAAGTTTTTGCTTAAGAATTGATGTATGTACATTTATCAAATGCTCTTCATTTTTGTGGTTTAAGTTGACGTTGTTGACATGTTGCATACATCGTGGCGCCGCCAATCACATTTCGCAATTGATTCTCGGTACTTTCTTCTTTTGGAGAATTCAACACTTACATACAATCACTTACATGTAAATATTTGTAGACATTTTTATGCATACTCATGTGTATTTATGTATGCATGTATATGTATATATATGATTGGACTGAACATAATTTTGTAGCGTTTGGTCCATTTGTATTGTATTGAACTACTTACAATATGCTCCTTTGTAATATAGCAGTGGAGCAACTCATGTCGCAATATGCGACTATTGTTAGTCGATCATTGACGTTGTTCTAAGGATGGCAATTACTACAAAAAAAAATAGAAGAAAATAAATATAAAAAAATTATAGTGCATGGCACAGGAAAAATACTTTTAAAAATCAAAAAGCAGACATTTTATTTAATTTTTCGAAGATACTCCATTAGGACTACTCCAAAGAAAAAAGTTTGAATACATATACATGGCACTGTTACAATAGTAAATATATAATATGGCTTAGAGTACATTTTATATGCGTTCTTCTTGTACTAGTAATTCTTATGGTGTCTAGTACTTATTATACATATGTATATTAAATACAAAAACTCCCATTTATGAGTAAAAGCACTTAAGAATGTATGTCAAGAACGGGGTCACAAATGCTGATAAGGCTTTCACATTTTTGCTGATATTTTTTCAATTACAATAAAAGTCAGCAATTGATATACGAGAAAATTATTATACATTATTTGTCCTTGAAATATGCATTGCTTGAATTTTTATAGTTTTTTAGAAAACTTTTTCTTTCAAACGATTAAAGTATAATTACTACACATTTCTTTTTATGAAACTATAACCTATGGCTTACTTCAAGAGGTGTAGCCAAAGCAACTAGCAAACTAAAAAATTATTTCCTTCTTTTTATCTCATAAGAGATTGAAAGTCTAATATCCAACTTTGTTATTGGGAAATAAAATCATATTCAGTTTTTATTATTTTTTACAATTTTATAATTTTTCTTTAAACTTATTGCTGAAAGTAATCTAATTTTACTAATATCAACCCAATATCACATTCTGCTCCTCGATCCCTTTATGGATTTTCATTTCCTATGGAATACACGCTTCCGTCTGATATCCACTTATTTAACATAAAGCACACACTTGGTATTTGCTCTTTGCTCATTCTAGCTTCATTTGCTTTTATTTCGAAAATATTTCCTTACTTACTCCCTTATATTTACTGAATTTTGGGCGTATATGTATGCAGAGAGCAAGAAAAGGTCACCACATTTCGGCACATGTCATTTTATATAAAAAAGTATAAAGAATGTCAAATGAAAAATTTTAAAGCGTCCTAAACTCAATATGAAAAGCTCACATAAATATATATGTATGTGTATGTGTGTACACTTTTATGACGGTAAAGAAGAAGTACATTAAAAAATACGGGTTTGTTTGTCGATCAACTACTTACTATCTGACTTCTGAAGATAAGCTCTTCCTGAAAATTCATAATTTATATATTTATTTGAATTTCGGCAAAGATGTAAAGTTTTTCTACTAAATATATCGTCATAATGCAAACGGTTTTAGTGTACGAGTACATGAAAAGTGCCCTACCCACCATAGTAAAACACTTTTTTTGGCGAAATTCTTTTTTTTTATGAAATATAGTTCCGTTCAAGGGTGATACAACTTTTCGATACGATTTGTTCTTTGCTTCAAAACAGGCTTCAGTTTCTGCGATCACCTCTTCATGCAGCGAAAATTTCTTCCTAGAAGCATTCTGTTGAGATCTTAGAACAGGAGATAGTCGCTGGGGGCTAGATCTGGAGAACATGGTAGATGCGGAAGAAATTTTAAACCCAATTCATGGATTTTTACCTTCAATTCAAACGATCCAATAACGCTATGTGATAATCGCTTTTTAAAGGTAGTCAATGAAAATTATTCCATTCGAATCTCAAATACAGACACAATAACCTTGCCAGCCGACTGTTGCGTTTTTCCACGCTTTGAAGTGGGTTCATCGTGCGCTGTCCACTCGGATAGCTGTCGATTGGGCTTCGGAGTGAAATGATGGAGCGATATTTCATTCATAGTCACATATGAACGCAAAAACTGGGGTTTATTATGCTGGAATATCTCCAAACTCTGCTCCGAATCATCAACTCGTCGTTGTTTTCGATCAAAAGTGAGCTCGCGCCCAACCCTCTTCGCACAGAGCTTTTTCATCCACAAATATTTGTGAATGATATAATTTACTTGTTCAGTTGATATCTTTAGAGTGCCTGCAATTTCATTTAATTTCAATTTAAGGTCATACGAAATCATTTTGTGGATATTTTTGATGTTTTCGTCTGTAACCACCTGTTTTGGGCGTCCACTGTGTTCACGGTCTTCGGTGCTCATTTCATCACATCTAAACTTAGCATACCAATCCTTGATGGTTGTTTTCCTGAAACAGTGTCCGGAAATTCCTCATCAAGCCAAGTTTTTTATTCAACACGCGAAATTCCTATTTATCCCTTTTCACAATAACAAGCAACTGCTCAAAATGCTATAATTCACAAACTAACGATCCGCTGTCGAATTTATACACGCGTCTTTTGAAGGTTAACTACGGACAACGTCGTGTTAAAAATACTGGTTGTTTACATGGGAATTAGATGTAAGATGAACTAGTTAGAGCAAAAATGCGAACTATTTGGATTCTAGTTAAGAACTAGTACCAAGTGCGAGTGGAACCTTGCTGTATTAGGTTTCGATGATCCTGCAGAATTTTCGAAGTAGTAAGCTTTATAAATAGACGTGATAATATTTTCAAAATAAGTTCGAATGTTTTCGATACGTCAGCCGATTTGTATGCCTCAGATCTATCTGAACGAAGAAACAAAATATTGAGAGACAAAATTAGAGAAATTCACAAAGCATTATTTCCTAATTAAGTTGAAGATCATAGTTTCTGAATCATATATCAATAAAAAATACAAAAGGATAGTATGTTTAGGAAGGAATGCCTTGTTCGGCATAATTAATTTAATGTAAGTGAACCTACTTAATGTAGTTATTAAAATGCTTCAATTTTTCCCTGTATATTTTGCGTAAACACGTTTTTTGTGATATTTAATGAATTAGAAAGAGTCATTATTGAATAATACCCGTATGTATTCCATGTTGTATCCGTCATTTTTCTTTAAGCATTCGTATGTATGTTGGGCGTATCTAAGCTTCAAGCTTTACAGAATTTCATACATTTTGTGATAACCTAAAACCATATACCGAATTTCATTAAAATCGCAGCACTTTTAATTTTTCCGCCCACTAGCCCACTACTAGTGAGCACTACTATACGTTAAAGGTCGGTATGAAGCTCGAACGAAAATGCTCTCGAAAGAATATCATATATTTCGTGAATAGACAATTGTAGTATGCACAGAAATTTTACAGATTAATTTTTTTTTCCTAAACAGCTATTTTGCAAACGAAAATAAACAAACAAAAAACATTAGTAGAGCGTCGCTAATTATGAATGCTAATGTTCTCCATGGCTAAAAAAAAACATTCGTAAAGATTGATGAAAAAACGAAAAAATTTACATAGCAAGAATGCACTTGTTTTAATACCTATGAAAATTGGTTTTCCTCTGCTACCATGCTTTCGTATTTGTTTTAAAACTTTAGGAATATGAAGTAGAAAATGGATTTTTTTCGTTTCTCTACTGTTTTTGGAAAAAAAAATTCACCCAAAGCTTTCGTAAACTTTCCTGCAATGGAGTTTTTGTTTTTCGTGTGAGTTGCGTACCGACCTTAAACCAGGAATACTAACCGTAACCTAATCTAATCTAAAAGTAGATTTCCATTGTATGTCATCCGCATGAAATTTTCCAAACGAACACCGTCAGTTACCGTCATCTTTCTTGAACTTAGCAAACATACTTTTCACTTGGCTTTAATAACAACAAATACTTTTCGAAAAAGAATAAATCAAGAAGCAGTCACCATATGCCAATAGAAAAATGTGTATTTACCGTTAGTAGATAAGTTGTATAAATTTGAAATTCAAACATTGACTTGCGTGAGTAAGTGAAGCAAATATATGTAAGCAATGCTGGATGAAATTGACGCTTAGAAATTGAGAAAATATTGAGGTTGTGGCGGACCACTTTTTTCATGCCACATTTGCACTGCATACATAATACAAAAATAAATAAAGGGGACAAGGACAATATTGTATGAAGATGCGGATGCCAAGTGAACTTATGAAGGCAGAGGGGGGTTGGATGTCAACTCGGGTGAAGATTACATGCAGAGATTTTTTAGTGTGAGTGAAAAGCTGCTGCTGGTTATGAATGACGCTCGTAAAGATAATTTATGTGTACCACATAAATATGATTTTATTATTTATAACTTTGTGAAATAAGAAATGTATTGTGCAGCAACCGTCTAACTATGTATTGAAGAATTTTTTCATTTCGTTTGTTTTTTCATTCCAATATTATCACATGATTAAAAAAGATAAACGCAAAAGGTTTTGTTGATGATAATCGATTTTATTTTCCTCTAGTCATAACGAAAAAATATTGAAGAGGGCACTTTCATTGGAGTGAGTACTTTGATCCTATATTTTTCCTTTAGAAAAATTTGCATTTCAAAATAAAAGAAAAACGAATAAAAGCTTTCCAAAGATTTAGCCTTTATTGAAATGCCTTAACATTAGAATTAGTGATGGAATAGCACTTCATTCACATGGCTTGCCACAGCTGGCCTTGCAGTAGCTCAAACTGTTCTGTAAATTTTTTCAACATATTTTTCGATTGCGTGGCCCTGTAAAGCTGCAATGACAACTTAAATTTCCTGTTTCAAATCATTATTCGTCCCTGAATGGTTGACAGCAGCTCCTCAGAAAAGTAGTCCACGTGTAGTCAGATCACAATTACGGAACGGTCAGTTGACACCACCGCTTTGGGTAATTATACGATTTTTGAATACAGTGCACAGAAAATCGATTATAAACTTTGCTGTAGGCACGTAGAGCCATTCTGTTGAATCTACACATCGTCCAGGTCATTCCCTTCCATATTTCGGCACAAATAAACTCCAACGGTATGATTTCGGCACTGTAATGATTAGCATTGACGGTAACTGCAACTCCTGCCTCGCTTTTGAAGAATTACGGACCAACGATGCTGTCGACCGACATACCGCATCAAACAGTCACTCGTTGAGGGTCCATTGGCTTTACCATGGTTATGTGAGCTCCAAATTAGGCAGTTTGGCTTGTTAAGGTAGCCATTGAGGTAAAAACAAACTTCATTAGAAAAGCAGGTTTTTCGAAAAAAAGTTAATCTTCTACCAAGGGATCTTCAACCCTGGGATGTCGGGGTTCTTCACAAAAATGAGAATAATAAGAGTTCGTTTTGTATTTCTTTCACACATCCATCTTTGTATGGGCCCCAAAGAGAAAGGAGGGGAAGAAATAGCTCCTCACCGCTTCTAAATATTAAATTTATTGTAAAATAATAGAGGAAGTAGCTCATAATGCCTAAATAGGGAGTAGCAACTCATCTACTAATCACTGAAGTAGTAACCCGACGACCTCTTCTACAAGCGTTCTAGCCGTGAACAGTTAGTTTTGTTAAGTTTCAAGTTTCAAACTTTATATGTTAATTGGTTTACACATCTATGTTGCTATTAAGTGATGAAGTATAAGCATTCATTCTCTCGTTGATTCTACACTTCATACAAAGAAATCCATAATTTTTTAAACCTTGTTTCTATATATAACAATTTTTAAGATTACATTTTTTCATAAAATATATTCTCATCTCCTCACTTTTATTATTTTGGTCATGAACACTCCTGCTATTGACATTTTTTGTTTTTTTTATACACTTCCTTTACATTTTAATTAATAAAAATGCCAATAATTGTGTTTTACATTTTCTTCTTTTTATTACAGCTCTACAAAATTGATTAAACTGTATAATAAAACAGAATATTCTTCCGTTATGCAATGTTTTTCATATTGCACCAACGTTCAAGCCACCAGAAAACCACTTTATAGGTTATGGTAATGACGGTCGAAAATGTTGACATACTCTAAGCGGAAAAATGTATGTAAATGGAATGTGGATAAAAGATATTGACTAAAATTGAAATTAACCGCTATCATTTAGACGCCAATGAGTACATCGTACATCGACGAAAGTGTCAATAAAACGAAGTACGTCAAAATTGGCAAGTAAAAAAGCAACAACAAAAAAATTAAGGTTCGTCCAAATTATACCGAGTCAACAAACAAAAGAGCGACAACACAAAACAATAAGCAAACAAACAGCGACAAAATAGAGCAAATACTATTAGCCATAAAAAACGCTATAACAAGTACATTAAGCAAAAGCGAAAAAGAAGAGACACTACTACACAGTGTTGTGTGCAGCAGTAAACAATTGACAGCAAGCAACAACATCCAATCCATCGTGCCAGATACAGAGGCGACCTTCCTAACTCATACCGTCAGCATATCCTTTCCACTGCTTGCTATCCTCTTCGCTATTATCCTTCGGCAACTTCAAATTTATCCGCTTAGAAAAGTATTTTTTTCGTAAAACTCAAACCAAAAGACGCTGAAGTGTTGATTTGGTTTTTTCTTTCCTTCTTTCAACATTGTTTATTTCGATATAAAAGGTGCTATCAACAAAACAGCAGTCGTGGATACCACCGGTGATTATAACAATTCAGTGCTAGTGCCGTCTTGCCCACCTGCCACACCGCCATATCAGCGGCTGACTAAAGCGCTGCAGTGCGACCCAAGATGCGGACACGAGGTAATTATTATTCGCCATAAATAAAAGTAAAATAAATAGATTTTTTTTTTTACAAAACATAAAATACTCTAAAGAAATTGGATCGAGTTGCACATAAATTAGAAGCACCTAATTGTGTTATCTTTCTTTTTTTCGTCATTCTTTTTTTGAGAAAAACCAGGTGCAAAAAAAATAAATGTTTCTTAAAATCATTACCTAAAACTAAATGATGTTAAAAAGTGAAATGAGAAATAGGAAATTCGGAAATTAAAGAATTCAGCTAAATTTGAAGAATTTTTAAAAGCTTCAGAATAAAAATTGAAAAACCCTCAATTCAAAATTGTATACACTAAAGTGAACTAATTCCATACCTATCAATACATATCTTTATAAAATGATTTGTCAATCTCAATATTTCTCAATGTTATATATATATTTCTTATACATATATTCTATATAAGCTTCATAGCTTGAAGTAAAGTTTTACATAATTATCGAGATTAGTCCTTAAATAAATGTACGCCCGATTTAAAAGTAAATCGAAATCAGTTTTTGGATTTTTATAAGCCATATAGCCAATTATACTTTTCTGAGAACCGACGATAACGAACACTTTAGCATAAAACTCAAACACAACATGACATCTAATTCTGTATATTTGGGATTGAATTTTGACTTTGAAGATCGCCAAAATCAGAGAACTGCTATAAAAATAGTCTTCGAAAACATTTTTTATAGTTTTTTTTTGCATAAATTTGAGACTATAATAAATAAACATATAGAATTAGGGTGGTTACCAATAGGTAGTAAAGTTTTTTTGTACTATCTTTAGGAGCACCTTTCCCAAATGTGCCAATAATTAAATCCTACGATGTTAACACGACTCTGCAACTCATTATGGACAATTTCCTCAACTGGATGCAGAATTTGTTCGGCTTTTGAGTGTGTGGCCGAACAGAAGAGATACATCCTTAAAAACCAATTTTTGTTTTTACAGCGCTTTTACCTTTTTGACCAGATCGACAAATTTAGAAGAATGTCACAGTAAAAAATTCAAGAAAAGAAAAAGAAAGAAAATTCTTATAACTGTCCTAACATGTATAGGGTTCAGTTTGTTTTTCGTAAAATTTCAATTCAAAGTTGAAGAAAAACACGTTTAGAAAAGTTTTTTTTAACCGGAAAAGGTCGTCACCATAATTTGACACACTGATTGGAATGAAACTGAATATTTACAATCAGTGTTGTCAGAAATTTTACAGCAATTCACCTAAATGGTCCTAAAAAGGTAAATCCAGACAAAAAAGGTTCTTAAATATACTAAACAAAAATCCAAATCTGTAAAAAATATTCGAATAAAGAAAAAATAGTAGTTTTACAGAGCTCAAAATATTAGCTTTTCAGTTTTATAAAATACCTAATTTGAAAACAATAAATAAAATAAAAATTAGTGAAATTCCTCGAAGGTCCGAATAGAAGATCGAAGATCGAAGGAGATGACGACTTATCAAGCCAATCTAAAGGCTTTTAAGATAGAGTCAGTCTCTTTTATTAAAAAAGAATATGAAAGTGAAAAGAATGTAAAAAAAGAAGAAAAGGTTCTCACCTAATATCATCGCTGTTGGTGAAACGAATAATAGGCATTAGAAGAACGGGAAAGGCGTAACACGACTCGACCACCAAACTGATGGCTAATGAAACAGATGACCGATGAAACATGGAGATAAGCCCATGAAAAATTACTATAAATCTGCTCGCTACTAAAATTTTCGACTAATAATTCCACTTTTGGACTTCCTTTCTATCGTGATGAATCGAACAGACCAGAGTTCCCAATGAAATTCCCATATTTTCATTTAATTTCACAATTCCCAACAAGCTGTTAGCATCTTCTTTCAGCTAAAAACATTGGCATCGCTATTTCTTTCTGGGCTGTGGCAACAAGAAGGAATCATTGAATGACTAGTTATGATTCTAATATATATTAGTACATCCAACTATTCAAAACACTCCCAATAATTTTTTAATACCACACCCATAAGATAACACAGCGCGACACGTGTAGAAATATTGCATGGTCGATTGCACAATTTTCTGCCATTACATTTTGCGGCATTTAATCGCTTACATTAGCCAGGTAGTACTTCTGAGCATTTGTACATACATATTACATACATACTTACGCATTTGCATATTACAAAAGCTAGAAATTGCTTATGGAAAAAGAGAAAAAAGGTCTATGAACCTAATAGACCGAACTTGCGTACATAACGTAATGTAGGTAATAATCCGTAATGGCGGCAAATAAGACCAATTGCAATGCCACCAACACTTTGAACTTGGACTTGAATGGAAAGCTAATGCGATAGTGTGGTAGGTCCGTCGTACTTGTAAGTTTTCTCACCTAAGACAGCTACTTAGGCGGAAAAAATAGAAAGAACGTAATAGAATGTTCAAATCTAATTACTTCAGAGGATGTACAAACCGTATAACGAAACGAAGAAAAAAATGTAAAAATAATATTTTAGATATATTTTTATTTTATTTAAAAATAGTTATTAAGAAGAGCTTTGGCCTCTGCTCAACTGTTTTGCTTTTTCGTATTGGCCTCATTACAAAGATTTTTGTTTTAACAGGTAAGTGACTAAAACAGTGCACCAACAACAATCTTATAAACTGTTGTTTTATTATTCAATTTCAATTTTCCTAGCCGATAATTGTCATGATCCGCGGTTCGAATTCTGATAAGAAGAAGTGGTGATCACATTTCCTATTGCTTATCTCATTATTCTACAAAAAAAAATTTCAAACGTCGTGCTGTCTTTTATTAACTGTAATTTAAGGTTAGGGAATGGTAGTGGCTGCGCATTAGCAGAAAATTTGACTCTCGAGCAACTAGAGAGAAATCCAATCAAAGATCGAGTTGATCAGCTGACTAAAATAAGAGAAGTGTATGAATCAGGAATTAATAGAACAAGCGAAGAGAGTACATCAACTACATCAAGTGAGTTATGCAGAGACCGAAAAAAATAGTAGTCAGATGATGGTCCTGACTATATGATAGGTGCATCAAAACTTCCCAACCAAGCGCTGTCAATTTTTCTCAGATCATCAAAGATGTATATGTTGTCTCTTGTTCAATTCTGGACGCTTTTTGTTCGAGAACTTGTTGCAAGCTCGTTAATTGTGAACAGTAGAAATCAAAATTGATCGTTTTGACAGATTATATCAGCTCAAAATGCTCCAAGTCAAACATACACTCTGCATCACCCTGTGTGCCGTCAACTCAAGGTTTGAAGTCGTTTGTGGATAATAACCATGATTTGTTGAGTTTTATATTCTCGTATTTAACCCTTTGGCGATGAATTGTGATGAGTCGCTTTAGAAATGGCTCGATGCTCTAATTCGGTCAACTAATTTTTTTTTTGCATTAAATATCACAATGCCTAATGCCTTCGCAATTTCGCCTTTTTGAGTGTCTGACTGACCAGAAAAAGGTGCAACTTTGACATGAAATTTTCTGGAACCGAATCAAATAAGCCCCTATTGGGCCCGAGGTTCATTTACATTATCCTCACCGTAACCACACAAATTTTTCGGCACGTTTTCACAGCCCTATACCTTTTTATAGTAAAGGAGCATCTCTTAATGTTTTTTCCCGGGAATTTCCCTCATTTTCAAATTGAAATACATATTCACGTGAAAAGCGATTTGGGGAAATATCTTCACGAAAACTATTGCTTGTAACTTTAGCTTTTAGGCTCAAATTTGACACAAACGGATTAGTATTTGTTGAAATAAAAGTGACAAAAAATGCGGAGAATTTTTATACAACAAAACATTTTTCAATTTATTTAAAAACACACTTAAATTTTAATAGATTGAATTGAATTAAACTATCTTAAATTATTTTATGGTGAAAACACTTAATTTTAGGCACAAAACAAAATCTGTCCGAGTCTGCTCGTTTGAGCTCATAAAATTTTTTAATAGTATTTTTTAAAATAGCTAACACAAAATAAAGAATAATTACAAATATCTCTTTGAAAAAGTAAAAAAAAATTTAAAGCAAAGATTATGATTAGAAGCAAAATTCATCGACTTTTAACCAAAAACTCTTTGAAATGTGCATATACTTGACTGACTTCCCAAATTATGTAATGCTGCCCAATATTGCATTAAACTACAAGCTAACGAGTATACGAACATTTTTTTTTTTGTTAGACCGAAATTTTCATTTCGAAGATATTGCAATTTCCATACCATTAGGTTAACCTCACTATATCCGTTTGGTTTCCCGGGGAGAAATTTTAGGATTAAGATATTACCAAATGAGGGTATTTGGTTTTCATAAATACAAATTTGATATCCAAGAGAGTAGCTAAATGCAGTACTACCCAAAGTAAAGTCTCAATATTAGCAAGTTAAAAAAATAAATAAGAAGATGTTTGGCCTTTTAATTTATGAAGCACTGAACTTATTTTGAGATGATTCAAAAGGCGTTGGTGACTTCTTAATTGCTAGTGAGTTACTGTGCTCAACTAGTATTAAAGTCTCTCTGCCACTACGAGAGCGTAAAGTTGCCTTGTGATCATGAGGGCAGCATAAAATCCAATTTGGTCGGAGCTGTGTCTACCTGTGCTACCATCTCTTATTCTTTAATTTCTTATTGGGCATACCACATTCAAATTGTACGCCTACGTGTGTTTGTTTTCGCTACACACGACATAGTTACATGCATGTGCTGTGATGATAATCAAGCTTTTACACCGAATCGACCGGTCGTGGCCTTTAGGCGTTAAGCCAAAGCTCTGTAATATCAACAGAAATGTAAATGACCGAAAATTGATTGAAGGGGCCACCAACAAGTGAAGAGCCACCAGTCAAGTTGCCTTGGTAATGAAATCTGAGCATTTAGGCGTAAGAATTTTAACCAAAGTATACTTTGCGCAGTACTAACACAAACATTAACAAATATATGTACCTATATAAATATAAGTATGTACTTACATGCGACCATATGTACACCGAGTGTGTAAGTGGCAATAATTGCTGCGTTATATGTAACTATTTCGACACCCACTTTCGACACGTAATCATTGAAACGTTAAAATTTAATAATCAGATTGGTAAACTCGTATATTTGTGTACATATAATTTTCAATGATGGATTAATTGTGTACTAACAAATGAAAATAATATTGATATAATCACCATTAGTGTGTATAATAATGTATAAGCAATAAAAATACCATGTACAACAACAAAGTATGTAATAATAACTACAATAGTTAAATGTTTATATAAAAATTGTCTGTCACACAATGTCCTATGTAATTTATTTTGCTTTTACTACAATCCTTTGCATAGTTACATGGCTATCCTGCCGTGCTGCTTACATGGTAAATGCTTGCAAGTGACAACTGAATCAATTAAGACCGTGAAGAGTAGGGCTGTGAAGAGTAAAAAAAATCTAGCTACTGCAGCAACAACAACAATTACTGATTTCACGTACACTGGCATGGAAGTTGGTGGAACATGCGGCCTAATTTTGTGTAGAAAAGTAATTAAATGTGATTGCGTTAGAGTACACCAGCAGCAATAGTAATACGGATAGCTGGCTGATGAGGAGACAAAAATTTAACTCTAATTAAATAATATTCTATCCATTTCTTTGTTTTTTTCTTTTTTTTTTGTATTCCAGTTACTGTTACTCTCAAATATTCAAATCCTCCAACTCTTTCCTGTCTTTTCTGACACTGTCTAATTTTTTTCTTTTTCTTTTATTTGAGTCGATTTGCTGTTACTAATTTATGCTTTCAATGTGTTCGCCTTAAGGCTATAGAGGCATTGTGTATTTCGCATTATAGAAAAATTACCGTAGGGGTTTAAGAAATATTTGATTCCATTTTATTCCATTAAATGGCATATTTTTTATTTTGATTAAAAGGGGCAAGTTTTTTTTAATACAATAGAAAAGTTTTAAATTATTAGAGATAAAAGTTATTTGAAATTATATATAAAGCATTTAATTTTATTCTGAATTATTCTGAGAGCGAAGGAGACTAAAAATTGATGCTATTAATTTTTGTGGAGAAATGCTAAGAAGTTTCTGATGATAAATATAAGATAAATGAGTATTTCTGAAACCAAATCAAATTCGATGAACCTAATTTTTGCGCACATTTCCCACTAAATCAAGTCGTATGTCATGAATAGCATGTTTAATATTGACTTTTAAAGCTTGTTGAGAGTCTGGATTATTGCTAAAGACCAATGACTTCAAATAATACCACAAGAAGTAGTCTATTGGTGTTAAATCACAACTTTTTGGAGGCCTTTCAATGTCACAATTTCTTGAAATAATCGTATCTCCAAACCTTTCTCGCAATAATTCGGTTGTTGCACGTGCTGTGTGCAACACGTAGCACCGTCTTGTTGGAACCAGGTGTTGTTAAGATCAACTTCTTCCAATTGTGGCCATAAAAAGTTGGTTACCATCGTTCTATACCGCTCTCCATTAACAGTAGCGGTACTACCAGCTTCATTTTGAAAGAAGTACGGACCGATGATTCCACCAGACCAAAAACCACACCAAACTGTCAATTTAGGTGAATGTAATGGCTGTTCATGAATAATTTTCTGGATTTTCTTCGAACCAGAATCAACAGTTTTGTTTTTTTACCGCACCACTGAAATGGAAGTGAGCCTCATCGGAGAAGATGATTTTCTTAAAAAAATTGGGTTCATCGAATTCGTTCCTGCGAAAGAAGTCGTGGAGGCTATTTGAATAATGTTATATTCAGAACTTGATTGCATCGATTGTATTTCACATTAAATAAAAATAACATTTGAATTCCCTTAACAATTAATGTGTGTGTGTGTTTTTTTAAAGAAATCATAAAATTCTTATTGGAAAAGCCTTTTATTTTTTGTCAATTTCAAGCCAATTGTATTTAAAAGTGAGCTTTTTTAGGCATTTTATGTGCAAAAAATTATAGTGGCATACATTTTAATGATCATTTGAATATATACACGGGCAAAATTCGCCAAGTGTACCAGGTCAAAAAGTATAAAGTTGATTGTTAAGCAGCAGCTACTTTCCACATAGATCCTATAATCTGACCTTTTATCATTGAAAGCGTAAGGTTTATGTAAAAAATGTTTCGAACGAAACATCTGATTTATTGTGAGAAATCAGATTTAGAATATATTTTTCCATTTCTATAAATTACATATATTTTTATTGATCTCTTTCCCTTTTTAAAAACACAGTTTCAATTATATTATTTAATATTTCAGGTGACCATCGGCCGGCGCATCGGTCTTTACAGATTTTGTGGCGACATTGGACGTGGCAATTTTTCCAAAGTGAAATTAGCTGTACACCAACTTACGCGAGGTAATAAAAATATATTACAATATACCTGGATATGGATATACGTATGTGTATGACATAAAAGAATATTTTAAATTTAAATTCGAATTTCATTAAAGAAAATACAAAATACAAAAATTTTGCTCTTTTCAATATATACATATATATCACGAACATTTTTTATTCTTCCCCTATATCTTTCTATCAATTTTTGTTATTCAATGCTCAGGCAAAATAAAAAATTGCCTTTGTCGATTACTTTTGTTAACTTCTGACTTTTTGCTCATTCCATTAAATTCGCACACAATTTTTTAACATTTTTTCCTTCCCTTTGTTTTTTGCTTTTTCACAGACAAAGTGGCTATCAAAGTAGTTGACCGTGGTGGTTTGGATGCGAAAGCCTTGCGTATGCTCTCCAGTGAAATAGCAACACTCGAATGTGTGCATCATCCCAACATTTTAAGGTAAGAAGGGGAAGAGGGGAAAAGGTATTGCAGCATAAAAGCAGGCAAAAAAAAGTTGCGTGAAACTTATGTGAACTAGGTTAGGTACGCATAAAGTCACGAAACTGGGATTTCACATAAAATTTATATATACATATACCTTTTTTCTGGGTTAACTCTTTGCTGTAGTACTGTGCTAAGTATTCGGCGCATGTTTAAAGGATGTGATAGAAAATAGGTAGATGCATTTTTTTTTTTTTTTTTTTTTTGGAAATTGGTAGAGCGTCTTATTAGATATAAATTTAATTGCACATAGAAGGGAGTCATGCGCAAATTTAAAAATTTTATGTGATTTACCTTAGCGTTATGTCAGGTTATATTAGGTAAAAGTGGTTGATCCTAAGAGTATCCCACATAGGCACATAAAATACGTCCGTGTGATGTGCTAAAGGTTAAACACATTCTGAAGGATGAACCACATTTCATTTAGTGAATTTCTTAGTGAATGTCACAAATCTATAAATTCGTGAGAGTTTTCATTCTCAGCCTCACAAGTGCAGTCCTTCTATGTGCGCCAGTTTTAATCTGAGAAAGGAGCTTCCTTGACTTTCCACGGTCCACCTTGTCACAAAAGGATCTCACAACTGCACATATTGAGGTGCTAGCCGAGCCCTCGCTATATTAGTTCAATGCCCTCTGTCCAAAAGTGGACTGCATGTTGACATAGGAGCGCCTATTTCACGCTTTGTCCGACATTAATGAGGCGGAGGTGCGCGCTCAACAGTATTGCAGTCCTCACTAACTCTGCTGTGAACCGTTACCCATATCTAAAATAAGCCGACGTCGCAGACATTTATCATTTATTTACTATTTTAAAGCCTACTATGAGTGCGCCTAATCCGTAATAGCCGCTTGGCTATCTGAGTAAATGTTAGCCTTCATCACAGAATCACCCTCTGAAGCAGTATGTTCACCGCTTCCTGATAACAGCAACCTCCGACTAAAAACATTGCAATGGTCTGGTCCCGCACTGGATCGCTTTGCTTTCAAAACACACTCTCTTTTGCTAAGAGGTTCATTAGCTGTAGTTGTTTCCTGCGTATAAAGTCTGTAAGGCTTATGACGTTATGAAATTTTTTCGGAGCCAAAATGGGTTAATATTCAAAATGAATGTCGTCAGATGATATGAAAACCATCTTATTTCGATTAGTTACAGGTACTAAATTTGGATCAAGGGATCATAAAGGAAATTTCTCATTCAAAAAAAAAAAAAAAAGAACTTGGTTATGCCGAAGTCGTATACCTTTCATGAACATATCAAATTTATTGCAAAATGGGAATTTGGATTTCGATGATCTTCAATGTCAATAGAAACTTTAATTCACGACCTTAGAATACAAAATTTCATGCTCTTAGATGCTATTTTGTCACAAAACCTCATATCTAAACCAATCAGTTATATGGGTTCTATGTGACATAGTCTCCGATTGTGAGCATTTTCAGTACCAATGTGAAGTTCAGTGGCGTACTGCCATTCGAAAGGCCTGAGTTCGAGCCCAGCTTCAAACAACATCAACATCCAAAATTATAGAAAATTAATTTTTCTAACTGCGGTCGCCCTTCGGCTGGGAATGTCAAGTCCTTCAAGTGGCAGCTTAGAATAAACTGTATGTCCTTCCATTTTGTTGGTAAAAACATCAAGACACAAAAACCAAAAATTGGAGAAGGAACTTGGCCAAAAATCGCTTCAGTGGTTACAAAGCACCAAATATATATATATAATACCAAATTAAAAGCTTCTAGATACTTTCTTGACGGATCTTCGACACAAAATTTCACGTCTGAAACAAACGGTTTTATGGGAGCTATATGTTATAGTGGTCTGTTCTGACCGGATAGTATAAATAAAAAAATAGATCAGGACAAATCTACTCAGCTCGTCATTCTGATACGATCGGTATTAATTTTGGTGGGTCTATCTCTTCTCCTTCTGGTACTTACATACTTCGGACAAAAATTAATATGAAAGGTATAAAAATTGTGAAAATTAGAAAAACATTCCACTCATCTCATACTGGCTTATAATTCCCATGTGAATTTGGTAAATTTGATAGCAGAATAAAAACTTTACACCACAATATTCGCGAGATGTTTCAAATTCAGTTCCTGCTAAACTTAGCTCTTCCCTATTTATGCAGTTTAATTTTCCCCCTTTATTTCATTAGTTTTATTTTATTTTATTTTTTTGCTTGTGCCAATTTGTTCCTTTCTGTAAATACACTCAACCACAGATTTTACATATATTCAGTTTTTCTATTTCCGCTTTTATCTCCTATGCAGGCTTTTCGAAGTAGTAGAGACACTGGGACGTGTCTATTTGGTTACCGAGTGGATACGCGGTGGCGAACTCTACAACCACATCACCCAGGGTGGCCCGCTGCGGGAGATACACGCTGCGCCCTTGTACAAGCAGCTGTTGTTAGCCGTAAAGCACATGGTAAGTTGAAAATTGTATTACACTTTGAATGTATAAAAGGATGCAAAAGTGTCTGAGCAAAAGCAGACAACCACTGAAGACCAGCCGGCGACAGTGTGCAAAGGACATTCCATGGATAGGACACTCCATGCACATACACATAGTGCGCAATGGATGATGTGCCTATGGTGGCGACCAGTTGTCCATTAAATTGCGATTTGTGTTTTCTGTCACTGCACTTATTGCAGCTTTTTCTTTTCATTTTCCACTCCCTTACACACTTTTATATATGTTATATATATGTGAATATGTAAAAAGTTAAGTTTTTTCTGTGTATTTTTTTCATGTTCCCACTTCCATTCAACCATGTTGGTGATAAATTACAGCACAGCCTGGGCTTTGTACATCGCGATATAAAGGCTGAAAATGTGCTATTACTGTCAGAGGATCGCTTGAAACTGGCTGATTTCGGTTTTAGCACACAACTTATCAATGGTAAGTGGCAAGAATGTGATTGCAAAAGTATGTGTATGGTATGTACACACACAAATACGAGTATTATTCGTTATTGGTAAGCGTTTGTCAGAACTATTTGAAGTGACTGCTGACTTATAAAATTCAAAAATAGAATACTTAAAGCGTTTATTTGTTATTTTAATTTCAGTAAGTTTTGTTGGGAAAAGTAAATCATGCAGGATAACCTTATTCTTTTGCAACAGACAAAATAAAAGACGCCCTTACTCGCCTAAAATTGTTTTTAGTGACGTAAACACACAATTGCCATTTGGGTGTTTTTTTTACAATTTTCTGGAATCAAATATGAAAGCTTTATTTATAAATATTTTAAGAGTGATTGTTAGGTAGTAGGTAGGAGTGCAGCCCGAGTAATTTAACCCCGTGTTCCGGTAAGACCTTTAAATTCTTGATATTTCGTTATATCGTTGCGTTCAAATGGCTCTCGATGAAACTTTTTATATCCTTTATGCTTTTTGTAGACAGTATTCTATGTCGAGTTCATGGTGGAGCTGAACATTCACGGAAAAAGTGTAAAATTGTTTTCTTTTCCCCTTCTAGTTTGCAAGTGCTGCAAATAATGTCGCAGGTCCCGCTTTTAGCGCATGTTCTCCAAATAGCCAATGCCCGGCTTTAGTAGCTGTAAGTCTGTATTTACTTTTCCTGGAACTATTAATAAGTAGTTAGCTCCTATCTTATCATACTCAGACCATATGTTCTTCATTATCTTGCATTTGGTTAAATAATTCCTTCTGTTCTGAGCTACTTGTTCAAATTGTGTATAAAGTTCTATCTTGATCATTCCTAGAGGGCATGGTATAGACTCTGTTTCGGATTCGCCTAGAGATGCTCTTAACTAGGTCAACTTGTTTGCTTTTTCGTTGCCGAAAATGTTCCTGTCACCGGAAACTCAGATTAAGGCTACGTGGAGTTGACCATTGCCAGTGAGTTCAAAGCCTTCCTGTAGTTGTTAACTACACTTGTGTTAATCTTTGGCGACGACAAGGCCAGCAATGTCGCCGGTTGTCTGTGTATATAGGAGATTTCTGTTTCCTCCCGTTGTTACTCAATATAGCTCCAAAAGCCATTTCTAAGAGAGATTGTGTTTTAATACATTTTCAATGGCTTGTAAGACTGTTCGAAAACAATAAGAAGATTTTACACAATTTCGTGAATACATCGCTTTTTAGTTTCTCGCCCATACCGTTTTTAAAAATTCACTAAACACATAATTTTATCAGACAAAATTAAGAAAGTTCTGAACATTACGTCGTTTTCATTTTTTATTAATTTTATTTTTGTTTGAAGAATCTAATGAACCGTTCGTTATATTGATACTTAAAAAGCATCTACGGCTTTTTTGTACATTTTTGGAAATAACTTAATTAATTTTATGTTGATCATTATTAGCAATTTCGGAAACCTTCATAATTTCATCAGTGTAAAATTTTTGTGGCTTATCGGCGGAGAACTCGGTAACCTTCGGTTGACCAATTTTTCACCATCAAGAGAGTTTTGCAGAGAGAGAAACAAATGGTAGTCAGATTGAGCAAGCTTTCCAGCCAAGCTACGTAATGTTTTGACTGGTCATCAACAAGTTATGAAGCTCAGTTTGATGAATGGTGGAAGCTTTTTCAAACGAAAATAAATTTGCGAACGAATGAAAATTTACAGAGTTATCTTCCCAAAAAAATATTTCTTGTAATGCCAACTTTCAAATACGTGTTTGTTTTGTTTGACACAATCGGATTAGTATTGTACGAAATAAGAGTACCAGCACCATTTACTGACAAAGGTGGCAGAAACTTTTTAATTATCCAATATGTATGTACCTCCTAATTTTTTTTTTTTTTTTGATCTGATTAGCTATACTTAATTTACCTTGACCTATGAATATATTAAATAATGCATTGAATAGAATACACAAATATACCTTTGGGTTGCATTAGAGTTAGCTAGATCACTTCTTATTCAAGAAACCACTCGGTGAATGCCACATAACTAAATCAACTCCGAAAATCTGTTTCTGCTAACTTTTCCGAGTTGGATGTATATTTTGCAAACGCAAGGCAGTTCTGTTAGTGCATAGTTGAGTCCTTTCCTTGTTCTGACAACATCGACAGTGGGTATCGTCGAAATTCCAGACCGCTTTGCATGAATGTCAATCGATCAATGTCTCCATGTGTAACAGTTCCGATTTTGTAATGGAAAGGAGTTTTCGTAGCTTTCTGCGGTTCATCTTTTTCCCCGGAAGATCTGACACAGCGCTCAGTGATCTGATTAAAGGCGTACTTGTCCAGAAGCAGACTGCAATGCCACATATTTGCGCTCTGTTCAACATTAACGACGAAGTGGTTCATCAACAGCTCGGCTTTACTGACGGCTTAAGGGATAGTCTATATAAAAGGAATAATCGTCTGAAATAGTGAGTTCACCGCTTTCTTAGCCAAGCATCTCTCCCTGAAAGACACTACAGTGGTTTGAAAGAACTCTATATCGATAGATAATTATCTAAAGAAGACTCCCAAACCTTCTTTCGTCAAGCTCCAACCCATCCGGAAATATTAGGGTTAAGAAGGAGTCACCAGGAGTCAGGCTCATAGTATTGCGTACAGCTGGACATAAAATAAGTTCTAACATTTGTAGCTTTGGTTTGGTGGCTTGGAGACTACAAATTATTTGCTTCCAGGTGAGGATACCCTGTAGGCGTGAGTGGAGGAAAGGTTTTGTATGAAATGAGGATACCATCTCATTATACACCCACGGGTTCAAAACGGGTGAGAGCGAAGGTATACTACGAAGATTTTAAACTCGCCAACTAGATACTAGGTATTGAAGCTCTAATTAATAATAATGAGAGCATACAGAAGGCACCTTTATGCATGGATAGCCAGTTGATACTGCTGGCCATATCGTCACCAATCATCATGAATACTCGTGGGAAGTCTGTAAGCTCGCTGGCACATCAGCTCGAAATTCCCTTAAGCAGGGTTCGCGGCCCTAGAAACATTTTTGGTAATGATAAGGCTGACGAGTTGGCCAAGTGGTTAGCATCTATTGACAATGGTAAAAAAGAGGTAATATCATGTTCGCCGGGAACGATCAGGAGTAAGGAAAAAGGAAACAATAATCTATTATATCTGTATTTGCCCAGCTCCCACGTAAATTTGATACAGAACACTTGCAATGCAACAGGTAACAAAATACTGAATGGTTGGCCACAAAACTCATATTGGATATCAGCAGTTTCATAGAGAACAGCAGAGCAGATCAAAGATCCAAACTCTCTGAGTCTTACCGGCCTCTTCCGGTCTTACTTCTACGACATTGTACCCAAAATTAAGCGAAGAGATTTTCTGTGGTTTCCGCCAATTTTTAATTTAATTTGAATATAAACAAAAATATTTTCGAAATACTAAGATTAGTTCTTATATTTCACTCTATGCAGGTATTGCTTGAGAGTGCTTATTGCAAATATTTTTGGAAAAGCTGACTGATAAAATAAATAAATTTCTTAAGATTTACTTACATTTCTAAATTTCATAATTACTTTATCAATAAAATATATTTTTTTAAATTAACAGGTGCCAATCAGAAGCTGGACACATTTTGCGGTTCACCGCCATATGCTGCTCCCGAACTTTTCTCGGATGATCATTATATCGGTGCACCAGTAGATATTTGGGCATTGGGGATTTTGCTTTATTTCATGGTTGTCGGTAATATGCCATTCCGAGCGCCCACAATACCCGGCTTGAAGGCGGCAATATTGAAAGGCGACTATTTGCTGCCCGGTCAATTGAGTCTACCATGCATAAGACTTATACGTAAGTACTATATTAATAATAGATGAATCAAGAAGACTTTGCTAGAGCTAAATGAGAGCAAAATTATTAAGCATAGGGCTCAACCAGTGGCTGTTATCGTAAAACCGAAATATTCGGCTAACTAATATACGGTTCCAGCCGTACTTAACCCTTATTTACTTGTTTTCCCCATGATCTAGTATCACGACATTTCACACTATTTCCTCAAATTTATCTCAATATTTTATCCATCTCTCCACAGAACGCATTCTCATCCACATCCCGGCTCGCCGACCCAGCGTTGAGGAGTTGCTCACCAGTCAATTCGTTTGTTATCCTAAACTCAGTACCGAACTAATGCAATATGAGATAAATTTACGTACGAAACCCGTCAAACGCTCGGGTTTCTGGGTCCGCTCGAAATCACGACGCATGCGCAAATCGTATTCACTCCGCGAACGCTACATGGAAGTAACCAATAAACCGCCAATAAATATGAATACACGTAAAAACGATGGTGTATTCGTAGATAATTTCTTACATCCGATCGAAATCAATCGTGATTTACCAAACGAACTCAATAAAGAACCATCTAAACCTAATACTCCAAAACGTTCATTCTTTTGCGGTACACTGAAAAAGAAAGTTAGTCCAATGGAAATGGAGAAAGAGCGTCAATTGGCCAATGGAAATGGCTGTGAGAATCGACAATGGAATGCGGATGTGACCATCGATTGTCCGCTATTTAAGAACTACGATATAGAAGATGGAGATTTTATTATGCTGCCAACCGATACCGATGATTTGACATTGGTTAAACCGCTGGAATATGAAGCGCGACAGCTACTCGATGAGTTGGGCGTCAATTCACAAATGCTACGTGAAGCTATACAAAATGGACCACGAAGTGATATAATTGGAGCGTATCGTATTATTGTGAATCGTCTGCAGAAACAGTCGTGGTTGGCGCGAAAGCATGTTGAGCTGGCGCTGCAGGAAATGCCAAAGATTGAGAAGAAAATGGAACGTTCTTGTTGTATATTTTAAGGCGTACGACTTGAACGCTACTCACAAACTTCCATTTACTATATTTATCTCTCCCCCTCTATATCTCTCGCTCTCTATCTCTATATAATTCTTAGTGTGCTAATACAGAGGATTCTGTCTATTTAGGTAATTGTAGTCATAAACAAATTTTAGGTACCAAATGTGACAATGAAACGGCTGACATAAAAATAATTGACAAGTGACAGATGACAAGCGATTAGATGTGTATTTGTTGTGAGTGTAATTACAATAGAATTATGTAAATGTGTAAGTAGTGGTTTTGATCTCTGATCTTGAAGATATATAATCTTTAGACGAATTTCATAGCTGTAGTAGTAATAAATAATATATTTAATAAAGAAATAGTCAAATTAATAAAAAATTGTTGGCCGAAATATGCTCGCTCGCAATCTATAGAGAAGCTCCCAGAGGCGTATATTCAATAGTTAAAAACTCACAATAATTAATGACTTAAAATACAAAAACACATACATATAAAATTACATGATACCAATTTTTAGACGCATACAAGTGTGCTTAAGTTTTGTTATATTTTGTAATTTTCTAATTTTTGAAATGTAGTATTAAACTATGAAAAACGATGTATTTTATTTAAAAACTTAAAAACTATGATAAAGAAATTATGAAAATGAAAAAAGTAAATAACAAATCTATTAAAAGCATTGTTGGTCCGCTTTTACCCACAATTTTGTGCCGAAAATATTATTAAAATATTTATTAACAATAAAAAGTCGAAAAAGGCAACATGTAATTGCATATTTTAATTGCCTCCCATGGAGTCACTTACATACATACTTATAAACATCATTTATATAAAAAAATTTCTTATATATATTTTTAACTAAGTTTCGAATGACGATTTTGAATGTATTAAGTCCCATAAATAAATAATGAAAATCGTAAATAAATAATTGTGCTTTTGTTTTATTTTTTCTCTACGAATTCGAATTAGAAAACGCTAATATGGAGACCTTGCCTCAATTTGGACACCTACTACTACTATTTTAGGGTAGGCACTGCTTACGCGATTATAGCCCAATTAAAAATAATGCGCCACTCGTTCCTTCTCTTTGCTGTTTGGTGCCAGTTGAAAATACCAAGTGAAACCAGGTCGCCCTCCAACTGATATTTCTAACAGAGTGGCTACTGCATCGAAAACTTTCAAAGCTGGAGCGCTTTCATTCATTCGGTCGATATGATCAGCCAGCGTAACCACTATCTTTAATTCGCTGAACTATGTCAATATCGCCGTATAACTCATACAAGTTATTGCCGTTGCCAAATCGCACATAACCATAAATATGCAAAACCTTTCTTTCGAAAACTCTTAACCTCGACTTATCAGATGTTGTCATCGTCCGCGCCTCCGCACCATATGGCAGGACGAAAATGAGGAGTGACTTGCAGAGTTTTGGTATTGTGCGTCTAGAAAGGATTTTACTTTTCAATTGCCTACTTAGTCCAAAGTAACACGTGTTGGCAAAGGTGAAGACAAAGACGAAACTATCTTTAGAGTTATAACTGTCAACAGGCAAGTGGTAGCCGAGTCGCGAATGTGTTGACTATTTGTTTGATGACAGGAGATATTTAGTTTTGACCTCATTCACTACCACACCCATACTCTCACTGTGGTGTTGTTGAGGGTTATGACATCAATATCATCGGCGTACGTCAGCAGCTGTGCACTCTTATAGAAGATGGTACCTTCTCTATTCAGCTCTGCAGCTCATTTGGTATCGAATGGTTCGAAGAGGTCCTTCCAGATCGGAAGAGCTTTTGGTGTTTGTGGAGATACCAAATTTAGGCGTACGAGCCGTGCCATTTCTTGCTGTCGAAATCACTATTCCAAGATTTGACGACCATATATTCACCGGTCAATTCGAGAATTTTCTACACAGATAAAGCTCCCGCGCCTTTTCTTTTTGGTAGAAAATTGATACCGGAGCTATTTCATAGTCGCGCATTGTTCTATAGTCATCAATTGTGAAATCGTTTTCGCCATCTCCTAGTATTTTTTTCACTTCCATTCAGTAGGCTGGAGAAGTGTTCACTTCATAAATTCAGTATACTTTTGGCATCAGTCACTAGATCACTTCTTACAAGAGTATGCTCCTGTCTTGAAATTTTCTGTAAGTTGTCGAATCATTAGTTCATAAGATGTTTGAAATTCCATCCAACAGTTCTCTTATACCGAGTACTCTCAGGGATCAGGAGTGCAAGTCGAATGAAAGGTCGTTCGACTTTCTGTTGTGATTGCAGCTTTTGAATGTCGAACTCTCCTTGTTTTGGTTGGCGGGTGTTCTTTGCTGTCACAAGGACCACCATGAGTTGACGTTAGGTCCTCGGTGAGTACGCACGTCAAAACATATGAGACATGTCGCCCGTCTGCCACAACATAATCCATCTAGTTGTGAGTTTTTTGATCCGGATGATAACGAGTTAAGTAGCTTGACCAATTTGGAGTCTAGTAATACAGACAACCATATTTAGGGCTTCAGCGGAGTCGATCAGCCTCAACCCAATTGAATGTAGCGCAAAAAATCAATAGCTTTCCAGACGCTCACAGAAACTTTCTTTGGTCACATCGCTCTTCTCTAGCGTCTTATGAGGATATCAAGCAGCTGGGCATTGGCATCTCTCCGGATAAGGGACCAGATATTCCAGATGCATACCCTTAAAATATAATACTTAACATATTTGCAATGGTCATCGTCAAAATGGGGTCTCTCATCGGAGACATTTGCTAATTTTTCATTAAAATAAATTTTTTATTTTTTATTGAAATAAACTTTTTGTGTATTGGGTCTCAAACTCTGCGCTCAACCGCAATATTTCTCCATGGCTATCTACGGTCATAACTTTTGATAATCAAGTCAGTCAAAAGGTACCAATTGAAGATATGTATGTTAAACGACTGGATAAATTATAATGTTGGACTGTGCAATTGGAAGCAGGTTTTTGTGAAGTTTGCCTATTATTGAAACAGTTTTCGCTTGCATGGAAAATAAAATAATTTAAATACACAGCCAAAGCCTCATGATATAGATATCAAATGAATTAATAATGTGTGCATTTCTCAGGATGCAAAGTAAACTTGAACGCTTATCAGAAAATCGATATCGTAGCTCCATTTCCTTGTCAAAGCAAAATTACATTAGGTACCTAAGCAATAATTTAATGGTTAACCAGCAGTACCTTGTACTTTAAGACGCCCATACAATAGAAGTTCAATATTGTGACGGAAATCCCAAATATGAAGGACAGACAAAAGGAGTGGGTAGTGTGGGAAATTCCCCGTACAAAGGACAGATGAAAAGAGCGACAACTTCTACTGCAGTCAGACGAGTTAGCGCTTGAACGGAATGTTTAGACCATCGTTAGGCATAAAAGGAGCAGCAGCAGCTATCGCAGGCAAATGAATAATCAACCTATTCCTGAACGCGTGAACAGAATGAAGGATAAACTGTGTGAAGCAGAAAATACTTGCATATGTGTGTTATAAAGAATTGTAAAATAAGCCATTGTGAGTTGAGTTAATTCCTGACGATTACGAGGCCAAACGAAAAAATCTTGAAATACATTTAGCAATCTAGTGATCGGACTCGAAGGATTTTGGAAATCATCGAGGGTAGCCACGAAAAACGTTAAAATATAAACAAATAAATTTTGAAGGAAAAATGGCTTTAAAAAACCTCACCTTAACCTTCACTAAGCGCTAATTAAAATATAAAACAACCATCGTCACCTAATTTCCAACAGCATTGTTCAATAAGGCATAATACTGTACTTGTTTCTTATTGCATAAGCCTTAAAAGTAATAAATTTATACTCAAATAAACTGGTAATCTACCAGGAAAAGGTTAATTTAACCTTGAAATTTTACTAAAGATCAAGTTAAAATTGTATCTTCCAAAATACATCGTATTAATAAAGGCCATAGGGCAATAAGTATAGAAATAGTTCCCAAAGGTATCGTGCTCATCATTTCAGGGAATGTTAGTACCAATAAGAAACTTCTATACTGAAAGTTTTAAAACATTTTTAAATTAACGTCAACGTCAAGAAAAAATTTTTTCTCTGGATCTTGTGAAGTGTCTGATCTAAATTTTGTATATGTTATAATGGTATAAATATATGGTAATAATTGTAGCTTCTAGGAAAAAATTAAGGTTAAAAATATTTTTGAAGAAAAGCGAGATTACTTTTAAAATTTCCGTATTTTTTTTAATTAAATTTTTTTTTTAATTCCTCATTCCCTTTTTAGTAGATTTATGAGTATCATAATTATTTAGAAACGTTACGTCACATAAAAAATTAAAAACAATATTTTTGTTTGGAAATTTTTAGGCTAAAATTGTTTTAGAGCAAAAAACAACATTAGAAATTTTTTTTTGCTTTTAATAAAATATAAGTTCAGTTATTGAACTTATTTGTTTGTTAAATCGCTCTCACCTTAAAATAAATGTTCCTGGGTTGTTACAAAAAAAATAGTTTTTAATTTTTTTCCATTGGGTACCATTTTTGAATGTAGAGAAAATTTTATAAGGAGTTGGAAAAAACAGTCTCAAAACGTAACGAGCCAGGAACGTAACGAGCTTTGAAATTCAAATTTCGAAAATTTTGAAGAAAAATAATAATAAAATAAATGAATTGATTTCCCTATTCAAAATAATATTATAATGAGAGAACAAAATCGATTTATCTGTCCATTGTATTAACTTAAGCTTTTAAGCGAAGCAAATAAATAAATTGATTTATTGTGTTCTTTGATGCCGACTATTTATTACTTTAGTCTAAAAGATTATCTGAATAAAATTAGGGGGACCAAATTGAGTTATTAGCACAATCGATTTAAGTTTATATAGCAATAACTCTTTGTGATCGCTCAAATAATAACAAAAAGAAAACCTTAACTCTGACCGTGAGATGAATATGTATACTTCATAAATGTACTTTGTAAGTGATCCAAAACCTTCAGTGTCATCAAAAATTTTCCAAAAGACTTGATATAACCGCAATACAAATAAAATAATTTCACAAAAATAATGACGGTAACATTTCTGGTATTAAGCATAAAGAAAATACACAACAAAATATGTTTACTTAAGGAGGGAAAATAAATATCGAGCTTATCTTCCACAACCGCTTCTCCCGTCTGCTAGTTTTGATGAAAAGAAAACGTTCAGCATGCCCTCAAAGGAATACTATAGGCAACAGCAGCAATCAAAAGATAAGCCTAAAATAAAAGAAAGCTGAATACAATCTAGAGAGGAATATAAATAAAACAATCACACGCCGTTCCATACAGTAAGTATGTACTTATATACTACATACTTTTGTATATTACCAACAGACGTGCATTGAATACACAGCGCATGGCTACACAATACGCTGCTGCAGGCAATGAAATCAAATGAAAATACCTACACGTCCACGGAAATCTGACAAACATCATTAATTTCGAATTTGACTTCCTGTAGCCTCGTTGGCATCGCTTTACAGTAAGTCGGGTCAGTAACCTTTTTACCTGAACTAAATACGATGGAAAGTGGTTACGCTGGAATGAAATGAAAGATGCCGGTCACAGAATTGCTACTGTATGTACATATATGTATGAATGTATATAGAGGTAAGCACTAGTATGGATTACGACACCATTCAATTTACGCAAAATGCACTCACAACAGTAGGAACTCTTGTCAAGCTATATATGTATGTGTATTCGAAAATGCCCTCAAACGATTACCAGTATAAGCAAATTGCGAACATTTTTACACTTAATTGCAATGAGTATAAGTGAATTAAAAAATTAAATAAACGTTAGAGGAAAAAATTGTTTTTGGAATAATAGCGGTCTGAGGGAAAATCCTACTTCCTCTTAAAGTTTCAAGAACGTAGCACACTGTTATAGGACGCAAAGCAGTGATCTGGTAACCTATGCTCAGAGTATATTGAGTATATATCAGAGTATATTGCTGAATTCCAATAAAAACGAAACACCAGGAACAGATGTTCCATTGCCCAACTATGAGGAAGTTCGAATGGCAGTTGCCCATCCGAAGAACAATGAAGCGTCAGCAAAGATATGAGAGAGCTGTAGAACGGCACATCAAACTTCCTACTTATGGCCGCTATGGAATCAATTGGTTTTCAACAATGTCAGAAAAAGAGCTAAAAGTGTGGAGGGAAGCGAGACGTATTTACAGACAAAAAATAAAGAGGCAAAAATGCGTAAGTCTCAAACTCTTCATACTTACGGATTTTGGTCTCTTATTTTTTGCCCGTAAATACGGCTAATACGTCTCGCTTTCCTCTACACTATTAGCTCTTTGCAGTTGGCCCACAAAGGTAATGCTCAAAAATTCTATGAAAAGACTTACAGAAGGTTTAAGGTCGGTGAAATCTCATGTAGGGACCAAGAAAGGAATCTGGGGACAAATGTCCAGAGTATACTCAGTGTATGGAAGGAACACTTCTCTAGGCCTGCTGAATGATAGTGAAAGTGAATTACCAGGAGATGGCAAATCCGAAACCTCAATCGATGTCGATGGTAAAGAAGTTCTATCACTTAAAAATAACAAAGCGCGGGAGCTCATGGGTTACCGGCAGAACTATTCAAATAGGGCGGCGAAGAACTAGTAAGATGCATACATCAGCTTTATTGTAGAATATGGTCGGGCGAAAGCATTTCTGTCGAGTTGAATCTAAGTGTGCTCTACCCAATTCAAAAGAAGGGATATTAAAGTCTACTGTCAACCAACCGATTGGACTTATCACATGAGCTGAATCTTGGAGTAGACGCGAGTGAAAATAATCGATACACACGACACTTTCCTCAATTTTAAAGTCGCCGCTAAGTCTGAATTTGATATCTATATAAACCCTGAAAAACTCATACAGCTATGTAAACTGACTGGCTTCTACAGATTAGACAAAAGAGTGAAGCGAATTTGTTTGGTAGCGGAAGAGAGCACCTCACTGTTCGCAGTACTAGCTGAAGTGGTATATAATTTCGTCTATCTAGAAACCAAAAATAACAACGCCAACAATTTCAGTCTTGAAATCGAACGCAGAATCACTCTTTCCAACAGGTGCTACTTTGGACTGAGTAGACAATTGAAAAGTAAAGTATTACTCGACGAACCAATATTTGACTCTACGAGTCGCTAATTATTCTCGTTCAGATATATGGTGAAGAAGATTGAACGTTGTCGACGTCCGATGAGTCTACGGAATTACATAAATCCGCCCTAATTTCCCCACTGAAGCGACAATTTTATCAACGAGGGACGACGCACTTCGCCTAGCCGATCATGGCGATCCCCGCATTAGTGAACTCAAAAGGACCACCTAAGGACCTCCACTAAGCTCTGGGCCACGGTCAAAACAGTGTCTAATCCGATCATCACGGGTGGATATTTCATTCAGTGATCACATCTCGCCGGAGCCGCCATCTGCCAAATATATCAGCATCATTCCTGATTTATCCAGGGCTGATGCAAAACATTTTAATCCAGCGGGAGCGGAATACCTTACCCAGGTTCTAAATTTGTCTTTGATCACTCTAATTATCTTGACATGTTGAAACTGGGTAGAGTAGTCCCACTACTAAATCCGGGGAAAGCTGAAAATAAAAGAGAATTCTATCCACCGATATCTCTCCTGTACCTAGTAGCGAAGATAGTCGAGGCCTTGTTGCTCCGGTCTCTCACACACTATCTGTGCCCAGCTGCGCATCTGCATAGCTTCGGGAAAGTGCACAGCACCACAACAACACATAACGCCATAAACACTCAATAGTTCATTGCCTCAACCAGAACCGGCCCTGTTTCCGAACTGTCTTAGTATCACTGGACCTGTCGAAAGCCCTCGACGCGGTGCAACTATCAAACATTGAGGACTCCTCATTATTGCCAGGGTTGAAAAGGTAGACCATGAATTACCTGGGTGGTCGACAATCATAGGTTGACTTTCTAGATCAAACGTCAAAGCTGCCAAAAATTAGACAAGGCGCTCAGCAGGGTGTTGTTCTCTCCCCGATTCTGTTTTTTTTTTATATCTCGAGGCTCCCGCACCATCAGATAGTGTCTCCTTGATCTCATACGCCGATGACTGTTCGATATTGGTGTCTGGCCGGTATATTGAGAGCCAAACGTCAAAGCTGCCAAAAATTAGACAAGGCGCTCAGCAGGGTGTTGTTCTCTCCCCGATTCTGTTTTTTTTTTTTTATATCTCGAGGCTCCCGCACCATCAGATAGTGTCTCCTTGATCTCATACGCCGATGACTGTTCGATATTGGTGTCTGGCCGGTATATTGAGAGCCGTTGTTCGAAAGTAAACTGCTATCTCGACGACCTTTACCTCTTCTTCACTGCACGACGTCTTCACCTACAAGCAGCGAAATCCTTTGCCACCCTCTTCACCATCTGGGGGAAGGAGTACCGGATAGTTACTGGCCACATTTGATAGCCTGCACTCCTATACTCTGCATACGACTGCAATTGCCACTAAAGTACAGAGTCACAATAAAATTCACAAAAAACTAGCCGGCATCACTTGGGGTAAAGGCAAAGCAACATTGTTGGCAATAAAAAGAGTAATTGGCCGGCCGGCTGCCACATCATTTACACAGTGAAACATCTTTGCTCCCAGTTAAGGATCCTATAAGTAATGTTATGCTGTGTAAGCAATATTTGCTGGGATGCTACAGTAGGGATCACCCCGACAGACACTAATAGAAACCGAACCTCTACCTAGGCACATCAGGAAGGGAGTACTTGACTACGGTGACTCTAGCTTCCACCAGAGAACCACGCAACCCTTTCCCAATTAAGGTCTGGATATTGTAGTAGGCTCTACTCCTACTTATCTAGACTCGGCACTGACATACCCAACACATGTCACACATGCAAATAATCCCCGCACGATATTAATCACCTCTCTGCATGCCCACTCAACCCGATTCATCTTACGCCCCTCTCCCTCTGGACCGAACTCGCGGAAGCAGCACGTTTCCTGGTCCACTTGTTAAGTAACCTAGATGACTAAGACTAAACCTACATGACCCTAGGCGGGGTTAACTAGACGCTACAACAACAACGGGAATAATGAGCGGTTTGTAGAGACTTGGTCTTGGTTCGTCGAGAGAGCACTTTACTTTTTAATTGTTTGAATTGCGGTTTCACGGCTGACATTGTTGGATACCTATCACAAAACCAATAACTATATGTAGGACCCAAAAACTTGTTTTTAATTTTTTTTAGGTGTGTTGTTATTCCCATTTATTCCCATGGTTTCACACCTCACGCACATCCGCACGAGGGTTGCAGTTCGTAACAACCTTTTTTGTTTTTCATTAAAGCTGAGTCACGATGAGCAGGAGTTTGTGATGTGCCGAGACTTAAAAAAGTTTGGCTACAAAACAAAAATGCATCAGCTGATTTTAAAATTAATAACTTAATTCAAATATAAGTAAACTGCTTAGTAAAGAGTCGACGACATTTTTCTCTTAATGTCAAAATCACGTCTGTTGTGTCAATTTTTCTAGCATGGGAGTTCAATCAGGGTACAAACAAACATGAAATGCAGAGTTATTTATTCAGAAGTAGGGCGTAAAAATGTCTTACCTTTCAAAACACAACATTAAATACCAATTCAGAGGGAAGAAGGGGCCTATAAATAGACCATATTATTATTAAACAAGAGATAATAAGTTTTGATACACCCTGCCGACTAGCCATATATATAAAAATAAACATATTTCTATATAAATATTTTGTTTATTTGTATCCTGGTCGCATATCGCTGCTGACAATTATTTTTAATAAGCACTATGCGAGTAACCAAAAATACATTTACTTAATGGGGTGAGTGATTAGTACAACCAACAAAACTGTTGGACATGTTTGGCTCTGTAATTATATCTTAATTCGTACAAATAACACCGTCCTACCCTTAGAATCTAGTTCTGTTGATGTTAAAATTAGTTACTAATCAATATTATTTGCTTATTTTTATATTTATAAATTAATTGGTTTATTCAATTGCTGTCATTTACCGAAATTAAATATTATTGACCTTAGATGTATTCGTAATCATATTCTGTATAGTCAACTAATGTGACACTCAAATATTGAGTTATATTAAATTTACTTTATAGTAAGAATTTTATTCTTATAATTTCAACCACATTATATATTCATATATAAAAATGTATATTAAATGCAATACATATATCTCTAATGCGTATGAATATTTTATTTGCCAAGTCAAATCCATATGGTTCATTATAATAATTTTCACATGATTATAACGTTTAGATGATTATAGCGTTAATCAGTAAATTTGCTCTTTTTTTTGCATTATCAAAAGGTGTGAATAACCACATGCGCATAACAATAAAATAATGCAAAGGTGTTTAAGCAGCTGCGAAAATCCACATTTACCCACCACATATCACATATGTACATTCTATGGAGCTTATCGTTGGTTACGTATACGCAGCGGTGTACTCTTACTCTTATCTGATTCAGGCGAGGCATTTTGAAATGCGTATATTTAGTCGTCTCATACCACATATGTATGTATATGCTTAAATTTTAAAATATTACCGCGCGCTTATGGTAAACCATCATACTGTTGATGCTTTCATAAAGCAATTACAAGTGTTATCTAATACAAACACCTAAACGCAAATTCATAACTCGATTTTTTGGTCGAATTTTCATATAATAATTTTTTTGAAATGAAATTTTGTTAGGTTCTAAATCAAATTCATGGTGATGTTATATATATATATATATTTGGCGCTTTGTAACCGCTGAAGCTATTTTCGGCCGAGCTCCTCCTCCAATTTGTGGTTTTGAGTCTTGATGTTTTTACCAACAAATGGAGGGACCTACAGTTTATTCTAAGCCTCCTCCGAACGGCTGATGGATTTTTATGAGGAGCTTTATTTCATGCCAGAAATACACTCGGAGGGCTTGACATTCCCTGCCGAGGGGCGACCGCAATTCGAAAAAAAAAAATTTCTATCACTTTGTATGTTGCTCGAACCTGGCCTCGAACCCAGGCCTTCCGAATGTCAGTACGCAATGCTAACCACTCGGCTATCGCGGCCGCCGCGATCATGGTGATGTAGGTCCACAAAATCATTGCTAGCCTTTCTGTGTGACTTTTACACAAGTTTGCCTTCAGAGCTGGTTTTTTCTCTTTAGTATAAATTTTTATATGATAAAAGTTCTTCTTACTAGTATTAGTGCTTGACCTGTAGTATTTTATTTATTTATTTATCTTTACTGAGAGAAGAGTCACAATTGTAATTATTTTTATTTTTTCAGAATATATACAAAGTTCACAGTCAGTAAGCAAATGTTAAAAATGGAGAAATTTTCTTAATTTTACAATTTTAATACAATCAACTTTACGCATTACGCATAATCAAATTAAATTGTCAGTGGATAAAGAAAAGCAAATAATATTTACATAACTATAATGCGCATTGGCAAAATATGTAAATGAAATATATATGTATATATAAAAGCGTTCATTAGGAAACAAAAATAAATATATGAGAAAATAAAAGTATATTTTTTTAAGAATATAGGCGCTTGAGGATCATAACAATTATAATTCCCACTAATATATACATATATATGATTAGCGCTTTGTAACCGCTGAAGGGATTTCCGGCGAGTTCTTCCTCCAATTAGTGTTGTGCATCTTGGTGTTTTTCTAGCAAATGGGGAAACTTACAATTTATTCCAAGCCGCCTCCGAAAGGCCGATTGATTCTTATGAGTAGCCTTGTATTTCACATCAGAAATTTATTAATGGTGAGTCTAATACAAAAAAAGAATACTGCATCCAGCGACTCTATCGCAAGATCAAATAGAGTATATATCTCGCTGTCAAAAATGGAAAATCTCTAAACAGCAAATTAGAACTCAAATCGTGACCGTGCTACATCCAAAGGACAAGATTGATCCACACCAAATGATTAGACTCTGCTGGATCATAGTCAAAATATTTACACTCCGGCGAGTACTTATCTGACCGCGGAGGTATTTCATGTAGCCTTCGGCAAATTTGTTGGGCGTTGGATATCTGATCTTTGCAAAGTTTATAAATCACCTAACTTTTATTCAATACAATTCTTTCTAAGTTTGTGAATCACCTTTCATAATGTTCAATACAACTCATTATATATTCGAAATATATGTATGTTCCCATTATTCGAGTCCTCTCGTTTTGTTTTACCTCATGTTCTCTAATCTCTTTTATGCTATTTTTCGAAAATTGTATGGCTCATCCAAGCGCTCCGAAGTGAGTTTTTTGCTTCCGAAATTGATTATTGACACATATCGCCAAAAAGCATATAGAGTTTTAAATCACATTTGATCAAAGTCGCTGGAAATCACAATTATAACTTCGTAACCCTAAATACGAGGCATACCCAGAGAGTAAGTGTGCTTAGATTTTCACGGCCAGAGAGATTTTATTTTCGCCATGTTGGCAACACGGTATTGTAGCCAGACTTCTCTCCTTTGCAAAATAACCATTTCGAGGTCAGTTCATTGATAACTGTCGACGCGACAACACGTTTCGTGTACAATGTCAATCTAGTATCCTGCCAAGAACGAAATACGCGGCTTGATTTGGAAGGGGAATACTCCATTTGAGATTTAAAGTGAGGAGAAAACTGCATATGATCATAAAGCTATGAATCGTACGGGTGTGTACAAGTGGTATCGTACGTATGTGCATGATTAACAGAGGTGCGGAAAACCTTCAGTTGTGACTGACGAAATGTCGAAAATGACGATCGCAGATTGACTCTGGGTGAACTTTCTGCGATGTTTCCACACAGAAACCATCGGAAACTGTTCGCGATGAAGTTTACGGAATGGGGTTTATGGGAAACTATTTCGAGGAAGGCATCATAACCACCTGCATAGAGAGGAGTGCGACTATGTCGAAAAATAGCTTACATTATATACTTAAGTGTTTTGTAATTTTTTATTAAGACAAAAATTTTGAAAACTTATGAAAATTCAGTACACTTACTTTTCGGATATGCCTCGTATAAATAAACTCCAGATAGAAATTCCGAACTGGTATCAAAGCAAACAACGTTCCTTGTTATGAACCTGAAAATTATATTTTTTTTTGGAATAACATTGATTTACTTCTAAAGACTGATTTCTTTAGACGTGTAGTTTTTAATAAGGCAATACTATTTTCCTAGTTGGTCTTTTTGACAGCTGTTACCTTTTTTATACTAAGTTTGGCATGCCATTTCATAACAAATAAACTGACTTATATTTGTTGCTGATATATGACCCTAATCGCTATCAAAAAATAGTCAAAAATGGGGTCTTTCGGCTGGAATTTATTCAAGCCGTTCGCGGCGGTCACTTGCCCTAAATCATTTTTAAAACAAAATGTTTTTAAAATACAATTTAATGAAAGTAAATTCTCGGCCATAACATTAAACTATGTGCATATATTTTCTTCTTGAAAACCACATGTCTCAAAAAACACCCTATATTTACACATAAAACGGTAACACCAGCAAACTATCAGCCGCATGATATTCATTAGGATTGAGTTATTTTAAACTAATAAATTTTTGAGTCCCAATACTCAAACATTACGCCCGAAATTGTAAATTATAGGATTTTTTTTTTACTTTTTAAAATATATATAATTTTTTCAATTCAAGGGCTTATTCAAGAATTTTTTTTTTAATTCAACCATTTTTTAAACTTTATTATTCAACGTTATCGATCCGTCAGCACATGCTTCCTTAATTCAAATTATCAAATGTACTTACTCGTACATGAGCTTGTAGTAACTCCGCTAGCAATAGGTCAAAATTTCAGCAGTGGAATCTTATTCGCCAAAACTTTTTTACTATACACTTGTTTCAAAATTTATAAATACTTGAGAAGCCATTGTGATAGAATGCAATCAAAGAGAGTTAAAACAAATTAATAAACAAACTTTAAGAACAAATTAAACGAAGCTAAAGGAATTTGTATGAAAATTAAATATTCTAAGCTAGAAATATAACCATTACGTAGGAGGAGTAATTGAAAGAAATAATTGTATTTTCTTACAATTTCCATAAATTACCAAAAGGCCAACATTAAAAATATGGATGCAAGCAAAAGAGAAAGAGAGAAGCTAACCGAAAAGTGTTCAAATAATTTACTTTCGCTTCACTATTTTGATGTGAAAATTATGCATTCACAGTCACGGTCATATTGAGATTACCATTTGCATTTAAGAATATATTTGCACCTAAAAAAACAAACATACACCCACTAAGAATTTATATACATAAGTACGTGCAGAGGTTAACTCACAGCAGCGACATTAGTTGTAAACTAGAAAGTTACTAGTTTCCAGTTTAACAGCAACTGAATGTCAATTGTTCAATTTTGCATCAGCTTTATACTAGTTAAATATTAGTTTATCTATCAATTTTGTATTTCTACGTCACTGAAACGAAAATAAAATAAAAAAGAACGGCTGTATTCGACCATGTCGAAGACTTTATACATTTCAAGTTGATATGAAATTTATTGTAAACTGCTAAACTCGATTTCGATGATTTTCAGTATCGATTTCCAATTCACGTCTGTAGAATACCAAATTTCACGCTCTTTGATGCTTTTTTGACGTATTTTTTACCCAAAACTTCTTATATGAACAACTCGGGTGTGTGAGGGTAATTCCATTCTTCCGATTTCGATGTTTTTGAATATCAATGTGAAGTTCATTATATGTTATATAACACCAACTTTCAGGCTTCTAGATACTTGAAGGAATTTTGACGCTTAAATACATTTCCACAAATAATATTATAAATAAAAATAAATATATCAGAACAAATGGACATGGCTAAATCTACTTATCTCCTTATTCTGACCCGATCGGTATACATTTTGGTGGGCTTATCTCTTCTCCTTACATACTTCGGATCAAAGATAATACATCATTTCATGTTCATGAAAGGTATCAAAACCAGTAATAAAGAGCTAAGACTGGGTGTCACCGACTTAGCGCATCCGCTGTTACATTAAAACTGATGCTAATTCTCATTCGATTACCTATATTTCTTCTCGAAAGTATCTTAGCTTGCTTGTGAGAGTCTTGAAGATCATAGGTGTCGAAAAAATAATTCAAAGAATTTTCGTCAATATGCAAAAAATTAAATAAAATTTCGGGATTGGGTACAAAAATTAATTATACGCTGATGAGAGTGATTGGCATTTTGGTCCGATCTTGACCATATATATACTCTAGTTCCCTCTCCACGAAAAAGTTTATTAAGCGAGTTCCTCTTGGCTCAACGATACTAAATTAAGTTAGTTTAGTTTTGTTTAAATAGACACGTTACGAATAGCGTACATTTTGTACACAGTACTGCTGGGAATCAAACATACAAAAGCAAGTCAAAGAATTTTTTCTTCTTTCCTTTCTTCCTTATACCTCCTTTTTCTTCTCTCTCTAAACTTCTTCAACAATTGTTCACCAACTTTAGTATGTAATTAATTATCTGCAGGTTTTCCGTCCTCCATAATCCTCCATAGCTTTTCAATTTTTCAATTCTATTCAAAGAAACTTTTCCCCAGCTCATTAATTCAACTTGCAGCTGCACGCGATTGCCGTGATGTATACTGATTCACCTACTAGCCAAAATAGCAAATTTCAAAAAAATTAGCAGCGAAATTTTCTACAAAAACTTTCTAAAAGCGATTTATACCAGTTTTGGTTAACAAAATTATATAAAATTATAAATCAAAAAATATAAATTTGCGCAGGTGATGAGATGCATAAGTGTGAATAAGAAAATCGAAAAATTCAAAAGACAGAGAGAGTGCAGCTATTTAAGGTTATAAATATATAAATAAAATTTGGTGGTGTCAAAAGAGACTAACAGACCAACGTTTAATTATTACTCGAAGCTATATGATCCTGAAAATGATATTTACTATTGCTTCTGTTGGGACTTATGTTGTTGTTAATGCAAGCAGTCAAAGCTGTTATGACCCACTTTAGTGAAATATTTTATGTGACCACAAATGGCAACACATAAGTGACCTCATCAGAACAGCAGATGGACATTACACACACTCATACGCAATACACACAGTGCAATATTTGTTTCCAATGTTTTGATATTCGAGGTACAGTCTAAAGTAGCTGCACCCAAAAGAGAGAACAAAAATGGGCAATACTTTTCATGAATTTTATTTTAGATTCAATGATACCCTCTTTTGAATCTTACATTGGATGTGTTACAATATTAAACCTCGTATTTGAAGTCCAGCCTCCTTGGAAAATAGCAAAGCCTCGGAAGCAGAGAACTTACTAGTTGAGCTATTCAAATGTGATGGTGAAGAACTGGAAAAGCACAGACTTCAACTTCTTTGGACCCGGTGAGTGCATGCAAAACGAAAGAAACTAAGTGCGCTCTACCGATCAATCCCCAAATAGTGAGACCCCATAAGCTGCGCTATTTATCATGGGATAAGCCTCCCTAATATCTCTTATAAGTCCTTATGGACTATAACAAATGAAAAATTTATGCCCATCGCCAACGAACTGGTTGGATATTATCAATGCGGTTTCAGATATGGCAAATCTAGAATTGACTAAAGCAATGAGAAAATAATTGACACAATTGACGCTACTATGCCTGAATTTGGTATCTGCAAAACTCGGCTTTGTAAACTGCTGCAACAGCCGTTCGATACTAAATGAGATGTGATGATGAGACAGAGTGACGCTTTATTGTATCACTTTTTGAACTTAATGCTGAAGAATCGCTTTATTTTCTGCTGCAAACCTAAACATAGAAGATAAGAACGTTCAACTACTGAAATATGCCGGTGATGCGTCTTTATATATCTCAAAACCGCACCGGGAGTTCTGCTTTCTCCAGACTGCATAACAAAACTAGACGAAAGGGTCTGATAGTGGACGAGGACAAGACGTAATATCTTTTGGCACAAAACAAACATACACATATGGTCTTCCACGTCACTGTTGACAGTAATAACTTTGAAGCGAAAATATTTTCGTCTATATCAAAACCAACAGCAACCTTGAAATCCAACACAAAGCCACTTTTGCTAACAGGTTGCACTTGGGACATTTGAAAAGTAAAGCAATTTCTCGACAAAACATGGCCAAACTCTACAAGCCTCTTATAATGCCCGTATATCTCGTTGTAACGGCTTGCTCATCAAGGCCATCTAACTATAGGTGCAGAAAATTAGCTGTTTCGACGGGTTCGTAATAGAGAGTGTTAGTGTTTTAGTATGCATACAAAGAGTTGGTTAGTGTCGTGTGGACACTCATTGCATGCCGGAAATACATTCAGTATGTCAAGTCAAGTCTGGATAAGTAAAAGTTGAGTCTTATTACAGTATCCAGAATGTAATTGTGTTAGTATTATCGGTATCGCGAGGCATCTCGCGCTCCTCATCTTTAATAGGTGGTGGATCCCCGTCCTGCTAAATGGTGCAGAAGCATGGGCGACTATGACATTCGATGAGTCGGCGATGGAAGTGTTCGAGTGAAATAGTATGTATACGATGTTTCCATTTTAGCAACAACTATAACTATCCTCAAATTCTTATTCCACCGTATTAAAATTTGATTTTATGTTCATGAAAGGCATAAAAAAAATAATGTGCACGATAAAAGTTTTCATCAGTGAGTTATATCACTGTCCAGCTTCAAGATAGCAAAATCAGAGCTAAAATAGTATTTTAAATAAATTTTTTGGCAACTTCTGTTGGTGACCGATGTACAAGCCAAAGTAAAACTATAATGTAGCGACTGAACATAACCACCAGTGTGTGAAGTAAACCCTCATTTACTCATACCCTACAACCCGTAACCGAAAGATGTAGACTCATGAACTCAACGGACAACTGCTGAGTAAGTAAACAATGCACTTATACGAGTATATACGAGTATGTACGTACATATGAGTTTGTTACATAAGTTTCAACCAAAACGATATGGCACACTTTTCACAAGTAACAATGAAAAAATAGAACAACAATGGTCTGATTTTATGTCAGAGTGCAATTTTAACAGTCAATTGGAGAAGTGCTTAACTGGCTGGCACCCGCAAGTGGACCACACCGAAGTGAAAAATGGCAAAGTATCAGCATGTGCAGGCTCTTAAATCCAAGTGTGTCATATCTTCGTACATACATACATGTGTGCGGATATGTATGGTCGACAGTGGTTTCTCTACTTGATGCTATCTGAAAAAAGATTTAAATTGTCATTTGCCATTTTGCCAAAATTTGGCCAAAGCATTTCACAGAAGTATGTATGGGTCAGGAATGTTAAAGATTTATTACGTCATTTGTATGACATAAATTTAATGAATATACGAAGCCATTCCAATGACTAACACTTATTTTTGTGAAAGAATTTCAGAGAATATTGGAAATATTTGAAGGGAGAGCATGTGGCGAATATCAAGTAGTCACTATGTCCTTATTCTATAATAAAATCAGCCCTTTGCTCAGTTTTAGGAGCTCGCACAATAATAGTAACAACTAATCGTATCACATCAACATAGCACATTACATCCATACATAATCGGTAACCGCAATCAACATATCGCAACTAAATTGAAGTATAAAGCACATGAGACCTGAAGATTCTCGATGGTATTATTAGTCAAAGGTTATTGAAGTTCGCAGAAGAACGGGGTTATCTCTCACCGCTTCAGTTTGGCTTTAGAAAATCTCGATAAACGGTCGACGCTATTAGTGCTATTACTGATACAGCGGCAGCAGCTATTGAAGGAAAACGGTAGCGCTTTGGTAAAAATGAATATTGTGCCATAGTTACGCTAGATGTTAAAAACGCATTTAATACTGCGAGCTGGTGTTGTGCATTGGAAAGCCCCAAATTATGTTATTAAAATAATTACTAGTTACTTCACAGATCCAAAGCTGAGCTTCATAAGGGATGACGGTTCCGAGGTCTATAAGGTCTCGGCAGGCGTCCCCCAAGGATCGTGCTTGGCCCGCTCCTTTGGAACTCATTCCTTGCTTAAGCCGGTGGATGAAAAGAACACACGGGGGCACCGACTACTTCCTGACGCGATTCATTTAAGGTCACGGAGTTTTCAGGAAATACCTCAACAGATTTGGTCATGACAATTCGGCGTCTTTTCCAATATGCCCAGAGTGTGAGGAAGCTGCTGGACACGTAATGTTTCGATGTCCGAGAAATCGTTCAGACACCACCATGGTTTTGAATGAAAGCAATTTATTAACTTATATGTTTCTCTCCCATGAAAATTGGCAAAAATATGTATAATTTCGAAAGTCATGTATACAAGTTTAAGACAAGTGGAGATTTAAAGGCACCAGGACCTTTAATAAAGAACTTGCATTGTGTGTATGACTTTCCGCCCGCAGTAGAATATAGTAGACTGGAGACTAGGTCTCTCCAGCTATTCAGGTAGCGTGTGTATCGCAGCTCGTTGTTAAAGTAACGCGTAATAGCCAATGTTCTTACCAGCCCCGCGAGGTAATACTTTATTGGTAGTTCCGTGGGGAGAGTGGTAGTGAGTGGAGAGGTGTTTAGTACGTAGGTGCAGCTGTGAGGTCGCAAGTCGTGCATACTGTTATGTCGGTGTAGCAGTACTCATGAGAGTTTCCTCTTAACGGGCGTCATCAAAAAAAATTAAAAAAATAAAAAATAAAACATGAGACAATGGACAAAACTAACTCGTGAGTCGACTATTGTAGAGTCAGGTAGATCTTGTACAAATAGATGAGATTCTACTCGCTATTTTATATATCAGAAGACGGTGAGGAAGTGAGTAGTTACTCCCTCTTCTATTTAACACTAGCACAGAGATTTAGAGGAAGTGAGGTAGGCACTAGTAGCCTTTATGAATATAAGTATTTATAGGTTAGCCCTGTCCGTCTGACTGTCTGCTCATCGAAATCGGACGACTACAACATGTAGCTCCCATTCATCGATTTGTTTGCTCATATGTGAGGCTTTAGTCAAAACTAGTCAAACAAGCATTTAGGAGCATGAAATTTGTTACCCTACACACATACTATGAATTTCATATTGGTACTGAAAGTCATAGAAATCGGATTATTATATCATATAGCCCCCTGCAACCGATTTATTCAAATATGAGGTTTTGGGTCAAAAAGAAGCATTACTTTTTGCGTTAAAAATCCATCACCGAAACCAAGGAACGATTTGATAAACACCATGGGGACTCCGCATCATCAATTTCAGTGGTTAGAAAATGGTTTATTGAGTCCCGTTGTTATCGTACCAGTACAAGTGACGCCGCACACTGAAGTCGCCCAAAAGAAATCGTCGCTAAAATACATCGTGAAGTGGCTGAGGCTGTAGGCATCTCAACTCACATCACATTTTACATTAATATTTGGGCATGAAAAAGCTATCGTAGGGATGGGTGCCGCGATTGCGACCATAAGTGCAACCGTGTCTGTTGCGCCAAGAAACTCCAATAAAAGCGGTGAAAAGAAATGCTAGTAATACTACATTGCCACATGATGGGAAAATTTATTGAATTTACTTCCGCCTGCTATTTAGCATTAACTTTCACCGTAATATTTTATTTTTTAATAATTGCCAACTTAAAAAAACTGTAGTATTTTGTTTTTAAATAAATGCACACTGAACTGTGTTTTTTTAACCGGAATTTCAGATATAAAAGAGGATGCAGATTACTTAGGAGGAGAATTTGCGGTCAGGGATGGATGTATTTATTTTCAGCGAGAGACATACAACGATTAAATCTTTATAGGTGATAGGCAAACACAGAAACTCACTCAATTGAGTTCCAGGCCATAGGTACATAGGGAAGAGTTGAAGGCAGAAGAAGCTGCCAAGCTAAACTTAAAATACTTATAAAAAAAAATTTTTTAAAGAGAATAACTTTAAAGTAATAGATGTCTTGAAATATCACTGACTGATAAAGATGCTTCATAACAGAAGCTGAAGTATGAATAATGAGCAGGAAAAAATTATATGTCATCCCTTATGAGACAGATTTGCCTTGGATAGTGCTAGACTCCGATTCTGCAAGTAACTTTCTATGAAATTTTCCTACTCTAGCCTTAGAGTATTGACGTTCTTTATTCACATAGCTATTAACAGGTACCTACACCCTCGCTTTTGATTGTCGGTATTATTTTTTGTCCCGTTTTTTCATACTGTGAAACGAAGAGCTACCTAAATCAATCTTATCACCTATTATGAGGCTAACTTAAATTATTAATAATGCCTATTATAAATTATTTCCTTCTAGATGATGGTCACTTTCGACATTATGAAAATACTAATTTTAATAGTTGTAAAATGATAAGATGTATTAAAAAACAAAACAAAAAAAAAACGTCGTTTAACACCAATCATATAAATCAAACCCTAGTTTCTGAAGGCGCGATTAATCGATTATTAAAAAAATGTATGTCATCCCTAGCGAACATAGACTTTCAGAACTAAACGGGAAATGAAAATTTCCATTGATTTATTTTATACGTTTACCCGTTCGTGACTTTGAAACATTGTCATAACAATTAAAAATTATGACTAACTGTAAAGGCGGCACTATGGCCAAATGAATTCGCTGGCAATTAGATTATAATAGTCAAACCAAAAAGTAATTGAAATTACCATGCAGAAAACAACGAATAACAAAATTACAAATTCTTAATTACTGTTATTACTTCAAATATGCAGAAAGCAACATAGCAAGCAAAGGAAAACACACAATCCTCAGGGCAAATACATGCACAGCCCCCGACCGCAACCAAAGCAATCCTGCCCGAAAAAAATTCTGAAGCAAAAAAGAATGCAATGGTGATTTACGCCATTCACTACAGTACTGTGCTAACGGTAATTGTTGGTCCACAAGTACCACGTACTCAATGGGTGTGGAAAGTCTAATAGAAAAACTGCAGTTATTCTAAGGGCGTAACGATTTTCTCTCTTCACTAGAATAATGAGAACTCGGAACAAATTTATGTGGGATAGGACTCAACATGGTCGAAAGAAGTTAAAAAAGAAAACTCTAACAGGAAGTTCTTTAAAGAAGCTTGGCGTTTGTCTCGAGATTTTAAGGACATATGATTGATGAAATGCAAAAGTCTAGCATCGAACCGAATAGTTCCGCACAGAATTCTTTGAAAATATTCAGTGATTTTTAAAACGGAGCATTTTACCGTATTTTCCTTATATCATCATGTGAAATATTAGAGCCCACCATCAACGATCCGATTGACGAGATATTCATCAAGCTCTGAAAAAGGCCCTTCGGAAAAGAATCGGAATCTACGCGTTATGTTTAAATTTTTTATTCCCGGAAAACTTATACTCTTTAATAACTTGACACCAAAAACTCCGTTCGATACTGATCCTTCTCTCAGACAGGGTGACTCTTCACCTTGTGAGTTCGTGAACCTAAAGCTGCAAAAGTTAATGCAAGCAGCAGAGCTAAACAGAGAAGTTAGGATCTTCTACAAGAACGAGCAACTATTGGTATTGAAATGATCTGCGTCAACAACGGTGGCGTAACTTAAACTTTCTTCAAATTGGATACGAAAACAAAGCAGCTGGCACATCTTTGAAATCGTAGATAATTTCGTCTATCTAGGAACCAACATCAACAACCATAATAATGAAATGCAACACAAAATCGACGAACAAAGGCAAAACTCTAGAAGTCGCTCGTTATATATGTCATAATATGTATACGGTGCTGAGACCTGGACGATGACAATATTGAAAGAATCGGCCTTAGGTATTTCGAAGGAAAGGTTTGAGTTGGATTTATGATTCCTTGCGCATTAGCAACGGCGAATACTGCAGACGATGGCACGATGTATGATATACGACGATATTGCCATACTTCAGTATCCGGATGTCTGGATGAAAATATTATATCTTTTAAACTTTTGAATGCAGAAAGAATACCTCCACTCCATTGGACAGAAGAGGTGGTGGGAAGGATCTGTCTTAATTTGAAATTTCCTTTTAATTCCAAACAGCAAATAGATGACACGACTGACGTCCTACCATGCTACGGCAATTAAGAGGATTAAGAAGGTTTAAACGATTACACGCGAGCTAACAATAGCACCCGGTGTTCTGATTGATTTGATTTCCACATAGCTCTATATCGTCTTCATCACAAAAAATCCTTATAAACGAGTTTTTATGCTTAGATTTAGTTCCTTTTTATACGAGTTCCTTTCTATCTCGTGGCTTCTATATACATAAAATGGTATATTAACTTTAGTCCGAAGTGTGTAAGTACCAGAAGGAGAAACCCACCTTAATGTATACCAATCAGATCAGAACGACGAGCTAAGTGGATTTAGCCATGTCCGTCTGTCCGTCTGTTTGAACGTAAACGAGTTCCTCAGGTTCTACGATAGCGGCCAGATCGGACCACTATATTTTTTTGAGGATTGAAGTTTAGGATCAGAAATCTGTCAAAAAAGCATTTAAGAGGGTTAAATTTGGTATTCTACATATATATAATGAATTGAACATCTGTACTGAGAATCATCGGATTCGGAAGGCTTTATCATACAGCCCCCATAAAACCGATTTGTTTAGATATGAGGTTTTGCGTCCAAAATCCTTCAAAAAATAGCATCTGACGGCATGAAATTTAGTATCCTACAGTCGTTGTTTCTTGTTAATTGTCAACATTAATTGAAAATTATAGAAATCGGAAGACTATATAACATATTGCACACTACAACCAATTTATATCATATATGAGAATTAATATTTAAACCTTAAAGTGCAATACAATACATTTGATATGTTCATGAAAGGTATAAAGTCCTCCGGAGGCACTTTTTTCTTGTTACTTGCAAATTTCAAAAGAACACTATTGGCGTAACTGCTTTTAGGAAGAATTTTGTCGATGTTGAAATCTGTACCCGATTAAATGGAATTCTCTACAACTTTAACATTATAACAATGGACAGTGAAGTGGGAGCCAATACTCAACTGCCCTTAGCTATTATTTGTTTGTTAGCAGTATGGATTTTGGAAAAACCCGGTCTGGTTGCTTTATATTTCGTAACCAGTAGCAGCTTCCCGTACAAGTTACGCCTTTTTCGTTAAAACTTTAGCGGAGTTTGTTTTGTTTTGTTGCTTGGTCACATTTTCTCTCTCTTTTCTTTCTGTCTTTTTTCGTTTGTTTTCTATTTGCTTACATGATTGCCTGAATTACTTGGTTCTCCACCCAAATTCATGAATGGCATTTTATTTTTCCGGTTGCAAATTCTTTACATTTCAAATACAATCCTACTTATGCGGGTCTATACATATCGACATACCTAAATTCATAGTTCTTTCTATACACATATCGTTGCAGCCATATTTTGCTTTGTACTTATTCCGCCTTAGTGGATGTAAGTTTCCTGTTGTTTGTATTTTGATTTTTCGCAACAGCTGCAATCTCGCTTCAAGTTACCTTCGACTTTATTGTTTTGCATATTTGCTGTTGGTTGTTGCTCGTAGTGCTATAATAATTTGGTGTTTTTGATTTTGTGTATTTTTCGGCTGACAGGATAACAATCGCAAAATGCCAACAACAGGAATTGCAAATATGATTTGTGTATGTGTGGTAATAATTTATGAGTGCATTATGGCGATATAATACTTAAATATACATACATACATACATACGTATGTATATGCATAGTTAAAAGTCTGCTTATTCTTCATTGTTTGTTTGCTTGCTCATTTGTAAAGCGTTGTAAATGCCGCTGGCAATAATGAATGGGCGTGGAGAACGAATGAGCTTACATTCAAATGCAACAACTAATACATATGGAAATATATTGCATATGCATGTGCAGCCTAACCTTATTTTGGAAATTCCGTGAAGGAAAACAAATAAGTTGCATAGTCATAATTAAGCTATTTTAAAATGAATTTCAGTTTTATTACATGTTGCATACATATGAAAAGTTACGAGAAATAATTTAATTATTTAGGTGTTAAGGCTAATTCATAGATAATAATGTATTAAATTGAACAGTGTTGTATGTTACTGGGCGTATGAGTAACATACTGTAATTAGTCCCAACAAAAGTGATGCACGTATTTACAAGAAAATATTACATTTTCCTGACAGACAATTGTGATCTAATGTAGTGTAGTACTGCTTACGAGTATGATATAGTAGGTCAATTGAAAAGCCCCATAGTAAAACACATTATTTTGGCAAATTTCATTTTTTTTTATACAACATAGTTTCCTTCAAGAGTGATACACTGATTATAGCGACCCTCCAACTTTTCGTTACCATTTTTGCAGTACGATTTGTCCTTTGTTTTAAAATAGGCCTCAGTTTCGGCGATCACCATTTCATTCAACGAAAATTTCCTCCCAGCGAACATTCTTTTGAGATCGCTGGGGACCAGATTTGGAGAATACAGTAGATACGGAAGAAATTCGAAGCCCAATTCATGGATATTTGCCATCGATTTGAATGACTTGTGATACAGTGTATTGTCTTGGTACTTTCTTCTTCTTCAAATGCAGCTGGTTTTTGACGTTTTCGTCCTTCAAACGGTCCAATAACGCAATGTATAAGTAATAGTCGTTGTTGGTGGTCCTTCCTTTTTCAAGGTAATCAATGAATATTATTCCATGCGCATCCCGAAATACATACGCCATAACCTTGCCAGTGGACTGTTTGTTCACTCTTTAGAGTGAGTTCATCGTGTGCAGTCTACTCAGATAACTGTCGATTGGACTTCTTAGGAGCCATGTTTCATCCATTGTCACATATCGACGAAAAAACTCGAGCTTATTACGCTTGAGCATCTCCAAACACTGCTCCGAATCATCAACTCGTCGTTGTTTTTGGCTAAAAGTGAGCTCGCGCGGCATCCACTTTGCACAAAGCTTCTCATACCCAAATATTCGTGAATGATATGATGTACACGTTCAGTTGATACCTTTATAGTGCCTGCTATTTCATTCAATTTCAGTTTACGGTCATTCATAATCATTTTGGTAATTTTTTCGATGTTTTCATCGGTAACAACCTCTTTTGGGCGTCCATACCAATCCTTGATGATTGGTTTTCCGGGAGCAGTATCCGGAAATTCGCCATCAAGTCAAGTTTTTGCTTCAATTGTATTTTTCCCCTTAAAAAAGTAATATTTCATTAACAGGCGAAATTCTTTTTTACCCATTTTTTTGCACAATAACAAAAGTTTCTTCATTCAAAATGCTATAGTTCACAAACTAATGAGACGATAGCTGTAAAATTTATCAAAGAGGAGCCGGTAATCTGAGGAATGCCATACCACAGTGAAGAGAAAAGATTGCCTTCATAGCAATGTTACTATAGACTACAACAAAAGGTGTGTGGGAGAGATGCTGAGAGTTGAAGAGGAAAGCGAAGGCCGAAATGCGTGAGTATGAAGAGTATGAAAAGCTGGATGCCAGGGTTAATGCTCGGAAATTCAATTAAAGAACACGACAACCTACTATAGATTTCAAGACGGGAACGTACTCATATACGACTCAACGAGGTGATCTAACGACGGATGTCCAGAGTATAGTGATTGTAGCCTAAATTGTCATTGTTGGTAGGGCTCAGAATTGCTGATTTACTGCTCAGTTGTGGAAATCTAAGTTCTCTCCTTACAAACCGCTATCATTTCCTTAAAATATGTTTGGACTCGTGGTGGAGCCAGGAAGATAGGATTTCTTCACGGATGTGTCGAAGCTGGGTGAAAAAGTCAGTGAGAGCTTTCTCTTACAGGAACTTGAAATTCGGTGTAGGCTTAGGCTTCCTGTCCAAAGTAGCGTTTTCAAGCGGAAGTGGAAACAAGGTTATCCTGGTTTCGAATACACTGCAAGTTGGAATATACATGACCTTTCTCCATAAGGCTGATTTTTATCCAGGTCACAGTAGATTCACTGATATCTGCAAAACTGATAAACTTATGTGAGTAGACACTCTTGGGTCGGATTCGGATGGCAGAAGAGCGGTATAAATACATTTGACCACCTGTGCTCATATTCTGGACCTTACGTCAACTCGTCTAATGCACGACATGCACGATCGAAAAATTTTCTCATATGAGATATATTTCATAGGCTTCAAGGATCATCTAGCGATCACCAAGTTAGGTGGGATTTCGAGTTGTCAGGGCCCGCTTGGTAAATATTCAGGACGGTTGAAAATCCAGTCTGAGCTATATTACAGGAGCTACATGGAAAATGGTGAGGCGAAATCATCTCTGCACTTTCTCCCTGATTGCTCTGGTTTCGCGAGAATAAAGCTCAAGCTCCTTGACCTTCATTAACAACCCAAGTGAGCTATCGAGCATTAAAGGACCCATTATCGCCGCTCGTGATCGAAATTTTGTCGAGTTTGCAAATAATTACTCAGCCGTTTAATAACGAATAAACGTGGTATCGCAAAGGACAAGGGATCAAATTATTTGAGGAGGACCCATCACTGGATCAACTTAATCTTTCTCAACTACATTATTATAATATATCTGACGATTGTGTGGAAAATTTATAACCCTGCATCGATTGAGAACCACCTTGCTGATTGGGTACAATTTTCAGTAGCTCGTAATGGCCAGAAGAAGAACCTTCGGAATTAATCATTATTAAGCTGGAAAATTAAAGTTCTCTCTCGACGAACGAACGCTAAACTCTATAAGTCAGAGTAAGAGTTATAGAGTTATAGTCATTTGCACATTGACAACGGCGAGCACCGTAGTCGATAGAAAGCGAATCAATTGACAGCGGCTATACTGACTAGGTTATTTACACCCAGGTGGAAGCAGAGGAAGATGAAGACCTCCACTTCATTGGAAAGATCAGATGGAGAAGGGCCTGATTGTACTTGTTCTTCCTTTTGGCGCCAAATAGCGAATAGAAGGAAAAGATAGCGCGCTGTTGTTAACTCGGCTATAATCGCGTAAGCGGTATCTACACGAGTAAAGAAGAAGAAGCACTATCGAATAAATTTCTTGTTGCACATGATTCGTGTTTCTCATATTATTGCACTGATACCGCAAATGGTACAGACGTTATGATCAATTGAAATTCAATGCGATATTGATCAATTTGATCATATTTTTATCGGAGTAATTTTTTGTGGGAAAAGTAAGGTTATCCAACTGGATTAGAGGCATTCAGCTAAGCATTAATTCCGTAAGTTTCTTTAAGAGTATTTTAGTGATATATTTTATGACATTAATATAAAACAGATTTTTTCTTACTCAATAACAAATCGTTACCTACAAAACAACAAGAACTCAATGCATAACCTCAAATACTCTTATTATATTTTCCGCTTCAATCTAATTCCAGCTAACGCAATTCAAACTGCATATTACCACAAAACTATTCCAAATTTACCCTCAGAAATTACCATAATGTAACGTCGTTGTTCTATTTATTTGAAGTACGCTTAAGCTTTTATAAAATTTACCACTAACATCCGTTGTTGTCAGTAGCGGAAATTGTTTCATCCTTATGAAATAGTGCAGGTACGACAAAATTGATAAATTAGCTTAACAATTCGCTTAAGCACTCACTCGTACATATGAGTGTGAGTACATAACGGCAACCTCGCATTGAGCTTTACAAACATACACACTAGGTATATTAAGCCTCAGCACACATACTACACATACAATTGGAAGCAGCCGCCAATCTAACTTTGAAGCGGATGCAATTCGAAAATTCAGTAAACCGCAAACGTTACGAACGCGCGTAACATGCAAAAAGTAAAGCCGTGCCATACATAACATTCCACATGGGTAGAGATGGAAATCAACGACAACAGTGTACAGTTGCCGATGCGCTACTGTGGCATGCTGGCGCTAATTTGATTTTTCCAGTTAACAACATCGACATCATTACAACGCACAAGGAAAATTTCCGAGTTTTCACTTGAACTCATTAAAGGAAAATTAAAGGGGGAATTAAATGCGCATTGCAAAGACGTTGATAATAAGGCGGAGAAGGAAGAGAAGAAGGAAAATTTGTAAAAAAAAGGAGTTGTGCTCGTTTGCTTCTATAACTGAAAACATAAAAAGTAAAGAAGTATTGGGTAAAAAATGACGGTAAGTGCCAAACTAGTCGAGTTTTAACATTACATGCTGCTAAGCGATTGGTCGCAATTAATAATTAATAATTAATTTTAAAAGAAAATTTTTTTCAAGTGAGGTCGCCCCTAGGCAGGAAATGACAAATCCTCCAACTGACACGAAATAAAAATTTCTCCTAAAAACGCACCAGCCATTTGGAGGTGGTTTAGCGAAAACTGTATGTCCCTCCATTTGCTGGAAAATCCATGAAGAGGCACACCACTAATTGAAGGAAGAGCTTGGCCGAAATTCGGTTTACAAAACGAATCTTTTCATATATTTGTAAAAAGAGTATAATAGCCAATATTGACTTTTTATTATAAGCCTGTCATCGTAGATTTTGTTCCCTTTCAATCCAATCTACATCGCAATCCAAAGGACATGTGTACCAAGATTCATATAGAGAAATCGCAAACTTTACTTAAGTTATCCATTGGCCTCTCTATCGAATTCGCATCGGAGTCGCTGATAATGTTGAATTTCCTGCATCTTGCTTCCTTTTTGGTGTCCCGAACAGGGAGGACAACGGATATCACCGAGATCGCACCAGTTGAGCTACGTTACAACTTTGTCTTCATTGATGAAAGTTTTGCGCCTACAATTGCAAGTTCTGCTTTTTCCAGGTTAAACAAAGAAGCGAAGCGAATGGGTCTGGCAGTGAATGAGGGCAAAACGAAATATCTCCTGTCATCAAATAAACATTAATCACATTCACGACTCTGCTCCCAAGTCACTGATGACAGCTATAACTTCGAAGTCGTAGATAATTTCATCTATCTAGGAACCAAAAATGTCAGCCTTGAAATCCAAAGCAGAATCACTCTTGCTAACAGGGGCTGCTTTGAACTGAGTAGGCAAATGAAAGTGCTCTCTCAACGAACCAAAAGCAAACTCTACAAATCGCTCATCATTTCCTTCCTGAAAAGTGGTGCAGAAACTTAAAAATGCCGACATTAGATATGTCGGCTTTAGGAGTTTTCGATACAAAAGTTTTGAGGAAGATCGACCTTTGAAAGTGGGCATCGGCGAATAAAGCAGACGGTGGAACGATAACCTACACGAGTTACGTGATATAGTTCAGCGAATCAAGAGACAGTGGCTACGCTGGCTGGGTCATGTCTTCCGAATGTATGAAAGCACTTTAGCCTCGAAATTACTCGATGGAGTACCGAAGAATACCTCCATTCCGTTGGAAGGTTAAGGTGAAGAGCAACCTGGTTTTACTTGGTATTTGCAACTGGTGCCAAATAGCGAATAGACGAAACAAGTGGCGTAAGCGGTGCCTACTCCAAAAAATAAGAATACAATTATATTTAAAATAATAACATTCAAAATCTAAATTTTTCTATTTAAGCAAAAAAAAATATTTCGAGTGACCACCTTTGTAGACCATACAATAAATGACGTAAACAAACATTCGCTTCGTCTCCTCTACATGAATTATTGAAGCAATAGACCTAAAATATTTACGAATATGGAGGAATAATTGTATAGTTCACTTTTTAATTTAAATAAATGAATTTCATTCAAAAATTTACAAACTACGGCTTGATTATGTTACCCAGAAAGTAAATTCTTCCTACCAGCAGTCATAACATGTCTATTGCACCGCGTTATTATTCAATCAATATGGAAGGCAGGCAAATGTTAATTAATGCCTTGTAAGGAAAAGAACTTAAAATATTTTATATTAAAAGCTCAGAAGAAATCAGTTAAAATATATAAACTACATATATTGCATAGACCCGTTGGCCCTTTGAAGTGGAAAATGAAGATCCGTTTTATTGCGATCTAAAATATCATATAGGACATCAGTACTTTTCTCGAAGTTCAAGTCAGCTTTAATATCCAATTTTGGAGCCGCTCTAACCCTTAGAGCTGCATAGCTCCAAGATATCTTAGACGAGTTCTAGCTAATACTACATGTGTTGCTGCTACCAAAGCCCATGCTACTTGCCAGTAGGATGTGGCCCGTTATTAGGTCGACTACTGTTCTGCTTTCCCGGCGTAACCGTACTCTGATCCGGCACCTAGCTCTTTCTTAAATTTCATTATAGATCGTTTTTATCGACTTTCAATTTCCTGTGCTGGTACGCTGGCAATCCGGATGGTACTTTTGGAAATCTCGTCAGTTATTTCGTTGCTCATAACGCCCTTCTAACCTGCAATTCAGTATATATGTAGCAATTTGCTCTTGGCCGAATTGTCTTCTGCTGCCCTGCTTCTAAGGACATTTTCTTACAAAATGCGATGTGAGATTATTGCATTGATTGCTATCGACATATATATTGATATTTTTTATTTAGTTTCTTGCATTACTTGCCATCTAAGCAGTTTTTTCTCTAGCGAAGACTTCTGCCTGAATTATACTACAATACCCTAAACTAACCTTAACCCTGGAGTAAATCGAACGGCTCGAAGAGCTTCTTCCTTATTCTGGCAAAGTTTTTGGTGTTGTTCAGCGTCAGTTTACATAGCCGTATAAATTTTCCGGGGATACAAAAAGAGGTAGCTACGCTGATGCAGTTCTTTTTTCATGGTTTAGAAGTCAGCTTTAAAACCAATGAATAGGGGATGTCAGTCAATTTTTTTTTACACGTGCATTTTCAAGTATTTGGTGCTTGGTGAATATCTGGTCGTTGATGATGTACTTTAGCCTCACTGTCATTCAGCAGACTGGAGAAGTATTCCTCCATAATTTAAGTTAACTCCAGATATTCGAATTGCAAATCCAGTAAAAACCGTTTGGCGGTCTGTCTGTAGTCACAGCTTTTCGACCTTGAACCTTTCTTGTTTTTGTCGACGGACGATCTTTACGGCATATAGGCGGTGTAGTCGAGAGTCGATGTTAAGTCTTCGAAGCGTACGTATGTCGGTCTGGTTATGAACTTTTCGATCCGGAGGCAACCTTATTGAGTTAGTTAGCTTAGTGAATCTTCTTGTGCTGGATGGAATCTAATACTACAGATGACCATGCTTCGGGTTCGAGCGAAGTCAATCAGCCACAGCCTCAAGTCTAGGACGCAGCATCGCTACGTGCATAGGGTTTGGATTTTGAGCATATTTAAATAGTGAACCTTTTGCCTCATGATCGACGTACGTTCGTTGCCGTACCTCTGGTGAACAGACGCTGCACTAAGGAGTGTACCCTTAAGCCATATATGTACATATATCGGAGTGGCTCCCCAAACGCTCTTTCTTTTCTTTATTTTCTATGGAACGTTTCGTATACTAATAACTTTCAATTGATTTGTGATTGATTTTTATGTCATTTCATGTCAGAAAAATGTATGTCCATTTTATGAAGTGGTCTGTCATTGACCCAAGCTCATGCTCCACAAGTTCGTTACATACAATGGTATTCACTAGGGTACTGTATGGCAGTGTCTACATGCGTTATGTAAATATAGAATAAAACAATTTCTTTAAATTACATATGCATTTATATATATGTATATATATATTTATGTACAGTCCATTGCTAACAAAGCATGCATCAAGAAAAACGGTTCGTCCCTTCTGAGTAGATGGTTAAATATGAACACTTTTAAATATTTTTACAGCGTATATTTACTCAATTCATTTCATTTCAATACACACGAAGAAAAATAATTCATATTTTATTTTCCAATGTAATTTTGTTTACGATTGTGAATGGTACGTACGTAGCTGTGCAAGTCCTTCCATACAAATCTACATTCATTGATTCGCTCGAGCCAGTCTGTTGAATGTCTATTATTTGCACGACAAGCGCGTGTTGGTGCTGTGTATGTATGTTATACTAACCATAACACGATAACTGTCCAGTGATAGTTTAGAATCAGACAGACACCTGCTCGTAACGATATAAAATATTTCCATTAAATATTGACATGTTTGCACTAGCTTGTAAAAAGCAGCTTCGCAAATAGTATTCAATATTTTGTTGAAAGTAAATAAAATTAATCAAATATTAGTAGTAAATTGAGCAATTTCAAAATCAAACAGTAACAAACATTCACTCAATACTTACAAAATGTAAATGAAGCATAAAATATTATTTATATTTTCAATTATCTTTATTCAAGTAGCCAATTCAACAATACCAAGACTGCTCCCTTTAGCTATTTGTCGCCAATTGCATGCGGTTGTGCAGGCAGTTGCCTCCCCATATGATCTTTCCACGGAGATACAAAATTCAGGCATAGAGACAAATATTATATGATATCATGAATATCTAGTCTGTGGTGAATCTAAAGGGTGTTTATTATAGAGGTATAAAACTTTAAATTGGCATTACTTTTCAAGATGGCGACCGATTTAACAGCTGTCAAGTGATTTATTCTCAGTTTGGTTTGGCAATTCATCGTGAATAGACTCACGCCTGAACAACGCTTGCAAATAGTGCAATTTTATTTTGAAAATAATGGTTCTGTGCGGAAAACGTATCGCGCACTACGTCCATTTTAGCGATGTTTAGCGATGAAGCGCACTTCTGCTTGAATGGCTACGTCAACGAACAAAACTGCCGCGTTTGGAGTGAAGGTAATCCTCAAGTGTATGTTGAAACACCGTTACATCCAGAAAAACTGACTGTTTGGTGCGCTTTATGGGCTGGTGGAATCATTGGTCCGTACTTTTTCAAAAACGATGATGGCCAGAACAGTCAATGATGATCGGTATAGAGCCATGATTACTAAATTTTTCATTCCTGAATTGAATAACCATGATGTCCAGGAGATGTGGTTTCAACAAGACGGCGCAACATGTCACACAGCTCGTGCCACAATAGATTTATTGAAAGATACGTTTGGTTTATGTAAAGTCATTGGTCTATGCGGATAAGCCACAAACGCTTGACCATTTGGAAGACAACATTCGTCGTGTTATTGCCGATATACGGCCACAAATGTTGGAAAATGTCATCGAAAATTGGACGTCCAGATTGGACTACATCCGCGCCAGCCGTGGCGGTCATATGCCAGAAATCATATTTAAAATGTAATGCCACAAGATTATCTTTCGGATAAATAAAATTCATGTCAATCGAATAATCCATCGTGGTTTTATTGCAATTTAAAGTTCTATACCTCTGTAAAAAACACCCTTTACATACATACATATTTGTATACATAATATCATATATGTACATATATGTATACTTTCTTCAATTTATACCCATCTCTGCACCAAACAAATCAACGTCTTTTAATTAAAATTGACACTTCACATTTGTTACACGTCAATGAAATTGAATTCATGCACTCGTTTTCATGTGTTTCGAAGCACAACAATTTCATTTAGTATAATATCCTGTTATTAATTCAATATAATACAGCAAGCTACATATATAGTATTAAATGAAATCCTTAGAGGGTAAGGAAATAAAAACTCGGTAACTCTAACTATACAAAAGTAATGAAATTTCTCAAGTATGCTTAGCAATTATAATACGTATGTTACATACGTACTCGTATCATTTAGAGTTAATAGTTGTATAGTATACATGCCGCTAAATATGTGTGTCAATAGCTTTTTTGCTTTGAAAACTTATTCACAAAACCTACAGAAACCACACTATAAACATTTACATATATACATATATCTAATAGCGGGTGATCCATTTAATGGGGAATGTTTATTATCATTCGAAAGAACATTCTTTGGCATTTATATTTTGAAGACTATCTCTTTCAAATGTTGGCCGCGTCTATAACACGCGTGATGTTTTGCTACAAGGCCACGATCTTAGTGGCCAATCGACCGGCGCAAAACGTGAAATTATCTGCTCACTGAAGTATTCTCTCAATAAAACCATTGATTGATGCGATGTGTGGGAAGTGGCGCCGTCTTGTTGAAACCAAATATCGAGATCATGAGCTTTAATTTCAGGCATCAAATAGTTGGTTATCGTGGCGCGATAACGGTCGCCACTGACGGTAACGTTCTCACTGATATCATTTTTGAAAAAAATATGGACCGATGATTCCACCGGCCCACAAACCACACCAAACCGTTTTTTCTCTGGATGAAATGGCAGCTCTTCTTAAATCTCTTCCGGTTGCTCTTTGTTACAAATGCGGCAATTTTGCTTATTTATTTACCTATTGAGCGAGAAATGGCCTTCATTTCTGAACAAAATTTGGCTCGAAAACGTCGGATCTTCCTTGAACTATTCAAGAGCCCATAGAGCGAGGCGATGTCACTTAGGAAGGTCGAGCGACATCAGTTCTTGCACAAGCAGTATTTTGTACGCTTTCAACTTAAGATCTCAACGTAAAATTCGCCAAGTCGTTCCATACGTCAGTCCGAGTTTCTACGAACGGCGCCGAATCGACTCTCCACGGTCTTCGTGTACACTCTCAGCTGCGGCAGCTATATTTTCTTCACTACGTGCTGGACGTGATCTATTCGGTCGAATGTTATCCAATAATGAATGCTGGGTCGCAATATGGGTGATGGTGTTGCGAATAGTACTCTCAGTGGGCCGATTCTGTCAGCTATTAGTTGAGCGAAGCGCACGAAACACATTCTTTACAGAACGTGAATTTTCGTAATAAAGTTAAATGATTTGTAAACATTGTTCAGGCGTAAGTCTTTCCACGATAAAATGCCAAACAATACTGAACATAAATAACATGACAGCCTGACACGACTCACGCATGAATTGCCAAAAAGAAGGCTATTGAAAAAAGTACCTCTACTTGGATCACCCTTTACATAAATTTCGCGTGTCACGGTATTTGTTACCAAGCTGCCCCGAAACGCCTAGACCGATTTTTATAAAATTTTAAGTACATATAGCGTAAGTCCTTGAATCGGCCAACACCTTTTTTTCATACCGGAAAGTATACCAGGGATTTATAGTTCGATTTACTTGAAATTTGGTGTTTTGGTAGCTTTTTGCTTTGATTAGTATGATTGATACTCTAATTACTACTCATGTCTCAGGGAAGTGATCCGTGGACCGAACTATTCGTAAAAAATCGATTTACTTTAAATTTTACATACAAGTAGATAGCTTCTTTCTTGGATTATGGAACACTATTCTCTCCGAGAAGTGAACCATGGACCGACCTGTTCGTAAAAAATTTATGTATGATTTCAATTTACTTGAAATTCTTTGTTTTGGTAACTTTTTGCTTAGATTAGTAGAAACTCTATTTTTACCTTCAGAAGTGTACCAGGGACCGACCTATTCGAAAAAGTTGTATTTATGGTTCGATTTACTTGAAATTTGGTTCATAGATAGCTTTTTGTTTAGATTAGTAGGATTACTACTCATCTGTCAGAGATGTAATTCGTGCACCGACCTGTTCGAAAATTTTTTATTTATTGTTCGATTTACTTGATATTCTTTTTTTTCAGGAAGAGGACCAATCTATTTGAAAAAATTTATGTACATTATTTAGTTATGGTTTAACTTGGTTGAATTTTTAAATGATATACCTAAATTGAATAGTTTTGTTTCCCGGAAATAAATCAGTGACCGGGAAAGCACCGATAAATTGACAAAAATTAATATGATTCAATACAAGCTGATAAAATAAAGATCGTGAGTAGATATGTTTGCAAGCGACTCATAGAAATACATAGCTAGATCAATAATATAACAAAAAACACCAATTAGAATAAAATTTGGACAAATCTTCACTGGAAAGACAAGCCATGTATACACAAGTAAGAGCTGAGTTGTCGGGTGGAACGGAAATATTAGATACCCGAAATTTTCGTTTTCTGAATTACACAAAAAATCAAAACGAGTCAAAAAACACATGCCAGCAATGTAGTTGTTAAATATTCAATGGGTGTCTTAGTTCGTCAGCATGTCTGAACAATTGCGTACACGTAGAAAATTTAAACTTTACATATATAAATCTGAGTATCAATTAACTTTAGGTATCGTAAGACGGTTACATATTTTTCAATGCTGTTGTCTTTATTGAAATACCTCAACATTCCGGCTAATGATGAAATACCACTTCATTCATATGGCCCCCGCCGCTGGATTCTGACAATCCAAATTTTCAATATGTTTTCGGTTGTGGGTTCCTCTATACCTGAATCGTCTCTGGATGGTTGGCCTAGCTTTCATGGAATCAAATTACACCTGTGAGTCGGCCAGTTAAGATCACCGTTTCGGCTAATTATTCAATTTTCGAACACAGTGCGCAAAAGATCGATTGTAACGTTTTTCAAAGAAAAATCTTTGATGAGGGATAATTTCTATGCCATTATCTTTAATATTTGGAAAGAAATAAACTCTGATCATGGCACGGTAACGATCGCCATTGACAGTAACAACAACTCCTTTGCCTCATTTTCGAAGAAATAAGCCAATTCACCCAGGCTTTACCGGTTACGTGTGGTTTTTCTGAACACCAAAGCACACTTTTTCTAGTCAACGTAGCCACCTAGGTGAAAATGAGCTTCATGGGTAAAAATTATTTTCCGATAAAAGCGCTAATCTTTCCCAAGCGTTTTTCAACTTCGTTTATATCAGCGCGAAGAAATTGGATGTTCCTTTAATTTTTAATTAAATATTATTAATTTATGTAAGGCAAGTCTAAAAATTGGTATATCGATAAATTATAAAAGTAATAACATGGCATCATTACAATATATTTGGATCGGACATCAAGAAAATAAAATCAAAAATTAGTAACTACTAAAGGTATGACCCAGTTCACAAGGAAATGTCTTGCAGTCAAAATTGCAAATCCTTGGACATTCATCTAAAAGCAATCAGACAAAAAAAAAAGGTTTATTTTTTATTAAATAATCTAGTGCCAGATGGAATAGTGGTCTGGGGAAAATTTCTCCACTTTTCTATGTGCAGCATAATCGGCTCATTGTCCGATAGTTATTATAAAAACTTTTATTTAAGTGTTATAACTCCGTTGATTTGGTTTTGTGTTTTTCCGACAGGGTGGATACTAGATTTATATCGGAACGAATTTTCGTCATCCCTTGTCAATTTTGGTTTTGTAACAAACCGGTTTCGGCAAACCGCCATCTTCAGTGCTTGATTTCGTTCGTTGAGGACGAACTCCGTTCAATTGGCCTTTACGTAAGGAGCATACCGCCAAAAAAAAAAAAAAACGAAAATTAAATGCAAGCATTTTCCTGAAATTCAAAACACATGATACTCTTGGAAAACACGCCGTATAAGCTGATAATCGTATATAGAATGGTTGATGGCTACTGGTTGCAATCTTAACACATTTTACACACACCTTAGTAATCGTAATTAATTATTTCAACTTCTTCTACCGTGTAACAAACAATTTCATTTGATCTATCCGCACTCAGCCATATTCGTACATACTACGTAGTGCATATATATGTATATCCTCGTTTTAGCCTTCACACTTTTATTCCTAGCTTTTTGCAAACGGCGCATCATAACCGCTGAGTCAATTTTCGACCGAGCTCCTTCTTCAACTTTCGGTGTGCGTATTGATGATTTTCTAGCAAAATATAGACCCACAGTTTATTTAAAGGACCCTCCGAATGGCTGATGGATTTTTATTAGGAGCTTTCTATTTCATGTCAGCAATACACTGGGGGGATTGAAACTACCTGCCGAAGGAGGTGATCACAATTGAAAAAATTATTTTTTAGAAATTGTCTTTCTATAATTTTGGATATTGGTCTGGTCAAGGTTGGAAACCACGACCTTCCGCATAGTAGCACACACTACTACTCCCTTGATTTAAGCGGCTGCGTACATACATACGAGGAATGTTTGATATGTAAGTCGCTTTTTGAATTTGCCGCGCGATTATTGTAAATACAACACTGCTCCCGTCAACTATTATCGATTAATAGACTGCTATAAAATTTTGAGCAAGCTGCGCCATTTATTTTGTTTTTGACATCCATTGAAATCCATCACCGAAACCAATTCCAATGGTTAAGAAGTGGTTTACTGAGTTCCGTACAAGTGATGCCGAACGTTCAAGTCGTGCAAAAGAGATTATCACGCCAGAAATCTTCGATAAAATGCATCGTGAGGTAGCTGAGACTGTAGGTATCTCAACAGCTATCCTTGCGATGGGTGTTGCACGACCATAAGCGCACCCATGTAACCACTTCAAAGGAGTGTATGACGATATGCAACCGCAATCCAACTAAATTTTTGCGCTGTTTTGCTACCGTAGATGAAACAGGAATCCACCACGGAGACCAAAGAACAATCAATACAGTACAACCAAAGAAAACCGGTCTATCGGCCAAGAAGGTTGGTGCACGAGGTCATGGCCACAGTTCTTTGACATGCACGAGGTGTCATTCATGTCGATTAACTTAAAAAAGGTAAACCGATCATCGGCGAATATTATTCAGAGCTTTTGGACAGATTCGATATTAATTTAAAACAGAAAAGACCGCGAACAAAGTGCTATTCCATCAGGGCAATGCACGTGTGCACACGTGTGCAGTCACCATGGCAAAAATTCACAAATTGGGATACGAACTGTTACCCCATCTAGCACATTCTCCAGATTTAGCTCCCTGCCACAATTTTCTGTTTCCAAACCTAAAGAAATGGCTAGGTGGGAAGAGAAATTTTTGTCGAATTAAGAGGTCATGAAGAAGCCTGTTATTTGGAAGGAATACAAAAATTGGAAAAAGGCTGGACTAAATGTATAAAGCTAAAATGAGACTTGATTGAGAAATAAAACGCATATTTACCGGAAAAATATATTTAATTCTAAAATAAAAGACTTATCAAACCAACCTCGTACATACAACTATTGTAGATTGTGTACAATCTACATCCTCAATTTGTAGCTTAAGTTATTTTGCTTTGCTTCCTTTTTTTTTGCTACCATCGTCTACTAAATGCTCTCCACCCAAGACCAACTTATTCCACAGCTATTCACCCTCCTTGCATTATTTAGTTCTTTCACTTAGTCTACCGAAGAAGAAGAGGAAATAAGAAGCAGCGTTGTAAAAATCACTTTTTATGGGCTGTTTGTGTGATGCAATAATTAAATTTGGTATCGCTGCTAGAAGCAATACATTTAACAACGTTTTTTTTTTTTAATATTTTTATTATTTTAAAGCACTATTTCTACACACACTTACAGAAATAATCCTTTCTAACCCCTGCTATGACTAAGCAAAATATGCATTATTAACCTAACCTTAATGTAAATCACTGAGTTGACTGCGCTAAAGCTGGTCCGCAAATCGACTTCATTATGAGGGCCTCACGGTATGCTCGAAAAATTAGACGATGCAGCGGTCCTCCTGTAAGGCCGTCCATATTAGTTGTTCGGTTAAAGCCCAATCCGACATAAGTATGAGTCAAGGTGAGAACATAAAGATAATTATTCCCAACGTTAACCATAATAGCCGAAATCTAAAGACAACCCAATTTAGGAGGAGCACAATTTCTGTAAGCCCGACAATCTTTTCAGATGAGCCCTTTGGTGCAGCCCACTTTTGAGCGATGAACGGATGGAAATTTCAATCGGCTACAGCGTTTTATTGAGCTGAAAAACTACGCGAGCTATATTAGCCGGTTTTTTACACTGCAGCCTCCGGTTGACAAATTAAAGCAGCAAGTGATACCGCCGTCTGAACAAACTGCCAAACACCAGCGTAATGGTAGATTTCTCTGTAGAGGAGGTACAGAGAGTTATTAGGAAGGCTGCAGCCTCCAAATCAATCCGCCCGACGGAATATGCACACTGATGTTAAAACATCTAACTACATCGGGAGCAGAATTTCTCACCACCATCCTCAATATATCTTTGACCACTCTATCCCGACATGAGGAAACATGGAACAGTGGTCTCGCTACTAAGATTGGTGAAACCAGTCAACAAATGAGAATCGTAACGGTCGCTATCGCTTTTCTCCCCAGTAGCAAAGACACTTAAAACCTTGCTACTCCCGCCTTTGGCTTACCATCTGAGCCCAGTAGCATATCATCATAGCTTCTGAAAAATATGCAGCACCGCCAAAATAATCCATGACCTTAATCAAAATAATAAAACTCACGAACCCCCTGGTAGTACTTTATCTGTCGAAAACCTTAGCAATGGTTCTCAACCATTGACAAATCCCCTTTACCGCCGGGGTTGAAAAGGTGGACTATGAACTAATTAATGCCAGACAATTGCCGGTAGAATTTAGAAAGCAAGAGATTTCACAGGTTGGTGCCTTCTCTCCACTGTTGTTTGATTTCTATATTTTCCTCGCTCACTAGAGGGTGTTTCTTTGACCCCATAAGCCCATGACTGTTCGATACTGTTGTTAGACTAAAACATTGTTAATCTTTTTTCAAAGTGAACTCAACTCGTTTGCATGCTCCTATTCGGGGCTGGGCAAGCTTCTACAACAACACCAACACACGGCACCGATAGTGGAAACCTCTGACATAATGGCTGATAAACTTGCCGAGGTCAACAGAACCAAAGTAGGAAGTTCTATAATATTGCTAAGCCTAAAAATAACTTAAAGTTATTTAACACGCCTGAGAAAGCTAAACCGTTAAAACCAGAAAACCAATATGGAGCTTTTAATGACAGAGCCTTCATGAACCTGCTCAAGAGTAGTGTGACCACCAGTGCGGAGCGAGAATGGAGACATATAATAGGTCTCTAACCTCTCCTTTCAATCAAGGAAGGAATCAGTCAAGTTGTTGAAGTTTCTCTTTGGTAATTTTCATATTGGCACGAACTTGCAAACACGCAAAAACTTAATTAAATTCAATTGCAATAATCACGTACACTCCGATTTTTACTCATACTGCAACTTACTACCGTTACGCGTTGTTATGACACGTAAAATGTATTAAATTTTTACATTGCCATTTGGGAGTGATTAATTTCTTACATATTTATACTTACTATTGAGTTTAATTATTATAATCACATGTCAGCATCATGTCATTCGATGCGTGTGATCTTATAAGAACGGAAACGCAAACTATGAGCATGTGGAAGTCGAAGCAGGCAGTCATTGGAACACGAAAATAACATGTTCAAGCAATGCGAAAAGAATGTGCGAATGATGGTACTTACCTACACGCACAGCTTTGACACATCCTTGATAGAATCGATTCAACATGGAAAAGGAAAATATCACATTTCAATGGGTTTGGGAGATCTGTACAAAAATAAGTTTAAATATCATGATTCTAACAAAATATTTAACCTTCGGTTTCTATTACTACAGGTATAATTGGCGCCGTGTAACTGCAGAGGAAGTGTTCGACCGAGCTCCAATGTGTGGTGTGCGTCTTGATGTTTTTTCAACAAATGGAGGTACCTACAGCTGAATTTAAGACGCTTCCGAATGGCCGAAGGATTCTTATGAGGACCTTCCAAATGGTAATACGCCCTGCTAACTACTCGTCTATTGTGGTCCCAGCGGTTTTTCCGAATCCTCGAAACAATTCTGATATAAAATTTTTCGCATATCTTTAAGCTCCTTCATCGATTTGATTTTGTTCCCTTTATCATCGCAAAACGACGTCCTTTCGTGGGTATTTTCAATCTTTGGAATAGAAAAACCAGGGGTTAAATCTGGTGATCACGGCGACTGTGGCATGATTGCGATATTATTTTACGAATTACGAACAGAAAGTGATCCAGTGAACTAAACACAACAGTGATGCAAACCCCGGCATTTTATTTTCTTACGGCGCATAACCTCCACATTTATTGCACGAAAGAAAACAGTGAGCAAAACATTGACATTTGATCAGGCTTTTTGTGACGGCAACTTAAATCAATGAGAGTCTATTACTTTCACTTCAAAAATGCACACCGCGGTTCTTGCTCACGCGATTATAGCCGTTCGGTGTCAATTGGAAACACCAAGGGAGAACCAGGTCCTTCTTCAACTCATCCTTCCACCGGGGTGTATGTTTTCCTTTCCCACTGCCCCCATCATTGGGTACTGCTACGAATACTTTCAGAACTGGAATGTTTTCGCCCATCCGGACTACGTGACCTAGCCAGCGTTGTTATCGCATAAATCGTAAACTCCAAAAGCCGACTGATCAGATATCGACATCGTACACGCTTCTACACCATAAAGTAGGACGGGAATTATGAGCGATTTGTAGAGCTTGATCTTTGTTTCTCGAGAGAAGACTATACTTTTCAATTGCCTGTCCAAAGTAAAATTTGTTGGCAAGAGTGATTCTGCTTTTGATTTCCAAGCTTATAATATTATTGCGACTTCAAAGTTATGACTGCCTACAGTGTCCAATACGTACATACGTTATGTTCGACAAGGCTGTATATAAGAAGACTTATTCTTCCTTCCCCACTGTTATTCTTTAAGCAAGCAATCCCTCTTCATACTACATCATAGCCGTATGATGGAACGAATATGTTATCGTCATCGTAAATGGTTTCGTGTACAGCTCAGCAGGCTGTAGAAGTGCTCCCTCCCAATAGCTCAACATACTCTGAACGTCAGTCATAGATTCCCTTTAAGGTTCTAAAGAAAAATCCTCCGGTCTCAAAATTTCATTTTCACTACTCAGAAAGCCTATAGTTTCAATCGCAACTGTACTTAGGGTAAAATGCGGTTCCACAGTTCTCTTATTATCTCTTATCTTATTTCGAGTTGTTGATCATTGTTCTCAAAGTAGAGCAGTAGTGCAACTCGAATAGTAAACAGCTTAGCTGTCTGTTGTGATTGTGAATCTTCTCTGTGCTTGCTGACTGGCGATCATAGTTGTACAGAGGCGTACATGTATCTTGGTTGCTACAAGACAGTGGTCCGAGTCTATACTAAGATCTCGTAGAGTGTTCACCTTTAAAAACAGAAAACGTTGCTTCTGTATATCACGACATAGCCAATCTGGTCTCGAGTCTTTCGCTCCACTGACAGCCAAATAGCTTGATGAATTTCTTTATTTCAGAATTTGATATTATAGATAACACTATCTCGGACCCTGACGGGTTCGAATAACCTCAACCCACTTTCTCTAAGACTGACACCCGCATGCAGCCGCACATCCGGTGAACAGACGCTGCAATTAGAGTATAGAGGACCCATAATCCGCATTTATTGATGTGAAGCTTTCTCTCTTATAGCTTTCACCAAAAGTTCCACAGAAACTCATATTTCCAGGGTATGCGATGTGCAGAGATTACACATAGCACCTTTCGTTGGCGTAACCCTCAGTTTGTAGAAAAAAGACCAACATAGAAAAAGACCATTAAAAGAAAAAAAAATTTAAGATTATTACTATATTTTTTTGAATGTTCTGGCAATCCTAACCTCCACATAAATTTCAAAATTTGTTAGCACTGCTTATAAACAGCTGATTGTATTTAATTTATATGAGTTAGTTATTGCATCGTACAGCCCTACAAGTAGATAAACTATCATATTGTTACGATCTTGCTGATTAACCTCGATGATTTCCTTAATCTTTCGGGTACGACCTCTGGATTGTTAAATAAAATCGCCAACTTAATTTGCAGTTTCTTTATTTATAAAGAATTTAACTAAAGTCCTTTTGATTACTCAGTAATTCACAATTCAATTTCAATTTACGTTACTATTTACAATCACTTGTATACAACTTTCACAATGTAGTGTTTTTATTACTTTACTGTAATGTAATCTCCACGAGCTTAATTCACAACTGATTACTCTTGCAGCCGAATGTCGTCCTTATATACTTGTTTGCTGCTTGAAAACGAAACCCCTGGAATAATCGCGTCGTTTTACGATAAACCTCTCGCCTACGATAATCGTCGTTTACGATAAACCTCTCGTTTACGATAATCGTCGTTTACACTCTAGAACGTGCCAGTTGTCGGCTCCTCTCTTTCATCTGTCATTCGCTTCGCATTTTCGCCACACTGCCCTCCACCTAAGTCTGATCGTCCCGATCAGACACATTCGCTGTTCCAAACGCAGCAAGCCTCTCTAGGTGGACCACTTTCATCTTGTTTCTCGGCCTCCCCACAGTTTGTATTCGATACACTACGTCGTTTAGTCGTTTGATTATCTTGTATGGACCTTCCCAATTGCATTGAAGTTTTGGGGACAAACCTCTCTTTCGTTGTGGATTGTACAGCAACACCAAATCTCCATTTTGGAAGCCTTCGGAGTTCATCGCCTTGTCATACCGAGCCTTCATTTTGTCACTCATAATTTGAGTTCGCTGCCTCACAAGAGCATGTATCTCTCTTAACTCTTCCTCGAGAACAGTAGACGCTTCCTTCCCAATTCTTCTCGCATCACCAGTTATTCCAAATTTTAAATCGCTGGGCAACCGAAGTTCACTACCAAACAGTATCCTGGCAGGAGTTTGACCTGTTGTTTCATGCACTGCGGATCGATATCCCATCAGGAAAAGCGGTATGTGTACATCCCAATCATCTTGATTCTTGTCCACCACTTTCCGCAAGTGCTCTTCCAGGGTCCGGTTGAATCGCTCTACCATGCCATCTGATTGAGGATGCAGGGCTGTCGTTCGTGTTTTCCGAATACCAAGTATCTGGCACATCTCTTGGAACACCGCCGATTCAAAGTTTCTTCCTTGGTCTGAGTGCAATTCTATAGGTGCACCGTATCTGGTAACCCAATTGTGAGTGAATGCATCCGCAACTGTTTTCGCTTCCTGGTTTGGAATTGGGTAGACCTCAGGCCATTTACTAAAGTAGTCCATAACCACAAGAACGTATTTGTTTCCTTGTCTGCTCATAGGGAATGGACCGGCTACATCCATGGCAACCCGCTCAAATGGTGCACCTGAGTTATACTGCTTCATCTGCCCATGACTTCGTGACTTTGGCCCTTTAGCTGCAATGCACTCCGTGCAGTTAGCAATCCACTCAGCGATCGATTGACGACAGCCAACCCAATAGAACCGCTGCTTGATCTTCTCCAGCGTTTTTGTAATGCCTAGGTGCCCTCCACTAGGACCATTATGGAATTCCTTAAGAACATCCGGAATTCTTAACCTCGGAACTACTATAAGCTTCCGAGAGCACTGGCCATCTTCACTTTCCCATACTCTATGCAAACAGCCAGATACCAATTCTAAACTGTTCCATTGTGCCCAGTATGCTTTCGCGATTGGACTTTCCACTGCCATTTGTTCTTTACTTGGCCGTCTGTTCACCTCCAATCCGTGCATTACCAATTCCAAGTCCGGATCTTCTTGCTGACATTTCCTTAAGTGACTTGCCTCCCACTCTTCTGCTGATGTAACTGTCATTAGTCGGACGTCTATTATGTCTTCTTTACCCTCTGCTTTTGAGCAATGCTTACATTCCAAACTACATGGTCGATGGGACATAGCGTCAGCATTTCCGTGCGTATTACCCTTGCGGTGCTCGATGGTGAAGTCATAACTTTGCAGCCTCTCAATCCACCGTGCTAGCTGCCCTTCGGGATTCTTGAACTGTAGTAGCCACTTCAGCGCTGCATGATCCGTTCTAACATGGAAATGCTGACCATACAGATATTTGTGGAAGTGTTTAATGCAATCCACCAACGCTAATAGTTCTCTCCGCGTTACGCAGTAGTTCCGCTCTGGTTTCCCAATAGACCGGCTATAGTAGGCAACTATCTTCTCCTGCCCATCAATCACTTGCGAAAGTACCCCTCCTATGCCATAACCACTAGCATCTGTGTCCAGAATAAATGTTGCACCTGGAACCGGGTACGCTAGCATAGGTGCAGTGCATAGTCGTTCTTTTAAAGCTTGGAAAGCCTCCTCTTGTTCAGTTTTCCACTCGAAAGATCTATTTTTCCTTCTGAGTTCATGGAGACTGTGAGCTACACTGGCGAAATTCGGAACAAAGCGGCGATAGTAAGTACACAGCCCAAGGAAACTTCTTAATTCATGCAAATTTCTGGGTCTCGGCCAATCCTTCACTGCTTCTATTTTTTCCTTCACAGTACACACGCCCTTCGTGGTTACTTGATGACCTAAGTAATTAACCTCCTTCTTGAATAAAGAGCACTTCTTAGGACTTAGTTTAAGACCAGCGCCAGCTATTCTCTGGAAAACTTCTTCCAAATTACTCAGATGTTCGTCGAAGCTCTTTCCCAATACGATTATGTCATCCAGATACACCAAACAGGTCTTCCAGTGTAATCCTTTGAGCACATGGTCCATTAATCTTTCAAAAGTGGCAGGAGCGTTGCACAACCCAAATGGCATTACCGTAAATTGCCATAGACCGTTGCCGGCACTAAACGCTGTCTTCTCTTTATCTTCTTCACTCACTTCTACTTGCCAATACCCGCTCTTAAGGTCAAGTGTTGAGAACCATTATGTGCCAGTTAACGAGTCTAGTGTATCATCGATTCTGGGCAAAGGATAGCTGTCTTTCTTTGTGACATCATTTAATCTCCGATAGTCCACGCAGAACCGCAATTGGCCATCCTTCTTCTTCACGAGTACCACCGGAGAGCTCCATGGACTTGCCGATGGTTCGATAACATCGCTTTCGCTCATTTCCCTAATTATTTGGCCAACAGCGTCACGTTTGGCTAGTGGAACGCTTCGAGGAGCTTGACGAATTGGTCTTGCGTCACCAGTATCAATGCTATGCTTCACTACGTTGGTCCTGCCTGGTTTGTTGCCATCCTTGTCGAATATGTTGGAGTATTTACGGATCATCTGGCTGGCCTTGTGCTTGTACTTGTCTTCCAACCCTTGCGTCCATGCATTGATATCTTCCTCCATCTCTTTGCTGCCAATAGAGTCGATTCCAGATGAATCATTGCTGTTAATAATGGCTTCTACCTCTTGACAATGCCCTAATACAGTTCCACTAGGAATTTTTACTGATGATCTGAAGTCATTCAATACTCTCACTGGGATGCGTCCATTCTTTCGTGTCTTAGCCAGGGTTTTTCCAATAAGTAAGTCCAGTGTAGAATTTTGTGCTGCTTCGACAACCCACAATTTGTTTGTCCCACAATCTCCATTAATTTTCGCCCAAACAACTGCTTCTGACTTCGGTGGAATCAGTTCACTGCCTTCTAAGACCACTTGTTTGCTGCTGTATGTGGAATCGTAGCCAATGCTTAGTGGTACTTCCATGTTCTTATACTCCATAACCTTGTTATTCAAGTCGATCTTGATACCTTGCTCCATCAAGAAGTCCACTCCTATGATTACCTCATCTACGATTTGCGCGACTATAAAGCTGTGTAACACCGTCACATTCCCTATTGAGACCTCACATGTTACTTCTCCCACCACTTGTGTGTCCTCACCAGTCGCCGTTTTCAATATTGCTCCAGGTAATGGTCTCACTTCTTTAGCAATCAGGTCAGTTCGAATGATGGAGTGTGATGCGCCCGTATCCACTGTTAATTTTCGCGCTCGTCCATCCACATATCCACCAATAGTAATGTTGCTCGTTTTCCTACCAATTTGCGAGACGGAGATTATGGGGCATTCAATTGCAGGAGCCAGCATACGCCCTTTTAGACTGGCTCGTTTTAGTTTAACGACTGAGAAGTTGATGGTTTATCTTCGTCAGCCTTCCGTTTTCGCTGTCCTTCTTGTATGCTGGAACCCGTTTTGCATTCCCGTGCGAAGTGACCAGGCTTTCCACATTTAAAGCATTTCCCAGCCTGATTCTTGCCACCAGAACGATTCATTCCTTCTAACGACTTCAGAGTTCTCAATATTTCGGTCATCACATCTGCTGTTTCAACCTCCACTTTATTGACTTTGTACGCTGGTCTGCTTATGAGTGCCGCCGTTTCACGTGTTTGAGCATACGCAACAGTTTCAGCGAATGTTAACTTTGGATTCGCATATGTCTCTCGCTTGGTGTAAACGTCTTTTATGCCGCTGATGAATTTTTGTATTTTCACCCTTTCGAGATGCTCACCCGATGCGTCTCCGATGGCTAAATGAGCCAATCTCTCAATTTCCGAAGCATATTCCTGTAGAGATTCGTTCGGTTTTTGGTCGCGCTTTTCTAACTCCATCTGGTAAATTTGTCTTCTGTGTTCGCTACCATAGCGTCTTTCCAGGGCTCGCATCAATCCGTCGTAATCATTTCTCTCATAATCAGGTACAGTTTGTAAAAGTTCTGCCGCCGGTCCTTCCAACGCAACGAATAGTGCAGCAGATTTTTCCTCTATGCTCCATTTATTTGTTTCAGCCGTCTTCTCAAACTGGAGCTTGAAGACTTGGAAGGGAATTTTTCCGTCAAAAGATGGTGTTTTTACCTTGGGAGCGTTCACTGAAGTGGTTGGACGATTTAACTGCAAATCCCGGAAACGACCTTCCAATGTGTTGACTTTGGCTTCAATTAACTCTTCTATTTTTTCTTGCCGGCCTTCCAATTTGTTCACTTTGGTCTCAATTAGCTCCTCTATCTTGTCTTGTCGCTCCTCGATTTGATTCTGTCTTTCCTTAAGTTCTGCATTTTCGATCACCAGATTTTGCTGTATTTGTGCGATTGTTCCTTCTAATCCATCCAACTTTTGTGATATGCTGGCATCGATTTGTGACATGTTCGCGTTCTGTGCATCCATCTTTTGTGACATGTTGTCATTGATTTGTGACATGTTGGCACTGATTTGTGAAATTGCATTCAACAACATGTTCATGTCCATACCGGTAGATAAGCCAGGGGCATTTTCTTGAATCTTACCTGATGGCTGCTCCAACCCCTTCGCAGAATCAATAGCTTCTTCATTGTCAATGTCCTTCAAGGATACATCTTCATCCTCGCGACGGAATTCGTACTGGTTCAAGTCGATACCTTCGGCTTCCATTGATTCTCGCAGTCTCGATTGCAGCTCTGCCTTATTTCCTGTTGTAGACAATCCTCGCTTGGCCAACTCCTTCTTGAGAAGAGGTATCGTCAAATCCTGTATCTTCACCATTTTTCAGTAATTATCCTCTGGAATTTATTTAACAATCCCACTTCTGACACCAATTGTTACGATCTTGCTGATTAACCTCGATGATTTACTTAATCTTTCGGGTACGACCTCTGGATTGTTAAATAAAATCGCCAACTTAATTTGCAGTCTCTTTATTTATAAAGACTTATTTAAGTTCCTTTTAATTATTCGGTAATTCACAATTCAATTTCAATTTACGTTACTATTTACAATCACTTGTATACAACTTTCACAATGTAGTGTTTTTATTACTTTACTGTAATGTAATCTCCACGAGCTTAATTCACAACTGATTACTCTTGCAGCCGAATGTCGTCCTTATATACTTGTTTGCTGCTTGAAAACGAAACCCCTGGAATAATCGCGTCGTTTTACGATAAACCTCTCGCCTACGATAATCGTCGTTTACGATAAACCTCTCGTTTACGATAATCGTCGTTTACGCTCTAGAACGTGCCAGTTGTCGGCTCCTCTCTTTCATCTGTCATTCGCTTCGCATTTTCGCCACAATATTGTTACGATCTTGCTGATTAACCTCGATGATTTCCTTAATCTTCCGGGTACGACCTCTGGATTGTTAAATAAAATCGCCAACTTAATTTGCAGTCTCTTTATTTATAAAGACTTAATTAATGTGCTTTTAATTATTCGGTAATTCACAATTCAATTACAATTTACGTTACTATTTACAATCACTTGTATACAACTTTCACAATGTACTGTTTTTATTACTTTACTGTAATGTAATCTCCACGAGTTTAATTCACAACTGATTGCTTTTGCAGCCGTACGTCGCCCTTATATACTTGTTTGCTGCTTGAAAACGAAACCCCCGGAATAATCTCGTCCATACGATAATCCTCTCGGTTACGATAATCGTTTCGGTTACGATAATCGTCTCGTACGCTCTAGAAGATGTCAGTTGTCGGCTCCTCTCTTTCATCTGTCATTCGCTTCGCATTTTCGCCACACTGCCCTCCACCTAAGTCTGATCGTCCCGATCAGACACATTCGCTGTTCCAAACGTAGCAAGCCTCTCTAGGTGGACCACTTTCATCTTGTTTCTCGGCCTCCCTATAGTTTGAATTCGATACACTACGTCGTTTAGTCGTTTGATTATCTTGTATGGACCTTCCCAATTGCATTGAAGTTTTGGGGACAAACCTCTCTTTCGTTGTGGATTGTACAGCAACACCAAATCTCCATTTTGGAAGCCTTCGGAGTTCATCGCCTTGTCATACCGAGCCTTCATTTTGTCACTCATAATTTGAGTTCGCTGCCTCACAAGAGCATGTATCTCTCTTAACTCTTCCTCGAGAACAGTAGACGCTTCCTTCCCAATTCTTCTCGCATCACCAGTTATTCCAAATTTTAAATCGCTGGGCAACCGAAGTTCACTACCAAACAGTATCCTGGCAGGAGTTTGACCTGTTGTTTCATGCACTGCGGATCGATATCCCATCAGGAAAAGCGGTATGTGTACATCCCAATCATCTTGATTCTTGTCCACCACTTTCCGCAAGTGCTCTTCCAGGGTCCGGTTGAATCGCTCTACCATGCCATCTGATTGAGGATGCAGGGCTGTCGTTCGGGTTTTGCGAATACCAAGTATCTGGCACATCTCCTGGAACACCGCCGATTCAAAGTTTCTTCCTTGGTCTGAGTGCAATTCTATAGGTGCACCGTATCTGGTAACCCAATTGTGAGTGAATGCATCCGCAACTGTTTTCGCTTCCTGGTTTGGAATTGGGTAGACCTCAGGCCATTTACTAAAGTAGTCCATAACCACAAGAACGTATTTGTTTCCTTTTTTGCTTAGAGGGAATGGACCGGCTACATCCATGGCAACCCGCTCAAATGGTGCACCTGAGTTATACTGCTTCATCTGCCCATGACTTCGTGACTTTGGCCCTTTAGCTGCAATGCACTCCGTGCAGTTAGCAATCCACTCAGCGATCGACTGCCGACAGCCAACCCAATAGAACCGCTGCTTGATCTTCTCCAGCGTTTTTGTAATACCTAGGTGCCCTCCACTAGGACCATTATGGAATTCCTTAAGAACATCCGGAATTCTTAACCTCGGAACTACTATAAGCTTCCGAGAGCACTGGCCATATTCACTTTCCCATACTCTATGCAAACAGCCAGATATCAATTCTAAACTGTTCCATTGTGCCCAGTATGCTTTCGCGATGGGACTTTCCGCTGCCATTTGTTCTTTACTTGGCCGTCTGCTCACCTCCAATCCGTGCATTACCAATTCCAAGTCCGGATCTTCTTGCTGACATTTCCTTAAGTGACTTGCCTCCCACTCTTCTGCTGATGTAACTGTCATTAGCCGGACGTCTATTATGTCTTCCTTACCCTCTGCTTTTGAGCAATGCTTACATTCCAAACTACATGGTCGACGGGACATAGCGTCAGCATTTCCGTGCGTATTACCCTTGCGGTGCTCGATGGTGAAGTCATAACTTTGCAGCCTCTCAATCCACCGTGCAAGCTGCCCTTCGGGATTCTTGAACTGTAGTAGCCACTTCAGCGCTGCATGATCCGTTCTAACGCGGAAATGTTGACCATACAGATATTTGTGGAAGTGTTTAATGCAATCCACCAACGCTAATAGTTCTCTCCGCGTTACGCAGTAGTTCCGCTCCGGTTTTCCAATAGTCCGGCTATAGTAGGCAACTATCTTCTCCTGCCCATCAATCACTTGCGAAAGTACCTCCTATGCCATAACCACTAGCATCTGTGTCCAGAATAAATGTTGCACCTGGAACCGGGTACGCTAGCATAGGTGCAGTGCATAGTCGTTCTTTTAAAGCTTGGAAAGCATCCTCTTGTTCAGTTTTCCACTCGAAAGATTTATTTTTCCTTGTGAGTTCATGGAGACTATGAGCTACGCTGGCGAAATTCGGAACAAAGCGACGATAGTAAGTACACAGCCCAAGGAAACTTCTTAATTCATGCAAATTTCTGGGTCTCGGCCAATCCTTCACTGCTTCTATTTTTTCCTTCGCAGTACACACGCCCTTCGTGGTTACTTGATGACCTAAGTAATTCACCTCCTTCTTGAATAAAGAGCACTTCTTAGGACTTAGTTTAAGACCAGCGCCAGCTATTCTCTGGAAAACTTCTTCCAAATTACTCAGATGTTCGTCGAAGCTCTTTCCCAATACGATTATGTCATCCAGATACACCAAACAGGTCTTCCAGTGTAATCCTTTGAGCACATGGTCCATTAATCTTTCAAAAGTGGCAGGAGCGTTGCACAACCCAAATGGCATTACCGTAAATTGCCATAGACCGTTGCCGGCACTAAACGCTGTCTTCTCTTTATCTTCTTCACTCACTTCTACTTGCCAATACCCGCTCTTAAGGTCAAGTGTTGAGAACCATTCTGTGCCAGTTAAGGAGTCTAGTGTATCATCGATCCTGGGCAAAGGATAGCTGTCTTTCTTTGTGACATCGTTTAATCTCCGATAGTCCACGCAGAACCGCAACTGGCCATCTTTCTTCTTCACGAGTACCACCGGAGAGCTCCATGGACTTGCCGATGGTTCGATAACATCGCTTTCGCCCATTTCCCTAATTATTTGGCCAACAGCGTCACGTTTGGCTAGTGGAACGCTTCGAGGAGCTTGACGAATTGGTCTTGCGTCACCAGTATCAATGCTATGCTTCACTACGTTGGTCCTGCCTGGTTTGTTGCCATCCTTGTCGAATATGTTGGAGTATTTACGGATCATCTGACTGGCCTGGTGCTTGTACTTGTCTTCCAACCCTTGCGTCCATGCATTGATATCTTCCTCCATCTTCTTGCTGCCAATAGAGTCGATTCCAGATGAATCATTGCTGTTAATAATGGCTTCTACCTCTTGACATTGCCCTTATACAGTTTCACTAGGAATTTTTACTGATGATCTGGTCATTCAATACTCTCACTGGGATGCGTCCATTCTTTCGTGTCTTAGCCAGGGTTTTTCCAATAAGTAAGTCCAGTGCAGAATTTTGTACTGCTTCGACAACCCACAATTTGTTTGTCCCACAATCTCCATTAATTTTCGCCCAAACAACTGCTTCTGACTTCGGTGGAATCAGTTCACTGCCTTCTAAGACCACTTGTTTGCTGCTGTATGTGGAATCGTAGCCCATGCTTAGTGGTACTTCCATGTTCTTATACTCCATAGCCTTGTTATTCAAGTCGATCTTGATACCTTGCTCCATCAAGAAGTCCACTCCTATGATTACCTCATCTACGATCTGCGCGACTATAAAGCTGTGTAACACCGTCACATTCCCTATGGAGACCTCACATGTTACTTCTCCCACCACTTGTGTGTCCTCACCAGTCGCCGTTTTCAATATTGCTCCAGGTAATGGTCTCACTTCTTTAGCGATCAGGTCAGTACGAATGATGGAGTGTGATGCGCCCGTATCCACTGTTAATTTTCGCGCTCGTCCATCCACATATCCACCAATAGTAATGTTGCTCGTTTTCCTACCAATTTGCGAGACGGAGATTATGTGGCATTCAATTGCAGGAGCCAGCATACGCCCTTTTAGACTGGCTCGTTTTAGTTTAACGACTGAGAAGTTGATGGTTTATCTTCTTCAGCCTTCCGTTTTCGCTGTCCTTCTTGTATGCTGGAACCCGTTTTGCATTCCCGTGCGAAGTGACCAGGCTTTCCACATTTAAAGCATTTCCCAGCCTGATTCTTGCCACCAGAACGATTCATTCCTTCTAACGACTTCAGAGTTCTCAATATTTCGGTCATCACATCTGCTGTTTCAACCTCCACTTTATTGACTTTGTATGCTGGTCTGCTTATGAGTGCCGCCGTTTCACGTGTTTGAGCATACGCCACTGTTTCGGCGAATGTTAACTTTGGATTCGCATATGTCTCCCGCTTGGTATAAACGTCTTTTATGCCGCTGATGAATTTTTGTATTTTCACCCGTTCGAGATGCTCACCTGATGCGTCTCCGATGGCTAAATGAGCCAATCTCTCAATTTCCGAGGCATATTCCTGTAGAGATTCGTTCGGTTTTTGGTCGTGCTTTTCTAACTCCATCTGGTAAATTTGTCTTCTGTGTTCGCTACCGTAGCGTCTTTCCAGGGCTCGCATCAATCCGTCATAATCATTTCTCTCATAATCAGGTACAGTTTGCAATAGCTCTGCCGCAGGTCCTTCCAACGCAACGAATAATGCAGCAGATTTTTCCTTCATGCTCCATTTATTGGTTTCAGCCGTCTTCTCAAACTGGAGCTTGAAGACTTGGAAAGGAATTTTTCCGTCAAAAGATGGTGTTTTTACCTTGGGAGCGTTCACTGAAGTGGTTGGACGATTTAACTGCAAATCCCGCACACGACCTTCCAATGCGTTGTTCACTTTGGTCTCAATTAGCTCGTCTATTTTGTCTTGTCGACCGTGCAATTCGTTGACTTTGCTCTCAATTAGATCCTGTCTTTCCTTAAGTTCTGCATTGTCCTTCTCCAGATTTTGCTGTATTTGCGCGATGGTTCCTCCTAAGGATGATATTTGCTCCCTCTGTTCAACCATTTGTGATGTAATGTTGTCATTCATTGCAGACATTTTGGTATCCTGTACATCCATCTTTTGTGATATGCTGGCATCGATTTGTGACATGTTCGCGTTCATTACAGACATATTTTGTGAATTACGGGCATCCTGTGCATCCAGCTTTTGTGACATGTTGTCATTGATTTGTGACATGTTGTTGGCACTGATTTGTTAAATTGCAGCCAACAACATGTTCATGTCCATACCGGTAGATGAGCCAGGAGCAATTTCTTGAATCTTGCTTGAGGGCTGCTCCAACTCCTTCGCAGAATCACTAGCCTCCTCTTTGTCAACATCCTTCAAGGATACATCTTCATCCTCGCGACGGAATTCGTACTGGTTCAAGTCGATGCCTTCGGCTTCCATTGATTCTCGCAGTCTCGATTGCAGCTCTGCCTTATTTCCTGTTGTAGATAATCCTCGCTTGGCCAACTCCTTCTTGAGAAGAGGTATCGTCAAATCCTGAATCTTCACCATTTTTCAGTTATTGTCCTCTGGAATTTATTTAACAATCCCACTTCTGACACCAATTGTTACGATCTTGCTGATTAACCTCGATGATTTCCTTAATCTTCCGGGTACGACCTCTGGATTGTTAAATAAAATCGCCAACTTAATTTGCAGTCTCTTTATTTATAAAGACTTAATTAATATGCTTTTAATTATTCGGTAATTCACAATTCAATTACAATTTACGTTACTATTTACAATCACTTGTATACAACTTTCACAATGTACTGTTTTTATTACTTTACTGTAATGTAATCTCCACGAGTTTAATTCACAACTGATTGCTTTTGCAGCCGTACGTCGCCCTTATATACTTGTTTGCTGCTTGAAAACGAAACCCCCGGAATAATCTCGTCCATACGATAATCCTCTCGGTTACGATAATCGTTTCGGTTACGATAATCGTCTCGTACGCTCTAGAAGATGTCAGTTGTCGGCTCCTCTCTTTCATCTGTCATTCGCTTCGCATTTTCGCCACAATATAGTCAAAAAAACAGCTGAGATCACCTGATCGAAATAGACCATTTTTTCAGTCAGTGATGTAATAAATATGACTGACATGAATGATAAATTTACAACTTAAACTAAATAGCATGATTCAAAACTAACAAATAAAAAACATTTCTCAAATAAGTTAAATAAGTATAAAAACTCAATAAAAATCAAACCATTTTGAAATATATCACATTATTACGATCTTGCTGATTAACCTCGATGATTTCCCAAATCGTTCGGTTACGATCTCTGGATTGTTAAATAAAAATCGCCAACTTAATTTGCAGTCTCTTTATTATAAAGACTTTATTTAATGTCCTTTTATTATTCAGTAATTCACAATTCAATTACAATTCACTTTACTATTTACAATTACTTGTATACAACTTTCACAATGTACTGTTTTTATTATTTTACTGTATGCCGTCCTTATACACAACCCGGTTGCTCGCAACCAACCGCCTAGAATAATCTAATATTTCTCTTTACGATAACGTCTCGTTTTACGCTCCAGAACATGCCAGTTGTCGGCTCCTCTCTTTCATCTGTCATTCGCTTCGCATTTTCGCCACAATATTTAGCACGGCAACACACTCGACTAAAAACTAGCGGTTTTGCTCAAAATTCAGGGAAATTTAGCAAAATAGTTGATAGGCAACCCGCGGCTCGTGCCTGCGCATGGTGCCTATTCCTCAAATTCGCTTTTTTATTCCATTATATTCTTATTGCAATTTCTGTTCTTCACACAGCGTTCTGTTAGGTAAAAAACTGAGAATGTGTGTGTGGAAATTGTGAATTTTGTTACTTGTAGACCTGTACAATGTTATGAGTTTTGTTAATTGTAGACCTGTTCAGCGAGTTATTGTCTATCGTAAAATTTACAGCCTTGAAATATTTTCCGTTTAACTATTTTAAAAATTAATAATGAAATGGTGAGGAAAAAATTTTATCAGTAAATAAAACTACCGACTGAACGGCATCAACGACGGAACGCCTGCTACAACGTACAATTAGTTCGCTATAAGGTCCGATAACGTAATACAGCGGAAGTTGTTTTTACTCGGAAAGATAAAAGTGTCGACCAGCGCTATCGAACAAATTTAGATACATACGAAACTGGAATTTTATTAAATAATCAAAATGGGTATTAACTGGCGTGAGTTATTTCCCACAAAACTCACATTCATCATATTTTTGCTTTATATATCGTTGTTTATTGGACAAGGTACGGTAAATTGGGGAAGCCTCAAATGGTTTAAATTTTCTCTGTCTATATGCTAAATAATTATGATGCATTACAGGAATTTTTGTAACAGCTTCACAGGAAGCCAATAACTCCTACAGTTACAACACAGTCACCGTAGTTCTGCTCACCGAAATATTAAAACTTATTGTTTCAACAACCCTTTATTGCAGAGAGTACGTAAATGCTAATACATAACTCTAAAATTTATACATATATTGTAAATAATATTTATATATATATATATATATGTTTTTTTAATATAGGCAAAACTTAGTTAGTTTACTACGCGATGTGCGAAAAGATTTAAATGTAATGATGCTATATTTTGTGCCTGCTTTCCTCTACTGCCTCTACAACAATTTGGCATTTGTTAATTTGTCTACATTTGATCCCACTACATATTATCTTTTATTGCAACTTCGTGTTGTAATAACTGGTATACTATTTCAGGTGAGAATATTTATAATAATAACGACTTTTCTCCTTCAATGTATGTGTTGCCTTTTAGTAACGGTGGCTTGAATATGTAAACCAAATGTTTACAAAGGCGGTATAGAAATAGCCATAAATAATATAAATCGAAATCGAGATATCTAACTTGGTATTTGACATATAAGGTAAAAATTTCACCGAACGGCGAAGTTTAATAATTTGTCACACTTAATGTTTAGATAACGCTTACAGATGTTCAAACGCATACATACAAAGTACATTCAAAATAAGAATTGAGCTGTGTTTGATAACAACGTAAATGTAAATATGTGCTTCATATGAAATATTTGTTAAAAGAAGTCTATATCAAGTCCAAAGACTTCATAAAATTTTTATTTTTTTTATTTAGATATCAGAAGTTAAAAAATAATTTTAATGTTTCGAATTTTCGTGCAAATTATTATTTACAACAATTTTGAAATGTACATTTCATCGTTTACATGCCGCGCATGAATTAATTTTCTTCCGGAAAAAAATAGCACTAGCCATCTACTGAGCTACTTATATATGTGTTTATTCCTTAAAGAATTCAGGTAAAGACAATTTTTATTTTCAATTTCACTTTTTACTTGCAGATAATTTTTAAGAAATACCTGACACAGCGTCAATGGATTTCACTTTTGTTGCTAACCTTTGGATGCATGTTAAAACAAATCAATATAAATAGTTTATATAGCGACACTAATGATGATAGCGAAGCCGTAGCTGTGCAACAAGTGGCTTTAAATAAAACTGACGCTAGCGCATCAAGAGTGAGCGGAAAAAATATGACTGGATTCGATCTGAGTATAAGTGCTCTGCTCATATTGGCACAAACAATATTTTCCTGTCTAGCAGGTGTTTATAACGAATATTTATTAAAGGACAAAGGTGCTGACGTCAATATATTTGTACAGAACGTCTTTATGTATATCGATTCTATTGTTTGTAATGTCATGATACTCTTGGTGAATGGTCAATTGGTTAGCGCTTTTACGGCGGAAAGTCTAGGAGCTATTTGGCGTTTTAATGTAATTATAATCATAGTGAACAATGCGGCCATTGGCATTGTTACCAGTTTCTTTTTGAAATATATGAACTCTATTGTGAAAACTTTCGCAAGTGCCTTAGAGTTAATGTTTACAGCAGTACTCTGCTATTTCCTCTTCGCGATACCTATTTATATTAATACCGCGTTGGCTATAGCTGTAGTATCGTTTGCTATATATCTGTACTCACAGAGTCCTGTGGTAAATACGGGTAGGATACGATCTTTGAATAGAGTAAATGAGACAAGACAAGATAAACGAAAATTGCTGGACTCAGATGATGAAATAGATCTTGAAATGGATGTGGTGTAACGAATATATTTAAGAATGACATCATTAGTATGATACTTTGAATATGCTGGCTAAATACGCCAATTGACCAGTGATACCATAAAACTTTTATACAATTGTATGTAAGTGCAAATTATGCGGCAAGATATTGGCATAAATTATGTTTGTATATATAAAGCTTTTTTTTTTTGATTTTCTTGATAGTTGTATTTGCTGCATGTGCTCTGTATAAGACGTATTTAATAAATTTTAGAGTGAAAATCTCAGGCTGATAAATTATTTTAAGATAAATTCGTTTAATTGAAAAATTGTAACTGAAAGCATTTTGAAGAAATATGTATATATGCAGTTTTTTGAGATATACTACATATTGACCAAATAATATTTATATAAATTTAATAAAAACACAATACAATTGAACTTAGTTCACAAAAACTAATTTTATTATAATTCATTTAAAAAAGTTGACAGAACATTGCTTTGCTAACTTGTGTAATTATATTTAGTACTTAAATATCACTATATTAATTATTCATTGGGTTCTTTAAAACCGCTCGTCCATCTTCTCAATACATATTTGTAATCTTCAGTCGCGTGGCCTGCAACCTTCCGCCAACTTCTCGAAGTGGGTAGTATGAAATTGAGAGTATTCCTGACATCCCTCCAAGTGTGCAGTCATTGTACCAGATGGTACCAAATGTGTTGCATTGTAAATGCACTGTTCCAATGGTGGCCCCCGATAATTTTTCCGACATTTCATCATGTGAGCCGGCATGCGGAAACGTATTATGCGATGTGATTTATCGTAGGGACAGAATAGAAACTCTTCTTCATCCATTTCACTCCACAGTTGTTATGAAAACGAATAAAAATTATATACACCAAATCTTAGCAAAAATTCAACGTTGCTAAAGTCGCGCTACCTGTATGAGGAACTCAGCTGTTTCGGTGTTAGAGATGCCATCCGATTCAAAAACAGATAACAATTATTTATTAACAAACTTTACTTCGCATAGCAGCAACCTAGCCCAAGAGCTTGAATTCTTTTTTCCGAGGACGAAGTTGAAAAAGATACAAGCTTGTCAAAACACCGCTCTTCGGACCATGACAGGAAATATCCCAATATCCAATAATTACCGCGACAGTCGGCTCCTTATATCGGAACGACCCGGATTTTTATTCGGCTAAGGACTGCCACTTCCGCAATATTCCCCAAAGCCCAATTTGGGGACGTCTTCTGTGGTTGTTACAACAACAGCAACAACACCCCTCTCCCTCCGGTCCGAACCCGTCGAAACAGCACGTTTCCTGCGGCTCCCATTAGATGACCTCGATGATGGTACCTACCTGACTCCAGGCGGTATTAGCGACTGCCACAACAAAAAAAGAATTTTTCTTGCCGCTACAGCACTAACAACAACGCATTTCTTTTGTGGTTCCTTGTACGCTTCAGGTAAAGAGGTCTTCTAATTAACGAGCAAAAAAATCATAATTCAAACCCAATTAAATCGGCTTTTTTTCGGTATTTATTATATATTTTTGTAAACTTCACTTATTATTATAAACAAGTTTATAAGTTCTTTGATATTAAACTACTGATTCGTTAAGCGAGCTCTTCGTAAACTAACGCCGATGTTAAATATTTTTTTGCTCTCAAGATATCGAGGAACCTATTTGGTATCCTTGGCTTCTTTAGCGTTTTGTAAAGCTTGTGTAATAAAAAGTTTGGCCAATGATTGAGAGCAGAATTGTGAAATATGTTGTGAATAAGTATTGATCTGTCCAGAAGTAATGGTTGCATTAAGTCTAGGTGGTACAGGTGGTGGACGGAACTGCTTAAGCACTTCCTCTTCCGAAATAACGGGTTCACCCTTAGCAATTCTCAAAACATTTTCAGCACCTTGTTTAGCTAAAGCACGATGTTTTTCCTGCAAAATAGAATATATGTATGTTTTAAATATATACATATTTTTCTAAAACCACTGAATACAATTATGCTTACAGTTTCCTGCTTGAACACTACTTGTTGATACTTGTTGTAACGTATCGACTCCTGATAAAGTTCGTCAACTCGCTCGATTAGGCAACGCATATGATTTTCCAGAACGGAAGCTGTACCCAAATCTAAAGAGTTTTGTCCTTGTTCTTCAGGCAGCATTTCACTCAATTCACTCATCATTATATTGGTTAGTGGAGAATTTTTTATAACTATTGGTATCTCAACAAAGAGGCTCTCATAGCCAACCTTTAAATTGCGAAGAGCTTCGGGAGTAAATTCTCCGTCTTTGTACATTTGAATGGCTTGTGGAGTTAATCGATAGGCTTTCAAACATAAAAATCCCCGACCAGACTTTTGAGTGTCGTAGATAACAACAACGGACTCCTCTATGCTAGTCTGATAATGGTATTGCGATTCCAGCAAAGCCATTGATAAGAAATTTCCTACATCAGAGCTCTGATACCAGCCAACATGGAAATGATCAACGTTGACACGTCTCAAACGACGCATCATTGTTAATTGATACATTTCTTCATCCATTGTTTCATCACCGCTTTTGGGAAAAGGGAAGCAATTGGTAATCTCCAGACATTTGTCAACTACCAAACCGAGAAGGGCCCCTTGCGCCAAATCCATGTTGCTAGACTCTTCATGGCAATGTTTTACCATTTTCATCACAGCCTAAAATTAAGAATTTTTGTAAGAAATTTGATGCAAAATTGAATCAAAAAATACAAAAAAAATTATTGGCAACGCCAAAACGTGCTGTCACCGCTTGCAGAAAGCAGACGTGTAAAATTTCGGAGGGTTGGTTTTCACGACGCTTTTTTATAAACGTTTGTAAGAAGTCCGTTTATATTTTATACACATATTACAGATGATATCCTTTTCTGCTTATTTTCACTTACCAAGCCGTCACATTGTACGTAGTTAATGGTATTATCCACTTCCTCTTGACGAACGCGATTAACACTACGGTTTGCCATTTTTATGTCAAAAGAAAAGAAAGAATGAAGGAATCAAAGAATTAAGTCTATACATCGTTATCTTAGTTGTGGTTATCTTTAACTGTCACACAGCAGTGTGGCCAATAAATTTAATATAAAAAAAGGGGCCTTCACTTATGACCAAAGTGAAACACAATGATAATTGGAATGGATCATGAAATATGTTAAGCAATATGATGACATCTCATGGAATGGACTGCTCGTCTTAGAACTTATCACATTTAGCGAAAAAAACACTAATATGCTTGACTATTACAGAATTGACACAAAGTCAAAGTAAAGACTCTCTTGGAGGGCTTCAGTAACATTTAAAGAAGAGTTGGTATGAAGCGTTGTAATCAACCAAGCAAAACGTGTCTTATTTAGGACAGCTATCAAGAGTAGATGAGTAAATTTATCTTTTGTAAAGATAGGAACAATATTTTGGAAGCTGAAACCCGGACGAAAAAAAACTCTTTATCAGAATAGGCATTTGAGGGCGTTCTTTGTATATTTGTATGTATCAGAATAATTTTACAAGCTACAATGACCGTGACAAAACCCGGCTTTAGTACACCTAAATACAATTTACTTCATAACAAATCCCCGAGCTTGCTTACCTCCTTATTTGTAAATTGTTATTTCTTCCAGGACCTTTATGTGGCTGTGTACACTCTTTTTATTTGCCACTATTTCCAGAGAACGTAGAAGACAGAGAAGGACCAATTACGAAAAATCGTGTAAAACGTCAAGAATAAGCCAGAACATCTCAAGGGAATTTCACCACTCCCGCCAGAATTTAACAGAATTGGCTTTTGGAGCGTAACATATCTGAGCGTAGTAATAATAATTATGCTCAGAAATGTCCGTGCATAACATTGTTATATGTTAACCATAGATAACAAATTTACGTATGCTTGTAATCAAAATAAACGAAAATATTATTTTATATATAATTAATAAATTTATAGAACAGAGATGAAACAGATAAAACTAATTAATAGATTTCATACGTTTTTCAAATATCTTTATAATCTGATAGCAAACTTCAATTATCTGATGAAAAAATGTTGATTTGCCGTCGAAAAGGAAGGGTTGTTTATATTTGGAATTAATAATTTTATTATTTTATTAATTTATACCCCTGAAAAAAGTTCAAGGATAAATTCTAAAGTATCAATTAATAGTTTGGATATGACATACATATGTTCGTATATATGTACACTATTGAAAATATTGATCTGTGTCAAGAAATCAGTATATGCATACACGCATGTCCAAACCCATAGAAACATATTATTTGCATCAGAGATCGTATACATACAAACTTCGTTTACTACACAAAAATCTTAGCAAATTACAACAATAACATTTTCATTCATAGACGCAAGCGCCGTACAACAAAGCAAAGTGCGATTATTCATAAATACCACCGCGCACATGCCCCGCATACTCATGTCCACAAGTTGCTTCTTCGCAACGGTGACAAAAAAAAAACAAATACAAAAAACATGGTCGCGAAATGTTACGCAAAAGCAACAACAACAAACAATTCCTTTGACTCCGGCAAAAAGTCAAGTGTCAACCACCGAAATGAAGCAAACCATACAAAATCTATCATCGCTCTCTATATTTGCTGTTCGCCTGTTACCTCAATATTTAGCAAGCTGCTGTCTTGTGCTGGCACACGACAAAAGTTCCTTGAGTTCAAATCCTAACTCCTTTTTCTTATTTTAATTTTATTAAATTGGCAGATTTTTCGATCGTCGCAAGAAATGCTTGTGGATGACGGGGCACAAAGGAAAGAAGTTGGCATGCCTTTTGTATGTATGCGTTTTTCGTATACATACATGGACCTTTGAATGTGTTTGGCTTTGCTTCAGCTCAACTTAAATTTTTGATTTTTATAAATTTTGTCATCGTCGCGGAGAAGATGTTTGTAGACTGGGGAATGCATGAAGGAAGGGAATTCGCATTGGTATGATTGTATATGTTTCGCGTATACGTATTAAAATGCTTGAATGGATGTGTTTTCGCATTGTCGTCAGCTCAACATCAATTTTTAATATTTGGCAAAATTTGACTTTGGCGAGGAAAGTGCTTGTGGATGAAGAGTAGAAGGAAAGAGGGTTTGCAAGCGGTATTTGTTGTATTGCTTCTTCTTCTTATAGCAAACAGCTTATGCAACAACAACATACATTTGCATGCCATTTTCCCTTGAACCCGTAGCATTCATATGCCGACCACAAGCATCACTTCAAATTCTTATGACTTCGACTAAAATTCACTTTGTCTGCTAAAATGAAGCAATTCGGCTTCGTGCTGCTAAATTCGCTGCTTGCCTATTAGCTCATATTGACCAGCAAGCAATTCCTTGCCTTCCCGCGTGCCCTTTGTCCACAAGAAATGCTGCTTTCAAGAAAGAATGTTTGATTTTTATGTCATTTGTTTTATTTTTCGCTTTTTGGTACAGGTACAGTGAACTTTGTGTACCACGAATATGCACATCACATTTGAACCATGCAGTGCGCATCTAACTACAGTACTTTTACATAAGTAATTGCTCATTGATATCTAGTTTCTATAAAATTTTCGATAATATCGAAGTACTAAACATAAATTTAATGAAAAAAAAATATATTTAAAAATAATCAGGTGCTTTTTTAAACATTCGTTTAACAAACGTAAAGAACTCAGTTCGGATTATCGAGAGTGCGTTTTACAATTGTCCAGTGAAAACACAAAATTCTTCAACTTCTAATTTTTGGCACTTCGATTTTTGGAAGAGACGCGCGAAAGGAGATGTGTGCACTTGCTATGAGAAGGGCATTTTTTGCAAATTTAACTAGCGGTATTTTCTGCTGGATGTGTACGCTTTGACTTATGCACATATAAACATATGTATGAATGGATGTATGTACATATCATTTTATGTGCGTATAAATATGTATGTATATACATATGAGCATGCGTGCTTGTTCTTATTACGCTTATTTGTGTGTACGTGCGTACACTCATATGTTGATATGCATGAATGAATTTCGATTTGCTTATTTATTTTAATATTTGCCTCCAAAAATAAATTATTATTTAATAAATTTAAATAAAGTATTAAAATATAATATATTTACATTCATATATTTCAAATATTAAAATATAATATTTTATTAAAAAAACTATTAGTAAAATATAAGAAATTGGTAGTTATATGGAAAAAATATGATTTTATAAATATTAGGGATATTTAATGAAATTTAAAAACTAAACAATAATAAGTTCACAACTTTCTGATAATAACCATCTGCATTCTTACATTTATCTTGCATAGCCTTTATCAATTTTACATTTACTTTGCATGTATTTTCTCATTTAGCGTACAATCATTCTCATTTTGAGCATTATTTCTGCCCGCTCACTGTTAAAGTGCGGTGAAATTCCCTTGAGATTTCGTGGTGTGAATTCCCTATTGCTGTTCTAGGCTAATTGGAAAATCGGAACGATTTGGCAAACGACACGCGCTGGTCCTTCTCTGTCTTCTACGTTCTCTGAGAAAACTCTCGAGGGTCCAACATGACACGCGAGCCGCTTCAATGAACAGTTCACAGTTCTTTTCCCTTCTTATTCATATACGTTCTTTGGAGTCGGCCATCTCATGTCCAGAATGTTTTCATATTCATATTTTGCATGTGGGCTATGTGGATAAGTAGAAAGGACTGAGTGTCGCTGTAGAAATGTCGTTAAATTTCGGTATTTTGATAACACGATGTCGTTCTGACCGTTATTCCTTCCTTTGAATGCATTTGGATTATTTAATAAAGCTAGAGTGGCTTCTCTAGGTGCTCCTTTATTTCGAAGTCTTTCCCCAGAGAACGTAGAAGACAGAGAAGGACCAGCGCGTGTCGTTTGTCAAATCGTTCCGATTTTCCAATTAGCCTAGAACAGCAATAGGGAATTCACACCACGAAATCTCAAGGGAATTTCACCGCACTTTAACAGTGAGCGGGCAGAAATAATGCTCAAAATGAGAATTATTGTATGCTAAATGAGAAAATACATGCAAAGTAAATGTAAAATTGATAATGCCTATGCAAGATAAATGTAAGAATACAGATGGTTATCAGAAAGTTGTGGACTTATTATTGTTTAGTTTTTGACTTTCAATAATTTTTAAATTTTATTAAATATTCCTAATATTTATAAAATCATATATCTTCTATATAACTACCAATTTCTTATATTTTACTAATAGTATTTTTTAATGATAAAATATTATATTTTAATATTTGAAATATATGAATGGAAATATATTATATTTTAATACCTTATTTAATTATATTAATATGTTATTGTCACCTAGAACCTAAATCTGAGATATTCCAGTCAGATATCTTCATAAGAAATCAGTAAAATCCAGCAAAATTATTGAGTTTGTGAAAGGAATACCTAGAGATTTGATTGCCGCTTGACTGTTATTGAAATTGAAGGCATCCTTACCTGAGAATACGTATCCGATATGGTTCACAGTTTTCACAATAGGAGAATTACGAGCCTAGAGCAGACGGAAGCGATAAGATAATTAGGTGGTAGTGGTAGTTTACATATTGTGACGAAAATCCCAAATACGAAGGACAAACAAAACTGTTGACAATGTAAATGCAATTTCCCGGAAGGACAGAAAATAAAGAAGCGGCCGTATAATGCAAATTACCCATACCAAGGGCAAACAAAAGCGTAGACAGATTAAAGGAAATTCCACGTCGGCTGAGTGAAGCAGATAATAAGTGTGTATTATCAATAATTGTAAAATAAGCCGTTAGCTAAAGACAAAAATTGTACAAATAAATTCCTAACGGTTAAGAGGCCGAACAAACAAATTTTGGGAGTTTTGTTTAGCAATACAGTGATCGGACTCGAAGGATTTGGAAAATCATCAAGGCGAACTTAGCAAATTCGTTACAATATTATTCCTGACGTTTTTGCCAGTGATTAGATCCAGCAGCAAATCTTGAGGCATGAGCTGAATTTATTTTAAATAGTTCTTTTGCAGACCTTGACAGCTAATGGAATACTTGTCGTATCACCGAAATATATTTTCTTTCCAGTCAAGTATGATCGTTGTTTCTTACTGTAGAAAACACGTTCCACCGCTGAGTAACTAGTGGAGTAAGTTGATGCGTTCCAAAGAGTTTCCCTGCATCAAATCATACTGAGTGTATGGAAGTTTGCCCCTACCATATCACCCCGACGATTCAATTCCCCAAAACAGTAAGTTTACCGAAATTTTCCGAAGCAAGCAAACCGTCAAGAGGCGTGTTGTTGCTGACAGGTATGGGAACTAAAGCTAAAAGATACAGTATCCCATGAGAACAGTTGACTAATTAATTCCGCCATTGTAGCCACCACGTCTCACCCGCCCAATAAAACACCATCTTGTAGACTGTTGATGAAAGCCTTCTCCCTATATCTATTAATACAACAAGATTCCTTTCGATGGTAGTTTTGTGGGTGATATGCCCTTCATCAACTATGACAGCCACTGTATTATCGCCTTTGCTGAAATGTGGAAAAATATAGAAATTGAAATCCACTTCGGTGGATCTCAAACCGACAAACTTGAGCTTACTGTACAAGTTTATTTAATTAGGAACAACCTCGTCGGATTCTGATATGAGAAACTAGCACTGCCTAGATTTGTGAAGGCTAATTTGCATCCATAGGAGGATGGGGCCATGTGTAGAAGTTCACGCAAGTGAGAAAAGTTTCTGACTGCCATTCACCTGGGAGTGGCCAGAAACGATTATTTTACATATGGCTCAAGCAGCTCACGACTTCCGGTTCTAGACCAAGTATCCTCTGGGTAGCCAATAAACATCCGTTTGGAGGCGAGCTAAAGTGAGAAGGCGAATCCCCTGCGGTTGTGCGTAGGGTTTGGAACCTACCACATAAAAACTATACTCCAATGAAAAATCAGCAATTGCATCGGACGAGAGACCCTCATTTTGATGACGACCCCCGCAAACGTTTTAAGGATCATGATTTGAGGGCATGCACCTGGAATGTCCGGTGCCTTAATTGGGAAGGTGCCGCTGCCAAGCTGGTTGATGTCCTCGTAAGACTAAAGGCTGACATCACCGCCGTCCAAGAAATGCGATGGACGGGACAAGGACGGAAAAAGTTGGGTCCTTGTGAAATCTACTACAGCGGCCATTTAAAGGAGCGCAAATTTGGTGTTGGGTTTGTGGTGGGAGAGAGGCTCCGTCGCCGAGTCCTGGCATTCACCCCTGTGGAAGAACGTCTAGCCGCAATTCGCATCAAAGCGAAGTTCTTTAACATATCGTTGATTTACGCCCACGCCCCGACAGAAGGGAAGGATGATGTGACCAAAGACGCTTTCTATGAGAGCCTAGAACGTGCTTATGAGCGCTGCCCCCGCCACGATGCCAAAATTGTGCTAGGCGATTTCAACGCCAGGGTGGGCAAAGAAGGCATTTTTGGCGCAACAATCGGAAAATTCAGCCTCCACGACGAAACATCCCCAAACGGGCTGAGGCTGATTGACTTTGCCGGGGCCCGAAATATGGTTGTCTGTAGTACCAGATTCCAGCATACGAAAATTCATCAAGCAACATGGCTGTCGCCAGATCGTAAAATACGCAACCAAATCGATCACGTTAAGATAGACGGAAGACATGTATCCAGTGTTCTAGACGTGCGTACGTTCCGAGGGCCAAATATCGACTCGGATCATTATCTTGTAGCAGCAAAAATACGCACTCGCCTCTGTGTGGCAAAGAACGCCCGTCAACAAAAACAAGGAAGGTTTGCCGTCGAAAAGCTGCAATCACAGCAGACAGCCAGCAAGTTTTCTACTCTACTTGCACACTTGCTCTCTGAGAGCACTCATCAGCGACTTGGTATAAGGGAGCTGTGGAACGAAATATTAAATTCCTTGCGTACCGCTGCTTCGGAAACAATTGGTTTTCAGCAATACCAGAAAAACAACTGGTACGATGAGGAATGTCGAACTGCAGTGGAGAGAAAACAGACTGCCTACCTCGCAACTTTGCGATCGACCACAACACGTGCGGGGTGGGATAGATACCGAGAGCTGAAGAGGGAAGCGAGACGCATTTGCAGACGAAAAAAGAAAGAGGCAGAAATGCGTGAGTATGAAGAGCTTGAGAAGCTGGCCGACAAGGGTAATGCTCGAAAATTCTATGAGAAGATGCGGCGACTTACAGAAGGTTTCAAGACCGGAGCAAACTCATGTAGGGACAATAGAGGTAATCTGGTGACAGATGTCCAGAGTATACTTAGTGTATGGAGGGAACACTTCTCTAACCTGCTCAATGGCAGTGAAAATGAAAGCCCCGGAGATGGCGAACCCGAAACCCCAATCGATGACGATGGTATAGAGGTGCCATCACCCGACTATGAAGAAGTTCGGATAGCGATTGCCCGCTTAAAAAATAACAAAGCGGCGGGAGCCGATGGCTTACCGGCAGAACTTTTCAAATACGGCGGCGAAGAGCTGACAAGGAGCATGCATCAGCTTCTTTGCAAAATATGGTCGGAAGAAAGCATGCCTGACGAATGGAACCTAAGTGTGCCCAATCCAAAAAAAGAGAGACCCCACGATCTGCGCCAATTATCGTGGGATAAGTCTCCTTAATATCGCATATAAGGTCTTATCTAGCGTATTGTGTGAAAGACTAAAGCCCACCGTCAACAAACTGATTGGACCTTATCAGTGCGGCTTTAGACCTGGCAAATCCACCATCGACCAGATATTTACCATGGGCCAAATCTTGGAGAAGACCCGAGAGAAAAGAATCGATACACACCACCTTTTTATCGATTGTAAAGCTGCCTTCGACAGCACGATAAGGAAATGCCTCTACGCCACTATGTCTGAATTTGATATCCCCACGAAACTCATAATGCTTTGTAAACTGACCCTGGATAATACCAGAAGTGCGGTCAGAATTGGGAAGGACCTCTCCGAGCCATTCGATACCAAACGGGGTTTCAGACAAGGAGACTCTTTATCGTGTGATTTCTTTAATTTGATGCTGGAGAAAATAATACGAGCTGCAGAGCTAAACAGACCAGGCACAATATTCTACAAGAGTGTGCAATTGTTGGCGTATGCCGATGATATTGATATAATTGGTCATAACACCCGCAATGTAAGTTCTGCGTTCTCCAGATTAGACAAAGACGCGAAGCGAATGGGTCTGGTAGTGAACGAGGGCAAGACGAAATATCTCCTGTCATCAAATAAACAGTCATCGCATTCGCGACTTGGCTCCCACGTCACTGTTGACAGTCACAACTTCGAAGTCGTAGATAATTTCGTGTATCTGGGAACTAGCATTAACAACACCAACAATGTCAGCCTTGAAATCCAACGCAGAATCACTCTTGCTAACAGGTGCTACTTTGGATTGAGTAGGCAATTGCAAAGTAAAGTCCTCTCTCGACGAAGCCTGGACGATGTCTACATCCGATGAGTCGGCTTTAGGAGTTTTCGAGAGAAAAGTTTTGCGGAAGATTTATGGTCCTTTTCGCGTTGGCAACGGCGAATACCGCAGACGATGGAACGATGAGTTGTACGAGCTATACGACGACATTGACATAGCTCAGCGCATAAAGAGACAGCGGCTACGCTGGCTAGGTCATGTCGTCCGAATGGATGAAAGCGCTCCAGCTTTGAAAGTATTCGATGGAGTACCCGCTGGTGGAAGCAGAGGAAGAGGGAGACCTCCACTCCGTTGGAAAGATCAGGTGGAGAGCGACCTGGTGTCACTTGGTATTTCTAACTGGCGCCAAACAGCAAGAAGAAGAAACGAGTGGCGCGCTATTGTTGACGAGGCTATAATCGCATAAGCGGTGCCTACGCCAAAGAAGAAGAAGAAGAATTTGCATCCTCTTCTATAGCTAAAGCTAGGATAACATCCAGCGCTAGCTTTCGTCGCACCTCCTCCTCCACATTCGATTTGCGTAAAACTTAGCCGAGAGGAGGTGGTTTCAACCTCGAAGAACACAGGACTTCGATTTTGGCTTTTTCTTGGGTAGGTGATATGGAATTTTAAATATTTGAAATAAGAATTCTCCAAATTATTTTGCAACTAATAACATGAACATGCGTATATGCGTATATTACATAATAAAATCAATATCATATTAAACACAAGCACAGGCGCCGTATATGGTACAATACCCGCCATGGAATTTCAATGATATACAGTATAGACCACAATAGCCCGCATCACAACCCGCGCGTCCTTGCAAACCGTTGTTGAGTTTGTTTAACGTTTTCTCTCCAGAAGTGGATACATGACTTTGTGCAGAGATTTCTCCAGATATCTGCGAATTTTGAAATGCTCCGAACAAAGCTTTCAACAAATTCTTAGCTACTGCTTCAGGAATTTCAATATGTGAATCTCTTTGAATTTCAGCATCGATGGTAGTTTCAGGAGCAATTACTTCAGATTCTTCCTCCAATGGTACAGCTGATGCGGCGAGGAATAGCAAAGAGCAGCACAACAGTGCTAGAGAAAATATAGTTATTGTCTTCATGCTTATTTAACTTATGGCAATTCAATATTTCAAATCCTCGACAAATTACTATTTAAATACTTTTTGAATGACACAAATCGAACGCATTTATACGAGTATGTCTTGTTCTAATCGATGTTATCATAAAATGAAGAGGCACATGCTTGAGACAAGGTGAGTTCTTGAAAATGCTGTTCGATTGATTTTGAGTTTGCGTTAAATTATTTACAATTCAATCGAAAATTGAAATCTTTACTGCAATAGATCACTGATAATAGAATAGCGGAAATAATCTGCTTTATCTTATGCACATGCATATAGTACATATGTATGTATATTTTTAGCTATTTGTTTTGAAAAAATATATATAAACATAAATATATAAGAATCTATCTATCAATAACCAGTGAAAAACTTGATTTTAACCTTTAACGAGTCGAATATTGTGATGCTTTTCCCTAATTTTTTTTTTATATACCTCACGCATCGGTCGCCGAGTAGATAAGCCGTGCGCACTACTCAGTACTGACCAGACTAACATTTAAACTCACAGAAAAACTTACAGCTCAAGAGGGAATATCAACAACTCCGACATCTGACATCAAAATAATGACTTGTTTCAATCCATCAGTCGCTCAGAGGTGTCTTAAAACTGTAGGAACTTCCATTAGAATTTAAATTTTATGTCTACTGTGAGAATGATCCACTGTGATAATGATTTGAACACGACCGAAATCAGAACTTTAAAACTAAAAACGTTAGATTAAATTCAATTTTTTTGAATTTGATTTTAATATCTACCCCGAATATATAAATTTTTCAAACGTTAATAGGTTGCCTATCTTCTTTATACCGTAGACGCATTAACAGTAGCATTTCGTTTCTTCTCGTAGCTGAAGTAAGGGAAGTAAGGTCGCTTTGTCCTTCCAACCATGTATTTCTCTTCCTCTGCTTCCACAGCTGGATACTGCATCGAAAACTTCTAAAGCTTTGGTAGTTTCATCCGTCTGGATGGCATGATCTAGCCAGCGTAGAGACTGTCCTTTCGTTCATCGATCTATGCCAATGTCGTGATATAACTCGTACAGCTTATCGTTACATCATTTGCGGTATTCGCGGTTACCAATGCGCAAAGAACTTTAAAGATCTTGTCATCGCTCAAGCCTCTGGGCCATATAGTGACTTAGAGATTGGCTATTGTTTGCGTAAGATCTATATGCTGTCGTTATTATTGAGTGTCAAAAGTGACGTGGAAGCTAGAACGCGAATGCATTGACTGTCTGGTGGATGCCATGAGTTTTTCTGTATTGTCCTCATTCACTACCAGACCCTTTAGCTTCGCTTCTTTGTCCAATCTAGAAACAGCAGTACTAACGGCGTAGCTATTGAAGTCAATGTCATCAACTTTTTGTCAATAACGGCATACGTCATCAGTTGTACACTCTTGTAAAAGAGCGTACTTTGTATATTTAGCTCGGCAGCTCTAATAATTTTTGCCATCATTTGAAGATAGAGAGCGACTTAGTTTGAAACCTCGTTTGATACCGTACAGCTCGAATTAGTCCTTCCCAATTCTGACTGTGAATTCGTTCTAAGGCTGAAAATTCGTGCAAGAATATTGAAAAGTCAAATTTCACACAAGCAAACAGATTTTTAACTCCGAATAGGTGAGGGCGACAGTAAAAAAAAAGTATCGACTTAAAGAGACATTATATGCAAGTGGCAAGAAGACAATTTCTCAGAATACAGTTGGTAGTGTTGGAATGTTGGCATAACTACAAAGCCTACTTTCCCAAAATGAGAAATTCTATGAACTGGTACAAATGGATGGACAAGTGTACCCAAAAAACTCAGCCTGGGGAAGGGTAGTCATGGATAAATATGATGGGATCTCTACAAAAACGTTGTTGAAAATGGCCTTGAAGGAGATGGCACAAGCTCCACTTCTAACTTTTAATTCAGCCAGGAGTCAATAGTGGATATATGCAAAAGAATCAGACTTCGTTGGAAAAACAACACTCTCAATCAAAGAAGCATCAAACTAGGAAGATGCAAGCAAAATTAAACTTTGCGGAGGTTGCAAGGTTCGGTGAAATATCGAAATGCAAATCGAGTATATATATGTATATTACGCTTTGTAATTGCTGAAACGGATTTCGGCCAGCTCCTCCTCCAATTTATGGTTTTGCGTATTGATTATTTTATCAGCAAATGGAGAGAGCAACAGTTTACACCAAGCCGTTTCCGAACAGCGGAAGGATTTTTTTGAGGAACTTTTATATCATGTTAGAAATACAATTAGAGGGCTTGACATTGCCTGCCTATAAATTTGGATGTTGGTCGAACCGGGACTCGAATTCTTGCCTTCCGAATGCTTGAACGCAATTCTAACCACTCGGCTATTCCGAATCGTGTATAATGAAAATAAAAAAGAGAGAATTGAATTGATTCGGCTACTTACAACTTTTGATATGATTTGAACTCAGAAAAAATGCGGGAGCCAGTGGATAAAACTTTGAGTCTGATCAAAACAGTTTTATGATTTTAGCTTAAAAACCGCTTCAGCATTGTTTTAAAAATTTAATTCCATCCTATAAATATGAAATAAAAATAAAAGATTTTTTTTAATTTAGTCCACAAACAGTGTGTATTTAATTTCAAAACGAAAATGGAAATCTATTGTAGTTCCGGTCTCAACTATAACTTCTTTTCTTCTTTTTCTTTTTTCTGCTACAATCACATATTGCGTGCTTGAAATGTAAACAATAACAAAGACTTCACACCAGCTCCACGCAATTATCCAGTTAAAAGACCAAGCGGAACCCTTATCAGCTGTTTCCAGCCCTCTTTGAATACACTACCACATCCCTGCTAAAAGCAGGCTCACAGCGCGCAACTGCAAATTTAAGTGTCAAGAGCATTGACACATGCCGTATCAACGTGGGACAGTGTGTGCCACAAAGAGATTAAGAAAGGACTAAACGTCAATAACTGAGAATATTAAGTTTTTCTTCTAATTTTGCCTATTGTATTTCAATTCTAAAGTTTTTTCGCTTTTTATTCATAATATAAACTAAACTACATACATATGCATGTATATACATATGTATATACTAAATTAATATCGTATTAAATAATGAATGATTTAAATAAAAGTAGGAAATAAAGAATATGTTAAACACTCATCTATGGACTACCTTGGATTAAATGAACGGCTGATAGCCGAAATAAAAGCATGTAATTATCTTGGAGTACTCAACTGTCTGATAGAGGGCGCCAGGGCAACCATGGTGTGCACTAATTTTCGACGCACAGCTATAGGAACGGCGGCTATTGTGGGTGATGCCAATATTCTGGAATTGTTAATACTATCATGTGAACAACCTGATTGTGATATGTTTAATAAAAGTGAGTACACATTTGCATATGCAGATACATATTACATTATAAATGAGTACATACCTACATTTCACTTCATTAACGATACTAAGTAAACATTTGGTAGGTGCTGATGCTTATCACTTTGGAAAGTTAAGTGTGTAACCATACTTGTTGTTCGTCTAGAGGCTAGAAAGTGAATCAATGTTTTATTGAGTACAAGTCCAAGCTGTTTTTGCATCCCAGAGCCGACTTAATCTTACCTTTCACTTTCCAAAGAAACCAACTTTATGCGCTTAATACATTTGTAAACGGATATGGGTTGTGATTTACAAGCCAGCTGTTACTCATAATGATAATTTTTTTTTTTCATTTTCGAAGACTTGATGAAAAAATATGCCTATATACATATATATATTTGGCGCTTTATATCCCATGAAACCATTTTCGGCCATGCAAGAGATTTTTTACTAACAAATGGAGGGACCTATAGTTTATTCTAAGCCGCCTCCGAACGGCCGATGGATATTTATGCCGAGGGTCGACTGCAATTAGAAAATTAATTTTCTATAATTTTGGATGTTACTCGAATCTGGACCCGAATCCAGGCCTTCCGAAATGCAGTGCTCAATACTAACCACTCGACTATTGCTTTTTTGATATTTTTCCAATATTTGGAGCGACCTATAATTTATTCTCAGCTGGCTCCCAGGTTGGGCTGGGTTGAGCTGGTTGACCCAACGAGTCTCACTTAGACGATATAATGTTCATAATGTTATCAGATGCAATACACGTTTTATTGTGTCTTTAGTTCGAAGCACATTGGTCTTTTTTGGCAAATTTAAATAGTAGTTTTGGCCCTTTATCCATTGCTGTCACAGATTACGTGCTCCACTATCTCCACACATTTCGTACGTTTTTTACACTTGTTGTCCTCTACCAGATTTTTATTGAAGACATTTAACGTGAAAAGGCCATGCCATGTTAATATTCCTACTAGAAGCTTGGTGTCCGACCTCTTTTTCGCTAGTAAAAACTTTGAAAGCTTCGCATTTTATCTTTTGCATGTAGTTTTTGTGTTTCTGCAGACCTTTGCTCGTTTCCAAAGTCTGTTCGCCTGACGGCACAAGATTACTTCTTGTACGATCTTCACCTCCCTGAAAAGAACTGGTAAGCTCATAATTACGTCCTGTTCTAAACGGACACCTTCTTTAACTTATCAGCTATCTCATTGCCTTCGAAGCCCATATAACATAGCCCCCAGTAAATATTGGGTCTATAACTTAATTCCTGTGGTTAGCTAAGAGATGACGTAACTTGATTATCATTCCATGGTTCCCATGTTCCGAACATGTATCTGAAAGCTAATTTTAATGTGTCATTCATTTGAGGCGTAAACAACAATAAATTTTTTTTCGCTCAAATATGTCGAACTTTATGCATGAAATGGTGTTTTTGCGGAGAGTTCTACTTCATTAATTTAATATGAAAAACCGCTGTCAGTCATCGGATTGTAACTGGTGATCAAAAAGGATGGATCCTAAATGCAAAAAAGTCATATGTGTTGCCTGTCCAAGTAGCTAAATTACCGGCAAAGCCGAATATTCATGGTGCCAAGGTAATGCTGTGTATTTGCTGGTATCAGAAGGGTATTATGACCTTCTAAAACCGAATGAAACCATTCATAAGGAACCTTACTGACCACAACTCATCAAATTGAAGCGAGAGATTGTCGAAAAACACCCTGAATTTGCGACCAGGTAAGATGCAATAATTGCAATTCCGCTTAAAATCTATTTGGAAAACAGCGCCTGTGAAGTTTTTTTCACGCGCCTTATAGCTCGGACGTTGACCCATCTGAGTACCACCATATGTTCCGGTCGATGTCGAACGCCCTCGCTGAAATACGATTCACATTAGAACAGATTAAGGATGGAATCCACAAATTGCCAGAAAGGTTTGGAAAATGTTATAGCTTCAGATGGGCAATGCTTTTAAAAATAATATTGCACATATTTTTTTTTTTTAAATAAACGTTAAAATTTGGAAAAAAAAATCGCACGAATTAAGTTATAGACTCAATATGAACCCTTCTTTTCTCAGCCAGCCGTTTGATTGCCTCCTTTTATTTACTAACTACATAAATATGTATACTCGTTCTATGAAAACCATTTTCATAACAAATAACTCGTCTTGGAAGTTACTGCAATAGTTTGGCAGCTTAAGTGACTTTCATATCTCTAGTTGAGTCTGCAAACTGCTTCAGTCATCTGCTCTAACCATTCGCATCTATTGTAGCTGACATTAACTTCTTGGAAAACTGATACGGAGTTGATATTCTTGCTGAAGGGCGGCCGCAATTAGTTTCGTATATTGGTCTGACTAGGATTCGAACCCATGACCCTCCGCATGGTAGCATAACTTACTAACCACTCGGTTACTGTGGCCTACACTGACTTGCGGTAGAATGTCCTACCACAAATTTTGGAAATTTATAATATATGGACATATATAAACTCGACTTCACTTTCGAAAACCGGAAGAATGAAAAGGATTTCATGCGGGCAATCAAATAGAAGCGCATATTGCAAGTCAATCTCTTGTGGCACTCCGACGTACCCTTTTCCTGGACGAAACGTTAAAGTCAATTTTTGCTCATAAAGTCTGTTCTAACAACCAAAACTCGAAATTCTTTAAAATATCGTAAATATAAACTACTATATAAACTATAAATATCGGAGTCTTTATCATATAGAATTTTCAACAGATCACACGAAATCATATGAAATGGAAACGGATTGTACGCCAGATGGTATGGATAATCTTGAGTGGGAAGATGAATTTATTGAAAATTGTAACGATTGTAATCAAAGTGGCACTGGGGAAACCGCCTCGGATGCCGAGGACACGTCACTCTACTATTATTATGCCAAAACTTTCGAGCGCACAGGGGCCATCATCTCCAGATTGGATGATTCATATGCGATATCGTCAAGTTATGTATATCAACAAGATATTCATCGGGCGGATGAACAATTATCGACACCTTTGCACTATGCGGCTAGTTGTGGCAACATAGAATGTGTACGGATACTACTCGCACACGGTGCATCAGTCGATGCAGTTGACAGTAATGGCAGCACACCATTACATGTTGCCGTAGACTATCCGGAAGTAGTACGCATACTGTTGAAGCATGGCGCTCATCCCAACGTGAAAACACTTAACACGGGCGAAACACCTTTGCATTTGGCTATAAGGAGCTTTAATAAGGCAGTGGTAAAATTCTTTAATATGAAAATTAAAAAAAAAAAATTAATTTGTATTATAAAAATTTACTGTAATTTAAGGCCAATATTATATTGCAATCGAATGTGAATGTCAACGCCACGGACGACTCGGATCAAACGCCGCTCATGTGCGCCATTGCCACAAATCAGGGAGATATCGCAATCACATTAATTGAACGTGGCGCACGCGTCAATCTACAGAATAAGGATGGCTATAGTGCTCTTTACTACGCTGTGTTAACTAAAAATCTATCAATGACAGTGCATTTGCTGCAATGTGGAGCTCGTCGCATAACATCCCATTATCTGCTGCACCATTGTGTACTCTACAATATGCCGGATATAGCTGAGGTTTTGATAAGTTACGGCGCCAGTTTGAATGTGCGCAATGAAGAGGGCGCTACGCCCATTCTGCTCGCCATACTCAAAAAAAATATCGACATGCTGGAGCTATTGCTGCGTACGGCTGCGGTACAACAATCGAAAGGTGCACCAATAGTTGATAACGTGGAAACTGAACTACTGATCGCTGTACAATACATTGATACCGTGCAAGAATTCAAACCCATCGCCCGAATACTGTTCGCTTATAGTGACGGTAGATGGTTGTCTTCGTCGTTTACTTCTCTTATTTCATCTTCGTGTTTTACTATGTTTGCTAAGACTCCATTGTTGCATGCTATTACGCTAAACAAATTTGATATAGCTGAATTTTTGGTTAAGGAGGGACTAAACCTATCAGAGGATAGTGGTGATGATGCAGTTCATACTTTTCGCGTAACAAATATGCCTGGGTGTTTGGAATTGGTCAAACTATTGGGTAAGCATTGCAGGCAAGTGATATTAACAAATAGAATATAAATAATTATTTCCAGTACAAACCGGTTTTAAATATCCATTGAAGCGACCGGCATGGCCCAAAACGTGGTCTCCCGAACGACGTCACCTTGAAGAGGAAATGTTTCGATTATGTAGTATGCCCTTGCCGCTGCAATCTCTATGCCGCATAGTAATACGAAATCATCTTATTGGTTTGCTCAACAGTTCGGTTGTGGTGAGACAACGATACCCTACAACGAAGCATGAATCGAGTTTGAGTTGTATGATAAAACTTTTAGGTATACCGAAAATATTACAAAAATACTTGTACCAGTTCGATGATTGCGCGTCTGTGATGAATAATGCTTGCAATATAGATGACGGAATCTAGCAAGATGTTAAGTAAGGCTGTTAAATTAGTATAAGTGTTAGTTGATAACTTACATAGGTGGTTTAAGGTTGGTTAGGTCTGGTTTCAAAAATTAAATAGAAACTTCATTACTCTTACAGGACCTAAGATTTTTAGACTTGTGCAAAAAAAAAAACGAATATCCAACCGTTAGGCGATCGGCAGTAATCGGCTGCGATAATTTAAATGCTGCGAGGAATAAATTTATTTTCAAACACTCACGTATTATTCCCACTTACGGAATTTGAAATGCTAAAATTTTGATTCTGTCAACTAAAACCTTTATAAAAAATAAGTTTAAACTTTTATTTACATACATATATTCACATACATTTTTAGGGCGAAGAATCTCATGTTATTAAACCTCCGAGAATAGAAACGATTAAGTGAATAAGGTAGCATTTCAAAAAATAAAATAAAAAGGACTTAATTCGTTTTTGCATACAAAAGAATAACTGTTTCGCATAGCGAATATTACAATAAAAGCCCGTTACTTTTGCATGTTTTTTTTTTTATTAATAACCATTTTAAAAAGTAAAAGTAAACTTATAAATTGTTAAAAAATATTCATCCTAACCACCCTGTTAAACGGACAATATTTGTATTTACACAATTTTTTTTTGATGATTTGCTTGCAAATTGGCAACAAATTTGTTAATTTATAGAACATAACACGTTTTGAATATAAAGTGAGTTCGACTTACTAATTTTTATTGCAAAATCCAATTCATTTTTTCATCGTTTTTGCAATTATTTGTATGTTCAACCATTTACTATTAAATTTAACTGGCGCATTTTATATCACTTCATTTTGTTGGTAAATGTTGAAGAGGGAGCTCGGCCGAAAATCTTTTCAGCGGTTACAAAGTGAATTGAAGTAGAGAAGATAACTTCCATATTATTTATTTCCCAAATCTGGTATTAAAGAAAAACCTTAAGTACATTCACATGTGAATTATGGATTTTATAACCTCATTCTAAAACTATCCTCTACAACTGAGCTTTTCTTATGATTTTGAATACTGCATCTATTAAAAATCATTTTTGTGGGAATATTATAAGACGTTTCTTTACCTTTCTTAAAATAAATATAATTTTTTTTATATAATCGTCAACGCAGATTTTACTTACGTATGCAAAATAAAGTGTTCCTTACGTAAACCGTTTAAAGATATAAAGGCAAACCCGTTAAAAGAACTTGTTTGCAATTAAATGTTAACAGAAAAAAATGAAGTTATGACGTACATACAAAGTTTTTCTGCAGCAGAGAAAAAAATTAGATAGTTTATTACAAACGTTAATAAACTTCAAGATTGAGAAAAAAAAAGTATTTACACTTGCAAAGTTTTATATATATAAATATGAAATTTTATTTCTTCGTAAAATGCAATTATAAATTTTTAAAAATTGTTTTTTAAAACATTTTCACATTACTTTAAACTAAACTTTTAAGAAATTGATTTTCAAAATACAATTTTTAGAATACAACTTAGCAGACACATAAGTGTAAGCATATTATATATACATACATGTGTAAGATATAAACGTATTAGTATTTTATAGATTATAACAGAAGTGCAACAAACATAATTTCAACCTCATAAAATAAAATTAAAATCATAACAAGTGAAGAAAAATATATTGAAGATTATCTACGAACATATATGAAGGATGAGGGAGGTTTGAAGTTTTAATTACAAAATAGAAAGTAGTATTAGCACTTAGTTCTTAATTAACATTTGTAATACCAAAATCCATTTAAATAATCGAGTCAACAAAGCATGAAAGTTTCTTTGGAATCCAAATATTCGAAATGCCAAACTTTTATTCTAATGATTATTGTGCACAAATGTGAAATCAATTATATGTATACATTTGTATGTATGTTTGTGTGTAGGTGATTATATAGAAATGGTTTACAAATTGAAATGTCAATAAAATACAGTATTCTTAATTCAAATACTAAGTGTATTTTATTACTGAGAATGCACATGAGTGTGTGTGTTTTTTTTTACATAAATGCGAATAAATACATCAAATAGTCATATACATTGGAATTTTATGTAAACATAATAGATAAAAATGGTTAGTTTTTTTAATGCGTTTCCATTTAGTTTTTTTTTTATCAGATTACGTTAGTTTTCACTCTAAGGCTTAAGCAATAATTTGAAATCATCATTGGCATTCTCCATTATATATTCATACGGTATTTTTTCCTTCTTATCTTTAACCTCCTTTAATTTAGGATCCTTTTCCAATAAATATTTACAAACATCTAAATGACCACGTATAGCAGCCCGGTGCAGTGCTGTCTGACCGTACTCATCTTGTAGTTGAAGATTAGCTTTAGCGGCAATCAATAATTTCACAACATTCAGATGACCTAAAAAGGACACAATTAAAAATTAAGCTTTGTTTACAAATTATTCAAATATATATATTATTTACCCATCATGGCAGCACGATGTAAGGCTGTAGCGCCACTTTTCGTAACAGCATCCACATCAGCTTTGCCCTCTTCTATTAACATTTTGCATATTTCTATATTACCATTACGTGCTGCATAATGCAATGCAGTGTAGTCGAAGTCATCGCGATCCATTGATTTTCCATGACTAATAAAATTGCGAACACGCTCCGGCTCATTGTAAATGGCTGCATAAAGAAGTGAAATATGGCGACATTAGAATACATACAATATAGTTTGTGGTGAAGAGTAGCTGTTCTATTGAGAAATAAAAGGCCATTTTGATTTTAAGTAGGAAGCAAGTTACAATAATATGAGTTTTAGTGTCTATTTTTTATATTTTAATTTATATTTTTGTCTAAGTTCGATCGAAAATGGAGTCGGCGGTTACAAAGCGCTAAATATATAAATTTTAATTTTCAACCTTTTTTCTTTAAAAGCGTGGAAAAAATTTGTGAAGTTGTGAGATGAAGGAACTACAGTTTATTTTAACCGCTTCAGAATGGCTGAGGGATTTTTATTTCATGTCAGAAATACACTAAGACAAGTTGACATTCCCTGCCGAGGAGCGATTTTTAGCCAAAAACATCAAATCTGAAAAAATCGGCTGTATGTTATAGTGGACGGGTTTCAATGGTTTACGCTTTTGACAGAATTTTTTACACAAAACCTCATATCTGAATAAATCTATATCATATATAGTTGACCGATCTAACCGGTTCCTACAAATGCTCAATTCTTTACAAAAATATACCTGGATACTAAATTTTATTCAAATATCACAGAAACTGAGTTAATATACTCGAACCATTTCATGTATAAAAAAGGTATAAAATTTTTTTTATTTTTATAAATTTAAGTATAGTGCTCTGCTCGAACCCATTCCCCACCTGGTTGACGGGACGTATGAGTAACCTATTAAATCGTAAATATAAATTTGTATGCCAACGTCTGTGTAACAAATTTAAATGTGCATTGATTCACTAAGTGAGCTAGTGTAAATTATTCGAATAAATTAATTTTTCAATCTCACCTGCATTCCATATGCCACGGTCGAATTCCATATCGCTTAGTGTCTGCTGTGCTGGTGCCGCTTGTTTGTGACATTTGCAGTTATCCGTTTCATGTTGATCCATTTTTTTATTTTTACTTTTAATGTTTTTAGTAATTTGATTTGAGTTTATTTCCAAAATATGTATAATTGTGTAAAAATTTAAGTTGTTTGCGCATATATATTCGGTTTTAGGCCAATGATTGAGAAATTCAACACTATTTTTTTTTGGGTTTGAAAAAGAGTTTTTTGTTTTAATTCCTAACAAAGAAAAATAATATTTTTACAATTTTCTTAAACTTTTAGTTTTTTTTTTAGTAATAATACATATTTAATACCCTAAATATTTTCATTATTCTGTATTTATGTTTTGCAGCATAGCATTTATGTAAATATATCGTTGCCTTTATGACTTTTTAACAATTAAATTTGTAGTATTTCAAATAGTAATCAACTGTAGTTATCCGGCTGTTATTTTTTTATGTTTTCGAAGAACGATTTAAATTTCGCGTTGCATTGTCCAACTAATCTCCGCCTCACCACAACTACAAATAACTTTATAGCTCAGTTGCGCCAGAGTGTTGACCATGTCCATCGGTGGTATTGTTACCATAACGCCGTTTACGGCACCCTTTAAGCCACCACCAAAACGTTTCGATAGTGCTTGAATTTCCGTATCGTTGAGACCGAACACGGCGCATGAGCGATCGTGCAACGAACCCTTCACCGTAACATATGTATAGTTCTCTTCGTTTTGCACAATCGGTACAGGTATAGTGACAACATTCGCTACTGAATTCGGTACTGAGTTTGTTGAAGTGGCTGTTTGTGCAGCCACTGATGATGTAGCTGCGGCGGCGATATAATTTACTGCGGCTGCTGCGGTGCCTATGGTACTAATTGGGTTGTTAGGAGCGGATTGCGCTTCCGCTGGCGTAGGTTGTTGTTGTTGTTGCTGCTGTTGTGCAAGCGCTTGTGACTGTGGTTGAGAGTCCATTATTATACGATTTTTTCTTTTCTTTTTGCTAAAAAATTACACCTTGTTAGGTTGATGAAAAGGAATTTCAAATATTAATTACTAACAAAAACAAAGAGGAAAAATTCATTGAAAATGTAAGTGGTAAGTTTTTCCAACTTTTTCTTAAGAATTGGTTTTTTAATGCTCCCTCTCTGTTTTTACTTTATATTTCACTTTTAGCACAGTAAGGATGAGTTTGTTTCTATTCAACTAATTTATTAAAGTTGACTTTTGATTTTTCCATTTAGTGTTAGCACTTTAACAGTATTTTAATATTGTTTGTTGCTTTTAGTTGCTTTTTCATACATATGTATTTCTCGTGGCGGGGAAATCAGATTTAGCGTTCGTTACAAATCACACATAGACATATACATTTATATGTATGGATGTTTTTATTTAATTTTCTGATTACTTTATAATAATTCCTATTCTGGCGAATCGACTTTATGATAGTTGGCTAAACCAGCTGCCTCACGTCCTATATTTGATAGATTCTCACGCACAACAGATTCTGTTTCAAGTGGTTCTGGTTCGTGGAATTCTTTTCGCATAGTCCACATATACTCGTTGTAGTCCTGCTTAACAGCTGTCGATGAAGAAGCGACCACACGAAAACCTAAGATCTGAAAAGAAAAATATGTATTTTAAAGAATTTTTTACTTATTTATTATTTAATCAACACAACTACTATAAGTGATAGATGGTATCGGTAAATTTAACTCAATTTTCATTCATTTGCAATATACTTTTTTTATTTGATAGCTTATACTTAATTACCTAATCACGCAATTCACGCACATCTCTACAACTAAATACAACAACAAAAATTCATTTATTTAAATATCAGTGGACATTCTCAGTAGATGAAGGCACTTGGCAAAGTACTAGAGAAAAGCTATAAAATTTACATAATGCTTTTATTTCCGTCCAGCCAGTAGTAATAAAGGTTATCCACAAATGAGTAAATGTAAGTAACACGCAAATTTGCATTTAAGGATATATAAAAATGTGAATAATTAATGGCTTAAGTTGAAGTGAATGGAGGAGTATGAAGTGAAGGGTATTATAAGCACACGAGAGTGGGGAGAAAGCATGTTGTTTCACGAAATGACAATAACGCCTTCAGTGCTCTCCCCACTCCCACCAACGTCCTCCCTGCAGAAAAGCTTTTCCGCAAAATTGTCGTGTCTGCTGTCGCCCGCTTCATACCTGCAGGTCGAATCGCGGAAATCCGCCCCAATTTTCCCACCGAAGCGGCGGTTTTGGCGACAAGGCGCGACACGTTACGCCTGGCCGATCCCGGCGATCCCCGTATCAGGGAACTCAACGCCGAGATTCGGAACAAGGTAAATCTCCATAAGCGGAACAAGTGGGAGGAGCACTTAAGATCCTGCAATCTCTCCTCTGGGGTGACCAAGCTCTGGGCCACCGTCAAACCGTTGTCAAATCCGACGAGACGTGATGATCGGGTGGAAATTTCATTCGGTGATCACGCCTCGTCGGACCCGAAGAGGTGCGCGAGCTATTTTAGCCGGCTTTTTACACTGCACCCTTCGACAAAACGAAACGACGAATAACCCGCCGTCTGCGCAAACTACCGAACACCAGCGCGACGCTTGATTTCTCCAGGGAAGAGGTTCAGGGGGTTATCGGGAAGGCGAAAGCCTCCAAATCCATCGGCCCCGACGGAATAAGCATGCTGATGCTAAAACATTTGGGTCCAGCGGGAGCAGAATATCTCACCAAGCTTCTCAATCTGTCCCTGACCACCCTAACTATACCCGACGTGTGGAAACTGGGTAGAGTGGTCCCGCTAATAAAGCCGGGGAAACCCGCAAATAAAGGAGTGTCATATCGTCCGATATCCCTCCTTTCCCCAGTAGCGAAGACAATTGAGGCCTTGCTGCTCCCGTCCCTCACACACCACCTGAGCCCAGCTACACATCAGCATGGCTTCCGAAAAGTGCACAGCACCACAACTGCACTTAACGCCATAAACACCCAGATAATTCATGGCCTCAACCAAAATCGACCCTGTGCGCGAACTGTCCTAGTAGCACTGGACCTGTCGAATGCTTTCGACACAGTGAATCATTCAGTGCTACTATCGGACATTGAGGATTCCTCATTACCGCCTAGGTTGAAGAGGTGGACCATGAATTGCCTGAGTGGTCGACGATCATCGGTTGAGTTTCGAGGTCAAACATCTAAGCTACGGAAAATTAAACAAGGGGTCCCGCAGGGTGGTGTCCTCTCCCCAATGCTGTTTAATTTTTACATCTCGAGGCTTCCTCCACCACCTGAGGGCGTCTCGCTGATCTCATACGCCGATGACTGTTCGATTTTGGCGTCTGGCCAGGATATTGATAGCCTTTGTTCTTCAGTAAGCAACTACCTCGCCGACCTTTCCAACTTCTTCGCTGCACGACATCTACATCTTCAACCTGCGAAATCCTCTGCCACCCTTTTCAACAGCTGGACGAAGGAGTACCGGCTAGAACTCGATGTGAAGGTCGATGGTGTAAAAATTCCGACCACGAATAACCCAAAGTTACTGGGAGTAACATTCGATAGCCTGCACTCCTTCACTCCGCATACGACTGCAATTGCCACCAAAGTACAAAGCCGCAACAAAATCCTCAAATCGCTAGCCGGTAGCACCTGGGGGAAAGACAAAGAAACGTTGCTGGCGACGTACAAGGCAATTGGCCGGCCGGTCGTAAACTATGCTGCGCCGATTTGGACGCCGGGGACTAGCACGACGCAGCTGAAGAAGCTACAGACCTGCCAGAACACCGCCCTTCGGACCGCGACGGGAAACCTCCTGATGGCGCCGGAGCACCACCTACACAGTGAAGCATCTATGCTCCCAGTTAAGGAGCATAATGTTATGCTGTGTAAGCAGTACCTGCTGGGATGCTACCGCATGGATCATCCCAACAGGCACCTGCTGGAAGCTGAACCACCACCTAGGCACATCAGAAAGGGAGTACTTGACTACCGCGACGACATACAGCAATACAGACAAGACCCGCTGGACAGGACGGCGTACAGACAGGCCATCAACACCATTCACCGAGAGTCCGTTAACACCTTCTTGAACTCTCTTCCAGTGAATGGTGTTCTCGGAGTCAAACCACCACCCATTGCAGAACAAGAGCTCGAGTTGCCTCGTGAGACCCGCGTAACCTTGGCACAATTAAGATCTGGATACTGCAGTAGGCTTAACTCCTACCTATCCAGACTCGACCCTGACATACCTAACACATGTCCCGCATGCAAAGAATCCCCGCACGACACTAACCACCTCTTTGCATGCCCACTTAACCCGACTCATCTAACACCCCTCTCCCTTTGGTCCGACCCCGTCGAAACAGCACGTTTCATGGGCCTCCCGTTAGATGACCTCGATGACTAAAGCTGAACTTGCCTGACCCTAAACGGGACTGGGCTTGCCGCTACAACAACAACAACAACAACGAAATGGCAATCAGCCCACACAATAAACAACAACAACCGTAAGGCCAAGAGGTCTACACCTCAGTACGGCAAATGATACAGTAGCAAGGAGCCTTCTGAAAAATCTATCCTTCAACCCTCATATTACGTATGCTTCATACTGATGGATCAAATTGTTCAAATTAAGCTGGAATGGAATGTGTTTGGCTGGATAGAAAGCCGGGTCATACCGGTATAAAGACCTGACTGTCGCGGGAACTATTGGATTTTAGTCGCCTCTTACGACAGGCATGCCTTACCGCGAGTAAATTCTCGAGCGCCTAACCCGCAGGGGTAAAAAGCCAACACCATCAAAGCCATTAGTATAGCAACTCGCGCTTAGTTCATCGGGAGCAGAGCACTTCAAAGTACTCAATTTATAGCTCTCCTCCATTCTTATAGCCAACAAGTCGGAACAATGAGATTGGTGTCACATTTCTCATATATGTATATCGATTAGTCAGTCGAAAACAGCAAGTCATTTGTTGGAAAAGCAACGAGACATACACTATAAGCTGGAGGGAAAGCTCTGCCGAAAATCTTTAAACGTTAATTAAGCGTAAATTAAACAAGTATCCACGGTATAGGACCCAGACAACGAAAAGTTGTTTCTATGATGTTTTTGTTGTTGTTGTAACCGCTGAAAATTTCCCAAATTGGGTTTCGGGGAATATAGCGGGAGTGACATAAAAATCCGGGTCGTTTCGGTATAAAGACCCGACTGCCGCGGGAAATATTGGATTTTAGTCGCCTTTACGACAGGTATGCTTTACCGCGGTTAAATTCTTGAACCCCTAACCCGCAGGGGCTATGATAATTTGTTACGCTAAATCCGAATCTTCCCTTCGTTTTTATGATTGCTTGTAGTTTCTGATATTGTTAATAAATTAAGCAAGCCACAATTTTTTTAGCACTCGAGGAAAAGGGATGTTTTTATGAGTTTTTTTGAACACCGAAAAAAGATTTACCCTGCACGCTGCGAATAGTATGCACACCGTCGCATACGTAAAGAATTACGTTGTTATATGCAACAAACCAAGTATTAGGGCGGAGAAATATCAATGTTGCCATCACATGAGAACTCGGAAACTAAAACCCATATTGGCAACCGGATGAAATATTCGGATATAGCCTATTAGATATTGTTATAAATCATTCTAATGTGCTCCAGAAGTTGTCTTGAATTTGCAAACTCGTGTTACTATTATAAAAATGTTTTCATTATTTTTGTCTCAGTCACTGGTTTCATTTCAAAGCTCATCATACTGCAGTAAAATAAAATGTTTTTAGTTTATAATGAATACTAAATTCATAATTTACCTCAAGCGCCGATAATATACGACATGGATGCACCAAATAAACTATTGTTGTCTCATCACTGTAACCGCCGCAAGAAAATTTATTCAACTGCTCAATTTCATCCGCTGCAAAAAAAATGTGCATTAAACTATTGTTAAAATACTGTTAAATAGGATAATATTTTTTTAAAGAAATGCAATTCAATAAAATTAAAAAAAAAATTGCACACAAAAATCAACTCAATAGGCTCCATCACGAGTGACAGAAGAAAGAAAAAATTGCAAAAGCAGACGTGTAAAAACAATTTTATAAAGAAATGCAAAATAAAAATGAAATGATGTCATCATAATGGTTAATTTATGATAGTAACAGCAATATGAGTTGCTCTGAGGTATGAGCAACTTTAGGATAAGGGATTATCTCATCACAGGACTAGAAATAGGACATTAACGAATAAAATAATATTTATATATGTTTATAAAGAGGAGTGGTTGTACCATAAGCATATTTAACAGAGAATATTTCACATATGTATATATGTATATATTTCAATTCACTTATTAGTACATTGAGACGCAAGTACATAAATTAACACTTAATCACGGTTTTATATAAATAAGTAAATAGAAAAACGCGACACATGCTTATATAAATATGCGTACACATGTATATACGCACTATTTATGCGAATAGGTAAATTGGTGTCATTTTGTTAATTTTTTTAATTTTTATTTTTCTGTTTTCACTATGTGTACGTACAGATTTATTATTGCATAAATCATGACAAAGCACTTTTTATATACATACATGTACATATGCAGTAGAAAACAGTTTTTGGAAATATATTGTTTTAAAATTTTCGAGTACAAGCAATCACAAGTTTATTTTTTAGCAATCTTTACCTTTTCATCGAATGAAAATTTTCATACTGGTATTACTCATAGAACATGTATTAATCGAACAGCAGTCAAGTCAAGTCAATAAATTTTTTTGCGTTTTTGTTTTTTGCTGGAAGCAAGTCGACACGTACTCCATAAAATCACAATCACTAAGCGACGTCTTCTCTCATTTTTTTATATACATATGTATGTACACTTGGCGAGTGTACGCGCATTAAAATGTTTTTGTTTTTTTGCTTATTGCATTTTTTATTTGTTGATTTACATTGTTGACGTACTTGTATTGTTTTCCCCTATATGCTTTGCTCATGCTATTTGCCGGGAATGTGTTTTTTTTTTATAAAGACAAATGTATGTATGTAACATATGTACTGCATACAGATTAGGTAGTTGCATGTAGAGATATATGTATGTAGATACCCGTAGTTATCTTTTGAGCGTATCAGTTGTTCCACATTAAAGAGCCTACATATAGTATGTGTCGACTAGAGGTAAAATTTAGAGCGTAATGCAAACTTCGTTCACACTAGTGGAATATTTGCTTGACCAGATATAAATATCTACCTTCCATATACATAACATATACTTCAACGAAGCGATTTAAAACCACCCAGTCTAATGTAAATATGTATGTACATATTTATTTTCACCCATGCATACGTACAACAAGCATTTATAATGCAAATATTCTAAAGATAATTCATAAAATATGGCAAAAAAAAACATAAAAGTCTACCCTCATATTCGAAAACAAAATAGATGTCAAAATGCAAAATTTTATTTAAAAAAAGACTATAGTTTAAATTAATAAAGTAAACAAAATTACAGAAACAAATTAAAAGTTTTTGTGCCATGATTATTAGTACTAAAAGCGTTACCTTTCAGTCCAGAGACCAACACACGCCACGGATATTTATGGCTGTATGACGCTAAATTACCTCGTATGATAATGTAAGGCATTTGTCCAAAACCGATGGTGTCAACTATATTTTAATGGTGATAGCACGCTAACAATAATAATGATGACGTTGCTGTTGTAATCGGTCAATCACTCAATGAATATCTTAATGAAAGTATACATCAACAAACCGACATAAATTATACTATTGTATATGTATGTAACCAAAGCAAGGGTGTGTCGATTTTTAGCTCACAAGTTTTATCATTAATATCGACGTATTTTAAATATTTACTATCAATGGTATCAAACAAACTCGCCAAAGCTCTTGCACTAACTGATTTTTAATTATTTTGTTCAATTACCTATGTATGACGAACGAAGCTTTCTTAAAGCTGTTAGACTAGACTTGTCAATGATTTCGCCAACTGTTGGATACGTTTATTTGCTGATATTGTACGTAAAAATTGCTTTTAAAATGTTAATAAATGCTTTGTTGCAGCCAACACAGATTTTATTTATAGTTAGTATAGTTTAGATATTATATATAAAAGTATAGTAGATACAAATTATTTTCCTATATTTTCCTGTTTGACCTAACCAATTTTTGATTAGTAGGCAGCATGTTGGCGAAAATTAGAAAAACTTATTAAAGATGGTATTATGCAAATATTAGTTAAAATTAAGTTAATGTAAAAATTTTAATAATCATACATTGTTTTATTTACTGAATCTGCTTTGACTTCGGAAGCCTCTTAAAGACCTAATTAAAACGTATAATAGCTCATTACATTAGAATATATATATATATATATATATATATATGTACTTATATATAAGTTAAAGTAAAACAAAAGTAAATGTATAGAGCATGTTAAAGTTATTGTTATTGTTGTTGTTGTAGCGATTCACAAATGTTAAAGTTAAACTTATTAGTTTCCTTTAATGTGGGTTTTACCTACATACATATACATACATATATACAACGCAGGGCTTGCTAAAGTAAAGCGTTTGTTGTTGTTTAGGAACAAGTAAAACGAATTAATGTCGATGAGCTCATGTTAAAGGAGGCTATTGAAACAAGCACGCAAAGATGTGGCTAATATCGGTGTGCAAGCATTGTTTGTACACCTTTTCAGATGTCAAAGACCAGTAAAAAGAAGAGAAGCTATTTCTAAGTAGCTGTTTGAGTCAATTTTTAGTAATATTTAAATTGACAAACTATGATGTTTTGGTTTCTATTATTAAAAGGGAAATTACATATATTTCTTTATTGCATAATAATTTTATGCATCGTTCATTCGTTTATATGGTAAAAATCGGCAAACTTTAAAGCACTAAGTCAATTTACTTCCAACTAATTTAATTAACACATCTTTGTTATATACATATTTATCCATTTCACCATTGTAGTTACTATTTTTGTTGCAAAACTGCAAAAAATTGCGTTCTACTTTAACGTATGTGCTGTAATTACTCGATCGAAAGATTTGATATAACCACAAGCAGCTCCATATTAAAATATTATCCTGAGTTCTTTAAACTTTTAGACACTTCTCCACATGGCAGCGGCAGCTAGCAAATTCATATTGGACCCATTGTAAAAATATACATTAAAATTTTGGCTGAATATTTAATGACATGCTAATGCGGCCACAAAAGCTGAGGGGCTAGCATTAAGTACTATCATTCGGAAGGATAGGGTTCGAATCATGGCTCGACCAACATGGTAAATTATAGACAATTATTTTTTCTAATTGCGGTCGCCGCTCAACAGGGAATGCATTAAAAGCTCCTTATAAAAAATCCATCGGCCGTTCGGAGGCGGCTTACCATAAACTGTTGTAGGTTTATATTTTGTTAGGAAAACATCAAACGCACAACAAAAATTTGGTGAGGAGTTACAAAGCGTCAATTGTATGTATATAATTATTAAACCAATTGTCTGCTATATACATTCACAAACTAAAATTCTTATTACTATCTGTATATTAGTTATTATAAGCCGAGTGTGCGGGATGGCACAAGATACTTTTCTTAACTCACTTTTTACTGTTTTATACAGCTTTCCATTAATTCTGCTTTAACTAATTTATGGTCTCTCTTTATCGCTTTATTAAATTGCAAAATTTACGCTGAAAATATTGAAATTCACTCGATTTTGTTATTAATTTAAAATTTTCTAAAAATGTCTTGTTACTGATTCTCACTCAAAAAATTTTCTGATGCAGATGTCAAAAAATAGGAATGGACAAAGAAAAGAGTAAGAAAAAAACAAAAGCACAGGGTTGCCTTTGCTCACTGTTATTTCGAAAATGAAAAACGTAATATCAAAGAACGTATGTGACGAAAGAACGTATTTTATTTCACAAAATTTTCATCTAATGAAAACTTATAGTTAAAATTAACAGTTCTCTCTTCTGTGGACAACAAAGGATGTGTATAAATATGTCCTATTCGTGTTTTGTGGACATTCTATGATTCTAATTTTCACTCCAATTGTACGACGTCGACGATAGTAATATATTGTTACGATCTTGCTGATTAATATATTGTTACGATCTTGCTGCAACTTAATTTGCAGTCTCTTTATTTATAAAGACTTAATTAATGTGCTTTTAATTATTCGGTAATTCACAATTCAATTACAATTTACGTTACTATTTACAATCACTTGTATACAACTTTCACAATGTAGTGTTTTTATTACTTTACTGTAATGTAATCTCCACGAGCTTAATTCACAACTGATTACTCTTGCAGCCGAATGTCGTCCTTATATACTTGTTTGCTGCTTGAAAACGAAACCCCTGGAATAATCGCGTCGTTTTACGATAAACCTCTCGCCTACGATAATCGTCGTTTACGATAAACCTCTCGTTTACGATAATCGTCGTTTACGCTCTAGAACGTGCCAGTTGTCGGCTCCTCTCTTTCATCTGTCATTCGCTTCGCATTTTCGCCACAATATTGTTACGATCTTGCTGATTAACCTCGATGATTTCCTTAATCTTCCGGGTACGACCTCTGGATTGTTAAATAAAATCGCCAACTTAATTTGCAGTCTCTTTATTTATAAAGACTTAATTAATGTGCTTTTAATTATTCGGTAATTCACAATTCAATTACAATTTACGTTACTATTTACAATCACTTGTATACAACTTTCACAATGTACTGTTTTTATTACTTTACTGTAATGTAATCTCCACGAGTTTAATTCACAACTGATTCACGACTGATTGCCGACTGACTCTCTTGCAGTCGTATGTCATCCTTATATACTTGTTTGCTGCTTAAAAACGAAACCCCTGGAATAATCGCGTTGTTTACGATAATCGTCGTTTACGATAATCGCCTCGTTTACGCTCTAGAACGTGCCAGTTGTCGGCTCCTCTCTTTCATCTGTCATTCGCTTCGCATTTTCGCCACAATATGTACTACGTGTGTTAACGTCGTAATCATCGTACAGGCCTACAAGTAGATAAACTATCATACGGTCAAAAAACAGCTGAGATCACCTGATCGAAATAGTCCACTTTTTCGCTCAGTGATGTAATAAATATGACTGAAATGAATGATAAATTTACAACTTAAACTAAATACCACGATTCAAAAATAACAAAACGAAAACATTTCTCAAAAAAATTAAATTAGTATAAAAACTCAATAAAAACCAAACCATTTTGAATTATATCATATAATTCAGGTACATGCATTCTAAACAAACTACTAAGTCATATATAAATGTCTAAAACGTTCACAAATATTTAATTTATACCCGCCGAGGTAATAAAGTGAATATATACATTACATTTCCATCAATAAATTCGTTTGTTTATTTTAATCTTCTAAAACTTAGCGTAGACTCTGTAAACAAATTTAAAACTTTTATCGAAGATATGTTTAGCACGGCAACACACTCGACTAAAAACTAGCGGTTTTGCTCAAAATTCACGGAAATTTAGCAAAATATTTGATAGGCAACCCGCGGCTCGTGCCTGCGGTTGGTGCCTATTCCTCAAATTCGCTTTTTCATTCCATTATATTCTTATTGCAATTTCTGATCTTCACACAGCGTTCTGTTAAACATGTATAGGTAAAAAACTGAGAATGTGTGTGTGAAAATTATGAGTTTTGTTACTTGTAGACCTGTACAATGGTCCTAATTGACTAATAACTGGAGTATTTACAAGTAAATAAATCAAATATTCTTTAAAAAAAATTATATTTAGGAATTCGGAAAAGCATAGTTTTGCTTCAAATCTAAACAAAACGGAACAAAAGGATATTTAAGAGTAATATTTCAAGTTCCACAAAGGGAGGATATTAATCATTACGAATTTTACAATAGTTCTTTGTATTTATTGAAATTTTTCAGCAAGGAAATGAGGCCGACCGTAGTACTATTTTGGCAAAAATTCATTTTGCGGAGAGAATTTTGGTTCTGTTGAATTTTGGCACACATACCAAAAGGTGATTTTTACTCTGAACTGTTGGAAAAGATTTGTTTATAAATGAATAATTTTCAGTTCATCAGAAGCGTACCGGCCCAACACACGGTGCTACAGAGGCTGTAAAAAATCACATAAATCGTGCTTCCAATGTACACACTACATATACATACATACATATATACATACCTTAGGCGGTCCTACATACAACATGTATATTTAGTGATCTGCTGATGAGCGGCTAGCAGCTGTTGCAGATGTGTGAGAGAATATTGTCTGGCAGAGAATAATGTGTTAATAGTTGAAGAAATAATAATTTTAAACAATCCAAGAGAGTTGCAACAATTGTGAAAATATCAAAAAATACAACTAATAAATCTATTCTACATACATACATACTTATATTGGAACATTGAAAAAACCATATTGCTAAGCGAAATTTCTTTTTCAAGTATTAAAACATTTTGAAGTGGTGACGAAGTCAAATTCCTTATGCCCAATAGGCAGTTTCAAGCGAACAGCATTAAATAACAGACGCACACAAGTGGCAAAGACCTTGAGCCATATATAATAAGAAGATTAAAGTGGACTAGTGTACCGAAAATATGTCGCGTTTTGTAGTTTTATTTTTGTTGGGTGCCTTTGTGCTCGTAGTAAATACAATGCCTGCCAATGCAGCCATTGCACACTCCCACAATCACGAAAAACATAATAGTAAGGAACGACTCAAGGACGGTATATATTCAGGACGAGATCATCATGAAAATGGAGAGCATAATGTGGAATTCGATCATGAAGCAATAATTGGTGAGTGCAAAAAAAGGAGTTCAAACATAAACCGATATAAAGCAGATAAAAAGTTGCTCAAATTCAGCTTTTCAAATAAAAGAAGTTATAACAGCGGTCCAAAATTAATAAAATATATACATGTATTAAAAAATACATGTATTACAAAATTTTATTTGTTTTTTCCCTCATAAATTAATATATAATGCTTATAAGAATGCAAAATAAGTATTATGTAGAGCTCTTTAGTTGAATAAGAGAAAAATAAATTAGATTATGGAAAGGGTATTGGTGCTGATGCTTACAAACGTGTCAATTGTATACGCTGCTTTTGTTCTATTCTAAGTTACACGCGTGCATAAATGAAAAGAAGATTGAAAGAAAAAATTCTACCTTAACATCCGCTTACCTATTTTCTTATTTGATGAGAAACTTGCTGAATTCATAAATCTCTTTCAGGCAGCGTTAAGGAAGCACAAGAATTTGACAAGCTTACACCGGAAGAATCTAAAAAAAGATTGCTTGTACTTATAAAACTGATGGATTTAAATAAGGATGGCTTTGTTGAACGTCATGAACTAAAAGCTTGGATATTAAGGTCTTTTAAGTGAGTTATATGTTGTTAATGCTTTCATTAATATCATTTTAGTGTAAAAGTAGAATTAACACTAAATTCACTTCATTAAATTTCATTTCGATAAAATGGCTCTTATTTATGCTGTTAATCTGCTGTTGTTGCAACATATTTTATTGCTGCTTATAAATAAAATTGTTATATGTAAGTGAGTTTGCATAAATATTGACCCAAAAGAAAGCAAGTCGTAAAAAATCGTTTTATTCCATATGAGCTTTTTGCTTTTGCTAGCACGTTATCTAAAATTTTTCGTGCGAAACCCGCTTATTTAATATTGTTAATTTAAAAAGATTCAAAATAATATATTTATGATTAGTAAAGTAACATTAATCTTGTATTGATTTTCTAATAACAGAAAACTGGGTGAGGAAGAAGCTGCAGATCGTATGGAAGAAATCGATGTGGACGGCGATGGAAATATAAGTTGGAAGGAATACCTTAAAGATAGCTTTTCGATGGAGGAGGAAGACGAAAAAAAGGAACTAATAGATTTTGATAGCTACGATGAGGAGAAAGAAATGATTAAATCCGATAAAGAGCTCTTCCAAGCAGCCGATTTGAATAAAAATGGTGTTTTGGATTCAAAAGAATATGTACTATTCTATTCACCAGAGGAACATCCAGAAATGTTGCCAATTGTATTGGAGCATACACTCCGCGATAAAGATAAAAATCACAATGGAGAAATCGATTATTCTGAATATGTTGGTGATGCTGGAAAAGATCAAAGTCGGGAATGGTTAATTGAAGAAAAAGATCGTTTCGATCACTTGGATGAGAATAGAGATGGTTTATTGACGGGGAATGAAGTACTTAATTGGGTAGTGCCGAATAGTGAAACGATAGCCAAAGATGAAGTTGATCATTTATTTGTTTCGACTGATGAGGACCATGACGATCGCTTAAACTATTTGGAAATATTAAGTAATTACGATACGTTTGTAGGCAGCGAGGCGACAGATTATGGTGATCATTTGCAAAATATAAATCATTTTATTGATGAACTGTAAACTCTTATTTATAAGAATATAATAATAATAGCGATAATATGATTAACCGAACGTACAATTAAAGTGTTTAGTATAATTTTATGTCGGAAACGACTATATACAGATTACTATTAATTTTTTATTTATGCAAAATCCTATGTAATTTAAATTAAAATAAGCAATCCATTGTGTGTTTTCCTGTGTATATATGTATGTATATGAAAAATTATGTAATATTAGCGCACGTGTAATAACTTAAATAAAAAGCAGTAGATAATTGTTTATAATTTTCATTATCCATAACATTATTATTCAGAAAAGATAATTTCTTTTTGCTATATTGTAAACTAATTTAAATTTTTTAGATTTTTCTGGGAAATGAGAACTGAGATAGAATTTCGTATATTACGCACGTTTTACTTTTTAAAGTCATTGAATTTATCTTGATGTTAGTAGAAGAAGTTTGTGTAATTTTTGAGTGCTGATATAGTTCCAGAAAGGGAGAATAGAAACTGTTTTTCACGCAGAACTTTTCACTTGTGCAGGCAGAGTGATATTAAAAATATACTTTCCTTCCTTTCGGGTTTCAAAAGCATTTGATTATGTTTTTACTGCTTCAGACTAAATAAAAGAGCCAATAGGTTTTGGTAAAAAAAAATTCTGTAGACATGGAGTGTAAGGCTGAAATTAACAGCTTAGACACGTAGCTATCTTTATTGTTATAAATATGTATATTCAAATTAGAACTTACCATTGCCACAAGCACCCAGATCGAAATTTTTGTATTTGAATTACACCTATACATTTTATATTAATTATCAAATAATAGATAATCTTGAACATTTTATACACAGAAATCATTTTTATTACGACATGAATTTTTGACAATGAATTTTATTATCTATTGCGTTCACTGATTTCGACAATATGTACTTAATAATTATTTCATTTCTAATATATTACTACTCTAACATTGCCGACTGCGGTTTCTGCTCGTAATTTTAATGCAAACAGTGCAGCAATTTATGTGACTAGAATTCCACTCGAAACTGATTTTCGTATCCTAATTTTAAAGCATTAGGCATTTACAAATAAAAAAATTTAAGACAAAAAATATATACATAGATACATAACATTTTATAGCCTATGAAAAGTTAATAAAGTGAAAACGTAGACAATTTTTCATTTAGAAGTAGAAATACATAAAGACAGTTCGCATCATTACATAAATAGTCAAAAAAAAAAAAAAAAAAAAAAAATTCAAATCTTATTAAATTGAAAAAAAAAATATAATGTATATCTAATTACGATCTTACAAGTTATCATATTATTGCACCAAATAGGCCTACGTTTTTTCAATTAAATTTATGCTAAGCTTATTTAGAAAACATCAAGTTAAGTGAATGATTAAATTGTAGTATTTTATTGCAAAATATGACAATTTTATTTACACACATCTGCATACATACAACTATAAAGTTCTTTTTGATTATTTTAATTAAATTAATAGAATATCGAGAAAAAATTTCTTTGAAAATGTAAACAGACAGAGTTTGAAAATTATTAACCAATATTATATTTTGGTAGTATATCACATATCACAGAACAAAAACAATTCAAATATTAAAACAATTCAATAAAAGCTTTTCGGTCTTTTAATAAAAGAATGATTTTAATTTCAACGTAACGCAACAAAATTAAGCATTATTTTTGCCTTTATGTGTTGGGTTTTCAATATTTTCCAAAAAGTTATCTTTTGCTCTCTTGTAAATTAATTAATTAAATTAATTAAAGTTTTAATTTTATTTTATTAATTTTTTTATTTCATATCTTTTCACTTTACTTTTTTTCTTTAATTAAATTTTATACCTTTTCATTTCGTTTTATGTTGTTTACTTTTTCATATTAATTAATTTTATTTTTTATTTATTTCATTTTATTTAATGTTATAACTTACATCTTTCATGAACATAAAATGGTATATTTACTTTGGTCGGAAGTATGGAAGTACCAGAAGATTATACATCAGAACCAAGAGCTGTGTTGATTGTTCATGCCCGCCTGTCTGTTTGAACTCAAACGTATCTCTTAGTTTTTGAGATATTTGAAAGAAACTTAGTATGAGTACGCATTTTTGTAATTTTGGATTATTTGTCGGAACCGGAAAGAGCTGTCAACTATATAATATAGCTCCCATACAACCAATATCTTTACTTATATGTGATTTTTGGTCATAAATACATATTATTTGGTTTTCTACACATATGAAATGAATTGCACATTGGTACTGCAAATTATCGAGATAGGAAGATTATATCATACAGCCCCCATATAACACATAGGTTCAGATAAACGGTTTTGGGTAAAAAAAGTCCGTGAAAAAGCATGTTAGGGCGTGAAATTGTTATTCTATACACGTAAGTTCAGTTGAATATTGTCACGCAAAATTATTGAAATGGAGTTTTGCAATTTGAAATAATTTTATAAATTTATATGTACATGGAAGGTATAAAGACTTCGACATTGCTGAAGACAACACTTCTTTCTCTCTTGTTTTATACAAAAATTGAATTCTTTTTATGATTTTACCGTTGAAATAAGAAAATACGGAGCTTATTCGCTGTATCAAAGAAAATAACAAAAAATATTACACTCCGAAGATAGCAGATTTTTCTTGTCCTTTGTTTTCATTTAATGTGATTTTATTTCATTTAACTTTATTGTATTTTAGTTTATTTTAATTCATTTAATTTTAAATTTTATTAATTAACTCAATTATTAATTTTATTTCACTACACTTAATTTTTTATTTTAATTCATTTTGTTGTATTTATTTTATTTTAATAAGTTAAATTTTACATAATTTTTATTAATCCTTTTATTTAGCTCCATTTTTTTTTTTTTTTATAAATTTTATATTTTTATATTTTATTTTACTTTATTAACTTTATTTCAATGTATATTATTTTATTTTAATTTACTTTAGTTTGTTTTATTTGTGCATTTCATTTCATTACATTCTATTTTATTTTCTCTTATGCTTATTTTATTTTATTTTTATGTTTTAATTTTACTTTACTTTGTTTTATTTTATTTTTATTTTTATTTTACTTTATTTTGTTTAATTAAATTATATTTAATTTAATTTTATTTTATTTTATTCTATTATATTCTATTTTATTTTATTTTATTTTATTTTACTTTTTAATATTTTTTTATTTAATTTAATTTTTTAATTTAATTTAATTTTTTATATTTTTAATATTTATTTTATTTATATTTTTTATTTTTTAATATTTTTTATTCAATTTAATTTTTTTAAATTTTATTTTACATTATTTTTTATTTTTTTATTTTATTTTATTTTTTAATATTTTTTGAATTTTATTAAATTTTTTTATTTTATTTTATTTTATATTTTATTTTTATTTTTGTTTTCATTTTATTTTATTTTTTTTTAATATTTTATTATTTTATTTAATTTTTAATATTTTTTTAATTTATTTAATTTTTTTTCTATTTTTTATTTAATATATTTTTAATATATTTTTTATTTTATTTTATTTTTTACTTTTTAATAATTTTTTATTTTATTTTATTTTTTAGTTTTATTTTATTTTATTTTATTTTATTTATTTTTATATTTAATTTTTTTTTAAGTTTTCATGTTTCCTTTTTATACATTTCATGTACATGAAATTTTATGTTAACTTTGGTTAGAAGTATGTAAGTACCAGAATGGGAAGAGATAGTCCAACGAAAATATATATATACCAATAGTATCAGAACGACGAGCTGAAATGATTTGTTGTCCGTTTGTCCGTCTGTTTGAAAGCACACTAGTCCCTCCGATTCTTAAGATAGTAGTATAAAATCCTAAAATGAAATACAACGAAATTGATATGTTCATGAATGGTATAAAGACGACGGCTTGGCCGAAGACAGCAATTCTCTTTTCTTTTTAATTTTATTTTAGTTTAGTTTATTTTAATTTATTGCAATTTAATTTATTTCAATTAATTTCGTTTTATTTATGTTGATTATAGATTTGCGTAGTTAGAGAGCAACAAAAAACAGTTATTTGTGTTGAGAAGCTTAAGCTACAGGAAGTAGTCTTTAGCGAATTATGTCGTTCTTTGTTTGAGTCGGGTACAAAAGCATGCGGTTATAATTTTATAGAACTGAATCACTGCCATTTTTTTCGCTTTGTACGAACATATGGACATATATATGCACACATATGCATATGTATATAATATTATTACAATTAAACATTTTTGATAATTTTGTTAATAAATGCATGGATAATTATTATTATAACTGTTTTTCTTACGACTAATATTCTCTTATAATGACTAGTTTTGTTTATAGCTTTCGATATTATACAAATGTGTCATTTACATTATATTAATTAGTTTTTTTTTATGTATATATATTTTGTGCTGCTGCATTTTTTTTTTCAAAGGCTACACCAATTTGAAGTGTAAATTAATGATGGCACTAAGAAGTCACGGTTAGACTAACAGAGATAGGCAGCAGGCTATTTATGTACGTATAGCCTATAAAACATATTTTTTAGACATTCAAACTGTCGCATTAACCAATTTTTCTAAAATATAAGGGACAAAATTAAGGAAAAAATGAAAATTTCTTGCTAAAAGTATATTGTTGTTAACGTAATTAACGTAATTAAAATGTAAGTAGGGGGTATTGCCCAACAAAAAGTCTTTAAAGAAGTCTCAAATATAAACTGAAAAAAAAATTATAATTATAATAATAATAATAAATAATTATAGAAAATACATATATATAGAATAAGTACATGACATTTTAAGTCGTTTTTAGACTAATTATTACATTTTTAGACTAATTAGTATGCACGTAAATACATAAATATTAATACTTATTACACCTGCGGTAAATTTAACTTTAATATTATATTTTTCTAATATACATTTTTATAGTTTATATACAGTTAAAAACTACAATGAATTTAAGCTTTCAGCACAACATACATTAACACTCATATAGATGTAAGTACTAACGATCGTTTAGCACAATTCCGAAGTCTACTTACACATTTGTATATACCGTTATTATCGTTTAAAAGTCGCATAATATATCATAATTATCCACTTGCCGCAACGGCGCCTCATCATTAACCACTTCACTCAGATATTGTGTAATAAGTGGTGGCAGTTTCAATTTCGCCAAATCTTCCCTCGTTCTTACATGTTTGATTATTTCTGCACGGCAACGATCCTGTAAGTTTACAAAATCGCGTCGCGTACATTTAAGCGTCATTTCAGTTTTCGCAGCTGTCGAACAGACAATCGGATAGAGTGGTTCCTTGATCTTTGTAAAATAAAATGAAAAAATTTTCAAATCAAAAGCTTTGTAATGAAAGAGAAGTAAAATATATATATATACCTTATCTAATCCTCTGAATGCTACACCCAAACACTTGCCATCTTTGTAATAGGTGAGTGTTCCCTCAATGCCGTCGAAGAGTACACCAATGACAGTGGGATGGTTTTCTTTAAAGCGCTTCGTATATAATAGCGCTACACCTTTGTGCCACAGTACACCTTTGTGCGACAGACCCCAGCCGAATTCATTCTCACCGAGCATATTTCGAAATGAGTTGGCATGTAGTCCTGTAAAATAAAATATAATTTTATTTAAGATTAATAAAAAGAAATTAGTGAAGAAAACTAATTTTTTCCATTATTCTATCAGACAGTTCAATTATTTATGCACTATGCTGCTGCGATTTGGATGCCGGGGACTCGCGAGACGCAGTTGAAGAAGCTACAAGCATGTCCGCACTTCGGACCGTGACAGGAAACCTTTTGATGGCGCTGGCGCAGCACTTACACAAATATCTGTGCGCCTAGGTAAGGATAATATTGCCATGCTGTGTAAGCAATATCTGCTGGGATGCTACTGTCGGGATCACCCCAACAAACAATTATTAGAAACCGAACCTCCACCTAGACACATCAGGAAGGGAGTACTCGACTACCGCGACTCCGTACCACAATACTGACAAAAGCCGCTGGACAGGAGCGCATTCCGGCAAGCATTAAACACCATTCACCGAGAGTCCGCTAACATCTTTGTGAACTTCCTTCCCCTGAATGGTGTTCTCGGAATCCAATCACAACCCATTACAGAACAAGAGCTCGAACTGCTTTTTTTTTATAAATTGTACAAGTAGTAGGCTCAACTCCTACTTATCCAGACTCGCCCTGACATATTAAACGTATGTCCCGTCAAGCCGACTCATCTAATACTAATCTCCACACGTTTCCTGGGCCTTCCGTCAGATGACCTCAATGACTAAGACTGCACCTACTTGACCCTAAGTACAACAACAACAACATTATAGATGTACAAATAAGTTTCCGTCGTTTTTGTTACAAATATAATGTTTATTGTGGGATAACGGTAATTTATATATAATCGAAGTATTAGCAATCTCTTTCTCATCTTATTGCTTATATTAAAAAATATAAATATTAATTTTTAAGTGATATGTAAGTGCTGGATTGCTTTGAGGATGCTTTTTTCCTTTTAACTTTAAATATTTAACGCATGCACCATCCTAACTTGATCAATTAGAAAAGTACCACAATTATTTTCCATATAATCGACCCAGTCGGATTTCTAATGTCCCTTCCCTTAAGCTGGAAGATTTCATTCGGCATCTACAATTCTATTACACAACATTCACGTACTGGAACAAGACGTTTAAGACGTTAGTTTGTTGCTTCCTGAATATTTTGCTTTTGACTAACCCCTGAAGAGATCTTGTGCGAAACTCCTTCGTCATTTTGCTGCGTGCTACTTGGTTTTTTTTTTTTTAACAAGAAGTAGAGACCTATTCGTTTTTCTAAGCCGCCTCCAAAACGCTAACGGATTTTTATGAGAAGTTTTTAATTCATGTCAGAAATACACTTGAACATAAAATGATTACATATGTATTGACTTTGATCTGAAGTATGTAAATACTAGAATAAGAACAGATAGAGCCATGAAAACTTATAGCGATATGATCAGCTGAGTTGATTTAGTCATGTCCTTAGGCTTGTCTGTTTGTCTTTTCGCCTGTTTGAACACAAACAGGTCTCCCAGTTCTTGAGATATTTGAACTAAACTATTCTAGAACTACTCGTATTGATCATTGTCGACTATATCATATAGCTTCCATAAAACCAATTTGTTCCGAAATGTGATTTTGGATCATAATTAAATGAAATTCGGTATTCTACACACATATAATGCACATTGGTACTGAAAATTAACGAACTTGGAAGACTATAACCATACATATATAACATATAGCCCACGATATTTCAGAAAATGAGAATTAATATTTAATCTTAAAATCCTCTACAATCAATTTTATAACTTTACGAAAGGTATGAAGACTTAGCACTTCTTTCTTGTTTTCTTTTTTGTTTTGGTTGGCTAGCCAGGAGTGAACCCATGACTCTCCGCATGGCAACACACACTATTAACTACTACGGTCGCCGATTATGTTTCTCAATTTTTTGTTTTTCGATCCTAGAGGTTGACGGAAAAGTCAGCGGGGGGCTTCTGTCGCAAACTACCATGTTTTCAAGGTGGAGGTTGTTGCTATTAGGAAAGCAATGGACTCTTTGGTTAGACTGTCAATGCTTACTGAAATAATCAAGTGATTTTCATTTAATGGATTCATCATGGATTCATTAACCGTGCGATCAATGAGCCGTCCTTCTTACTATAGATCAAAAATGGAAATGACGCCGGATCACAAAGGAATCGCTGGAAAGTGTAAAGTTGATGAGCTTGTATGGTGCTCATTGTTGGCACTTATGAGCGCCCCATTACTGTCGCTTAAAGTGCAAGTAGGCGTTCCTTTACATAAATAATGGCTAGGCCATGTCGTTCGAATGAATAAAAGTGATCTAGCTTTGAAAATATTCGATGGAGTATCCGCTGATGGAAGCAGCATTGGAGGGATCAGATGGAGAGCGACCTGGTTTCACTTGGTATTTCTAACTGGCCCCAAACAGCAGAGAGAAGGAACGAGTGGCGTGCTGTTATTGATGCGGCTATTATCGCGTAAGCGGTACCAACGCCAAAGAAGAAGAGGAAGAAGAAGGTACCCCTTTAGGCTTTGAACGAGGACGGCCTCCTTACTATTCGAGTGAGGGTTGAGATCTTGCCGGATCCCTAATGTCGAAGTTGTCTGAAGGACAAACATGAACCGCGTTTGTGAGACTGTGGTAAAAAAATTTCGAATTGCATATGATTGCCAACAGAGCTAATAAATATTATTTTACGAGCATTTGAAGATTTTTGACATGCAACAAACGGTTAGCTGATTGATGGATCAAAGTCTTGCGCCATACTTTACTGTTTCTTAAATGCGATTTCTTGAAATTATACCAAAATTTTTCCGGAGGCATAAAATATTGGTAAAGTGCGTCATAAAGCCCCTTAGATTGAAAATAAAAACAGTAAACACATGCAGTACAGGACAGAAGAGTTTCGTTACCCTCTTGCTCAATACAATACTTCACGAAGGCAAACAAAAGCAGGTTTTTCTTGTATATACGAGCATGTACCTATAGCTTTCCGATTTTCGGTTTTTTGTACTATAAAGCCTACTCTCTACGCTACGTTTTACCGGTTATATATATTGACAACCATACTTACGCGCTTGCTTTGTGCCGATGCCAAACATAATACTCGTACCAAAGACCCGCTGCGATACATGCAATTCCCAATAGAAACGTCCATTGTTCAGAGGCCTTTTACCCTGCACACCGGCAGTGCCTTTACTCCAATTTGGGTGGAAATGAACTGTGCGACTATTAGGACCACTTAATACTATCTCCTTCGAGCGATATCGATTACTCCAAGTCCAATTATCTTCACAACCATGCTCCAGAGGCATAACCTTTTTACGACGACCCATTTGCGAAGAACCTACAATTCCTACAGCAGTTTTGCCAACTGTTGCGTTAGCAGTGTCGTCTGTAGAAGTTGGCGCTGGTTTAAAATGAAATGGTTCACCAAATCTTACATCCGACTTTATTGATGATGAGTTGAACGAACTGTTATCATCATCCGAAGCCATTTTTTTGTAATTAAACTTCGAGGGTCGAAATCTGACAATGTATACGTATGTCTTTATGCTTGTTACTAAATTGTTGCATCGTCTTCAGGTGTCTTAGTTTTACTGCATCGTATACCTTTCTACACTTACACCCATGCGTGTATATTTTTTTAGATCTTCAAGCGTCCTTAAAAAGGCTTTGCCTTTTGTCTTGCTCGTATATAAGTTGTCTAGTAAGTATTGTCTGGCGAGGAAAGGTCACTTCCGGTTGGTTGACTATACACCAGCAACAGCACTTAACGCCTTTACCTGTAAGTGTAGTGTACAGTTAGTGATGCATACCTTTAGCTAGATACAAAGATTACTTCAACTACTCAATTAACCCACTTTGCTGTCGTCCTTGGCTAAAGGATGGTTATGTTTGTAGGCACAGTTCAAGTTGATTGCTGTTTGTTTTTATTGTTTTGTAATCGATATATCCAATACTTCTCTATTTTATTGTGTTGATTCGTCTTTACTGTTATATGATTTATTATTTATTGGTTTTAAAAATGATGAGGATTTAAGACGATTTATTCCTAAATAAATTAAAGCGGAATTGAAAAATACATGTATTTAAAATAGTTTAGAAAAAATTATTTTCCAACGAGCCAAAAAAACAGTGAGTTTTAGAATAATAAAAACATTTTCAAGCAATCCATCATATGCCCAAGTACCCCAGTGAAACATTTTTTCATCCAGAATTTTAGTTAAAAGTTAATTTAGAATATCTCTTTGCGGCTAATGGCTTTCTCTGTAAGATTAACGAGTCGATCACTGGTATGTTTTTCCATACCACACAAATGGAATGTGGTCTGATGGGATATAGCCTCCACTTGGTTATCATAGTTGTAAATATTTTTTACGACTCATCATTATAATGTCTACTAGTATTCCCGTAAAGTTACGGTATAACTAATATGAGTACTAATAACCGAACTAGCCATTTTACACACCATAGTTCATCTACAATTTATTTATAAAAATTGATATTGGCAACCTTGTATAACAGCGAGCAATAATCTGAATCAGTTTTGCCAAAAAACCATTGCCGAAGCGGTGATAACTTTTCTTTTCCATGACGCTCCCATATGATAGGTTGTGACAGCTGAGTCGTTATGTTTTTGGCTAGCTGAAGCATAAGACCACCAGTATTTTGAAACATTCCAGGTGGAAAAATTTTTCACATCAACAATTCAGATTGATTGTAAAATACTCTTATTTTCCAATTTTGATAGAGATGAGTTCGAGAAGGTTAATGCTCTTCCAATTTCTGGTTTGAATCTTGATGTTTCCAGCCTCAAATGGAGGGACCTACAGTTTATTCTAAGCCGCCTCCGAACGGCCGATGGATTTTTATGAGAAACTTTTCTTTCTTGTAATAATGAAATATACTCGGAGGGTTTGACATTCCCTGCCGAGGGGCGATTGCCATTAGAAACATTAATTTTCCATAATTTTGGTTGTTCCTCAAACCTGAGCTTGAACCAAGGCCTTCCGAATTGTAGAACGCAATGCTAATCACTCGGCTATCGTGACCGCCTATTTACTTACGCAAATTTACGGATTTAATGGCACTCCCGACACCCCTAATATTCTGTACAAGGTTTGTAGTGATTGTGAGCCCTCAATGACAACAGTAAGAAAATTAGGCAAGAAATTTGGCCGAAAGAACTCCACTATAGCCATATAGGGCCACACAATCGAAAATGAACAAAATGTTAACCACTCGACTGCTGGGCCGGTAAATTTGCAATGGAATTTCCGTCATGGCTTGATATTAGCTAGATGGATAGAGTAGCGCATCTACACTGCGAACTTAGATGTATTACGGTTTTTGATATTGCTTTTATATATTTAATTGTTCGGTAACAATTCATATCCCAAACGTGGATCCCCCTTCGCAAAAACAATTTAATTTACGAATGATATTTACGTGAGTTGAAAAGAACAATGATTCGGCTGACGAAAAGAGATGGTTTTCAATTTAACTAACTATGTTTTAAGCTCACGTAAGATAGACAGGTACTGGCTGCCAGCATATCTGAAGAAATTCGGAACCCAGTCAAAAGCGGTCCTTTACGCTGACACCGGTTACAAAGGTATCCTAGAATTTAGACTGATAGAGAGAGACTAAAAATATGGTAATCTATACGCAGAGAAATGCATATTAGTTATAAAATGGAACCGATAGGTTTCCCATGAATCGAGATATTTTGAAAATCCATATTCAGGGTATTATTTGGTTGAAGCTATGAAGAAAAAAAGTTTTGAGTTGTACAAAATCAACGTAGTTTTTTCATGTTATTCCTTCTTTTGGAACAAACTTACTCGGTTATTAACGACAAACTTTGATCAATTATATGTTGAAAATTTTGTTAGAGGACCTTTAACAATCCCGAGAAGATTGAAATACACGAAGAAGTCTTTGTTTTTAGAAGCGAAGACTTGTTCAACTAATCCAATATTATTGAAAATTAAATTAAATTTAATTAATTAATTTTTCTGATTGCTTTGGCCCCTTGGTATGGAATGAATTTCTGACCTTAAATAAAAGCTCCTTCCCGCTTAAAATAAGCTGTAGGTCCCACCATTTATTTAAAAAATCAGCAACTCGCACATCACCAATTGGAAGAGGAGCTTTTGTTCAGTATTGTTTGGCATTTCATCATAGAAAGACTTACGCCCGCTTCGCTCAACTTATGGTCAATATAATTGGCCTACTGAGCATACTATTCGCAACACCATCACCCATTTTGAGACCCAGCATTCATTATTGGATAATATTCGACCGAACAGACCACGTCCAGCAAGCAGTGAAGAAAATATAGCGGCCGTAGCTGAGAATGTACACGAATACCGTGGAGAGTCCATTCGGCGCCGTTCACAGCAGCTCGGACTGACGTATAGAACGACTTGGCGCATTTTACGTCGATATCTTAAATTGAAAGCGTTCAAAATACAGCTTGTGAAAGAACCGTTTGACCTTCCCAAGCGACATCGCTTCGCTCTATGGGCTCTTGAAAAGTTCGAAGAAGATCCGATGTTTTTGAGCCAAATTTTGTTCAGCGATGATGCCCATTTCTGGCTCAATGGGTATGTTAACAAGCAAAATTACCGCATTTGGGACGAAGAGTTGCCATTTCATCCAGAAAAAACAACGGTTTTATTTGGTTTGTGAGCCGGTGGAATCATCAGTCCATATTTCTTCAAAAATGATTCCGGTGAGAACGTAAACGTCAATGGCGACCGTTAACGTGCCATGATAATCAACTATTTGATGCTTGAAATTGAAGATCGTGATCTTCGCGACATTTAGTTTCAACAAGATGGTGCCATTTCCCACACATAGATTTATTGATAGAACACTTCGGTGAGCAGATAATTTCACGTTTTGGGCTGGTCGATTGGTCACAAAGATCGTGTAATATCACACCGTTAGAATTTTTGTTGTGGGGATATGTAAAGTCTAAAGCCTATGCGGACAATCCCGCTTCGGTTCACGCCTTGTAGCAAAACATCACGTATGTCATTCGCCAGTTACTAATCGAAATGCTTGAACGAGTCATCGAAAACTGGACTCAATGCATGGACTATCTGAGACGTAGCCGCGGCCAACATTTTAAAGAGATAATTCTCAAAAAATAAATGCCAAAGAATGTTCTTTCGAATGATAATAAGCATTCCCCATTTAATTTGAATTTTCTGTGTTTTTTTAAAGTAGGGAACCTCGAAATGGATCATCCGTTATATTGTATATAAATATATTTATTTAAAATTCCACAGCAGTAAGATGCACGTAGCATTAACTTTGACTGAGAGCTACTCTTTTAAATACTACTTACCCGCATATTTGCAAGCCCAACATTCAATTACACATATGTTGTAGTTATTGTAGGTTTTGTAGTTTCTGTTAGCTCCACTTCAAAATCCTCAACGGATTCCCGTTCGTCCGCACCGTAATTTTCTGAATTCTCTAAGGATGTGGCTAAGCCCGAATCACTAGTGTCGATATCAGTAAGCGAATCATTTACATTGTACACAAAAGCAAACGGCGATTGATAGCCGCTGGATGAATTTGATGTTGATGTATCCCACAATGGACTGCTGTTACTACTGGAACTACTACCGCTACTACTGTTGTTGCCGGCATTTCTTGCCCTCATAAACTCTTCATACTGTTGACGTCTCAAATACTGCCTTTGTAGTTGATATTGTTTTTGCATTGGGTATTGTTGTTGCTCTTGAATTTGTTGTTGTTGTACTGTTGTGGCACTCAATCGATTTTTCAAATTGCGTTTCACTTCACGATTAACTTTACGCTGCTGCCGTCGTTGTGCCCAAGTATGATCCAATGTCGTTGAGGTGCTGCCACCATTGAGTGACTGCCAGAAAATTGGCCGATATTTTGATAATAAATGAATTTGCTGTTGTTGCTGTTGTTGATGTTGCTTTTGTGCTTTTTGTAATTCCAATTCTTGCAGGTGGAAATGATGACGGCAATAACCCTGCGGGCTGTTAGCACAAAAACGACAAGTTTCAGCTAAAATACCCCTCGCACCACCGTCTGGCTCAGTACATGCGGATGCGGTATTTCGTTTACGTGGCGGCTTATTTGGTTCTAAGTTTCCCGTACGATATTGCTCCAGTAAAAGTTTGCGCGTTACAGCTGAGGATGTCTCAGCGGCTTCCGTAAGTAAACGTGAATTTCTCGGATTGATCCATCGATCGTGTATATACAGGACAAGACGCTGGCAGTATAAACATAGTGATTGGAAGAGCAACAACAAAACGATAATCATAAGTGCGTATGTGAAAGCAAGTCTGTTAGTGTATGCGGGCGAGAAGGTGAGCGAAACTTAGAAGAGTATGGGGCGGTAATACGAAGACCTATAGTTGTTTTTAACTGACTTTATTTTTTTAACTTTAATAATGAATAGTAGCGTTGTTCGTTAATTGGCTGCACGAAAATATGTTGAAATAAATTTTATATCTACATATATTGGAGTGGATTTCAAAAATTCTTTAGTAACATAATTTTTCATTGACTGCCGCCGAGCTGAGTTGTTATGTGATTTTTAAGTAACGGTGTCTATTTGTGTGTTCTTTCTCTTATTCAACCTTGTGGTTGTTTCATTTAATTCCATTTCCTTTCCATTTATTTTTGGGGGTGGTTTTTGTGTGAAATCAGAACTTTTCAGGGGTAATAATTTTCGTTCAATATTAACTTTTTCAGCAGAGCTTTCCACAATTGTGAATGTACTGGGTATTTTTTTTTTTAGAATTGTACTTTAACTAAACAAAAAAACGTATTGTACAATAAAATATAACTTTTCGCGCACAAATTAAATATTTTCATCAGATTTAATTTAATGCACGAACACTTATCGACTCGTTGTTCACTCGCACCTTGGCTGGTTAGTTCGCCTCTATGACTCCATTCTTATTAGACTTCTGCCAGCACTCTGCTCATTACAACTGTCAGTTAGTGCTGCCCAAATGCAACCCCCTTATCTCATAGAATTTTCCAGTCTGTCATGATATCAGCCATCCAACCCCATTTGACGTTTCCATTAAAGTTCCGTCTTTGCACTTGTGATTTTCCACCCCCAATTTGCCTACTCATATCTCAGCGCATACATGTAATTTTGTTCTACAAAATATGTATACCTTTTATGTTTCCATTCAGTTATTTCTAAAATTTTATCACACTTTTTGTTTTGTTACCGGCTTTCGCACACCAGCCACATTAACGCGCTCTATCTGTGCGTTTATTCATCGCACTTGAAGCATGATTATGATGTTCATAATGATGTATCGCAAGTAATCTTCCCTTATGCACTTGTATATACGATTTTCAACGTAGGTTTTGTATATTTGTTTATATCTATTGTACGAGCACTATCGGTTAGTAGCAACTGGTATTGTTTGTAAATAAATTTCGTACACATTTGTTGTTGTTTTTTAAGGCTGACTCACATTATTAATCTTGTAATAAATGTGGAAAAGAATTTATTTTTATTAACATTAATTTTTTCTCATACATCTCATTCAAATTCTTCTCTCTTCTTCTTTGGCGTAGGCACCGCTTACGCTATTATAACCGCATCAACAATTGCACGCCACTCGTTCCTTCTCTTTGCTGTTTGGCACCAGTTGGAAATACTAAGTGAGATGAGGTCGCTCTCCACCAGATCCTTTCAACGGAGTGGCGGTCTTCCTCTGCCTGTGCTTCTGCCAGTTGGTACTCCATCGAATACTTTCAAAGCTGGAGTATTTCCATCCATTTGGACGGCATAACCTAGCCAGCGTAGCCGCTGTCTCCTGATTCGCTGAACTATGTCAATGTCTTCATATAACTCGTACAGCTCATCGTTATATTGTCTGCGGTATTCGCAAACAGACCATAAATCTTCCGCAAAACTTTTCTCTCGAGAATTCATAGAACAGATTCATCGGATGTCGACATCGTCCAGGCTTCTGCAACATATGCCGCCAGGACGGGAACGATGAGCAACTTGTAGAGTGTGGTTTTGGTTCGTCGAGAGTGGACTTTACTTTTCAATTGCCTACCCAGCCCAAAGTAGTAACTGTTGACAATTGTGATTTTGTGTTGGATTTCACGGGAGATAGACTAAATTATCTATGACTTTGAAGTTATGACTGTCAATAGTGACGTGAGAGCCATGTCGCGAATGCGATGACTGTTTATTTGATGACAGGAGATATTTCGTCTTGCCCTCGTTCACTACCAGACCCATTCGCTTCGTTTCTTTGTCTAACCTGGATAACGCAGAACTTACGATGCGTTCATCGGCATATGCATAATCAAATTAAAGAAATCACACGATAAAGAGTCACCTTGTTTGAAACTTCTTTTGGTATGGAACGACTGGGAGAGGCCTTTCCCAATTCTGACTGCGCTTCTGGTATTATCCAGGGCCAGTTTACATAGCCGTATGAGTTTTGTGGGGATATCAAATTCACACAAAGCGACGTAGAGGCAGTTCCATATCGTGCTGTCGAAGGCAGCTTTAAAATCGATGAAAAGGTGGTGTGTATCGATTTTTTTTTCTCTCGTGTCTTCTAAAAGATTTGGCGCATGGTGAATGTCTGGTCAATGGTGGATTTGCCAGGTCTAAAGCCACACTGATAAGTGTGTGTGTGATCAATTTGTTGACTGTGGGCTTTAGTCTTTCACACAATACGCTGGATAGGACTTATATGCGATATTAAAGAGACTTATCCCACGATAATTGGCGCAGGCCGTGTGGTCTGCCTTTTTTGGATTGGGCAGGGCACACTTAGGCTCCATTCATTAGGCATACTTTCGTCCGACCATATTCCGCAAAGAAGCTGATGCATGCTCCTTGTCAGTTCTTCGCCGCCGTATTTGAATGGTTCTGCCGGTAAGCCATCGGCTCCCGCCGTTTTGTTATTTTTTAAGCGGGCAATCGCTATTCGAACTTCTTCAAAGTCGGCTGATTGCGAATCTATACCATAATATCTATTGGGGTTTCGGGTTCACCATCTCCAGGGTTTTCACTTTCACTGGCATTGAGCAGGTTGGAAAAGTGTTCCCTCCCTTCACTAAGTATGTTCTGAACATCTAACACCAGATTACCTCCTTGATTCCTACACGAGTTTGCTCTGTCCTTGAAACCTTCTGTGAGTCGCCGCATCTTCTCATGCATTTTCGAGCATTACCCTTGTCGGCCAACTTCTCGAGCTCTTCATACTCACTTACTTCGGCCTCTTTCTTTTTTGTCTTCATTAAATTCCTATTTACTAAGCGATAATACAGTAATATTTCGTCTTATATAATTAAACGGATTGCATCGGATTTTTAACGCAACAAAAATCTAAGCGTTTCTGGTTTGAAAAATTATTTAGAACAACACACAAATGTAGCCGACATCGATGGGAACAGAAAAGTAGTCGCTGGTAACTCTGTGGGTAGTAATTTGTACAACAAGCTGGAGGGGTCGAGCAAGCTAACATGTAAAAATAATGTTCATACCTTATATGAAGATGAATATATAACATACATACATATATACGACCGTTTTTTCCGGTTGGAGTTTTTCGGTCATATATACCTCGAAAAAGCACGCAAGGGCATGAAATTTGGATACACACGTGAATTAAAATAAATATTGGATATGGAAATACAATAAATTTGATACTAACTTACTAGGAAGGGACGAGCATATATAAATCCGGATAAAGAACGCCAGTTAAGGAATCCATTTACCACAACTAGAGTCAAGGTTGAAACTAAACTCATCCTGCCACAAATCAAGACAAAGATTTTGCGGATATGACGGGGGTTTTCCAAGCGTTGTGCTGTAAGCTTGTATTTATATTTATTGTAATCTGTTTGATTAATTTTGTGGATATTCCTAATCGAAGCCACGGCACAACTGTAGAGGAAAAAGAGAGTCATAGAAGCGAAACTATGAAATTTTTACGAGTAGATTTGTTGTGATGATAAGAAAACATTGTTTACTGATTTATCTAGAGATATATCATGCCCGGAAAGGTCCTACCTGAGCTTCTAATCAAAGTGAATTAAGCAGACGTTATTTTATCCGAAAACTATGTCAGTCGAAAAGCCTTTCTTCGTCTTCTTCTTGATCAGCGTAGGCACCTTCCCTTTATTCGATTATAGCCAATTTAACAACAGCGCTCCTTTCATTTTTAATTTAAATTGGAGATACCAAGTCAAAGCAGACCATTCTCACCTGATCTTCCCAATGCAGTGGGGGTCTTCCTGTTTTTCCACCGGTGGGTACTGCATCGAGTGCTTTCAAAGCTCGAGTGCTTTCATCCATTCGGGCTACACGACCTGGCCAGGGAGCCATTTAGTTCCAACGTCTGCCGTATTCGACTTAGGAATTTGAACTCACCGCACTTTCAGCAGTACCCAGTACACACTGGGCTACCCTCTGCGGGTTAGGGGTTCAAGAATCTACCCGCGGTAAGGCATGTCTACCGTAAGAGGCGACTAAAATCCAATAGTTCTCGCGAGAGCCGGGTCTTTATACCGGAACGACCCGGATTTTTATCCGGCCAAGGACTGTCACTCCCGCAATATTCTCCGAACCCCAATTTTGAGAATTTTCAGCGGTTACAACAAAAACAACAACAACACACACTGAGCTATGATTACCAGATCACTACTTTGAGTCTTATATGAAAAACCGGTAAGATAGTTGGTTGTAATGATAGGAAAAGAGTTCTTCTATTCGGACGCAGTCATACGATTTGGTTAATTCTCTTATGGCAGAATTTGGAACTCCAGACAATCATATATGAGACTTTCTCGTCATGGAGTAATTTTTCGTCATGGAAGATGAATTTTCCGACTTTTTCTATTCTGACGAAAAAAAAATAGCCACGCACATTTTTGATATTGTAACAGTAACAGTTAGTGCATTAAAGGCGGTCATAGAAGGTATCCTTCAGCGATATGTTAATAAAACTCTCTTTAATGCGGCTGGCCTGTTCCAACAGGAGTTAGGGCTCACCGGCTGAGCTATTCATATATGGAAACTAATTATAATTATTATTATGTTCGATTTTCGTTTATAAAAGCAGAATCCACAGTCCGTATAAAACGTCTTACCATAATGGCTATAGACTTGGTACAATCAAAACTATCGCATACTATTTGAAAATTATGTATGCATGTAATCTCTGTCTGTGAAAAGGAGTTTTATTTAAAACATTAAAATATTACCAAAAGAGCTAACTTTCTGGGCATAATATGTATCTTTCTATTACATCAAAAACTATGAATGCCTCAAGTTCGAACAACGTGGTTTGAAGGATCAAAATAATCCTACAGAGGCCGTGATAGCATTGCTTACTACAATCCGGAAGGTCTCGAAGGAAGGAAGTCGAAGTTCGAGCCATATCCAAAATTATAGAAAAAGAATTTTTCTAATTGCAGTTGCCACTCGGCAGGGAATATCAAGCCCTCCGAGTGTATTTCTGACATAAAATAAAAAGCTCCTCATAAAAATCCATCAGCCGTTCGGAGGAGACTTAGAATAAACTGTAGGACCCTCCATTTGTTGGTAAAGAACATCAAGATGCAAAACCACAAAATTGGAGGAGGAGCTCGAACAAAAATCGCTTCAGCGGTTGCAAAGCGCCATACATATATACATATAAATATATATATATATATATATATATATATATATATATACTTGCTTATATAAGTAGAGGCCTACTTACGGCACCGTATACAGCCCTTCGGGAAATTTTGTTACAGTGAAATAACGAATCTGCGGGCTATCTAAACTTGCGTGTCTAAAGCATAAGGTCCGCAGCAAACACTCTGTAGCTTAAAGTGTAAACTTGCTGCACAAAAAAACAAAAAGGAGGCTTATATGTGATGACATATTTTCTTAAAACAGGCGTACATGTCTATCGATAAACATTTTTGAAGAATTTCTTTTATTTTTTGTCTAACTAGTTGACAGTGCGAATATTGCAATGCCATTATCTTCACATTGCGTTAATTGAACTGGAATCATGAAGGACGCTCTCTAAAAAAAGTAAAACTAAGTGAAATGCCTATGGGGACATGACTTTTGTAGGAGTATGTAGGGAAAGCTGTGCGTAATACATACGATTAGCTTATTTATAGCTCAAATCTTATTAATAATAAAAAGAGCTTAAACAAACACTTTAATTTATTTATTCTCACACAAACATAAGTATTATTTTGAAGTGGAAACATTAAAAAAAAAACGCTTAATAGAACCTTGAAGTGTTTACATATACTTCATGTAAGAATATACATGCATATGTACTTACATCACTATTACTGTTTCGATATTAATTAAACTGACTTTAAATAGCTCCGACGCACTAGACAATGCATCAGTTGAATTGAAACAAGTGACGAAAAGAAACATGAGAACTGTCGTTATTATTATTTTGGTTGTATGCAGCTTTATGGTATTCCATACCGCAACAGCACTGCCTCTTAATGAAGCAGATGATGCATCTGACGAGGTGATTGCTATTGAGCAGCCAGAAGTTAACCCAGAAGATGTTGAAGGAAAAGATCGTGATATTATTGTCGATGCTGTCGTACAATCTACAGCTCACTTGGAAGTGCCCGAGTCGGTGGCTAAAGATTTACTAAAAGCAATGATTGAAGCATTTCAACATATGAAGATTTCCGGTGTTATGAATGTAGAAGCTCAAGTTCCTGCACCTGAAGAACAGCCAGCCAATGAATTAGGTAAGCCACAAAGTCGCAGCTTGCTCGCTTCGTGCAGTATATCTTTCTGCAACACTCGCTGCATTTTATTGGGACACCGTAATGGAGGATACTGTAACATCAGATCTCTTTGTGTATGCCGTTAAATTTTGTGAGTCTATGCAATTGTTGGCTTAAGAGAGTAACAGTTGTAAAGGCAGATGTTATACAAATATACAAACAAGATACTAAATCAAAACTTCATTAAATACACTTTCAAGTGTATTGGAGTTAATACAAAGCAATTTAAAAGCAAATTCCTATTGTTTTTATTTACCTACCAATACATTTTGTGAGCGGAAGGTTAGTTTAAATGATAGGCTTTAGCCACGTAACCGGTGGAGGAGGTGATAGCGAAGCTACGTGCTTTTTTCCAAATGCAAATGAAATAAATAATTATTATATGTTAATTGATCGGCGGCCACATTAGCCGAGTGCTTAGCAGTGCGCAACGCCATTCGGAAGATTCGCGTACTGGTCCGATCAACATCAAAAAATTATATAAAATTAATTTGAAAAGAAATTAAGATATTTTTTTTAATTTCGGTCGCCCCTCGGCACTGTATTTCTGACATAAAAATAAAAGCTCCTTATAAAAATTCATCAGCTGTTCGGCAGCGGCTTTGTATAAACTATAGGTACCTCCATTTGTTGGAAAAACTCCATTTCACAAGAGAGACTTCGTTAGGCTACACGACGGAAACGAGTGGTCCCGGGAGGTCTAAAATATGACCACATGCTTTATGGACAATCCCTTATATTATTATATATAACGGGTGAACCATTTCAAAGTTCCCTACCTATTTAAAAAAAAAACACAGAACATTTTAATTCGAGCATTTCGACTGCTAACTGGCGAATGAAACGTGTTATGTTTTGCTCCCAGGCCTGAATCCAAGCGGAATTGTCCGCATAGAATTCAGACCTTACATATCTCCACAGGAAAAAGTTTAACGGTGTGATATCACACGATCTTGGTGGCCAATCGACCAGCCCAAAACGTGAAATTATCTGCTAACCGAAGTGTTCTCTCAATAAATCCATTGATTGAAGCGATGTGTGGGAAGTGGTGCCGTCTTGTTGAAACCAAATGTTACGGAGATCACGAGCTTCAATTTCAGGCATCAAATAGTCGGTTATCATGGCACGATAACGGTCGCCATTGACGTTTACGTTCTCACCGGAATCATTTTTGAAGAAATAGGGACCGATGATCCCACCGGCCCACAAACCAGACCAAACCAATGTTTTTTTCTTTTTGGATTCAATGGCAACTCATGAATCTCTTCAGGATGCTCTTTGTCCCAAATGCGACAATTTTTCCTGTTTAAATAGCCCATAGAGCGAAGCGATGTCGCTTGGGAATGTCGAGCTTCTTCAGTTCTTGAAGAAACTGCTTTTTGTACGTTTTCAATTTAAGATCTCGATGTAAAATGCGACAAGTCATTCCATGCGTCAGTCCGAATCGCTGCGAATGGCGCCGAATCGACTCTCCATGGTCTTCGTGTACATTCTCAGCTACGCCCGCTATATTTCCTTCACTGCGTGTTGGACGTGGTCTATTCGGTCGAATATTAACCAATAATGAATGCTGGGACTCAAGATGGGTGATGGTGTTGCTCAGTAGGCCGATTTTGTTGACCATAAGTTGAGCGAAGGCCGCGAGATACATTCTTTACAGGATGTCAATTTTCGTAATAAAGTTAATTGATTTGTAAACGTTGTTCAGGCGTAAGCCTTTTTATGATGAAATGCCAAACAATACTGAACAAAAATAACATGACAGCTTGAAACGACTCACGCATGATCTGTCAAAAAAGGCTATTGAAAAAAGTACCTCTTCTTGGATCACCCTTTATGTATTATCAAAGTTAAAGTAAAGGAAAGTTGCACAGCGTAGGTGAGATTCCAATTAATTCACCTCAAAATAGCTAAAAATTAGGTAGTGTACAAATTATCGCCAACACATGCCGAACTCCTTCTCAACAGTTTGACAAATATTAGCATTATGAAAAAGAAAGCTCTTGGATACGACAGAATAACGAGTGATATGATAAAATAGCTTCCACTGGTGGCAATAAAACACAAGCTTAATATCTTTAATAGCATATTAAAGATTGAACTATTTTCCTAAATCTTGGAAGCTTTCGGAGATTATTATATCCCTAACCCACGCAAAGATCCAACTTCGGTAGGCCTTTTAGCTTAATAAAGATATTCTCCAAAATCTTCGAAAAACTCTTATTAAAAAATATACAACCGATTTTGGAATCGAAATGCCACAAATTCTGCTTTAGAGAAAAGCATAGCACAATAGAGCAGGTGCATAGAATCGCTACAACCATAAGATCAGCCTTTGAAAGAAAACAATATTGCACCGCAGTGTGTAAATGGACTATTATATAAGCTGAGAGGTATTTGTGCCATACTTCCTTTTTGGCAGAAAAATTAGATTTCCCCATTGAGTCCTATTAGCTAGTGTTCCACAAGGAAGCGTTTTAGAGCCCCGCCTTATATTTAATTTATACAAGCGATCTTCCCACAAGTCGAAACCTGGTCACATCAACTTTTGCAGATGCAACAATGATTAGTATACAATCGAACCTTATTACTGCCACTTATAGATTACAACAACATTTAAAAATCTTGAATGAATGGCTAACTTAAATAAAGAAACAGTATAAAATGCGGTGGGTTTCGGGTCTGCCTCGTAGAAACCAGCTCCAATGAAAAAAAAAACGAAATCCTCAGGAGGTGGAGGTGGAATATCTGATGCCTTAATTGAGAAGCCGCCGCTGCTTGGCTCGTTGATGTTCTCATAAAAACTAAGACTAATATCATCGCCAACTAAGAAATGCGATATACGGGACGAGGCCGAAAGAAGATGGGTCCTTGTGACTTTTATTACTGTGGTGGACGAACACAACACCGGCCTCTTTCTTTTTTATCTACATCATTTAAATTACTATTTATCAAATTTTGTATAATACAGTAATATTTCGGCTTATAAAGGGTGTTTTTTTATAGAGGTATAGAACTTTAAGTTGCAATAAAACGACGATGGATTATTCGATTGACAAGAATTTTATTTATCCGAAAGATAATCTTGTGGCATTACATTTTAAATATGATTTCTGGCATATGACCGCCACGGCTGGCGCGGATGTAGTCCAATCTGGACGTCCAATTTTCGATGACTTTTTCCAACATTTGTGGCCGTATATCGACAATAACACGGCGAATGTTGTCTTCCAAATGGTCAAGCGTTTGTGGCTTATCCGCATAGACCAATGACTTTACATAGCCCCACAGAAAGTAGTCTAGCGGTGTTAAATCACAAGATCTTGGAGGCCAATTCACAGGTCCAAAACGTGAAATTAGGCGGTCACCAAAAGTGTCTTTCAATAAATCTATTGTGGCACGAGCTGGGTGACATGTTTCGCCGTCTTGTTGAAACCACATCTCCTGAACATCATGGTTATTCAATTCAGGAATGAAAAAGTTAGTAATCATGGCTCTATACCGATCACCATTGACTGTAACGTTCTGGCCACCATCGTTTTTGAAAAAGTACGGACCAATGATTCCACCAGCCCATATAGCGCACCAAACAGTCAGTTTTTCTGGATGTAACGATGTTTCAACATACACTTGAGGATTACCTTCACTCCAAATGCGGCAGTTTTGTTTGTTGACGTAGCCATTCAACCAGAAGTGCGCTTCATCGCTAAACATCGCTAAAATGGACGTAGTGCGCGATACGTTTTCCGCACAGAACAATTTTTTTCGAAGTAAAATCGCACTGTTTGCAAGTGTTGTTCAGGCGTGAGTCTATTCATGATGAATTGCCAAACACAACTGAGAATAAATCACTTGACAGCTATTAAATCGGTCGCCATCTTGAAAAGTAATGCCAACTTAAAGTTCTATACCTCTATAAAAAACACCCTTTATAACTAAGCGTATTGCATTACAGAAAAGTGGTCATGAATATATAACATATATACACGGGTTATTTTTCCGGTCCCAGAGTTTGGGTCATATATCTTCCAAAAAAGCATCTAAGAGCGTGAAATTTGGTATACACACATGAATTAAAATAAATATTGGATATGTCAATACAATAAATTTGATACTAACGTACTAGGCAGGGTGTTCGTTCCGGGGATGATAGGGTCCAGAATTCCTCCTGAATTCTGGAAAACGGGGATCGGGGGAGGTGCCGAACTTCCAAAGCAATCAAAACCTATAATAAATTAAAACCTACTTCCTCTCCAAGATGCGCACAAAAAATTAGCGTTTTTTTTTTTTATTAAATGTATTATATTTTATTATATATGTATATAAAAATTATACATTATAAATCAATGGAGACTCACCTTGATGTCGCTGCTACGAAGATCGATTTGAAAAAGAGGAGGTTTGTCAGGCAACATTGGCCTTTTATAGATTCCACAGAAAGGGGAAATCTACATGGAATATGTACACGGGATTCAAACTCCCAAAATGGTTTATCATGTTATCTTCCAATGTAGCAGCGATATCTATGGGCGAGGCTGTTGCGACGCAGCAAGGTTGCACGCATAAACATGCCGCCCGCCTTGCAGCATCACTGCAACAGAAGTATTCAAAATATATATACATATGAGTGTAGGGTACAAGTTATTTCATTTACATTTCAGTATTTTTATTTAAAAAATTAATACAATTCAGTTTACTTAAATGCTAATAAATAAAAATAAAAAATGTTTGTCTTAGGGACGCCGTCACCATTGACCTTTAATAGGGCGTGCATCCTGATAGCACCCATCCGAACGTGTTGTTCTGAGTAGCGGCCATCAAACCTGGTCGCAATATAGCGGCATATACATCTGGTCTGCCAGTCTTACATTATCAAACTCATCTACGATTCGCGCATCCAGTGTATGCTCTGGCGTAGTCTTCATTAGGTTGGGCAGTACCTTCGCTCGTATCTCTAGTCGTTCACGCCAGGACTTAAATGTTAACCTGGCTTTCTCTTGCTGACCATGTGTTATTGCGTGGAGTCGTCTTGCTAATGCCTTTGATATTGTCGATGATGACTGCCCTGGATCAGTGAGCGCTCGTACCGACAGCAATCGCCCGTGCACCACTACTCTTGCCTTCACCGTTGGCGTAAGGACAGATCGACTCGGGATGCTTCGAGCAGACCCCTTTATTCGCTGTCGGGCGTCTCTTACATTATGGCGAGAGGGTTGTGAACGGTTTCGTGTACGTTGTTGTTGCAATGGTGGACGTCTTTCTATGGTGGACTGCGGAGGGCGATGAATCGCCGACCAGATACCCGGCAGAGGAGGTCTCATTTACTTGTACGACGTATTCTTCTTCTACACTGGCATGGATTTCCAATACCTCGTCGTCACTTATGCCGTCTAGATCCTGACCCGAGTAAGGACAAGGCTGTCTCTTTTGCATTTTGTCAGCCGATCCTATGGCCGGCGGCACGTCTTCCTCACTTGTTGCGGTTTCCCACAGGTGTAGGAGACTTTGGTGTCGCTGCTGACATCGCCGGCAGTTTCTGGTGGATGGGCAGTTTTTGGCCATGTGATGCGGCGACAGACAATTGGCGCAGTGACGGTGCAGGAGGACAGCTCGAAGTCTCTCCGCGGACTCCATCCTTCGCATCTGGCGGCAAAATAACAATTGGTGATTGTTCTTACACACGGGGCATTGGTGCTGTAGTTTCACTATCTTGTTGTCCTTGTTGTTGTTCGCATCGTGTTGGAAATATCTAGAAGTAGAAAAATTAATTGGTTTTACGACGGGAAGCACAATCAATTTCACAATTGGTCGTGTGATTATGCCTCGCGTCGTAAAGATATCCACGACTCGAACACGATTGTCTGGCCCTGAAAAAACCTTAACAACTCTGCCAAGTCACCGTTCATTGGGGGGTAAGTTGTCCTCTTTGACAACTACAAAATCATCAACCTCTATATTTAGCTGAGGGAATTGCCACTTTACTCTTTTGTGCAATTCTTTGGGATATTCTGCCTTCCAACGCTGGCAGAATCCTTGGTGAAGTGCTTTCAACTTTTGCCACCGGTTGATGATCGAAGTGGGCTTCCGTTGATTTCGGGTTCTACAATAGCCAGAAGTGGAGTTCCAATCAGAAAGAAAGTGTCCTGGAGTTAAAGGTTCCATCGATTCGGGGTTGTCTGAAAGTGGGCTGATTGGTCGTGAATTCAGGCATGCTTCTATCTTACTTGCGAGTAAGGTAGAGAACTCTTCCATTGTAAAGCGCATAGTGTTTGACGCCTTTCGAAAATGAAACTTGAAGCTCTTCACTCTGGGCATATGACTGCATAGTAAGACTGGATGGTTCAGTCATAAACCTCTCGAAATCTTGCCTCAAAGCTTTGCTGGCTCCTACGAAATTTGTGCCATTGTCCGAATACACTTTACGGGGACAACCACGCCTTGATACAAACCTGGAAAAGGCGGCTAGAAAAGGTGAAGCCGATAGGTCGCTGGTGGCCTCCAGATGTATTGCTTTCGTCGCAAAACATACAAATACGCAGACGTATCCTTTTGTTATCAGACATGCTCGACCCGTAAAGTTTTTGATGTCAAATGGTCCAGTAAAATTGACTCCGGTATTGGTGAATGGTTTCGAGACGTCTGTTCGTTCAGGAGGAATTGCTGCCATGATTTGCTCTCTTGTCTTTTTTCTATAAATAATACAAACTTTACAATTATTTATAATGTGTTTTATTAAATTTTTCATTCGCACAACCCAATATTCCGTTCTCAACAGTCTCAACACGGGTTGATTTCCACCATGCAGTGAAATCACGTGCGAAAACTTGACAAGAAGCCGGGAAAATTGGCAGTCATATCGTAAAATAATGGAGTAGCGCTCATTGTACGGCAATGCCGATAGCGCGAGCCTTCCACCCACTCTCATGATTCCATTCCTGTCAAGGAAGGGATTGAGCGTAAGGATGGAGCTCTTGGGGCTTATTGGGTTTGGACCTTCGAGTGCCTGGTATTCAGTCAAATAACATCGTTTCTGTGACAGCAGAATTAGACGTTCCTTTGCCTTTCGAATTTCTTCGGATCCTATTTCCGAGGTCTCGTTCCGGGGTGTGAGCTTTAGTATTGGATGCGTTCTACGATAGAATTGAAAAATTCGTACAATTACTCTCAATGCTCGGAAAAAATTAGAGAATCGCTCCAAAATGTCTTCGTTCTCTTGAATACGTGATGCATGAGTTCTTATGATCTTCTGTTCCAACTCGGTTTCAATCGCTTCATCATTTTTCTGAGGCCATTCAGACGGTTCCAATTTCAACCACTTGGGACCTTGCCACCAGAGCCTACCCTCCGCTAGTTCGAGAGGGGATACACCGAGACTACCTAGATCGGCCGGGTTGTCATTTGAATCCACATGATTCCAGTCACTCACTCCGACGAGTTCATCGATCTTTGACACTCTGTTTGCCACGAAGGTAGTCCAGGAGCGGGGGGGCTTACGCAGCCATGAGAGCACTAATCTAGAATCTGTCCATTTGTAAACCGTTGGTTGAGGAACGTCAAACTGTGGAAGAAGAGCATTGATTAAAATTTACGTCAGGTGTCCCATTTGAGGTACGTTCTCGTACTCTTACGTATAGGGCAGCAGCATATGCTTTCTCAGAAGCATCGCAGAATCCATGAAACTCGATCTCGTTTCAAGGCATAAAGCTAATCCATCTTGGAATTCTTATTTTTGCAATACGGATATAGTTTTTTAAGAATCTTACCCATCGCAGATAAATTTCGCTCGGTAAACTGTCATCCCAGTCTATTTTGGAGAGCCATATATCCTGCATTAAAATTTTTGCTTCTATCACTATAGGTCCTAACCAACCTGCAGGGTCGAACAGCTTTGCTACACATGATAGCACTTCCCGCTTTGTATAACTCAGCTTGATTTGTACCTCTTGTACGTTAAAATGAAACCTATCATGGGCAGCATTCCACCTAATTCCTAACACCCTAGCTTCACTTATCGCAGCAATCTCCAAGAAGTCTTCTTTGAATAGGTAGTCCTTTTGTAAGTCAGTCAGGATTTCCCTGGAATTTGAAGTCCATTTTCGCGGGGCAAATCCCGCTTTATTTAGAGCCTCGAGAAGTTCGTTACGCATTCGTATCGCTGTGTTGCAGTCGTGAGCTTCAGCAAGGACGTCATCAACGTACATACATGTGCCGCTTTAGGACTCTGGAGGCTAAGGGGTACTGATATCTGATATCTTCTGCCAGTTGAAGCAGAGTCCTTATTGCTAAATATGGAGCACAGTTATCTCCGAACGTCACCTTTGGAGTTCATAGTTTACTGGTTCTTCCTCGTTTGAATCTCTAAATAAAATCCTATGGAAACGGGTGTCATTCGGATGTAATAGGATCTGCCGATACATTTTTTCAATATCCGCATTAAAAACATGTTTAAAAAATCGCCATTTTAGTAAGAGTGCAATGATATCAGCTTGCAGAACCGGACCACGATGGAGTGCGTCATTCAAACTTACACCGTTCGAGGATGGGCTTGATGCATTAAATACAACGCGTACCTTCGTTGCGGTGCTGTCAGTTTTGATGACTGCATGATGTGGCAAGTAGTATGTTCCTCGAGAGTTTCTTCCAGTGTTGTTGTCAACTGGCTTCATATGACCGAGGGTTATATATTCTCGCAGTACTCGGTGATACTCAGCCCTAAACTCCTGCCTTTTCAGCATAGCTGCTTCATTTCGGAGGAATTGGTGCATCGCACTAGTTCGCGAGTATCCTAAATTAATCTCCTCTGGGTATTTTTCTTTAAAAGGTAGCGCCACCATGTACGGTCCTTCATCCTTACTTACCGTCGTGCTTCGGTAGTACTGTTCGCAGTATGCCTCCTCAGGAGTGACCGCTTTCTTGCTTGGAACTTGCTCAAGCTCCTAAAACCGAACGAGCTCATAGCTAGAGATTTCGGAGAACATGGAAACATATGTATTTGGAATCAACTTCGAGGTGTGAGGGGCCGGACCTGTTAAGATCCAACCAGATCCGCACCAATGACCAAGTCAACCTGTTGACTTTTATTAAAATTGACATCAGCTAAATCAATTGGGGGCAGCAAACCAAAATCTATTTGGTCTACTGAAAACTGGGGAGGTTACCTGTCAGTTGGGGGAATAAGGCCTCTTACCTCAATTCTAATCTGAGGGTTGAGAGGTGAACCTAAAACAAATTTGGCGATTTCTCGCACTTTAGCCGGGGTTGTCGGGTTTATACCACATACCTTTAAGTCAGTTGGTTGAGTTGGCAGATTAATACGTTTTTGCAATCGCTTGGTTATAAACGTGCCCTCCGAACCCGAATCCAGAAGGGCTCTTGCCTCGTAGTTTACTCCTGATAGACAAATGTGTACCATTGCTGTACCCAAAATCACGTTCTTCGTGCACGATGCGAAAAATGAGCTTACGCTTTTGGAGGTGGCTGGGGGTTGAGTTTGCCTATCATCTCTGCTTGCAGCTGTTGGAGCAGTGGGCGTTACAATGGGCCTTTCACAGTCATCGTTCTATGCAGCAACGAATGATGCCTTTGATGACAATTCATGCAACTGAATGTACTCTTGCAGTCTCTTGCAATGTGAGAATGAGCCAAACAGTTCATGCACAGATTGTATTTTTTCACAGTTTTCGAACGATCATCCACCTTCATGGCAAGGAACTTTGGACAAAGCTTCAGCACATGGGATTCCTCTGGACATAATCTGCATACAGGTTGCGAGTACTGAGCATGGTGTGCCGATATCCTTTTTCCTGAGGGAGGTGCGGATGCACGATTTTGAGTTGCCTTATCCACTCTCGTGCTCTGAATGTCAAATACTGTTTCAAGAGTCTGGAATCTGCTTGAAAGGAAGCTGTCTAAATCCTCCCACCTCGGAATTTCGGCCTTGTTCACTATTCCTTGTTCCCAAAGTGCTAATGTCGTATCCGGCAGTCTGCTAGAAACTAAAAACACAAAAATAACGTCCCAATTGCTGATCTCAATCCCATACATTTATAGAACTGAGATGCAATTGTTTACTGCTCGTTGTAAATTCTTTATGCCCCTACCACGCTCATTTGTCACGGTAGGCAGATTGAACAGTGTCTTCAGTTGACTATTTACCATTACTCTCTTATTCTCGTAACGGTCAGATAAGTTTTTCCATGCGGTTGCAAAACCATCATTGGTTAAAGGAGATTTCTTTACGATGTCTTTAGCTTCTCCTCGCGTCTTTTGATTGAGATAGTATAGTTTCTCAACTGGGGTTAAACGGGAATTGTTGATATAAATAGCTGTAAATAGATCCCGAAAAGATGACCATGCCGGAATACAGGATGCGCTGTTGACGTACTTTGTTGCACAAATGTCAGGTTATGGATGGTTTCACCCATCAATGCCGCGCAAGTCAGATATGCTGCGTAGCAATCCTGATACCGACATTTTGCAGAAAGTCTGGCCGATGTATCTGATTCTCCTCCAGATAAAATCCGCGAATACCCTTCAAATGTTTCCTTAACTTTAATCCATAATCCCTTGAGTTCTTCTTTTTGGATTTCTAATGAAAAAACCGAATGATTTGCACTTGGAGTGTTGTTATACAACTCTTCGAACTCTAACAGTGCATCACAGGCCCGTAAAAATTCATCAACGTTAGCCATTTTAAATGGCTAGAAGCAACAATCGAATTCGACCGATTTACACAATTAATACAAATTTCCTTAAATTTTGGCTGAGGTGGCTTTGGAACTTCCACTGTGCGAAGTCACACGCGTTTTAAAATCGGAAATTTAGAAAATTATTAAAAACGGGGGATGCCTGTGGTACTTTCGCAGTACCAGAAGCACAAAATATATGTGAAAATTCTCACAAATTGGAAAATATGAATTCTAATAATTTTATGGTAAGAAATCAGATTACTGAAAACTCACCATTAACGCTGCCTATTGAGAGCTTACGGTTCGCTGGGCCATTGGCAGGAGGCCTTGCTGCATCTAAAATTTTTTTTTTTTTAAGTTAGAGGGCGTTATGCTTTTAGCGCTACCTTAGCACCGGTGAGCCCACTTTTTTACACCACTTAATACGCGCTTCGTTAGCGGCTTTTTTGATGCCGGCGCCACCACTTTTACAGACTTTTTCCACTTTTACAGTGGCGCGTTTTGCTAGCGGCTTTACTGAAGCCGGCGCGACCACTTTTATTCACTTCTTTTTTATTTTCTGTTACACTTTTTTTGGTAGTGGCTCACTTCGCTGCGACCATTCTCATACACTTCGTTACACTTTTATAGTGGTGCGCTTTGCTAACGGCTTTGCTTATGCCGGCGCGACCACTTTTATTCACTTCTTTTCTTTTATTTTATATTATTTTATATTTTTTATTCTTTTTTGTGAGAATTTTTTAATTTTCTTTGTGTTCTATGTATACATTTATATATATATATATATATATATATATGTATACTCTTACACTTTTTTTGTTTTTGTTGGCTTTTCCAACGCAAAATAAAAATACATGAATATGTTAACGATCACTTACCTCCATATGTCCGGTATTAATCCTCTTCTTGGTGGATGATGTCCTCGGAATTGATGGCTTCCTCTGGTTTTAAATATATATATATGTATATATATATATATATATATATATATATATATATATGCATATACATAAATATATATATATGTTCGATTTCGCATTGCTTACTACAATTCGGAAGGCCTCGAAGGAAGTAAGTCGAAGTTCGAGCCATATCCAAAATTATAGAAAATGAATTTTTCTAATTGCAGTTGCCACTCGGCAGGGAATATCAAGCCCTCCGAGTGTATTTCTTACATGAAATAAAAAGCTCCTCATAAAAATCCATCGGCCGTTCGGAGGAGACTTAGAATAAACTGTAGGACCCTCCATTTGTTGGTAAAGAACATCAAGATGCAAAACCACAAAATTGGAGGAGGAGCTCGAACAAAAATCGCTTCAGCGGTTGCAAAGCGCCATACATATATACATATAAATATATATATATATATATATATATATATATATATATATATATATACTTGCTTATATAAGTAGAGGCCTACTTACGGCACCGTATGCAGCCCTTCGGGAAATTTTGTTACAGTGAAATAACGAATCTGCGGGCTATCTAAACTTGCGTGTCTAAAGCATAAGGTCCGCAGCAAATACTCTGAAGCTTAAAATGTAAACTTGCTGCACAAAAAAACAAAAAGGAGGCTTATATGTGATGACATATTTTCTTAAAACAGGCGTACCTGTCTATCGATAAACATTTTTGAAGAATTTCTTTTATCTTTTTGTCTAACTAGTTGACAGTGCGAATATTGCAATGCCATTATCTTCACATTGCGTTAATTGAACTGGAATCATGAAGGACGCTCTCTAAACAAAAGTAAAACTAAGTGAAATGCCTATGGTGGCATGACTTTTGTAGGAGTATGTAGGGAAAGCTGTGCGTAATACATACGATTAGTTTATTTATAGCTCAAATCTTATTAATAATAAAAAGAGCTTAAACAAACACTTTAATTTATTTATTCTCACACAAACATATGTATTATTTTGAAGTGGAAACATTTAAAAAAAAAACGCTTAATAGAACCTTGAAGTGTTTACATATACTTCATGTAAGAATATACATGCATATGTACTTACATCACTATTACTGTTTTGATATTAATTAAACTGACTTTAAATAGCTCCGACGCACTAGACAATGCATCAGTTGAATTGAAACAAGTGACGAAAAGAAACATGAGAACTGTCGTTATTATTATTTTGGTTGTATACAGCTTTATGGTATTCCATACCACAACAGCACTGCCTCTTAATGAAGCAGATAATGCATCTGACGAGGTGATTGCTATTGAGCAGCCAGAAGTTAACTCAGAAGATGTTGAAGGAAAAGATCGTGATATTATTGTCGATGCTGTCGTACAATCTACAGCTCACTTGGAAGTGCCCGAGTCGGTGGCTAAAGATTTACTAAAAGCAATGATTGAAGCATTTCAACATATGAAGATTTCCGGTGTTATGAATGTAGAAGCTCAAGTTTCTGTACCCGAAGAACAGCCAGTCAATGAAGTAGGTAAGCCACAAAGTCGCAGCTTGGTCGGTTCGTGCAATATAGCTTCCTGCAACTCTCGCTGCCTTTCATTGGGACGCATTTGGGGAGGATACTGTACCATCTTTTCTACTTGTATATGCCGTAAAATTTTATGAGTCTATGCAATTCTTGGCTTAAGAGAGCAACAGTTGTAAAGGCAGATGTTATACGAATATACAAACAAGGTACTAAATCAAAACTTCATGAAATACACTTTCAAGTGTATTGGAGTTAATACAAAGCAATTTAAAAGCAAATTCCTATTGTTTTTATTTACCTACCAATACATTTTGTGAGCGGAAGGTTAGTTTAAATGATAGGCTTTAGCCACGTAACCGGTGGAGGAGGTGATAGCGAAGCTACGTGCTTTTTTTCCAAATGCAAATGAAATAAATAATCATTGTGTTAATTGATCGGCGGCCACATTAGTCGAGTGATTAGCAGTGCGCAACGCCATTCGGAAGATTCGCGTACTGGTCCGATCAACATCAAAAAATTATATAAAATTAATTTGAAAATAAATTAAGATAATTTTTTTAATTTCGGTCGCCCCTCGGCCGTGTATTTCTAACATGAAAATAAAAGCTCCTTATAAAAATTCATCAGCTGTTCGGCGGCGGCTTTGTATAAACTATAGGTACCTCCATTTGTTGGAAAAACTTCATTTCACAAGAGAGACTTCGTTAGGCTACACGACGGAAACTAGTGGTCCCGGTAGGTCTAAAATATGACCACATGGTTTATGGACAATCCCTTAGAGCTCCCTTTGAAAATACGACTTATAGATGGGTTTCTCCCTCTCACCTGTGCTAACGTTTACCGATCTCATAATATATAACGGATGATCCATTTCAAAGTTCCCTACCTATTTAAAAAAAAAAACAGAAAATTTTAATTTCGAGCATTTCGACTGCTAACTGGCGAATGAAACGTGTGATGTTTTGCTCCAAGGCCTGAATCCAAGCGGGATTGTCCGCATAGAATTCAGACTTTACATATATCCACAGGAAAAAGTTTAACGGTGCGATATCACACGATCTTGGTGGCCAATCGACCGACCCAAAACGTGAAATTATCTGCTAACCGAAGTGTTCTCTCAATAAATCCATTGTTTGAAGCGATGTGTGGGAAGTGGCGCCGTCTTGTTGAAACCAAATGTTACGGAGATTACGAGCTTCAATTTCACGCGGCACGATAACGGTCGCCATTGATGTTTACTTTCTCACCGGAATCATTTTTGAAGAAATAGGGGCCGATGATCCCACCGGCCCACAAACCAGACCAAACCAATGTTTTTTTTTTGATGCAATGGCAACTCATAAATCTCTTCAGGATGCTCTTTGTCCCAAATGCGACAATTTTTCCTGTTTAAATAGCCCATAGAGCGAAGCGATGTCGCTTGGGAATGTCGAGCGGCTTCAGTTCTTGAAGAAACTGCTTTTTGTACGTTTTCAATTTAAGATCTCGATGTAAAATGCGACAAGTCATTCCATGCGTCAGTCCGAATTGCTGCGAATGGCGCCGAATCGACTCTCCATGGTCTTCGTGTGCATTCTCAGCTACGCCCGCTATATTTCCTTCACTGCGTGTTGGACGTGGTCTATTCGGTCGAATATTATCCAATAATGAATGCTGGGACTCAAGATGGGTGATGGTGTTGCTCAGTAGGCCGATTTTGTTGACCATAAGTTGAGCGAAGGCCGCGAGATACATTCTTTACAGGATGTCAATTTTCGTAATAAAGTTGAATGATTTGTAAACGTTGTTCAGGCGTAAGCCTTTTTATGATGAAATGCCAAACAATACTGAACAAAAATAACATGACAGCTTGAAACGACTCACGCATGATCTGTCAAAAAAGGCTATTGAAAAAAAGTACCTCTACTTGGATCACCCTTTATGTATTATCAAAGTTAAAGTAAAGGTAAGTTGCACAGCGTAGGTGAGATTCCAATTAATTCACCTCAAAATAGCTAAAAATTAGGTAGTGTACAAATTATCGCCAACACATGCCGAACTCCTTCTCAACAGTTTGACAAATATTAGCATTATGAAAAAGAAAGCTCTTGGATACGACAGAATAACGAGTGATATGATAAAATAGCTTCCACTGGTGGCAATAAAACACAAGCTTAATATCTTTAATAGCATATTAAAGATTGAACTATTTTCCTAAATCTTGGAAGCTTTCGGAGATTATTATATCCCTAACCCACGCAAAGATCCAACTTCGGTAGGCTCTAAAAGTCTGTTATTTTAATGAAGATATTCTCGAAAATTTTCGAAAAGCTCTTATTAAAAAATGTACAACTGATTTTAGAATGGGAATGCCACCGATTCGGCTTGAGAGAAAAGTATAGCATAATAGAGCAGGTGCATAGAATCGCTACAAACATAAGATCGATTTAGGCAAAAAAAATGTCCCCATTGAGTCCTATGAAATATTAGCTTGTGTTCCACAAGGAAGTGTTTAAGAACCCCGTCTTATATTTACTTTATACAAGCGACCTTCCCACAAGTCGAAACCTGGTCACATCAACTTTTGCAGATGCAACAATGCTTAGTATACAATCGAGCCTTGTTACTGCCACTTATAGATTACAACAACATTTAAAAATAGAATAGAAAATAGAATGGCTAACTTAAAGAAACAGTATAAAATGTGGTGGGTTTCGGGTCTGCCCAGCTCCAATGAAAAAAAAAACCAAATCCTCAGATCTCAGACCTTTTGATGAGGATACAAAGGATTATGATTTGAGGACATAAGGTGGAATATCTGGTGCCTAATATCATCGCCTTCTAAGAAATGCGATATGCGGGAGAAGCCCGAAAGAAGATGGGTCCTTGGGACTATTATTATTGCGGTGGGCGAACACAACAGAAAGTTTGATGTTGAAAAGCTGCAGCAGAGAGGCAAGCAGTTTTCTAATCGATGCATATGAACAACTCGGTACAAGGGAACTAAGGGACGGTATTTCTAGCCGGAAGCGAAACCATTGATTTTCGACAAGCGCATAAGATGAGCTGGTACGATGGGGAGTGTCTTACTGCATTGGATAGAAAAAATACTGCCTGTCTCGCGGCATTACGACATTACGATCTTAGAAATATTTTTATTTAAGAAATGTTTTGAAATTAGTCGTTTAATTTTATAAAATTTTAAGTTTTTCATTTTATTTAGCAATTTCTTGTAAAAACATCGTGCCTGTACATTTATATAATTCAGTTAATGTATTCGGTATTTATGTTTCGATTTATTATTAATTTTTTCATACAAATATACAGTTTATTAGATGGCTACTACACATATTACATAATTAGTTATGTTTTCTTTTTAATTTCTCTTATAGTTTACATGCTAATATTACAATTAAAAAACAAAAAGTTTTTAACTTTTGTAACTTCATAATATAATGGCAATGGCAGAATTTTCTTTTCATATCTTGTTTATATAAAAATTAATATTAACACTTGGGCAAGTACTGTTTTTGATTACATATTGTATTTTACATGTAATCTTTAGAAACTAAAATGTGACCGTAATATTTATTATAAAGAACACATCTCCTAGTTCTCGTTCTCGTTTTGATATTTTTATATATTCATAGCAAATTGTTATCTATACATATGCATGCATACATACATATATGGATATTTATATATGTACAAATGTATGTAGGTATTTTTTTACACGAATATCTTTTAATAAGTAAATATTTTATTTGAATTTGCCAATTTGAAGGTATAGTTAAAAATCGAAATTTATGGAAATTTGCTCCTGATATAAAATAGTATGTAATTTTTGTGGAAGTGGAAGAACAGGATTAAGAACTGCAGCTTAATTTGAATTTTTCATACAAACTGTACATCTAGATACTCCTTGCAGCAAATTGCCAGTTTTTAGTGTTTGCATTGCGGGACGCTGGAACTGTTCTTGACTTTCCACTGGGACCAACCAGAAACTGGTCATGGTCTCGTAGAAATGGCATTGACCCTTTGCGCCATTACACTCAATGAATGGTGTGGCGCGGAAATCTTCTAAGCAAGAACCGGGTGATGCAAGCGCTTGACCACCGCCGCCATTACCCACAGCAGTGTGCTAAAATTCAATAAAAATTATTATTATTATCATTATTTTTTTTGAATAATGTCATATGATGGTAAATAATTTGTATGTATTACCATAACAAAACTATAACCTATCCAAAGGCTCTCCCATCCGCCAGGACAATCAGGAATGGTTAGCGATTGGCTGTGCACTGCAATTACATTCGCTGGGGCTTCACAAACCACACACCGTGATATGAATTTGCTAATTTCGTTGCCATTTATTGGCATCATTGGGATGGGTGCAGACGTTGCAAGCCAGAAGGTCTTGTCGTTTCTTGAAGCGTAATTGCAAACGTTGTTCTGGCCACATGACATAACTGGCAATGTTGAGAATCGGCGTACGCAGGAACCAGCTGAACCGAGATCTTGATTGTGAGCATAATCGTTACCGTCTACATACAGCATGGAGTAGCCGGTCCACAGTTCGATTTGACCTGGTTGACAGCGTGGTACTTCTTCTGTTTGACTGTGTCTGACAAGTAATATGCCAGTCATATAATCTTGGGCAGCTGAACATGCTGCGCCAGCTTCACCTTGCGGGCCCATCAAACCAGGAGCACCATCACGTCCTTGTGGTCCAGGCAAACCTTGATCTCCTTTCAATCCTGGTCGTCCAGGTTGTCCTGTTAAGCCGATAAAACCAGCATCACCCTTCTCACCGCGTTCACCCTGTAGGCCGTTAAGACCTCGGGGTCCTGGTGGTCCTCTGTCACCCTTTGCACCGTTATATCCTGGATGTCCGGGTTCACCTTTGGGTCCTGGTGGTGGTACCAAACCTGGTTCACCCTTTTGACCAGGTGCTCCGGGTATTCCGTCACGCCCATCTCGACCTTTAGGTCCGATCGAACCCTTTTCACCAGGTGCTCCTACTAGCCCAGGTACTCCGGGAATGCCTCGGTTGCCGATATCACCTTTCATGCCATTGAGACCCGGTAAACCTTGTGGACCAGGCAAGCCTTGTTCACCCTTTTCACCCTTCTGTCCTTCGAATCCAGCTAAACCACGTTCACCTTTGGGACCTGCGAAGCCCATATCACCCTTCGGTCCGACTAAGCCTGGCAAACCATCAGCACCATCACGTCCAGGCAATCCCATTGGACCACGATCACCTTTAGGCCCAGGTGGACCTACGGGACCTGGCATACCAGTTAAGCCGACCATACCCGCAAGACCTGGCAAACCTTTTTCTCCCTTCATACCCGGTAAGCCAGGTGCTCCTATAAAATTAAAAATTACATAACAAACATAAAAATAAACACTTCAAGAACGTTACCTTCGCGACCATTTCTTCCGGACCTTCCAGGCAAACCTTTTTCTCCTTTAATTGCTGGTCCAGGTGCTCCGGGTTCACCAGGAAGTCCTTGATCTCCCTTCGGTCCGGGAGCTCCATTCAAACCAGGCATACCCAATTGTCCAGGTAAGCCAGGTTCTCCCTTTTTGCCGTTTTGACCAGGTAGACCTTGATTACCTTTGGGACCATTTAGACCGGGCAAACCAACGATACCAAATTTACCCATTTCTCCTTTGTCTCCCTTAATGGTTATTGGTTGTGCGTCACGTCCATTTATACCTGGGAAGCCACGTTCACCCTTTAGGCCAGGAGCACCAACCAAACCAGGTATACCTGTGGCACCTTTATCACCTTTCATACCTTGTTCGCCTTGGAAACCAATATCACCCTTGTCACCTTTAGCACCAGTGTACCCAATTGGTCCAGGTTCACCTGGCTCACCAGGTCTTCCATCCAAACCACGAATACCAGGAGCACCAGGAAGTCCCATATCTCCTTTATCACCTTTTTGTCCATGTAGACCAGGAAGTCCTGTATCGCCTTTTTCTCCAGGAATACCATCGCGGCCATTACTACCGTCTCGTCCGCGATCTCCTTTGTCACCTTTCGTACCAGGGTTTCCATGTATAGGTGTACCTGGGAAGCCTTTCTCGCCGGGTAACCCGGGTGCACCAGTCAAGCCCTCGGCTCCTCGCAAACCAGGAATTCCAGGTTCTCCCTTTTGTCCTTTTTCGGCGGCATCGCCCGGTAAACCTTGTGGACCATCAAAACCAGGCAGACCTTGTGCACCTTTTTCTCCATCTAATCCAGGTCGACCATCAGTTCCCGGAGGGCCTTGCGGGCCGATATCACCTTTAGCACCCGGAACACCTGGTGCACCTGGAGGTCCTCTAGGGCCTTTTGCACCGTCATTTCCAGTTAACCCAATTTCTCCCTTGTCTCCCTTCATGCCTGTGATAATAGTCGCATATATTTAAATTTTTTCTATGATTGGATCGTTTTTTTTGACTATATACTTACCAGGTATTCCAGCTGGACCTGGAGGTCCATGTCTTCCGTGTGCTCCGGGAGCTCCTGTAAAGCCTTTAGCTCCATCATTGCCTGGGGCGCCACGTTCTCCCTTAGCTCCCGGCATACCAACCATTCCAGGATTACCAGGTTCTCCCTTGGCTCCATCACGTCCTACAACACCATCAACACCAGGTTTTCCGGGTGGACCTGGAAGTCCAGGAGGTCCAAGTGGGCCAGTATCACCCTTAGGACCTACAGGTCCAGTTTGTCCAGATGGGCCTGGTAATCCAGAATCACCTTTTTCGCCAGGATAACCGACTGCTCCGTCTGGACCTTGAGGACCGAGCGGACCAGGGACACCACGATCGCCTTTTTCTCCTGGGAAGCCATCACGTCCTATTGGACCAGGTGGGCCAGCAACAGAGATACCTTGTTCACCCTTTTGTCCTCGATCACCATTTCGGCCAGGAGGCCCACGCAATCCGTCTTTTCCAGGATTTCCGGGGGCACCCATAGCCCCTGCATTACCTTTCTCACCTTGCGGACCAGTAAAACCGCGTGGGCCTACAGGACCCACTGGGCCTTGTGGACCCATCTCACCTTTCAGTCCTGGCAGCCCTTGGCTTCCTTTCTCACCCATTGGTCCCATTGCACCTGGCATTCCAGTTGGGCCTCTATCACCCTTGTTTCCTTTAGCTGGTACTGTCAAACTAGCAGCATCACAAGTTCCAGGATCTCCCTTGAATCCAGGTCGACCTTCAGTGCCTTTATCTCCCTTGATTCCGTCACGACCATGACGACCGGGTTCTCCCTTAATGCTACGACCCGGAAGACCATCACGTCCAGCCCTACCGGGATTTCCGGGAATACCATCTGATCCTGGTTGACCAGCATAGCCTTTATCGCCTTTAGCTCCGATTTCTCCTTTAGCGCCGTTTATGCCTGGTAGACCAGGTTCACCACGCTCACCTTTTACACCAAACGGCCCGGGGAATCCTCTTTCACCTTTCTGTCCTTTCTCTACCTTTACTTGACTTAAATCGACTATAGAATCTCTACCAGGTGGACCTGGATCACCAGGAAGACCATCTCTTCCATCTTCACCCTTTGCACCTGGTGGTCCATCCTTTCCAGCAATTCCGTCTACTCCACGTTCTCCACGAGCACCCATTGCACCAGGGGGACCTCGCACACCTGGCTCACCAGGAATACCATTTAATCCGCGGTCGCCTTTATCGCCTTTATGTCCAGGTGGGCATTGTGAGCATCTACCGCCTGCATCACCTTTAGGACCCATGTCACCTTTCGAGCCAGGATTACCCGGTCGACCTTGATCTCCTTTCTGACCTGTTAAACCTACACGGCCAGGAGATCCAGGACGACCATACTCAGAATCACCAGGAGCTCCAGCATTACCCTTAAAACCTCGTTCACCCTTTTGACCTTTCAATCCGGGGATACTATTACAATGGAAAATACATGAAACTGTACTGATTATCCTAAAAGAAATGATTTAATAGTTTAAAAATCTTACCCAGGTATGCCATCGTCTCCTTTTTGACCCATTTCACCAATACCGGGTTCTCCGGTTTGACCTTTTTCTCCATCAGGGCCTGGTGGACCAGTATAACCCCTGCTGCCAACTGGACCTACTGGACCCGTACGACCTGCATTCCCTTTCTCGCCTTTCTCTCCCGGAGGGCCTTCAACACCTGTACGGCCAGGTAAACCAGGACCACCTTTTGGACCAGGGAAACCTTGTTCACCATGTGGGCCATCAAAGCCGTCTAAACCTTTTGGACCGGGTAAGCCAGTGTAACCTCGCGGACCTTTAGGGCCAGGCGCGCCAGGAGATCCACGACCACCACCTGGTGGTCCAGGAGGTCCGACCAAACCACGTTCACCAGGTTTACCTGGATTTCCAGGTTCTCCTTTTTGTCCAGGTTTGCCAGACAATCCATTCAAACCAGTTTCACCGCGATCACCTTTCTGTCCAGTTGGACCTGGTGGTCCGAAGTTTCCTTGTCTTCCCTACAAAAATTTGGTTGTATTCTGAAAATAACAACTTTATGCATATACATTTTCGTATAAGACTTACTCTGTCACCAGGACCGCCGGGTAAACCTTTTTCACCCTTTGTACCGTCCGATCCTCTTTCGCCAGGATAACCACGCTCGCCTTTTTCACCGCCAGGACCCGTGTCACCTTTTTCACCTCTTTCACCTTTCTCGCCCATAACGCTTTGTACACCAACAGAAGGTTTCACAGATGCCGGTTCACCTTTTTCACCTTTGTCACCTTTTGTACCTGGCTGTGGATTGGCAAAACATGGTGCACCCTTGTCTCCCTTAATACCTCTATCACCACGACTACCTTGTGCACCATAAGGACCAGTATCACCACGATCACCTTTAGCGCCTTGTTGACCTTCGGGTCCTGGATTGCCGGAACGACCAGCAAAACCAGGTTCTCCCTTTTCACCTTTAGCATAATCTCCGTTCTCCTTTGCTGGTTCACCTTTCTCTCCCTTAACACCTGGTTGACCCGGATAACCACGTGGTCCAGGCATACCGCTTAAACCTTGCAATCCAGGCAAACCTTCTTGACCATCACATCCATCTTTGCCAGGAGCACCTGTAGCGCCAGAATTACCGGCAATACCTTGTACACCAGGTACACCGGGCATACCAGGAATACCAGCTACACCTCGCTCACCCTTATAACCGCGAGGACCAATTGGACCGGGATCACCTTTTTGACCTTTATCACCGGGTGGACCTTCAGGACCCTGATAGCCAAGCGAACCTTTTGGACCGGGCGGACCAACATCACCGGGGAAACCTCGATTACCCTTCTCAGCAAAACATTTCGGTATACAACCCACTGTACCGGATGTACAATTTCTAGGAGGTCCTTCTCGATTTGTCGTTACGGTATCAAGCACCGCATAACTATCATGTATTGGTGATCGCGGTGGCGTTGATTCATCTCTATAATGTTTAGGGGGATTATATATAGCGCCATTATCGGTAGATTTCCAAAATTGCTATGAATCAAAACAGACGGAAACAAGACAAGAATACATAAATACAAATATATATGTAGGTATTTATATGTGTATTTATGATTAATATACATATTTAGAAGAATGTATTTATGTATCAGGTTCAATCTTACCGCATTCGAGCCCAGTAAAGCTCCAGCTAATGTAGCGGCGAAAATAAGCCTGAAATAAAAAAAAGTTTGGATGATAATATAAGTAGTATAATAATAGTTGAGATATTTTTTTATTCGAAAACAAAAATATATCTACAGTAATCTATTGTATTGTATAAAAGTATATAATATATAGAAATTTTTGAATAAAATATATAATGCCCGGGCACTATACTATCAGACCACCATTTCTTTAGGTCTCTGAAAACTCTCTCGATGGTAAAAAAAAGAATGAGGCGCTGTCGGTAGCCATGCAAATGTCTTAATGTCTTTCATGAATATATTTATATTAAATTTATTACAAAAATCGCTTTCGATATATTTATTTGAAATTACGCGTGTAGAGTACCAAATTTCACGCTTTTTGTAGTTTTGTATAGTATTGAATATTTGCCTGAAGAAATCGATTTTATGAGAGCTATGTGATATAGTCCGATTTCGATGATTCTCAGTACCAATGAGCAATTCATTATGTATGTGTAGAATAACAAATTTCATGTTTTTAGATGCTTTAGTGAAGTATTTATGATCCATATCAGAACAACTCGATTGAATGGGAGCTATATGATAAAGGCGATCGATCTGTCCAGTTCCAAAAAATTATCAATATATTACAAAAATACACCCGCATACGTCATTTAAATATCTCAAAAACTGAGAAACTAGTTTGCGTTCAGGGGCGCACAGGTAGACATGGTTAAGTCAAAGATCAGTATGAATTTTATTTCTTCATCTTCTGGTACTTAAATACTTCGGAACAAAGTTTATATAAAATTTCATGCTCTTGAAAGGTATACAAATAGGTCGACCGCCGGCCGCTGGCCAAGTCGATAAACCAGAAAAGTTCTACACTGTTGGAATTACGAAGCTATTCCAAAAAAGTGCAAAAAATCATAGATAATAATGGTTTACATGTACTTGATTAAAATTAATTTCTAATAAAGAAACATTTTGTTCAAAAATATATTTACAAAAATACCGCATTAATTGCTATTCGTTTTGAAATATTTGATTTTATATAAAATATAATTGAATGAAATACTTTAAGCAGGTGGAAACACTGTCAGAATATTATATATTATATATTTTCAGTGAAATAAATATAAATGAAATTAAAATAAATAAGATAAGCACTAAAACAAAAACCATTTGATAAAAAGAAGATTACATCCGATCAGAATTAACAGAAGGGATGGAGCAAACATTGGTACTAAAAATAGTGTTTGCAAATTTTGTATAGGAATCCAAACTTCATGTCTTCATGTTATTCGGAAATATCTGTTTTATCCCATATGTAAAGGAGAATGGAGCCTTGATTAGAAGTTCACGCAAGCGCGGAAAGTTTTTAACTGCCACTCATCTGAGAGTGACCAGAAACAATTTTTTTTATATAAGATTCAAGCAGTATCCTCTGTGTAGTCAACAAATATCCGTTAGGAGGCGAGCTAAAAAGTGAAGACGAATTTCCTGCGGTTGTAGGGTATGGTACCTACCATATGAAAATTTTGATGACGACCCCTGCAAACGTTTTAAGGATCATGATTTGAGAGCATCCATCTGGAATGTTCAGTCAATTTGGGAAGCGAAAATTTAGGGTTCGATTTGTGGTGGGAGAGAGACGTCGCCGAGTCCTGGCATTCACTCTGACGAATGAACGTCTAGCCATAATTCGCATCAAAGCGAAGTTCTTCAACACATCGTTGATTAGTGCCCACGCAAATCGTGTTTGAAAATTTCAACACCAGGTTAGTTAAAATAGATATCTTTGGCACAAGAGTCGGAAAATTCAGCATCCATGAAGAAACATCTCCAAACAGGCTGAGGCTGATCGACTTCGCATGCATGCATCAGTTTCTTTGCAAAATATTGCCGAACGAATGCATGCCCGACAATTAGAACCTCAGTGTCTTCTGCTCAATTCACAAAAAGAGCGAGCCCATGATCTGCGCTAATTATCGTGGGAGAAGCCTCCTCAATATCGTATACAAGGCCCTATCGAGCACATTTTGTGAGAGATTAAAGTCAACCGTTAACGAACCGCGTAGCTTTAGACCTGGTAAATCCACCATTGACCAGATATTCACCAAGAGCCAAATTTTTGAAAAGACATCTGTGAAATAATCGATACACACCAACTATTCATCACGATAAGGAGCTGCCTCTAAGCACCTATATATAAATTTGATATCCCTGTAAAACTTATACGGGTATGTAACTGATACTGGCCAATACCACAAACGCAGTTAGAATTAGGAACAACCTGTTCTAACCGGTACGTACCTAGCCAGGTTTCAGACAGAGTGACTCTTTATCGTGCGATTTCTTCAACCTGATGCTGGAAAAAAAATTAAGAACCGCAGAGCTAAATAGACAAGATAGACTATTCTGCAAAAGTGTAAATTACTGCCGAATGCCGATGATATAGGGAAGCGAATGAGTCTCGTCAGCGTATTCGGCTCCCACGATACTATCGACAGTCATAACTTTGAGGCGGTACATAATTTCGTCTATCTTGGAACCGGCATTAACATTACCAACAATGTCAGCCTTGAAAACCAACGCAGAATCACCCTTGCTAACAGGTGCTACTTTGGACTGAGTAGGCAATTAAAAATTTAAGTAGTATCTCGACGAATCAAAACTAAACTATACAAGTTGCTCACTATTCCCATCCTGCTGTATGGTGCGGAAGCGTGGAAGATGTCGGCATCCATGAGTAGGTTTTAGAAGTTTTCGAGAGAAGTTTTCGGAAGATTTATGGCTCTTTGCGAGAGGGAACGATGAGCTGTACGAGTTATATGACAACATTGACATAATTCAGTAAATAAAGAGAGAGCAGCTACGCTGCCTAGATTATGTCGTCTGAATTAATGAAAGCGATTCATATGAATTATATCCATAATTAATTGCACAAACTATCTTGCTAACAAAAAATAATTTTTATGAAAGAATATGTGTGCATATAGTGATTGAAAAAGAATTTATTCATTTTTTTGGTATTTTTTTTTATTATTTATTCATCAAAAAAAATTTATAAACTTAGTAAAAATATTTTGAATATTTCATGGCTAGAAACATCACTATATTTGCGCCTGAAATCTTTATTTATTGAAATGTTTCTCTTCTCTGAAAAGAGCATGCTAGCGTAAGAGATTGTGATAGCCAAAGAGTTGCTAACAGTGTAAAGAGAAATATAAGCTTGTTATACTCATGATCTGTTTGTTACATATTTCCGGTACAGAAAATTGTTTGCAAGCTTTTAATTTTTACTCATTTATATATGTACTTATATTTACATACTTGTACATTTATGTGAATACAATATTTTGGCAGAAGGACTTGCCACGTCGTTAATTTAACCATATATTATAAATGGAATGCAATTAGGTACGTATGTATATATAAATATATGTATACATATATGTACGAATGCATATTGCATACTGAGCCGTAATAAAATTCCCAAAACTATATCCCAACTTGTAGTTAAAATTTAAATGTTTTAACGAGATAGAGAGTAGCAACCAAATTAAATATAACCAATATCGAAATTGAAATTCAAGCCAGAAGTACAGTGAGCATATAGTGTAAGATAAACTTTATACTACACGCTAATAAAGAAACATTGGCAAAGTACACAAAGACACATGGCCGGTGAAAAGATTGAGTTAAAATATCAGGCATATAAAGTGTGATCCAAGTAGAGGTAATTGTTTTAATAGCCTTTTTTTAACAGATTGTGTGTGAGTTGTGTCCAGCTGTCATGTTATTTATGTTCAGTATTGTTTAGCATTTCATCATGGAAAGACTTACGCCTGAAGAACGTTTACAAATCATTCAACTTTATTACGAAAATTCACGTTCGGTGAAGAATGTGTTTCGCGTGTTTCGCTCAACTTATGGTTAACATAATCGGTCTACTGAGCGTACTATTCGCAACACCATCACCCATCTTGAGACACAGCATTTATTTTCGGATAATATTCGACCAAATAGACCACGTCCCGCACGGAGTGAAAAAAATATAACGGCCGTAGCTGAGAGTGTACACGAAGACCGTGCTCGATTCGGCGCCGTTTGTAGCAACTCGGACTGACGTATAAACCGTATGGAACGACGCGGTTTACGTCGAGATCTTAAATTGAAAGCATACAAAATACAGCTTGTGCAAGAACTGAAGCCGCTCGACCTTCGCAAGCTACCTCACTTCGCGCTTAGGGCTTTGTGGGCCGGTGGAATCATCGGTCCATATTTCTTTAAAAATGATGCCGGTGAGGACGTGGGATCGTTATTGCGCCATGATAACCGACTATTTGATGCCTGAAATGGAAGCTCGTGATCTCCGCGACATTTGGCTTCAACAAGACGGCGCCACTTTCCACACATCGCACCAATCAATGGATTTGTTAACAGAACACTTCGGTGAGCAGATAATTTCACGTTTTGGGACGGCCGATTGGCCACCATGATCGTGTGATATCACTCCGTTAGACTTTTTCCTGTGGGGATATGCAAAGTGCTAAGTCTATGATTCAGCCTTGGAGCAAAACATCACGCGTGTCATTCGCCAATTACCAGTCGAAAAGCTCGAACGAGTCATGGAAAATTGAACCGATGCCTGATTTTTTTTTTTTTAATTAGGGAACCTCGAAATCGATCGCACTTTACGTAACTCTAATTTATACCACATAGAATTTATTCACAATATTATTTTACTGATTTCGTAAGAGGAATTTGTAGTTTGGAAGGTTTATATTCAATTAATGTATATTTATTTTTATTATAAATGATATTCTGGATGCTGCCAGAAATGTAATGTAGAGTGATCCAGTAAAACTTAAAAAATGAGAAGTAATTCATTCCCTGCAAAATAATACAAAGCAAGCTTGACTTTCTTAGCTAGGGATGTCTGCGTGCGTTGAAAGAAAATGTTGGTTTGGTGCCAGCGGTATTAGCGGGGTTTGACACAGATTAATGAGGATTTTATGTCGTTTTACATATTATTACAATAAAGTTAAAAAAAAATTCGTTAAAATAGACGCAGGCCTATTTATATACAATCATATGCTTAAGAAGGAAGAAGTTGTAATTCTTTGATTTTTAGAAAAATATTTAAGATGAATCGCAAATAATAGAATGAGTAGCTTAGCATAAAAATTGGCTGAGAGATAAGAATGACGAGCTTTACAAAGTGGCTAGTAGTTGAGAAAAAAACGAACTATACTGAGGCTTGTAACCCATAAGATCCTTTTTATTTTTTGTACTAGATTTTTAGTAATAGATTTTTACCTACCAAAAATTTTAAGAAGAATAATTTATATAAGATTTTCGTTGTAAAATTTTGCGAAGGAAAATCACTAAACAGATGAAAAATTAATTTTTTTTATATTTCACGAAAAAAAATTGACTGAATTCAAAAAAAAAATATAAATTTCATTAAATGTTCCCAGGTTTTTTTAAGTGACCAAAAATTCAATAAGAATAAATACATTAATATCATTTTAGTTTTAAGTTAGTAGTTTATTATTATTATTATTATTATTTTTGAACTAGATAACAATAAGTTCGTCTATCGCGTACAAATCACTGATTTATGCAGATAATAAATAATTTCCACTTACCGCTTCCAGTGGGGCTCCATCATGCCCAACGCTCAATTCACTCACTTGCTTTCAACTTTTCCCAATCTTCACAATTTAACAGTCAACTGCCTTAAAAAATAAAAGTTTTCATCAAATTTGGATAAAAAAATATGAAAAGAAAAGAATTAATGGAATTTGATTTTAGCACAAGGAATGTAACAAAACACATAATTTTTATTTATTTATTAAATTTATATTCTTTTTCAATGCAACACATTTTATTCAAACACTATTTCTTATACACATTTGTATATATTCAAATAATTTTCCCATTAAAGAAATGTATTTACTTTTTATTCGTAGCAACTTAGTATAGTTCGTTGTTTTGTTAAAATATAATATTTAATTTATAAAAAAGTTCACGCATTTATTTTATTTCCGTTTATTTAACTACTTTAATTGTTTCTTTCTTCTTCTTTTTTCAACTACATAACGATCGAAACTGAAAAAACGAAACTATTCGAAATTAACATAAGACGATTTTTTCTGCCTTCAAGCCCCATCAACCCTGACGCGTTGTGCGGGTGCAACGGGCTTCCTAAAGCGATCTAACACTATGGATCGACTGGAGCGGACTGAATGCTCGAATTGCCGGCGCAGCTAGACGAGCATAATTCCCGCAAACCAAAAACCACTACTAACAGCTTCGAAAATGAGGAGACACAAAAAAAAACTCACACACACACACAAAATAATAAATGTATATGATAAATGTCGGAAAAAAGTGGCGGTGGCGCACACAGCACTAAAAGCACAGCCACTTACTTTAGACGGCAACACTCGACTAATCATAGCATAACTTCCAGCCAACGGCAAACGTCCATCAGCCGCCCGCCAATCTACACATACGTCTTACACTCATGATCATCAGTATACGCTGTGTGCATGCAATATATGTATGTGCATGTGTGCACATTGGTTAGGATGATAGCAAAATATGTGTGAGAGACGGACTCATATGGATTAATGGACGACATGGAGAACTGTTTTGGTTATGCTACAGACCAAATGATAAGCTCATATGCTCAATCAACGTTCCATGAGCGTACATATATATACAAATATATAAATATATACTTATGTGTGATCATTTTACGTATGAATGTGTAGGTAAGAAGCTTTAGTATTCTCCAAGATATGTATTCGGCTATACTCGGTTCCATCGATGGTACGAGACCATTGGGTCAATCATAATGATTGCGCTGATCTTGCGCTATGCCACCCATTCAAAGCGATAACTCTATGCCGGCATATCCGTTGTGTGCGAATATATTTCATATATGTATAATGTAGTGGTGTTTGTGAGGCTTCACCGATTTAACATGGATTTACTTATGCAGATTACATACATATGAGTCAACTTTTACAATCCCTTACAAACAAAGTATCATTTATGTATTTATATTTATAATACATATCTTGCTCGAATGGACTTATTTGTCCTAAGTAGTCCTAAAATGAGGATAACATTTTACTACATATTCCAAAACACTGAATAAGGTGTTGCCTCATTCATTCAGTCGCATATAATATAAGGTTGCCCAAAATATGATTCAGAACAATCATTAGTATATATCCAGAAGAGTTATTGTAAATTTACTGCACATTTTCCTTGTAATCCAAGCACTCTCTACGATATTTATGAAGCTTGTTCATTTGACACATTTAATTTGAAAGTTGGCTTATGAAAATTTTCAATCAAAGTCGTTATAATTTTGATGATGAGATTTGCCTCATTTAGAAACACCCCCATTTAAAAACGCTATACATTAAGCTTAAATAAATATTACCCGAAGTATGTTAATATCAAAATATTCTATGCAAAGGCGTAAGACAGTCGCAGAATTTTTATTATTCAAGGAAAAAACTTAAATCAGGTAATGGAAACTTTAGAAAAGGTTTAAACCTTAATTATTCATTGAATGGATTTGCTTGGCGGTTTTAGCGCCACGACGAGCGAAGAAAGCATCTTTGGCACAAAAATTTGAAATTTTAGCCTCCATAACGATACATCCTTAAATGGAACCACATGTTACCAGGCCTGTGTTCACTCCGACGACCAAAAATCGACTCGGACCATTACCTTTTAGCAGCAAAAATACGCTCCGTCTCAGTGTAGCAAAGAACGTCTGTCAGCAGACACAGGAAAGGTTCGACATCGAGAAGAGCTCTCATCAGCAACTCGGTAACTGTGGGATAGCATCAAGCTTCCAAAACTATTGATTTCAGCAATCGGCGAGATTAACACACTGTGTGAGAGAGATACTGAGAGTTGGTAAAGTAGAGAGATGCATTTGCAAATTGAAAAGACGAGGAGTTGAAAAATACGTGAGTCCAAGTTCGCCCCATATTCCAAAATTATAGAAAATTAATTTTTTAATTACGGTCGCACTTCGACAGGGAATGTCAAGCCCTCCGAGTGTTTTTTCTGACATTAAATAAAAGCTTCTCATAAAAATCCATCCGACTTTCGGAAATATTTGGAATAAACTGGAAGGCCATCCATTTGTTGGAAAACGATATCAATGAGAGTACCACAAATTGGGCACGATAGGTCAAAGAGAAACTGAGGCGACTTAAATAAGGTTTAAAGATCGGAGCATACTCAGGTAGGACCCAAAGAGGTCATCTAGTGACTATGGAGGAAAACTTGTTTTGAATAGCAGTGAAAATGAAGCACCAGAAGAAGGCGAATCCGTCTATAAAGAAGGTCGAATAGCAATTGCCCACTTGAAGGAAAGCAAAGGGACTTACCGAGTTAGTTATTCAAATATATCGGCAAAGAAGTGACAAGATGATGAGCATCAAAATAAGAGAACCCGAAAATCTACAACATTTATCGTGGGGTGAAAATATAAGGTGAAGAAGGGCCTAGCTTTACTTGGTATTTCCTTTTGTAAAGTAATGGCAACTAAAGAACAAGTTGGCCCACAGATTATTAGCGAAGGACAACCAATTTTATATATATATTTTATATTATTATATATATGTATATATATATATGAACGTACATATTATTCAATAAATCGTAAAATATGAATTTAAAACTCAAACAAAGTTGGATTTAGTACAGTTTGTCTTATCTGCGCAGTAATATACGCTTATAGGTATTTATATGAATATACGTATTCAAAATATGGCATTGAGCTTCTCAATGAAATCGACCTTTCGCCCCACTGGCTGGCTATTTCTATTGCCTAATCGCAAATCTTTCCTAATTTTGGAATTGATATGCTTACTTATGAGTTTTTCCAACACACGAATTTTGTAAGAAATTAATTTATTTTGAAAATTTAACAAAAACAAATTGCCCAACACAAAGTATGAAGCAATATTGCTGCCATAAGTACGTAGCATATATACATATCGAACTTTTAATCTGTTAACCCTTCAAATTCATGACCACGCTAGTTATTAGTTACTAATAGAACCATGTGGGATGTCACATTGGAAAAATTCTTAATAAACAATTATAATAAAAATTCAGAATACAGTAGTTTTCAAGAAAATTCTTCCTAAGGTCTCAGATAATCAGTATTTTCGACATATATATGAAATCGAAAATGCATGGAAATGCTGCAAAAAAAAATGTTATCCGGAAGCTATTAATCAATAGCGAACCCTTAATTTAACTACATATTCATTAATTTTCTATTTTTCTTTTTATTAATATTTACATATTAAATACACAAAAAATAAAAATTAAATACTCTTCACGCGACACAATTTCGCAGGGATTTATTGTGAACGGAAATACGCAGCAACATCCGCCTTATCAGCACATTTGAAAACCTTCAAATAATCTCGGAAGAAACTTTATTGCTAAGTTTTGTAATAATTAAATCCACTGCTGCAGAAGTGAGGAGGCTAAAGATTTGCAGCATCGCAACTAAGTAAGCTTCAAAGCAAATCTTGGTAACCAACATACTACATAAGTTTACTAAAACCATTTCATGATTTCCGTGCTTCAAGGCAATCGAATGAGGCGAGCACGTCCGATCTAAAATCCTAAATATTTTTATACAATCACTCGCATACAAACAAACAAAGCGTTCAGCTCTAACACAAAGCCAAGTAACACACTCACACGGCCCATTTCATTCGGCTTGCTGTGTGGTGCCGAACACATTCGCTTAACCAAGAACGATCGCTGTGCGCTACTGAGAGAGCTTAAGCACACTAATACCAATACATTGTGGGCGCCTTGCATATGTATTGGTATGCGGCATTTTGCTCCCGCGTATACGAGTTTTGGAGCAGCATGAAAATTCACTGGTTGCCGCGTGTTTAGTACCACTTCGAACGCTTGTCGGTCTCCATGTGGGGAGAGTGCTCGACGACCGATCATCGAGACAGATTTTTAGCAGATCGCAGATCACAGCGGCTGAATGCAACGCCGCCGAACGGCAACAACGTTGTGCGCCTCCATTCATTCCGTTGTAGACATAGTTGTAGCTTTCGTTTTAGTTTCAAATAAAACAAATTATTAAAAACGGTTTTTAAGCATTTAATTAAAAAAAATATTTTATATCAATATAACCAAATTGAAAGTCGTGCAAAAAATTACTTTCCGACCAATGGACAGATAAATAAAATTGAGTTTACAATAATTGTAGTGCAGTGCTGCAGGACAAATTATACAGTTGAAAGCATCAAATAAACTACGTATAAAAGTCAAATAACTTTACACTATAAGTACTATTTAGTAAAAAGTAATTATCTTAACGGTGTCACACAGTGGCTTTGGAGGTGTGGTATCGTGCTTTGTAAACATTTTAACGAGACATTTTGAATGATGATGGTGCCCAGAGGCCTTTTCGGTCTCTTGGGAGAAAATGCCCAGAGGCGAAATGTACACACCTTCTTTTGGACGCTGATATTCGCTATTTATCTCATCGCCTTTGTGCGTAATGATTACAATTTCGCTGATGCTAAGGTGAGTAGTAAAACATTAAAGTTAATTATGTACTTTATATCCATCAACAGTGTAATAACTTAACGAAAAACAGTAAAAATGATAGTCAACATTTGTTTCTTACGAAAATCTAATCCATTTTGGTATCTTTACGTTTTTGAACACATTTGTCAATCGATACATTTTAGCTATACAATTTCGACTTTTCATTTGTTTTTAATATTATTTCTCCATATGTTTCTAGATAGGGTTTCTTTAAGTTTTCGAAGTCAAATTTTGATTTAGAATGGCGTAAAATTAAAATTTAATTAAATTCTTTAAATATTATTCTAAAAGCAATATATTAAATTTGCACATGAAGTACATACATACATACATACATATAGATTAAAGTAAAATAATTATCACTTAAAGCGAATAAATAAGCCTGAGAAGCTGTACAACTCACGGTCCAAAATCTCATATTTGTGTACTTGACTCAATAGTGCTCGTGTACTTCAAGTAATTCAAAAAATATAAGATATAATCTCATTTTTCTAGACTCGTAAAACTGATCTATAGCTTTCTAATTCATAATATTACCAATGAACTGGCACGATGCACTGCTATCTGAGAAGTGTGTGAAAAAGTTTTTTATTAATTAAATGGTAATTAAATAAAATTATTTAAAATATACGAATATTTTTAGGTTGTTCATTACTAGTTATTCTTTGTTTGATAAACAAAGAAAAAATTGCCACATTGTTAAATTTTTTATTATAACCCATTTTATATATATAACTTTGTAACCGCTTTGCGATTTTCGACCGAGGTCGTGCTTCAATTTGTTGAATGCGTCTTGATGCCTTTCCAATAAATTGGGGGGACCTATAGTTTATTCTAACCCGCCTATGAACAGCCAAGGTATTTTTATGAGGCTCTTTTATCTCATGTCAGAAATATACTCGAAGGGCTTGACATTCCCTACAGAGGGACGAGCGGACTGGCCATCCAAATGGCAGTACGCACTACTAACTACGGCTATTGCGGTCGTTAACACAGTTTAATTTAGTTTATTTAATAATTACGCTCATAGTTTATGGTGACTTAAGTCTACAACTGATTCTTAGTTTTCTATCGAATTTCTTCATTGAAGTGTTTTCATCATTGAAGTTCATAAAGAGTTTTTCGACAATCACTAAACCAAATAGCAAAATGTTTCGGGGAATCACTTCTTGAATGTAAGGATATCTACAATGCAATTAAAATATAAAGGTGTTTGAGGCAGGATGCAGGTTTTTTTTTAGAATAGCACTACCATTCATTTTTAAGTAGTTTTCCTTCACATAATTCATTGCGCTAGAGCCATGCCTAATCTCTAATTTGATCAAGGAAAAAATAGGCAATTTTTTTAAACATTTCTTTGGAGCTTACCTAGTCATGATTCGTAACCACATATCCCCCCGCATGGTTGCACACACCGCTAATCACTCTTCTTTATTAAAAATATATATTTAATTTTAACAATTTTTTTTTTCAAACCATATTTTAGATGAGATAAAAGGTAAAAAAGCTAAGAATGTTTAAAGCGATCAAGTAAGCAGAAGTATAAAAAATTTTATAGCTGAGTTTCCTTAAGAAAATGTTTCTCGCTTACTCAAAATAATAGTTTTACAAATATCAAATCTTCAAAAATATGTAACTTCTAGAAAAAATATTACTTACAAAAATATCTATAACTATCCGCTGTACAATATAAGTTCAGTTTCCAATGAATATGCTAATTCTTGAAGATTTCATATTCAGTAAAATGGTTGATATAGTAACTATGCCAACCAGTTTCAATGGGTTAAGAAACATTTTTCGCATTTGGCCATTTTTGAATATGGTCCGGCTGTATAGAATTCACACTATTAAAAGTATAGTGATAAATTGCAATCCGTCCATACATGGCAATGCGAATATAAATCATTCTCATTACAGTAGTCATTTAGAGGTTATTAACGTACCTATACTTCATAGTCGCAGGGAGATGATTGGGTTTTCGTATTATGTACCCACCTACTTACGTACCTACTTAGTGACTACTCATAACTCAACAGGATCTCTTCCATCGACTCCCTCAAAGGCATTGCTTACTCTCCTCAACTTCTTTCCTCTGGACCGTAAATTAAAGGTGAGCTGCAACTGCGAGTAGCTCAACCTTGAAAAAATAGCAATATAGGGCACGCTACAATATTATCAGAAATATCGAAGGAGCTGAATTACACCACCTCCCTCATGTGCTTTGACAATCTGTTTTCCACATGAATCTCAAACAGGAACGAATGGAAAAACACAGGCAAAAACTCTTTGTTATCATGGAAGCCGCTGAGTAGCTCTACGGTAGCAGGATAATCAGTCACGATATATTCCGACAGCCACGCAGCCATTATATATCTACAGTGTAAAAATACCTTATCAGTGCAAGCGTATCTCTGTCCATGGCAAAGTACTAAACTGACCTTTCTGTTATCCATTACCATAATGACGGGAAAATAATAGGTTAGCACTTTAACGACTTTCGTCACAGCTGCAGGGACGAAGAAGAGGAAGAGTCTATTGGACACTGCCTCCCTCGCTGTCCAGCCTTGACATCTGCGCGGCACAAGTTCCTCGGGGAAATACTTCTTTGACTGGCAAAAATTATTAAACTTGTTGCTCATATAAGGCATCCCAAATGATTCTCTCGTTTAATAAAGTGACAGTGATAGTAGCCTCACAGCGGTATCACAATTGTTATACATTTCATGAATATGAAATAGTTGGTATATTAACTTTGGATCATAGACACTTCAACAAAGCTATATTATGGAGCACTTATGAACCGTTTGTTCAGATATGGGGTTTTGGGTCAAGAAACCGGCAAAAAGCATTTAAGAGCTCGAAATTTTGTACTCTATACACGTATCCTCATATCGAATTTTGCTTTTTGCAATAAATTTCATATGTTCACGAAAGGTATTAAGACTTTGCCACGGTCGAAGACAGTACTTTTTTAATGTTTATTAGTTACATTATGCGGGTTGTGTGGAGGTTGTTACCACATTGCATTATTAGTTATTGATAACTCATATAAAACTCTTCTAAAAGAGAGACTCTTTCATTAATTTCCATACTAATAATTGGTCATACTGCTTGTGCCAATAATATTGGGCGAGATTTATTGATACATATCGAGCCCTTTGACAAGATTCCCTATAATTAACATAGAATTTGAGCTAAGCCGAGCCGTATTGCTGACAGTTACTCCTACATTGTCGTATGTGTAGCTTGATTGCGCTGCAGAATTTCTCAAAAGCAGCTTTTACATCGATAATAACACTGCAAATATCGATGAATTTTCTTTCGAATGCAATAATGCGATATTATTCATATAATGTATGAATAATCGGCAACTTGATCACGAGTGGGACAACTCGACCACTTCGATGAAAAGCTTTTACCTATCGCTCCTGTATGCTCTGATTAAAAATTATGAAGCAAAGAAATAAATTTTTACTACATAAACAAATGATAAATACAATAATAATGTATATTCGCGTATATGGTCATCTACATATGTATATGGAAGTCTAGAAGTGGAATAAACGAAAACGGTTGAAACAAATAAGACTAAATTGTCTAGGGCTTAAGGAGAAGAGATGGATGATGAATGTAGAAAAATTAGGTCACTTTATAACAATATTGCAATAGATTGTTTTCTTTATTTTTTGTTTTGTTTTTTTTCCTTCTTCAATATGCAACAGACTAAGGCGAACGCTGTAATCAGCACGCAAAATAGAATGGTGTGGAAAACTTACTGCTTTCTTACTTTGTACAAATGAATAAGAGATATTAAAGTGCATATGTATGTATGTATATATTTATAAGCTTACGGTTAGTAGTATCATACATAATTACGTATATTATATTTCCGGAATACTTACTTAAGTTGCATACTAATAAACGTATTTACTTGCTTTTATCTACGATATACAGTATACTCGTATGTATGTAATCCAGTCTACGCTGTTCCATAATTCTTAGCTTGTAATGCATATGTGTTTTATATACTTATACATGCTTTACTGGGAACTATTGTGGGTCCAAATGTTGCATGTTGCTCTTTTGGTTGTTGCTTGCATTACACTCTTCCTTTCAGATAAATCCAAACAAAACAATATGAAAGTGTTACATTTTATTAAATAAAGTACATATTTACATACATATGTTTAGTACTTCAGGAAGCCATTTTCCTCGTTTGTACTTATATATATAAAAAAAAATTAATTCTAAAAAATTATTATGTTATTATGAACTCAAGGATTTCGCAATTATGAAATTATTATCTTCTACTGATTTTGTTCTCATTTTCGGTATACATAAAGTGGCGGACAAAAGTCTACATACACCCCCTGTTTTCGTTGAATTGAAAGTCCTTATCATAGAAAACCAACAAAAATAATTTTTTAACATAAAAGAGTAAAGCTATGACAGAAAAAGCGTAAATCCAACAATGACAAAAGTCCACATACAGTACATACATATCTTATCTTAGCGCAAAAACTTTGGTTAATATCAGGTAACATGATCCTTTTAGTATTTAGTTGGTCCACCGTTTGCATCAATAACACCTTGAAGCCGTCGTGGCATCAAAGCTACTAAATTTATCAATTCTGAGGGAATAATACTGTCCCAAGCTTAAATGAGACGTTCTTTGAATAATGTTGAGCTGGAAAACTGATTTTTTCTAATTTTTCGCTCAGAAATCTCCCAGACATGTTCAATAATATTAAAATCTGGGCTTTGAGGTGACGTGTGTAATTGCCTTGGAGCATGATAAAGCAACCAATCCTTAACGATATGAAACGTGTGCTTTGGATTGTTATCCTGTTCAAAGATCCAACCTGCGCCTAACTGTCCACGGAAGGCTTCAGATTAGCTTCCAACAATGACTTCTATTTCAACCGAATCATATTACCCTCAATAAAAGCCAGCTTTTCAACTCCAGATGCCGCAACCGCTCCACAAACCATTACGTTCCGCCATCATGCTTCACTGTTGGTACCATATTTTTGACGTTAAGTGCAGTGTTTTCTTTTTGCCGGAAACCCATTCTCTTATCTAATCCTATCTATCCTTAGCGAACTCCAAGCGAATTTTACGAATTTTGCAGAAATAAGATGGTTTCTACGTGGCGCTCTACTGTGGAAGCCGTTACCGTTCAGAGCTCTTCGAATTGTTGTTGGATGGACACACTTTCCGGCTGATCTTGCGATGTTTTCAGCTAATTTAGGAGCAGTAACTTTAGGATCATCATTCACATCCTTCAGAGTAAAGCTGTTGTCTCTTCGAGTAAGTTTCTTCGGTCGGCCAACACGAGGCTTATTTTCGGTGAATCGATTTTTTTAAAAGTTTTTTACAATGATTTGTACCTTTGATGGACTTAACTTTTTTTTTTTGAAATTTCACCATACGATTTCTTCTCTTTTCTGCTCTGAATAAACAAATTTCTTACGTCAATGGATATTTATTTTCGCTGAGCCCTTGTTGATGCTAATGTGCTTAAATCACAATTAAAATTCAATGCTATAAAATTAGAAAACATAATTCAAAAAAAAAAAATAGTAAAAGAAAAAGTACCTAACTGCCATAACAACATGCTGTGTAAACCCGTGGTGCTAGTAAGCCCGTGGTGTATGTAGCCTTTCGCTAAGGATATTTTTGCGTTGTTTCACAATAATTGTTTTATTTTATGTTAGAAAATGGATTTTTTTAATACATTTGATTAGAAAAGGATTCAAAATAAAACTGTATACCTACATTTTTCATTAAAGCACTTTCTGCAGAACGAATGCAGGCGGTGTATGTAAACTTTTGTCCGCCACTGTATATTTCAAGCAAATATAAATACTAAATTCAGGAGAGTTGTTTCTTACCTTTCAAAGTTTACAAATATATTTCAATTCCATATACATATATACATATTTCTTCATTTAGCGTATTAATTCTTGTCTATTCAAAATATTTCTAAATCAGTTTTTTGCTCGACTTATCAAACTCTATTGTCGAAATTAATGATTTGTGATAACCTGCAAGTCAATGTCGAATATTAAAAATTAAAACAAAGCAACGAAAAATTAAATTTGAAATTTTTTTTATAAAAAAATATTTTTGTTTTAATTTAGTGTGTTTCCGGTTGGTTTGTCGAAAGAAGTATGGCATAAATAAAAATATATTTTGTACAAAATTTATATTAAGTCTTTATCGGATGCTTTAGACTTTCTGAAGGCTTCTGGATTTCAAAAGGTCAACCGGATTGGGTTGGCAATTGGCGATAAACAACTTGTAAAATTTAGCAAATGTGTAAAAATCGTGAGAATCGTGAAAAATATTTTAATAATTGTTTATTTGTTTTCTACAGCCTAAATAGATAATATGTATTTAATTAATATTTGTTTTTTTTACGTTCACACTGCATCATAATTATTGTAACCTTAATATATATTAAAGTCGAAGTACATTTTTTCAATATTTTATTTTTATTTTTAATATTATTAAAGCCGAAGTACATTTTTCTCATATATTTTTATTACTGAGAAGATGATGCTTAAAATATTTATGTAGCAACGTAATTTTTATATTTAATTTTCGCATTAAAAAATAAAAAATCACTAGAAATAACCGAAAAATTCCATTGAATATGTTTTTTAGTATTGCAGAGCAACTCCACACTGAACACCTGTGTAAGCTCCTAGAAATATGCTACTTCTTTTCCAATGTAGTTCACACATACTGCACACGTGCAGCTGAACATATTAGTCTATGAAAAATAGTTGCTTTACTATTAAAAATATATATTTGCTTTAGTATTACAACAAATTACTATTGCGTATATTTAAACTAAATACTTAATGAAGTAAACTAAAAAAAATTGACGACTTCCTTTCAAATACTGATAAAATTATGCGCGTTTTAATAATTTATTGTTCTATTATTTACATTTATTTTTTTATTTTGCGCCGTTTGCCTGTCGTCCGGCAAAAGCTTTCAGTGCGATAATTGTTTTATAATAATTTTTATATTTCCACTTGTATATTACAATAAATGTAATAAACTAGATAATGTGGGTGGCAGCTGCAATAAAATAAGCAGATCTTAAAGTATGAATATTTAGTTAATTAAAAAATATGAGAAAACAAAGCATTTGAATGGCTAAATAATATTTATTAATAAATAATTAGTCACAAATACTCATTTATGTTATTGAAGTAATACTTAAATTAAATTATTTAAATACTGTTTTTTGACAGTTTTTTCAATTAGTTATATTTCATTAATATATATTTTTTTTGCATTAGCAAACCTTTATTGTTCATGAAGTCTGTCAGTTAAGAAATATGAAAAGAAATTAAATAATTAATTTTTGGAAGTGGAAAATAGAGTGGTCGGTTGATTAAAAGGGCGGGTTAAAGACTTGGGCCACTGAATAGGCCATTTGTGGTTCCCCTGCTTATTCCAATTACGCTTTTGTGTAAAATTTTCTCGATTTAATTTATTGTTTTAAGTTTTTCTCTCCATACGCACCCATCTCTATAAGGCTAGAGTCAAAAGCATCGTGGAAAATTCAAAGTCTCAATCGGCTGAAGGTTGGGCACTCGGTATAGGTAATGCAACAGCGTTTCGTCATGCTTTGAACGGACCCTACACTCTACCGATTCTATGTTACCTGGCTTGTAGAGACATCTTGCCCATCAATTTTGCAGTGCCATACTTAAACTGCAGCTGAGCTGTCTACAAAAAATCGAATAGATTCGCTTGTTAAAGTGGTTACCCATTTGGCAGCGTCAGTATTGCCCACAATCTCTGCTTGGAAGACTGAGCTGTAGTCATTGAGATTTAAGCTGCCTTGATTATTTGGGTGGTCACAGAAGAACCCTACTCCTATGGCTGCCTTTCAGTAGGACTCATCAGTGTTATGTATGTGGATATTTCAGTATTACCGATGGCCTTACCTCCCGCCCAATCTACTCTGCTAGGGAAGAGTTCTTAGAGCCCTCCACCATACTACTGATGCCTATGTTAGTATGAGTCTTACGACTCTTGTGGTCCAGTTGAGACTTGCAGATAGTTTTTTGGCACAATAGCCCTTCTGCAGGAATTCCAAATTCGGAGCGCTTTATTGTTCCTACTGTTGGAATATATTGACCAGTTACATTTTTTATGAAGAATTTCTGAAAGATATTTGGCCAAATTGGAGAGTACTATGATATTGATTTACTATTACAATTGCCCACCATCTTTTTGGTGTATATCTTGATGTTTTTCCCAACAAATGGAAGGACCTACAATTTATTCTCATAGCTTTTTCTAAGGAGTCTTTATTTCATGTCAGAAGAACTACTCTCGGAGGTCATGGTTTTCCCTGCCGAGGGGCGATCGCATTTAGAAAAAATAATTTTCTATAATTTTGGATGTTGCTCGAACCTGGACTCGCACACTGGTCATCCGAATAGCAGTATGTTGTGCTAACAATTCGGCTTTTGCAGCAGACCTCTGATTGTTGCTCGTTTACAGTGAGTCCTTTTTTATTACATTTCATAAAACTGCGTGGAAGAAGAATAAAAATACATTTGTGCGTTGTTGCCATTTAAGCAATCTAAAATGACTGAAAAATCCTTGGAATGCAGCTGGGGTTACGCCGAAGTTATTTAAATTTTTGTTATATACGTACATATGTACATAGCTCTATAAATATCAATTCGAAATATTTAAAATTTTCCTATAAAAAAAAATTTTTTTTTTCATTCAAATAAATTTAGTACATATGTATATACATATATGTGTATAGGAATATTTGTAACCCCAAATCAAATCATAACATTGTATTTGAATACATTTTGTTTCCCGCTCATTTAAAACAATTATCAGTCCAACTTGTAAATGTTGCTTATTTCCTTTTGACTTTACTGAACTCTTGGTTACACACGCAGAAGTTTTCAATACAAAAAATAGAATATTTCTCTTTGATGAATTGCGACCAGTAAAAGATGCGCACAAACAAATATTTCCATATAGCTTAATAAAGTATTTTAACATATATACATAAATATATGTGCAGTGTTGGTAGTGTTAGTATATCAACTACCAAAAAAAAACATAAAAAATTATGAAACGCGCAAAAACGTACTGTCGCTGCCGTCTACTTTCCGCCATTGGTCTCACTAACACTAAATCACAACCTTTTATTTCCTACAATACATATTTACAGGAGTATTTGTTAGTTCTTAACATATAATACCGTTTTTTAACCTCTCACATCACCACTGTACTTAATTCAATGATTTATTTTAGTTGTCATCTTTTTTTTTTTTTTTTTTTTTTTGGTTTATTTTTTGTCATTTCTATTCGTTCGCCATTTTTCCATGTTTTGTCTGACCGCCGCGCTATATTCCTATTGGCTAGTTGGCGACATCGAACATTATTATGCAAAGCTCGTTGCCGTGGACCATATTCACTGAGTTTAGTATGCGGTACCTCAATACAAGTACATGCTACATACAATATGTATTTAAATACTGAAACGAGCACAAGTATGTTCTGTGATTAAAATCTATTCATAATATGCACATGCTTGCCTATTATTCTGTCATTTTTCATTCCTTCAATTCATAGTTGTACATACATATGTATAAGTATATGTTTAGATTAAAATACTGTTTGATATTTTTAGACATGATCACATAAGGTAGTCACTACATAAATATTAATATATGTATTTGTGTATTCTCCTTGAAACATGTTTGTTAATCAAATGAAACCGTAAATCAGTATAATATATACTTGAAATGTATTATGTCAGAATCTTTTGATATATAATATATGTATGTATGTAAATTGGGATTTTTAATTATGTGTAAAACCTGGTATAAAGGTAAAAATAAATTAAAAATATCAGAGCCTTTAAGGTCTGGCTTACAATAGAAATAAAAGTTATGAATTTTTGTCTGAAACTTTGTCCTCCAGGCGATGCTTGAGCTAGGATCTCACGATTTGTACATTTGGTTAAGAATTTGACAAGTTCTGAGTCAGTGTTTAAGAAAAAAATACTTCGCAAAATCCTCGGTGCAATTTCGTATTGTGAACGACAACCGTATGCTCGGATGAACCACGATCAGTACGAACTCTGATATCAATAACATTCAGCGCATTACAACACTGCACTGCCTTGAAGGTGTTACACGTTTGGACGAAGAAGCTTCAACGAAAATGGTGTTCGAGCGAAAGCCGATGGAGAACAATGAAATGGACGACCACGACTGCCTGGGAAATAACAAGTTGAAGATGACTATACATGCTTGGTGTAAGGAATGAGAGAAGGCGCGCCCAAGCAGAGGCGACTGGCGAGAGTTGTGGTGGTCGACCGTAGCTCGATAACGTGTCGTAATGGTCACTTGAGTAAAACAAAAGAGGCATTTAAAAATTCATCACTATTAAATATTTCCATTAAACATTTTGGTTAAAAATACAGCTTGAAACGATTAAATTTTATTAAAAAACAAACATTTTTTTCACAAAAAATACATTGAAGAAATTCTTATCTAAAATTTAGTATCATCTCAGTATCCTTTGCTAAGATGATATTAACAAAACTCTCCTCGATGAGTATTTAAAACGCATTTGAGCTCAGCTCACAAGAAAGCTACATACCTAGAAGATCCAGAGATTTCTTGCGATATTATACTCCAAACTTTAAGCTGGCCACATAAGCCATGTAATTTCCTGGCCCTCTGACTTGTTTACAACATAGAATTCGTCCAATAGCCGATGAGTCAAATTAACTCGCCCATTATAAGGCAGAACGTCTGCAAGCCATTGTAGAACCTGCGCCGAAAAAACGTTTTGACTAATCCACATAAATTTTCATAGGTTTTGCCAGTAACAGCTTTAACAGACCATTCCGTCCAAATTAAACATATATTCATCTATTTTCTGGAAAGTTTTAAGTGATCTTGCTTATATTTTGTGAATAAAAGAGCCTTGCGTACCATTTTATTTTAGAATAAGCGTTGGCAACTCTTACAATCTAAAGGTACGCTACCGGAGAATTTATTGTTTCTTTAATTTGGCCACAGGAGACCTTAATTTCAGTTGCTTCCATTTGAATTTCTTCATTTTGGCGTTTCGTAGGGCTTGTAGCTCAACCAGCCAAAAGCATACCGACTCAGCTGATATAGTATATATATGTAAATGAAAATTTTCCACCGCCTTGTGTTGATGCTTCTAAGGACAGTAAGAGAGTAACCAAGAGCGATTTTAAATTTTTGTTAAAATGGACTCGGCTGATTGCTCGATATGGTACAGGATTGCCAGTAAAGACTTTTGTAAATTAATTTTGAATAAACTAAGCATATAATTTTTTTCTCGATCTGACAACAACAAAAAGCATCCTTATATCACTCTCATTCCTAAATTTATTTTAATTGAAATAATAGAAGATAAAGGTAGAACATCGCCTCATGCAAGTCATTTTTAACGCAATCGGATTGCAGCATGCAATGATAGTAGCAGAAGACTTAACCAAGGCATCCCCTTGGCCGACGTAAAGGGAATTGTTTAAATATGCATGCATATTTATGTTTGCGCCTACGTCACTAATAAACTTTCTGCTAACTTTTTAACGGCCACTATATAGCATATATGGAACATATGCTGCCATAACTCTGCAATGCTGGATGGTAGGTAATTTGATCGTGTGGCTTTTCGCACTTTCTGCTAACTTGGCGCATGTCTTCATGTCTATATATGTATGTATGTATGTTATAAGTTTGTATACATTCCTACAAATGTGCAAATGGGCGATCTAACATGAGATACATGAATACGTGGTACTACAAGCAAATACTATAGCTTTTAAATATAACAGGCTGTACTGTGTAGATGGGGCATACCAACTTTGTTTAGCTAACGGTTATATATACAACATTGATAGAAATGGCCATAATGATGAATCCATATCAAAATTCACAGAATAATAAGACAAATTGATTTAACCATGTTTGTCCGCCATATGTTCAACTGACTTTCTGAGCGGTAAAAATGAAGATACGAGAATGTACTGTAGTTTAAATCAGTGATAGTTGAATTAAATTCTTTTTATTGAAAATAAGCATTTTAATCCTCTTTTTTCCATTTTTTTAATCCTTCCAAATAATTGATTTTGTCCAGACTTTCAAAATAAGAGTTTGTCCCAGTAATAAGTCCTTCCGACAGTGAGTAGTCGCGGCAGCCCTTTCGCGAATTTCTTTTTCGCGTTGAAATACTCATATAAAATGTTATATAATCGCAAAGTTAAGATATGTACCTATAGAATATTTCTCACATCTTCAATCTCCGATCCACCAGTTTCATGCTACAGATTTTGTCGGCCATTTCTAGCGTGGTGTCTTATCTTATGTGGCATGTAGGAAGATTCAATACTTAATTTTTATGATTTTCCATTCGTTAAAAAACTTAGCGACGACTTTAACGAATTGGTTATTCGCTATTCATGTTTTAACGAAATTTGCTATTGCTTGATCAGCTGTTGTCATTAACTACTCGATCACATGCTAATTTAATGAGGAAAATTTTTTATTTATTAGCACCAGTAACAAAAGATTTGATATTTTATTTAGAAAAAATTGATCAAGAATTTCTTTTGAGTGTTGGGCATCCGTTTAATCCCAAAAAGAGAAGTTGACGTGCCCTTAATTAGTAGATAGAAGTTTGCTTCGGGAAGTGGAAGACCAACTCGACATGAATGCAGCTGAATTTCGAATCTTAATCGATTTTAAAAATTTTAGTCAGCTAAAAATGATATATAAACACAAACATTTAAATAATGTAACTTTCAATTTTTAACACTATTAATATGCCTAAAGGTTCTAACCGCGTTGTCATTCTTCGCAACGTTTCGTTACAGAGATTATATATTTTACTTACGTTTTTCAAAAACACATTAAAAAACTTACGAAAAACTTTATGCATACCAATTTGCTGCGACGAACTTATTTATTTCCGACATTCCTCTTTGTGCTTAACGCATTTTTTGAAGTTTCATTGAGCTGTGATGTCACCTTTCCCCGAATTGAATAAAAAGGGAAATATCAATTACTAAGTGTCGTTATAAATTATTTAGTGAATCGCAAGCGAGGAAATTCGAAAGTTAGATATTCGAAAAATTGTAACGATAAAAGTTAGTAAATCACACTACTGAACGTTCAACGTAACTTATGAACGAGGTACGAGCACAACGAAACTCAATGAACAATTTCTTAATCGTGGAAATGGATAATGCGAAATCCCTATATTACTTATCATGCCCTAACTTGATATCAGCAATGGTTTACATATACAAAAATAATGCTTAATCAACGCACGAAATTCATCTTTTATTCTTTATTGTTGAAACTCGCAAGGTTGTCCCCTTTTAATGGCTATCAAACACAAACTAAATGACGCAGTTTGCTCTAAAGTTGATAGTAGCCTATTAATGGATAGCAGTTGACGTGGGGAGCGTTGCATTTAAAGTTAGTGAGCGTAAAATTCAAACGTCACTGACTTATCCAATCGCTGTCTTAATGAAACTTTTCCGAAAATATCATTCATTACAAAAATACAATGGGAAAACTTTCAGGTTTTCATACGAATTTAGTTTTTCCTCACTTGTTACAAATATATGTACATATGTATGTAAGTATGTATATGGGTATGTATTCAGATCTGTAGTACTTATGATCGTTAATGAATTTATAAAAAATGTAAATATGTGAGTTTGTGGAAAACCGCAAACTTACGTGGTTAAACTCTTTCACTGTCAAGGTGTACTCTATGGCTGCGTAAATCACGTCTTTGCAAAACTCAGTTACTTATTTAACCAGGCGCTGATTTCTTTTACATTTCAAAAGCCTTATTAAATTCGCTGAGGAATAAATGTTAAGAAATGTTTCTCTTAAATTGCACGCAAAGGTCAGTTCCGAAGAGAGTCGTCGGTTAGACACTCTTTATGAAACACACACACATACACACCCACTCGATTGATGTACTACAAATTTACTAATACAACCATGCCCACCTCTTTAGCTGCTGTCGTGTGCTTTTCTCTCCTTGCAAAGCAACAAGTAGCATGCCACCCCAAACAACAATTAACGCTTGCAGAGTGTATGCTTCCCACAGCCAAAACAGCAGCAGCTACTGAACGTCATTCTCCAGCCGCTCTTCCGCATTGTAACTGCATGTTACATAGACTTAAAATTGAATGAATGAATGAAATTGTGGCTTTGCCCTCAGAATATCGAAATTCGTTTGTATATTTTTATCAGTAATATTTGTTTTGTTGCACTTTGCCTGGCTGGTTGGCTGGCTACTTGTGGTATTCTGAGTGAATACTTACACTTACATTCGTCTGTAGAAGCAGAATATAAGAAGTCACTCCTTTTGCTGTAACATATGTACACATGTAGAATGTCTTCTGTATTTTTTTTTTCTTTTATTTTCGATCATCTTCTCGTGTTGGATGTTGGGTGCTGCAATTACTGGGCGGCTGAGTGGCTGGGTCGTTGGGTTATGCGATGAACGCATTCAGAAGGCATGCTGCAATATATTGTTGTTGTTTAGCTGCTGATTATCTGCTATAGTACTGTTATTGTTTTAGTAGCAGTCGCAGTCGCAGTCACAGCATTCGGCTTTGTTTTGCGGTTGTTATTGTTGCTATCGCACACATCCCCCGCTACCCTTGTTGTTGTTATGCGTTATAGTCTTTGATTTTGCTGCATAAGCGTGTACATTGTTATTGCTCGGGCGGTGCAATCACTTTGACGTTCTGCGTTATTTCACATTGGAAATTAATTCAACTTACTTAGCTTCTTACAAATTTATTTTGTTTTGTTTTGTTTTGTTTTGTTTTTCCTTTGGCCATTACTTTTGCCACCCATGCCGGTTGGGTTGTGTGTGTTTAAAGTTAGTTCTGTTTTTTGTGTTTTTGTTTTTCTTCTGGCGTTTTGTTTATCATACAGCTTGTGGTGTTATTCTTTTGCACATTTATTTTACTTCTCGCTGAATTTTTGTTTTTCTCTGTTTCCTGCGTGTACGCGTATGCCCTCTGCCGTTTAATCAGTACGGAAATGAACCACTTTCTTTAGATATTACATATTTACATACATACTTAACTATTTTATATATATAAAATTATAGTAGCAGATCAACCGAGCTATCATAGGTCTGATAGGCAAGATTGCACTGCCTAACCTGATTAGGACTCCCACTTGGGTCTGTACTAAACTGCTTTTCATGTTGTCACAATAGACGAATTCTGAATTCTCAGGTATGAAGTGGTGTTTAACATAGTTCTTAGAGCAACAAATTTTTAGTGGTGGTGCATTAGAATTTTAGAATTTGAATTTCAAAATATGGCAACTTTGATTGAACTTATTATTTAATTACAACGGGTAATCCATTTCGAGGATCCCTACTTTTTTAAAGAAAAAAAAAACACAAAAAGTTCAATTTCAATGGGGAATGTTTATTATCATTCGAAAGAACATCCTCTGGCATTTATTTTTTGAAGATTATCCCTTTCAAATGTTGGCCGGGCTTCGTCTAAGATTGTCGATCTCTTGAGTCCAATTTTCGATGACTCGTTCGAGCATTTCGACTGGTAACAGGTGAAATACACGCGTGATGTTTTGCTCCAAGACCTGAATCGAAGCGAATGCATTCGTTGATGCGATTTATAGGAAGTGGCGCTATCTTGTTTGAACCAAATGTCGCGGAGATCACGAGCTTCAATTTCCGGCATCAAATAGTCGGTTATCATGGCGCGATAAAGTCGCCATTGACGGTAACGTTCTCACCAGCATCACTTTTGAAGAAATTCCACCGGCCCACAAACCTCACCAAACTATGTTTTTTCTGGATGAAATGGCAGCTCTTGAATCTCTTCAGATTGCTCTTCGTTCTAAATGCGGCAATTTTGTTTGTTATTTATGGGTATGTACATTGAGCCAGAAATGGGTCTCATCGCTGAACAAAATTTGGTTCGAGAACGTCGAATCATCTTGGAACTTTTCAAGAGCGCATAGAGCGAAGCGATGTCAAACTGCTTTTTGTACGCTTTCAATTTAAGATCTCGGCGTAAAATGCGCCAAACGTTCCAGTCAGCCCGAGTTGCTGCGAACGGTGCCGAATCGACTCTCCGCGGTCTTCGTGTACACTCTCAGCTACGGGCGCTATATTTTCTTCACTGCGTGCTGGACGTGGTCTATTCGGTAGAATATTATCTAATAATGAATGCTCGGTCTCAAGATGGGTGATTGTGTTGTGAATAGTACGCTCAGTAGGCCGATACAGATTCTTTACATGTATACTTATATATTATGTATGTGTAGCATAACAAATTTCAAGTTCGAGGGTACTTTTTTGACGGATTTATGTATAAGTGCATCTACCCACCAAGTTTGGTTGAAATATCTCCAAAACTACAGTCTATGTAAAAATCAACCGTTTAATCTCCTTAAAAAAATATCATCAAATATCATACCGATCAGATCAAAACGACGAGCTGCGTTGATGTAGCCATTTACGTCTGTCCGTCCGTAGAACGCAAACAAAATATATGCGGATATATTTTTGTAATGCCTTAGTTATTCGCCAGAACTGGTCAGATCGGTTGACTAAATAATATAGCTGCCATACATTCGATTTGTTCAGATATGAGGTTTTAAGATCAGAAATACTTCAATAAAGCATTTATCACCATAAATTTTGGTGTTCTGCATTTATAGAATTAATTAAATATTGGTACTCAAAATCATCTAAACCGGAGGGCTATATAGTAAGACTTCCCTACAACCTATTTTTTCAGATAAGGGATATTAGGGGATAAATCCAGGAGTGAAATTTGGTATTCTAAACACATAAATTAAAATAAATATTGACACTGAAAATCATCGAAATGAACTTATATATTTTGCAATAAATTGGTATTCTGCAAGAAATTTGGTATTTTAAAGACATGGCCCAAGACAGCACTTCTTTCTTGTTCTAATTTCAGTTGTCCTTCGGCAGGTAATGTTACGCCCTCCGAGCGTATTTTTGACATGAATTAACACACAAAAACTCGTCATCCGTTCGAAGAAGGCTTGGTATAAACTGTAAGATGCACAGCACAAAAAAAACATTACAAATAATTTATTGAACTTTTTTCTGTGTGCTTATAGTTCTTAGGTAAGCCTAATATAAAACTTTTCCAATATCTTTGTTGGTAAAAGTTTTATAGATGGAATTACAGCAAAATTTAACTCTAATATTTTTAGCATTGTAGATATACCGACCCATGCGACATCCAGCTGATTATACTTATAATATCAGTCCGAATTTGGTTGTAGGGTTTTCAGCAAGTTTTAAATCACTTTGATTTTTAATTAAAATTCCAAAACTTATTTTTAGGTTTTAATAAAGCAAATTCAATAAATAAATTTTTTAAAGAATAAATTTTTTTCTGAAATTGTACTCAAACTTAAAACGACAAGACTCTCAGTTGGCACATATTAGCTCATTAGCGTGATTATTCATCTTTCTGAAAATAATTATGCGTAGTGCTCGTATATGTTACTACAATTTTTGTATCCAAACAAATCAGTCTTTCCGTTTCCTCAATTAAATTTCCAAATACGTATCAAATATTCATAGATATCCTTTCAAATGTGGAATTTCAAAAAAAAACATCAAATATTGCCATCCATTCTCTTTCCTTCAATAATTATATGATGCATCGTCCGTCCAAGCGACAGCATTGTCGGCATGCAACATTAAATAGCGATCAACATATGATCGCATCACAACACAACGCCATTAACATATGTAGACAGATATATGGGCTGGTATGTGTGTAGTTTGAATGTCATCTAATACCGCACACGACCGACTAATACTTAGTAAAAACATACGAGTATATATATAACATGTGTAGTACATACTAAGCATGAGCAATGCACAGTCGTTGCCAACTATCCTCCTATTCAATTTACGCGCTAAAAATTTTCAGAAGCTGTAAGTTTTTATAATGAAAACTAAAAATTTAAAATGAAAAAAAGAAAGATATACAAACAATCACAAGAACATAAAATAATATTGTATGAACATATCAGCGCATTTGATCATAATGTTTCGACGCGAGGCAATTTTCTACAATGACATCATACCAAAGGCTTTTTGCATTGGCTTGAAGTATTAAATATGTTGTTTGCATGCATGCATATACATGTTCCTGCATTATGTGTTTGTGTATGTTTGCTGGAGGAAGTTGCGGGGCTGCAAGCGTTCTACGTGCCGCAGAATTCGGGATGCAGAAATAGCAATTTGACACTGATTTTGTACGCCCACGCTATAACGCAAACACATGTACACACATACATGCATATGAGTAAGTGCGCACGATACACAGATGTACATTTCAGTATATATATGTATGTGTATATAGTGATGACATTAATCAGCATAAGAAAAAGCACCCAGCGAACAGATTAATTTGTTTCTCAATTTTCCAAATTCCATTGGCTAGCATCTTCCGAAAAACCGAAGCGAAAAGATTATTTTGTCTCTCAAATTTCCAAAGTCAATTACTAGCATCTTCTCCACATGTGAATCGTAGTGCTTTGCTTTCATTTGAATAATTATTTTGGTATATTATTCATTTTTGTTTGGCTTGAAATGAATTTATTCGGGTGCTCAAAACACAAATTCTTCTTCTTGATTGACCTACTAGGCGCCGCTTACGCGTTTATAGCCAAGTCAACAAACAGCGCGTCATTTATTACTGCCCTTAGCCGTTCAATGCCAATTAGAGACTACAAGGGAAACCGCGCCCTCTGCCTGTTATTTCCAACGGAATCATCCCCTTCCCCTGCTTTCAACGGCGGGTACTGCGTAGAAAACATTCCCAGCTAGAGTGTTGCCGCCAAAACGGACAAAATTGCCAGGAATACTAGCCAATGTCTCTTAATTCTTCGTACATATATCATCATCCATTGTTTGCGGTATTCATCGTTGCCAATTTTTACAAAGGTCCATAAATCGTTCGCAATACCCTTGTCTAGAAAACTCCTAGGGCCGACTCATCAGATATTGTAATCATATCATCCAAGCCTGTGCCCCAGGACGTGAATGATGAGTGACTTGTAGAGTTTAGTTTTTGTTCGTCGAGAGAGAGCTTTACTTTTCAATTGCCTACTCTGTGTAAAGCGAAAAAAAAACCCCTCATCGCTTGTATGATGACAGGAGATATATCATCTTTTAACCGGTGCCAGAACCATTAATTTCGCTTCCTTATTCAGTCTTCCTTATACCGTCTTTGCTTGGCTTCGCGGCTCGTACTATTTTCTCCGGCATTAATTTAGTAAAGAGTAATCCGTTACACCACGATTTCAATACAATCATTAAGGTCTTCTGTTAATCGATTTCGATTCCCACATAAATTTTAATATATATTTACCTTGAAGTCTGCTGCGTTTTACTGCAAGTCGCAATGTGTTTTAATAGTGCTGTGACCTGGTCATAAGTAGCTTCTTCTAGTAGCAGTTTGCATGCGTTATTTATCGTGGAAAATCCGTCTTGCCTAGCCAGTTCATCTGCCTTACAGTTTTTCACTATGTTCCTGTAGTCAAGTACTCAATCGAAAGATAATCTCTTCAGTTTGGCCATTTTATATAAGTTTTAACGATAATCCCTCATAATTTTCAACTTTTGATAAGTGGGTACACCGTTCAAAATAAATATATCCTTGTCTATGAACTTGGCTCTATAGCGCCTTAACTTTCTGCTTGAAAAATACTTCAATGAACGAGTAGACTGCACCATTTCCTTCAACGAAATTAGTTCTCCCATCAAGGTATTTATGGCACTTTTATAGTTCCGACTGTTAACCGCAGTTGAACAGTTGCTTCTTGGTGTGAGAAAAGTATTTTGGGGATTTTCGAGTATCCAAATCGTTGATTACTTCACTGCTTCAAGGCGAAATTGAGCTAAGAAATTAGTCTGTCCATCTGGTGACCCACTAAATCCAGATAAGATGTTAAAGATTACAGTTAGGGTCTCTTTATTCGTGATGAGCGCTAAAATTCGTATTTTGTTTATGAGATTAAAGCTTGTCTTGCTTATCGTCGGCCACCACACAGTCCATTCTGAGTTGAAGGGTTTTTTGTCGGCATTTCATAACATTTTGTGAAAAGAGCAGGTTCAACTCCAAGAATTTAACATTACTGTAGGTGTACTGACGGGGCATCTAGCCTTAAGATACCATCATAAGAATCAGTAGAGTGTAGTGCCTGCACAGTGGAATAATTAAGGGAATGCCCAACCTTGCTTTCAGCCGATTGAGACATCAAACTCCAGCCTTATGTATGTTGAACAAACTAAATAATGCATTAAGTCGAGCGAACTGTTCGCAAAAGCATAAGGGGTAAGAAAAGGAGCACAGTAAGCTTACTCGCTTACTCAAAGGCTTAGGTGTGGACGCCCTTGTTCAAATCATTCAACTCTACTTCCAACCAACCAACTAGAAGAATTTGAACCTTACCACTGATAGAAAATCCAATCTCATATTTTGGAATTTAAGCCCCTTCACAGTCCAATAGCTTTTTCACATATATAGAGGACGATGAAGGCCTTTTCCGAAAAAAAACACTTTTTCGCGAATTAAAAGACTTAGGTTTACACCCTTCTGAAGATTTATTGCCGCTATAACTATATGTATATATTTTTGAAAATTCAGACGAAAGCATAAGTTGCTAGCGCTGCGCACTGTAGTTTATATAATAAGATTTTATTATGTCAGCTTTAATAAATAAATAAAATATTTTTGAAACAACAAGCTTTACCTTGTTCTTGGTAAAGCAGCGTCCATACAGATTAGTCTAGTTTGATATCTTTCACAGATTTCCCAGTCCTTCCGGAGCCGATGGCCTCTCGCCCATATAAAGTGGCTTTCCTAACAGACAAATAGTTTTGATACTTCATTATTCAGCAGTTCAGCTTGCTCTAGCTCCACTTCAGACCAACCTTGATTAGGATTTCGCCTTTTCGGGAACTCATTTTGACCTATTGATATATTTATTTGGATTGTAAACGATCCGATCTACTATGTAAAGTATTGTTTTATCGCTCCTGTCAAACCGAAAGAAAATATAGGTTAGGTTATACTGATAGGCCTATTGTTTCTTTGTAGTGCCAGATGGAGGTTCACTTTAATTCTAAAAAAGCCTTAAAGTCTACTTTTGATACTTCATCTAGTCCTTTGTATTGCGAATCTGTTAGATGCCTAAGATGAGTTGGAGATAAGGCCAGGCAGAAGTAGAAGAGTAGTTTCAGTGTCTCACTAATGCCTTCCTACCTACACTTTTCACATGTTTCACTCTTAGTGAGTTGTTACTACCTGTTATTAGGCCAACAACCGTGCTGCAGTGTTTTCTAACAAAATTGATTAATTGTATCGCAAATGGTTCTCATATAGAATATAAAAGTGATTATGAACATGAAATAAGAATTTTTTTTTGTGTCTGCTGGGCATTTTTCTTTCAAACAAATGCAAACATATGTACGCTCATTTTTCTATATCAGATATATTTGCAGTACATATTTACACTCCCGTCTGGTAAAATATGCAACACTTGCAATTTTTGTGCTGCTAGTTGCACTTGTTAACTACCAAATCGTTGCTCACTGTTTGCTTTGTCTATACAGGGGTATGTCTGTATTCGTATATACATATATGTATACATATATATGCATTTTTTGTTTTTGTTTTTTGTTTTTTATGACCGCACCATAATTGTTTGGACATCTCAGCGACAGATTGTTATTAATTGTCAGTGGCATAGTGTCAGCCGATTGCCTGAATTGCATCGAAAGTGTATTGCAACAACAAAACACAATAAAAAATACACACATACATGTATAATAGCAGACTGTGCTTTTGGAATAAAACGGATCGCCTCAGCGCCTTTAAGTTGTTGATAAGCGCTTCTGATTATTATTTTATGAAAGTATATATGTACAAGTATATGTATATCAAGTTTTAACGATTTTGTCTTTAAATGTAGTGGTAATTTAGTATATTTTTTTTATTTTATACCATACATGAACAAAAGTTTGAGACGATTTTTGTAGGTAGCGATTAAAAAAAAAGCTGCATTTTATATTAATTGTTTAATTTATTGATTTACTTTTTTATATTAGAATATTTATATAATTTTTTATTTAATGATATATTTATTCATTTTATTTTTTCAATTTTTCTTATTTAATTATTCACTTTTTATTTGATTTTATTTAATTAATAACTTGTTCATTTATTTATTTGTTAATATAACTATTTATTAATTAATTTATTTAATATAAATTTTTTATTTAATTTAATTAGATTAATTATTATTATCTTTTTTATATATTTCATTATTAATTAATTTATCTATTTGATTTTCATTTGTTTATTTTATGATTTATTATTTAAGTTTTATTTATATATTAATTTTTATTTAATTTATTTATTTTTATGTAACTAGTTTTTCAAAAAAAAATTTATGTTTTAATTCAGCTATTTTTATCCACTTAATAATTTTTTTTATTTATATATTTAATAATTTGCTTAATTTTTTATTTATTTATTTATTTTTTGATTTTTTTATTATTTGGTTTTTTATTTATTATTAATTATTTAGTTAATTTTGTTAACTTTTTTATTGTTTTTTATTTCTTTTTTATTTAATTATTGTTTAATTTATTTACTTTATGTTTTTTGTATATTTAATTTTTTACTTCATTTTGTATTTGTTTATTAATAAACTTGTTTCTTTTTTATTTATTTATTACTTATTTTATTTTTTCTACTATTTCGTTTATTTATTTATTATTTTATTTATTTCTTTTATGAGGTGTACAGATTAATTCCGTTTGTTTTTTGTGTTAAAAAAGTGTTTTTTATTTAAAACAAAAGGTAAAAAATCAACGAAAGTGTTCCACATCTGTTCTACATCGGAAGCGACTAATATTTCATATCTCTCCGGTAATTTGCGAGTACCAATCTAAAAAATGAGTCACATCTGTCCACGATCCTGTCATTAGGTCATTCTTCGATTTCTTCAAAAGACTCAAACTGCTGACCCCCATTTTGCAGAGATAGAAAAAGCCAGTAATCGGAAGGTCTTGAGAATAATGGTGTGAAACTTCTCATTTCAACCTTTCCAGATAGTTTTTGACCGTTATAACCACGTGGGGTCGAGTGTTGGCATGTTGAAAAATCGCCTTTTGCCCGTTTCCAACCGTTTTTAGCGCTATACACGGCTGAATTACTTGTATTCGATAACGAGTTCAGTTTGCGTTTAGCACGGATCTTGATCCAGTAAGACCTCCAATTCATTCGACGCTAAAATCACCACTACTGAAGCGTCGAAGTCACTCTCTGCATGACTTATCGGTCGGCGCAAATTCACCGCAAACTTACACAACTCTTCGAAGGGCTTCAACTGCACTTTTCATCCATATAACATAAAAAATAAAAACTTCCCCCAAATGCTGTTTTGGTTAACACAAATCCGGATATTTTCGAAGTGGCAAAAACAATGTTGTTGTCAGACACAGATGCTGATGCACACTAATTATTGCTGAAACTTTTTCAATGAAATAAGTAATCGCTTACAAGATCGGCCACAACTTGCAGGTCCAGCCATCTTTTGAGAACGAACCGAATTAGTTTATACAATCAATATGACTTATTTACACTGGCCAACAAGAAAAAAATTTTGGTTTGGTACCGCTCTGTTTGTATCTGTTGTCGGTAAAGTTGGTAGTATGAACTATGTTTCTACTATCATATGTCAGTTGACAGCTCTGGTTTACCTCAAATCAGTCAATCTTTTAATAACTTCTGTGACAGTCATCGCATAAATTTATTATGGCAATTTTTTTTGAAATTTAGTATATTGTCATGATGTAAACAGCTTGCTGACTTTCATGGGCTTGAATACTTACCGTGGAAGTGATTGGCGACTTTTCATTGACAGCAGTAAAAGAAGTCTCAAAGCAGTTCTTTTACACAATGGTTATAATTATACTCCTATTCCACTAGTCCACTCTACATCTATAAGAAGAATATCAGATGATTTCAGGACTCTTAGAAAAAATGAAATATTCTGAACATGATTGGGTGATTTGTGTCAACTTGAAGATGATAAATTTTTTGTTGGGCCAGCAGAGTGATTACACAAAATACCCTTCTTTTATTTGCTAAGCCATTAGTCATTGGATCCAAACAAATTGACCTAGCAGAAATGATGTTCTGGGTGAAAGGAATATCATAAATCAGGCTTTAGTTCCACGAAAAAAATTATTCTTCCACCTTTGCTCATTAAATTGGGGCTCATGATGCAATTTGTTAAAGTTCTTGACCAAAATGATCGATGCTTCAAGTTTCTTTCTCCAAAATTCGATAGACCTCAGTTACGTCAATTAATTAAAATTTCTACGGATTTTGAAACTTCTATGACTGAAATGGAAAGACATGCGTGGAAATCTTTTGTTGTGATCACACAGAACTTCCATGGTAACTTCAAGGCAGATAACTACCAAGATTTAGTAAAGAATACGCTGCTGAGCTTTAAAAATTCGGGCTGTAATATGAGCTTAATGAGTGCACTACCTCCATAATCACATCGATCAGTTTAAACATAAGGGAGGTTTTTAGCAAATAATAGGGAGAACGATTATTGCTGGGGACTCATGCGTGATTGCCCAAGACGATCTCACTCAAGAAAATTACTCAAACAAAATATTCTTGATGTACATATAATTTTAAAGCAATTTAATATTTTTGCAAAAATGTGTTTTTTTCTTCGACCTTCTCAACTCGAGCTGATATGAAAAAAGTAACTGTTTTGTTTTTTATTAACTCACAAAGTGTACCCAAACTCAGATCTAAAATCTTAGGCACCAAAATGGGTGTGGGCCAGTGTTATTTAATTTCTATTTATTCGTTATATTTCATTTTATATATTTCTTTATTTAATTAATTCTTTATTCATTTATTTCTCTTTTTTAATAAAAATTTATTGTTTCCTATTTATATTTTTTATTATATACCTTTTTATTGTTCATTTATGTATTTATTTATTTTTATTTTATTTTTTTTATTTCCTTTTATTTATTTATTTATCGATTTATTTTTTATTTACAAAGTTATTTATTGAGATTTTAGTTGATTTATTTTTATCAGTAAAACAGTAAAAATTATACACTTAAAATTACAATAGCTTCGCTTTTCCTCATGAAAGGTATAGAATTTTAAACAAAACTGTATAAACAGCATTTTATTTGGTATTTTTATTCCCACATACAATGTTGCTAGCGAGAATGTGCACTGTGGCCCAATATGTTCCAATTTCGTTTTTAATGAAAGGCGCACATATTTTATGCAGAAATATTTTTTTAAATTTTATTTTATTATGTACTTGGTTACATATGTACGTTATACGCTTATATTTACATAATTCTTTTTGTAAGTGTTGGTATGAACTCTTCTTTGTTATTTTTTTAATTTTCATGTTGTGATTGTATTAATTTTTTCCATGCACAACATTTAATTTAATACAACACTCTGCGTAAGCACATACAAATTATATGCTCTTTATATATATTTATATGGGGTTGTGTATTCATATAGATATATATGTACGTTCATACATTGACGTGACAACTATGTTTAGCTCATGAAAAATAATAAATGATCATTTCTAGCGTTGAACTAGTTTTCTTATCGCTCACAAAGAATAAAAATTTCTAGTGTTTTTTCTTATTAGCAACTATAATATTTACGAGTACATGCTAATAAAGATCGAATGTATGTTTGTGCATATGTATCTGCCTGTAGCATAGCGCGATCATGACACAGGACGACTAGTTAATAGAAGAAGATGTGCATGAAATTATGCTTTTTCCCATTTTCTATTCTTCTTCTTTTTTTTTGTGCGCTATTTTAAATTGAAGTTCATCTGTTGTTGGTAATTACTTAGAGTATTTACTTAATTTGTATGGCACTAAATCATTTAGTGTAATTAAATGTGTTATTTTTATTTATATTTTATTCCTTCAAATTGGAGATGCACACTCACATTTCTATGCTAATGTTACATCATATGGAAATCTTGACTTAATACAACTCATTGTTATAAAAATAAAGAGTAATAATAAATATGTATAGATAACGCAGTAATGTTGAGATAAATTTTTATTTAGAAAACTTAAAGTATATTATAACAAGAGTAGGATACACTTAATCATGCTCGAAAATGTTTCAACTGTTAATTTGTCTGTCGTTTTGATTTGATATTTACTAAAACAGATCATAACGGAGCGCTGCAACTTCAATTATTTTTATGCTATCAAATTACATTATTAACAATAAAATCTCTGTGCTCAATCACAACAAACTCTGGAATCGTACTGGAGTGTCGCTGCGCTCTTCAGGATATGGCTGAGTAGAACATACTATCTGTTGTACGTGTCCCTCATTCAAGTGCTGGTCAAAGAGACGTAGATTATTCTGGATAAAGAAAGAATTGGTATGCCTCTAGGGACATACAAACTGCTCTGGCTTTTCGCAGCTTGTACGCGGGCTACGGATCCCTTTCACAAAATGCTGTCGGAGCTGCAGAAATGACGAGGGGGAAGAAACGATTAAAATAAGCAAACTAATAAATTTCACAAGGTTTTTTCTGCGCTAAGTATGTGGAAACTCAAACTCTTGAAGTGGATTTTTTTCCTAATCTTCTCTTTCGTCTACCCCTTTTTCTTTATATTTTTGAATTTAAACTTTAAAATCTGTTCTAAAATAATATATATCTATCAATATTTTTTGACAACAGTGGTATAGTTAGAATTAGACTGTTAGTCTTATTAGATTAGACGGCATGATCAAAGAGGTGTTAAGCTTAGTTCAAAAATTATGCTGAATTTGCATCCAACACATCGCAAAAGCAATTGTAATCAATCCAAATTCCAAAAAGTCTTGAACAACATATTTCCAGATAGTTAAAATTCTATCACTTCCCCGTTGGAAAATGGGTAATAGGTTAATTTTTTCGAGCAAGAAAAGAACATGCATATCAATGGAAGCGAAGTTGTAATCTGGCTACTCTGATACGTGCTCTACTGAACTTATTAAAAACTTCTTATAATTTATTTTATGCAGGTAAGGGTAATACAGAAGGCAATGCTTCGCTCTTGATAATGTCCCTGCAGTGAAAAGGCAGCCTAATATTCAAAATTCTGGTTAAATACTATTTTGTTGTTTATATTTCAGTTCACCAGTCACGGGAATAACAATAATTTTCACCACCATGCCATTCGTATGTTGTTGTTATATTATCTTCTCCAAGTGGGTTACTTTATAAACACGAGGGTTATAACGGGTGATCCATTTCGAGGTTCCCTACTCTTTTTAAGGAAAAACACAGAAAATTCAAATTTAATGGGAAATGTTTATTATCATTCGAAAGCACATTCTTTGGCATTTATTTTTTGAAGAATATCTCTTTCAAACGTTGGCCGCGGCTATGTCTCAAATGGTCCATCCGTTGAGTCCAATTTTCGATGACTCGTTCGAGCATTTCGACTTGTAACTGGCGAATAACAGGCGTGCTGTTTTGCTCCAAGGTCTGAATGCAAGCGGGATTGTCCGCATAGATTTTAGACATTACATATCCCCACAAGAAAAAGTCTAACGGTGTGATATCACACGATCTTGGTGGCCAATCGACCGACCCAAAACGTGAAATTATCTGCTTACCGAAGTGTTCTTTCAATAAATCCAAATATCGCGGAGATCACGAGCTGCAATTTCTCACGTATAAGTTCTCATCGGCATCATTTTTGAAGAAATATGGACCGATGATTCCACCGGCTTACAAACCACACCAAACCGTCATGTTTTCTGGATGAAATGACAGCTCTTGAATCTCTATAGGTCGCTCTTCGTCCCGAATGCGGCAATTTTTCTTGTTTACATACCCATTGAGCCAGAAAAGGGCCTCATCGCCGAATAAAATTTGGCTCAAAAGCGTCGGATCTTCTTGGAACTTTTCAAGAGCCCATAGAGCGAAGCGATGTCGCTTGGGAGGGTCGAGCGGCTTCAGTTCTTGCAAAAGCTGTATTTTGAACGCTTTCAATTTAAGATCTCGACGTAAAATGCGCCGACTCTCCACGGTTTTGTGTACACTCTCAGCTAAGGCCGCTATATTTTCTGGTCTATTCAGTCGAATGTTATTCAATAATGAATGCTGGGTCTCAAGATTGATGATAGTGTTGCGAATAGTACGCTCAGTAGGCCGATTATGTTGACCATAAGTTAAGCGAAGTGCGCGAAACACATTCTTTACAGAACATGAATTTTTGTAATAAAGTTGAATGATTTGTAAACGTTGTTCAGGCGTAAGTCTTTCAATGATGAAATGCCAAACAATACTGAACAAAAATAACATGACAGCTTGACCCGACTTATACGTGATGTGTAAAAAAAGGCTATTGAGAAAAGTACCTCTTCTTGGATCACCCTTTAATATATAGGATTTATATTGGCTATTGAAGTTGTAGGATGTTTGAAGACGACTTTCATATTTATAAGAGCAGACTATTTAGCAATCCTTAAACAAATTGATTGTAAGATTTGAATTATTTAGACAAAAACAAATATGATAATTGAACAAATTTTATTTAAAAAGCCCTGAAATTACATGCGAAACAAACTCATTAGAGTCTCACAGTCTTATATAACTTTTAAACACTACCTAAAAAAAAATAAAAATAAAAATAGTTCTCTATGAATTAATTGTTTATTTGACTTTCATCATGCCACTTTGCTTGGCGCCGCAACAGCGCCTTTGCGCCAATTTCACAAAACCCACTGATAACCCACTTATGAGCTCAAGATTAAAATTAATTCACAAAGTAATGCTTAAACATATACATACATACAAATATGTATGAATAAATGTACATATAAGCATGTATTTGACTACGTAAATAAATATATAATTCATTCAAATGACAAGATTAAATTGTGTCAAACAAAAAAAAAATTTATTTATATAAATACATATGCATAAATAAATAAAAATTAAAATAAAGCAATATTGTAATAGAAAATCAATGAGTATGCAATGATGGCAATTTATTAATATGTGTATTTTCTAAATTTAAATATTTACTCAGAGAATATTTATTGTCTACAAAACTAAAAAAAACTCTTGTACAGGTCTTGCAAGAGCAGTAAACTCATGACCTCCAGTCCTTGTGCGTTTGGCTCCTTAAAGTGCAATGCTTTTTCATTTATGTGCATATGTGTGCATGTATGTTACATAAAACTTCTATTAGAAATAAATTATTATTATTATTATTATTATCAACATTTTATATATTTTTCACGGCGTCTGCGATTAAATGATTTGATGCACGTTTAACATGTATGTATGTACATATATTAATATAATCTGTATTAGAATATGAAACGTTTTCAGCGAATATATTTTTAGCTGTACAAAGTTGCATTCGAATTTATGCATCATTTATTTAGATTAAGTGAAATATTGCAGACGCATTACAATTTAATTTCCGCATATTTTGTAGGCATAAATTCACTGAAATGAAAAGGTAAACAAACATACAATACATAAAGTATGCGGTGTTACTATATAGTTCGGTAGCAAAATAACTGCAAAATAACTTCATAAGATCCGTTTTGTATTTCTCCTATTTAAAATAAAAATATTGAACTTAAAGGGGTTTTAAAAAAATAAAAAACAAGACATGTCTATGCAAGAGTATATCTCATTTATTCACACATAAAAAAATTTTTGTCGATATCTTACAATATAAAATAATATGGACTTAATTTCCATAATATTTTTACTTCAAAGTTGCAAGTGTATATTAAATTGTATAAATTTTTTATTACACTCATCGCATATTTAAATATGTACATATGTATGCCACTACAATTGGACAAAAGTAGATATTTACAATACTATAAATAATATAAAGAAATAAAAAATAGGTCAAGGATTTTCATAATCATATATTAACACACTTACTCGAGTACCAGAAAATTATAAGTGCATTTGTAGATAAAAGCCAGGAAATGCTACACATACATACTCACATAAGAAATGAATAGAGGGACAATAACAGTACAACAGTAAGTAAAATGTCACTCATACGTACTGACCGACCTAAAGCTTTGCTGTGACTCACATGCTTGCTTGCTAAGTACAACTTATATATAAGCCCAGAATATGTATATCTTATGATATTTTTTGTTCAAAAAAAGTTTTGCATTTCCACAAACGAGCTCAAAATCGAATCAATTTAAAAATAAAATTGATCTGTTCAAATTGAAATATTAATAATGGCAGAGTTAAGTTTCCCTTCTTATGCGACTATCGTAAGTTTAGAGATACTAGATTCCATCAATACAACCTAGAATGAATTAAGTGGTGATATTTATGTTCTAGGTTACGTCAGTTCCTCTTTTAACATCCGCTTTGTATTTAATGCAATCTGTATATATAGGTTTTTCCAGTTTAAGAGGGATTTGATTTCTTTGAAAAAAAAACACACTAATTGGTAAGGATTTTAAATGTTTTTTATTTAATGTGAAGTACAATCGATACAATTAAGTTCTGAATATAACATCATTCAAATGGCCTCCTCGACTTCTTTTGCAGGAACGAATTCGATGAATCCAATTTTTGAGCACTTTTTCTACTAAATCAAGTCGTATGTCATAAATAGCATGTTCAATATTGACTTTTAAAGCTTGAAGATAGTCTGGTTTACTAAAGACCAATGACTTCAAATGGCCCCACAAGAAGTAGTCTAACAGTGTTAAATCACAACTTCTTGGAGGCCATTCAATCTCACGATTTCTTGAAATAATCGAATATCCAAACCTTTCTCGCAATTATTCGGTTGTTTCACGTGCTGTGTGACACGTAGCCCCATCCTCTTGGAACCAGATGTTGTTAAGATCAACTTCTTCCAATTGTGGCCATAAAAAGTTGGTTATCATCGATCTATACTCCTCTCCATTGACAGTAACGGTGCTACCAGCTTCATTTCGAAAGAATTACGGACCGATGATTCCACCAGACCAAAAACTACACCAAACTATCAATTTAGGTGAATGTAATGGTTGTTCATGAATAATTTGTGGATTTTCTTCGCACCAGAATCGACAGTTTTGTTTATTTACATTCAGATGAAAGTGAGCAAAATCAGCAAAGTTGTTCTTGCATATATCCTGCCGTAATGAAATTGTAAAAATTACTGGATACAATGAAAAAAAGACAGATCATGACATATTAAAAATGGCGAAAACAACACTTAGAAATCTTATCATCCCTATTGTAAAACCCTTTATTTACATACTTATATGTATTTATACATTCAGCAGGTTTTGTCGTATAATCTTAAACTATCTAATAATGCTTATGGTAAGAGCCCATTGACAAAACTATGAAAAAAATAATCTTTCGTAACTCTTGAGTCGACTAAAGATGTTTGGGTAGGATGTTAATTCGCTATGATAAGTGTAAAGCACAGATATCTGTGTTTTAGGCCGGGAACCAAACAGGTCAATTGGAAAAGCCCCGGCCTGACACATAGATGGCGCTACTAGATTTAATTAATTAATGATTTTTAGTTAGCCCTAACCTTCGAAAGACGCATGTATAAATTTGGCAGCTTTCGGATCATTAGTTTGTGAATTATAGCACTTTGAGTGAAGAAACTTTTCTTATTGTGAAAAAAATTGATAAATAGTAATTTCGCGTGTTGATAAAATATTGATTTTTGAAGGGGAAAAATACAGTTGAAGCTAAGACTTGGTTTGATGACGAGTTTTCGCACACTGCTCCAGGGAAATCAACCATCCAGGATTAGTATACTAAGTCACCAGGTCTGGACTAGAATGAGCACCGAAGGCGGTGATCTCAGTGGATGCCCAAAACAGGGGATTACAGACGAAAACATCAAAAAATCCACAAAATGATTTTGAATGACCCTAAATTGAAATTGAATGAAATAGCAGGCATTCTAAAGATATAAACTGAACGTGTACATCATATCATTCACGAATATTTGGGTAAATGTAATGACTGTATGGAGAATATTAAATTATCATCAATCAAAGAAATAACGCAGAATACCTCAAGATAAGAAAATCAGCATTTTAGTTTTTATTCTACAACATAGTAATGATTCGTAATCAAAAAAGTATTCTGCAGTTTAAGGTATATAAAAAAAAAGCCAGAAGAAAGTGTGTTTACCTATTTATAAATCCAGTGCAAAATCACTATAAGCTAAAAGTCCTATTTGAGCCTGAAAATTACGACTTTTTGAAACTTAAAATGAAATAAATCTTTCAGTAGGAAATTAGTAAGTTTTATGGCTGAGACTATAAACATATTTTATTTTTAGAAAAGGGCTCACTACATTATTTGTAATTTTTTTTTAATTTTTTTTGTTTTTATTGAACATATTAGCGACTAAAAAATAACTAAAAACAAACATGCTTCGATGTGACTCGGTGTGCTTGTATGTGTGTGTGTATGTGACAGAAAGGTTATCTGAATTAAGTCGCCACTTCTGTAACAGGAAGTACGCCAAATGGACTTCGTACTAACAAAACTTATTTTATACACTCGTACATAAAATACTAATTCATTCGCCAGCACCACAGAGAATGATCATTGTGCAAATGTTAATGGCATGGAACAATGTGTGGATCATCAAGATCGAGCATTTAGCACATTTGTGGTACACTAGTTGGCATGTCAACATATGGAGAATGTGCTCAAACCTACTAATGTATATATATATATATGTATATGTATAGAATATATCGAATAAAATTTCTAAAAACTATAAGGATAACATAATGAAAGCAATGAAATGGAAAAATTAGAGAAAAGTACAAGACAACCTCGAAAGTAATACGAGAAAGAAGTCCAACTTGTTCATTAGTATTCTTTTTTCGCAAAATCAACTTGTATTTTTGTAACAATAAATACATTAAGAGATGGCAATTAACAGATTTCGATCAGAAAATGTGCCAGTCTCGGATTTGTTAATGAAATTAATAGTTCAACTTTGAATGAAAGTCACCAGTCGTTTTAAAAGACTTTAAAACTAAAATAAATATGTCAGGATTTTGAATTTAACATAATGTGATACATGTACATATTCTTCATTAGTATTAGAAAATTTTCTATAAAAAATCCGAATACGAAAAATTATTTAAATTGAATACTCTTGTTTTTGAAAGTAGTTATTTTGATTTTGTCGATGTAGTGTGATTTCAGTCATTAGAAACTAGAGCTCCGGGTATCGAGCACTGCGAGCACCTCGTTGATCGTTCGATACTCGCTCATTGCTCAACTGCTCTGCAGAATAAAAAAAATTGCAATTTTGTTTGTCGAAGTTTCTTTGGCTTTTAAATGATTTTTACACTATCCATAAGCAAATTTAAAATTAATAAAAAAAAAGTTTTGAGGAAAAGTCAAAGTGTTTGTCAAAATACTCGAATTGCTCCTGCTCGGCTCGAAAAATTTTCGAGTGGTGAGCAGGTGTGCGAGTGCTCGTTGCTCAAATCCACGCAGTGCTCAAAAATGTTTCAGCGAAATCTGAAGCTCTATTAAGAACAGTCCATATCAGGAATATTTATATAAATACAATCTATAAGTATAAGTAATTAAATTTAAGCTTTTTGTTTTCTGTAGTAGTTTAGTATATTCATAATAGTTAGTTTTTACTCAGAAATACACCAGTTTCATCTAGTTTAAAATGGGTTAAAAAATAAATAGTGTAGTTTTGAACAAAATCAACACTTTAACTAAAAGCAATAAAAAAATAATATTGAACTAAGAAATTTAAGAACTAACTATTTAATTGATTTTAACATAGTTTGAAGTATTTTTAACGCCGTTTTGACCTGCATGAATATATGATTAAACAATGAATATGGGTTCAGGTGATATTTTTTTTTTTTTTTTTTTTTTTTTTTTTTTTTTGGTGAGTCTTCGTCTTCATTCAGCAACTCGGTGGTATTCTGGTATTCCTTTCAGGAGTGTATTTGAATACATAAACTTACATATATGTACGATATATCCATAATACATTTATATTTTATGCGATTACGCTTGAGAGTGACCCATTATACCCCATTTTTAAGGAAAAAAATGAATCGAAACTCATATTTCCTTCACTTATTCCTCATATTAAACTCTCTTACATACTATATATGGTGATATATATGTGTATGTTAAAGAATGTTTAATTTCCTTAGGTCGATTTTTAAACCTCAGCACATTTTCACACTGTTGAAAACGGTATGCGTGAATATTCTTATGTAGAGTTGTATTTTTTGAAAGCAACGCTGAGAATATTTCAAAATTCCAATTCGTATAAAGCTGTGTAAAAGGTGCTTTTTAAGCGCATTTTTCATACAAAGTTGTTGTTGCAAAGCATATTTACTCTTATTTATTTTGCTGAAGTCAAAATCATTATGAGTTTTGAATGTAAATACAACTACTAGGCGTTTCGAAATTTTTTGTAAAAATATATATGTACATTTATACAAATATTACTTATTATTTATATATAAGGTTTTCCAATAGGGATGATGTGATTTCTAAGTGTCGTTTTGATCGTTTTTAATATGTCATGATCTGTTGTTTTTCGTTGTATTGAGTAATGTTTACAATTTCATCCATGGACCACCATAAGCTTCCTAAATTTGCTGATCTTGCCTTGCAATAACTTGAAACCGATAACGATTTTTTTAAGAAAATCGTCTTCTCCGATGAGGCCCACTTTCATCTGAGTGGTGCGGTAAATAAACAAAACTGTCAATTCTTGTGCGAAGAAAATCCACAAATTATTCATGAACAACCATTTCATTCACCTAAATTGACAGTTTGGTGTGGTTTTTGGTCTGATGGAATCATCGGTCGGTACTTCTTTCGAAATGAAGCTGGTAGAACCGTTACTCTCAATGGAGAGCAGTATAGATCGATGATAACCAACTTTTTATGGCCACAATTAGAAGAAATTGATCTTAAGAACATCTGCTTCCAAACAAGACGTGGCTACTTGTCACACAGCACGTCCAGATACCGAATTATTGCGAGAAAGGTTTGGAGATTCGATTATTTCAAGAAATTGTGACATTGAATGGCCTCCATGAAGTCGTGACCATACCATACTTCTTTTGGGGTTATTTGAAGTCATTGTGCTATTCATTAGTCATTGTGTTATTATTAATAGAAAAAGTGCTCAAAAATTTGGTTCATCGAATTCGTTCCTACAAAAGAAGTCGTGGAGGCCATTTGAGTGATGTTATATTCAGAACTAATTGTATCGATTTTACTTCACATTAAATAAAAAACATTTGAATTTCCTTAAAATCTACTGTGTTTTTTTAAAGAAATCATATCACTCTTATTGGAAACCCCTATATAAATGTATAATATACAATTACAAGGCATTCTCAAGTAAATATAATTGAGTATACATTTTTAGTATATTTACGTTAAAATTAAAATCATGGTTCTTATAAGGCTTTTAAGAAATTTATAATAGGGGTATTCTCTTTGTCTAGGAAATGCATGCTACGGTGCACGGATAGAAAATTTTTCCTATTCGTGCAATGGCACAACAACAAAACACATGCAAAAAACATATGGTACGATAGGAAAAATATGCTATATTATTTTCAGCTAGCAAGAAGGAAAATGCAACCCTGTGAAGGAAAAGTAACCCTGTGCCTATGAGGTTGTTATTGTTTCACTTGAATATGTCAAAATTTTGCAACGGCGGTGCTCTCGATCTGTACCACAATTCCGTAGGAAATATTTGCATAGTATGCATTTCCTAGACAAAGAGAATACCCCTAATGTAGATACTACTCTTTCTTTATCTCCACTAATTTGAATTACTTAGATACTCTTTATTAACACATAGAATTCGTAAAAACTTGCAACAAAAAAAAACACAGGATTGCAATTGTGTGGCTCAGAATCGTATGCACTCCGGCGTAATGATGCACAACTGAGATTACATATTTACATATATAAGTATAGTGTGTTTCATGTATATGTATATGCTTCCATATGCTTCCATATGCTTATCACAGTGCTAAAAATTGCATTTAAGTATTCACAAATATTTTGACCTTAAACTATTAAAACAAATGACATCAAGTGTTGAGAATACAAATTTATATATACATACGTATATATATAAAAATGTGCATATGTATTCAAACGGAGGCTCGTTGAGTAAGCTAAATAGCGATCAATCTATTTCTAAGCATATATGTACATATATACAAGCCAGTATGTTGCATTGGACATCTGGAAAAGCTCTACAAATATGCCACTGACACGGTTCGAGGTATTAGTGCCACAAGGCAAAGTGCATACATAAATATATATGTATGTATATTTCACCTTTTTTGTATGTTTTGCTAGCTAATATTGTTGTATTTATTTTTATGCCTTTTCCTGTCTATCCAAATGAAAACGAATTGCATGTGTCAAGTGCATCATAATCCAACAAATGAGTTATGCAAAATGTTCACACATGCAAACTGCAAGTATGCAAAGTAGCATATGCACCATAGCATGTTTATGTTTTTTAGGGGCCGGCTTATTTGAGGCCGCGCAAGTGTTGTTAGCAGTTGAAATTTGTAGTTTCTTTTAATATAAGAAGATTCATAAAAAAATAGTGAGGCTGATTCAGTAAAGTTCAGAGTTGGCGCCTTTAATATGAAGTCCCACATATGGCGTGTTATTGTGGAAAAAAAAACAATTTCTATGGAATTTTTTATCTCTCTCCAATAAAATATTAGCTTACTGGTAAGCAATTTACTATGTAAGTTATGAAAACGTTGACATTTTTTGAAACTGAAGATTTCTTTGATTTTCAAAAATATATGCCGTCATCATTCATTAAGTGGTGTGGAAATTAGGCTATCACCCTTGATTACCCTTTCAATTTATCACAAAATTTTTCTTTAAATGTTGTTCATCACAGGGAAAACAAATTTCAGAAATATTCAGAAATCCTTAAGCTAGAGCTCAAGGTTTTGCTCAAATATTTTCGAGCAGTGCAAGCATTTGAGCAACGAGCACTCGCACACCTGCTCATTGCTCATTACTCGAAAAATGTTCGAGCCGAGCACAAGCATTTCGAGTATTTTGACAAACACTTTACTTTTTTCTCAAAACTTTTTATAATAATTTTAAATTTGTTTATGCAAAATGGAAAAATCGTTGAAACGCCAAAGAAACTTTGACAAACAAAATTAAACTTTTTGTTCGGCTGAGCAGTTGAGCAATGAGCGAGTATCGAACGATCATCGAGCTGCTCGCAGTGCTCGATACCCGGGTTTCTAGAGCTCTACTTTAAACATTACTTCAACTCGTGATTTACTTCAATTATATTTTGCACCTACGTTGACACTATCAACCAGCGCTTTACTTACCAGAATGTCGAGCAGTGCGAGCAGCGCGATACTGTTTCGAATTTTCGGCCGCGGGCAGCAGAATAAAAATTTTATAGAAAAAGTGAAGGAACAAAGTAAAAAAAAATTGTTCGTTATGCTAGCTCGATAAAGTTAGAGCCCTGGTTTGAAAATTTTCCAGTAATAAGTAATGAACAAGTGTGCGAGTTCTAGTTTCTAAACTGCTTAACATCCCCGAAAGCGCTCAAACAAAAATCTTGAGCTTCACTCGGGGATGTTGATATCCCAATTCACAATAAAGTTTAACGCATAAGAATAGCATGTAACGTGCAGTCGAAGAATAATGAAATTGCGCAGCGAACATACCTCCGCGCGATCTATGCTTTTATCGAAATTATTTTAATTTTTGTAAACCTGTAGGTGACCCCTTTCCCGGTGCCTGGCCCAGTCTCTTACTGTCTCGGTAAAAAAAAACCAAAGCCATAAATATACATTTTTTTTTTCAAAGAGATCGATCCACTTCCTGGAAAAAAATTTCTAGTAAATCGAGCCATAAATACGATTTTATGGAATAGGTTGGTCTCCGGTACACTTTCCAGTATGATTCTCAGAACTAAACGGTATGCACAAAAAATGCATAAAAATCTGTCGAGTTGTTTCGGAGGAGCTTGGTAACAAACACTGGGACACAAGAAATTTAACCTAATAATTAATTAAGCCATGAATATCAAAAGAAAGGATTCGAAGAACACTTTCGGCTAAAATTAAAAAAATAAGCGGAGCTTGAAACTTATCTACATACATACATAGATTGGAGCTGAGAATTAGTTATATACTTGAACGAATATCTCACGAGCAACTGTAGCTCAATTTACTACTTATATATGTCAAAAGCACGTGCATATAAGCAGTCGTAACACATATGTACATGCCTATGCATCAATATAATGGAGACAGAAATTTTTTGCGACGTACGGCTGTAGTAATTTGTTCGGTTTAGTTTGCATACATACATACAAGGTCTATCGCACGGAAACCGACTGCTAAGAGAAAAACAAATTTTTCACCATTTGTTTTAAAAAATTTTGTTTAAAAAAAACAATTTCTGCTTCTTTTAACATTTGATATGGTTTATTGCACAGGATAAACGATCATCCCCATAAGCTTAAAACTGTGAACTATTTAAAAACATATGACTGACAATTTTGATTGAAAATCTTCAATTTTACTTAACCAAATGCGAAACTAAATTAACTGCATCTTAGGCCTTGCATATATTAGCTGGAATAAAATCTCGTTTTCCATTGGACTGCTCTTATATATATATCCGTCTGCTACTGAAGCTTTCGCTATTATGGCACATCATTTGTTTTATTGGATTCTATTACACACCCATGACCATCAACTTTTCTTATATTTAATTTAATTTTATTTATTTTGCCCCTTTTTTTGTGCGATTTAAGTGTCAAGTTCAATGCTGGTGTAGTAATGTCAGCGAAAAAGGTTGATGCCAGCCGGCAAACCGAAGTGAGTGCTCACCAGCACCACCTGTTTGTTTGCTGTGTCGCATGTGAAAATATCATTTATGTAGATATGAATGTGTGTAGCTATGTACAAGTTTGTATGCATTTGGCGACAATATTGTCAAACTCAGCAAGAAATAAGCCTACCTGGTATTTTCATTTATTTCTTCTTTTGGTTCACAATTTTGATATTTTAGTAATTATCAAATGAAAGAATAAGAAAATGTGAGCATGTGAGTATACTTACATAAAGAAATTCCAATCAACAGATTAATGTATAGAGGAAAAAGTTAATTTTTTTATTTTTCCCAGTGACGTCAAGGTTTTTCCTTAAAATTTTTTATGAATTAAGTGTGGTGTAGCAGACCTTTGATTATACTTATACAGTTAAAGGAAAAATTCGCCATTTCAGGAACAATATAATCTTATTTTCAAACAAGGACCACTTGAGAAATCGCATTTAAAAATTTAACTTTTTTTATTATGAAAAATATTGCTTTAAAAACGGTTCATGATAGGGAATATAAAACGGCATATGCCTTGTCTTTCTATCATTATTAAGAAGGAAAGAACTTCAAGAGATGTGAAATAAGTTTTTTTCCACAAATTAGGCCTTACGGATCTAACACAACAGTGAATTTCAATTCCAAACATTGATTTAAAATTGTAGAAATTAATTCGTCAAACACGGAGAGTGCAGCAGCTATCTTTCTCAAACTTAAATGACAACTTTCAGTCACCATTTCCTTCGCCTTAGCAATGTTACCTTCAGTTGAAGACGTTGATGGTCGACCAGACCAGGCGACTCTATCATCACATCCCGATCGCTTTTGTATGCAAACAACTCGCATGTACTTGATTTTTTGATAGTATAGATACACTGCAAGCATTCTGTAATATTTCCAGCGATTCGGCATACAAAATTCCATTTGCAATGCGATTTAGCATCAAAAATCCATCAAAAATCATCTAGGAACTTAAAATTTGATATTCTACACAAGTAAATTCAAATATATATTGATAGTGAAAATCGCAGAAATTTTAAGACTATATTATATAGCAACCATACCATCGATTATTTCAGATATGCGATTTTGAACCAAAATCCGTCAAAAAAGCATCTAAGATCGTGAAATTCGGTTGCTACACAAGGAAATTCAAAAATCATCAAAATCGAAATTTTCAATTTGCAATAAATTTATTGTGTTAATGAAAAGTATAAAGAAATTCTTTACTGTTTTTAATAAAACAGCTGCTGTACATCTATATATATATAAATGTTATTTTGGCTTGTGTACGATTCAAAAACTGAAACAGTTCTGCACCGATTAAGCTAAAATTTTAGCATCAAGGCTTCTTTTTATCGATTTTTCTTACTTGAAATTTGTTACATAGGTAGCTTTTTGTTTAGATTAGCAGGAACACTACTTTTCTCTCTGGGAAGTAGACCATGGACCGACATACTCGAAATATTATATATGGTTCGACTTACGTGAATGACGATTTCCAGGCTTTAGACTGATTTAAATTAGAAAAAAATTGATTTGGTTGAAATTTTGGATGATATGTCTAAACGGACCATGGATCAAGAAAAAAGATCAGACATACAAAAATTAGTGTAATTTGGATGAAATCGTAGGTACGTGCGTATTTTTTTCGCTGCATCATGTCATTTTTCTGTGATCGAAGGCTGCGTTCTTTTTACTTTGAAGCTTTCACATTGGCATTTTTTTGAAAGACTTAGTAGTAGTAAATTATCGAAACGCACTTACAAATTCGTAGCTAAAGGGTGTTTTTTTATAGAGGTATAGAACTTTAAGTTGGCATTACTTTTCAAGATGGCGACCGATTTAACAGCTGTCAAGTGATTTATTCTCAGTTTGGTTTGGCAATTCATCATGAATAGACTCACGCCTGAACAACGCTTGCAAATAGTGCAATTTTATTTCGAAAATAATGGTTCTGTGCGGAAAACGTATCGCTTGAAAGCTGTTAAATCGGTCGCCATCTTGAAAAGTAATGCCAACTTAAAGTTCTATACCTCTATAAAAAACACCCTATAGATCAATATTACAAAATAATAATAAAAAATAAAGTATTGATTAAGATGTTGCTTAATTAGAACTTTAATTACTTTTTGCACCACCATTTAGAAAAAAATTGAAGAAAATACAGAAAGCCACAATAATGTGGGGCCGAGTCAGCTAGTGTTAATATAATTTCGCTTACTTGGAGTAATATTTTCAGTGGCTTTTAAAATCTCACAATTTGAAAAATCAGTTTTCTTCTAAAATTTTTAATTCCAAAAAATTCATATTTTCTTGATTTAAATTTACCAACTTAAAATGGTATGAATTTTATAAAATATTAAATGAAATATTACACTGCATTTCGTTTGCATTTATTAAAGTGTAAAAATAAGTTAAGATGTAAATATGTGAAAAGAGGCATATATCCATTTTCTAATAATAATTTTAAAGTTTTAATATTTTTCTTTAAGAATAAAAATAAAATAACTAAAAAAAATTGTATCTTCCTTAATTAAGCTAATAAATGCAACTGCTATTAAATACTCCAGCAAAAGCAATTTCGGAAACCGTTTGAGAACAAAATAATTGTAACTTTTTACTCTCAGAAAATTGAATTTGCTTGAACATGTAAAAATTGGCAACAATTCGAATTTAAATTCCAATCTTTGAAGATACATATATAAGTGTAAACGTGGCAAACAACATAAAAACTAACAAAAAGATATTAGAATCTAAGCATATTCAGAAAATAATAAAAAATCTCAAAAAAAAATTATTCTCCAAATGCAGCATCTATTTCCAGCAATGCATAAGAATGTTTTTTCCAACTAATGATGCAAACCACATAAAAGTTGTGGGTGTTTTACTAAGCGTTCACACTTGCGTGTACGTTCATATGCATTATGGTGCGAGTCAGTGTGTCAGAAGTGCTTGGCAAAAGTGCAATAATTTTTATTGAACAATCAATGCAATCACCTCGGTACTGTGAGGATCTAAATATATGCGTATTTGTGGTTGTGTGAGTTAAGAAATGCATGAGTGCATGGAGAATGATTTTAAAGAAAGATTACATGTATAAGAGTGCATGGAAATATAGCTATTTATGTTTGCATGTATGTACGAGTGTAATTAAGTAGTTATGTATGAAAAGGGTTATCCATTTTGCGGTTTCGAAATTAAACGTAAATAAAATGCATTTAAAATTATTTTTTCATGAAATTCCTTCACATAGTGTGAACCTTTAGAGTATTTGTGAAACACTACATTATTCAAATGACCCACCTCGTGAATTTTGGCAAACTTCGATACGTTTAAGGTAATTTTCGGGCAGTTTTTGGGCGGTATCTCAGCCTTAACTTGACGAATATTGGTTTTAAAGTGCTCTCGAGTAAAATTTTTATCCACATAAACGCGGTCTTTTACGTAGCCCCACAAAAAAAGTCCAACGGTGTCAAATCGCTCGACCTGGGTGGCCAGATGAGATCTCCAAGGCGAAATATTATGCGGCCAGGAAATTTATTTCACAAAAAGCCATTTTCGCTCGGAACCATATATTGTCCATGTCGTGTTTTTCAATTGCAGACCAAAAAAAATCAGTTTTCATACGACTATAATGCTTCGAATTGAGAGTGGCAGTCTCGCCGTTATCGTTTTCAAAGAAATAAGGCCCAATCACACCTCCAGACCAAAGAGCGCACCAGGCGGTAAGTTGTTTTGGGCGTAATGACCTCTCTTCAATCATTTAAGTATTGTCGGAGCCCCAAGTGCGACAATTTGGCTTATTTACGTATCCACCAAGTGAGTATTGTACCTCGTCTCTGAAGAAAATTTTGTTGGCTTGATTGTTAAGTTTGACAGATGCCAAAATAAAGCACATTCGAAATCACTAAATGGATAACTCTTTATGTGTTTGAGGTAATTGTTTATGTAGATGATCATTGAGTTGCTGTGTTTACACATGCATATGTGCATATTCTTGTGTAAAAAAGTACATACTTAATTGTACAAATGTGCATAGCCTGCGGACAACCCTTAAACTAGTCAGAAAGAGTAGCACTTTACTACTGAAATTTCCTGCATAAATAGTTTTTTCTTTACTTTATTATTAAGCCACTTTTTAATTTTTTTTAAACAAAAAAATATTACTTTTGGTTCAAAGACAAACTAGTAATAGTTTTTTTCCCTTTCGAACTAATATGAGTTAGTATATTTCTAACCGAAAATTGATTATTGTAATTTTTTAGAACATCTCCATGTTATGTGGGTAGGCAGGGGTGGGGTATGCCTGTCGACGCAGCTAGGCATTAGGCAGGTCCATTGTGAAACCAACGGAACTGAAATACCCTCAAACTACCATGTTCTCTCTCTGAACCAATATGTGGTCCTGATAAGTTGTATATGTTCAACTGCGGAATGATAGTTGCGATTTTTTTCCTATCTAAAGCATTTTAATTGCATAGAAGATATTTTACAGCATCTTTTTTCTATTTATTGTTCGTTGGTTGGCAATAACACTCTGCCAATAAAACAGGGAACCTTTAGCACTTCTACTAGAGCTGTTATGTCATTCCTTTTAAATTTTAATAGTTGGTATGTGCGGCCCTTTCAAGCCACGTTTGTTTGCTCTTTAAACAAGTCAGGGAGTGTTTTCATTGAGATGGTAACATATTTATCGATTAAATGTCTACAATTAAGCATATTAAAAATATCAATAAGTTGTATCAACAATTAGCTGAAAAGTTCGGCTTTTTGACATTTCGCGTTAGTCGTGTCAAGCTGCCATACCACTTTTGTTCAGTATTGTTTGACATTTCTTCATGGAAAGACTTACGCCTGAACAACTTTATTATTCAACTTTATTACGAAAATTTACGTGAAAAGAATATGTTTCGCGCGCTTCGCTCAACTTATGGTCAACATAATCGACCTACTGAACATTCTATTCGCAACACCATCACCCATCTTGAGACCCAGCATTCATTATTGCATGATATTCGATCGAATAGACCACGTCCAGCACGCAGTGAAGAAAATATAGCAGCCGTAGCTGAGAGTGTACACGAAGACCGTGAAGAGTTCGGCGCCGTTTGTGGCAACTCGAACTGACGTATGGTACGACTTGGCGTATTTTACGCCAATATTTTAAATTGAAAGCGTACAAAATACAGCTTGTGCAAGAACTCAAACCGCTCGACCTTCCCAAGCGACATCGCTTCGCTTTATGGGCTCTTGAAAAGTTCCTAGAAGATACGACGTTTTCGTGCCAAATTTTGTTCTGCGATGAGACCCATTTCTGGCTCAAAGGGTATGAAAACAGGCAAAATTGCCGCATTTGTGAATAAGAGCAACCCGAAGAGATTCAAGAGCTGCCATTTCATCCAGAAAAAACAAAGATCTGGTGTTGTTGCCGGTGGAATCATCGGTCCATATTTCTTCAAAAATGATGCCGATGAGAACGTAACCGCCAACGGCGACAGTTGACGCGCCATGATAACTGACTATTTTATGCCTGAAATTTAGGCTCGTGATCTGCGCGACATTTGGTTTCAACAAGACGGCGCCACTTCCCATACATCGCATTAATCAATGGATTTGCTGAGAGAACACTTCGGTGAGCAGATAATTTCACGTTTTGGGTCGGTCGATTGGCCACCAAGATCGTGTGATACCACACCGTTAGATTTTTTCCTGTGGGGATATGTAAAGTCTAAACTCTATGCGGGCAATCCTGCTACGATTCAGGCCTTGGAGCAAAACATCACGCGTGTCATTCGTCTGGTAACTCGAAATGTTCGAACGAGTCTTCGAAAATTGGACTCAACGGATGGAACATCTGAGACGTAGCCGCGGCCAACATTTGAAAGAGATAATCTTCAAAAACTAAATGCCAAACATTTTCCATTAAATTTGAATTTTTCTTTAAAGAAGTAGGGAACCTCGAAATGGATCATACTTTGTATATATATATTTGGCATTTTACAACCACTGAGTCGATCTTCTGTCGAGCTCTTTTTCCAATTTGTGGTTTCACGTCTTAATGTTTTTATCGACAAATGGAGAGACCTACAAGTTATTCTAGGCAGGTCAATGGATTTTGTTTATATTCATTTTCTATAATTTGATGTGGATCGAACCTAGACTCGAACCCAGGCCTCCCGAATTGTAGTACGCCGCAATGCTAACTTGGCTATTGCGGCCTCAGAAAAATATTAGTTATATGGAAAAAATTTAGCCATTGAGCCTTATGTCAAAGCTTGAGCTTTTTTGAACTTTTTTAACTAGTTTATTCATTTAACTGCATGCTACGTAAATGTTCTTTAACGTTAATAGTTCTATATATAATATTATCTATGCATTTGTTCAGACATATACATATGTGTTATACATAAATATGTTTGTTGAAATTTAGTATGCAGATTACTAATTCAACTTAATAATCGAGTGCCATCTTCCAACGAAATATTTTGGAATGTAGTGTGAAAGAATTCAAAACAAATGTAAATATGCAAAATTAATATATATGTATGTACATAAATATTATATAAGTACTCATACATGCAATGTTCAGATGGAAAGTTCACGCTGGCACACGCCTCCAGTCTTTCTCATCTTATGCACGGTTATTTCTTATGCAGTGTTTATTTTCAATGCTTTTTCTATTGAAGCAATAGTTTATTCTCAATTGCATTCGTTTTTTATGCAGATGCGCACGAAGTACATAATGTAAAACTTTTTATGCTCATCATGCATCAGCAGGCCACCCGCTTAGGTTCAATAGACCAATGTCCGCAAAAAGGAAAAAATTGGTTTACCTCAAATGTTTTCATTTTAGGCTTTTCATAAATACAAAATTTTTCGTGCATGTGTGTACATACACATATTTGTTTATAAATCTGTAAGTATAGGTGTGTGTAAAAATATGCTTTGTTTATGCTAACCTCATTTCTACTACATGTCTTAATCATTTGTTTCTTTAATTTGTTTAATTTTTTTTTTTTTTTTTTTTTGATATTCTTAATATTTGCATAAGCGCTCATAAATGAATAGTATAGAATTTTTTTAACACATCGGAAAGTGTGCGTTTTTGTAGCTTTGTTTTCTGTCATGCCAGATGGCGCGAATTTCAAACAAAAATCTAGTTCAGCAGCTAATAAATGATTTGGTGAATCACTTGATGGACTGAGATCATTTTTGTTCTCATAGCAAAAAAAGGAGTAAATTGTAAATTTTGGAAAAAACTCAGTTTTCACTACATATACATTGGGTACAAAATAATGAGAATAACCAGACAAAAGACAAACAAAATCACTTAAAAATTTTATAGTAGTATTTGATATCAAATTTTCAAGTTTTGTGAAAGCTTTGCCGTTTAAGTATTTGTTAAGTTTTGAAAAAAATTTCGGAAATATTGAAAACTAACTTCCAAAATGTCTTTAACCGCAGTTGGTAGGAAATTAGGCACGAAATTCGGACGAAATAATTCAATTTCCAGGAAGTTTGTGGATTAATTTGTACAGCGAGTTCACCAAGCTGGTTCGTTATTAGACAATACAACTCGCGTATGTGCTCGTCCTTTGCTTGAAGTGCTTTAAGAACAGCCATCAACATCAACTCGACACCGTTCGCGGGAACTAAACATTTCACGCACCTCTTTGTGCAGTATTTTGCATAAAGAGCTCTGCATGAAGATTTAAGCCCTCCAGATTTGATTTCGGTTCGCTCAGTAGGCTGAAGATCGCTTGACAGAAGATGAGCATTTTTACCGAAAAATCTTCTTTGCCTATGAAGCTAATTTTTTAATTCGGCGGCTATATTAACATCAAAACTGCCGCATTTGAGGTTCAGAAAACCACATGTCATCCTACACGCCACACAACCAACATTACAATCGATCGTTTGTGCATTGTGATCGAAAACCGCACAATAAGACGAAACGGCGTTGTCAATAGGACGCATTGCAGCTGCGATTTGAGTCCATTCGATTTTTTTGTGATAAGATCTCTTAAGGACAAATGCTAAGCTAACCATCCAGACAATATTCATGATTTGAAACACGAAATTGAAGTCACAATTTCAGCCCCTCAATAGACATATTAATGTGTTGAAAATTTGGATCGACAGACAGAGCAGAATGAGCTACAACCCCTTCCATGGTTACTTTTTATACCTTTCATGTACATGAAATGGCATATTAACTTTGGTCCGTAGTATGTAAATACTAAAAGAAGAAAGGTAGACCCACCAAAATTTATACCGACGAGCTGGGTTGATTTGGCCATGTCCGTCTGTCCGTTCGTCTGTTTAAACACAAACCAGTCTCTCAGTTTTTGAGATATTTCAGCGATACCTAGTATTGATCATTTGTCGGTACCGTCATTGTCGGTCGACTATATCATATAGCTCCCATACAACCGATTTGTTCAGATATGTCATTTTGGATTATAAATACTTCGATAAAGCAGTTAACACGTTCCCTGCCGCGTGTACCGAAAACAGTACACGCTTAGCTTCATTTCTACGCCAACGTGTTAAGTTCTTTTCTGTACTTCATTTTTATTTAATTATTCAATCTGAAATAAATATTATTTTTTGATGTTACTATGTATGCATAATTGTTTTAATATTAATAATCTCGAAAATAATATAAATTCTCTCAAAAACAAAAAAAAATTTAATACAAAATTATTAAAGCGCTTACCGTGTACTGTTTTCGGTACACGCGGCGTAGAAATGACACCTAGTGAAAAACAGCTTGGCAGGAAACGTGTTAGTTAAATACTGGTTTTAAAAGACATCGAAATCGCTCTACTATATAGTACTTATATAGCTCCCATACAACCATTTGATCAGATATGCGATTTTGGGTCAAAAACGCCACAAAAAAACATCTAAACCAAGCTCCATACTGTCCACCGAAGGCTTCAGATTAGCTTCCAACAATGACTTATATTTCAACCGATCCCTATTACCCTGAATAAAAACAAGCTTTCCAAATCGCGATGCCGCAACCGCTCTCCAAACTATTACGTTGCCACCACGATGCTTCACTACTATATTTTTGGAGTTAAGTGCAGTGTTTTATCTTCTTCAAACTTTTGCTCTTTCATCGCTGCCGAATATATTGAACTTCGGATTCGTCTGTAAACAAGACTTTTTGCCAAAAATCCATTCCCTTGTCTAAATTTGCTTTAGCGAACTCCAAGCGAAGTTTACGATTTTTTTTTTTTAGAAATAAGCGGCTTTTTACGTGGCGTTCTACTGTGGAAGCCGTTATCTTTCAGAGCTCTTCGAATTATCCTTGGATGGACACACTTTCTTGATGAGTGTGTGATGTTTTCGGTTAATTTTGGAGCAGTAACTTTAGGATGATCATTCAGAATAAAGCTGATGTCTCTTCGAAATAGTTTCGGGCGGCCAACACGCGGCTTTTTTTCGGTGGATCCATTTTTTCAAAGTTTTTTACAATGGTACCTTTGTGGATTTAAAGTTGAAATTTTCGAAATTTCAGCATACGATTTTTTCCCCTTTTCTGTGCTGAATAACCAAATTTCTTACGTCAATGTAAAAATAGTAAAAAAGGGTATCTAACCGCTATAACAACACAGCATAACGACGTACCTGGTAATAAACCCTTGGTGTATGTAGACTTTTGTGAAGGACATTTTTGCTTTAATACATGTGATTAGAAAAGGATTTAAAATAAAACTGTATACTTACATTTTTCAGCAAAGTGATTGTATTTTCTATACAACGAATACAGGTAGTGTATGTAGACTTTTGTATATGTGTTGTATATATGTATATACTATAAAAGCGCTACTTATCCTTCAAATGAGTCTACATTTGAAATGCTTACATATGTTAAAATTCATAGATTTAATTTTGCATTTTGCACTACTTAACATACGTTTCCATGTATGCATTTCCTGTTCACAAATAACATAAATTTTTTTTAAATCGTATTGAGAGGCGATTTCGAGTTACATCAGCCATCAAAGTTAGCATATGGTGTACAAGAAAAAAAAAATTGTCAAAAATATTTAAACATGAAATTTGCGACAAAAAACGTTTGTCATCAACGTTGCCCACACAAAAAGGATAAAATATTGTGTCTACGCCTTCAGTCAATTTCCAGCTAATAAAATATGCATGTGCGCAAGCAACTAGTATATACGAGTTCATAAGTATGTACATATATTATGTGCATTTACTGTATGTACTCGGGCTCTTGGCTGCCACATTTATGATACTAATTTTTATTTTTATTATTTTTCCGAACGCATTGTGTTAAAATAAAGTAGTAATAATAATAATAACTGAAACAGAGCATACCCGGCACAGATGTGGCAATTGGTTTCATTTAAAATTGGCATGCGTTTCGTTTATTCTCTATTTGTGCTTTTGCGTCTTTTTTTCTACTTTTGTTTTTGCTAGAAATTGAATTTTTGTCTGCCTTTCATTTGAATGAAACTTTTCTTCTTCCCATTGTTTTCATTACTTGCTGTGAAGCTGTTTTGAATTCTTCCTCAGTGCCACAGTTCCATCCTATTTTGCGTATTTAATCAAGCAAATTAATGTTGATGTTTTTGTGAATTAATTTGCATGCATGCAACGGCTCATGAAATTCGTGAATTTTATTGATTTTATTGAGAATCTATAGATGTGTTTAAAATAAATTTATTTTGATTAATGAGTGTTTTGAAGTTGTGGCCACACATAGCTATATACCCATGTATGTATGTATGTGTGTGTACAAAATAAATTAATATGATCGTAAATTAAATATTTATGTTAGAAATAATTTTTCTGGAAATTGAATTATGCTATATGCAAACAAATTACAAAAAAATGGAGAGAAGCGAGAAACTATCTTCCATTCAAACGTATATATCGCCTTTAAACAGGTAAAGCATTAAACTCTCTGCGCTTCAACATAAAATGCCAAGCAATAAGTGTTACAATCTTAAAATATTTTTCTTCTCTTCTTTATTAAATAATTTTTCTCATTGTGTAATATAACACTAGAGCGCCGGTCGTTTCTTTTTTTTGATTTCAGACCCAATTGGAGACACCAAGCGAAGCTAGTTCCTTCTCCACCCCATCCTTTCAAAATTATTCCAAAAATACAGACGCCATAACCTTGCCGGCCGACTGTTGCGTTTTTTCACGCTTTGGAGTGTGCAATCCACTCGGATGACTGTCGATTGGACTTTGGAGTGGAATGATGGAGCCATGTTTCATACATTGTCACATATCGATGCAAAAACTCGGGTTTATTATTATTGAACATCTCCAAACGCTGCTCCGAATCATTAACTCATCGTTGTTGTTGGTCAAAAGTGAGCTCACGGGGCACCCAATTCAATTTCAATTTACGATTATTCAAAGTGATTTTGTGGATTTTTTTATTGTTTTAATCGGTAACAACCTCTTTTGGGCGTCCACTGCGCTCACCGTTTTCGGTGCTCATTTAAACACGTCTAAGCTTAGCATACCAATCCATGATGACTAATTTTCGTGGGGCAGTGTCCAGAAACTCTTCACCAAGACTTTTCAATTGAACTGTTATTTCCCCAAAACCTTTTTCCCTAAAACTCCCGAAGCCGATCCAACCCATGTTGTCACCGTCAACGCTTCTGTACCATTCTCTGTCTGTAGAATGGGAATAATGACCAGCTTGTAGTGTTTGGCCTTTGTTTATCGAATGAGGATTTTACTTTACAATTTTGGCGCATTGTAAATATCTCGTTAATGATGGATTTACCAGGACTGAAGCCACCCTGATAAGATCCAATCTTTCTTTCACATCTTTCACAGAAAACGACCGATAAGACCTTATATGCCATTTTGAGTAGAGATATTCAACGATAATTAGCGCAGATTGTGCGTATCACCCATTTGTGGATCTTAATATAGGTTTATATAAATAGTATGACATCTTGGTTGGTATTTGAAAATTGAATAACTTAATAACTTAGAAAAAAATAAATTCTATATTTGAGGTATTTTTATTTATTGAATACAACATCAATCAAGTGATCGCCTTTATTGGCTGCAGAATGAGCTCTTTTTACTGCGTGTTCGTTAGTTTCTCGAGCATCCCGGGCGATATAACGATGACTTCGGCACGAATATTTGTCTTGAGGCGTATGGTGTCAGAGGATTGCTGGCGTAAAGTTTGCTTTTCATATAATCCCACATACTATAAGACGTCTAAGGCATTTTCGTTGGCGAAAGTGAATAGCTTCATTTAGAATTTGCGCGCCAGTATCGTCTGCTCTCTAGTCAACATACATCGATCGTTTCGCTTTTGCTCGAAAAAATTTTGTCCAGTGATGGTTTTTGGGATTCTTTTTCCCAAATGTGGCAATTTTGCTTCATAAAGCAGCCAGACAATGTGAAATAGGTTTGTCGATTATTTTATTTTTCATATTAGATGCACTTTGGAAACGAACTCCAATCATTCTTCGAAATGTTTCGCAAAGCGGTACCACTGATGTTTAAATGCTGAGTGCAATGCGACTCTTGGGACTTGTAGGCAACACTCTCTGATATTTCAGGCAGAGTATAAAGGAGTATGGAAACTCTTTTTTTTTTAATATTTGATGTACAAAATTCAACTCTCATACGCCCTCATTGCAAAATAGCATCACGAGATGTCGCATGGATCGTTCGGTATGGTGAAATGAAATTTGCGTGCAAGGGTTTGCACAGGGGCAAAACATTAATTAATCTCGTAAAGTACTATATTTCTTTTAGTATTAATATACGTAGTATATGTAGTAGTAATAATTTCAAATAATTTGTTTTTCACTCTGAGTGCGTTTAATTACATATGTTTTTTAAATATGATATGTTAAAAATATAGTACTAATTCACCTAGCTCTAATTGACTGATACCATTTCGTTAAACTGAGAATATTTTGTTTAGTACCTTTTATATTTGGTTCTGATAAAGAAAAGAAGGGGGAAATTTAGTTGCCTATTTAATAAAATTTAGCAAGAAAAGTATAATAGGAAAAATGAAAAATTAAGTCAAACAATATTTGGTATTTTCTTCTATGTCTATTATTAATTACAATATTACATTTTTGACTTTCACAAATTTTACTTAACTCATACTTTTTCTGTACAAGATAACCCTGTTGAAAATTAATTGTTCGTGTTTTAGTAGCTTTATATATGTCTGCACCATGAATATGTTATTGAAAGCTTTGTATTTAATAAATTTATTAAAAATCGGTAGCGCTCCCCTTTTCATACCTATTTCAATATTATAAAAAAGTTCAATCTGTTCAAATGATCCTATTCCAAATAAGTAACAAAGCTATTTCCTTAATTTTTTTTATTTACTGAAAATAATTTAAAGTTCATCAGTATAAAACTATATATTATACATTCACATATGTAATTAATACCTCCACTCAGATGGTTAAATATTTTCACATTTTATCGTAATGTAAAAATGCCATTGCCCGCATTCATGCGATCTTAGCTCAGCAACGTATAGGGGTACAATTGCCAAATTTGCCACCACATTGTATCATCACGTTTCCCACATTATTAGTCGACTCTCGTCCACGCAAGCCATTCCTAAATAAAACAGTAAATCGAAGAATTAAGCTCTGCGATACCAAGGCATTATGTAATTAAATAAAATTGCATCAGCAGCTTTGTTTCCCACGCGCAACACTTACTGTAAAACGGAAAAGTCGCCGAAAAACGTCCCACTTTTAGTCCTACACTAATCTTCATTTTGTCAAAACATGATGGACCTTGTGCCAGGTCATAAGCTTCACTAGACAGCGGCATTGTTTTCCAGCATATAATATATAGCTCTCGACTTCTTGTGTGTAAAGTACACAAGCGCGGTATTTCACTTTCCTCAATGTTTTTTCTTTCATGTGCAGTGTGCTTTGTAAGTTGTGGGATTTATCGTCCTGCGAATAACACATAATTTTGTATTGTGCTGGTAACTTCCGCACATATCCATTATGTTCTGCAATATTTAATAGCAAATATTACTAATGTACAAAGATTTAATAATTTTATTACATACCTTTATTTGATAGCGTCTACAAACTTCTTTGAAAAATAATATTTATATGATATTCACCCCGACAAGGTTGCTTATAATCATACTACTTATTTTTTTGGTGAATTTCTATGTAGTTACAATTTGAACAAAAAAGACTAAAATAAAACTTCGAATATCACGATTATTTCAATATAATATTAAAGTATATATAGAATATTTTTATAAGGGCTATATATCCTATCGACAAAATATAAAATATATTCATGAAATGAAAATTTTTAGGAAAACTATTTATTAAGTTGTTTAACGAAATATCAAAGCGACCTTGAGCTGCGCTATATTCCACCATACTAGCTGTCAAAATCTAAATTCAACGCCTATACGTCCTTGTCAAATACATAGGCTGTTCTCAGCTGTGGGCTGGTTCCTGGAAATCACCTGATAGTTTCCATACTCCCTTATACTCTGATTTCAGGTACAGATGTTCAAAAACATTTTGATTACTTTCAAAAAAACACCTTTTGGAAATTTTATAAGTGCGGATAGTGTTGCCATATTCAATTTTTTTTTCTTGTAGACAATAGAAATTTTAATCAGGAGTGGAATTCTGTAAATTTTATCGATACGATTTGTCGAGTTGTTAACTAACGGATTTTTGTCGCTTGCACTAGCGATTGGGTGATTCGGTAACTCAATTATAATGATTTTTGTTAGCCGACATTTCCATTTTTATTAAAATGGAGAAAATATGGCACCGCAGCTTAACAAAATATCAATAAATGTGAAGACCACAAAGAAGAACGACAAAAACAACAATATTTAATAAATAAGTTGCAATGAGTTACAAAGTTTAAAAATCAAAAAATGTTATGGTTTCCTCTTTACACTACATGACTCTTCGCACTGTAGAGAAGCTCCAAATAAATTAATCGTGCTGTGCCCCCGGGTATTAAGCATTTACCGCCAAAATCTTGAGATAAGGATCGCATATCTGTGCACAAAATACGTATATTGAACTGGGTTATCCAACAATTAAAAAAGAAATTCTCTAACCATTTGCACTTTACTAGAATGGTATCCATGGTGTCCATGACATAGGCCTCTTCATGATTTCCGGGACTCATGATTGGCACATGAGTACAATCGATAGCCCCAATAGTGCCTCCAACAAATTGGAGGTGAAGCGAAGCGCAAATTTTCTTTGCAGCTTGCCGTTCTATTTGAGTCATAGGAAACCTAACCTTTGCAAAAAGCATCGAACATTTGACTGCGTCTGTTACTCTATGTATACAGCAGCTTACGGAGGATTGGCTAATGGCTATCCTTCACTGCTCTCCAACAGGATGTTGATAGCATCCAGTTTCGAAGAATCGTAAGGCGATTAGAATCTTCAGGCAACTTAATAAAGTTAAAAAAAGTTGCATTATTTACCTGTTTTTATGTAAATTTCGCCGTTATTCCCCTAACTTTTAGTTGGCTATCGAGTAGAAAAATAATTTCATCAACGAGATCTGGGGTTAATCGATATAACTCTCGAAATTTTGTTTCAGTCAAGTTGAAAGGATTTTCCAGTTCTCGCAACAAACTCTAAAGAGTACATTATTTCCTCATCTTTGGGTAAAACATATGCCAAATGCTCAAAAGAGATTTCAGTTAATTTTTGAATTTTTTTCAATATTTTTTTTTATTTCCCGATTTATATTTGAATTCAACTTTTATATTATTTAAATTAACCTAAGTAAAATATAAAATCTTTTGTCGATGGCGCTAACAACTCGAAAATCTTTTGTCATTTAATTAACAACTTATCGTGTAGTTAACGACAACAGCTGATCAAGTGATACCCAGAACATGTCCCGCATGCAACGAATCCCCGAACGACAGTAACCACCTCTTTACATACCCACTCAAGCCGACTCATCTAACATCTCTGGTCCGAACCCGTCGAAACAGCACGTTTCCTGGGCCTCCCGTTAGATTACCTCGATGACTAAGACTGGACCTACCTGACCCTAGTCGAGGTTGACTAGCCGCTACAACAGCAACAACAACATCGTTAAAATATGCTTAGCAAATACTCGAATCGTTAAAAGTGTCGCTAAGTATTTTAACGATAGCGCATAGCGTTATAATAGCATACTGTATTCCCCCCAAGAAAGAATTAATAAAATAGCCGTTTTATTGAAAACTCTCTGCAAAATGCATAATTATTATAAGAAATAACATAATTATTATAAGAGTATGTTAATACAATTACAATAGTATATAATGAATTGAAATTACTGATTAAAAAGAAATGGACTGGATATTTTCTTCAAACGCCGATGTAAACTTATTTAGGAAAAAAACTTTTAAAATATACTGTCGAGCAGCAAGCAATGAGAACCAAAAGGCGCCTGATATCGTGTATGTAATGTTATGCATCTTTGACGCTTTTATGTAAAGGGTGATCCATTTCGAGGTTCCCTACTTTTTTAAAGAAAAAAATTTAAAATAATGGGTAATGTTTACTATCATTCGAAAGAATATTCTTTAGCATTTATTTTTTAAGATTATTTCTTTCAAATGTTGGCCGCAGCTGCGTCTCAGATGGTCCACTCGTTGAGTCCAATTTTCGATGATCCATTCGAGCAACTGGTAACTGCCGAATGACACGCGTGATGTTTTGCTCCAAGGCTTAAATCGAAACGGTATTGCCCTACATTAGATATTAGGCTTTACATATCCCCACAGGAAAAAGTCTAACGGTGTGATATAACACGATCATGGTGGCCAATCGACCGAACCAAAACGTGAAATTATCTGCTCACCAAAGTGTTCTCTCAATAAATCCATTGATTGGTACGATGTATGGGAAGTGGCGCCTTCTTGTTGGAACCAATGTCGCGGAGATCACAAGCTCCAATTTCAGGCATCAAATATTCGATTATCATGGCACGATAACGGTCATCATTGACGGTTACGTTCTCACCTTCATAATTTTTGAAGAAATATGGGCCGATGATTCCACCGGCCCACAAACTAAACCAAAGGTTTTTTTTTTTTTTTTTTTTTTTTTATGAAATGCCAGCTCATGATTCCCAAATGCGGGCCTAATCGCTGAACAAAATTTGGTTCGAAAACATTCGGATCTTCTTGGAACTTTTCAAGAGCCCATAGAGCGAAGCGATGTCGCTTGGGAAGGTCGAGCGGCTTCAATTCTTGCACAAGCTGTATTTTGTACGCTTTCAATTTAAGATCTCGACGTCAAATGCGCCAAGTCGTTCCATACGTCAGTCCGAGTTGCTGCGGACGGCGCCGAATCGACTTTCCACGGCCTTCGCCTACACTCTCAGCAACGGCAGCTATATTTTCTTCACTGCGTGCTGGACGTGGTCTATTCGGTCGAATATTATCCAATAATGAATGCTGGGTCTCAAGAAGGGTGATGGTGTTGTTAATAGTACGCTCAGTAGGCCGATTATGTTGACCATAAGTTGAGCGAAGTGCGCGAATTTTTCATTCTTTGCGGAACGTGAATTTTCGTAATAAATGAATGATTTGTAAACGTTGTTCAGGCGTAAGTCTTTTCAATAAATAAAATGCCAAATAATACTGAACAAAAATAGCATGACACGCGTGATCTGTCAAAAAAAGGCTATTAAAAAAAGTATCTCTACTTGGATCATCCTTTAGTAGTATAGAACTTTACTTACCCATACACCACATATATAAAAATATGTACAGTCAGAAAAATTATCTCATTGCAGCGGAAATTGAGCAATTAAAGCGTGACTTTTAGATTCCTTTTATTTACTTCATGTATGTATGTTTATAGCACAAATAAGAATATCTTTGAGTATATTCTGTGTAAAGTCTGTGAATAAAAATTCTACTAAAATACCAGTATTTTAAAGATAAAATAATACCAGTGAAAATTTTTGCCACAGCAAAAAGGGTTTGAGTTCCATGATTTAACAATTTGCAAAAGATTTTGATATTCATTTCTACACGAAGTAGGAATTCAACATACATAAATGAACCAGTATATAAGTAGTATGAAGCTGTTGCATAATCGAACATTTATCATATGGTAAGTCATTAACAATTATGGAAGATGGAGTAGCTGACGTAAAAATCCCAAGTACAAAGGACAAATAAATGGTGGAAATCCCCTGTACAAAGGACAAATAAAAGGAGTGTCAGTGTGGCGGAAATCCCAAGCACAAAGGGCAGATGAAAGGAGCGACAGCAAGCAGGCGGGTTATCAGCTTGTTCTAGACAGCGTGAACAGAATGTTTCGGTCATCATCAGGTATAAAAGGAGCGGCAGTGGCGTTAACATTTGCAGGTAGCTGTGTGTTTTTAGAAAAGGATAACTGTGTGGAGCGGAAAATAATTGTGTGTTATTGAGTATGATGAATAGAATTGTAATTATTGCGGACTAAACGCTGCGATAGCCGAGTGGTTAGCATTGCGTACTGACATTCGGAAGGCCTGGGTTCGAGCCCAGATTCCAGCAGCATCCAAAATTATAGAAAATAAATTTTTCTAATTGCGGTCACCCCTCGGCAGGGAATGTCAAGCCCACCGAGTGTATTCCTGACATGAAATAAAAGCTCCTCATAAAAATCCATTAGCCGTTCGGAGGCGGCTTAGAATAAACTGTAGGTCCCTCCATTTGTTGGTATAAACATCATGACGCAAAACCACAAATTGGAGGAGTAGCTCGGCCAAAAATCGCTTCAGCGGTTACAAAGCGCCAAATATATATACAAGTATAAACGCAAACATCAAGAAAATTCTTGACAATTAAAGAGGCGAACGTACAAGTCTTGTTACTTTTATTTAGCAATCCAATGATCGGATTTCAAGCTTTTCTCTAATTAGTTAATTTAACTTCACAGAAAAACATATTTATTAAATTTTAAATCCAAATGTTTTCTATTTATTTTCAGGAATCGAACAAAAGTTGCAACAGTACAGTTTGTGATTGCAAAGGTTTAAAAGGTCGCCCGGGTGCTGTTGGTATCCCAGGCTATCCAGGTATCGAAGGTCCGCCCGGAGATGTAGGTCTAATAGGACCGCCCGGCCGTCGAGGTGAATATGGCGATATGGGCGAGTATGGCGAACAAGGCGAAAAAGGACACCGAGTAAGCCATGGATTATACATATAAATTATCTTTTTCATTAACAAAATTTTTGTTTTAGGGTGATATGGGAGAACGGGGTTTAGCTGGTCGGCCCGGACAAACGGCAAGTATTTCATATGATTACATTTGTTAAACTCAACAACATAACATAATAAAAATTACTAACGAACTTTTCTCCCCTATAGGGTCCACCAGGTGAAGATGGCCCTAAAGGCATTAGTGGTATTGATGGTTGTGATGGCAAACCTGGCCAGCCGGGTCGAAATGGTTTACAGGGTTTACATGGTAATCGTGGGCAATTCGGAAAGCCCGGACCTCCTGGCCCTACCGGAGACGCGGGCGAAGGTGGTATTAATTCGAAAGGCACCAAAGGTAGTCGTGGTGAGCCCGGTCCCGATGGAATTGATGGTCTACCTGGTTATGCCGGCATGAAGGGTTACAAAGGCGACATTGGTTATCCCGGAATTGAAGGTTTAAAAGGTGAAATGGGATTGAAGGGATATAAGGGTGATATGGCCGAGCCGGCCAATCTGCAGCTGTTTGCTTATGGTCAACCTGGTGAAAAAGGAGAACCCGGTGATGGAGAAGATTTGCCATTGACTTTTTCCAAGGCCACGAAAGGATACAAGGGTGATCAAGGTTATACTGGATTTAAAGGATCTTCTGGTAGTACGGGTGATTTGGGTGATAGAGGAGCGACTGGTTTACCTGGCCCTCGTGGTGACATTGGAGAATCGGGTGAACGCGGAAAGCCTGGTAAACCTGGTGAGGCTGGTCTTTCTGGTCCAAAAGGTGCTAAAGGCGCTCCTGGATATAACGGCCGTGATGGTGAAGATGGTTTGAAAGGTGATCACGGTGATGATGGATTTGATGGCTTTCCAGGCGAACAAGGATTAGCTGGTCCACCTGGAATTTACGACCCTAATTTGGATAGATCATTTCCTGGCCCACAGGGTCCACAAGGTGACATTGGTCCATTGGGCATTCCTGGTCTACCCGGTATACCTGGCCAGCCGGGTCGTCGTGGAATAATGGGTCCGCCAGGTCCCCCGGGTGATAGGGGTCTGGATGGCGCACCGGGTCGTCGTGGTATAAGTGTTAAAGGAGATGATGGTGACTATGGTGATATTGGGCAGCCAGGACCAATGGGACCTCCCGGTAATCCTGGGCCTCCAGGACGTCCTGGTCAAAGAGGACAGCCAGGGTTGAATTTCAGAGGACCCAAAGGACTCGCAGGACGAGCAGGTTTAAATGCCCGAGATGGCTTGCGTGGTGATCGTGGTGAAGTTGGATTGTCCGGCGACAAAGGTCAACCGGGCAATGGTTTAAATATTGTAGGGCCTCCTGGAGATGATGGCCCACCAGGAAAACGTGGCCCCCCAGGTCTTGATGGATTACCAGGATGGCCCGGGTTGACTGGTGATAAAGGTATTCGTGGTGACGATTGTGGAGTATGTCCGGCTGGACCCCGTGGAGCTAAGGGTTCCATGGGCGATGCTGGGTACAATGGGGTGCCCGGCACACGAGGTCCTGTTGGTTTGACCGGTGAAAGAGGTCTTAAAGGATGGCCTGGTAATCAAGGTCCAATGGGTCGAAGAGGATTACCTGGACCTCCCGGAGCCAGCGGAGGTAGAGGTCAGCCTGGAGCACCAGGCAGACCCGGTACTACTATTCCAATCAATAACCTTTCTAAACCAGAAGTTGGTGATAAAGGTGATGACGGCCAGCGAGGTGAACAAGGTTCTACCGGGGATCGTGGGTACAATGGAAGACCAGGTCTACGTGGAGCAATAGGTGAAACTGGACTACGCGGTGATTACGGTGAGATGGGACGACCAGGAAGAGATGGTTCCCCAGGTAATCCTGGTTATGATGGTAAACCTGGCAAAGACGCTTCAATCTCCAATCTGTTTGCTTGGATTGGTGATTCTGGAAGGGATGGTCGCATGTAAGCGAACAAAAACATTAACTTTTCAATCAATATAAGATTTGTCTTTCATTAATTTCAGAGGTGAGCGAGGAGAACCAGGTAGTCAGGGTCCAAAGGGTGACAAAGGTGAACCTAATCCTGGTCAAATTTATGATAACAAAGGCGCAGTTGGAGATAAAGGAGAAGTGGGTCCACGTGGTCCACAAGGTCCTAAGGGTGAAATGGGCGATCAAGGGATACCAGGCATTCAAGGTGACATTGGATTGCCTGGTCCTACCATTCCAGGTGAAGTAGGTGCTAAAGGATGGCCCGGCTTCACAGGAGATAACGGATTACATGGAGCTCCTGGAAACCCTGGTATGGATGGATTACCTGGACCCGATGGCTGGGTTGGACCTAAAGGTTATCGAGGTGATCCTGGACGAAATGTACTACCCGGAGAAATCGGCCCAGACGGATTTCCAGGAGTTAAAGGTGAAAGAGGTGATGTTGGATTCCCGGGTATCCCTGGACCTTCTGGTAGGCCTGGCATCAAGGGCGTGAAAGGATCGAAGGGAGATGATGGTGCATGGGGTCTACAAGGCTTACCCGGTAATAAGGGTCCACGTGGTGACTATTTAGTTGGCAATCCTGGTCGCGAAGGTGCGCCAGGCAGAAATGGAAGAATCGCTCCACATGGTCGTAAAGGTGAAAAGGGTGTAATTGGAAGTCAAGGACCTGTTGGTGCACAAGGTGTCAAAGGTAGCATCGGTTTTCCTGGAGTACGAGGTCGATTTGGTGATCAAGGTAGGCCGGGTGAGCCAGGCAAAATTGGAGAACCAGGTTGGGCAGGATTTGCTGGGGATCAAGGTGATCGCGGTGATATTGGCTACGATGGCAGATTAGGTGATAGAGGACCAATTGGTGCACTTGGAAATATGGGACCGAAAGGTAGTCACACGTAAATATACGCGCATATAATAAGTATATACAATTTTGTTTATCTGCTTTCAGGTCAGTCTGGCGATGTTGGTCCGATTGGCCGTCCAGGAGCTCCAGGTACTTTCGGCCGAAAAGGTGCAATGGGTGAACGTGGTATATTTGGTCGTCCAGGTCCAAAAGGTAATGCAGCTTATTCTGGAATAAAAGGTGAAATGGGTGTACCTGGTTTAACTGGAATACGAGGTTATGAAGGATTACCCGGACCCAAAGGTCAACGAGGTCCAGTTGGCGACACCCCAATTGCGTTAGATGGATTGCCGGGTGCAAAGGGTGAAGCTGGTGTACCAGGCAATTACGGTTTGGATGGCTTGCCCGGACTTAAAGGTGAACAAGGAGACTATGGTTTAATGGGCCTTGTCGGAGAACAGGGTGACAGAGGAGATGTTGGGTTAACTGGTTATCCTGGTCGGATGGGACTTCCGGGAAGAAAAGGTATCCCTGGAGATATTGGAATGACTGGATTGTCTGGAGAGAAAGGTGACTCTGGGCAAGCAGGATACCGTGGATTATCTGGGTTGAGGGGTGATCAAGGTGATGTAGGTGCACCTGGACTTGAAGGAGCTCAAGGTGAACGTGGTGAACAAGGATATCCAGGACGTCCTGGTGTACTACTGCATGGCTTCGCAGAACCTGGTGATAAAGGTGAACAAGGTCTTCAGGGTGAACAAGGTCCAATTGGTTATCAAGGTCCAGATGGTGCACCCGGTTTTCCCGGTTTGAAAGGAGAGCGTGGCGTCAATGGTGTTGCTGGACTTCCTGGTGTAGATGGATATCCAGGTATCAAGGGACAAACCGGAGATAAAGGTTATCCTGGTCAAACTGGTCCGATTGCTTCATTTATCGAAAATGGTGACGAGGGTGAACCAGGCTATGATGGATTCCCTGGTCGTCCAGGAAGACTGGGTCCCAAAGGAGCACCTGGTGAACAAGGCGAATATGGTGAAAATGGCATGATCGGTCTGCCAGGCATAAAAATAAGCGGACCAAAAGGACAAATAGGTGATGTTGGCTACCCAGGTCCTCCAGGTCGTAACGGCTTGCATGGCCGAATTGGTCTTAAAGGAGAACGCGGTGATCTCGGCGCTCAAGGTGAACGAGGTGAGCCAGGCTTTGCAATTCATGGCAGATCCGGTGATGTCGGCGACATTGGTCCAATGGGAGCACCCGGCTACGATGGACTGAAGGGTGAACAAGGTGAACAAGGATACCAAGGACGACCTGGACCTAAAGGTGCCCATGGCCCTCGTGGCCCACTAGGTGATGCTGGTTGGGGTGGTGTGGATGGTTTAAATGGCTTGGAGGGTGTAAAAGGTGAGCAAGGTGTAACATATGACTTTAACTTCGCTCGTCCTGGAGATCGCGGTGAACCTGGACTTGATGGTTTTAAGGGCGAAATGGGTGATATCGGTAAAGTGGGCGAAGCTGGAAGCATCGGAATACGTGGCCTAAAGGGTTACCAGGGTGATCAAGGTTTGATGGGTGCTGTGGGTAATAATGGTCCTAAGGGAGAGCGCGGTATGCCCGGTTTAGAAGGTCCTCCCGGTCTTCAAGGCTATCCAGGACCACAGGGTCCTGTGGGAGAACCTGCTCCTCCACCACCACTGCCAAAGAGTCGTGGCTTTATATTTGTACGTCACTCACAATCCGTAGTCATACCTGAATGTCCAGCTAATACAAACTTTTTATGGGAAGGCTACTCTCTAGCTGGTAATATAGGCAGCAGTATGGCAGTTGGACAGGATCTTGGATTATCCGGTTCATGTATGATGCGTTTTACAACAATGCCATATATGTCCTGCGATGTAAATAATGTATGTAACTACGCACAAAACAATGACGACAGCTTATGGCTATCCACAGCGGAACCAATGCCAATGAACATGGCGCCAATACAATCCTTTGATTTGATGAAATTCATATCACGGTTAGTAAATATTCAATATATGTATATACATATATATATATATCGTACATTCTAGGAAATACATATTTATTTATTTCCTTCATTCCCTCTTGTAGTTGTGTAGTCTGCGAGACGACAACGCGTATAATTGCATTGCACAGTCAGAGCATGAGCATACCAGACTGTCCAAATGGTTGGGAAGAAATGTGGACCGGTTACAGTTATTTGATGGTGCGTAAATGTTATATCTTACAAACTATGTGGCTCACAAAATATTTTCCCTATTTCCTATGACTAGACAACAACTGATAATACTGGCGGTATTGGTCAGAGTTTGGTATCACCTGGCTCATGCTTAGAAAGCTTCCGCACGAATCCGGTGATTGAGTGTCATGGTCATGGCCGTTGTAACTATTATGATCCACTCGCTTCCTTCTGGTTGGCAGTAATCGAAGAACACGAACAATGGTTGCAACCTAAGCCACAGACACTGAAGGCTGATCAAACAAGCAAAGTGAGCCGGTAAGTACATAGCATTATACTTAAACCATTCACTATAAGTATTTATACTTGTATATACTTATACACGTACATATGCATAACATGATTTTGTATACTTTTGCAGTTGTACTGTTTGTCGTCGCAAGAACGAATCTTACCTACGACGTGCATCCACAGTATATGCACCCGCTAATGAGTTCCGCAGTGCCCCGGTAGGTTTCGCGCCAGAACCACGCGTAATACCACCGTCGCCCATACGTACAAGACCAGCATCGAACACTTATTATCGCCCGGTCAATCGACGTCCGGTACCAGGTGGTCGCCCCTACTCGTATGGCGGTCAAATAACGGACTATAATCGCGCAAGTCGCATACGACGTCCACGTGAAGATACTTATGCGCCGTAAATCAGCAATAATTGGGCCACAAACCTCTTATAAATGAAAATAGTTAGAAGCTTAATGTTATAATTTAAAAAAAATATATATTGATTTAATATTAATTACTACCAAGAAATCGAAATGAAAACTATTTAAATGGCGTGTGTTACTGCGAGTGAATTAAATTTTTGCCATTACAACAAATCGAGAAAATTTGTTAAAACCGTAGGGATATTTTTTTACTTCTCTTTTAAAACTTTTTCCAAACTATCATCGATTTTTGTGAGTAAATATGTTTTATAACACGTTTCTAACCGAATTTAGTTTCTTATCTTTGCATACATTATACTTGTACGTGCTGAAAAAATATATTAAGATTAAAAAAAAATATTAAGATTTTTTTACGATTTTACGAATTCCAACAAGTGAAAATAATGCCATTAAAATTAAAACAAAAAACCCCATTTCGTACACCAAATACTGCCCAGTTGCGTTAATAGTTATGTTAGCGAAAAAAAAATAAATATTGAAATTTTGTTTATGTATAGTTGATATGAAAATGAAACCAAATGTGAGCCAAAATAATTTAACTTAACTATTACGTATGTAATAATAGTAACGATGAAATAATAATAATAAAAATACTATAAAAAATCTGTGAACCCATTGATTTTAATAGATGGAAAAAGCGGTGAGTGCACTCAAAGCCTTTGGCATTTTGTTTTGGCGTTTTAAGGCCACTCTACAATTTTCGGAAAATGCCACCATTTTTAAATTAATTTTATTTTTAATAGTTATAAGCAGTTACATATATGTAAATGTATGTATAATAAATGCCTTTTGTCAAAAATCAGATTTATTTAATAGTTTTCCTGAAAAAACATCTCAAAAAAGGCCTATTTTGTGGCCCTTTAGAGTGGTCTAACCTCTCAAGTTCACCAAATTGGGATTCCTCTCCAGTAGGTAAAATATTTCTTCTAGTTAGAAGATAGGAACTAGACGTAATAACGCGAAGGTTGCACACACACACAGACACACCAAAATCATGTGCATTATCAGCTCTTCTTTGGATTCTCGTAATCAAGAGATTTCTGATGAGGCCAAAGGAAGAATGTTACCATGCCTACGTCCTATGCAAAAAACACAGAAAATTCAAATTTAATGGGAAATGTTTATTATCATTCGAAAGAACATTCTTTGGTATTTATTTTTTGAAGATTGTATCTTTGTTCGAGCATTTCGACTGGTAACTGGTGAATGACACGCGCGATTTTTTGCTCCAAGACCTAGACTTTACATATCTCCACAGGAAAAAGTCTAACGGTGTGATATCACACGATCTGTGTGGCCAATCGACCGGCCCAAAACATGAAATTATCTGCCCACCGAAGTGTTCTCTCAATAAATCCATTCATTTATGTGGTTTGTGGGAAGTGATGCCGTCTTGTTGAAACCAAATGTCGCGGATGTCAATTTCAGGCATTAAATAGTCGGTTATCATGGCGCGATAACTGTCGCCATTGACAGTTACATTCTCATCGGCATCATTTTTGAAGAAATATGGACCGATTAATCCACTGGCAAAAAAACCACACCACACCGTTTTTTTTTTGGAACTTTTCAAGAGCCCATAGAGCGAAGCAATGTCGCTTGACAAGGTCGAGCGGCCTCAGTTCTTGCACAAACTGCTTTTTGTACGCTTTCAATTTCCATCAAGTCATTCCATACCTCAGTGCGAGTTGCTGCTAACGGCGCCGAATCGACTCTCCACGGCCTTCGTGTACACTCTCAGCTACGGCCGCTATAATTTCTTCACTGCGTGCTGGACGCAGTTTATTTAGTCGAATATTATCCAATAATGAATGCTGGGTCTCAAAATGGACGATAGTGTTGCGAATAGTAAGCTCAGTTGGCCAATTATGTTGACCATAAGTTGAGCGAAGCGCACGAAACATATTCTTTGCAGAACGTGAATTTTCGTAGTAAAGTTGAATAATTTGTACATGTTGTTCAGGCGTAAGTCTTTCCATGATGAAATGCCAAACAATACTGAACAAAAATAGCATGACTATCAAAAAAAAGGCTATTGAAAAAGTACCTCTACTTGGATCGCCCTTTAGTAAGTGTTTCACAAGCACTATCTCTCTGGCGAATCTCTTCTTTATTACTGACGTAGACGCCACTTACATAATTTTAGCCAACTTCATCGTTTTTTTCGCCAAATGGCGAAATTTGGTTATACGAAGTGCAACCAGCTCCTTCTCTCCTAGATTTTTCCTGCGGATAGGAGAAGTACTTGCTCTTCATCTTATTCCACCGCCATATACTGCAACGGATATTTTCAGCTGGAGTGTTCTCATCCATCCAAACAAGATGACCTAGTCGCTGTTTCTTTAATCGCATTGTTCGTTGAGAGAGAGAGTTTACTTTTCAATTGCTTATTCAGTCCATAGAAGCACTTATTGACAAGAGTAATTCTGCATTGGATTACGAGGCTGACATTGTTAGAGTTGACCTTGGGGAGGCCTTTCCCTATCCTGACGGAGCTTTTAGTGTCGCTTTAAGTCAGTTTGTACTGCCCCATAAATTTTCCGGGGATACAAAATTCAGGCATAGAGGCTCCATTTGTGCGGTCAAAGGCTGCTTCAAATCGACGATAAGGAGGTATGCGACAATCCTCTTTTCTCTGGTGTTTTAGAAGATTTGGCGCATGTACCCTCGATAAGACCTTATGCGATATGAAGGAGACTTATCTCACAGAAATTGGCGCAGACTGTGGCAGCCGCGATAAACGAGTGGTTAGCATTGCGTACTGCCATTCGGAAGACCTGGTTTCGAGCCCAGGTTTGACCAACATCCAAAATTATAGAAAATAAATTATTCTAATTACGGCCGCCCCTCTGCAGAGAATGTCAAGCCCTCCGAGTGTATTTCTGACATGAAATTAAAAAACTCCTAAAAACATCAAGACGCAAAAAAATGGGATACCTATTTTCGGGGATTGGGCAAAACACACTTATGCTCCGTTCGTCGGGCATGCTTTCGTATGACCATATTCTGCAAAGAAGCTGATACGTGCGCCTGGTCAGTTCATCCACCAGTCAGTTGATAAAACGCATCTAGTTATATTTACAAGGAAACACAAAGTACCGACTTGGATCAAGCCAAAACTAGCTAAGGATAAAAAGTTGTTGTAGAGTTTCAATGACGACGGCATCAGCGTCCGCACACACAAGTTGGACTGAACTTGAGGCCTTTCGCCGTGGCTCTCGCATTGGATCTTCGCAACGATTGTTAAACCAATGATGGTAGAAAACTAAAAAAAAAAACATTTCTGAAAAGGCTAGAATGAATCTTTAGACTATCACTGATCAGCAGTCTGAATGCGAGGCAGGCACAGGAGCAGCGTTTTTGTGCGCCAACCAATAACCAAAGTAGATTCAAACTCAATGACTACAACTCTATCTTCCAAGCAGAGATGGTGGACATTACTAAAGGTGCCAAATAGGCAACCGCTACATTAGGTTTCTCGTAGGCAGCCAAGTTGTGTCAATACAGGCAGCTATAATAGAGGTAAACGCACAGAGCAAAGGGCCCAAAATCGGGTCTGCAGTTTACTGAGTTCAACCAGAAATAAGACGGTCTCATATTTGCAATTTAAATTGCAGCAGAGCACCTGCTAGGTGCCGACCCACACAAAAACTTGTCTAGAATTAATTAATTAACTAATTAATGAAAGACGCAATGAAGCAATTTTTGTTATTGTGAAAAAATGGATGAAAATAAAGTTGAAGGAAAAACTTGGCTTGATGATGAGTTTCCGGAGGTTGCCCCAGGAAAATCAACCATCAAGGGTTGATTGTTATGTGAAGTTTGGGCGTGGTGAAAGAAGCACCAAAGACGGTGAACGCAGTGGACGCCCAAAAGAGGTTGTTACCGATGAAAAGATAAAAAAAAAACCACAAAATGTTTTGAATGTCCGTAAATTGAAATTTAATTAAATAGCAGGCACTCTTAAGATATCAACTGAACGCGTATATTATATCATTCACGAATATTTGTGTATGAGAAAGTTCTGTGCAAAGTGGGTGCCGCGCAAGCTCACTTTTGACCAAAAATAACGACGTGTTGATGATTCGGAGCAGTGTTGGGAGATGTTCAAGCGTAATAAACCCGAGTTTTTGCGTCGATATGTGACAATAGATGAAACATGACTCCATCATTCCACTCCGAAATCCAATCGACAGTCATCCGAGTGAACTGCACACACACGCTCCAGAGCGTGGAAATACGCAGCAGTCGGCTGGCAAGGTCATAGTATCTGTATTTTGAGATGCGCATGGAATAATTTTCATTGACTGCCTTGAAAAAGTAAGGACCATCAATAGCAATTATTACTTAGGGTTATTTTACAGTTTGAAGGAAGAAATCGCCGTAAAATGGCCGCAAATGAAAAAAAGAAAGTGTTGTTTCGCCAAGGCAATGCACCATGTCACAAGTCAGTGAAATTGATGGCAAAAATCCATGAATTGGGCTTCGAACTGTTTCCGCATCCGCGTTTTCTCCAACTCTGAGCCCCCAGTGACTATTTCCTGTTCTCAGATCTCAAAAGAATGCTCGCTGGGATGAAATTTTTGTCGAATGAAGAGTGATCGCCGAAACTGAGGACTATTTTGAAGTAAAGTACAAATCGTACAAGGAATAGGGATGTCTCGCTGCGTTTACCATTCTGAATTATCGTCTTCGATTTTCGAGGGTTTATTTACGCGGATTTCGTGTCTGAGAGGGTAAGATTCCTGGCAGTAAAATGGTGAGAAAGGTCGAAGAGGTCAAGAATACTCTCTTAAGGGCTGGAGAGAGCTTAGAAATAAAAATATTAAACCATTGTGGGGAAATGACATCCCTGTGAGCCTTTTTGATTCATTTTTCTGTGCTTTGCTCAATAGCATCGAAATTCTTCCGACAATTATCGGCCCTTAAAATTAATTCTGGTTCATCTCTTTAAGCCAGGCGATAATGAGGTGTTCTCAATGTCTGAAAGTAGCACATAATTAGTCGTAAGAAGTCAACAGCATTTGAGTATTTGCGCAAAGGGGAGTCACTTGCCCGACATTCAAAAGAGATGTGAAAAATCATTTAAAATAGCTCTCAAAATTCTTATGTGGGTGTACAAATTGTCGGATGGCCATTTTGTCACACAAACAAACAAGTTTCGAACGATGCAATAGAAAAATGTTTTTTTTTTCAAACAGAATCAACGACATCCACTGTCAAAAATTTCGATAATTTAAAAAGATTATTCCAAATAATAGCCTAAAATTATTGGTCTTTTTAGTTTATTACAATAGATATAAATTTAGTTGACATTTGGTCTCTACAAATCATAAAAATAATTAAATTCAGAAGATATAATTTAACTTAAAAACAAACAAATAGGATATCTATACTTAAATTAAGCCAATGCGTTTATGGTGTGACTTCAAAACATTTTTTTATACTAAGCTATCCCCCTCTAAATGATTAGTAGCATTCAACTTTACGATACTCCATCACAATCATATATACACACAATCATCGAAACTGATACATTCCTACATCGGCTACAAAGTAATTCCCATAGTTGAGCTAAGTTTATGTGTAGGACATAAATATGTATTATTATTATTTAACAAAGTCTGGATTCTCTTGAATAGTTTCTGTGAATTGTAGTTGATTATCTATAATTTGGAATAGTTCTTGAGGTGCGGGAATGCGACCAGTTTGTAGTTTTGACCATACCGGCACATCATTAAGAGTTATTTCAAAGGCACCGGAAGCGACAAGCTGAAAATATGTTTTATTTTTGTTTTTATAATCTCACATATCGGCTGATATTATATACTGTTTCAATATTTAATTACTTACCTGTCCTTCAAGCATATTTCCAACGAAAAATATCATCATACAAGCATACAACTTATTTTCTAACAAATGTTGCCACCAACTAGGTATTTGTTGTCCAAATACACCGAACACGTCAAATGAAGATACAATCACAACAATGAAAAGTATTTTAGCGGCAAATACAATGCGCGAAAAGTACATATTAAAGCCAGGCGGATCATAATTGGCTCCTGATACAGTAATTTGTGGATACCTTTCGGATAATATGTTAACGTAATCCTCAAAAGCCTTACGATAGCCACACGAATAGCTGCAATAAATTTATTTTATTTAGATACAATTACAATATATTAATATATTTAAGTGCATAAAATATCAAAGGACAAAGGTTTCGCAAGGTTAAACAATGTGCAATTCATTACCAGTATAGAAATGTCATTGTCGGTCCTCCAACATTTTGTCCGAATTTCGTTGCTGGTATTTCTTTCTCAGCATCTGCCACAAAATTGTTGCCCACCAATATGAAACCAATTAAAAGACAAAATGCGAGTGACAAACTTTTACAACTGATAAACGTCATTATTCTTTGAAATTATTTAATATTTTTATCAACTATTTTACTATTTCGTCACTTTTTTATGGTTTTATTTATTGATGGTAAATTCGATGCCGATTATACACAAAGTCGATTAACAATCTTACCAAACGCCACGATTATTAAAGAACTTTAAATTTCTAGCCGATTGAAAATTACCGATTTATACGTTATCTTTACCATCAAAGTTTGAGATTTAATTTTGTGGAATAGTAAAAACATTCACGAACGTAAACGTTTGTCAATTGTCACAATCAAACTTATAGAAGTACCATGTAAATGTAAACTCACCTTAGTTCTCTATAGCGAACATTCTCGATTATCGTGCTGTGGTACATGCCATTTATCTGCCTCTCCCTTTTTTTTGAAATTGGTTTCGTCTTTTCGCCACACTGACATCCAACTAAATCTGGTTGTCCCGATCAGACAACATTTGCTGTTCCGAACGCTGCAAGCCGCTCTAAATTAACCACTTTGATCTTGTATCTTGTTTCCCAACGGTCTGGACTCTATATACTATGCCGTTTAGCTGTTTGATTACCCTCCCAAGTGCATTGAAGTTTTAGGAACAAACTCTTCCTCCGTTGTGGATTGTATAACAACACTAAATCTTCATTTTGGAAACTTTCGGAGTTTATCGCCTCATAGCACCTGGCCTTCATTTTATCGCACATTCTTTGTGTCTTACCAAGGGTTTTACCAATAAGTACGTGCAGTATAGCATTTTGCGTCGATAGTCCACAATTTGTTCGTCCCACTTCATCAATTTTGCTATTGTTTGAGGCATTTAGCATTGGATCTAAAGGGTACTTTCATGTTATTGTACTCCATAAACCTGTTATCCATGTCGATCTTAACGCCTCGGGCAAGCAAGAAGTCTACTCCTATGATGAGTACAAATCATTTACAATTTGTGCGACTATGAACTTGTGTTACACTGTCACATTCCCTATCGCGGCTTCACATGTCATTTCTCCTCCAACTTGGATGTCCTAATGAATAGCCGTCTTCAATCTTAATCCAGGCAATCGCCTTGGTTCTTCAGTGATCATGTCAAATCGAAGGATAAAATGCGATGTTCCCATATCTACAGTTAGTATTCGATCAAGCCCTTCCACATATCCATCAACGTTGCTTGCTTTTCTACTTATTTGAGAGACGGAGATTATGGGAAATTCAAGTGTCATTCAAGTATCATACATATCTGTACATATTCCGCGGCGGTAAAGATTTAACGATATGCGGTCAATAGAACTCATGGCGGCATATGGCGCACTCAAACAGACGCGGTATGACGCAATATAGACAGATACCGCTGCATACACAATTGGCCGCACGTTATTAGCATACGTTTCGTAGCAGGGTTGCAGTTTTCAACAAGAGTGTCATCATATTAATTATGTTATTATTTATTATCCATATGTTAAAATATTATGGAAACATGGGTTGCAAAAATTTAAAATCATGTTTACAGACCGGAGTATAAGGTCTGACGCCTCCTCAGGTAGAATAACTGTGGAAGGCCGGTATCTAAGGTGCATCCTTTTCTGGCAGGTAGCGAGCTACCTATTATCTGTTTTCTCCTTTCCGTATAGTACGTCCGACCAATTTTGAAAATCTGGTAATTAGTAACAGATAATATATACATAAAGGTAGATCTCTTAAGGGGGTTAGGTGTGTCTCAGAGCTTTAAAAAAGAATTTTCACTATCTTATACTTCACATCTTATACTTTATTCAAACCATTTACCATATCAAAGATACATATTTAAACAGTATTTTGTGAAATCTCAGCCATTGGTACCTTATATCCCTTGACGTCTCAAAAGAAAATGTTCTCGCCGTGGACGGTACAAGTCATTATTGGTTCAACTAAAATCAAAAACCCAAAAATATTTTGTTAGTACATGCATAAATCTCGTTATTGGACGAAGGGAAAAACAAAAAATTAAGGTTTGAATTTTTGAGATTTTGAAAAAAAAAACACTTTTTTTTATCAGATTTTCTTTATACATTGGCTCGAAAAAATTAGTTGTATAAAAAAATCCTTCGTTCAATGACTAAATAATGGTATTACAAAGTTGTGTACCAAATTTGAACGTAATCGCTAAACAACTTGTCGAGAAATCGTGTCCATCGACTAAAAAAATAGAGTTGAGATAAACGCGTTTAAAGTTTAAGATTGCACAGACATTGAACTTAAAAAGGGTCTATCTCTTAGAATTTTACTCCGAATGATTTGAAAGTTTAGAAAATTTTTAAAATATTGTACAATTTAATAAGACAAAAAAATTTCAAACCGACTTAACCCCTTAAAATAATAAAATTTTACAACTTATTAATTCAGATATACTTTTTATTTGCCCTCGCGAAAGCGCTAATATACAATTTGTTTCGTGTGTATTTATTTCAAGTAAAGAAATTACATTTTAGCTCAAATACATACTTAGTTTAAACTAAACGACTACTTTATAAGGTAGGAAAACGAATATAAACCACATACGCCATATTAAAAATAAATCTAGCTCTGCATATACTTTTTAAATATGAATTTTTGAATTGATGAAAAGCTTAATGCTGTTTCGTTTACTATACCATTCTTGTTTTAATTTATTTCTGTTATTTGAATGTTGAGAGGAGGTCGTAGAAATGCGTAGTTCCTGTTTCTGAAATTCATTAAACCCTTGCAATTCAATACGCTAACTTCTGTTTTGTTTGTAACTGTTTTATCAATTAGGGAGTAGAGTTATTAATGAATTTGAACAATTCCGGACTCAATAAGCTTCATAATTTTGTCAGCTATCGCAGGGTTTTGGAGATGCCTGAAAGCAAATGTGTAAGTTAATAACAAATCCGGAAACAAATTTGTTAATAATATTAATAACTTACTCTTTAGCCGCCTTGGGATCAGTCTGCATTTGATCCAGAATAACACGCATGGCAGGATCCTTTAGAATTTGTTGTACTTCTGGATCACCTAAGGCATTCTTCATCACATCTTCGGGACTGCGCTGATACGATATGGAGCACTGACGGTAACCTTCAAGTGCTTCGGCGTTTTGAGGATCAATTTCCAAGGCTTTAAGGTAGGCAGCTGATGCCTTTGATGATTTTTGCATACCCTAACAGCAACAAAAAAAAAAAGATTGAAATTGTATAATTTCTACTAAAACATACTTCCATACTAACCTGTAAAATTTTTCCCTTTCGAATATAACCTTTAATGAACTTTTCATCCAATTTGATACATGTTTCACAATCCTTCAAACCCAGATCAAAGGCTGCCAACTTAGTGTAGCACGCGGCTCGGTTACTGTACAATTTGGGATCATCGGGATTACGTTTGATGGCCTCCGAATAATGTTTTACCGCATTGCTATAGTCACCCTTTTTAAACATTTCATTGCCCTTCTCCTTTTCAACTTCAGCCAACTCTGGATTTACGTATGCACGCCTTTCTTCTTCTTTAATCTTAGCTTCCACTTCACTTAACGAAGTCTTAATTTCAGGGGTACGATGTTCCGACATCGCTTTCTCAAAGTAAACTTTTGCTTGTTTGTAATCTTCCATTTTACGGTAAGAGTTTCCTATACGCGCCAGAGCTTTTGCAATCAACTTGAAATCCGCACGATTTTCTCGACCAACTTCAATACCTTTCTCACATTCTTTTATACACTCATTATATTGTTTACGTTCGAAATAAACGGCAGCAATATTATTGTGAAAAGTTATATCTGTCGGATCATATTCCAATGCCGCATGGTAATGTTTCAGTGCTGTTTCGAAATCTTTCTTCTTGTACGCAGAATTACCAACGTCCTTTTCTTTCTTTGCGAAATACTTTTTGCGTTCTTCTTCATTCATCTCATCTACATTTGGCTCAGCAGGCTTTGGTGGTTCGGCCTTCTTTGGCTCACTTGCTTTAGGAGGCGGCGATTGTGGGTCCACATCCATTGGCGTAGGGAAACGACCTGACATGGCCTGGAGCACAGTGGCAGTGACTTCCTGAATACCTTGTTGCAACATGGCATTCTGAGGATCGTATTTTAAGCCTAATGTAAAAATTACATATTTAATTTCTAGAACATACTGGAATAAACAACAGCTGTTTCACTTATATCTCGTTCCCCATTAAACATCTGACTAATGACCTGAAATAATGAATCATACGCGCACTAACCTTCTTCATAAGCCTCCATAGCGGCCCGAAAATTCTTCAATCCTGTAGCTGCTGCTCCTTTACGTGAGTATCCTTTCGGCCAAGTCGGATTTAAGGCTATTGTTTTCTCAGCGTCTTCTAATGCTTTATCGTATTTACCGGCCTTTGCATAAGCAGCGGATCGATTGCTATACAAAACATGATTCTTCCCATCTAAATTAATAGCTTCCGTGTAAGCTGCAATAGCTTCCTCATAGTTGTCTGCGTTCAGTGCTCGATTTCCCCTTTCTTTAAGTTCATTTACCTAAAATGAAGTTTTAGAACAAGCCAGAATAATATAATATAAAACCTTTTAATATATGCAATTATATTACCTTTTCCATTTTTATTGATTCAATTTATATAAAACTTCAATTACAGTTGAAATAACTAAAAAAAAGTTTTTGTTTTATATAAATTAATATTGGATTTGGAAAACGTGCTGCTTTCAGTTTCGAAATTTTTTGTAACTCTGAATATGAACTTGGGAGTCTTCTAGAAGTTAAAGGAAACTCACCAAATGAATGACAGCTAAAAGTTTTCGGTAGAGTTGCAACTTAAAAAAAAAAAAGCCCAATAGGGATATTCATAACATGCAGACATTAATGAACATATACCAACTGATTCGGATTGAACTGAAGAAATATCGTATCAGAGGTTGTGCATTTCACAGTCTTTTACTTAGCGTATCCATTTTTTATTACTTGCGATTGTCATTTCCAAGCAAATTGTCTTAGAGACACCAAATTGAATGTAGTTCGCAATTTATTATCAGAGATTTTGTTCGACGACTATTCCCTGCGATCAGCTGAAACTACTAATTTTTTCTCTTTTCATCGATATCAGGAAGTTTTTTTTTAGTATTTTCTAATGCATAAAAGTTAATGATTATACCAAGAAATCAAAATACCAACGTACAAAAATTTGGAATCAAATTCCTTGACAGTTGGAAAGCAATCGATGATGGTTCGTGGAGATGTTGGGTTACTTGCTATTATAAAATTTGACAAGTTTTGCTTTTTTGCTGACGTCACAAGAGTTAATAAAGTATCGGTTTTTTTCGAAAGGAATTATATACAAAATAAAAATTATAATATTAAAAAAATAAATATGGCGGGGAAAAAATTTCAATTCTACATTTAACCCACAAATGTGAAAATGTATAATGTAATATGTACTAAGCGTAAATTTGAAAGACTTCATCGAAACCATTCTAGAATGGCAGTGACTGTTCGTGGTTTTCCTGTAACAACCAAAACCGTTTGGTTTGTCTTTTTCTCTCTTCTTGAATCTTTTCAAGTTTTTTTAAAGCCTGTGAGTGCCTGAAGACAGCGATTTAAGCAGCTGCATAAAATAATTAGACGCTTCTGCTAAGCACAGAAAATCATTTTCTCATACAGAAAAGTTATTTCTAAAAAGACGTGCCGTAATGGGTAGAATAAAATTAAATATTTATTTATTTTATTCTACCCATTACGGCACGTCTTTTTAGAAATAACTTTTCTGTATGAGAAAATGATTTTCTGTAATTTTATTCTACCCATTACGGCACGTCTTTTTAGAAATAACTTTTCTGTATGAGAAAATGATTTTCTGTGCTTAGCAGAAGCGGCTAATTATTTCTGTAGGCGTGGTCTTCGCTTTCAATCATATTCTAATCGAAAAAGATGCCAACACCAATTTATCCTATTTTGAAAAGAAGTGTGATGTTCGAATAACAAAGAACAGACATAACCACTTAAATTTTTTTTTTATAATCCAAAAATGTAGCCAACAATATGTAGACATAAATATGTCAATAAAGAAAATAAAAATTGACAAACCCATTTTTTACTACTATTAGTAATCCCATCTTCGGTTTGTGTGATCTAGACTGTATTGTTTCATATTAGAACACATTTTATGACAATGGAGGTTGGCGACTCCATTTACTGTCAGCGCTACCAACCTTCCAATGTGTGTTTGGTGTAGGCACAAGTAATAATGACAGTTGTCAAATGTCGAAAAAGCGGTGAAAAGTGGTTTACTTTGTTGCTAATTGTGGTCGGTGTGTGTTTTGCATAAAAATTTTAATTTTCATCGCGTAAAAGATAGAAAATTTTTGTTTACCTTGATTGTAAAAGTTCAACTGAAACTATCGGCTCAAAGTTTGTTTTTATTGCAGAGACACGAATATGGCCGAATATTTGGCATCCATTTTCGGCACTGAGAAAGACAAGTAAGTGTATCAACAAAAATGTTATAAATATGTTTTTATATATTAAATTTTTGTTATTATCTAGAGTAAACTGCTCATTTTACTTCAAAATTGGTGCATGCCGTCATGGTGACCGTTGTTCACGTATACACAATAAACCAACGTTTTCTCAAACTGTGCTCCTACAAAATCTGTACGTGAATCCCCAAAACTCCGCTAAATCTGCAGATGGCTCTCATCTAGTAGCGAATGTATCCGACGAAGAGATGCAGGAACATTACGATAACTTTTTTGAGGACGTTTTTGTTGAATGTGAAGATAAGTACGGTGAAATTGAAGAGATGAACGTATGCGACAACTTGGGAGATCACCTTGTAGGGAACGTTTATATTAAGTTTCGTCACGAACAAGATGCTGAAAAAGCAGCAAATGACTTGAATAATCGCTGGTTTGGTGGACGTCCAGTTTATTCCGAATTGTCACCTGTTACCGATTTTCGTGAAGCTTGTTGTCGTCAATATGAAATGGGTGAATGTACGCGATCTGGTTTTTGCAACTTCATGCATCTGAAGCCAATTTCAAGGGAATTACGAAGGTTAGATTTAAAAGTGTATTTATATTTAATATTTACTTAAAAAAAATTGTTTGATAGATACCTTTATTCTCGTCGCCGCCGAACTCGTTCCCGGTCCCGTTCACCACGCCGACGTCGTTCTCGATCTCGCGATCGCCGCCGTTCCCGTAGTCGGGAAGGTCGTGGCATTGTCGGCGGCACTGGCGATGGTCGTAAAGGACGCTACTGAATGGGCTTGGCAAATACATATACATATATTCCACAATACTAGCAACTTTAAAGCCATTCGAATGTAGCTGCGAAACGAAGGCATAAGGCTCTCAGCCTTTCATTTGTATTTGATTATGAAATAATACCGTGTATTTCAAACAACTTCACCCAATATAGAAAATAAACTACTATCACCAATATATGCATTTTGATCGTTAATCAATAGCAAATTAATCACCTATTGTGGCGTTTTTTAAAGTTTAACCATTTTAACCATACTAATAAAACAATTATAAACTTTTATAGCTTTTTATTATAAATAATTCTTAAGTTTTATATAATCAGGGTTTTTTCATTGAACATTTGGGTTCTGATTAATTTCAGTACGTTGTTCGGAACTTTCCATATCCTTAAGTTGCTTCGTGAGGTCAATTTGTTTTTGTAGCAAGTAGGTGTTCTCTGTTTTGCGCCGTTGTTGTCGTTCAATATCTCGGACGACTCCTTCATGCAGACGTGCGCTGCGATAATATAAAAATTGAAACCTAAAAACATTTTTCGCAACCAAAACTGAAACACCAACTTACCGGTCGGAGCTTTGTTTATAATGCACATAACCAATAACGCTTGCAGAAAATCCAACCGACAGCGCCAAAGCTACTTTAGCACCTGTTGACATTTTTCGTTGATTTTGATGTTCCTAAAATAATGTCTAATATTTTATCATTAACAACGGAAAATTTTGAACAAGGGAATTTTTTCGTATGCTAATAATTTTTTCTAGATTTTTACAAATAACTTGATAATAAAATCCTCATAACAAAAGTCAGATGTTAGTGTTGCCCAATTTACCTGGCGACGCACAAAAGAAAATGAATTTTTAGGTGTATGTCAGAGATTCATTGAATTGGAAATTAATTTAATTTTCGAATTTTTGGTTTCACCACCAAATGTTAATTTATTTTCAATTTTGTTTTATTCTCTTTATTTAAATTCAGAAAGCCACCCTCAGAGATGTTACGAATTTAATCAGCTGATCAAACGGATTTCTTTCTGCATACTATATGGCCAATGCCTTTAGGCTAAGTTTACACAAGGCAATTTTAGTTGCCAAAACGCTTAGTTTGTAGAGGAACAAAGTTTCTCCGTGTGAAAGAGAAGGGCAATATCAAAAAAGAAATTACCGAATGAAGCAACAAAAGTATGCCTATGTAAACTCAGTCTAACACTTTTAGTACTGTGCTGCCATATTTAATTCAAACAAAATCTTTTTGAAACTGAAAAATTAATTCAGAATCAAGTAAAAAAATAAATTTAATTTAATTTCAACTTAATTGAATATAAGAAAAGGGAGTATTATTAATAATTTCCGGAATTTTTTATAGTACTATTTTATACGCCTCGGATTTGAACCCTAGCCAACATCCAAAATTTTAGTAAATTAATTTAAAAGGATCTTTCTAATTTCGATAATACCTTGGTAGGGAATGTCAATCCATCAAAAAGTATTTTAAACATAAAATAATAATCAATCAATCGTTCGGAGGCGCCTTAGTAGGTCAACTCTCACGGTAGCTTGGGTCAACAGGTAAATTTACTTTATATACGTCAACGGAGTAACTCCTGGCAGACGGAATGTTCATACTGTGTGCATCAAAGACGACTCCACTGTTCCCGTTAGATGCAATCAGTGCAATATCATCTTAAGACCTGCTTAGTTCTTCAAATTCGCAAGGGGTCGACCATACGGTGGAGTCAGCTCCCGCCCACAAATACTACACCGCTGTCAACTATCATCAACGTTCGGCAACCTCCCCAATGTTTAATACAGCTGCAATACCTAACATCCACACATCACTCCCTCACCTTCGTAATACGAACGTCCTCCGAAACTGTACTTCTTGCATTTCTATATAAACGGACCCCAGGGGAAAATCGACGAGGTAGTCGATTTCATGAGCCGATTGTGCCTGTCGATAGAATGCCAGGACATAGCTATCCGATCAGTCGATGTTGAGCTCGAATTATTTATATATACATTCCTTCCGTTACTTGTTGTCCGAAGCCGACTTTGACGCGCACAAAGATCTTTGATATTGTGGTCTGAAAAATTACCGCAAAGGAATGGAGCTAGCAGGATCGATACTTGAGGTGGCCACAATTATAAAAACTTTCGTTCAAAAAATGTATATTGGACTGGCCGGGACTCGAACCCATGACTCTATGCATAGTCACATACACTGCTAAGCATTTAATTACTGCAGCCGAAATTTAAGAACACTTAAGGTCCTGCAACTTCTCTTCTGGCGCAACCAACTTTGAGCCACCGTCTAATCATTGTCAAATCTGGTTGTTGTTGTTGTTGTTGTAGCGGCAAGCCCAGTCCCGTTTAGGGTCAGGCAAGTTCAGCTTTAGTCATCGAGGTCATCTAACGGGAGGCCCAGGAAACGTGCTGTTTCGACGGGGTCGGACCAAAGGGAGAGGGGTGTTAGATGAGTCGGGTTAAGTGGGCATGCAAAGAGGTGGTTAGTGTCGTGCGGGGATTCTTTGCATGCGGGACATGTGTTAGGTATGTCAGGGTCGAGTCTGGATAGGTAGGAGTTAAGCCTACTACAGTATCCAGATCTTAATTGTGCCAAGGTTACGCGAGTCTCACGAGGCAACTCGAGCTCTTGTTCTGCAATGGGTGGTGGTTTGACTCCGAGAACACCATTCACTGGAAGAGAGTTCAAGAAGGTGTTAACGGACTCTCGGTGAATGGTGTTGATGGCCTGTCTGTACGCCGTCCTGTCCAGCGGGTCTTGTCTGTATTGCTGTATGTCGTCGCGGTAGTCAAGTACTCCCTTTCTGATGTGCCTAGGTGGTGGTTCAGCTTCCAGCAGGTGCCTGTTGGGATGATCCATGCGGTAGCATCCCAGCAGGTACTGCTTAAACAGCATAACATTATGCTCCTTAACTGGGAGCATAGATGCTTCACTGTGTAGGTGGTGCTCCGGCGCCATCAGGAGGTTTCCCGTCGCGGTCCGAAGGGCGGTATTCTGGCAGGTCTGTAGCTTCTTCAGCTGCGTCGTGCTAGTCCCCGGCGTCCAAATCGGCACAGCATAGTTTACGACCGGCCGGCCAATTGCCTTGTACGTCGCCAGCAACGTTTCTTTGTCTTTCCCCCAGGTGCTACCGGCTAGCGATTTGAGGATTTTGTTGCGGCTTTGTACTTTGGTGGCAATTGCAGTCGTATGCGGAGTGAAGGAGTGCAGGCTATCGAATGTTACTCCCAGTAACTTTGTGTTATTCGTGGTCGGAATTTTTACACCATCGACCTTCACATCGAGTTCTAGCCGGTACTCCTTCGTCCAGCTGGTGAAAAGGGTGGCAGAGGATTTCGCAGGTTGGAGATGTAGATGTCGTGCAGCGAAGAAGTTGGAATCTGGTAAGACGGGGTGGTGGAGGGTGGAAATTAAATACGGTTGAAAAAATGTAGCGACAAGGATGTCCAAAATCTGCTAAACTGCAGCGCCGCGCTTGATTTCTCCAGAAAGTAAGTTAAGGGGGTTATCGAGAAGGCAAAATCCTAAAAATCCATCGGCCTCACCAAGGTACTCAATTTGTCTCCGACCACTCTAACAATACCCGTCATGTGGAAGAAGGACAGAGTGCTGTCCGGGAAAACCAGCTAACAAAGAAGAATCATATCGGCGGATATATTTCATTTATCCAGTAGCACAGACATTTCAGGACTTGCTGGCCTGTCTTTTATTTACCACTGAATTCAGCAGCATACCAGCACGGCATTCTCAATGATTGGCATCTGACCAGAATTTCCTACAGGACAATTACAACTACAATCTACGAAATTCTCGACTACCCTTTTCACCAGCTGGACGGAGTAGTACTGGTTCGAGCTGAATGTGAAATTCGATGTTGTCATAGTTCCGACAATAAACAACGCCAAGTTACTGGCAGCCACATTCGACTCACCAGGATAACAATATATTTTTCTCAGTTACATAAGGGGTATTCGCCTTGTCTAGGAAATGCATACTATGCAAATATTTCCTATGGAATTGTGCTAGAGATCGAGAGCACCCCCGTTGCAAAATTTTGACATATTCAAGTGAAACAATAACAACCACACAGGCACAGGGTTACTTTTCCTTCACAGGGTTGCATTTTCCTTCTTGCGAGCTGTGGGAAATAAATATACATATATAGGATATTTTTCATATAGTACCTATGTTTTTGCATGTGTTTTATTGTTGTGCCGTTGCAGGAGTAGGAAAAATTTCCTATCCGTGCACCGTAGCATGCATTTCCTAGACAAAGAGAATACCCCTACAGAAAATTTACGCGCGATATCCATGGCATATCGTTCGAATGGTATACAAAAGTTGTACTCACTGTCTGTTCAAGAATTAAAAACTTAGCACCGCTCTATAAAAATGCACTAATGCAATGCGTAGTTTATTATAAACCACCTCCGAACGGCAAATGGATTTTTATGAGGATTTCTATGAGAAACTATGATTTTTCGACGCTTGAAGGAATATCATTTTGTATTAACGAAGATTAATTGCCGATAGATAGAGTTTGGAAAATACACACGACCCACTATTTCCTTTCATGCGACAAGTATGCAAAGTACCTGGAACTGGAAGCGCCAACAGAGGTCGAAAAGCAAAGCGTCTAAAAAACCTGTTCTATACTTTCCACTCAAAGGTTCTTTAGCACATGAAGGCTATAAGCAATGTTAGTAATATACGATACAAATCAACATTGAAAACTGTACGGTCCCGAAAAACTCGGCTTATAGGTCAATATCTACATCTTTGTTAATTCTGAACTATCTCTATCTTTTCTTTGGTAGTGCAATTGCATTCCGTTGTTACTTTGCGACGCCCACTCTTGGATGCGAGTTCATATCTCACAATCCAGAGACGGAATACAACGAATTTTGAACGAAAATATTTGGTTCCTTCCTTACTTGTTGTGGTGATTTTTTGATCCACTTACTACACATTTCACAAACCTAAATGGTTTGCTATATATACTTATACTGTGTACGTATATAAAGCGTTTTCCAAGAGGGATGATGTGATTTCTAAGTGTCGTTTTGGCTATTTTTAATATGTCATGATCTGCCTTTTTTCATTAGGGATATTCTCTTTGTCTAGCAAATGCATACTATGCAAATATTTCCTATGGAATTGTGCTAGAGATCGAGAGCACCCCCGTTACAAAATTTTGACACATTCAAGTGAAACAATAACAACCACACGGGCACAGGATTACTTTTCCTTCACAGGGTTGCATTTTCCTTCTTGCTAACTGTGGGAAATAAATATACATAGGTTTCGGTATAGCATATTTTTCCTATCGTACCATATGTTTTTTGCATGTGTTTTGTTGTTGTGCCATTGCACGGATAGGAAAAATTTCCTATCCGTGCACCGTAGCATGCATTTCCTAGACTATTGTATTCAGTAAGGTTTACAATTTCATCATTGGACCACCATAAACGTCGTGAATTTGCTGATTTTGCTTTGGAACAACTTGAAAACGATGACGATTTTTTTTTAAGAAAATCATCTCCGTTGAGGCTCACTTTCATCTGAGTGGTGCGGCAGATAAACAAAACTGTCGTTTCTGGTGCGAGGGAAATCCACAATTTATTCATGAATAACCATTACATTCACCTAAATTGACAGTTTGGTCAGGTTTTTGTTCTGGTGGAATCATCGGTTCATACTTCTTTCGAAATAAAGCTGGTAGCACCGTTACTGTCAATGGGGAGCGGTAAAGATCGTGCAATAACCGAATCACTGCGAGAAAGGTTTGGAGATTCTATTGTTTCAACATATTGTGATATTGAATGACCTCCAAAAGGTTGTGATTTAACACCATTAGACAACTTCTTGTGGGGTTAACTGAATTCATTGGCATTTAGCAACAAACCAGACTCTCTTCAAGCTTAAAAATCAATATCGAACGTGCTATTCGTGACATATGACTTGATTTAGTGGAAAAAGTGCTCCAAAATTGGGTTCATCGAATTCGTTCCTGTAAAAGAAGTCGTGGAGGCTATTTGACTCATGTTATTTTCAGAACTTAATTTTATGGATTGTACTTTCACATTAAATCAAAAACATTTGAAGTTCCTTACCAACTAGTGTGGTTTTTTTTTAAAGAAATCATATTACTCGTATTGAAAACCCTATTCTTGGAGCTGGATGTTCTTATCTGACAGAATTAAGTTTTATAAATAAATATGTACTGTAACATACATATATGGAAAAATTAATGCTAAATGTTTTTTTTTTTAAATAAAATGTCTACACAATACATAATATACATAACAAGCTCTTATCAATTTTCAAATATCGTAGTGTTTATATGCAAATCAACTTGTAACTGTAACAGATAAAGATCATGGAAACACTCGCACAGCGATTTAGAGAGTATAACATATATATTGCATGTTAGGCCTTGAGAAGCTGACTGACAAGGACGAAAATTCTATGAAGAGATGCGGCATCTTACAGAAGGTTTCAATGTAAGATCCCAGGTGGCAATCAGGCAAGCGATGAGTAGAGCTTACAGAGTTTCTGAAGAGAACACTTCTCTAGTCTGTTGAATGGCAGTGAAAGTGCAACACCTAGAGATAGTGAGCTCAATTAAACACGCGATTATGATGGAAAAGGCGTTCCAATGATCGAAATTGACAAAGGTGAAATAGCGATTACCAGAACAACAATGTGGTGGAAGAGGACGGCGGACTGGCTTGGCTATTCAAATGTGGTGGCGTAGAACTTACAAGGTGCATGCGTTGTAGAACACAGTCGGACGAAGAAAGCTTGCTCGACGGATGGAACTTGAGTGTGCTCTACCCACAGTACCAATCTACCAATTATAGTGGCATAAGCCTCTCTAATATCGCTTATAAGGTTTCGTCTGGTATATTGCGCGAATGATAAACGGCTGTATAAACTGACGTTTAGCCAGAAGCGCAGGTGAAATTAGGAAGAAATTCTCCGAGCCGTTCGGTGCCAAATGAGTTTATGGGCAAGGTTAATAATTAGGTATATTATTACGAACAGCAAAAATCGTCCGGAATTCACAATAGCCCTACTTTCGAGTACATTCGAAGTTTGGGAGTGGGTACACAGTTTTATTTTAAATCATTTTCTAATCACATGTATTAACACAAATCCATTCTCTAACATAAAATAAAAAAATTATGGTACAAAAAGCTCCTTGACAGAAGTCTACATAACCAAGGGTTTACTAGCAGGAACCTCGGTATGCTGTGTTGTTATGGCGGTTAGGTACCCTTTTTTTACTATTTTTTTAGATTATATTTTCCAATTTGCTACTATTGAATTTAGTTGTGGTTTAAGCACATTAGCATCAATAATGGCTCCGCGAAAATAAATATCCATTGACGCAAGAAACTTGTTTATTCAGCACAGAAAAAAAATCGTATGGTGAAATTTAAATTTTTTTTAAACTTAAGTAGACTAAAGGTGCAGACCATTGTAAAAAACTTTGAAAAAAAAAAAAGGATCCACCGACAAAAAAAAACCGCGTGTTGGCCGCCCGAAGAAACTAACTCGAAGAGACATCAGCTTTATTCTGAAGGAAGTGAATGATGATCCTAAAGTTACTGCTCCAAAGTTAGCCGAAAACATCGCAAACTGATCAAGAAAGTGTGTCCATCCAAGAATAATTCGAAGAGCTCTGAAAGATAACGGCTTCCACAGTAGAACGCCTCGTAAAAAGCCTCATTTTTCTGAAAAAAATCGTAAACTTCGCTTGGAGTTCGCTAAAGCACATTTAGACAAGGAAATGGATTTTCGGCAAAAAGTCTTATTACAGACGAATCGAAGTTCAATATATTCGGCAGCGATGAAAGAGCAAAAGTTTGGAGAAAAGAAAATACTGCACTTAACACCAAAAATATAGTACCAACAGTGAAATATGGTGGCGGCAACGTAATGGTTTTGGAAGTGGTTTTGGCATCTGGAGTTGGAAAGCTAATTTTTATTGAAGGTAATATGGATCGGTTCACTTATAAGTCATTGTTGGAAGCTAATTTGAAGCCTTCGGTGGACAGTTTGGAGCTTGACGCAGGTTGGATCTTTCAACAGGATAACGATCCACGGCCCATATCATTAAGGATTGATTGCTTTATCATGCTCCGAGGCAACTACATGCACCACCTCAAAGCCCAGATTTGAATTTTATTGAATATGTCTGGGAGATTTTTGAGAGAAAAATTAGAAAAGGCAGATTTCCAGCTCAGCATTACTCAAAGAACGTGGGACAGTATTGTTTCCTCAGAATTGGAAAATTTAGTAGTTTCGATGCCACGGCGGCTTCAAGCTCTTATTGATGCGAACGGTGGACCAACTAAAAACTAAAAATATCAGGTTACCTGATATTAACCAAAGTTTTTACGTTAAGATAAGATATGTATGTACTGTATGTAGACTTTTGTCAATGTTGGATTTACATTTTTTTGTCATTGCTTTACTATTTTATGTTAAAAAATTATTTTTGTTGGTTTTTTATGATAAGGACTTTCAATTCAACGAAAACAGGGGGTGTATGTAGACTTTTGTCCGCCACTGTATGTATACTGGCCATAGCTCAAGTGGAAAAGTCGAAAGCCTAAAGGTTTGGAAGCTGTTTCTGTGAATGACACTTTTTGCATTTTTTTGATAAATGAAAAATTGAAATTTTTTTTTAGTTCGTTTACAACCTTTTTCTATGTATAAATATACATACATATGTACATCGTAACGACTGAAGTGAATTTTATATATTTTGATACACAAAACCTGTATCTCAACTCTGATTACATTTTTTTCCCTGATAATTCATAACAGCCATACAAAAGTAATACAAGGGAGAGTGCAGATTGTCGTAATCGCATATTCATTGCTGCTGCACTCTCATATTTTAATGATGTTCTTTTTTAAGCGTTAAGCGCTGAAAGTGAATGTTTCGTTTATTTCCTTCATTTCTGTTCATTTTTTTTTGCGCTTAATTTATTGCATTGCTTTGTTGTTCTGGTTTTGGTGCAGTGGTTTATTTTAATACGCGAAATTAAGTTATTCATAATAAACAAATAAGGAAAATCAGCGATTTTATATCAAACAAAAAATATAAACATACAAAAATATGTGTAAACACTTTTAAGCCAAAAGCAACATGTAACAAAGGAAATTGAAAATCGCAGCTGCTGTAATTGCTATGCCATACGGTATACGCGTATAGTGTGTTTATAGCACTTCCATTTGTTCAAATAAGAACGGATGGTATTGTAAATCGGCGTCAGGCAACAGCTGTAGCGGACATGCGTACTCTTGTATTACGCAGATACTATGTTGATACCTGAAATTCTTCGGCTCCTATGTGCATAATACAAACTTTTACTTCTCGTTTTTAGGTGCTCAGATAGGTGAATGGTAAGGAACCTACCTACCTATATTAGTTGATTCTCTACTTCTACTCCCAACTACGTGTTCTTCACGTTAAAAATTACTGATTTACTTACATATAGGCTTATATTTTTATGTATGTGTATATGTTCGCCTCCAGTACTTCTGCTTTCACTATCATACAGCGAGAAATTCTATCATCGTGCACGAGATACTTGGAGAGCGCCGACTATGATGAGGCGGCACAGTGTCTTAGGTTGTGCGAAATCAGTGCGAAAATTATGAGAATCAAAATTATTATATTTTATAGGGATGACGTTAATATGCTGTGATAGGATTCTTTCCTTGAAATGTCGCTATAGACACTGGTTCAACAGCAGCATACTCTTGATCCCTAACCATATATTTATAAATAGGACGAGTTTGTCCGCTGGCTTGCAAATTTTAGTCTCAAGAACTACTGGACTATGTAAGCAAATGAATTTTATAATAGTTGAATATGGTTTAAAAACTCCGATTTGATTCTAGAATCGAAAAGCTAAGGTACTTAGTATTTGTAGATAAAATGATGATTTACGAACATCTTTAAACGATTATTTTTTTCGGCCAGCTCAACATCCAAAATTAAAGAAAATTAATTTTATGTACAGACGAAACGAGTTGTCACTCCATAAAACATCATGGCCTAAATACCGTTAGACGACCGCTGAATTAGATGAGAGGGACAGGAGTGGTTATGAGCATGGCAGAAGTACATGTTAGACCAAAAACAAATTAACATTTCCAATGCGATGTTGACGCAAACTTGTCTGAAACAAAATTATCGTCCTTAATTGGGATTATAAAGGAGGAAAAGCTCCAAGAAAAAGCATAAACTGTCTTCTAGACTGAGAGAATGCTAGCGACTGTTTTTTGGGATTGACAAAGAGTTATTTTAATTGATTATCTTCAAAATTGAAAAACCATGACTTGACCAGCTGAAGGCAGAAATTGTAGAGAAACGACCACATTTACAGAAAAAAACAAATCCCTTTTCATTAAGACAATACGCCGTCTCCCATCTCAGCGGTTACCGTGGGGAAAACCCCACGATTTATGTTTTGATATATTTTTTTTCTCCTCAGCTATAAATACGCTCGAAAGGCAAAGTTTTCGTTAAATGAATAGACAATCACCTCCGTGAACAATTATTTTGCAGAGAAAAACACGGAGTACTATTTGGACGGTTTACAGAGTTGAGAATTGCATGGGCAGGGAATGTCTAGCCCTCCTCCGAGTGTATTTCTGACATGAAATAAAAAAGCTCCTCATAAAAATTCATCGGCCATTCGGAGGCGGTTTAGAATAAACGGTGGGTCCCTCCATTTGTTGGTATAAAAATATCATGACCCAAAACCACAAATTAGAGGAAAATTGCGTCAGCGGTTACAAAGCGCCAAATAAATACACAGAGATGGGAACATGGCTGGAAAATTGTGTAGAGTTCCAATGGGACTACACAACATACGTTGAAAAAAAAATCAGAAAGAATGTCTTGTATTTTTTTAGGTCGAAATCTTTTCAGATCGTCTTTGTATATTTGATCAAAGTCGAACCAGGAGTATGTACTTTTTATTTTCATTATACTTTGCCTTGCCTTGAATAGTTTTAATGGGAGCCAACGAATATAAATACATACGTACATACCACTAACATAACTGTTATAACAAAATTCTTAGTCAAAACGAGACGAACGTTCAATATCAATCAATTCATCTCATCATTTGAGCATTTTTCTATCAATGCATACCCACTGTAATATGAAAGTAGCAACAAATCAAACAATCCAAATTTACTCACGTCCAATAAAGTCTTCGACGTCGGCTTTCGGTCTTTGCCAGTAATCGGACTCGGTTATGCTGGCGTTGCGCCTTTATATCTGTAGGCAACAAAAACCCTGAAAATTTAAGCTACGTTCTGCGCCATCGCTTTACTTGCCAGTTGATTGTCAATAACAGAATCGAGTGGATGAATAAATTTGAACGCGCATCAACGAAACGATATTGTGCGGTAGTAAAAACAACTGTTTTTTCTTTTTTCAAAACAAATTCAACGGCGGGCGTGCGTTTCTTGCTCAAATGTTAGTTAAGTAGTGAGAAGTAAAAAATAAATACAAGGAGAGGAACGGTATAAAAGATAGGTCAAGTCTTTCTAGGATCCTTTCATACGCAGTTATATGTCAGATACATGATATAAGAATATACATACATACATATACGTTTGTATACATCCATATATATGAGTATATATTTCGTGAAGGTTTCCAAAGTATCCGTATAAGAGCAGGTGGGGTCTAGGCGCTAATTTAACAGTGCGAGTGACAACAGTGGCGTGTGCATATGTATATACATATGTATGTATGTGCTTTGTGTTTTGGTGTGGTGTTGTGTGGAACTCGGTTGGCGTGACAATTGCCACAGTTTTACCGGTTAAGGTGTGTTGCGTCGTTTTGAGTAAAAGTTTCTAATGGAAATGTGTAGCTGTGTGTGCGTTTGTTTTTGTTTGCTTGACCCCCTGAAATTGTGCTACTATTATAGTTTTGCGTGTAACAGTTTTTGAAGTGGCTTGGCTTTACGTTAATTAAAGTGAATAAGATTGTAAAGAGAAATGGCTAATGGTAGTTGGTGTTGGGAATTTTGTGTAAATTATTTTGGGGACAAATATTGATTTTATACGACATTCAAGTGTCAAAGATATGTATATAATATACATATGTATATACATACATACGTACGGTTTGAGTGACACTGATTAGAATTCTTAAGCTTTGATTTTGTATAAATATTTGTGTATAAAAGATATAGCACGAATCAATCCAATAATAAACTTCCAACTGCTCGAGAACCATCGAAAAAAATTCACTGCGTTCCTATGAGTTAATATTTTTTAATATCATTTATTTTATTTTTTTAAATAATTTATTTTTTTTAAATATGTTTTTCACTTGGGGTATTTCACTTGGAATTTTTTGTGTTCCAAAAACAGACTTTTTAAAATTTTGTTAATATAAAGGGTGATCAATTTTGAGGTTCCCTACTTTTTTAATGGAAAAAGCATAAAAAATTCAAATTTAATGGGGAATGTTTATTACCTTTCGAAAGAACATTCTTTGGCATTTATTTTTTTGAAGAATATCTCTTTCAAATGTTGGCCGCGACTATGTCTCAGATGGTCCATCGATAGAGTCCAAATTTCGATGACTCGTTCGAGCATTTCGACCGGTAATTGGCGAATGACACGAGTGATGTTTTGCTCCAAGTTCTGAATCGAAGCTGGATTGTTCGCATAGACTTTAGACTTTATATATCCCTACAGAAAAAAGTCTAACGGTGTGATATCACACGATCTTGGTGGCCGTTCGACCGACCCAAAAAGTGAAATTATCTGTTCACTAAAGTGTTCTCTCAATAAATCCATTGATTGATGCAATGTGTGGGAAGTGGCGCCGTCTTGTTGAAACCAAATGTCGTGGAGATCACGAACTTCATTTGACGGTTACGTTCTCACCGGCATCATGTTTGAAGAAATATGGACCGATGATTTCAACGGCCCACAAACCATACCAAACCGTTGTTTTTTCCGGATGAAATGGCAGCTCTTGAATCTCTTCAGGTTGCTTTTTCTCCCAAACATGGCAATTTTGCTTGCTTACATACCCATTGACCCAGAAATGGGCCTCATCGCTGAGCAGAATTTGGCACGAAAACGTCGAATCTCTTATAACTTTTCAAGAGCCCATAGCGAAGCGATGTCGCTTGGGAAGATCGAGCGGCCTCAGTTCTTGCACAAGCTGTATTTTGTACGTCTTCAATTTAAGATGTCGACCGCTATATTTTCTTTACTGCGTGCTGAACATGGTCTATTCGGTCGAATATTATCCATCCATCGAATGCTGGGTCTCAAAATGGGTGATGGTGTTGCGTATAGTACGTTCAGTTGGCCGATTTGTTGACCATAAGTTGAGCGACGAGCGCGAAACACATTCGGTACAGAACGTGAATTTTTGTAATAAAGTTGAATAGTACCTATTAGAGCTTCAGATATTGCTCAAACATTTTCGAGCTGTGCGAGCACTCGCCCAACTGCTCATTACTCGAAGATTTTTCGAGCCGAACACGAGCATATCGAGTATTTTGACAAGCAATTTGACTTTTTTCTCCAAACTTTTTTTTTAAAATAATTTTAATTTTATTTATGCAAACAGTAAAAATCATTGAAACACTAAAGAAATTTTGACAAACAAAATTAATTTTTTTATTCTGCTGAGCAGTTGAGCAATGAGCGAGTATCGAGCGAGCATTGAGTTGCTCGCAGTGCACGATATACGGGTATCTGGAGCTCTAGTACCTATGCTATTTAGTTTACTATTGTATGTGGATTGTTCCGAACTGCATTTTACAGTGTGCTATATACAAGTAGACTCATGGCACGGTCAATCTTTATTCAGTATAAAAAATGCTGTTGCTTTGTTGGCGGTTATCTTTCTAATTTACCTGAGAGTACGAAGAAGATAAAAGACTATCAAGTCAAGTACAATAACGCGTCATAAAAGTTTATATATGTATATAAGTAGGTTATTTCTAGACTCAAAATAAGCACCCAATAATAATGATTTAAATAATTACGTTTCCCTCTCATCTGATAGTGTTTTCATTGAATGTATGCTATACATATTCTCAATACATATACAAAACCTTCCACCGCTCAGCAGTCATCGTCGCTTTTTTTCGCTGTACTGATTCTGGTTTGATTACAAGATTCTAAAATGTGTCATTCAATAATTGTGTTGTTGCCTCTGTCGTCTAATGCCTCAGCCGAAATGCTTTTAAATGTTTCATGAACCAAGCAATGCACTGATCACACCCATTTCGCTATGATCTGATTGCATTCGATTGATTGTTTAAAATATACTATTAATATTACTTAGGCTTTATACACTTAAGCCACGACGCGACACAATTTAGCGGTTGCAACATTTTGAAAACTGCAGAGAATGTCAAAACAAACAGTTATTGTTGTCGCCATCGAAACTCACCAACTAAACTCCGTCAATGTTTACCTGCCGTCTCATAGATGTGTGTGATCTGGCGTTGTCATGATGGAACACAGCGTCTCTTCTATTGATCAATTCCGCTTTCTTCTCTTTTTCAGAGTGCTTGATGTAAGTTGGTTCACAGTTGATAACAACCGTTTATCCAAGTTGTAACAGATCATTCATAATGAACGATTACCTTCCAGTTCTACCATACACCCAGTATCACCATGTTTGACGTGGGTCACCGGGCTTTCGACCAGGATTATCTCATTTTATATTCTCATATTTAATACATTTCTCATCGCTAGCAATGTGTCACTTCGAAAATGGTTAGATTTTGTTGCATTTCAGAAGCATTTCACTGATGGAAATCCATGTTTTTTTTCGATAATTCATGTGGCACCTAAACATCTAGTTTCTATCCGTCCAACATTCACTTTCAGCGTTCTCATCGTATGCCACACACATTTTTCGACAGGTTTTTGCAGCGGTTTTACACAAACCCGCACTACCTAAGGTATTTCTTCGAAAATTTTACTGATTTTCAAATGAAAATAACTTTTCATACAAATGACGATTTACAGAGGCTATCTTTAAGAAAAAATTTTAGAATGTTTGTGTGTTTTAACTTTGACATATGCCGTTTGTCGTACTGTCATAGCCTGAGTATTTAATACTTTATGCACTGAGCAGTCATCAACGCTCTTGAGTCATTTCGTTTCCAGTTCAATTCTGCGCAAATATTACAGTCTTTTTTCTGTTTGCCTTTTGCCACTGGGTGCCGTTATTTATTACAAATTCTTTTCTTACACTATCTTCTGCTAAACACCGTTAACGCGACACTGGCTGTTGCGTCAAGACTTTTAGGGATTACTTTCTAATGTTGTTCTTAGCTCTTTACCGACCTTACTAGTATAACCGAGTATTATTCTTTTGTTTACATGGCGGTCGTATACTGAAATTCAATGAAAACGGAAATGTTAAGAAAGAAAAAATCTGGGCGTGATCTATTACACATGTCTTCAAAGTTCTAGTGGAACCCAACTTATATATTCGGCTACTATTTATATGAAATCTAAAGATTGATCAAAAATAGAAGGTCTGTTATGTGGAAGCTAGGTCTATTCGTCTGGATTGGTTAAGTTCTGTTCATTAACTCATGTTTTAAATATTCGATCTTGCATCAAGCTTTCAATTCGGGTTCATACTAAACCATGAAAATCTTTTTAGTGGTTTCTAAAATATACATTCATACTTTAGAGCCTAAACTGGGTGGTGGAGCCAAGCTTTTTTGAAAATCTTTTTCCATTTAGTTACTGAATTATCGCGATTTTGGTTTTTCAAATTTAGTATTATACCATTTGCAATAGCTGCCGTACTTGTAACCCAAGGTAGGTGTTAGTTAATTAAGGTTCATCAAAATATCCCAATCTTTACCTGAGCTATCGCGTACACACATGGACGGACGGACGAATAAGGAATCAGTATTCAGAGCCGGTTACAAAACACGGATAACGCAAGTTAAAAAAGTATTCAATCTGGGGTCGAACCGCCTGTTCCGTAAACGTAAAACTTATCACGTAATTTTGTGTTTTGGGTATGATGACATCCGTCATCTGCAATGAATGGCTGATCGTACGCTTGTTACGAACTGTCATACGAACGCAATAAAACAATCGTATACGTATGAAAAGTAAAGGAAATCCTATTTAATTCATACGTGAAGCGTATCACGCAATTTTGTTTCGGATGAACGATCATCCGTTCACGGATCAGACGATTCGACCCTTTGATCTTAAATGTGTTGACTTTAGCATGCTTTCCGAGAAACTCCAGTTTAAAAGTAGCAAAAAATTTGCTTTCAGTAAGGCTGAGCTTACACTTGGGCGTCTTTTGTTGCCGTAACTTTTAGTTTGTAGAGAAAAGAGCAACAACATAGACTGCATCGCATTTTAATCGTCAATCAATGTAAGCAAAGTCTAAATGAACCTCTATAAAATAATAAATTGACTAGCTTCAAAAGCTTTGATAAAAATACATTCAAGATTTAAGTAAGAGCTCATTTCATTTGGAAATGAACATTGGTTCAGTATGGAAAATGGGACAGAAAATACTCAATCTACTTGTATAATAAAATTTTTTTTTTTTAAACTAGTAACGACAGCCGCGAAGCTTTTTCTTGTTGTTTAGTGTAACAGACACTTTTAGCATTGCTAAAAATAACTACGAATTCATTTCTGACAACTGAGAAATTGTATAACCCTCTTAGCCTTAGCCATCGATTTGTGCATAAGAAGGTTGTAGTCAAGTGTTTAACGAATTATTTAAAAAAGCAATGTGTTAATCCCATTGAAGGTATCCACATTTTTGCCTCGATTTTACTTACATTCTCATAACCGAATCTCTTCTGCCCACAATATGTAATTTAACTTTTAAAATATTCCACGAATCCATATATTTGATACACCGCCATCAGCTGGACTCAATTATGCACATTGTACAAGTTTAGTCGTAAACCTTGCTATATTGAGTTAATTATTTATTTTTTGTTTATTGATATAATGTTCTGCCATGTGGATATCTTGTTGGCTTCAAGCTGAAAGTAATAAAATTCATCTGTTTAATATTTATGAAAAAGGATGCAGAAAGACATACGTACATATGTACGTTTCTCATTGGTGTGTAAATTGTTTACAAAATATATATTTTTAAATATTAAAAAACACATAAAATTAGGGACAAAAGCTTTTAAAAAATTCGTTTGGGAATTTTTTTACGTGGAAATATGAAGAAAGGAATTATATTTATAATATTTATATATTTATTTTATAACAGGGTTATCCATTTTGTGGTTTCCAAAATAAACATAAATCAAACGCTTTTAAAATAATTTTTTAGTGACATTCCTTTTTTATTATAAATTTTGAAACTTGATTTGTGTGGTAATTTTTGCTAATTTTTTGGCAGATAATGGGCTGTATCCCAGCTATAACTTGATGAATTTAGGTTTTCAAATGCTCGACACAGTCTTTTGCGTAGCCTCACAAAAAAACTGCAACGGTGTCAAATCGCACGATTTCGGTGGCCAATTGACATCGCCAAGGCGAGAGACTACGCAGCTGGGAAATTTATATAGCAATAAAGCCCTATTCGCTCGTGAAGTGTGACATGTGGCACCATATTGTTGGAACCATAAATTCTCCAAGTCGTGTTCTTCAATTGCAGACCACAAAAAAAAAGTCAGTTACCATACGACCATAACGCTTCGAATTGACAGTGACAGTCACGCCGTTATCGCTGTCAAAGAAGTAAGATCCAATCACACCTCTGGACCAAAGAGCGCATCAGATGATAATTTTTTTTTTGGTGTAATGGCCTCTCTTCAATTATTTGAGGATTCTCGCAGCCCCAAATGTGACAATTTGGCTTATTTACCGAGTGAAGAAAACTTTGTTGGAAGAATCGCGGTCTACTGCTTGTTGTTAAAGCACCCAATCAACGTAACTACGGTGTTGTGAATGGTCAGCTGGCTTCAGTTGTTATGTGAGACTTCATAAGGATGTAGGTTTAAGCCCAAGTGCAAAATACGTCATAATGTGCTGTAAGGAAGTGCCAGCTCATGAGAACGTCGAGAATTCGGGTCTCCGGCTACACTTTCACTTACAGCGATATTCGGGGTGGAACGAGCAAAACGATGATGCACAGGATTTTAACAGATGCAGTCTCTTCATATTGCTTGAGTAGTCGGGCGATTATGTGCACCATAATCTCCTCGGCACCGTGATAGCCGAGTGGTTAGCATTGCGTACTGTCATTCGGAAGTATATTTTTCAAATTGCTGTCGCCCCTCGGCAGGGAACGTCAAGCCCTCCGAGGGTATTTCTGACATGAAATAAAAAGCTCCTCATAAAAATCCATCAGCGACTTCGGAGGCGACTTAGAATAAACTGGAGGTCCCTCCATTTGTTGGTAAAAACATCAAGACGCAAAACCACAAAATGGAGGAGGAGCTCGGCCAAAAATCGCTTCAGCGGTTACAAAGGGCCAAATATATTTAATCTCCTCGTAAGGAACGACATATAAGCTGGTGACGACATATAGGCTGGCTACGTAGCTTTTCCCAGGACGCCTTTGGAAATAAACATAATGTGGAAATGAAACTATCTAAAAGCAAATAATATTTAAATTTAGTTAAAGTAGTAAAATCACCGTTAAATCCTTCCTGCCCCCACCACCCAAACTGTATTTTAATGCTATTTTATTTGTACAGTTTGTATGATCATTTCAAGCAAATTTTGAACAAATCGGTTATGTAGTTTTTAAATGGCAGTATACAAGACATTTTTTGAAAATAACACGCTTAAAGTTACAAAGGGTTATCTATCGAGGTTCCCTACCTTTTTAAAGAAAAAAAAAACAGAAAATTCAAATTTAATGAGGAATGTTTATTACCATTCGAAAGGACATTCTTTGGTATTTATTTTTTGAAGCTTATCTCTTTAAAATGTTGGCTGCGGCTACTTCTCAGATGGTATATCCATTGAGTCTAATTTTCGATAACTCGTTCGAGCTTTTCGACTGGTAGACTTTAGACTTTATATATCCCAAAAGGAAAAAGTCTAACGGTGTCATATACACGACCTTGGTGGCCTTATGACCGGCTAAAACGTGAAATTATCTGCTTACCGAAGTTTTCTCTCAATAAATCCATTGATTGATGCTTGTTCAAACCAAATTTCGCGGAGATCACGAGCTTCACTTTCAGGCATTAAATAGTCGGTTATCATGGTGCGATAACTGTCGCCATTGACGGTTACGTTCTCACCGGCATCATTTTTGAAGAAGTATGGACCGATGATTTTGCCCGCAAACCATACCAAACCGTTGTTTTTTCTGGACGAAATGGTAGCTCTTGAATCTTCTCAGGTTGCACTTCGTCCCAAGTGTAGCATTTTGCTTGTTTACATACCCATTGAGCCAGAAGTAGGAATCATCGTTGAACAAAATATAAAGTATAAAGCAAGCCAAAAATTTGATGATGAATATATATAATAACGATTTTTCATTATTTACTCTTAAGGGGTCTCGGTGGTCTAAAATTTTCAATAGTCGATTTTTTTCCATATTTCAAAAGTATGGACTTTTAGGAATGCACTGTAAAAGTTTTGCAAGACTATTTGTAATATTTTCATAACTACAGCTGTTTTTAAAAAAAAACTGTGTATTTTAATCAATGCTTAAAACTTTAAATACATTTATATCAAAACTACTCTTTTCGGCATATTGTTGTAGAAAATAATTATTCAACCGAATCGTCTAAAATTTATTCACGAATGTTATTCACCACAACAGTGGCTATCGCCTGAAGTACAATCATCTTTTTATGGCAATAATTTCATATATTTTTCATTGCATAATCGTTAAAAAAATCCGATTTTTGGAACTTCAACTTTAAATGTGCGCCATTTTGTCAATTTTCATTTTTTTCTACTTATTTCTTTTACCGACGATAACTGCACCTATAGTGATTAATAATTTCTTTTGGTTTTGATTTTCTAAATAAATAAAAGAACCAAAATTGACTACACCATCCAGGTTCAAGTAGCACTTCAGCGCATTTTTAAATATTTAAATTTTTGTATATCAAAATAAATAAAATTGTTTTGTTAAGAAAACAAGTTTAATAATAAGCCTAAAACGTTTGAATACCGTTTTTCGGGAACCCCTTACGAAATAAATAATTTAGTTACGCCTGATTAAGAAATTTTATGATTAAATATTTTTACATCTCAAATGAATTTAGCCTTCAGAATATGAGTTTTTACTTTTTAATTAGCAAACAAAAAATTTTAAATACAAATTTCTCTAAAACATGTAATCTTTGGTAACCGCAACATAAATAAAATACAGGTATTTGCAATTACTAAGTTTTTATTACTTTCTGCCTAATTACTCATACGCCACGTCATTCATTATTGGCATAACAAAACGAGGTTGCCGTGTGGTATGGGCAATTTTATGGAAAACTGGAATGCAGTCCATTAAATTAGTTAAAAAATTATAAAATTTTAAAAAGATTCACTTAAATAACCTAACCAAAAATAGCGATTGCCACTGTTGTTCAGTTTATTGTAAATAAAATATTAATTTATAATAACATTATGCATAATAGTAACCTGAAATTACAAATCTAAAAAAGGGGACACAAATTTTCTCATTTTTATACCATAAATAATCTAGGTTGAGGTTAAAAGGAAAGATAAATTCTCATGTTTAAATTAATTTTATTTTAATTTTAATTTTCCTTGTGCTGTATTCGATGACCTATTAAAAAACAATGCATAAATTTTTTATTTATATAATATACAAGAATTTTATGCGTATCTCTCTAAAGTATGCATTAAAGTGAATTTTCCAGTGGACATTTATTATGTGGTTGACCGAGTTTATGTGATGAAATTTTATTTTCGTTTCTGCATTGCAATTAAAGCAGCTTTCCCTTTCACTTACCAGTTATTCTGCTCTCATATTTTTGCCAATATTATGAGGGCTGCATTATATATTTCAGGGGTTGACAATCTGGAAGATGACAACCTTATCGTAAAGTTTCACATTTTTACGTCATATATACTCAAAACGTTTAGGCATATGAGCGCGATTCGTGTTGTTAACAGTAACTTAAAATATTCATTATTTTTTACAACTTTCGACGTGGATTAACTCAGCAACAGTGCATCGATGAACTTAATGCAATTTTTCGCGTTGAAGCTCCATCAAGGTCTAGTGTTTATCGATGGTATGGTGTATTCATCGAAGTCGTAGATCACTCCAGGTTGAATTCCGTGAAAGTTGTTCAAAAAAAGTTGTTCTTCCGTAGAATATTGTTGCTGTGCACAAGCTGATATTCCAAGATCGTCATGTGACCTATCGTGAGATTAAGGCAACTATAAGCATTAGTGGTACTACCATACATTTAATATTGCACGAACATTTGATTGTTAAAAAAATTTGTTCACGTCGGAATCTACACAATTTTTCTATCGCTCAAAAAAAAAAACTCGTGTCGATTGGTCGAGAAAAATGTTAAAAAATACGATAGAGTTGCTTCGCAATATGCGATAAATCGCAGATTTATGGGTATGATCCCGAAAAAAGACAGCAATCGACTGTATAGATGTTTCAAGATGGGCCGAGTCCAACAAAAGTTGTTCGCGAACGAAGCGCCTCTAAACAAATGGTTGCCTGTTTTTTTTTAGGAAAAAATTTTGTAACAGTAAATTCTGAGTGGTATGCAAACATTTGTTTGCCAGTTGTCATTCAAAAAACCAGAAACACCAACTGCCGAACACGGATCACTCTTCACCAAGACAATGGGAGTTCTCATACATCGACTGAAGCAACTGCATTTTTGAGCACTCAAAACATTGAGCGATGGAGGCATTCGGAGTTCATGTTTTGAAGATACCTCAATCAGAGTGGCAATGCTTCGACAATTGCTTCGAACGAATGCAAAAGTATAAATATTTTAATAGAAAATATTTTGAAAAACAATAATCTTAATTAATTTTGCAACCTTCGTACATACTTCTGAAAGTGATGTCCTGCCACTAAAAATCTTTTTTGTGGAAAACTTTTAAATATTAATATTAATAAAGTCTCTTCAGTCCACAGCTTAGGAAATAACTTTGATTGAGAGAATTATAAAGGATGATCCAAGTAGAGGTACTTTTTCAATAGCATTTTTTTGAAAGATCGCGCGTGAGTCCTGCTAAGTTGTAATGTTATTTTTGTTCAGTATTGTTTGGCATTTCATCATGGACAGACTAACGCTTGAACAACGTTTACAAATCATTCAACTTTCTTACGAAAATTCACGTTCTATAAAGAATGTTTTTCGCTCGCTTCGCTCAACTTATAGCCAACATAATCGACCTATTGAGCATACTATTCGCAACACCATCACCCATCTTGAGACTCACTATTCATTATTGGATAATATTCGACCGAATAGACCGCGTCCAGCACGCAGTGAAGAAAATATAGCGGCCAAAGCTGAGGGTGTACACGAAGACTGTGGAGAGTTGATTCGTCGCCGTTCGCAGCAACTCGGACTGATGTATGGAACGACTTGGCGCATTTTACGTCGAGATCTTAGATTGGAAGCATACAGGCTCATTTCAGAAAAAACAACGGTTGTGTGTGGTTTGTGGGCCGGGGGAATCATCGGTCCATATTTCCTCAAAAATGCTGCCGGTGAGAACGTAACCGTCAATGGCGACAGTTATTGCGCCATGATAACCGACTACTTGATGCCTGAAATTGAAGCTCGTGAACTCCGCGACATTTGGTTTCAACAAGACGGCGCCACTTATCACATATGGCTTCAATCAATGGATTTATTGAGAGAACACTTCAGTGAGCAAATAAGTTCATAGTTCCATCGAACGATAATAAACATTCCCTATTACATTTGAATTTTCTGTCATTTTTTCTGGTTCCTCCTTTAGTAACTATTTCCTTTGAAAATGCTTGTATAGGGTTGCCATATATTTTATGTTTGATATGGTTTAACTCAAACTTCGAATATTATGTTATATGAGGGCAGCACTCTTATGAAATATTACTCAGAAATATTCAAATATGGTAAAAAATTTTGCTCAGAGTATCAATGTCTATGTACAAATATTAAATGAATTTTATACAAACTTATTTCTATTTCTCTTCTAGAAATCTGCAATAATTTACCAACAAAATGACGAAAGTTGAACTTTATAAATCACGTGTTTTCGTCACGATAATACATCTCTTTGCTTTGGGTCAGTTCACTTATGGACTTTTTTATAATAAATTTGAGATCCAACGCAGCTACAAGTTGGAAACGTCTATAAATCGCAGATTAGTGCCGGATGGCATTGTGCAGAAGGCGAAGTTTTTAACATATTGGTGTTTGGTAAGTTGCGAATTCTCGCTTTGTAAATTAATTTCATATGTATATGTGGTATTTATTACTAAATTATTAAACAAATTTAAGTTTGCTATGTTTTTACAAACATACATACCTGTAAGCAAGTTAGATCCTATTGTAGGAACTTCAACGTTCGGTTAAACTTATAAAATGCTAGATAATTGAGTCTTCCAAGTCTGAACTTTGGCGTGGTATTTACAAAAATCATAAGTACATACTCTATTTCATCTGAATCACTAGTTCAATTAGTTAAGTATGTGCAAAGTAAGAGGCTATCTGAAATGCCTCTTTCATTACAAACAAACACTTATTGCGATTCATTTCCCAACAGTTGAACATAAAAATATCTTAAGCAAATACAAATCCAAAACAAATATTGTATTACGGAGAAGAAATTTAGAAGATTTTTTTCACAAAGTATGTTCATATGTTTATGCTTATGTATATCTATATGTTAGGTACATATTTTGGCATATCTCAAGAGCAACAAATAAAGAATTTATATAGGTATCAAGCGCACAATCCTGCAGATGTTGCTTTGCGCTATAAAGTACAGTATGGTTAATACAAAAGTCAAGGGAGTCTGCAAAAAAAATATATATATACTTATATGTATATACTAAATAAGTAAGCAAATTTGTATAAAATTATTATTTCATGAATTTCAAAGGCTAACAGAAAATTTTTAGGAAGGTCAAATAAATCGCAAGAGATCAAAGAGAAAAGAAAATATGAAAAAAAATAATGATTTCTTCGGCCATGCCGAAGACTTTATGCCTCTCAAGAATATATCAAATTTATTGTATTGCATTTGCCTAATCTTTTTCTTTGGCATAAGCACCGCTTATGCTATTATAGCCGCATCAACAATAGCGCGCCACTCGTTCCTTCTCTTCGCTGTTTGGCGCCAGTTGGAAATACCAAGTGACACCAGGTCGCTCTCTACCTGATCCTTACAACGGAGGTTTACCACTTCTGCTGCTTCCACCAGCGGGTACTCCATCGAGTACTTTCATCGCTGAGCGCTTTCATATGTTCAGGCGACATAACATAGCCAGCATAGCCGTTGTCTCTTGGTTCGCTGAACTATGTTAATGCTGTCATATAACTCGTACAACTTATTGTTCCGTTACCAACACACAAAATGCCATAAATCTTCCCCAAAACTTTTCTCTCGAATACTCCTAAAGCCGGCTCATGGGATGTCGGCATCGTTCAAGCTTCTGCACCATATGTTAGGACGGAAATGATAAGTGACTTTGGTAGAGTTTGGTTTTGGTTCGTCGGGAGAGGAGTTTACTTTTCTATTGCCTACTCAATCCAAAGTATCCAAATCCGTTGGCAAGAGTAATTCTGCTTGGGATTTCAAGGCTGACAAAATTATCTATGGCTTCGAAGTTATGTCTGTCAACAGTGATGTGGAGATGACTCTTTATTTGCTGACAGGAGATATTTCGTATTGCCCTCGTTCATTAAAAGAGCCATTCACTTCGTTTCTTAGTCTAACATGGAGAAAGCGGAGCTTAAAGTGCGGTTGTTATGGCCAATGATATCAATACCATCGGCATATGCCAGAAATTTTATACTCTTCCATTGCATTTTAGGATTAAATATTAATCCTCATATCTGAAAACCGTTTGTAGGGGGCAAGATAATAATATTGTATTCTTTGAATTTCGATGATTTTCTATGTCAATATTAACTTGAACTCACGTCTGTATAGATCAAATTTCACGCTCCCATATTATTTTTTGACGGAGCTTGGATAAAATACTCATATCTGAACTGAGCGGTGTATGAGAGCTATAAGTCATAGTCTTCCGATTTCGATTATCTTTAGTACGAATGTTTAATTCATTATATATGCGCAGAACATCAAAATTCAAGCTCTTGGATGATTTTTCGACGGATTTATGACCAAAAATTTCAAATCTGAAAAATCGGTCGATCGTTTATATACAAAAATGTATCTTCCTAGTTTGCGTTCAAACACAGGATGGATAGGTCGATAGACGAACATGGCGAAATGAACTTACTTTATCGTTCTGATCCGATCTATCTCTGGGTCTATCTCTTCTCCCTCTGGTATTTACATATTTCGGACAAATATTTATGACCATTTCATGTACATGAAAGGTATAAATAGAACTACCTACATATAAATATATATACCTACATTTATATGTAGTATATACGTATACTAGTAAATAAAAAAAGGAAAGAGTAAAATTATTATTAATAAATCAAGTATAATTTTATGCTCTCAGAGAGCATCCGTTTGTCATTAATAAGTGATTTGTTTCAAGTATTTTAAATTAAAAATTAAACAAATGGAGAGGGAAACAAATTTTCATACTGTAAATCAACAACACATGTATATAAATTGTATTTCTTGGTCATAGACAACAAAATAATATAATTTTGTATGTTTTTTCTTTTCTGGTGTAATTTTTCATGACATTCCTTTTCTATTTTTAGTTAATTTGCTATACTACAAGTAATTTATTACTCCGTAATGTAGTCAATTTTTCTAAATTTTGAAAACATAGCAGAATATATTTGTGTTTTGTTAAATTATTTCAAATAAATTATTATTAGCATATATGTTATTCCTAGCGTATTCGCAGGGGTGAGTACAGAAAGGATCCTTAGGAGGGCTAAATAATTTTATACCTCAAATCTCGGGTTAATGTTGATTGGAATATTAGTCAAAGTAAAGTTCTATTGATTAGTGGAAAATATTTTATCAAATGACAGTAAAAAAATCAAACAAAATTTGCATTTTAGTAGCAGTTTTATATGGCTTCATTTCGAATGATTCCAAACCTAATTTCTGAATTTCATTTATCTTAAGTCTTATATAGAAATTTTTTTGCTTGAAGTGCCAGATGGAGTTTCAATTTAATTCGAAGTATAATGGTCAGCGACCACAAAAGACGAACAGTTAGTAGAGCGTACTGCTATCCGGAAGGTCAGGGTTCGAGTATTGGTCCAACCAACAGCCAGAATTATAGAAGCCTACTTTTTCTAATACGAGTCAACGCTTTTTCCGAAGCTGAAAAGCGTCTTAAAATCTAGCTTTGAAACTTACTTTAGTCTTCTATACAGCGCTGCTGCTTGATGTCTAAGCTAGTCCTAGCTAAGTCCGTATAAAAGCAGGGGAGCTGTTCCAACGCCTCACTTTTGTATGTCTCTCAACAATTCCGAAAAGTGTCACTGCTACTAATATCCATTCTACACTTTCACAATGTTCTTGTAGCTGGAAACACGTCGATATGCAGTTGCTTCCCTACAACCACATCGACCACTGTCTCCATGCTTCTAAGGACATTTTCTGACGTAATACGATGGATTACTCCCTAATGTAAAGGGTGCGATAACGGTCGCCATTGACGGTTACGTTCTCACCGGCATCATTTTTGAAGAATATGGACCGATGATTCGACCGGCCCACAAACCACACCAAACCGTTGTTTTTCTGGATGAAAAGACAGCTCTTGAATCTCTTCAGGTTGCTCTTCGTCCAAAATGCGGTAATTCTGCTTTTTTAGATACCAATTGAGCCAGAAATGGGCCTCACCGCTGAACAAAATTTTACTCGAAAACGTCGGGTCTTCTTGAAACTTTTCAAGAGCCCATAGAGCGAAGCAATTTCGCTTGGGAAGGTAGAGCGGCTTCAGTTCTCGCACAAGATGTATTTTCTACGCTTTATATTTAAGATCTCAATGTAAAATGCGCCAAGTCGTTCCATATCTCAGTCCGAGTTTCTGCGAACGGCGCCGAATCGACTCTCCATGGTCTTCGTGTACACTCTTAGCTGCGGCCGCTATATTTTCGTCACTGCGTACTGGACGTGGTCTATTCGGTCGAATATTATCCAATCATGAATGCTGAGTCTCAAGATGGGTGATGGTGTTGCGAATAGTACGCTCAGTAGGCCGATTATGTTGACCATAAGTTGAGCGAAGCGCGCGAATTTTCGTAATAAAGTTGAAGAATTTCTAAACGTTGTTCAAGCGTAAGTCTTTCCAAGATAAAATGCCAAACAATACTGAACAAAACTAACATGACAGCTTGACACGACTCACGCGTGAACTATCAAAAATACGGTATTGAAAAAAGTACCTCTGCTTAGATCACCCTTTATAAGTGGATGTATGAATATCGTTAGTCTCGCTGGCAGGTCGCATTTTTTTTGAAACATTATTTTTTTATGGCTTGAAACATTATTTTCTTCATAAAATATTTTCTTACATTTTCTTATTGCTCTAAACTGCCCAACGAAATATATCATTTATACACAACATATAAATAATAAAATTTCTTTATATTAGTTCGAACATACATATATAATTTAAAAGCGAAAAATAATTTCAATATTTTATTATCTTCATATACATACATATGTAAAGAGTACAGTGAAGTATTTAACGACAATAGTTTTAAACATTTTAATGCAAAATACAATCATTCATCTTTGGTACATTTAAACCGACACACATATGAACAAATATACAATAATATGTACAATAATACACTGAATAGCGAGATCTTTATCTTCATTGCTTGTAATTAAAGTACATTCTTTTCATTGCCGCACATTTGATTATTGACAATTTACGAATTTTCTGAACTATTGCAAATTAGTGGCAAAATGAAAATTATTTTAATTCTTCTTTACATATGTATATGTTTATATTCGAAAATTGTATTGACTTCTTTTCTCTAGATCGAAAGTGAATTTTCACAATTAACAGTACATTGCCCTGCATTCTGCTCGTAAACTCAAATTCATTAAATATTCGTTGAACAATTACAGTCAAGGCGTGTGTAAATCTTTTATACATACATACATACATACATATGCAAATATTTTTTCTTTCATGTGTTGTTGTTTGTGTTGAAGTATTAAATTTAAACTAAATGCATAGGTGGGAGCGGCAGCAATTACTTGTCAATCTGGCTTTAATGTCTTTACATTTAGTTCCTCATTTACATATATACAAATATTAATACATTCATGAATTTACGTACATACGTACATATATCACAACTCGAGGTGTAAACAAGTTTTTCTACGGCATGCAGAAGAATGCACGCATACCACATCGCCTAAGATATGCAACAAGAAAGTTGCTCCAGCAACCCATTCGTTTGTTTGGTTAGCTGTTAAATATCTCTTCATCGCATATTGCAATTTTGATCGGGTTAATCTCAATTGATTTTGTATGGTAATTTGCGTATTTTCATGTGCACTTGTATGGTATTTTTTTTTTCTTATAACCTACACGTAGAGATTTACCGACTGTGTGGGTGGGGCTATATGCCGGCATAAAAGCATTAAAAATAAAAGTTTGTAAATTATAATTTGAAAAGAATGTATTAAGGAAATATACGGAATTTCTGTATAAACAGAGATTTAGGCTAAAGGAAATAGTGTGAAATATTCAAAATATTTAATTTCGGTTTTCTAAAATGGCCTAAATAAAATAAATTTTTATTTATTTGAATTGTCATAATGCATAAAATCTTTTTTCTTATTTTGTAATAATATACTTATATTTAATCTTATTTGTCTAAAATGATTTTTTCTTATACCAAGGCCTATCCCTTGTGATAATTTGCCAAATTTAAGTATTTATGCCTTATTCCAAAGCCATCTAGCTCATTGTTTTATATTATAAAAAAATTCTTAAACAAAAAGGGCTTTAAAAAGTTATAAAGTTTACATCCGGCAAATGTGATCACAGAGATTGAAATTGGTTTGTGGCAATGCTATATCCAGTGTTTGTAAAACTGCAAAATTAAAAACATAAAATGAATTCTTTAAGGGGATTACAGACGGGTAAACAAATTTACCCAAACTGTTTCGCACACACGTGTAAATCGTTTTATAAATTTCATTCGGCGCTGTTCGGTGACGAGTAAAGATATGCAGTGGAAAAAACATTTTTGTGAATGCTTTGCTGAATGATGAGGGCATGATGAAATTATTCATAAGGTACATCCACTCACCCAATCCGTTTAAGATTAATTTCTTTGTCGTTTGTTCGCGCTTGAAGAAATATCAAATAATATCAAAACTAAAATAAAAAAATAAAAAATTTAGTTTAAAATATTTTTTTTAGAAAATGGTTAGCAATCCGTACTACTCAGAAGGCCAGGTTGTAGCCCAGATTCGAGCAACATCCACAATTATAGAAAATTAATTTTCCTAATTGCGGTCGATGCTTTGGCAGGGAATGTCAAGCCCTCCGATTGAATTTCTGATATGAAATAAAGAACTTCATAAATATCCATCGGCCATTCGGAGGTGGCTTAGAATAAACTGTACGTCCCTCCATTTGTTGGTAAAAACATCAAGACGCAAAAACACTAATTAGAGGAGGAGCTCGGCCGAAAATCGCTTCAGCGGTTACAAAGCGCCGAAATATATTTATGTATATATAATTTTTTTTTGATATTTTTTCTTAATTCTGACGGAAATAAGTAGTTATATTAATTTTTTTTTAATTGGAAACTAAAATAATGAATAATTTTTGAGGGGTAAACAAATTTTAAAAGCTCACAACCATCAAAACTTTTTCGAAGTTTTCAAGTACTTCAGTGGCTAGCATTTTTCCACTGACGTTAACTCGGCGAAGTCACCAAAAACATTAAAAAAAATCACGAACAGCGATACACACACAAAACTGATTGCAATAACTCTGCAAACATTTGTGGACCATATGGTCCATTGGAGTACCTACAAATATGCTCCTCTGTGTGCACTATTGGCCCAACTCATGTTTCTATACCAGCTTAGTACGGCACGACTATTCTTCGTGTTTTAACGATCGCAATCACTACAGGAAGTTACTCGCATGCAGAAAATGTGTCAAGATGAAACTGAGTCAGTTTCATATATTTCAATGCAAATACATAGAACAAATGCCCAAACTAAAATATAATTTATATATATATATATATTAACAATAAACTTAAAATCAATAAAAATTTATGTGAAATATATTATGTTTTACTATCATTTTACCTTAGCAGATGATATTCGAAGCGAAAAAGTAGTTTCGAATGTAATTTTTCGCATATACTCCGTAATGTAATCCCCTATAGGTACTCCATGGAGTACTCTGGTGTTATACAGAGATGGATTATGTGGTCCAGCACTAGGACATCATAATGTGAATCGAACCATATTTTTTGTATGGATTGTGGGATTGGATTACTCTATTGTCCGCGGGTAGTATATATTTCACGCGTGCATGGAGTATTCGCCTTGTTTGCAGGGAACCGAAGGTTGGAACGAAAACTACGCTACACACACGTTTACAATATATTTTAATTAACTACGTAGGCAACGAAATGTCGTTTTATGAACGAAATATATTGGTGGTTGGTTGTAGAATCAAGGCGAATTCAACATGTGGCAGCGTATTCAACTTTTTTCGTTCATTCTTCGCAAAGATTGTCAAAATTATTTTTTAGTATGTATTACAAGACGAATTTATAGGAGGTGAATTTGTTGTTGTTGTTATTGCTATAACCGAAAAAATATTCCTCATTATATTATTGAAAGTTCTTGGCTGGATACAAATCCGAGTCGTTCCGCTATAAAGACCCGACTGTCGCGGGAACTATTGGATTATATTCGCCTCTTACGACAGGCATGCCTTACCGCGGGCAAATTCTTGAACCCTTACCAACAGGGGTAAAGGTGAAGTTGTCCCATCAAATGCTTGCTTGACCTTCTTGTTTTAAAAATCTTTCTATAACATGATCTTGTTATAACATGATTATGCTTTACACGAAAAAAGAGTAGATCAGAGAGTTTGTGCAGTTTTAAGGGTAAAAAAATTTACCAAGATCTTGGTAATCACTACTCAGAAGCAAAAAAACAAATTATATGAAAAAAATTCAATAATTTAAAAGTATTCAATAAATTATATATATATAAATATATATATATATATATATATTTGGCGCTTTGTAACCGCTGAAGCGATTTTTGGCCGAGCTCCTCTTCCGTTTGCATCTTGATGTTTATACCAACAAATGTAGTGACCTACAGTTTATTCTCCTCCGAATGGCTGATGGATTTTTATGAGGAGCTTTTATTTCATGTCAGAAATACACTCGGAAGGCTTGACATTTCCTGCCGAGGGGCGACCGCAATTAGAAAAATTTATTTTCTATAATTTTGGAAGTTGCTCGAATCTGGGCTCGAAACCAGGCCATCCGAATGGCAGTATCGCGGCCGCCGATTCAATAAATTAGTTAACAAAAATCTAATTAATTGTAAAAATTAAAATATTTTCCTAATTATTCTTGAGAGAAGAAATTTAAGATGGGAATTTAGGAAATTATTGAGATGAGTTCAGTTGATAATCAGCAAACTTAGTCCCTTATTCCCATTATGATACTGCTGTGATGTTCTTATCACCTTCTCAGAGGCGCTAACCATTCCGTATGCCTTATAAATCCTGTAAAATATCATATGCCAGCTGTAATCAAAGAGAGGCAACCAAAAATATGTTTCCCATAAACTTATGAACTGTAGTGGTTAGGGCTGCTCCGTATAGGGAACTCCAAAAGAATTATTCGACTAATACCTCATTCCCTTACCCGGAAGCCCATTTTAATATATAAGGTATTATACTGATGAAGAACTAGTCGGAGAGGAATAACTTCCGTAATCATTTAGTGTTCATGGGATACATGAGCTGTCACTTTGAATGTTGTTTCATTAAGCCATCTGAAATTACCTTTTTTTTGTGAAGGCCAGTTTCAGCATAAACTTTGACGTGTACAGAAGAACATCTGCATTGTGTAAAGACCCACCTCTCCCTAGTTCATACGTCGCGCAACTACCTGGGATGTCCCTATTATCGGGTATACAGGGCACGGCTGGGCTGAATTCATTCGAAAGCTTATTTAAAGCCCTTCTAAATTATAGCCTCGAGAGGAATGTTGTTAAGGGCCTCTTCAATGTCGAGTTGAACGCCAAGCGTGTATTCCTAATAGATATGTGGATAGGATGTCCTTTGCAGACTTTAAATTAGCGGGGGGAAATCCCGTTCAGTACCGGTTTTTCATAGTCTTGGAGTGATTGTACTGTCCGATGCACATTTCTGCGGCGGACGACACTGCTGGTAGAGCTGGATAGCGCCGTTTCTTCTGCATGTAGGATGTGGTCCACAGCACAGGCCGGAAAGTTTGTGTTCAAAAGTATATCCTAATGAAATTACTAATTCTGTTTACAAATGTAAAATAAACCTGTTTGCTTCTTTTTGAACAGTTCGATTCAGTTAAAAATTTTTAGTAGTAAATCAGTGCTTCTTCTTCTAGTTTCATATTTTACTACGAGCATTATCATTAGTATTAGTTTCAAAACGTGCTATGCGTATCCTCACCCATCTATGTGAATGAATTAACCTAATTTCCATAAATATTGTTAAGTGATGTGAAATTATTGGTAAAGGCAGCTTCAAAACATTAAAAATAGTCCTTGAGCTAAACTCGTATGTATGTAAGGACGTGTAAAATGACGCATAAACACTGATTCAAGTATTAAAATAGATTCTCTTTCACATTTTAATCAGTGTAGCTATAAATATGCATGCATACGGGTACATACATAGTAACATACATACATATAAGTTACATATATATAAACGAAGCTTTGAATGAAAGCTACTTTCATTAGGGGAGCAGGCAATTAAAAAAAAAACGAAGGAAAAAATACAAATAAAAATAGCAATTCGCTCAAACTGCTGATAAAAAGAAGGCACGTAAATAAAGAAAATAGATTATTACTGATTATATCAGTTTATTGTTAACTTTTGAGTAGGTTGTTGTTATGTCAACTTTGTTATATTGCTGATAGGATGTGTGGACATTGAACAGCAAAAATGTAATTAAATTATCTCCGGCAGAAAAGAACTGCAACACAAGTTGATAACAAGTGACGTGCATACATATATAATATTTTTAAAAATATAGTAGATAGTAGAAGTAGCAACAACAACAACAAAAATACGTTATAAATAATTAAGAAACTGTATTTGATTTTAAATGAAAATTTCATATTAACATATTTTGGGTAAAAGTATTCGAAAATAAAAAATGCTTTAAAATTCCAATAAATCACTGAGCTGCTTTTTGGAATTTTTTTTCGTTAAATTAGTTCCATCAAGTTTTTGAAACGGCCAGAAGATTGTAAATAAATAAAAAATATTTAAATAATAAATTCTCATAATTTGTGATTTTGCCAATATTTGCATTTATTATAAAAATTTGAAACTATTTTAATTTTGCGTCAAAGTTGGATAATTATTTGTATATTTTATAATAACGTAGATAATATTTAGTTCTGCATTATTCTATATGTTTGAGTGAATGTACAAAGAAATTCAACTTTCGTTTAAATTATACACTTCTCTGTCAATTTGTTGTTATTGCTCCGTAATAATTTTTCTCCTCTGCTTTACAACAATGAACTACACATTCAATGCTTAACAATTTACTCCTTCGTTTCCTCCTCTGCTTCGCTATCGTCGCCCGAAGTGTCCTCTAGTGTTATTTCCGTCAATTCTTGTTCCTCTTCTACGTCACTATCTTCCGTGGCATCAACTAATGTAATATTTTCTAATTTATTACCACTTGACTTCTTACCTAACTTCGACACTTTAACTTTTGTCATGCTTGGAACAACAGCAGCAGCATCAGCTGTAGCAGTACTTGATGTACTTGCAGTTGTTGCTTGTGTATTTGCTGCTGCTGAAGGTGTGCTGGTAGTATGCTCTTTCAATTTTTCACCAAACATCGGATTGTCGAAAGCACGCTCTCTCACCTGACCACTTTCGGCATCGTAGCCCATGGTAATGCCATCTGTTATATCTGCCTCCACATCGCCACCAGTTATGTTATCAAATCGTGCAAACATAAAAGTTGGACGTAATAGGAATGTTCGCCAACGTCTAGGGTCATATACCCACTGTGGCACGTGGCGCAGATAACGATGGTCGGGCGCATAGTGGGCAAAAATTACTAAAGCCACCACTGAGACAAACGCCAAACATAGAATGATGAACAAGATGGAAGCAAAGGTAATGTTTGGATTGTAGGGGCGCCCTGATACAACCATTTCTAATTCGTGTGGTCCTACGAATAGTTTTGACCAATCTGTGGTCGCGTTTAAGCGAGTCATAAAACGTACGCTCTTTTCACTATAGCCATCACGATCCATTAGAATAGCTTGCAAGAAATTTCCATGTGGCGGCATGTTCACGTAGCTGATGTGATAACTCAAATCTGTTGTTAGTTCTTGCTCTTTAATAGCGGCCACGATCAATTTGCTTAGTTTATTCAAATTCTCTACACTGCAATATTCCATTTTGAATCGTAGCACAGAGCCACAAATGGGGCAACAACTTTCTAAGGGTGTCACTGGCACTAGGCAATGCGGACGCTTGCAGGTTTCCATTACATTTTTACAAACTGGTTCCATAAACAATTCGGCGTCCATTTGGCAGCCGCAAGTATCCTGATGATAATACTGCACCATTGTGTCTAGGCTATTTTTGAAGAGTAGCTGTCCGATATCGGTGTGTAATAAATAGTTTAAGTAGTTACTGGAAATAAGTGAACCAGCCAAATTTAAGTGACCCATCCTTAAATAAGCAATATTCTCCAAATCAACCGAAAGTGGACCATTGCGTTGTAATACCACAGTTTCATTATCACATGGCACGCGTTCCAAATGTGGTGTGACGTGTGTTGCAGTACTAATCCAACTGCTTGGATCATACCACTTTTTTGCGGCTGGAACTTTCAAATAAGCACGCCGATTGCGTCCGTTTTTACATTCACGCTGTTGTATTTCACCACCAAGTGTAATAGTAGATTCGTCGCTAAGCAAAATGGCACCTTCACGTGGAAGCACAAATCCACTTATATCTACTTTGGCTGGTAGTGGTAGCACAGCTTGATAATTTTCTGGAAAAACTACATCTTCTAGTGCACAAGGTAAATAACCAGATTCCCAAGCATCCACACTATTAAAACCAGGATTCCCCATGAGCCGCTTGTTACCAGCGCCGCAGGAGATGGTCAGCAATAATGTTAATAAATTTAAAAAAATATTTCCAAACATTTAGATGAAGGCACTCTCAAACAACGCAAAATACTGAAATGAACCAGTGAAATAGGCAGCGATGGATGCGTGCAATGTTTAAAAAAAAGGGGCGTAATTATTCATGTAACCGTATTTATTCCATAAAGCATTTTATCAGACGCCCACATATACATAAGAAAAGAAAAATAACAAAGCGATAAATAATGATATACATACTTACATAAAAATCTATGTGTCGTTCGGAGGTGGATTGGTATAAACTGTAGATCTCTCCATTTGTGGAAAAACATCAAAACACATAACACAAATTGCAAGAGGAACTCCGCCGAAAATCGCTTCATATATGAATGTTTTGCGTTGCTTGATATTGCTGTTATATCCACACAAAATATATCATACACGGCGACTGCATATTATTTTTATATTAATTCCGTTTAATGCGCGAATTTTACACAATTTTTATAAATTACTCCGAATTGTTTTTGCGTATTTCTTAATTTAAGTTTTTCTTATTTATCTCCTTTCCGTAGTATAACAATTCCGCTTCCGTCTGTCAAACAGTTTTAAAGTTTACATCCGCAAGTTTAACCTAAACAGTTTGGGCACCACTGTACTATTCATAACAGCTGTCAGTTAGTGTTAGTAATTTTGCCTTCCTTTTTTTGTCATTAGAGAATTCAGTTCTCTGCTTACCCTATTAACTTCTCGTAATCTTAGTTTCATTGATTATTTTTGCGTGCTTCGAGTCGGCGTTGTCGGCATTGTCGGTGTTTTCGGTGACGCGGGTCTCACTCTTATTGTTTATTATATACGCTATTGCTTACATGAGTATTTCGCGGTGTGTCTACTCAACTAAATAAAAAAATTTTATACATTAAATACTCGCATATAGAAAACAATTGTACCAATTGAAATAATTCTGCATAAAAATGGTTAAAAGTAAAACGAATAATGTGCATTCCGCTGATGCCTTGTATCAAGGAGTTTATAAAGCGTTGCGAATATTATTTCATTTAATTGCAGCTGTGCAATTCGCCTATGGAATTTATTATGATTGGACTTATGTAAAATTTCCTATATCAATGGCGAATATGCATAGCACCTTTGGTGGCAAATTTAAATACCTAACATTTCTAGATGCGGTAAATATCTGAATATAAAACTTATAAAATATACCAGTTAAATGTTGTAAAATGTTAAATTTGTATTATACACATTACTATGTGAAAGTCATGCGATATCTTATCGGCATATCACTTATGCGGTGATTAAAAGGCATACTTTATTTACAATTTCATACGAACATATTAAACATTTTGATAATCACTGTAATTAAATCTACAGTAGTTGGATTGGGATTATTTACTGGGAAAAACTTTGATATTTTGCTTTTTTCGTCTATTTTTTGTTGTTGCTATTTTATTATGTTTTGCATTTTATAGCCAGTAATTAATTATAAATATGTAGATCTAAGTGTTATTCAATTAATGTTATTAATTTTTTGGACGTGTGTAAATCTGTAAAAGTTTAAAGGTTACAGTCTGCTGCATATTTACAATTACTTACTGCCGGTAATTTTTCCCAATTGCATACTATCGCCAATACAATAGTAATTGAATTTTTTAAACGAATTATATTGCATATTCCCATGCGCATATAAATATAGTGCTTGTAAATGCAATTTTTTTTGTACAGGGTTCGATAATCTTGTATCATATGTATATCACATTTTTTTATGATAAAAATGGGTAATAATTACAAAAAATTAATATAAATTATTTAACAATAGTATTGTATCTTAAATATATCATATATTTTTTATTACAAAAAACGGGTAATAATTACAAAAAATTAACATAAATTATTAAACAATAATATTGTTATTATAACTACATATATACAAGTATGAAGTTTTATTTAAAATTCCATTTCCACTTTTCAGATTATTCAAACAATTTATTATGTTATTTCACTAATAAATGATTTTGTTGGCACAAATGAAGTTGCGCCGAAGCGTACACCAACCGTACGCAAAATCAAAGATTATCTAATGGCATCATTGGCTTTCCCAGTAGCATTGAATGTGGGTATCACCTTCTGGAGTCTGTATGCTATAGATCGAGAACTAGTCTTACCACGTGTCTTGGATCCAGTATTTCCGAGGTTGGTTACTATTATAGTATATATATGTGTTTATGTTTCGTATATTTACAATACCAATATGATTTCTTTCTTTACAGTTGGCTCAATCATGTATTGCACACAAATGTCGTAGTGTTTATGATCCTTGAACTTTTCACATCATTCCGTGCCTATCCTAAACGTAGTAAGGGATTAGCTGGACTCTCTGCATTCACGTTGTGCTATATCGTTTGGCTTCACGTTATCAAACACTACTCTGGCTTTTGGGTTTACCCTGTACTCAGTGTGCTGCAGTTACCACAACGCATCATTTTCTTTATTGCACTATTTATATTCACGCTAGGTTTATATCTTTTTGGCGAGTTTATGAATAACATAGTTTGGGAGAAAGAACTGAAGCTCGCGCAACGTAAAGTTAAATAAACACAATATTGGAGGAAATTGTTAAGAATATAATTAAGGCAAAGAAACCAAACAAATTTCTTATGATGTTTTAAATTTAAAGCTTTGCATAAATACTTCTCAATTGTATTTAATATACGAGTATACTAGTTGCATTGTAACCATTTAAATAAATAGAAGTTCTTATTAAAAATTATATGTAGTCAATTTCTACTTTATAAAATAAAATTTTTTAAAGTAAATACTTTTGAGTACATAACATGCATACCTATGTTGAAGTAGAACATATATTTATGTAACGTTTACTACCGTATTTGTTGTTTCAGTGATACAAATTAAAAGAAAAAATATATATAATCTTATCAATGGTCATTATTTAATGAAATAATTAGTTAAAATTGCTTTGTTGCTGACATACATTCAAATTAAATATTTACATTTAAATAAATAAATATATATATAAAGGAAGAGCCTAACACTCAATACAATTTCATATCAGCGCACTGAAGATAGTTTTAATTAAAAATTAATAAATAAATTCTTAAATAAGCGAGAAATTAAAATGTTATTTCGATAAAACAATATTAAAAGTTATTAATTTCAACTCAAATATTTGTTTATTTGAAGCGAAAAAATGGTAAGTAAATGTTAATTATGAGAAAGTCCATTATATTATAGATGGGCTGAGATGTGTAAAAATTCCCCCTAATTTTTTTTTATTACAGAGGAGATTTATTTGCGTATGTCATATGTGGAAGAAACTCTGTGTTTCTCCGAATGGTTGAAAAAGGACTTAGCCAAGGTTCAGCGATATTTTGAAAAAAAAAAAAATTATAATAATAATGATATAAAAATAAAGATAATTTTTTCTGCGATATTTTTTCACTCACAACAGTAATTATTAGTGTTTGAGTGTTTAATTTAAATTCGAAAAAAAAATTATTTGAACACATAAAATTTTTTAAAATAATGAAGTGACTTTAGATCTTAAAAGAAAAGTCATGTGGTAGCCTTCTGGTGGAATAATTTAGTTTATGCGGTTTTCCTAAGTAAATGATTTTTGTTTTCATTAAAGAAAACACAGATAATCATTATTTATTATATTTGTAAAGTTGTTAAAGTTGCTATGAATACCTAAGAAAAAAATTTATTTTTTTAAATAGGCGACAATTGTTATCTTTCTTAACATAAGGGACCCAATTTCTTTAGCTTTCGGTTTGTATTTTTAAAGTTGGAATGATTAAAATAAGAATAAATGCTTGTCAAAAGTTGTCAAAGCGATTTTTCCTATCCGATACTAACCTCAAAAATGGAACTGTTCAAATATATATGTACATACATATATACACTTTATACACCGTAAAACTGAGTACATAAATAACATTATTACAACAACAAAAAAATAGAATGATTTTTTTGAACCGGATATACTTACACATGTTACATTTATATAATTCCGGGCAGATTCGTATAAAAAGGGGTTTGTTTGACTGTAAATTTGTTTTTTGTAATAAAAACATTCAGTTTATATCTATTATTTGTTCTTGTTTTTCTTTTCACAAGTATCCGTAACAGTTTTCGATGTCAGAAACCTTGAAGCCAGCAAATAAAAAACTTTGCTTATCTGACGGAGTTGTCAGTTTGGCGACCTATCATGCAACAATTCCCAAACATACAAATGTACTACATTCGCATCAGGAATGCATTATTACAAATTGTTTTGAAACGTTTCTATTATATTGGTGCAGCACCACAGTGCTTTGTATGGAAAGAAATTCGAAATCTATAGACTCTTAGTAATAATTACCCAATCAATTGTTCGTGTTTATTACAGCTGACCTTATGATTTACATCCCGAAACATATTTTATAATGCATTTTCATATGTAGCGATTTTAGTTTCAGTTTAGAGCATAAATTACATAAGAATTTAAATAAAATTATAAATATATAAAAACTGTGAAAATAAAATGTAATGTTTGACCTAGAAGACATAAATTACAAAATGTAAACAGCTCAATTGTGTTCATGGGCTGTGCTAATAATAATTTTTATCTTGAATGAATTTCGCGTCTTTGTTTTTTGCAAATGCATTAGCATAGTTTGAGAGCTAATGTAAACGAATGAAACAAACAAATATGCGTGCGTCGGCAGTCAGTGAAAATAGGAAATGAAATTTTTAATTGACTAAACTTGTCAAATTGAAGTAGTTTATCTATAAGAAAAAAAGCGCAGTGTTTTTTGTAGTAATTAGAAAATTGCTTGAATTAAATAAGATGACAAAAAGTAAGAAGCGTATAAAGGAAGAGCAGCAAGTAAAAGAACACAAGGCGGTTGTAGAGGAACGTTTAACAACGACGAATGATGCCTACACACAGGTGCGTTGAACTTAGATTAGTAAATAAATATCTATCCGATAACAAATTAAAATTAACATGCTTTTTGTTCATATGTACAAAGGGCGCATTTTGTTACCTCCGTCTACTTACACATACTATTGGCCTACTACAGTTCGCCTATGGTATTTACTATCATTGGTACAATGTAAATTGGCCGCAACACTTACAGGACGAAGAAGAGCTAAAGACGCGTTGGGGTGGCAAATTTAAGTATCTTACCTTCCTCGATGTGGTTTGTACTTAGAAAAAAAATGAAAATTTTCAATTGTATTAAACCGTTGTTTCATAGATATTGCAAGCACTTTATCATCTGGTGGCTCTGCTAAACGATTTAATTGGTTCCAATGCGGTGGGTCAGACACGTTTGATGCCAGGTATACGCAAGTTGCGTGATTACATGTTTGCCGCATGGGCTTTCCCTATAGCGCACAACGTATGCATCTCATTCTGGGTTATATATGCCTACGATAGAGAACTTATCTTCCCATCAGCGTTAGATGCGATATTTCCAAGGTAAATTCAATGCATATTATAACCAATATACATTTCTGCATAAAAAAGGTTTCCCTTCTTCTAGTTGGCTGAATCATATTGTACACACTAACGTCGCTATGCTCGGAATACTCGACATGTTTACTTGTTTCCGGCAATACCCTAGTCGTAGTGCAGGACTTACCGGCACTGTGATATTTATGCTGCTTTATATTGTCTGGATGCATATTGTACGTTTCTTCTCAGGCCATTGGGTATACCCATTGCTCGAGATGCTAAATATGCCAATGCGTTACGTTATGTTAAGTTGCATGCTAGGATTTACTGTTTTTTGTTACTTCCTGGGTGAGTTTTTAAATAACACTATATGGACTCCAGAGTTAGCTCTGCTGGAATTGAAAAGTGGTAAAGCTAATAAAAGACAGTGAATTAAGTAAACATTTTGCAACAAGTATGTATGTAGAGATGAACTCTGTATTTAGAATTAATATTCCTCTGTTCCAATAAAAAAATGCTCAAAAGTGTTAGTACAGTATGATAGTACGTATGTACATATAATAAATTCTTTGTTACTTATTTTCTATATTAGTTAAAAATAATACAAATTTCCATGCAAAATTTAAAAAATTAAAATTTGCTTATTGTATGTAAACATTTTCAAAAAGGCTTAAGGCACTAACTTAATTTATACTGGAAATATATTGTACATATATTTTTCTGCATTACATGGTAATTTTTATATATATATTTAAAAGAGCAATTTCATTCTTACTACACAAGAAATTATGTATTTATGTATGTATATTTATATGTCAGTCAGTACATGGTTTAATTAAGATACATTATAACTATGATGAATTCATGTAAATGCAACATTCGTTTTTTTCGAGTTAAAAATGAGTATTTTCAGATAAAAACATGCAGCATTAAATAAATGCATTTTAAAAGTTTACAATGTTATTAAAATGATATAAAAATAGTAAAAAAATATAACTAAATAGCTTAAGTATAAGTTGTTCTTTTTGAAATGTATAAATGTTAATTTCTCAATAGTCGTATTCATCGTTTTGTGTATATTTTTATAATACACTTGAGCCCAAAGTTAACAACTCTCATTTTATTTATATACTTTAATGAAGTACGTTAATTTTTCCTTGTTGTAGTGTGCATGCGAGTTTCTTAATAATTACTATCACCTCGATGATATTTGTGATTTTTTGTGTGTCTGCTTTCTCATTGTCCTACTATCTTGAAAATAAATGCAAATGTACATTTTTTTACTTTGATGGCAGCAATAACATTTTTAATTTTTCGGATTCACTTAAAAACATTGCTTCCTTGTGCCTGTTGTTGTTATGTAGCAATGTGCGCATTTCGGTGGTCTCGATTGCGTCCTCAGGAAAATCACTTTTCTGACGCACACTTTTAGCATTCAATTGCCGCATTGTCATCTTAAGTTCGTCATCATCATAGGATGCTAAATTGTGAGTTGCTATATCGAAAGCATTCGCTTGTATGCCCACATCACAACTCGTTTTGCTGCTGCGAGAATTCGGCTTGCCTATAGAGAGGCCCGAATAAGAGCTATGCAGCGTCACACCCAGTGGCAGGTCTAGCTCGGAGGAAGTACATGTTGATGTGATGGAATCACCTCCACCATTGAGATCACGCGCTATATGCAAATTTATATCTGATATATTCATTACATCTTCCTCATCGTTGCTGGCGTTGTGTAGCGTGCCAGCTGCAACATTATTCGAGCGTATCGAATTATGCTTTCTACTGCGTTGTGAACGATGACTGTTACCGTTCATAATTGCAGCGTTCACTGATGCTGCAGCAGCGGCAGAGCTGGTAGCATGCGATTTGCGTGAGTGTCTACTGCGTGTGGAATTGCGCGAATTTCTATTTGTGGTAGATTCATTTGATTTCTGCATATTTTTCAAAAGATTTTCTAAAGCAATTTTTTTCTTAATATTGCGTTCGTGTGTATCTGTATGTATTTCATCTATGCGCGGACCACTGCGGGGAAGGCATGCAGTATTTTCGTCATCATCATTAGTATCATCACTCAGGTCCTGCTTTAATACTACATCTAAGCGAGAATCTTGTATTTTGAATGATGCATGCGAATTCTCCTCATCGGAGGAACTACTTGAGCCTTGTTGCTGAAGGAATGGCATTAGCAATTGTCCGTTTTTAGCTAAAAATTCATTGATATCGGCGGGATCCAAACCTGTGTCAAAATAAATTAACATTTAATTTGAGTTACATTGTAAACGTTTTTTATACGCACACTTACCAACATTGGCGCTGCGTCGTTTCATTATTTTACCACCGTGTGCATTGTGCTTTTTTGTACTTTGTTGTGTGATTAAACCGACTTTGTGACTTACGTTGGGATAGCTTGTCTTTTTTAAAGCAATAACTTGAGATTCTATAGAAGTACTGCTTTCACGGCGTCCATTATATTTCCGTCCGGTGGTAGTCGATGATATAAAGCCGCGGCGCTTATGCGAACGTTTATTTGTGGCAGTTGCATGCTTACTGCTGTGGTGGTGATGATGACCATTACGGGTGCGTGAGGCTACTTTTGTTTTCATTTCAGCAATTTTTACAGACACCTTATATTTAAATAAAAAATAAAAATAAAAAATTGTAGTCTAATTAAAAAATTACTTTAATTACAATTATACCTGGGAGTCCACAGAATTGCGCCGTGATTCTACCGAAACATGACGTACACTAAAACTTATCTCCGAGTCTACGGAATTTTTACGCGGTCCTTGACTGGAGGAATGGGCGGTGCCTGCACCGGTGAGTGCCATGCGGCGTTTCACAAATTGTGGCAAATAGTTTGCCCACGTTGAACTGATTTCATTTGTCTCGGAGTAATTCAAGTCATTCACATCAATATTTAAACCAACAGGATCGGTGTGTGCATTATATAGGGTTATAGAGAGCCTCCCTTTATCCTCAAACTCCTTCCGTTTGGCCCAAGTTTGGGCGATAATTTTGTGCTTTGGCATTTTAACTTCTTCTACGACATCCTTTCCACATTTTCTAGATGAGCGTATGGAAAGTTTTTATGAAATGCTTTAGCAAATGAGAAATGAGTATACTTACTTTCTGAAGTAACGTTTCCAAGTGTCAAGCGAAGAAGATGTCCAGCACCACGTAGACATTACAATTCCTGAGCCAAAAAGGCATATTAAATGTAGTTGCAGCAATGCAATGCTGGGACGATTTTCAATTCTGCACTGCTCTTCTGTTGAAATGCGGCAACTAAAAGAAGAGTTGAAATTTTAATTTATTTAATATTTCTGTTGTTCAACTTACATTATGAATCTTCTAAGACTTTCAGTCCATAGTTGCGAGTGTTTGAATTCGTTTATGTGACATGCAATGGCTGCCAAAATGAAAATAAGTGTAAATACTGAACACACTCCCATTCTAACAATGATCAGATGTATCTTATTGCTTGCCGAAGTTGATTTAATATCGTTGGCGAAATGTTTTAATCCAAAGAGCATAACCATGCCGCGTATTACAAAGTAGCCACCTACCAATATTACGCCGCACAACGGACCGAGTAATAAACCCGCACGCATAGGATGATTTAAGTAACCAACAAAACAAATGCCAACCGTACTATTACCATCGACTTCACTCAATGCCATTGTTGTTATAGTAAGCACAAGTGGTAATGACCATGCAACCAAATGAAAATAGGAACCCTTTTTATCAATACGATCCTGTACGTTGCCCACAGCACGGAGATGCCAAGTATAGGTGAGGAATACAAACCAAACCATGGCGGCAGTTAGAAAATAATATACCAGTACAAACACAACTATACAAGAGAGATTTTCTCCAGCTGTGGGCTCTGAATGTCTTAGTGTTCCATCTTTGCGACAAGTTATATCGTCACGTGATCCTGGTGTGAATTGTGCAAGCCAACTATTAAGAAATCAAGGTAGAATGTTAATATGTAGTTATGTAATATGTAGTTATGAATGTTAGTATTTGGTTTCTCACCCGAAACAAGAGATCATAAAGCATAAATTTATATAGAATACAATCAGCGCTGGGTATTTATTAGCATTCTCCCAGTCAACTAAAAATGTCGTCACCACAAACATGTTAGATAAGACACATATTACACAAAGCCAGTAAATCAATTTATGTATTTGCCTGTGTTCATCATCTGTGTACAGAGGATCTTTACATTGTAGACCACATCCTTCAATACCAGGGTAATAGCTATTGCTAGAGTCAACTGGGACTAGTGGTGACATACAATTACCCGTAGCATTGAATTTCATTTCTTGTACATCATTGGTGCATTTAGGTGGAAATAAAGTTTCGTTGCAGCGTAGAAACTCAGGAAAATAAGACGTGTTATAAAGCAGACGACATGGTTCTAATGTTTTACGACACATCTCCACTGATGGTAAATAAACCATATCCTTGCCATTGATTTCTTCACATTTAGGCATAAAAACGGAGCAGAGAAAAGGCTAAATACAAAAACAATTATTTTTATAATTATGAAATTTTACAAAATTATGTACCTGAATAACAGCCCAGCATTTCGGTACATTCCTAAGCGCACGATAAAAACTTATGTGCTTCAACATCTGCTCCTGGCTTTGATAATCGGTTAGATCTAAGCTGGTTAAAATATAAGGCATTTTCGCACCTAAGCATGTACTGTTTACAAGCTTCTCGCAACGTCCATAACGCACACACTGAGTGTGTTGCATATCCAGGCCACGCCCGTCGAACCAAGGCTTATTGTCACGATTCTTTTTACCATTAATTCGGTAATTTATTGTGCCATTTATGGGTTCTAAATCGGTTTGAATAGTCATAGTAGGGGGTGCGAATGTTGCGGTGAGTGTGTTACCACTACGTGAAGACACATCGCACAGCGAAACAGGTAGTTGAGAATAAATGCATATTGATATGTATAAGACAAATACCGAACGATTCCAGAAGGCCATAGCACCGGATAGGCTAAATTCCATATAAATACATACACATGTATATAATTTGGACATATTCCAATAGGTAGACTGAAATTTACCTTAATGCAAAAATTTAATTATTTTGCAAACTCCAAACCGATGGTAAATTTATCAGCTATGGTGCTTTTATAATGGCATTGTTATTGAAATTATAAACTAGGCTTAACTTAATATTAATTTGAACAAAACTTTTGAAGAAATAACTAAAACCGCGGTAAGAAATGCTGTAAAAATGTATTGACATTAGCGATGCAATGGACCACCCGGGTGTTTGACAGATAGAGAAAAAAAAACTTTAACAAAAAGTTTGAGAGCCACGGCTGCCAGCTCTCAATAAATAACAAAATAATTTGTACTTAAATTTTAAAAAACATTTTTCCTTCGTAAATACTTTGAATGAGCATTAAAATATTAGAAAGTGTATATTTCAAAATTAAACGAGGGACGAATTGGTATTATATTTATTTAAGTATTAGCAATATTCATTTAATTATGCAATTTTTTTCTGACTAATAAAATCCAATTTATGTATTGAACTATAAAATCACCGGTTTTTGAAAAATGTTGTAAGTATGGACTTAAAGCTACCGGTTTGAAAAAGGTCCAAGTGTGGCAACATTAGTGATACGATCATAGAATATTTAAGTTGCCACATTTACTGCCACTTTCATTTTAGTCAATAAAGCTGATGGTAGATGGAACTTTATGGCGTTGCGCGACATTTCTATCTTCGATAGCAAAGCGAAGAACGCCATTAAATTTTTCGCATGTATTATATAAAAGCGCATTTTGAAGTGGTTATATTATCAGCTGATCTTCTATTCATTTTTTTCTAATTTTTCGAGCGAAATAGTGCTCGGCTTAAAGAAGCATTAATATTTTATTAAGCATAATATGATTCAGTACAAATTCAATGTTTAATTTTTAACTTTTAAGAGATTTATTCCCAAGCCTGATTAGCGGCCAAATATAATGCAAACAGGGTCTGAACATTCAAAATGTAATCTAGTTGTGTTTCTGAAGGTCCCTCTATCCCAAACTGTTGACACAACGTACGTACATATCTTGCTATATCATCATCTTCTAGACATTGCTGATAAGCTTGTTGCACCGCGTCACTTGCATCGGCATAAGCACGGGGCCAATTCATCAGCAAGGGTTCAATGTCTTTACGTGGCTGTACATCATTTACCGTTTGTGTCATATGTAACTTTTCCACTTCATTAATCCACTTGTCAATTTCCTTTGCCGATTTGGCATTTGGAATTAGTGATGCTGATGTAGTGCGTGCATTTACATTACTTCCAGTGAGTACAGAACGTAATTTCATATTGAGTAGACTTGGTTCCGATTGTTCACCCGACGGTTCGTCGAGCAGATAAAGTCCCATTTTATTTAAAAACTCGTTTATTTCTTGCTGACGTTGAGGTTTTTCTAGTGGCGGTATTGTAACCTTTAGAAAAGCATCTACATCACCAACTGAGGGCACAAAGTCCGGTATGAATGGTTGTAAGCGGTAAGGAGTATCAATAGACTGTGGAGTATATTTTAGAATATATGGAAAGATTTCCTTAAGCTCTTGATGTAGTGTTAAATTCTCCCAATGTTCTGGCTTTATAGATAACTGCACTTCCGGCGCAGTTGATTGCGCTGCAGCAGAGTCTCCTACGATACCAAGTTGTGGTTGTGGTGATGTTGCTTCGTCCGACTCACTCTCTGAGGGTACAATAAGACTACTGCCCCGAACTAGTGGTTTAGCTGACAATATATTAGCCGTACTGCGAGTGCTGCCCGGTCGAGTTTGTGGACGCTGGTTAAATGTGTCTCGAGCTGATTCGTTGATTATTTGTGGTTGCATTTCACTTTCATCATCATCATCGTCATCATCATCTTCGTCATCATGATCAATGATATCCTGTAATAGACCATCGTCGTCGGTTGAACTTCCGTGCAGCTATTATGAAGAATGTATCAAGGGAATTAGAGAACAATTATATAAAATTTACAAGAAAAAACCTACAACGTTGCTCTGGCGTATAGTGGCAGTTCGAGACGATGTGCTAGCTAAACGTTGTGAACCTGCTCGACCGCTGCTATTGCTAGGCACTCGATCCATTTTAAAATGATTTAGATTCTTTGAGTCGGGCCCATTTATACTGATTTCTTCGTCGTAATAGTTCATGGTAAGTTTTTTTTTATGAAGCTATGAATCCGGTACTGCTACACTAATGTAACAATTTCACATTAGCAGCAAATGTACTTGCCGAATTTGTTTGTTTATGCCACATTTTTATTAATGGTTGCCTAGGTAACGCACTCACCGTTGTGTTCTTTACTTCCATATTTATTTTCTTTATGTTTCGCTTTAAACAAACGGTGCATGCAATAGAATCAAGTTAGATCTATTTTCAAATGTAAAATCTTAGATCGCCCACAATGAATGAACTAGTTTTTAAATTTATTATTGAATGCATTTCTTGTCTTCGCTACGTACGTATGTATGTATATTACTTCCGGTTTTTCTTTTCTCTTTCCGGCATTATTGGCAATGGCAATGCTGTAAAAGGCATGATTAAGAGTTGCCAGAAGAAGCAAAAAAAAAGTGTAAAATGAATTAAAAAACTTCAATTGGTTATTGAATTTTGAAATAAATTGTTACTTCAGCCATTGAAAGTATAACAAAAAACGTAAAATGCTTTATTTCGAAGCAATTACTAAATTTTGAGGGATTTACTGAAATGAATTAATTTTCATTTCAGAGTTAATATGAATTTTGTCCTCCTCTTATCTGAATATCTGCAACAGGATTCAAAATTTTGTTTTGATAGGAAAGAGGATTTTTTTTTTATAGAAATATTTTCAATTTAAATATTAAAAGTGATGATTAATCGTGTTATTCAAATTTTTAGCAAGAAAGGTATTGACGTCAAATATTATTGACTGCCAAAAAATGGGCTTGATGATTTCCATTTCGGCAGTTTTAATAATCAAATATCTGATTTGGACTGATTTAAGCGATATATTAATAAAGGAATTTAATGAAGAAATACCAAAAAAAAAATTTTGAATATTTCGTTTCGACAAAATTTTTCACTGAAAATTTAAAAAAAAATATTGTAATAGGTTTTTTTAAATCTTTTTTTCTACGGTCAAACCCTGAGAAAAATATAAAAAAGGTTATAAAAAAGATTACATAAATATTTGAGATAGTTCTGTTCACCACTTTTGAGAAATCGAGATCATCGACTTTGATAATATCGTTTTGAAAAAAACCCGGTTTAAGCTCCAGAAGTTATTCACAAGTAATTTTTTTTAAATGCGGATATATCTTAAAAATTATATATCGAATTCATTTAAAATTTTCTAAAAATATGCTTAATATATTTGCATTAAAAAAGTTATTGGTTAGTAATAAGTTGAATTATATGACAGCAGATTACATGACAGACGTTGACTCAGAATTAGCCGGTTCGATTCCTGGCAAAAGAAGACTGATGAGGAGATGTGGTGATCTCCGAAACAGCAAAATATTCAATTAAAAAAAATTCTAACTAAAATAGGCCTTTGAATAAAACTCATTTACTTATAAGCACAGCCGCATTAAACAATTCATATATATATATATATATAATAATCTGATTTTTCAGAAGAAGAAGAAGACACTTGGTAAGTTTTCTTATTTTATATATCTCATAATGTTTGATTGTTTTGAGTGCATTTTGAGTATTAATAGCTGGCTTCGTATGATTTAATGCATTTTACTGTTCTACAGCCTGAGTTTACAATAAAATGTGGAAATTTGACTGTGCTCTCAAGATACGGATAAAAAGTTTCTAAAAGTAATGTGATATTTTGTTCCACTTCACAAAACTTACCGTTTTCATTCAAACATTTGCTTTCGAAAATGATGTTATCTTATGTATGCTACAATATATATTTCTTGTTGAATATGAAGAATAATTTTATTTAAATTCTTTCCTCTAAGTTGCTCAGAGGTATTTATTTATTTTTTCAACTAACTGGCAGCACAGCAACCAACTTGTTTTTATCGCTATTCCAATAGCAACGAACGTACAGTGGTTTTATTAAGAGTTGTTGCTTTCGACAAATCGGATGTTGGTTATTTGTGTGACGGTAGCGCAATGTTTGTTTTGAATTTCGGCTTACGTAGCGTACCGTTTTTTAATAAATATGCTCGTGTTTGAAAATTGTGAAAAATTTGTTATCGAATGTACATACATATATCTGTATATTAAACTCTTTTAATTTTACTATAACAAAGTAGTGGAGTACACACATACTCTCATATTAAACTCATTCCTTGTGTTAAAATTTGTGTGCGAAAGAGAAAAGTGAAGTTTAAGTGCGCGAAATAAGTTACAACATTGCTTTAAATTTGTTAAATACCATAAAAAGAAATCTTAAAAACTAAAAAAAAGAGTACAAAAACAAACAACGAAAAGTGTAAGCGTAAATTTAAATTCTTAAACGTCAATCGAAATAAATAGTAATTAATACTTCTACAAATCAATGACTGTGAGTGGTTGCAAAATAATTGAATTTAAAACCAAAAGTGAAGCAAAATCCTCCTTCAAATTAATTAGACGAAGTGAATTAATTACTGTCATCCAAAACGCGCAACGACTACGCTAACACGTCTATCACAGCGATTTATGTTAGCTACCAACTACCAGCAGATACGTTGCTTGTTGGTTTTGCTAAGGTGTCTTAAGTGAACTTTTTTTTTTAAACATTCATGCCAAAGGATAACGACACCAAGGCGGCGTCGACGTTGATTACTAGATAAAAACAGCAGACGACGACGACTACCACGACCGACCGGCATTTTCAGTTCTATTGATAAAGGCAACTAAAGTGTGAAAAGTGCAAAAACAAAAACAAATATAAAAGGTGAGTAAATCAAATGCATGTAGACGTGTTGAATAAATTCAAATAAAACGCATATTCTCTACTCATTTTGTATTATATTTATGTATGCATGTTTACATCTACATTTACATTTATATAAAATAAAATTGTTGTTATTCGCATCAGCACATAAACTAAGGTTAAAGTAATCCTTTAAGGTAAAATTGTGGTGATGTTGGCAAGCAAATCCCGCTGCTTGAATAAGAGTTTAGCCTAAGTTATGGAAGTGTTTTGAGTTATGAAAATGATCGGTAGTGAAAAGTTAAAAGCCATATATTTTATTTTAAATCTTTTCTCTATCGCGTCGAAAGGCAATTGTAATGAAAAAGCGCGAATCAGGAGCGAAAGCCCAATGGAATTGAATGACGCGGAGTTGTGTTTATTAGAAATTTTAGTCGCCAGGTATTTTAGCAAATATTAAATTTTGTTTTATTTTGTGTTTACCATAAGTTTTGTAAGTACACACACAAAAGGATGCATGATATCACATTAAATTTGAGACGTGCTCGAGAAAATACATTTCTCGGTTGAATTTTTTGTGCTTTTTTCGGATTTGATGTAAGCTCAATCTAATCAGATTTTACGAAGTTACAGTAAATCAGATTTCACGAAATTATTTCTTTTTTTTTTACAATTTTAATACTTTTTATTTTATATTAGTAATAAAGTGGTTTTATTTAATGTAACAATGAAACGAAGTCAATCCTTGGTTGGTAAAACTTAGGTTGTTTCGTGAAATCGGTATATATAAGTTATAGAAAACCAATTCGAAATATACATATTTCTTGAATTTAACGATTTAAAAAACGTTTTTTTGTCGTTGTCGTTAACAATTAGAAAAACTAGTATACATACGCGATTCAGAAATGAAAGATATTTCCCCTCTCTGAATTGATCGATCAATCGTCGTCGCCCAGTTTCATCTGCACAGTTCTACTAGAGATACGAGCTCGTTTCTAATATGAGATGAGTTTGTTATATTTATTACTTGCTTGGAATAAATTTCTTGCGTGTTCTAATTCAGTTCAGTTTTCAGTTTCTCGCTGAAAACTCTCTTTCATGGCTTCTATCGACTAAAAACGGGTGCCTCAAAGATGTATTTTGAGTTTTGGAAAGGGAAAACTCAGGTTAAAGTAATGCTTTAAGGAGCCATATCAGAAAGGGAAAACTCATGTTAAAGTAATGCTTTAAGGAGCCATATCAGTTGAATATGGTGGTCGTTCGATAATGTTTGTTCAACTTTTGGTCAGAAATTCGTCCACAATAATAGTTCTGCGAGGTTGTGTACTATTGTGCTGTGATGTAAATGAACTTTCTTTCCACGAATTTACCTCTTTCTCGACGAATTTGCTCTCTAAAATGCCGCATAACGCTCAAATAATATTCGTTATTTACCGTCTGACCTTTTGGCAAGAGTTTCGCGATGCACAACACCACGATAATCGAAGGAGACAGTAAATATTATTTAGATGGGGCTTTTTCTGTGGCAGTTTAGTTTAGAAATGTCATTTCGGTTATTCAAAACAAAGGAACAATTTCGAGTGCAATGCCTTTGAATAAGGCATAAAGAATTTGCAAAAGTTGAATGCAAATTTTTTTCATTATTCTTAGAGTGTAAATTAGCCCGTTAGAGTGGTTGCCTTTGTTATAAATAACATAAATATATTATATATAAAATAATTTTTTTTGAAATAGCTGAGTGCATCAGCTGCTGATAGCTAATCTAAAAAACCAAAATCAAAATAATCCTAATCTCGTTGAAAGCTTGAAAATATGCAAAGGCAAAATGGATATATAAGTATATAGAAATAATAAAAGCATAATAAGAGCATAATAAGCACGTACACCAATAAGGATAACACACTTTGACAGCCGGAAGGACATACATATCCGCTTAAGGAATGGAAATAGAATAAATCGCTCAAAGAAATAGAGGGAGGGCTCTATACGTATGTGCAGGTTTATTTGTTTTGACTGGCTTGTAATATTTTTTCAATTTTTTTATTATTTTGTTTTGCGATTACTTTTTTTACTCTTGCCAATCAGCGCTCTATATTTTATACATTTTTTGTAACTCCTAAGGATGCTTAGAATTTTTTTTTGACCACTTCTACATATCACATTATCTTTTTATAGTACTTTGCGTTACGTTGCTTCGCGTCTTGAGGTTCACTCAACTTGCCCATGCATACAACTTGGTGGCTATGCTCACTGCTTGTCTATGCTTCTTCTGTTCGCACTCACCGTCAACGTTTCTATGCGCAGTATACACTTGCTAGGACTCTCACTTTTGTTGAACTTGATGCTTATGGCAACGAAAGCAACATGAGTTACCAAACTTGAGTGCGGCACTTAAACGAACAATAAGGAAGCAAGAGGCACTCACGCTACTAGAGGCTACACTTAGAGATGCTGTCTATGTATACATACTTAACTTAATATATATACATATGTATATGAAAAAATAAACGGAAAATGAACGTTCACAGCATACCCACGAGTACCGGATGTGGGTAGGAAGGAAGCAACCGAATAACAATGTAAAAATATTTTTGATAGGCTCGATTTTACCGCAACTTGCTTGGAATGTGGTCTGCCTTTAGGCGTATATGTTGGTGATAAAGCAAGAAAAAATATATAAACATATGCAAGGAGGGATTGTTTTAAATAAAATTAATGAAACAAACAATTGTTTTCGCTCTCGAAAAAAAATTACAGTTATGCGTGTGAGCAGATAAGCGGAAAAATCATAAAGACAATAAAAAGAAAAAGAAAATATATGTATGAATTTCTATGCATCTGTGGAAAAGGCTATTCACAAGATTGTCACATTTGTTATATATTTATTGTATTAAATTAAGCATACAAATAAAACAGTAAACAAGCAAGCCAATTGAACCAAACATTAGATACTTGACTGATATTTACATTAAAAGACAGGCTGATTGTCACGAAAGGACTAAAATTTTGTCCGGCCTACCTCCCAGCTTGTTTGTGGATCCAAGTTAATATTTTTAGCCGATGTTTGGACCACACTTAAACTATCATATCCAATAAGTAAGATAAGGATCTCTAAATAAATTCCCCCAATCTTTGGTACTAAGTCCTCGAATTGGTCAAAAAAAGAAGGTCTGTTACATATATGGAAGGTAGGTCCATTTCTGTGCATACAGAGTTTTTGCAGTTTCCAAAATAAACGTAGATAAAATGCATTTCAATTTTTTTCATGAAGTTCTTTTTTTATTACAAAGTTTGAACCTTGGCATTATTTGTGGGATATTCAAATGACCGCCTCGTAAATTGTTGGGAACTTTAATTCCTTTGAAGTCATTTTCCACAACTTTTTGGAACATGTTGGGCGGTATCTCAATCATAACTTGACGAATGTTGGTTTTCAAGTGCTCAAGAGTTAAAGGTTTATCCGCTTAAACATGGTCTTTCGCCAATCGACATCGCCAAGACGAGAGATTACGCGGCCGGGAAAATTCTCTCGCAATAAAGCCATATTCGCTCGTGTTATGTGACATTTGGCACCATCTTGTTGGAACCACATATTGTCCAAGTCGTGTTATTAAATTTCAGGGCAAAAAAAAGTCGGATGTCATAAGATCATAGCGCTCCGAATTGGCAGTGACAGTCTCGTCGTTACCGTTTTCAAAGAAGTAAGGTTCAATCACACCTCCAGACCAAAGAGCGCACCAGACAGAAAGTGTTTTTTTGGGTTTAATGGCCTATGCTCTTTTCAAATATTTGAGGATTATCTATTTACGTATCCACCGAGGGAGAAATGTGCGCCGTCGCTGGAGAATGTTTTTTTTTAAAAAATCACGGTCCACTGCTTGTTGTTCAAGCACACAATCGACGTAACTATGGCATTGTGAATGGTCAACTGGCTTCAGTTGTTGTGTGAGCTGGACTTTATATGGATGTAGGTGTAAGTGCAACTGCAAAATACACCATAATGTACCGTAAGAAAGTCCCAGCCCTTGGGAACGTCGGGAAATATACACATTCGGGTCCTCGAACAAAACGATAATGCACAGGTCTTACAATATCTGTAACCGATCCGGTCTCTTCAAAGTTTTTTAAAATTTTACAAATTACTTGAGCAGTTGGACGGTTATGTGCACCACAAGCTCTTCTTAAGGCACGAAATATGGCCGCGTTTGAATCAGCATTTTTGTAGTAGGTTGCAACAATTTTCACGCGCTGTGTGGTTGCTAAGGATCTATTTTCTTAAATGCCTGACTTTTAACTAAAAAAAAAACATTTTTGGGTTGACAGTTAGGTTTAACAGATGTCAAAATATCGTCCCTTATTTTCGAAACCCCTTAATGGGTAGCTCTTTATGTCAATTATTTTCTGTAGGACCATCCTAAGTACGTCTTATGCGAATTTTTGGTCAACCTCAATTCATATTTTTATTTGTTTTTTTTTTTATTGTTTTATTTTGATTGAATAAGAAGAGCTCACAAGTCCATTTTGAGTTTTTAAGTGCGACATTAAAAACAGACAGTAAAAACGTCATTTTGTGAATACCCTAAACGAAGAAGAAAACTGCAAATGTTGATAAGACTACTTTGCTCCTACTACTATCATTGGCTCGTCTTAAATCGAATAGTTAATAAAAGCAAGCTGTTACAAGCATGCTTTCCAGGCAACTTTACCATGTTGTAAATATGCTTGCAGATCCCATCTTAACGCCTGCAAATAACCATAGTCACAAAAGTCGTTCCATTAAACTGCCCATTTTCGGTTTCTTCTTAATTGTGTATATATATGAAAATTAAAAGATATCTATGTACACAAAATCGAAGTGGTTGCGTAAATAACTTCCAAAAAAAAAAGAAGAAAAGTCTTAAGTAACGAAACCAAAATATATACTAAAAATAAAATACAATGCAAAAGATAAACAGCAAACACTGAAGTAAGACAACGCTCATAGGCAAAAGAAAAGTAGAAGAGCCAAAAGCCATAACTAAATAAAAGTTTAAGTACTTTTATTATACTCTCACTAAGCTGCCATACACTAATCGTATACTAAGTTAGAATTCAACTCAAAAAGTGTTGGCAGTGTTGAGGACATTGCGGATTTGCACATGAGCTGACAACAGTTGTGACAACATAGTGTAGCCTACTTCAAGGCGTGGGCTAGACAAGTGTGGATTTGCGTGTGAATTACTAAGAGGCGTTTAATGAAAACTAACTGCATCTTCAGAAGTGTAAATATTTTACTTCTTCTTAAATTACACTCTAACAGACTCACAGTACATTTATTTATTTTCCTCCTTTGTGTTTCTTTAAGGTGGTTTCACATATTAACTAAATAGTACTGCCAGCGTGATATACTATTAGAAATTGTATGCAAGAGTTCTTTTTAGTATATGTAAGGTTAGGTTGCTTAAAACTTACACAGAAAAAGCATAATTTTCTTAAATCAAACAGAAGCGAGGAAAGCCACCGCAGTTTGCTTCTGTCATAGTGACGTCATTTGCAGAAGATGGCTTACAAATGATCGATCATAACCTTCTATAAGTGTACCGGTGCACTGACTCAAGCGAGATGTCTGTTTGTTAAAGAAAAAATGAGAAATCTCAAAGATACACATATACTCTGAGACAAAAAATTGGACGATGATCACTCCTACAAGCCAATATTCTATAAAAATATTTGGGGACGCAAAATTTGGAAGGTGGCTTTACTGCAGGGAGGGGTGCGTAATCGTTCAGGTTATTGAAAAATTGTTCATTTCAATAAACCTTAAACCAAATTTATCGTTATACGGGTGGCTCCCTCGACTTTTGGGAGCAAAAGTCGTTAAAGAAGCTAGATCAAAGTTGATCGAGATAGTATTCTATGTTGTAAATATTTCAATGATTTATAGATCAGATTCAACCAAACTTGCTGGTTATACATATATATCTTTCTTAAATATAATTATCTAGACATATGGCAAGAATAGATCTATAACTTCATCCAACAGCCAGCGTTTCCGTTCAATTAAATTTAAAATAATGTCTAATGTACGGACTCCATCCAGAGAGCTCAAAGTATTACCCTACAAAGAAAAATCTTGGTTAATTGCCAAAGTTGTTGGCAGTGCGTGATACGAGCCCGAGGTTTATGAGACCGAGGCCTGGTCACATACAACAAATTATAGAAACAGTTCTTACCAATTCAACCTCGGCGTTGGTCGTCATTTGGTGGCAGAAATACTTAATAATAACATCTTCCAAGAGGGAAATTTTATAATTTGGACCTATGACCACTCTCTATTTATGGTAAATGTATGGATACCGGCAAAGGTGACGGGATATCCGTGCTGATGGCTGCATGGTTATCAGCTGAACCGTTCAGTTTCCGTCCTACGTTGCCTTAGCGATTGGAGCGGTTAGAGTAATGACTTTTCCATGAGTTTAAGTGCGTTTTAGAATGTACTTGTACTTCAGCAAAGATACAAGATACCAACACAGTGAATATTCCTAAATATGGAACTCTCAACCTAAAAGCTGTCGCAAGTTGCGACCAAAGTAAGGCAGCATCGAGTGTGGAACAGAAGAGGAAAATTATTTTAATCAGGTGAGAAAGTACCAAGGATCAAGCTCTCGGTATCTTCGTTTTAGGAATAGATATAAATAGGAAATTGTGGAGAATTAAGAAAGCTTTAAAAAGTAGAAATCTGAGCTACCGAAGATACCTATAAGAATAGATCCAAGAAGAGGAACCACACCACACAAGAAACAACAGAAGTTCGGTCGAAGAAACCCAAGAGCAAGGGTGAAAGCGAGTAGACAACCACGGCATTTCAGCAAAGTAGCCAGAAAAAGTTTAGAAGTGGAAGTTGTACACGCTCTTATCATCTCTCCGGCCAGGAAAAATCCTGGAAAAATTTGTGCAGTTTGACGTTAGATTTGCGAGCTTAGTACTAGGCTAAGTTCTCGGAAACCAACAGATTCTCATCCCGAGTTTGCCTTTTTGGATTCCTTCAGGGGATTTGAGGTCATCAAGTGCGCCAAATAGGCTTCAATAAATTTTCTTAGAGGAAGCGTCGCTAAAATTTCCCATACATTTACTTGTAGGTTTATTGACGAGGCATTTACCCTTGAGATATCATACATTAGGAAACTAGGTAACTATGAAAAGTCAAATCTCCTGAGTGCAGAGCATGCACATAAAAAAGTGAGACCCTGGAGAAATTTGAAATATTATAACTGTACTTGAATCCATGGTTCTTACTTTAATTTTACTTCGGTTAAAGTTACCTCAGGTGTTGCTCAAGATAGTCACCTGGTGCCGATATTTTTTTTACTTAACTTTTTCCACCGATATTTCAAATCTTTTTTCGACATCACGTTGACAGACGTACTTGAAAATATACAGACTTATAGATAGCAAAACTAATCTCATTAAACTTTAAGAATACTTGAGATGGTTGAAAACTTCTTCTTTACTGGCGTAGACACCGCTTTCGCGATTATAGCCGAGTTAACAACAGCTCGCCTTCGGTTGCAGTATTCGCAAAGGACCATATATCCTTGGCAAACCCTTTTTCTTGAAAACTTCTAACAAAAAGGCATTGATGAGTAATTTTTAGTTTGTTCTTTGCTGGTCGGAAGAGGTTGGCAAGAGTGATTCGGCGTTGGTCTTCCAGGCTGACAAGTTGATTATAATTTAAGACACCATTACACTCTCGAAACATTGCGAAAATAAAGATTTAAGGATCATACCTAATATTGGTTTTTGTTGGTTTCGGTTTATGGTTTTGGTTGGTTGGATGATTGGTTGAAAAGGGGAGGTCGAAGGCCTGTCTACGGAGGACCGAACTGAAGCCATTTCCATTGGGATAAGATTTGGGGCATCGTGTAAGATATGAAACCCCAGTTGTCTTAAGGTCTAGAATCGAATGTCCAAATTTCCAAAGAATTCAAGTACAGTTGTGATTTTTCGAATTGAACTATATATCTGAATAATCAGTTTCCATAAGATCAATAGTTTGTAGACTAAATATGATATTTTCAGCTTCTGAATTAGATAAATTACGACCAAATTGTTGCTACCATGCGAAAGGTTACCTATTTTTGGATACTGACCAGATCTACAACCAAATTTATAGAACAAAAATTCTAATAGTGGTCGCCCTTGGGCAGGGAATTTTAACCCCCGCGTGTATTATTCTGACATACAAAAGAAGTTCTTCATAAAAACTTATCAGACGTTCGGAGGTGGCTTAGAATAATCTGTAGGTGCTTAATATTTATTGTATGAAACATCAAATGAAAAATAGAATAGAGCTTGGCCAAAACTGTTTTATCGGGTATAAAGCTCCAAAATTGCAAATATGAAAAAACATTTTTTGTTTTTGGAGATATTCGATCTAGCCAGTCTCGACAAGAGAGTCATAAATTTTATATATACATAAATACGCAAATTTCGATTTAAAAATCTCAAAACCAACTCAGGGCCGGTTTACGCTCAAATAGCAATATACATTTGATTGTGTTTGTTAAAAAATTTATGGTTAAACATTTAACTTTAAGTTGTTTTCAGTTGCAAATTGAAACTGCGAACCTGAATATTTGAAATCAAGTGACATAAAGATTACTCTCAGATATTTTTCTGGTGCGACCAGTGTATTCTATTTCAAGCATAGCAAGTTTCAACAAAAAAACAATACTTTTTTTCATTTAATGAAGCGATATAATTATTAAAAAAAAAACACGAATGTACATATGCACATACATACATATACAATTTCACACTTGTAGGTCACACCTACGTACATAATATATGCTTTTATTTCTTACTTATACAAGTACATATCACAACAAATACCTTGAGAAATGCACAATAATATTGTAGTTTTTTGCAAAAGTTGTCATGAATCATAGGCGTTCGAGTATATGGGAATAAAACAAAACGAAATTATGTAAAGGGCGAAATAATACAAAATAAGCAAATTAAAAAAAAACTTTAAAGCAAAATAAAGCATTTAACCAAACAAGCGCAGCAAATAATTAATTCAAGGTATGTGCATATGTATGTATTGCTGGCTAAACAGTTATTTGAACAGGTGCGAAATACTTTTGAACAGAAATTTATACTCTTTTATTAACATACATATGTAAGCACATCTATGTATATAAAAATGATTGTCTGTATGTACCATATGGACTCCGAAATTACTCAGCTGATTGTGCTCAAATTTTCTGGATTGTTTAAATGGAGACTGGAGAGTGTTCTTGTGAAGTTTTTTTTCGGGTGCTGGATCGGGGTTGATCTATTCAAAAAAATATATTTTTTCTTGAATTTTAGTACATCGGCAGCTTTTTGCCTAAATTAACACAGAGAACACTTTTTCTTTCGGGAAGTGAACCTGAGTCCGATCGATCCTCAAATATCTTATTTAAGGTTTGATTTACTTGAAATTTGGAAGGGAGGTAGCTTTTTGCCTAAAATAGCAAAATTGTTTGCTTAAATTAACACAAGGAACACTTTTTCTTTCGGGAGGTGGACACGGGGTTGATCTATCCCAAAAAATTTAATTTATTGTTCGATTTACTTGAAGTGGACCAGGAGCGGGTCTGTATCAAAAGATATTGTTTGCATAAATTAACATAAGGAACACTATTTCTTCCGGGTTTAGAACCGATTAAAAAAGTCGTGCTTATGGTTCATTTTGCTTAAAATAATTTTTTTTTCAGGAAGTGGTTCACAACCGATCTTATTGAAGCAAATATTTGAATGGTCTGATTCAATTGAATTTTTGCGAAGATATTTTTTTGTATGGGCAAAAAAATGCCGGAAATTGACCAGGGTGCAAGTTCGATTTGCTTGATATTTAGCACGTTTGTATGTTTTTCTGTAGATTAACATATACAATACCATTTTTCAGGAAGGGGAACACTATAGATCGTTCGTAGATCGCTGCGTCATGTTAGTATACAGTTTGCTTTTAGTTTTATAACGCGGTTATATCCTAGTTGTTGCGAACTATTTTTATACGTCCAATCTTATACCAAATTAGTGTCGTTTGGCGTCATTAAAATTTTCATTTTCGTGGAAGACTTTGAGGAGCGACTAATCTCCGACTATCTCTGGTTAATAATATAATCAGAAGTTCAATCTTGGATTAACTGCATTGCTAGTGTACATATAACGGGTGATTCATTTCGAGGTTATCTACTTTTTTATAAAAAAAAAAAACACAAAATATTCGATTTTAATAGTGAATGTTTATTATCATCCGAAAGAACATTCTTTGGCAAATATATTTTTTGAAGATTATCTCTTTCAAATGTTGGCCGCAGCTAAGTCTCAGATGGTGCATCCGTTGAGTCCACTTTTCGATGGCTCGTTCGAGCATTTCGACTGGTAACTGGCGAATAACACACGTGCTGTTTTACTCCAAGGCCTGAATCGAAGCGGGATTGCCCGCATAGACTTTAGACTTTACATATCCCCACAGGAAAAAGTCTAACGGTGTGATATCGCACGATCTTGGTGGCTAATCGACCGACTCAAAACTGCTCACCTAAGTGTTCTGTCAATAAATCCATTGATTGATGCGATGTGTGGGAAATGGTGCCGTCTTTTTTAAATCGAATATCGCGGAGATTACGAGCTTCAATTTCAGGCATCAAATAGTCGATTATCATGACGCAATAACGGTCGCCATTAACGGTTACGTTCTCACCGGCATCATTTTTGAAGAAATATGGACCGATGATTCCACTGGCCCACAAACCACACCAAACTGTGGTTTTTTCTGGATGAAATAGCAGCTCTGAAACTCTTCAGGTTGTTCTTCGTCCCAAATGTGGCAATTTCGCTTGTTTACATATCCATTGAGCCAGAACAAAGTTTGGGTCGAAATCGTGGGGTTTCTTGGAACTTTTCAAGAGCCATTAGAGCGAAGCAGTGTCGCTTGGGAAAGTCGAGCGGCTTCAGTTCTTGCACAAGCTGTAATTTGTTCACTTTCAATTTAAGATCTCGACGTAAAATACGCCTGGTCGTTTCATACGTCAGTCCGAGTTAATACAAACGGCGTCGAATCGACTCTCCACGGTCTTCGTGTACACTCTCAGTCGAATATTATCAAATAATGAACGCTGGGCCTCAAGATGGGTGATGGTGTTGCGAATAGTACGCTCAGTAGGCAGATTATGTTGACCATAAGTAGAGCGAAGCGCGCGAAACACATTCTTTACAGAATGTGAATTTTCGTAATAGAGTTGAATGATTTGTAAACGTTGTTCAGGCGTAAGTCTTTCTATGATGAAATTTCAAACAATACTAAACAAAACTAACATGACAGGACTTGACATGACTCACGCGTGATCTGACAAAAAAAGGCTATTGAAAAAAGTACCTTTACTTGGATCTCTTAAACATTTTTTCAGCAACTTTTTTTGGACGTTTTTGTTTAAATCAATTCCAAAATCAAATAAAAAAATAGTAGAAAATTTCTTTAGAACTTTTTATTCACATTTAAGCTAATATTTATATTATAAAATTAAAGAATAGAGCGTTGCTCTTGATAGCCAATATGGTATTGGCAGCACGTGCAGCAGCACAAATAGCCGCACAAGTGCAAGCAACGTAATCAGCTCGAGCTGATATGGGCAATGTACAATGGTACACGTACTCGTATTTGCATGGCGAGCAAACATTACGGCTTAACGTAGTGCACTTGAATGTGTTTAAAAAAAAAGAAGCCAAGTCCGACTGCTTATGAGGTGTTCAAGTGCATGCCTGCAATTGAAATTGCAATGCAAACAAGGACTCTTTCATCCATCGTCGCCAATGTGTGTCACTTGTGGGCTAAATACTCTTTGCATACGTAGTACGAGTACTTGAAAAATTAAGTTATGTAAGTGCGTGAGTATGCGTAGCATCGGTTGGCCCCAAATGTTAATTGCATGTTCAAATGCATTCATAAATTACCATTTGTATGCACATTCGAGCATTTATATATGTGTGTGTACGCATGCAACTTTTCCAGCACTCAACATTATGGTGGCCAGTACATACTCGTACTTATATGGATTAACATACTCTCCTACTTGACTCTCGACATCAAAAAATCATAATTTGCACTATCGCTTTGCAGGAAACGGAAACTAAAGTATACGCATGCATTGGTTATATAAAAGCCTGTAAGCCACTTGTGTGCTTGTCACAACTCTATTGCTACATAATCTGCATTTTTCGCCAATGACCCTGCAGCAAAATCTGGAACTAGTAAAAAATCTGTTACGAACGGTGTTTCGAGATTAAACCATTGCATCGAATTGGTCAATAAAGAGCAGTTTAATGATTTTTTATAAACTATTTTTATTGGATCTATAATTTAATTCGTGCGATTTTTTTTTCAAAGTTTGACAGGAGCAAATGGTAGACAGAAGGGGCCAGGTCTGGGCTGATTTTTTTCCAAATAGTTTTTAACCGATATTGCAACTTGAGGTGAAGGTTTTCATGATGGAAAGCTATTAGCTCGTGTCTGATCGCGAATTTCGGGCATTTTTCAGCAATACTTGACAATTTGTTGATTTCGAGCTTTACCTTGGCACTATAGATTTGGCTGGTTGGCCAGGCTGCATATGTGATTTTTTGCGTTTAGGGTTGTTGTAATGGAGTAATTTTTCATTACCAATCACAGTCCGATGCAAAAACAACTTATTTTTGTAGTGTTCAAGCAGCTAAAGACGAACTTGCCTCAAAAACACTTTTCCAAAGTTCGGCATATTTGAGTGACGAAAATTCTTGTTGTTTACACCTCAATAATAGATACGAGTATATACGGGAAAAATGCAAAATAAGTGCTTTCAAATGCATGCTCGGAATATTGTATCGATGGAATAAGAATCAAGTTACAACATCTTTTGACAAACCGCACGAATTGACTTATAGACTAAATACGATATTTAATTTTCTTTAAGCTCCTTAAAAATAAAAATAAAAATTATTTGGCTCAAAACTAAACTAGTCATACTTTTATGTATTTCCAACTAGTATGGAACTGATATAATTCTCACCGAAAACTGATAATTTCCAATTAGAATATCTTCGTGTGAAAAATACCAGTTTCGTATGGAGAAAAAATATATGTAGTTGGCAGTGTAATTGAGCTTGTTTGGTAAATTAATTTCTAAGTCATTTTTAACTAGTTCCATTGGCTGCAGGGTAGTGATATAGAGGCACATGTAAATATGTACATATATATAGCATATGTACATACTTTTACTAAATTGGGTGTGTGAAATATTCATGTTTCATTTTGGGCGTCAAGCAATAGGCTGCAAAGGCGCACTTGTTGAAAATGCAAATCCACGACCTAAACTGGTTGAAGTGGCAGGTGTGTCGGTTTGAGTTGTACGCGTTAACGCGTAAAACGCGGAGAAGTTTTTTTATTTTTCCTTTGCCCATTTAAATTATGCACTGTTAACAATATTTATTGTTCATTAAAAATCGCTATCTTTCCCGGTAAAAAGGGAATGAGATTCTGCGAAATTTTGAGCATACTTATATTATTTATAAAGAAATTATAACGGAAGGCTTTGGTAAACTCTGCAACTGTGAATTATTTCTTAATTTTATTTGAATTTTTCTACAATCTAGTAGTAGGTATTGGAACGTCTTTTCCATCCTCGTTGCTTAGCAACTTCAGTCGGCGCATCGTTTCATAGAATTCTTGAGGAATATATCTATCTGCTATTTTTTCAAACTCTTCATACTCACTCATTTCGGCTTCTTTCTTTTTTGTTTGCAAAAATGTCCAGCTTCCATCTTCAGCTCTCTTTTTCTATCCCGTCTCGCAATCGATCGCAACTTTATGAGGTTTGCAATTTCTTTTCTTTCCACTACTGTTACAGATTCCTCAACGTATAAGCTTAATCCAATTGTTTCTGTATAGGCGATATGTTGGGTGAATGAAATATCATTCCACAGCTCTCTTATATCGTCTTGCCGATGAGTGCTCTCGGAAAACGGTAGGACAAATTGAATTGAAACCCATCTGCCTGCTGTGGCTGTAGATTTTCTACGTTGATAATTTCTTTATATTCGTTGATGGGTGTTATTTGTTGCACAGAGGCTTGTCTTCGCTGTGGCAAGATTATGCTCCGAGGCGACGGAACGTACGCACATCTAAAAAACAGGAAGTATGTCTTCCGCCTATCACAAAATCATCGACTTGGTTGCGCGATTTTCGATCCGCAGACGATCAGCCTTAGCCGGCTGGGGGATATTTTATAATTTCCCAACTATTATGCCCAATATACCTTCTTTGCACACTTTGGCCTTAAAAAATCATAAGCGCGTCATATTGTACCTTCCCAATTAATAGATTGGACATTTCATGTGTATATAACCAAATCGGGATCCATAAATGTTTGCTGGGGTCTCATAAAGGTTTCTTGTTTTGTATATTGAAATAAAAGTTAATTCTTAGGTTTTTTGAACGTTCATACTTCTAATTGTCAAAGATGTGCCAGGATTTCTCTAAAATAATACTTGCTTATGATTTTTCGGTCCAGAAGTGGGCATACAAATTTTGGAACCTTAATTTTTTTTAAATCAAAATTCTATAGCTTTATTATTTACTAAATTATCAAGAGTTTTGTAAAGTGGACGAGATGTTTTTCGATTTCGTCCCAATAGGTAGATAAGTATAGAGGGTGTCTGATGATACAACTAGGCGTTTAGGAAACCCATTATGATACCACCGCAACTGAAACTCGCCTTACACCACTATGCGATCTCTGAACTCTTAACTACCTTAATGAATTTAAACAGTCTTAAAATTTGGAACTTTCGAGATATCATCAAGGAAACCAAATTATATTTGTTAAGTTTTTCCAAAATTACGCCTTGCACCCGCAAATAATATGCTCTACAGTTGCTACTTTTTCTACTTCCTGGCAGTTTCTACTGTCATCGCTGTAGGGCTTCAATTCACATATTTTTAAATTAAATTTTTTAATATATTGAATATTTCTTCGGGATTTTGAATTATAAGGCAAATGGAAGCCCAATAGATTCCCAAATAGGTTGGTTTAGATTGAAGTGGTGTCTGGACAACTCTGAGTTATCGACACATCTTTGCACCCGCTATTTAGTTCAAGTCTCTGAAGGCTGCCGACAATAGAGACTTCAGTCGACTCGTCTAAAATGCGAGGTATTCTCAAAGGAAGTACCTTAAGATTTCAAGTGCATCCTCCCCTTTACAACTACTGCAGAATTCGCTTAATCATTCGACCAACCTCTCTCTGTGTCTGCATAATATAGAAGTTATAATATAATGGAGAAGTGAGAAACGGCAAGGTGGTAGGGAAGAAATTTTTCTTGCAAGTTCGTCCATCATCTCATTACCTCGGTAAGTAACTGTGTTTAAAGACCCACACTAGGTATTAAGAGAATTAGACATCTGCGGCAAATCTCTACAGATTCCAAGACTCTTAGTGTGGCCTAGCTAACCGAAAAGATATGAATATGAGTAAAATTTGCTGAGAACACCATTGAGCTAAGGGAATTCGTAGTATTGGAGAGGAATAAATTAGAATGTGCCTTATAACAGGTAACTAACGGTGAGGATTCCCTCTGTCTGAGTGCTAATTTTGCAGTCAGGTGCTTGTTGTACATGTTTATGGGTTGTATGAGTTGGTTGGATGAGTACCAAAAATATTAAAAGATATTTAGCAATAAGAAAATTTCATAGATCATAGAAAGTGATTTGTGATTGAGAATGAAGGACTCAGTATTAAGTGTCCAGAGCAACTACCATGTTAATGAGGATATAATAAGTCTAAGGGCTGATCGTATAAGCCCCCATTAGTCTGCGTTCGGTTTAATTTGATCCTGGTTTTGATACTTTAAGATATTAGTCGATTCATGAATTAACTGATTTTTAATACAAATTTTATGTAAACCAACATTTTTCTCTTTGTAAATCCATAAGCATGCCTTCGTCCCCATATATTTATTACCTACATTTATATGGCCGCGATATGTAGATTAATTCATGCGCATGTACGCTGCCTGCAGGCTCGTACATAACCGCACCAACCAACTCAATTTCGGTGTCCAAGTGAACGCTTAGCATAATCCAGTGTGTTATGTGTGCCGCAGTGAGTAGGCCAAATAGACAACAACGAAAAAAGCTCACACTCTGACACGTGACACACGTATGCTCTGACACTTGCAAACTTCCATACATACCTACACACAGAATTGGAGTGTGTAAATTTTATTATCATTCAAAATTCTGCTTCCTGAAGCTACAAGCTGCTACAAATGCATGCCGGCCGTGTAAATGTGGTTGCGTTTGGTGGAATGCCAAGGTGTGTGTGCGTGTGACAGGACATGGGGACAATCAACATGGCTTTGCACAAGCATAACTATGCGTATTTTTCTTTATCTATAGGCAGGCATACAAATGAATTTACATGTGTATATGCATATGCATGTGTAAGTATGTGTGCATGTGTGTGTTGATGTTTGCTTATTTAAAATGGAGTTGAGCATGCACAATTTATTATGTGAACATGATGGGAACGATGAAGTTGACCCAATTTAGTGGAAAAATTTGCATTCCACCCACTCGTTGGTGCAATCGCCGAAATATTGAAATTCTACTGTTTTTGTTTTATTTTTAGATACAAAGGGCTTAATAGGCGAGGCAGTGCGTAAGTTAGGGGGAGTAAAAACGGCTTTAATATGCATAAGGGCATTTCTCATTTTCTTTGTTATCATTATTGTGCTGTGGGTTTGCCATTACTATACTTGTTTATTTTTGTTGTTATTGTTGTTGTTTACACCCCGTAAATTGGGTCAAAATTTCATTTTCATTTTCACTTCAAGTTAAGTGAATTTCACAGTTAAATGAAGTTTCAGTAACAGAATTTTGGTTTTTATACACGTTTTTATAATTTTAGTCCCGCTTTTGGGTATGTAGTTACCCAATTCCTACTTTTGCGGCCTTGTTGTATACCCTGGAAACGTGAGAAACCCTTGTGCGAGATGCAGTAACCAATCCGTTTGGAGCCTTGGATTATTATTTAAAAAATGGGAGCCTTAGTCGAACCACTCCCACATATTCGGTGTGAGAATTTACTAGAGTCTTTTTGAAGCGTCAGCTTACCATACCGTATGGCCTACCTGCAAAGCAAAAAACCAGATTCAATAAAAAAGAGATAATAGTCTCGGATGAGAGACCCCTTTTTTGAAGACTACCACGCCAAATATATTAAGAACTAGAATTTTAGTGCAATTGGAAAGGTGCCACTGCCCAACTGGTTAAAGTCCTCGTAAGACTACAAGCCTTACATCACCGTCTTCTCGACAAAACTGTCGAAAATTCACCTTCTTGAAGAAATATCCACTAAGAAAGAGAGAATTTCCAACGAAGTGAAAGTCTTCGTTTTTCTCTGCTTCCAGCGATGAGTACCACATCGAAAACTTTCAAAGCTGAAGTGTTTTTTATCCATCCAGCTCATAGTTCCATCGTCAACTGTGTTTTTATCGTCTCTAATATCGACTCTCCGCTTCGGCACCATAAAGTATGATGAGATTTTTGAGCGGCTTGTAAAGTTTGTTTTCTTTTTGCAAAAAGAGAATATTTTTGTTTTCCATTATCTATTCAGTCCGGCGTGCAAGAGTGATTGATTCCCTGTAGGCTCTCGATAATTTTTTTTTAAACAGTGGGAGTGAATATTTCGGGATTTTGAATTCATAAAGAAAGTATAAACGCAATAGATTAACAGCTCTTTCTGACTCACAAATAGGTTAGTTTAAGTTGAAAAGGTGTCTGTACAACTCTGAGCAAGCGACGTATCTTTGTACCCGCTACTTCGCTCAAGTCTCTGAATTTTACCGACCCTAAATACTTCAGTCCACTGCCCCAAAAAGCGTGTTATTCGCAAAAGAAGTACCTTAAGGTTTCAAGTGCGTCCTCCTCTTTACAACTACTGCAAAATTCGCTTGATGATACGCCCAACCTCTCTGTGTGCTTGCCTAATATTGAAGTTTCCCCTTTAGGAAGTTCCACAATAGTAGGTATCTCTCCTCTTTATAGAGCGATTAGTTCTCGTGACTTTCCTCTATTTAATGTTGGTCAAATTATTCTGGACTGGCGGTTTGGCTATCCGAGAAGATATGAAAACACTTCCCTGAGAGCACCATTGAGCTGAAACAATTGACAGTCTATGGTATAAGAAAATATTTGTTGATATCACTTCACTTCCTTCAGTAGATTCCACCACCGACCCTGTTATCCAGCTTCAATCCCTCCGTATAATGAAGTCTGTCTTTGCTGGTGCTATCCCATTCCATTGATTTCTCTTCAAGATAACCTGTCGTTAAGTCTGTGGGTGTTATCTAGTAGACCGTCCTTTCTAGTAGATGAAACCTTTAGAAATTATTATTATGTCCGTGGTTTATAAGTTCATCTTTGTAGTTTTACCGCCGCACAAACAGCATTATGCAGCCTCATAATGTCAATTGGGAGTAGATCCAAGAAGATATTCATAGCCTCAGTTGATGTGGTCTGTAATGCTCCGATTTGAAGATATAGCCCTTTACTTACCAATTATTGGCCGCCAGACTACAACTCCGTAGTAGTAGTATAGGTCTAACAAATGCATTATAAAGTCAATGCACTGTTTTAGATGGCATGCCCCATTTTCGACCAATCTCTCTTTTGCAAGTATAGAGGGCGATAGTAGCTTTACACCTCAAACTCCTTTGAGAGCACTGGTTTCGATAACATTAAAGTTTTACGCATTTTAACAAAGCGAGCAAGCTCCATCGGTTTTGGGTTAATGAAGAAGCCAGCATCGGTAGCCTAATTTTCTATCCATTTGTTCGGTCGAGGATGATATTATATAAAGATTCTGCCATAACGGCAGTTCAAATTTTAGCCTACATAAAATTTTTGTAAACTTTTTAAAACTTAAAAGAATAATGAACTAAATATTAATGCATTCCGAAATACATTCTATTTAATTTGCGAAGTACTGAGTGAAGTTGGTTGAAATAGATACCAAAATATATAACATAGAGCCCAAATTGCCCCTTACTTCCGTGTAAAGTCAACATTTAGGTATTTAATATTTGGTATTACCCCACCTCAGCTTTTCTTCTTTACGTTTCTTCTATACGTTATACATTCCCCAAGAGAGGAGTGCATTTACGCTCATTCATTTAATGATTCATTTATATTGCATTTTCCTATTTTCAGTGTTTTTATCTTTTTACCATTATCCGTAAATGCAACCACAATTTTTTTCCTCTATCGTTTTCCGGCATTTTGTTTCACAATTTCACTTACCCACCCTTCCAAACATTTCCTCAAAAAGGCGGCTAGCGATTTGCCGGTTGCTGTTTTAAATAAAATTAAAACTCCCGCGAGCATCAGTTTTTTGTTTCACAATTTAACTTTAAGCTTTGCAGCATTGAGTGCAATGTAGTAAAAGCTTTGGTGACGTTTTCGAAGGGGTGTTAGTGCAGAGGTGTGGCTATAAACTATATATTTATGTATGTTGGCGGCCGCGATAGCCGAGTGGTTAGCATTGCGTACTGCCATTCGGAAGGCCTGGGTTCGAGCCCAGATTCGAGCAACATCAAAATTATAGAAAATAAATTTTTCAAATTGCGGTCGCCACTTGGCAGGGAATGTCAAGCCCTCCGAGTGTATTTCCGACACGAAAATCCTCCTCATAAAAATCCTTCAGTCGTTCGGAGGCGGCTTGGAATAAACTGTAGGTCCCTCCATTTGTTGGTGTAAACATCAAGACGCAAAACCACAAATTGGAGGAGGAGCTCGGCCAAAAATCGCTTCAGCGGTTACAAAGCGCCAAATATATATATATACATGTATATAGTACTATGTAATTTGGTAACAGTAAATCTAGCCTAGTTAGATTGGTTTGGTTTCAGCGTATTTCCTCTGGCAACTAATTAAGTGCAAAAGTTTGCATTTCCGCATTCCATTTCCCACCGTTCTTACTACTCTATCTTTTCATCTTTTTTTAATGCATTTTTATTTACTTTTTTGTGCCGCTAGAAAGTGAAATTATTTAATATGTGCCTACCATTCTCTGTAAAGCTAATATATACATGTGAATATATATACAACTCTATTAGTTCGTACATAGTTAACATAAGTGCATGGTATATACATACAAATGTATGTATGTACATAAGTGCGTCAATAAAATAACTTACTTTTTATAACCTAAAATGGTCTACATTTGCAGCTGCAATTGCCACTTCCGAGGCTTCGCGCAATACTTAAACGTTTTTTTGTCAGTTATGCAAATCTTGCATACATATACATATACATATATATAATTTACACATGCGAAAATATATGAAGCTATGTATGTATATTTGTCGTCATTAGAAAGATATATGTATATTCGCATATGGCTTTCCGTATTCCCACCAAAACGGGATTAATGCTAAGCGGAACTTATGGTTGGGATTGCAGTTTCACACCGCAAACTTAATACAAACCACTACATAAATATGTGTTATATAAACGCTTACCCAATAGGGATAAGTGCAAATAAGCACTAAAATTCTAAAATAACTCGAAACTTGCTTTCCCCTTGCTTTAGTACAGAAAAATTTTGGTTAGAAACTATTAAACCAACGAATGAGTCACTAGAGACTCTCGGATAAACACTTCAACTCAAAGTGAGAACAGTAAAGTTTCACTATGGAAATAGTTCTGAAAACTAAATCGGTCACAGCACTTGGAGGAAAAAAGATTCCTAAATGTTAACTAATAAACTACGATGTTGCTAATATCTTAAGAACATTCCGTCTACCAGAAAGTACGGATTACGGCATAATCTTCACTAACTTGCCGACAGAATTCAAAGTATTTATTTCGAATAAAAGCTTAAATGATAGGATAGTACCAGCAAATGTAGGCTCGTTTAATTTTTATTATGATGGATCGAAACCACCCTAACAAGGTCGGTGGTGGAGTCAATTCAAGGGAGCTTGGTATCAGCAAATACTTTCGTATACTGGACTACTGATGGAATAGCAGCTCTACATGCCACTTGCAATCCTCTAAGCTCTATGACACACCATTAAGAGCCACAATAAAATAGTTCACTATAAGAAAGTCATTTATTAAAGACGCTAACATAAGGTAGAAACATCCGTAGCCAGGATGGTGGTGTTCTAACTCTGGTGGAGGGTGGTTTCTTAACTCTGCAATGGTAATTCATCCTATCAAAATTTATGCTCATGATCAAGCAGACATTAACACGCTTCAACGCAATAACACCACCTTAAAAGTGGCAAAACAACTGGCGACGGTATGCAAAATGTCCGCGATTTGGGTGCCCGTACACAGAGATATTCGACTGAATTTTTAGGTCGCCGACGAGCTAGAAGAAAAACAGTTCTATCCCCGGAAATTCTGCACACGGAGTGAGCATATTTCTTTTCTCGACAAGTAGTATACCTCTTAAATCGGAACAGGTTAGGCCAATAGCAATAGAAAGAGCCTTTACTGCTTTTAAACAGGACTGCCATGAGCATAACAACCGGTGTACTAATCGGACACAGTTTGATGGGGACTCATAGCAGGTGGATGGATTGTTTACTTCTCTAATGATGTCTGTCGCAACTGCAGTAGCATAGACGATGAGAAGTCAGTAGAGCATTACCTCTGCCACCGCCCAGTTGTTGCCTTGGTAATTTTTATTTCGACAGTCGCGTGTTTTATAAAACGCAACCAAATGTTGTGGACCTTTAGGAAAGTGATAGCAACCTCATTTCATTAACTCATCATAGGTATTGCAACGGGCCAGCAGGCCTAAGTGCAATTGATCAGGCTGCCGTAATTGAGGAACCTCAATAATATTACAAAAGTAAGCTGAGCCTCAGTTGAAGATATAAAAAATTACTCTAATAAAAGCTTCGACTCTAAGGACGAGCATAATATTCCTTCTTAGTCCTCGCCTTACTAGAAAAGAGGGAGTCCACGGCCTGGCACATAGATGGAAGCAACTTTTGTTATTGTGATTGAAAAGGAATTTCGCTTGTGGATAAAGTATTGCAGTTGAAGCAAAAACTCGGCTTGCTGACGAGTTTCCAGACACTGCCCCAGGAAAGTCAATCATCAAGGATTGGTATGCTAAGTTTAGACTTGATGAAACGAGCTCCGAGGACGGTGAACGCAGTGGACACCCAAAAGATTGTCTACATCATAACATTCAGGAATATTTGGGTATAAGAATGCTATATGCAAAGAGGGTGCAGCGTGAGTCTTTTGATCGAAAACAAAGACGAGTTGATGATTCAGAGCAGTGTTTGGAGATGTTCAAGCGTAATAAACCCGTGATTTTACGTCGATATGTGACAGTAGATGAAACATGGCTCCATCATTTTACTCCGAAGTCTAATCAACAGTCATCCGAGTGGACTGCACACGATGAACCCGTTCAAAAGTGTGGAAAAGCCGGTTGGCAAGGTTATGGCGTCTGTATTTTGGGATGCGCATGCAAGAACCTTTATTGACTGCCTTAAAAAGAGAAGGACCATCAACAGTGACTATCATAGCGTTATTAAGAAAAAGAAGCCGCTGTTTCACCAAGAAAAATCACCGTGTCACAAGTCAGTGAAATCGATGGCAAAAATCCATGAATTAGACTTCAAATTACTTCCGCATCTAACATATTCTCCAGGTGTGGCCCCCAACGACTATTTTCTATTCTCAGATCTCAAAAGAATGCTCGCTGGGAAGAAATTTTCGTCAAATGAAGAGGTGATCACCGAATATGAGAATCACCCTTGAAGAAAACAATGTTGAAGAAAAAAATGAATTTTGCCAAAAACATGTGTTTTACTATGGTAGGTCGGGGACTTTCCAATTGATTGTTACAGTTTAAAATTTGGGAAAAAAATCTGTTGAAAACTTATTTGAATACCAATTTTTATGTTTTTATATACATATATGTAATTTGATGTAATATATATTAATACCATAATTATAAAATAGGATTATCTTTAGATTAATTGATTAAACGCGCATTCTTAATTTTAAAAGATTTATTATTATTATTTTTAATTTTAAGCGCGGCTTTATGAAAATTGATGAGTAGCTTGTGCCGCCTTTGAAGCAATTACTACATACATACAATTGCATAAATGTAACTATAAATTTGTAACGCTGCCAGTATGCTTGACTTGAAGTGGTACTATTTCACATACATGATTAATTTAATGCTCTATTAAATACAGTATATAACAGTAATAGTGTACTGAAGAGCACTTGACATTTTTGGCTGACGAATTTTAACGGCGGTGACAATCCAAAGCGCATGAGTTAGTTATAACCGGAGTTATGTGTTGACACGCATACATATGTATTATATGATCATATATACTTTTGAAATGTATTTAATACAAATTTAATAGGGAATGGGTATTATCATTCGAAAGAACATTCTTTGGCATTTATTTTTTTGAAGATTATCTCTTTCAAATGTTGGCCGCGTCTGCGTCTACCAAACAGTTTTTTTTTATGGATAAAATGGCAACTCTTGAATCTCTTCAGGTTGCTGATCGTCCCAAATGTGACAATTTCGCTTATTTATATATCCATTGCTGAATGCTGAATCTCAAGATGGGTGAGATGGTGTTGCGAATAGTACGCTCAGTAGGCCGATTATGTTGACCATAAGTAGAGCGAAGCGCGCGAAACACATTCTTTACAGAACGTGAATTTTCGTAATAAATTTGAATGATTTGTAAACGCTGTTCAGTCCTTCCATGATGAAATGCCAAAAAATACCAAACAAAAATAACATGACAGCTGGACACGACTTACGCGTGATCTGTCAAAAACAGGCTATTGAAAAAAATACCTTTACTTGGATTACTATTTATATTTAAGCAGTTGGTAGTATCACCTGTCATATTCGTAAATACTGTGTTCTTTTTATAACCATATTATAAATCCACTTATTTCGCAAACTTCTTCCTTACATCATATCAATTCCTTGAGTAGAGCTTTTTTATTCAAGGCTTCATTTGGCAGGCTCTTTTTAAATCTCACTATTGCACACTACAATGGTGTTTGTGAGCCTTGAGTTTCAGAATTGTATTTTTATAGCCTTCAAATATCACATAAGACTAGTTATCATAGATATGCTTAAATAAAGACATACTACATATGTATGTATTTATGTATATAAAAATGTATTTACGTGTAGATTTACTTCTAGTAAGTTATTTGACGTTTGAATGAAGGTTTGCTAAATGAAGCGTGACAACAGGTTTGTAGCCAACTGCAACAACACAACAAAAACTTGAGAATACAAGCCCATAAGGTATTTTTTTCATATTCGTGGAATTTATAAAGATAAACTGACATATGAAAGATATGCGGGAATAAGTTGTATAATTTTCCACACAAAAAAAACTTAAATTTATTTACATATATTGCGGTGTTGTTGCGTAAGCGTTTAACGAATATAGTGGTATAATCTTTTGAAAGGTATTCACATACGGAGAAATTTTTTTTCCAGCATCTTTTTTTAGAGTTTGATCATTGCTTTCTTTCTACTTTGTGTCTTCTTTTCCTTCGCCTTCTCACCTTAGCTGTTTTTATACAATTAAATATTTTCTTTGGGTTAAATTGCGGTCAAATGTGGGAATTTGTGTAGTCTATTGTGTTCGATTAAAGAAAATTTGTGTGGTCAACAAATCTTTTTAACTTTTGTTACTTTGTATATGCGATCGCTCTGCGAAAGTTGCTGGTGAACTGTTAATGTGCAGGCAATAAAGAAAATGTTATATAAATAAAAAAAATTTTATAGAAAAATTGTTCATTTTGGAAAAATAACTTGTAGGATTTTTTAAATAATAAAGACAAAAAATAATTTATTATGTGAACAGCGGAGGTTTTTCTCTGTCGTGGCGAGGTTTTTTTCACACCCATTGGCGGTCGTCGATTTATTTTGGGTTGTTTTGACTCAATAACCTTCGTTCAATCCTTGACAATGCAATTCTTATGTCGTAAGATAAAATTTTGCCAAAATTGTTTATACTTTGCAACAAGCATTGCCCTCTTAACGATTCTTTCTACAATTAATTTTTCCAATTTTCTTGCTCTATTAATGCAAACTTTTATCAAGTCTCTTCTCTCTTCTCATTCTAATCTAAAAACCAGTTTAAAGTAAATATTCTGCAAAAATATATCACCAATACTCTTTACTTAACTTAGAAAAATAACAGGACACAAGAAAGAACCTTTGTCTTCGGCCATGCCGAAATGTTTATACCTTTCATGTACATATCAAATTTATTGCAAATTCCAAAATTCGATTTTGATAATTTTCAGTGTTTCTAGAATACCAAATATCATGCTCCTAGATGCTTTTTTAACGGATTTTTGACCCAAAACCTATATATGAATAAATCGGTGGTATGGGGCTATATGATATAATATCCGATTTCAGTGATTTTTACTATTAATTTTCAATTCAAAATATTTGGGGATAATACTAACTTTCATGCTCCTAAATGCTTTTGTGACGAAGCTTTGACCAAAATCTTACATCTGAAAATATGGGTGTATGAGAGCTATATATTATATTCGTACGATTTCGATAAATTTCAGAAACAATAAGTAATTCTTTATATATGTATAGTATACCAAATGGGCGGCCGCGATAGTCGAGTGGTTAGCATTGCGCAGTGACATTCCGAAGGCCTGGGTTCGAGCCCAGGTTCGATCAATATCCAAAATTATAGAAAATTAATTTTTCTAATTGCGTTCGCCCCTCGGCAGGGAATGTCAAGCCCTGCGATTATATTTCTGACATGTAAAAAAGCTCCTCATAAAAATCCATCGGCCCTTCATTTGTTGGTAAAAACATCAAGACGCAAAAACCATAAATTGGAGGAGGAGCTCGGCCTAAAATCGCCTCAGCGGTTATAAAGCACCAAATATATATTTATGTATACCAAATTTCAGTTCTGAGTTCTTAGGTCCTTTTTTTACGGATTTATGACCCGAAATTTCAAATCTGAAAAGTCGATCGTATATATGCTATAGTGGTCCGATCCGGCCGGTTACGACAAATAATCGTTCAAACATAAAGATGAATCCAAGTTTGTTGAAACATCTCAAAAATTGAGCGACTAGTTGCCGTTCAAACAGACAGACGGACAGAAGGGCAGACAACAGAGGGACATGGCTAAATCTATTCAGCTCGCGATTCTGTTACGATCGGTACAAATTTCAGTTCGTCTATCTCTTCTACTTCTGGTACTTCGGACCAAAGTTAATAAACCATTTCATGTACAAGTATATGATAGGTATAAAAATTGCTTATCTTAAAAATTAATGTCATAAGTAGGGGCGAATCCACTGTAAATAAATATGCACATATACACTTCTCAAATTCGATCTTTGAAAAAGCAGTTAGTTCTTTTATTTCTATCTTTATTTTTGGAAATAAGAAAAAGTCATGTCTAGCGAATGTGAAAACTGAGGCTTCAAATCCTCCCTACTATTGGTACGTATTATTTTTGATCAAAAATTCACAAACTAGCAATGAAGTGTGATGTAAAAGCCGTGAACAGTTTTCCAAAAGATCCAGGCGTTTGACTGCTTGACCTCTACAATCGAAGAACACAGTGAGCGTAACCTCTACTCGGCCTTGGCGAGCCAGATTGCCTCGACTCTTATAACTGAGTATTAGTTTCGACATCAAATCTGTAAACCGATGCATCTTAACCTGTTATATTACGTTTTAGTGATTTTGCATTGTCGTTAATTTCATTTAGTGACTCCTGAGTAACTTCCTTTTGCCGCTGGTTTGTTCCAAATTCAACAATTTTGCAACTAATTTTCATGTTTCGCTCTAAATATTGTCATGACATGATTCAATCATTCCATTATTCCATTTATTTTAACGAATGAAAATCATAAAAACACGTCTAACCTTAGTGGCTAAAAAAAGGTTTATTTGAAAATAATTAATGAAATTTAAAAATACTCGTTATTTTTTACCATATCTTATATAAGCATAACATATTTGTACAATTATAAAACAACAAAACAACTACCGAACAATAAAAACTCTGAAGGATTCCGTTAGAAAGAACTTAAGTTGTTATATTTACTTAACAGGTCAATTGAAATTTGCCCGGCCTACCATAGCAAAAAAAATTATTTTGACAAAACTCATTTCGTTTCTATTCTACATAGTTCCCTTCAAGGGTGATACACTGATTATAGCGACTCTCCAACTTTTCCATACCATTTTTGTAGTACGATTTGTCCATTGCTTCAAAATAGGCCTCAGTTTCTTCGATCACCTCATCATTCGACGATAATTTCTTCCCAGCGGGAATTGTTTTGAGATCTGAGAACAGGAAATAGTCACTAGGGGCCAGATCTGGAGAATAGGAAGCAATTCGAAGCCAAATTCATGTATGTGTGCCATTGATTTCACTGACACGGTGCTTTGTCTTGGTGAAACAGCACTTTGTTTTTTCTCAAATGCGATCGTTTTTCAAACGGTCCAATAACGATATGTGATAGTCACTGCTGCTCGTTCTTTCTTTTGCAAGGTAGCCAGTGAAAATTATTGTCACATATCGACGCAAAAACTTGGGTTTATTACATTTGAACATCTCCAAACCCTGCTTTGAATCATCAACTCGTCGTTGGTTCTGGTCAAAGTGAGTTCTGCGCGGCTCGGTGCTCATTTCACCACGTCTAAACTTGGGATACCAATCCTTGATGGTTGATTTTACTGGGGCAGTGTCCGGAAACTCATCATTCAGCTAAGTTTTTGCTTCAACTGTATTTTTTCCTTTCAAAAAGGAATATATTATATAACACACGAAATTCCTTTTCATCCTTTTTTTTCAAAATAACAGAAGTTTCTTCACTCAAAATGCTATAATACACAAACTCATTATCTGACAGCAGCTTTTAACGGGTAGGGTTAACTAAAAATTATGAATAAATGAATTCTAATAGCGCCATCTATGCGTCAGGCGGGAAAGTTTTCAATTGACCTGTTATTTTCATGCGATCACGTCTTTTGAAGATCAAACAAAGTAAAACAATACTTATGTGAAAACATGTGACCACTTCTTTGCGTGACTGTATTTATTCCATATACCCTGATACAGTATCTAGTGCTATACCTTGCTTATAACAAATTTTATTAAAATATATTCTTAATTTTATTTCTATTTTCTTTTCAGATAATACAAATCAATCAAATAATAAAAAGCAAACACTGTTCAATTGCATATCAGCATTTCTGAGGATTGGTAAGTAAATTTTTCCGATATTACAAGAGAAACAACCAGAATATATAACCATGGATACCTCATAAAGTTTGTAAGTCCTGTGTTGAGACTTTACGGTTGTGGAAAAATGGAGAGCGGATTAGACCCTGGTATTCCTTCGATTTGATTGGAGCCTCATCTCGATGACTGTTAGTTTTGTGTAGTAGACGCTTAATGTTCTAATCGAAAGCAAAAGTGGAGATAGAGAAAAATGTCCTAACTATGCAGTGCAAAGCTCTCTCAGGCTATTTACGTTTCAAAAGTAATTCTCAAGAATCTTCCAAAGGAGGTGAATGAGAGAATGTAACATCTACGCCAAAGTTACTTTCTCAAAGTGAACTTAGAGATTTAGTACGTGATCTCAGTTTACCAAAACAAGGATCAGAACTGCTAGTCTCGGTATTGAGAGAAAAAATTAGCACCAACAGTAGCAATAACAACTTACCGAAAGTGAAAATAAAGCCCTGGTTACTGTAAAGAAAGCAGCTTCTTGAAAAGGATTTTAAAAGAATACAAATCTACTGAGTTGAGCCTTTATATTAAGGGGGTATTCTAGTCTAGAGGGATGAATTTAAGGTAATCTTTGAAGTTCTGTAAAAAGAAAACAATCAATACTTATATCTTTTTATTAGTTATTTATTAACAAGAGAAAACAAAAATTCCAAAAAAAAAAAAAAAAAATTGAATTTTTTTTCTAATTCCACGAATAAACATCTGAAGTGGGTGATCGTGAAAATTTGTCACGTGACCATACCCACGACTTCAGCCCTTCTAGCAATCTGAAAAACATAGTTTATTAATCTAGAGAAATGTCTGGAACTATATAAAGTCGAATTTTTTTTCACAAAATGGCGACTGTTTGAAATAAAAAATTATTTTATCTCTTTTTTTTAATTTTAGAATTTTTTAAAAATTGCAGACAGACATAGAGGTGTATATAAAAAAAACTCTCCAAAAATTTTTATGAATTGGTCCGGTAGAACTTGAGAATTCGTGGATATCGTTTTGAACAAGACAGTTTGGAGAAAAAACGCGGTTAAAGTTTTGCGTAAAGGCCGAGCCGATTTGGATGTCGCGTCAGATAAATACCTGTATCTCCGACAATTTTTGAATTTTGAAAAACCCTCTTACAGACATATTTTTTAAATAGTTAAACTTTAAAAATATGGCAAAAAAAGAATTTTTCAAAATTCTATACTGGAATACTCCCTTAACGGTTTTAAGGTATATTGTTGTGTTGTTCTTCTTACAAATCTTAAGTGACAACTAAATTCGGCAGTTTTCATATGGATTTCGATTTCAGATCGATTTTGGGCAAATGAGTTAGTCTTTCAAAGTGGCTCTCAATAGCATACGAATGGACAAAAGTAACGAATATTGGCCATATGAACTAGCCAAATACATAATTTGGATACATATACATAATTTGTTGATACATGCATAACTATGTTACTATATATGTATGTCGTACTTACTTCAAGTTCAAGTCATTCTGAACTGTAGGAAAGACATAATTGTTAATACATTGCAAACCGAAACCGGTTAATAGCAAGCAAAGAGTTCAAAAAAAACTTATTTGCAGCTTCTAATATAAAAAGCATCCACAAATGATGAATTTTATGTACAAATTTGGATCGGAAATAGAGCAAGAAGAAAAAAAATAAATAAGAAGAATAAAATTTTAAAACGAAATGAAGTAAAATTCTTGGAAGTCATGTGAAAACGGCACCAAAACACTGCCTTAGTAAGTAAGTGTGCAGAGAAGTATTTCTTTGCATTGTCTACTACCTTATCTTGGAATGCTGACTGTGTTTTTAGCTTTGAGATACACACAAACATTCATAATTGTGAGTACATTTTTTATATGTTATGTTGAAGATGCCAAAGGAATTTTGATATTTGTAAGCAACAAATTTGACAGCATGACATGATGAAGTAGTTGCTGTTGTTGGTGATGATGATGATGAGTTGCTGCGCTATGTTATTGGGTTGCCACAACATATTGATTAGATCATAAATTTCGATTTGTCTTGAGTACTCTATGTAATGTCTCTATGTCTTTCTATATTTCTCTCTATCTATTCGCCTTTTTCGCCTCCCTTAGACATTTTTGCTATCTTTTTGTTACAAAACATTACTTTTTTATACTGAAATAGCTTTTGGCCAACCGCTTTTTGTAGCACCGCATGCTGCCTTGTACATTGTAAAATATGTTTGTATGACAGAGATCTTTCATATACACGAAAGTGTGTGTGGGTTTTGTCACAAGCCATTTGCTTGTTGTTGGTGTCTAACTGAAACTCATCTAAAAAGCTATTAACCAACATTACTTTGGTTCATTGGATTGTTTTCTGTTTATACATTCATGCTTTTGTCCCTCTAACCCTCAAAGGAACTCGTTGCTTTTTTACCATTTTCGCAAGTCTTATACATTTATTTTCATTATTTTCTGAAATTTAAGTTATTTAGTCACATGTCAAAAGTAGTGACAAATAACAATCACTTACACATTTCGCCGTATTGCTTTTAGGAAGACAAAATTAATGTTTGGGTCTCAAACAAAACTTTATTTCATTTTTCCCATAACATATGTGAAATGAAATAGTCGACATTGATTTTTATTTTTTATTTCTTAGTTCCAGAGTATTACTACCAAATTTAATGAAATATTTTGGATATAAAGGGTGATCCTTTTCGAGGATCCCTACTTTCTTAAAGAAAAAAAAACCAGAAAATTCAAATTTAATGGAGAATGTTTATTATCATTTGAAATAACATTCTTTGGCATTTATTTTTTTAAAGATTATCTCTTTCAAATTTCAAAGACTACGTCTCAGATGGTTTATCCGCTGAGTCCAATTTTCGATGACTCGTTCGAGCGTTTCGGCAGGTAACTAGCGAATGATACGCGTGATATTTTGCTTCAAGGCCTGAATCGAGCGGAATTTTCCGCATAGACTTTAGACTTTGCATTCCAACAGGAAAAAATCTAACAGTGTGGTATCACACGATCTTGGTGGCCAATCGACCGGCCCAAAATGTGAAATTATCTGCTCACCGAAGTGTTCTCTCAATAACCCCATTGATTGACGCGATGTGTGGGAAGTGGTGCCGTCATGTTGAAACCAAATGTCGCGCAGATCATGAGCTTCAATTTCAGGCATCAAATAGTCGGTTAACATGCCGCGATAACGGTCGCCATTGACAGTTACGTTCTCGCCGGCATCATTTTTGAAGAAATATGGACCGATGATTCCACCGGCACACAAACCACACCAAACCGTTGTGTTTTCTGGATGAAATGGCAGCTCTTGAATCTCGTCAGGTTGCTCTTCATACCAAATGCGGAAATTTTTTCTTGTTTACATACCAATTGAGCCAGAAATGAACCTCATCGCTGAACAAAAGTTGGCTCGAAAACGTCGGATCTTCGGGAAGGTCGAGCGGCTTTAGTTATTGCACAAACTGTATTTTGTACGCTTCCAATTCAAGATGTCGACGTAAAATGGGCCAAGTCGTTCCATACGTCAGTCCGATTTGCTGCGAACGGCGCCGAATCGACTCTCCACGGTCTTCGTGTACACTCTCAGCACTTCGTGCTGGACGCAGTCTATTCGGTCGAATATTATCCAATAATGAATGCTGGGTCTCAATATGGGTGATGGTGTTGCTGTTGTAAAAATTTCCATGATGAAATGCCAAACAATATTGAACAAAAATAGCATGACAACTTGACACGACTCACTCGTGATCTGTCAAAAAAAAAAAAAAAAGGCTATCGAAAAAAGCACCTCTACTCGGATCACCCTTTAGTTTTAATTTTATTTTGCGAGACTTTCGTATTGCGATTTGGGTGTGCTGAATCTGAACATTACTTTCACCTTGTTATAGAACGTCAAATTTTCTGACAAATTAGGTGGCATAAGAGTATAAAAAGGCCAAAGAAATTTTGTATTTATAATGCTTGTTACGCATTTTCTTATAAAAAATTTGTAGAAGCTCTATCTCAAGCGTCCAACATTGAGAAGCTCCATCTTCCATGGTATATTTTCCATCTCCTTATAATCTTGAAATCGTTAACTTTGAGTGAATACATTTGCTAGAAAATATTCGAGTTGGTAATAAAGAAACTTTCAAACACTTCAGGCAACCTAAAGCTCGAAATGATTTTAACATTCCTTTGCTGATCTTTTTGATAGTTAGGGTCTTTAACACTTCCTTCCACCATTCTCTTTGAGAATTCGTAGTGATTGTGATGAGTTGTGAATCACCATAAGCCGTCTGATATCTGGCCCAACGAAAACAACTTCCCTCAATTTGCCTCTTAAAAGCGGCATTACAAATTGCTTCATTATTTCCACTTTTATGTTACCTGGTGGTAAAAAAAACTATATGAGCCGGTACCAAAAGACGCTAGACGAATTTTTCGCGTCAACGTTAAGCTCCCTCAGGCTTCCAAACTTCATGGTCCAGTGATTTGTATGTTCTGTACGATTCCGTGGACACAAAAAGCAATGGATTTTATGTAGCCAAACACTGTTCCGAGCAACAAGCTCAGAATCATTTAAAACATCACACACTTACCAACCTGGATTTTTATAATGGTATTTGCAAACAACCAATTCTAAGTTCTGCTAATACTTGCTTTAGGACTTGTTGTTAAAGAATCTATGAAATCAAAACGAAAACCCATGAATTTTTGTAGCGGCTCGTCCGAAAATTGAAATTAAAATATGCTACTGTGCTTTCTGAGCTTTGATCCAAGCAAATCAGCAGCTTTTGTTGGCAGATTCAAGTCTCTGGTCAAATCGTTTAGCTCGCCCTGGGAAATTAATTATTTTCATATTCGAAACTAAACTTGTCATCGGATTCGGGTAGGACACCATCTTCGCCCAAAACTTGGAATCTTTTCCAAGATAGCTAAGGCGATGGGCACCGTGATCCTTGTGCCATGAGTAATGAAAGATTGCTTCCATTTTGAGGTATATACCCTTTCAAGTTACCAGGTTTTTTGTACTCTTGTCCTTCTTTTTTCTCTTCAGTTTTTGATATCTTTATCGCATGACAAGCGCTGCTGTTGATTAGAACGTTGAGAAGAGAGACAGCTCTCTTTCTCCACACTGAAATGCGACAATGCTTAACGTACCAGTACTTATTTCGATCTAGTAGGAAAACAATATCTCTAGCGGAACTACTTAGGGTGCTTGAAATGCCGCCCCACAGTTCGCTTATATATATTTATTTTATGAATGTTCTCTTAGAACAGGTATGAAAATCGAGTAGAAAACCACTTGCTCGGGCGTGTTGAGATGTATTCTTCGCCGCACAGAGAATAGTACATATCCTGGCTACAATAAGATGGTAGATCTAGTAGATTTTAGCACCTCGCGGAGTATATACATCTAAAACAGTGTAGACGTGTCTTCCGTCTATCACAATATGATCGATTTGGTTTCGAGTCTTGAATGGTGTAAAAAAGTACAGTAATTCATCAATTGAGAACAGCTCGTCCGATTTGGTCAACATGGTTTCCGGTTCTTTGTAATTGCAGGGAGAAGGTTTTTACAAAAGTGGACGAGAGAACGACCTATTCGAAAAACGTCTATGTGTAAAAAAGTTAGCTTTTAGCTGAGATAAATATGTGGAAAACTTTTTTTCTTCTAAATTTCTATTTATGGTTAGATTTGCTATGCTGCAGTGGGCCTGCAACTGGTCTATGAATATTCAACTTTTCCAGAAGTGGATCACTGACAAGGTTCGATTTGATTAAAATCTCACTCATATTAATTATATTTGAAATTTGGTGCATATATAGTATATGTACACATATGTATAAGTACATATATATTTCTTCATTTCTGTTGGTTTCAGGTTTCAGGTTTCATTTTTTTATCTTTGCTGATTACAAAGCGCGCTCTTTACATTTTTACTTCTTACAATGAGAAATAAAGCACAATATTTGGGCCACTCAAAAGATAATAAAGTTTTTTTATGATAACAAAATATCTTACATATATACGTACATACATACCTATAAGAGCCGCCGGTGTCATTAGCAATTTGCTGTTTTAGTCTACAGCGGAGAGTATTATGAAAGCGTATATGGGAGGGGAGTGTAAAATGTGGAGGAGCTGCCATAAAAATCGTTCAAATTTATGTACATACATACATTCTGTTAATTAAATTTGAAACCTGTTAGTTACTTATAAGCTTGCTTAAGGGGAAATCAAAATATGAAATAAAAAAATATTTATTGAAAATTGGTTGTTGGGTTGATAGTTTGTGTTCCGTACTCATTACGTGGCTTTGGTTTGATTTTACCGGTAATATTTTCCCCATGATAAATACTCTTATCTTCTTAATTGGGTTAATTATCATTCAAAATCACATATCCGAAGAAATCGTTTGAATTTTAGCTATGTGCTATAGTCGTCCGAACTGATCGGCTTTGTCGGGTTCCGACAAATGCTAAGCACTTTCCAAAATATGCCGCTGCGAATGGAATATGACTGTATAAACTCAGTTTGTCAATCGGTTCATATCTCTAAGTTTTTCCTTTTTTTAAATAGTTTTCATGAACACTAAATGGTATATCCACTTTGGTCCGAAGTATATAAGCTCCAGAAGGAAAACAGATAGACCCATCAAAATTTATACCGATATGAAAAGAATGACGAGCTAAGCTGAGTTGCCCGTCCGTTCGTTTTTTGAACGCAGTCTTTCAGTTTCTGAGATATTTGTCGAAAACGATCATCACGTCTCGTCGGATTTCACATTGACTTGACGGTGGCCCAAAGCTTGTTTGAACCAGAGGAGAGATTGCAGGACCTTAAATGTTCCACTTGTTCCACTTGTGTAGGTTAAACTGCTGTCGAATCTGCAAATTGAGTTCCATAATACGGGGGTCTCCGGTATTGGAAAGGCGTAATGTATCAGAAAGTACGTTCACCACTGATGACGTTGGTTGCAGTGGGGAAAACACTGAAGGCGTTCTCTGTAAATTTCTTGAAGCCAGGGCAGTTAGCTTTTTTAAAGATAATGAAGGTCCAGTGGTTCAAGGAAATAAAGTCGAGAGGCCTGTCAAACCAGATTATTGTGAGCATCGCCAATTTATGCTATTTATCAGACCAACGCTAGCAATTGTTATGTCTGACGAGTTATGGTAGTTGTCCACCATTCTGGTAGGGGCTTCGTCGTTCATGTTGCAGAATGTCGAATCGTTTGTCTGTTCTGTCAGCTCCATTCTTCTACGATCATTTGGCAGACTAGAATGTCAAAGATCGTTATAACCGTTAAAGTCACCCAAAATAAAACGGTTTTCACCTCTGTGTAGCACACCTATATTAGGACGGTATTCAATATTCAACTGGAGGAATGTATATATGAAATATTTCGAGTTCGACATTGCCTGACCGGAGCAGGAATTGAATCTGACAGTTGTTAGGAGGAGGAGAGAAGCTGCTGGAGCTCCGTTGGACCATGGAGGTTACCCAAGGTGGGTAATTGTGCAGAAGGCCCAGCTACGAAGGCATCAGGCCCAGCTGGGAGCTAGCAGCATGGAGCTATGCAAAGCGTGGTCTATTCCCTAGAGGTCTGTAGGCCTAAGCAGGTCTTAAGATGACTCCAGTCATTGTACTGGTTGCATCATACCGAGATGGACAAATGCTGGAGTCGTCTTTGGCACACATATCATTGCTGAAAGGTGTTGTTAAGTTGATGCACTTGGACTAGAATTACCTCATGACCTCATCTAGAATTACCTCATCAGCTCATCGTTCCATCGTCTGCTGTATTCGCGGTTGCCAATGCGCGAAAGACAATAAATCGACATCATCCAGGCTTGATTTTGGTTCGTCGAAAGAGGACTTTACTTTTTAATTGCCCACTCAGTCGATAGCCCTTGCCCGGATAAAATCCGGATCAACTCCGGTGTGTAGAATCGGCTTTCGTGAGACAGCACTTCGGCATGGTCAGAGATAGCACTTCTTATTCGTTTTTTTTTCTTTTGCTACTGGTTATTACATTCTTTGAAACTATACAGTAATTGAATCTGCTGACAAAACCACTCAACCCACTTACAATAATTCTATTTAATCCTTAAAAAAAAAAAACATTTCACCCAAACACTTTACGACAGGTCACTGAAATGGAAAATAGGCAGGCGACACACAAGTGATTGAAGCAAGTGCAACCTAAGACGACTTAAACATCATAAAAGCGCTTAATCCAATTTCGTTTTTTTTTTAATTCGCTTTAATATCAACACAAACTTTATTTTTTTTACTTGTATATAGTCAATATGGATTTTATGTACATATACAAGTATATGTATGTCAGTGGAATTTAAGCGCATCGGGAATGACCGCTGAAGACAGCCGACTTCAAAGCCGCCCGCCAAGGTATTATCAGAGAAGAGTATTGAAAACAAATTGGGTCAATATGTGGCACAGACAAACGAAAGCCATACAAAAAAAATTTATATACATATACAAAAAGAGTAGTATATATCGATGGAACTTGGAACAGACAAAAGCTTGCAAAAAGCGCCGTAAAAACACAAAATAAGAAGCTTAAAAAATATTAAAAAAAAGAACTAGTTCATTGAGGCAGGCAGACAATACAACACATGTTCACATATACATTTATAAATACTAATATATAAGTAAATAAATGTCTGTATGTGCACACATATATCAATATATAAAAACGGTGTGACATAGTGTGACAAGTGGTTTTTGTGGAGCTCTACTGGAAGTGTGTCTGGCGAAGCGGAAATGCACCACGAAATATAGTTGAACATAATGGCAAGTAAATACTGACAGTTAGAAAAATGCTTAAAATAAAAAATTTAGAACCATAACCAATATGTCCATACATAGATAGTTGTTTGTCAGTAATTATAGTTGGAGATACATTCGTACAAACATACAATAACATATGTTAGCACGAAAACACTGTGGCTCCAAAATGGGCAATACAAGTTTTCGTAAAATGTTGAAATACTAGTCAGCAATTTAAGAGAAATGTGTATGTATGAATTGATGATTGTACACAAATATTTAATAATATATATGTTTAAGGTCAAGTTCATGCAGTAAACTAAAAACATTTGTCTGCTGTCATTACCAAACTCTCCACTGTGTGCAGTAATTTGTTTTGTATTGCTCTTAAAGTAATTATATGAATTATATACATATGTTATGAACAGCAGACAGCTTGTGCAGTGTGGAAATAATAAATATAATATTTTTAAAAAATATGCTAGCTCCTCACTCCATGATGTATTGCTTCAATAATTGTAGATATTATTTTCTATTTTTGCTTTAACATTTTTCTGCTGAATTCTCCCCTCTTTCTTTAAGCAATTTTACATTTTCTCAGTTTTGTAAAACATAACTATGCTTTGTTGTTGTAAAAATTTCGGAGCTTATTCTCCCTCTCTCTTTTTAGTTTCCTTACCTAAAACATTGAGATTGAGCTTGAAAACTATTTCGGAAGACCTGACTTCCGATGAAACTAAACTTTAGATACCAAATTACGATAATAGATGCTTAGAGAAGACTTATAATCAACATATGCACATTAAATTAACTGTATTTAGCTTCATCCATCTCTCAAGTAGATTCGATCTTGAGCGTCATGGATCATTAGTGGGTTGTAAAAGTATTTAAATTTTCGATTGCACAATTTGTTTTAAAGTTTTGTAATTTGTTCAAGTACAAATAGCAGATCTTAAAGCCTTAATTATGCAACGCTGCATACACACACACATTTAATCCCTTAATACTTATGAAATGATTAATGTTTTCAATGTTTGTTTCCAATTTTCAAAATTTAAATTTAAAGTAATTACAATGTCGCGTGTAATTAATGAAATTTAGCTGGTACGCGTCTTAATAAAGTTGTGAAATGGAGTTTATAAGGATTAGGAATAATATATTTTCACGCAATACGGCTTAGGCTTTGGTGAAGTGAGTTCTGGGTCTCAGCTCACAAACGGCTACAGAAGGCTTAAAATAATAAAAACCGAAATTGCGATTATGAGCGTATCTAAATGTCTAACAGAAAGACGAAAAGTCATGGTGCTCTCCGCACTCAGCTGTTACTTTCAACAATTTTTCTGCTGCTAATTTTTCAAATATCAGTTTATCATGAGAGCGACTGTTGTGAGCTTAATAGCCATACAAATTACCTAAAAATAGTTTGGTAATTTTTATGATTATTAGATCACTGTGCGACATAAAATACAAGAGAGGATATTTAAATTTTTTTTCTTCTATGGACTGATATTAAAGTCACTTTCTGTAGAGTGCTAAAAAAAAACCAATAAGAAAGACTTGTTCAGTTGCAAGCGAATATGGAATTAATTAAGGGTAGCTAGAAGCATTAAACATAAGATTTTTTATGCCTCTAAATCATTTTATTTTATAAGTTTAATAATTTGACATAATTACATCGTGCATCACCCTAACTTCAAGAAAAGTTATTACTGTTTATGTTGCTCCAATCCTAAAAGCAATCTTTGGAGTCCTTTTTTAATAAAAAAAATTTAAAAATTCGAAGCATGAGGAATTTTCTTAAGATTTTCAGGAAGAAACCCAGTTAATTGTTTATATAAAATCAAATTTAAAAAATAAACTCTTAGATGAGGTATTACGTTTTTTATCCTTCCCAAGCAGTATAAATTCATTTGAACCTATTCAGTAATCTCGAGTCACAGTGTTCACTAGTTCAAAAAACATAAATTTTAAATTGCCCAGGAGTGACAGAGAGTCTTTTGATAATAACGGAATGAGTCGAAAGTTATTTAACGGATATAGTTAAGATTTGTAAATTATCAAGCCTGCAGTGAGATTGGTGTAAGCCGGGCACAGAAGTTTTCTATTCCGTTATTCTGATTATTCTTCAACTAATGATGTAACACCGGCGTGAGAGCTGTCAGGAGATGGAGGAAGCACTAGGCACCATCCGCGTGATAGTGCTACTCAAAGAAGACACACGAATTAACGCAAAAAATTTAAATCCAAAATCGAAACATTTCTACAAATGACTTCAAAAGACTGAAAAGAAGGTAATGCCGCATGTATGATGGTATTGGAAGGGAATTGTTAATTATGAGCTGGTATAACCGGGTGAAATGGCGTCCAGAAGCGACCAATATATTTAGTATTGTGTTTCATCATGACAACGCCAGACCACATAAATCTTTGATCAGGTAAATAGTTAGTACCTTACACCATCTGTCTGCCATTTCCTTCCACCTCTGCAAAAAAATTTTGATTAAAAACAATTTCACTACCAAACCACGGAAGTTATACGCCGATGGAATTATGAATATTTACTGGATTAAAATTTATTTGTAATCAAGAAAGATTTTGTTCGAAAATATGCATAAACCAGGAGAGTCAGAATTGGGAAGGACCTAACGAGTTTTTATACAGGGTGACTCTCTATCAACCTGATGCTGGAAAAAATAATAAGAGCCACCGAGCTAAGCATACCAGGTACGATCTTCTACAATGAGTGTACTTATACAATTGTTAGCGTGTGCCGATGATATTGATATCTTTGGCCATAAGAACCGCACCGTAAGTTCTGCGTTCTCCAGGTTAGACAAAGAAGCGTAGGGAATGGGTCAAGGCGTAATATCACTGTTGACAGTCATAAGATTCGAAGTCGTAGATAATTTCGTCTAGGAAGCAGCATTAGCAACACCAAAAATGTCAGTCTTGAAATCCAAAACAGAATCACACTTGCCAACAGGTACTACTTTGCCAACAGGTACTACTTTGGACTGAGTAGGCAATTGGAAGGTAAAGACCTCTCTAGACGAACAAAACCAAACTCTACAAGTCGCTCATCATTCCCGTCCTGATATATGGTTCAGACGAAAATTTTGCGGAAGATTTATGATCCTTTGCGCGTTGGCAACGGCGAATACCGCAGACGATGAAACGATGAGCTGTACGAGCAATACGACGACATTGACATAGTTTAGCGAATCAAAAGACAAAGTGGCAATGCCGGCTAGGTCATGTCGTTCGAATGGGTGAAAGCGCTCCAGCTTGAAAATACTCGAGAGAGCACCCGCTAGAGGAAGCAGAGGAAGAGGAAGACCTCCACTCTGTTTGAAGGATCAGATAGAGAGCGACCTGGTTTCACTTAGAATTTACAACTGGCGCCAAACATCGAAGAGAAGGAACGAGTGGCGCGCTATTATTGATGCGGCTAAAATGGCGTGAGTGGTGTCTACTCCAATGAATAAGAAGAAAACATTATTCGAACAAATTATTGTCTAGTATGTAAGTATAAGTATGCATTCCTCAAGTCAGCATGTAGAATTATAAATATATATATATATGCGTAATTAATGTCTATACCCACTAAATTTATTTATTTGTTACTCCTTAATCTGATTTTCTTATAATCACACATCTATGTAGTTTTCCAACAACAACAAAAAATTATAGTCGATGAGAATATTTACATACGAATACTTTGAGTCTAAGTATTTCGCTTTCATCGCTGTTGTTATTTTAGTTTCGCTTATTTTTGTGAGAATTAAATCAATGAAGCGGAAACATTCGCGATAACGTCTTCTCTCTACCACTACGGTTAGTGTGATATATATTTAAATATTTTTTTACGTATCGAGTAATGTAAAGAGTGATCCATTTCTAGGCTCCCTACTTTTTTAATGAAAAAACACAGAAAATTCAAATTTAATGGAGAATGGCTATTATCATTTGAAAGAACATTCTTTGACATTTATTTTTTGAAGATTATCCCTTTCAAATGTTGGCCACGGCTACGTCTCAGATGGTCCATCCGTTTAGTCCAATTTTCGATAACTGGCGAATGACAGGCGATATATTTTGCTCCAAGGCCTGAATCGAAGCGGAATTGTCCGCATGTAAAGTTTAAAACATATCCTATGCATCAAATAGTCGGTTATCATGACGCGATAACGGTCGCCATTGATGGTTACGTCCCGATCGGCATAATTTTTGATTCAAAATAGACCGATGATTCCAACGGCCTAAAAACCACACCAAACCGTTCTTTTTTCTGGATGAAATGGCAGCTCTTGAATCTCTTCAGGTTGCTTTTCGTCATAAATATGGTAAGTTTTGCTAGTTTACATACCGATTTAGCCAGAAGTGAGTCTCATTGTTGAACAAAATTTGGTTTGAAAACGTCGGATCTTCTTGGAACTTTTCAAGAGTCCATAGAGCGAGGTGATGTCGATTGGGAAGGTCGAGCTGCTGCAAATGGCACCCGAATGGACTCTCCAGGGTCTTCGTGTACTCAGCTACGGTCGCAATATTTTCTTCACTGCGTGCTGGACGTGGTCTATTCAGTAGAATATTATCAAATAATGAATGCTGGGTCTCAAAATGGGCGATGGTAAAAGAAAGTGAATTTTCGTAATAAAGTTCAATAATTTGTAAACGTTGTTCAGGCATAAGTCTTTCCATGATGAAAAGCCACACAATATTGAACAAAATAACATGACAGCTTGACACGACTCATGCGCGATCTGTCAAAAAAAGGCTACATCTACTTGGATCACCCTTTATATTAGTACATACTAGTATGCAAGTTTGTACTGCTGCGCACGTAATTGCTTGTTTATCTAAGAAATTGTTCATTTTGAAATTGAATGAATACAATTGAATCAGTAATGAAATCAGTAGTTAGTCTATGTGCCGGCGCCAAGAAGTAGGCTTCTTTTTTGAATAGAAAAAAATAAATATATAAAAATCGGTCGATGGCTTCATGTATACACATATTTAATGCATTGTTAAAGGAGCTCTGGCACTGTAGTGGCTTGATGAAGATTATTAAATAGTAGATTTATTAGTAAAGTTTGTGAAAAACATCCGTTATGGAAATTTTATGTTTAAAAACTTTTCGAAAAACGCCCATATTTTTTTTAATGGTTTTTTTTTACATACAAAAATTATTATTATATTTTTTTAATGTTAATAAATTACTCCATAATATTGCAAAATTACACAGTAATAGCCAAAAGTTAATTATTTATGAGTTAAAATTAAACTTAATGTGTTTAACCTATTTAAAATGCGATATAAGATTTTAGAGCAATCATAGAAATAATCAGTTTTGGTGTTATAAAGCTTTTTAGGTATGTATTTCGTAAATTTTGCTTACAAATTACTTCATCCTTCAGCCTGATGTTCTACAAAAGTGTAAAAGTTTGTAAATAAGATTAAAAAGTTTGACTTGAATTTGTGTAATTCTCATTGGAAAAAGTGTTTGTGTTCCTGTTGATAAACATCATATATCCACATACTCGTATGTACGAGTTTCTCTCAACATATCCTTGTTGTAGTACTTTGTGGCATTTTGTCTTGTGTGAAATAAGCTACGTTGCTTGTGTTTGAATTTTTAGCCACGTATGTATACATTCACTAATCAACAGCAACACCAAGTTGCAAGCACACCTGTTCTACACAGTGATACATTCCTACATTCATATGAGTTTGTATATTTCACACTTTATTCCTTATCAACGTACAATAGATGGAAAGGAGTAGAGTTGATGGTGGGTGAATACAGGTGGTATGTTAATTTTTGCAAACATTGTTGGGAAATATGCTGTTGTTGAAAGAATTGAGCTGGGAGTGTCGTTTTTTAAAGTTTTCATACTATTATATACATTTTTGTATTTTAATATAGGAACTTTTGTGTATTGGTGGCACATATTTAAATGCTGTCCGATATACGAAAGACTAAAAATTTTCCGTAGGCAATAATTTAAAAAAAAGGATGCTAAGTCTTATAGAACTTATCTAAAGTAATTATTGAAATACGTGTCTTTGCCTTTTGAGCTTTCGAAACTTCACTTCATTATAGTTACCACGGGAAAAACTGCTCAGACGCTTCTACGGCGGCGAGAGTGGAAGGGAAGTGCCCTTCTTTGCAAGCTCGTCCGCCATCTCGTTACGTGATATGTTATTGTATTCTGACACCAATACTAGGTTCAGAGATAACTGCTTAGTCATCATGTTTACCACTTTGCACCGATTCTGATATTATTTTGACAAATTCCAAGGAGCTTAGTGCCGCCTGGCTATATGTGAATATATATATACAATTCACCAAGAGTACCATTAGACATAGATAATAAGAACTTTATATACGGTCGCCCCTTCCGGCTGAATAACATTTCAGATCTGCTAATTCCAGGTTCCTTTGAGTAAATTCCATTACTGACTTGTTGCTGGAATAACTACCTCATGCTAGTATATTCTGCATTATTCCTCCCCATAATGACAATAGGGATTCGATTCAAGAGGGCATTCATATGAGTGGTGTCCTCTTTACTCTATAGAATTGAAAGGTAGATGATTTTCTCTCGAATGTTGGTTTGGCCACTTGAATTTTTTTTCTAATATGAGCCCGAAGTATTTTGCAGACTCAGTGATATGCAGCCTCGTCCTGAGAGACCCTGAGTGATGTCTCGCAGGGTTTTTTTTTATTGAAATCGCAGTATTATCTGGATATTAGTTCTGTAAGCAGAGCCCCTTGATTATATTTCACACATCCATATTAGCTTTATGACTAAATTGTATAAAAAGATTTTGTGATCCAAGCTTAGATCAGATTTTTACCCAATAAGGGTTGAATTTTAGCAGAAATATGGCTTTTCCAGCTTAATCACTTACCAGTATCTGAGTGGATGCCAAGGCTTTTAAATGTACTTGATTCGGGGATCATTACGTCCGTTTACTTTCAGCGATGGGCATATTTCCGACCTTACATTGAATGTTACGTACTTTTTCTCACTCACTTCTATACGCCATGCATGCACGTGTTTGTCAACTAACTTTGAACAAGTTTTAAGTGATTTTCTAGTGTGTTTGTGACTTTGATTGGTCACTTGCTTCGGTATTAAACAACGGTACCGCCTGTAAAAGTTTTTGGTTTTGTACTTTTGCACTAGTAGGAATATCTAATGTAAATAAAAGATATAGTGTTGGTTCCGAAACGCTATTTTGAAGAACAGCAACTATAATTGGATACACTTCTGAAGTCCATAATGAAATTTCGACACACAAAATCCCGAAATACATAATCCAGATACGACTAAATCCAGAACAGACATGTTCCAGACATAAGCAAAACAGATCCATACTCGACACAATCCAGACATAACAAAATCCAAAAAAAAATCCCCACAAAGTATACAATTTGTTTGAGTTTTGCTGTCTAGTTCATCAAATATAAAAAAATGTGGGTCTAAAATATAAGTTGTCCTCTAACAAATAAGGGAGGTGTGCTTGTAAGTGAATTTATGCCCCTTGCGCCAATCATCACCTTAGCAAGCCATTATATTCGTTTGTAAACACTCAAGAATATTCACAAGTGTATATTTCATATCTTAGACACACAAATAATATTTAGTTACAAACCATTATGGCTTTGTTATTGAATGTAACTGGTGACAGTGCATGATTTCTCAGTAAAGCGTAAAATTAAAATAAATAAACGCGAATTTACTTTTAAAACTAAACAACTTGTGGATACTTTTTAAGAGTCTAGTGGAATATCTCCCCCTGTTTGAATGCATATTTCATTATATCTAAGTGACGTAAAATTTAAAATAAATTAGCACTTTTTTCATTAGTTCTTTGTGCAAAATATTATGACAACGAAAAACATGCAATATCAGTATTTATAACATTTTATTATTATTTAATAAAGGACAATTTTTGATTTACAATTTTTACTTTTCAGGTCTTAGGTTACAGTTAATACACTTTTTTTTCTTGTTATTAAAAATCTGATACAATTTAGTCCAAACACTTGGCTAGTTTGGATATGTTTTTACTCTTTTATATATTTCATTACTAATATATGCCTTCTGATAATATTTAATTTTTTATTTGAGGTACTCGAATATATGTACTTGGTAGGGACATAAATACTGTTACAACATTAAACACACGCATTTCAATAATAATTGAGCATACCACATAATTCCCATATGATTTATAAAATATAACCTGTAAAGCGTTAGTCTGTATCGGGAATTCTAAATTGTGTGAGTTTTCAACATGGAATGGTCAGATAATGAAAACCGTATCGCTGTTATAGCGCTTTTTAAGTATGAAATGAAAAAAGGTGATATTTTCAAAACACTCCGTCCGCTCGGCATTAGTTGCATGTTCGTCTACCGGTGCACAAAACTGTTTGAGGAGACTGGGGATGTTAAAGACCGCCACCGGTCGGGCCGTCCACGCACAGTTCGAACGCCGCAAGTCACCAAAGCTATCAAATCAAGAATTCTGCGAAATCTACTCCGAAAACAGAAAATCATGGCCCGGGAGATGAATGGGGGGCTTTCAAACGCCGTACCGGACATTTGTTGACTGCAGCTTTGAAAAAAAAAATAGGATGAATTTTTCAAACGTCTTTTGGTGAAGCACGCTGATAACTTGCACAGAAAAATTTTGTGTACCGGTGAAAATTTTTTTACCGTGCAGGAAAAATTTAATAAACAAAATGATAGGGTGTATGCACAGTCATCTAAGGAAGCATCTGAACTGATTCCACGGGTCGAAAAAGGTCGTCACCCAGCTTCAGTCATGGTTTAGTGGGGTGTCTCTTATGATGGGGTAACTGACTTGCATTTTTGCGTACAAGGGGTCAAAACATCGGCCAAAGTTTACCAAGAAATCGTTTTGGAAGCTGCTGTAAGACCACTTAACCATTCCATGTTCCAAAACCAATCATAGACTTTTCAGCAAGACTCTCTGTCGGCCCATAAAGCTAAAACGACCCAAATCTGGCTCCAAAACAATTTACCAGCATTCATTTCCTCTGAAGAGTGGCCATCTAGCAGTCCTGATTTGAACTCGATGGATTACAAATTGTGGACAGTTTTAGAGGACATGGTTTGCCACAAAAGATGTCCCAACATTGATTCTCTTAAGATAGCTTTGATTCGTGCTGTGGCCAATTTCCCAATGGAGGAGGTGCGTGCGGCTATTGATGATTGGCCAGTCCGACTTAAGGCGTGCGTGAAGGCCAAAGGCGGGCATTTCGAATGAATACTGCTTTTTTGTATACAATATATGTATATCAATAAATGTTTAAAAAAAAATTGGTCCAAAAACATTCATTATTTTTTAGCATAAAATGTGTGTAACAGTATTTATGTCCCTACTAAGTATATACATATGTAACAATGTGTATGACTGATGTTTTCTTTTATGTGTAATAATAACTAGCAGATATGGTCACAAAAGCTCAACAACTTATGACAATATACTTCAGCAGGTTTATACGAGTGATTATTTTATAAGTAAATACATATACATACAGTCATGGGCAAAACTGATTAAATGCAATTATGGCGTAAGAGGAAAGTTAGAATAAATGTTAAAAAGTCGAACTGATGCATAAATCGGATGAAAAATGCTTTCGAAAATTAATATGACATGTAACACATATGTATACATACTTAAATTGGTAATTGGAAAAATGATGAAATACAATTTCTGCCAAAACCACATTCTTAGGTTGAAAAAATATTTTCTTCTTTCTTGCATATTCTTAATAACTTGAAAACATTGTGAGATAATTTAAAATTAATCCGCTCAATACTTTTTTAAATATCTTCAATGTAAATCATTCTCGAACACACTAGAACACAAGAAACCTTTCATCAATTCCTGTGGAAATATTTAGCTTAAGTTCAAGAATAAAATATATTATTTTCGGCAAATAAGCATTTATACTCAACAAAGTTTCCTTTTATCTCTATACAATTAGTCCAGCGTTTGATGATGGACTAGCAACTTTTTCAGCCAAATGCGGTCGTTTTTTCTTCAATTCAATATCAAGTCCAAATATAGGGTAATGCTACCAAACCACTACTTTTATAAAATAAAATGATTTACTGGCTTAAAAATATATCAGCAATTCTCATTTCTTCAAATTTTTTGTCTTCCTTCAAGCCCCTTAAAAGGTATCCGAAACAAATCCAAAACACTACCCAGATAACGATTTACTAGATTTTTTTTATTTTTACTGATGCGTTTTCACATATTTTGCTGACTATTTACTAATACTTATGCTCCGAGCTTATATATTTTCCAATAGTTACATTAAAATTATTTTTAAACCTTAAGATTGCTTGCGTATACATATATACGAGGTATGATCAAAGGAAAAGGTGAAGGTTTTGCTCACTGTTTTCTTTGATTACAATGGTGTGGTGCATCATGAGTTCCTGCCAAAAGGTCGTGCAGTTAGTAAGGAATACTACAAGGAAGTTATGCAACGATTGCGTAAAGCAAAACGGCTCAACCGATCGGAATTGTGGAAAAACAAATCGTCGATTCTGCACCACGATAATGCACCAGCTCACACACCAATACTTATTCGTGATTTTTTTGGCCAAAAATAAGACCCCTATCATGCCCAACCACCGTATTCATCAGATTTGACTATCTGCAACTTTTTCCTATTCACAAAACTAAAGAAACCAATGAAAGGAAAGCATTTTGCCACAATTGATGAGATCAAGTCAGAATCGAAGAAACAGCTGATGGCCATACCGAAAAGCGCATTTCAGAAGTGCTTTGAGGATTGGAAAAAGCGTTGGCACAAGTATATTAGATCCGAGGGGGATTACTTTGAAGGGTACAAAAAAGATATTGATGAATAAATAAGTACTTTTCAAAAAAATGCAAAATACACCTTTGTCTTTGAACACACCTCGTATATATATGAATATACATATGTTTGTTAAAATACATACGTGTATCTGAATGCATATGCATGAGTGTACTTGTTTAAGTACTGATTGTGTTTAACAGCGCCAATGTCGTTCAGTTACTTCATGAAATTATAAAGAAAATTATTCACTGTGCATGCATTTCTTAAGGGCATTTACTCCGTCTAATCTTTTTTCTGTTTTTTAAAGGAAAAATGCTACATAAAACGATACTAACGCTTATCACATTTTATTTGTATTTTATGGTTTTGTTATTTATTTATTTATTTAATATAAAATATGAGTGAAGGCATTCCTCAAAGATGAGTCAGTACGCCAATGGTGACTCGAAGCAAAGATAAAGATTGAGTAAACATGATTTTACAAACATTACGCCTTCGGAGTAGCTCAATTAAATTAGTTTTTGATCAAGAAATGTATTATGCCTAGCAGTAGATATAAATTCCTTCATCTTTTACACTTGTATAATTTAAGCATATTTCCCGTCAAAGCTTGTTTTATTTTATTTTTATAATTTTCTTAAATAATTGGCATATCACGTACACTTTTCTATAGAATTTGCGGTTAAATGCTATTAACGGCAAATTATTTGAAAAAGCTCATACTCATAGCGACAAATGAAATAATGTGAAGAAAAAATAATATTAATTAAGCGAGATGTAGTTACCGATTAATTTTCAAAGCCACGAAACAGTGAAGTTCATGTACACCTAATAATTAAATAATAATTCCCAACAAATTGAATATGAAAAAATGAGTTATTATTAAAAATCTAGCTTTAAATGTTTTCGTTACAATATCCTCTGGTAGAAAAGAAGAAAAGGAACACCCAGTGGCTTATTTACTTTCATTTGCCGATTCAATCAATAATAGCGACTCAGTCGTTTCTTCTTTTAGTTGTTCGGCGCCATTTGAAAACAGAAAATGAAGCCAGTTCGTTTGCTAGCTGAGTTTTCCATCGCTTGGCAATGGCATCTTCGGTCACTGAGGCTACCGGCGGTTATTTTCTTAAATACTTTCAAAGCTGGAGTGTTTTCATCCTTCCGTACAACATTTCGCTGTCTCTTTATTCGTCGAGCCACGTACAAGCTCGACAATCCATCGTCCATTCCATTGAAGTATTCATCGTTGCCAATGAGCAAAGCACTGTAAATGTTCCACAAAACTATTCTCGCGAAAACTCCTAATAACGACTCATCGGAAGTTGTTATCATCCAGACCTCTGCTCCATACAGTAGGCGAAAATTTCTGCAACTTTAGCATTATGACTGCCAACAGTAACTTTGGAGTACCGACGCAAGTGCGAGAACTGTTTGGTTGATAACAGGATATATTTCGTCTTATCTTCGTTCGCTATCAGACCCATTCGCTTCGATCCTGTGCCCAATGATATCGGTATCATTAGCTCTGCTGTTCGTATTATTTTATTCAGAACTAGGCATCAACCTTGTCTTAAACCTCGTTTAACATTAGATACAGCTCCTTTTCGGGTTATCGAAGTCTGCTTTAAAATCGACGGCGCCTGGCGTATAACTGGCCTATGAGGGATCTCAGATCTAAAACCGCACTGATAATGTCAGATCTGTTCGTTGACGGTCTTTCACACAAAACGCTAGATAAGACTTTTTATGCGGAATTCAGGAGGCTTGTCCCACAGCAGTTGGCTCAGATTCCGGATACTGGATTGAGAAGACCATATTCTCTGAAGAAGGTAATGCAATATTTCGTCGCCGTATTTGAATAGTTCAGCAAGTAAGCTATCGGTTCCTGACGTTTGGTTTAATTTAATTTATTTTTATTTTAAGGAAGTAAATATTGACCATTATTATTTATGATCTTCTGCTATGTTTCCATCGGTGTTGAACTTCTGTGGTTTCTCGCCGTAGAACTTGCTAGTGGCTCTTTGTTTGGCCAATTTTTTTTACCATCAAGAGCGTTCTTGGTTCAAGGTCCGGTTTATATGGTGGGTGCATCGAAATTTCTTAATCAAGTAATTTTTATATACAAAAGCGTATTTCTTTGGAAATTTCAATCATTCTTAAATCCAAAATCATTTTTAACACGACTTAAAAAGCTATCTTCAAAAAAAAATTATATATATATATATATATTGCTGGAGATGACAGCTTTCAAGCACGTGACACAATCGGATTATTCCGGAATAAGAGTATTAACACGATCTAGTGAGAAAAGCCGCGAAGACTTTTTAAATTATCCAATGAGAAAATATATTTTATGCTTAGTTCTTCAGAGCTCCCAGAGGAAAAGTTTCTTGACAGCAGGAGAGTCCGATTAAAGATTTGTCAACTCATGAGCTTCTGGAACATAAACTAATCCTGTATATCTAAATAAAGCTTTGGTTTCGTTATGGGAATAACAACCCGCTTTACCTCACTCTTAAGTGAATGAAAGTCAGAACTTGACATCATACTTTTCAGATAATTTGTCTGACCTAAATTCAGAAAACTCTCTCTTCATGAACATATCCTATAACCCATAAGTAGATCTTCATCTAGCCATTGGCGAAATTGTAATATCTCTATAAATTTTCAGTGGAAGATTTTAAATTTTAAAGACTATATTTCTATAGCGTTTCCCCAATTATATTCATACCTCAAAAAACTACTAAAAAATTCAGTGAATTTAAGAAATTCCAACACTTTAAAAATTATTTTCGTTCTTTGATTTAGGAGAGAGAGAGAGTGCAAATAGAACTGCCAATAAATAAAATATATAGAAGTTGAATTATTTACTCAAACAATTTTACGTCAATTAGTTAGTGGCAATTCACCGAAGTGCTACAGAAGAAATGAGGAAAGCAAAAAGAAAACCAAGGAGGTAAAAAAAAACAAGGAAAATCAAGAAAAAATAAATAAAAAGGTGCAAAAATGAATAACAGCAAGTAAGAAAAGGCTAACTACGAATGAAACCAAACGTTATAATTATGATTATTTCGACTTGAAGAGAAAATAAGAGCTAATGGTGACTGAGTTGATTTGGTTTTGTGTTTTTCCGACAGGGTGGATACTAGATTTATATCGGAACGAATTTTCGTCATCCCTTGTCAATTCGTTCCGATATAAAGCTAATGGTGACTGCTTATCACTCATTAGAGTAATTGTTTAGCTCAAAATTAATCAGAAGTGAAACTGAAGGGAAATTGTAAATAGGAGGCGAGCAAAATTTTGGATTTATGCCAGTGATTTTTGTCCAAAATTTTTATTTTCCGACTTTTATAGGTTAAAATTCATTGTTATTAGGTTAATTCAAATTTATCCATTAAAGAGGCACCGTGAACCAAAAACTTTCATGAGTACTGCAATACCAGTATGTATAATCTGCAAACTCACAGTTATATCTAGATTCTTTCATCACTCCGTTAAAAAACACTTTTCCGTAGAACTGACAGTCTACGCCTTTGTGCTACTATTAGCAAGATCCAACAGGAACAATTAGCCTATATGAACTTTCTAGAGCTATTGAGATCACTAATAGATCGGCACCTCACAGCAATTTTAGTGTATGGTTTGCCAAAGAAAGATTACGTCGTCCCGCGCCTGACTTTCGTGAAACTACCGACAGCTCCAATAGAGGCAGACGATTGAGGTTTGGTAGCAAGACTCAGCTTTACACATGCATCTAACTTGAACGAGGCTATAGTTTACTGCATCCAAACAGACAGAATTCCTAATAAGTAACTTTAAGCTGTGAAACTACTGCAGTATCTTCAAGGCTCAGATAGTTGCGACAAAGCTGTTGAAGGGGGCAGGTTCACACAAAAGGGAGGATGCATATATGTATATAGCCAAAGCCTAATTTTCACGCAGTATAAAGCCGGACGTGATTCACTTTGCATAGAGAGATTTAAAAGATTGGCGGAGAAAGTTCCTATTTATTGGGTACCAGAGCATAAGGGTATCGAAGGTAAAGAGATACTAGTTGAACTGGCTAAAGAGGGAGCACTCACTGAGCAGGACATAGTTCTGCCATTAAGGGAAATAAAGAATGCACAAGAAACGCGTCAGGCTGATAAGCCTTTGTAAAAACTAAAGGCTGTAAAATGGAGAAATGAAGAAGTTTGTACAAAACACTAAGAGATCAGATTCAAAGCTGCTAGTAGTGCTGTTAATTTAAATTAGGCCTGGTTGTGAACAACAAATCCAGGAAATACAGGGAACTGGTATATCAAGTAATGTATGAGTGCCCGGCGCCATGAGAATGATCTCACTTGGAGAGGATAAACCGCACGATCTTCAGGAAGCACCGAACAAAGCTTCGAATCGCCTGATTGAATTTACTAAGAGACCAGTAATGTTCTTTAAACTATATGGTCGCCTGTGGTGAATGGTGGTGGACGAAGTAAGTGAGACTTCCTAAGTAGTCGACCAGCTCGACCTAACCTAACCCACTTTGACAACAATCTCCCTCCGGCTCGTATATTGATTTTGTAAGGAATTTCTCTATAATTTTTAGAGCGTCTGTAAAGATCACCTACCTGATCACGGAATTTACGATTTTACGAACAAATTTCCCCTTAGTTTGTCGAGACCTTTCTTTGAGATTTGATAACATATATAACTCATCCATCGTGTTTAGCTTATGCTGTTACATCAGTACATAAAACCGTGTGCCGTACAAAGTTAATATACCTGAGGAAATCGCTACAGTCAGTTATAGAAATAACTGCTTGTCTAAGAATTACTACCAAACTCAAACACCCACAAGCAATTACGAGAAAATGATCAAATACAATAAGATATACTTGAAGAAAAAGAAAATAAAACAATTGCAAAGAAAACAATAGAGCACAAGCAACGATGTACATATGAATATACATACATAAAAAAAATACAAAATACAAAAAATTCATAAGCAATGCCGGTAAATACCGGCAACAAAGTGCTCGATTTTTCTTTTGCGACTGAGGAAAAAAATGAGTATACAAATAAGGGTGATCCAAAATTTTTTTGATCGTCCATTTTACAGAAGATAAGAAAGCGGTTCAAATAAAAAAATTGAGTAAAATAATTTATACAAAAATTATTGATTTGTATTGCTTGTAAAAGCAAGTTTTGATAAAGATGCCTCTTTCGCATGGAAACACTATATTTTATTCCCTAGGGGGTTGATAAGAATACGTAGAAACATAAATTTTATTTTTAATATGTATATTTTTACTTTCTGTCGCCGCTATAACCAAGTTATTAGCATTGCGTACTACAATTTGGAAGTCCAGGGTTCAAGTCCAGGTTCGACCAACATCCAAAATTATATAAAATAAATTTTTATAATTGCCGTCACCCCTCGGCAGGGAAAATGTCAAGCTCTCCGAGTGTGTCTCTTAGAATAAACTCTAGGTCCTTCCATTTGTTGGTAAAAACACCAAGCCACAAAACTACTAATTGGAGGAGGATATCGGCCGAAAATCGCTTCAGCGGTTACAAAGCGGCCAATATATATTTTTCCATAACTGCCCTAATATTTATACACATATACACATACTCAAATATTAAGTTAGTTTGGATTGGCGATATATGGCAAGCCGTACAACAATTTAGAGAGTTTTGCGTGCCCACAGCCACTTGCAATTAAAGTTCCAGCTTGATTGCTGGTCGGCTCGTTACACAAAGATACATTGATACCTGCACACATACATATTGTCTATTTTCCTAAATCACTTCTTTACTCACTCACTCCAGTCTATATGATTTGGCAATTGTCTGCAAAGGCTAAAGGTCGAATGTGTTGAGTGGTAGGTAGACACGTGATGATTTTTTTTAATATTTTGTTGTTTTTTCTTCTCTATTATGAGGCGTTTCGTGTGGCGCACCTTACTTTTGCAAACAATAAAAAATTGCAACAAGAGTTTTGCTTTTAATTTTATTTCACTTTTGGGTTTTGTTGTTTGCTATTTTTTTATATTTTTTTTATATTTGTAATTTTATTGTTGCTTGCTTCATTGTTAGGCGCATTCGATACTCGCTCTGTGGCGTAGAAAATCGCCAAATCACTACAATAAAAATTGCTTCATGCGAGAATAATGGTCAGAAAACTTTTAAGTATTGTGGGATTTATTTTGGCAATACCGGAAAGTGAGAAATGTTCGCAGTTTTTTGTATTTGTGCTATTTTTTTAACTGTTTTGAAATTTATTTCATTATTCAGGGTTTCTCGGTGGGCGTGGATTGCTACCTTCATTGGTGTGTTTTTTTTTTGGCTTCATTTTATTTATTTTGACTTTCATCACCTTGGGAATGAAACATCAATATTTAGCCATCTTTTCATCACTCCCTCAATCTATTCATTCTCTCATGTGTCCTTACAATGTGCTTGTATGCCACATGGGTTAAAAAAAAACAACGCGATTTGTGTTTATTCAAATTCAGCTTTATTCATCAACATTAACTTCATCAAGAGCCATATAATCATTCCAGTGGCATTCTAAGATTTCAATACCATACAGTTTGTAGAACGATTTAACTTTTGCTTTAAAGTAGGCCTCAGTTTCAGCGATAATAATTCCATTATAATGAAATTTTCTACCGGTAGGCACTTTTTTGAGGTCTGTCAGCTGACTGGAGCTGGGGGCCGAATTTGGCGATTGTGGTGAGTTAGGGTGCAATTCGAAGTTCGCGTCTTTCCATTGCAGGCCAAGAAAATTGTTTCATGCGAAAATCATACGACCATAATGCTCCGAATTGTCAGTAATAGTTGCGCCGTTATCGCTTTCAAAGAAGTAAGATCACGTCCGGACCACAAAGTGCACCACACAGTAAGTTTGTTGGGTGTAATGGCGGCCTCTGTTTACCGATCAGATCAGGACTGTCCGTATTGGTGGGCAGATATATTTTTATATCTATGCGATAATTTTTCTGAGCAATGCAGATCGTATCACTACATCATATAGCCCCCATAAAACCGATTTGTACAGATATCAGGTTTTGGTTAAAAAACCGACAAAAACATCTATTTTAAGCTTATAGGATTGGTTTTTGACTACGAAAATTGTCATGAAATTCGATTTTGTACAAAAGTAAATTCGAATAAATATTAACACTGAAAATTATTGTAATCGAATTTCGCATTTTGCAATAAATTTTATATTTCTTGAGAGATATAAAGACTTTCGGCCCTCAAACGGTCAAATAACCCAATGTAATTGGTATTATTTCCCTCCTAAAATTAAATATTACACCACGCGCATCTTAAAAAAACGAGGCCATAACTTTTCTAGCCTATTGCTGTGTTTCGGGCGCTTTGGACGAAGTTCACCACACTCGTCCATCCAGATGACGGCCGCTTTGGTTCCGGAGTGAATGATGGATCCATTTCGAGTTATTGCTTAAGCATGGCCAAAAACTTGTCACAATAAAAAAAAATATTCCAGTTTTTGGTCAATGGTGAGCAAGTGAGTGACAGCTCCATTTGAAAAAAGCTTTCTCATAGTCAAATGATCATGCAATATAAAACCAAGACATTCCTTTGATATCTGACCAGATCTACCTTGTCATATTGTATTGCATGTAGTTTCGTTAAGTCATCTGCTAATCCTTTTTTTAGGGAAGGACAGTCTTATCATACATATATGCTTTGCTATGAGCAGAGCTACGAGTATACCCGCATCTTGTGCAGAGTTCGTATTATTTAATATTGCTCGTCATCCAACAAGTTCGTACGCCGCCCAGATACACCGATCACTGTCGTACTGAGAAAATCTCAGTAGTTATTTTGAGTGCTTCTACGTTTTATTTTATCTTTTGGCCTATATAAATTTCATTATAAAGATTTAATCGCATATGATAATAAATTTGTTATTCATCGCAGATTTAGTTCAGCTGTATGACTGGATGTCCCTGGTCTACTCTTGGCATTGTCAGTTGGTCTGAGAGTATTTGCGTAGTCACTAAGATTGGGGTTGAGCCCTTGTCTCGTTGTTGCCGTCCTCCAGGTCAGTTGTAACCTCCTCAGTCGAGACTGCCATGTCGGAAAGAGCGGTTATGACGATTTCTTCTTCCTGTTACTGAATCTTACCCTTCTTGCAGACTTACACGGGGATTAAGTTGTTTTTGTTGTTGTCATAACCGCAGAAATATTCCCCAAAGTGGGTTTTGGAGAATATTGCGGAAGTGACAATCCTTGGCCGGATAAAAATCCTAGTCGTTCCGGTATAAAGACCCAACAGTCGCGGGAACTATTGGATCTTAGTCGCTTCTTATGACAGGCATGCCTTAGCCCTGGTGAATTCTTGAACCCCTAGACCGCAGGGGTGGCGAGGATGAAGAGCTGGGTGAGAAGCATCGCTGTTGTTGAATCTCAATCAAAGCTGTTTCTAACCTAGCCAAACTGGAATATTCACGGGTTGTAGGGTTTGTCGCCAATTTTCCATTTTGGAGGGCTCTGCTATAACCTAGGCTCGTGTCCTGCTAGGGATTTCATCGCTGTTCCCTGCTATCAAATCTGCTTAGGCCAAAACTCTCCAAATTTTTCGATAGTGTCTTTTTGTTTAGTTCTACCGCTCTTTCATCTGCACATGACCCGCGTCGCATGCTATTGATCAGGGAAAGGGTTTTTCTGCAGACCCATCAACCCAATGGGAGCGAGAAATGTATCTACCCTAGTTAGTTTCTATTGACCATTTATATCTGAACTTTTATATTAGATTTCATTTCTTCAGGGCTATCAATCTAACTGATGAGATATTTCGCAGAAGTTAATCTGCATCGCTTGCATATGCAGCAATGCACTGAATAGTGATTACCCTTATTGAAGTCATAATTTTCCGTTATAAGTTGGAATTCCAACGCACCGCTTTATTCGATTTTACTTCCTAACTGCACTCCACTCGGTAAATTTCATATTCCATGTATGTGTGTACATACTATATATGCATACTCAATACTCTGTACATTTTTATCGCCACTGCAATTCCATACTTTCAGTAAAGTGAGCATATTGCTGTTTTTGCAACTTTGCACATTTACACATATCTTTCTGGGCCAAGTGCACTTTATTAGAAACACATCCGCGTTCTTGTATTCGTTGGATGGAGTGCTCATTCTCTCATTCTCTTTTCATTCTCATTTCATTACTGATACTTCTTGTTATTTTGTACTTATTTAGCACTGCATTGCACTTCCTACTTCGGAAATTTTTCGCCAAACAATTCATCAGCAACTGCTAGTGAAGTAAGTGATGCAGCATCATTATCGCCAGCTTCATAATCCATCATTACAATTGAAACCATTTGAACTTTGCAATGTGTAAATTACCTCATCAGTGTGGCAGTTCTTTGAAAGTGCGCACATACTACTGTGTATATGCAAATTTGGGTGCGTTTTTTCAATATAATTGTATGTGCAAGTATTTAACAATACCCAATAAACACCGCGAATTCCGCTCATCTTTGAGACGAACACGTTTTCTCTACTACTACAACTGTATACACTAAATATCGGTCAATTTGAGTTCTTGGCCAGCTACTATTCATTAGTGAATCATTGATGATTCGAGAATATATTTTAATCCAAAATTATAGAAAATTTATTTTCTAATTGCGTTCGCTCCTCGGCAGGGAATGTCAAGCGTTTTTAGTGTATTTCTGACCTGAAATAAAATTTCCTGATAAAAATCCATCAACAGTATGGAGGCGGCTTAGAATAAACTATAGGTGACTTCATTTGTTGGAAAAAATCACCTGAACATGCATACACCACTAATTGGTGGAGGAGCTCCGAAAACTACTTTACTGTTGAAAAAAAGGTTTAAAAACCAATTTATTCTCAAAATATTAATGAGCGATAAAATATGTTCGAGAAATTTATTCCCTCAACGTCGCTACTTATTATTATTCTAGCGCCTCTGAAGTCGAAGTGGAAACTTCGTAGTCTTCGTCGAGGATAGGCAAACTAAAGTGGAATTATACCTTACAGGAGTTACATTCTCACACTCTCCCGTTCCAATTGAGATGCAATGAATTAATCTCAACTTGCGCACAATGATGGACTTACCAGGTCTAAAGCCGTACTGATAAGATCCAATCAGATTGTTGATGGTGGGCTTTAGTCTTTCACACAATATGCTAGATAGGGCCTTGTATACGATATTGAGTGGATTTATCTCACGATAATTGGCACATGAAGTGGGTCTCACTATTTATGGATCAGGCAGAGCGCACCATTCGTCAGAATGCTTCCGTCAGATCTTCGCCGCCGAGGCTCCCGACGCTTTGTTATTTTTTAAGCGGACAATCGCTCTTTGAACTTCATCATAGTCTGGTGATGTGTATCTATTCCATCATCTTCAATTGGAAACTCGGGTTCACCATCTCCGAGTGTCGCAATTTCACTGCCATTTCGCAGCACCTCATTGGTTCCTGCATAAGTTTTTTCTGGTCCTGAAACCCTCTGTGAATCGCCGCAACTTTTCATAGATTTTTCTAGCATTACGATTGTCAGCCAGCTCCTTGAGCTCTTCATACTCACACATTTCGACGTCTTTCTTTTTTGGCCGCAAATGCGTCTCGCTTCCCTCTTTAGTTTTCGGTATTTATTCCACACCGCATGGATGTTCTTTGTTGCACAGAGACATGTGCGTATAATCGCTACGACATGATAGTGATGCGAGTCGATGTCCTCGGAATGTATGCACATCTTAAATACTGGATACATGTCTGACAAAGGGTTACTTCACGATAGTATGCACTTAGAATTGACGAGAAAATGCGTGATACTGAAAATAATCAATATCGAATGACTATATCATAAAGCCACCATTGCAATCAGTATATTCTCATAGCCTCATATTCACTATTCGAGGTAATCCCTCCAGCTTAGCTCAAAAGTTAAGTACCTCTGAAAGTGAAATAACAAAATTACTCATTTTTCATTCCATACCCATTCAAATTGAGACCTTTTTCTGACGGTTCTTGCTTCTCATCTGATATCACATTTACCAATTTTTATCGCATGCAAAATTACCACCCACCAACACAAAAAAAAAAAAAATTCACAACAATTTCTTTTCATATCGTCACGCACTTGCTTTGGCAATCAATGGGTTGCAGACACACATACATACATTATTATGTATGTATTTATGTAGTAAATATGCAACATATAAGGCAACTGTTCTCAAGAAAATTTGCGTACAATGAATACTACTTCACTAATAAGTGTCGCAAGGAGAAGAGTGAAGAAGAATGAATGTAATGAAAAGACTTTTTCATTTTGTCTCAAAAATTTACACTTCTTGATTGGAGTTTTTGCGTGTTTAAGTGATAGTGTAGCGAACAGTGAAGAGTTTGGTGGAAAAGTTATCCGTCGAGGCGAATTGGTTGAAGTAGAGACAATACATGTATTTGTCACAACCCGTTTCAACTTTGCAGATAAAGATACATACATATACATATGGCAATATCTCAACCTATACACAGATGTCAAAGAACTTGGAATTAAAACGTGCGAAGCTGGACTCTAGCTTTTGTTTATGATGTTTATTTCTCATTAAAAAATTATTGCATTCTCAAAAAAAATTTCGCAATACTTGAAATAACCGAATGATAAAAGTATTAAAAGTAATTTGAGAAATTCTTATTTTTAGGAATAAACAAATATATATTTTTGCATAAACCCAGCACACATAAAGTGGCGGATAAAAGTCTACATACACCACCTGTATTCGTTGTATAGAAAGTACTATCACTTTGTTGAAAAATGTAGGTATACAGTTTTACTTTGAATTCTTTTCTAATCAAATGTATTAAAACAAATCCATTCTCTAACATAAAATAAAACAATTATGGTGAAAACACGCAAAATGCCATTGACAAAGGCCTGTCCGCAACGGGTTTACTAGCAGTTATGTCGATATGCTGTGTTGTTACGGCGGTTAGGTACCCTTTTTTTGTATTTTTTTTAAAATTATGTTTTCTAATTTGCTAGTATTGAATTTAGTTGTGATTTAAACATATTAGCATCAACAATGGTTCCGTGAAAACAAATATCCATTGATATGCGATTCTTGGTTATTCAGAAAAGAGAAATTTAAAAAAATTTAAACTTAAGTCGAGCAAAGGTACAAATCATTGCAAAAAAACTAAAAAAAAAAAAAAATGGCTCCACCAAAAAAAAAGCTACGTGTTGGCCGCCCGATGAAGCTAACTCGAAGGGACATCAGCTTTATTGTGAGGGAAGTGAATGATGATCCAAAAGTTACTGCTCCAAAATTAGCCGAAAACAACGCAGACTCATCAAGATAGTGTGTCCAAAGCGAATGGATTTTTGACAAAAAGTCTTGTTTACAGACAAATCGAAGTTCTATATATTCGGCAGCGATGGAAGAGCAAAAATTAAAAAAAAAGAAAACACTGCACTTAACTCCAAAAATATAGTACCAACACTGAAGAATGGTGGCGGCAACGTAATGGTATGGGGAGCGGTTGCGGCATCTGGAGTTGGAAAGCTTGTTTTTATTGAGGGTAATATGGATCGGTTGAAATATAAGTAATTATTGGAAGCTAATCTGAAGCCATCGGTGGACAGTTGGGAGCTTGGCGCAGGCTGTATCTTTGAACGGGATAACGATCCAAAGCACACGGTCCATATTGTGAAGAATTGATTGCTTTATCATGCTCCAAGGCACATACACATCACCTCAAAACCCAGATTTGAATGTTATTAAATATGTCTGGGAGATTTTTGAGCGAAAAATTAGAAAAAATCAGATTTTCAACCAAGCATTACTCAAAGAACGTCTTATTGAAGCTTTGGATAGTATTACTCCCTCAGAATTAACAAATTTAGTAGCTTCGCTGCCACGATGGCTTCAAGCTGTTATTGATGTGAACGGTGGACCAACTAAATACTAAAAAGATCATGCTACCTGATATTAACCAAAGTTTTTGCGCTAAGATAAATTATGTACTGTATGTAGACTTTTGTCAATGTTGGATTTACGCTTTGTTTTTTATGATAAGGGAAAATAGTTGAAATAAACTGTATCGTTAGATTTACCAATAAAATTTTTGGACTTTCAATTTAACGAAAACGAGGGGTGTTTGTAGAATTTTGTCGGCCACTGTATGTATATTATTTGCGAACAATTTATTTCTTCAAGCTGTGTGTTGTCTTCTTACAACAGTCATTTGAATACGTTTATGTCATTAAAATTAATTACAAAATGAAATGAATAAAGAATAATCTAGCTAGACTTTTGACGAACACAACTATTGTCAGCTATAATCACCGCCATGCTTCAAAGGTTATGTAATAATTTTTTGTAAAGATTTTTATCTAAATTTAAGAATTTGAGACAACTGACCGCAATGAAAAAATCTCACCATACAAAATAAGTAAAAGAAAATTTTTAATTGGCTTAGTGACGCTATGCATAAACGGTTTCTTAAAATTATATAACGGTTAAAGACATAAACAAAGAATTACAATAGCAAGATTAATGTTTATATCGAATTGAGTTAAGAGCCGTTGAGGTAATAAAAGTTTCAAAACCATTTATATGATAAAATAGGTATGTCAAAGTAAGAAAGAACTGAGTTCTGGTGGAACTGAATAGTAGGTGTGCGACAGCTTCGGATGGACGATAAAAATGATGATTGTGAATTGATATAAAATAGTTGTTCCAGGTACTCTTTGCACACTAAAGTAAATATATGTATGTAAACTTGAAATTTCATTGTGTTAGACTGGTTCAAAAGTTCAATATTCCGATTAAGGGAAGGAAGTAAACCCTTCTCATAGAAGGTGACCAACTTTTTAGTTTAGCTTTTATTTTTGTACTAAATTCTTAAGAACATTTTCACATTTTGAATAAATGTTTTTTCGTATAAATACAGATGTGAAAGGGGCTGGTATCGAAACCTACAATACGAGGGTTGCATTATATATATCGGGATTAGGGGTGCCAGTATTGCAATCTGGCAACTCACAACTTTATATTAAAGTTTGATATTTTTAGTGTTATAATACATTCTCAGAATATTTTGGTATACGACCACTATATGTGTTGTTTACAGTAACTTAAAATTAATCTCGGCCGAAAACTGGAATTGAATCCCGAACATTTTCATGCGATTATTTCTTAAAATTTTCGACGTGAATTATTTTAAATCAATTTTTGGCGATGAAGTTCCATCAAGGGCCAGTGTCTATGGTATGGTGAATTGAATCGTGGTCTAGATCACTCCATGTTGAATTTCGTGAAAAAAAACTTTTGTTCCAGAAAGTATTGATGCTATGCTCAAACTGATATTACAAGATCGCCATGTGATCTATCGTGAAACAGAGGCATGAACATTTGAATGTAAAAAATTTGTTCAACTTGAATCCCCGCAATTTGTCATTCACTCAAAAAAAAAAAAAAAGGAGAGTGCTGCGAAACACGTACCATTTCACTAGAACAACGCAGAACAGTAAATTTTGAGTGGTACACAACCATTTTCTTGCCAGACGTCTTTCAAGAAATCAGGATAGCCAACCGCCGAAGATAGATCATTCTTCGCCTGACAATGCGATCACTCACACATCGACTGAAACAACTGAATCTTTGAGCATTCAAAACATCGATTTGATGAGTCATCCACCCTTTAGTCTTGACAGGGCACTGAATGACTTTTTTATTCCCGTACGTAAAAAATTGACTGAGAAGTAAGTCTTCGTTTTTGACACTTGCAGAGAGGCGGTTGATGCGTTCAGGAGGCATGTTTTGGAGATACCTCAATCAGAGTGGCAAAAGTGCTTCGAAAATTGGTTCAATAATGTAATGGAAAATAAAAATATTTGTTTTTGTTTTTTAATCCCGAAATATGTAATGCATACGTCGTACATCCAGTTATCTGGACAGGGTGAAGAGTTTTGATTCAACACTAGAATAATGTGTAGAACTTTCAAAAGCCTCAAACCGTTCAAAGTTGCCGGCACCGATAGGATATTACCAACCCTATTGCAAAATGAGTCAGACTTGTTGTTGGCACAAAGATTTGCTCCGATGTACACTCCTTGAATCCGATTGGTATTTGGTATAATTTTTTTTTTGCTCGAAAGTAAGGAAAGGATCTGCAACGATTGAATAAGTAAAAAAAATATTCCCGGAGCCGCTATTATTCCGATAGCAGACATGCATACATACTATCACATTTAAAAACTAGGTAAATTAGAAGCTGCTGAGTGCAGAAAATGTGCAGAAGAGGACGAAACTCTGGAACTCTCGAATACTCGGTCGTTAGCCAATAGAGGCATCATATCTTCCATTATGCTTCAAATTCCAAACACCTGCCTAACGAAAATTTAAAAGCATAGATGGAAGAAGAGAGGAAAATCGAATAAATCTAACGAACTATTCAGTAACATGTAGTTGACTTAAGCCAGTGAGCATATTGAGCCTACTCAATGACTTAAGTGTGGCCGCCCGCGGTCAGGTCCTAACCCTCTCTTTCAACCAACTAACCTATCAACCAAATAATAATAACACGCACATAAAAAGTTATCCATTTAATGGTTTCAAAAGTGCAGGTTTGTATTTTAACATCTGTCAAACTTAACTGTCAAACCAAATATGTTTTGTTTCAATTAAAAGTCAGACATTTATAAATAAATTAAAATAAAACGCTTAACAACCAAACAACAAATTATTGAAACGTACTACAAAAATGGTGATTCAAACGTGGAAACGTTTCAATTGGCAAAATTTTAAAGAAATTTAAAGACACTGGTTCGATATTGTAATTCCTGTGTTTCAGAGGTTTTGCTTGTTCCACCTCAACTATCGCTGCTGTATGTGGAAATATAGCCGAAGACCCGAATGTGTATATTTCTCGACGTTCTCAATAAGTGGAACGTTCTTATCGTATTTTGCACTTGGACTTTAACCTATACCCTATAAAGTCCAGCTCACATAACAACTGAAGCCAGTTGACTATTCACAATGCCGTAGTTAGATGAATTGGGTGCTTGAACAACAAGCAGTGGACCGTGATTTTTACAACAAAATTTTTTTTTATCGACGAGGCACATTTCTTGCTCGGTGGACACGTAAATAAGGAAAATTGTCGCATTTGGGGCTCCGAGAATCCTTAAATAATGGAATAGAGGACATTACATCAACAAAAAAAAAAAAAAAACTTAGTGTCTGGTGCGCTGTTGGGTCCGTAGGTGTTATTGCACCTTACTTCTTTGATAAGCGATAACGGTGAGGCTGTCACTGTCAATTCGGAGCGTTATGGCCGTATGATAACCGACTTTTATAGGCCTGATATTGAAGAACACAACTTGGACAATATGTGGTTTCAACAAGGTGGTGCCACTTTCCATACACACGAGATACTGTCGAGGCTCAAACTTTATAACAAAGAAAGAATTTCATGAAAAATTACTTTTCATGCAAAATGGATTACCCTGTATATGTTTAAGAACTCCATATTTTTTACTAAGGAATACATGGATAGAAAAAAATAATTAAAACAAAATAATATTTCTTTCAGTGTAGTTTTGTGATTCCCTATCTGATCTGCGCACCACCCACAATGCATTCGATTGTTAGCTTTGCTTCGTTTCCTATACATCCACAGCTGGTAGTTTATTTTAGCATAACGTAAGCAAATGAGGTTCAAATAAAGAAAATAATCACACATACATACATAACTACGTGTATTGAGTGGATGTATGTATGTACAAGTAAATATGAATATGCGCATTCATTTATTCTGTCGAATTCATCGGAAAAATTAGTACAATAATTACGCATTCAATGAAATTTGCATTTTGCTTTTTATTGCCATTGGAAATTTAATACATAAATTCAAATGGAATGAGTGACGGATACAAGTAATAAGCGAATTTTTGTATGTTCATACATATTTTTTGCGAATGCGGTAGGTCTTTGCCGTTTTGATAAAGACTCTGTAATTTTAGAAGGGTACATCTCAATTAAAAGTTTTTTTAGAAAAAATTCATTCAGTAAATTTAACAAATTTGAGCTTGCGAAGAAAAAGAATAGAAAACAAAAGTAAAAAATTGCTAAACAATAAAATATATGTATTTACGTATAATAAGCTCATGGAATACACACAACTACCGACCGTCATAAATCTGAACCTTGAACTTGATTTTGTATCAAAGCTCAAGCTCAAGCACTATACCATTTTGATCTCATTCGCTTTGGCATACTAATTTATTGCAGCAATTTACGGTAACTAAAACACGTTTGACCGCCTTATAAGTCATATCTAACGTCGCCAAGCGACCTCCCGCCAGTTTGATGCACAACTGTGATGGTGATAATCTCTATGAATTGAATTTCGCAGAATATATATATGCATGTATAGCCATAAATAAACTACTTCCTGCCGTAGCAATCGAATATCTAGCGAAAATAACGAGAGTGCAATTCGATGCGTTGACTGTCGGCCGCTCAGTGGACGGAATGTGGCGCACGTCAATTTAAGTCATTTGCGGTTAAGCGTGGCATACAGTTACTTATGTATTTACATAAATATAAAATATATGTAAAGGAGTATTTTTATATTTTCTATGTACATAGTACGAAAAATTGTATATTACCTTTTTGGACCGTTGTAGGTCAGTACCAGAAGGAGAAAAGAGAGGCCTCTCTATCTATGATTAGAATCAGGAGCTTAGTTGATTAGCCCTGCTTGTTTGTCTGAACGCAAGTTAGCCTCTCAGTTTTTGAGATATTGAATATATTGAAAGAAATTTGCTATGCGGTTATATATTTTTCTTTTTCTTCTCAATTGGAGAAGTCATCGCTTATGGGATTATAGCAAAGTCAACTGTAGCGCGCCAATCGCTTTAATTTTTTCGCTCTTTGGAGAACCATGGGAACCCATTCCTTATCCACCTGATCATTCCAACATAGTTAAGATCTTTTTCTACCTCTGCTGCTATCAGCTGGTACTGCATCGAATACTCTAAATACTAGAGTGTCTTCATCCATACGGTCAACAGGGCCTGGTCCATCGTCGCCGTATAAATCGTACAGCTCATCGTTCCACCGTCTGCGGTAGTCGTTACGCAATACCTTTCTCTGTGAAGCTCTTACCGCGGGTTCATCATGATGAGAAACTTGTAGAATTTGGTCTTTGTAGGTCGAGAGAATACCTTGTTTCTTGCAGCGAATGCTCCGGCTACTGGTTTTTTGACAGCAGATATTTCGTCCCATCCTCGTAACTATCAAATCCATTCACTTCGCTTCTTTGCTTAATCTGGATAAAGCAGAACTAACGGCTCAGAACTTCTACAGCACTAAGTCGAAGAAGTCACACAATATATAAAGTCACCTCGTCTGAAACCTCGTCTAGTACTGTGCGGCTTGGAGAGGTCTTTCCCGATTCAGACGGAGCTTTTTTTGTGTTGCCAAGCGTCAGTTTACATAGCTTCAGACATAGCGGCGTAGAGGCAGATCGTTTTTGCGCTATCTGAAGTAGCTTTAAAATCGACGAAGATGTGATGTGTGGATTTCATCTTACGAGTATTTACCAGTATCCAGCATAAGGTGAATATTTGCTAGGTCTAAAGCCATACGGCTAAAGGTGAAATCAGTTTGTTGATGTTGGCCCTTTAATAATCTTGATAGGACCTTACCGCACGATTGGCACAGATTGTGGGATAATCCTTTTTGTGGATTGCGCAGAGCACACTTACGTTCCAATCGTCGGGAATGCTTTCTTTCGAACATATTCTGCAAAGAAGCTGATGCATGCACCTTGCGGGAGTATTAAAATAGTTCGACCGGTAAGCCATAAGCGTTGTTTCAGGCTCTGGCTACTCGAACTTCTTCATTGTTGGGCAGTGTAACGATATTCCCATTATCATCGGTTGGGGAAACGCGTTCGCCATCTCCTACTATTTTATTTTCACTGCCATTCAGCAGGCTGGAGTAGGGTTCCTTCTATAAATTCTGTATACTCTGGGCATCGGCCCCTAGATCAGCTCTTTGGGCCTTAAATGAGTGAGCTCCGGTCTTGATGCCTTCTGTAAGTTACTTTCTAGCATTAGTTCCGTCGGACTGCTTCTTAAGAGAGGTGTCCCTTACAAAAATATATAAAATCTCCTATAATTTCCTTCGTTTTTTGGTGAATACCAAACATACATACATATGTATATATCCATTAAATTCTTACTGTTTTCTTCTTCGTTTTTTTTTCAGTATGCAAAAGAAATTCACTTTTGGTCTCATTCATTACAACATTTTACTGTTATTTCTGCGCCATTTATGTGGTTGAGTAAATGATAAAAGTGGGAACACAAATTTAATGTACAAACGTATGTATGTATGTGTTGATTTTAATTAAAATCGTAGAAAAGGCGTACAATTGATGAAACTGTGTGGTGGAAGCAAATAAAATTGTGTTGCAAAAACGGGATGAGTAAACCAGTGTAGAAATAAAAAAAAGGTCCCTGAAATGATGTGCCAACGATTATATGGCTTAATAGCACTGATGTATAAGAATTTTGTTCTGAGTATACCAGCGCCCATAAGTTGACATAATATAAATATATATATATGTATATGTGTGTATACACATGTACCGTTTCATGCAGGAATATGTGGCATTACTTTTGCTGGAATATAAAACCAAAAGTCCGAATGTAGGGATATTTTAAAAAATTTGAATAAAAAATTCATACAGAATAAATTTACAATTTCCAGCTCCATTTAATACATTGTAATTTCCTACAGGTCTGCCTAGCAGATAAATGCATTTATATACATACTTATATTTATATTAAAGGATCCATTTCGTTGTTATATCAAGGGAGAAGGAAGAATCTAGCAAAAAGAATAAATGTTTTACGCACATAAATTATGGTTTGGGATCGTAAATTGCCCCATAAATGAGGCGTATAAATGTTAACATACATATGCACATATTCCTCTACATGTGCGCATTTTATTCGCAAAGGCGGTCAAACAAATTAAAAACGTTAATGTTTTATGGTTATTAGGTATATAATATAAATATTACTCCTTTAACTTATTTTTAGACACTCGTGCATAAATCTCGATTATTGTGTGCATTGAGTTATAAACAATTTGAGCGTTTGAGAGTAGAGAAAGACTGATGTTTCGTTGGGGCCATATATTTGATAAATATTTAATACATGATTCTTCGTTTACGGAAAACATAGTGAACAATGCATGCAAATTTTTTTATGTTAATATGGTTGACGGTGTTAGATTTCATGTGAAATCAAATGTGACACTTATTTTCTCAATAATAAATTTAAATATATATATATATTAAAGCCTACATAGTAGAAATATAACAAAAGCATTATAAGGCTGTGGTACCTATGACGAATAAAGGCATGGAGTGCAGCTCGGAACTTCATTATTTATGTATTTTAGTAGCAAAATTATGATTTTTTAAATGCTTCAACTATATTTAATAATATTTTTTTATTTCTATGATGAATAAAAATTTATATGTAAATAAATAATGCTGAATTAAAATTAATTTAATATTTTCCTGAACTCTTCGTATAATAAAACTATTTCCACTCCGTAAAAAATATCAGTTTGAGAAAGTCCTGGCGCACTTGCTATTTCCACTTGGCACCAAACAGCAAAAAGAAACTAGAAATGGATCGCTGTTTCTTAACTCGACTATAGCAAGCGGTTTCTACGTCAGTAAGAAAGAAGATGAAGAGGAAAGTGCTACCAATCCTAAATCCATATAATAGATCTTTAATTTCTGACCGATCTGTTGACTTAATATACCAAATATGAGCCGAGCATCCTATGTTTATTTCCATCTGAACTTAGCCTTCCTTACTTGTTTCCTTCGTGAACATTACAGCAATTGTATTAAAAGTCCTAATATGCACTAGTGATTTTTTAATTTAATATAATTTTCTTTTATTTTCAGATCGCACCAAACTTTCCAATCAGCATGTAAGTATTTTCTTGTTAAGTATATAAAAAGTATTTTCAAGAATATAAATATGTAATTATATTTTAATTTCTGTTCTATTTTAGACTTTTTAAGTATCTAAATGAAGCGCTTTAAGTTCTCTAAAATCTCATAATTATGACTCTGATCTTAGAATATAAAATTACTTTCTCCTAAATAGTATTGTATTTTGCACCTTCTATTTATAATAAAATTAGCGTTTTTATGACAACTTTCGGTTGTTACAAATTAAAATTGTCAAAAATTTTCTTGTTGCGTTTATATGTATATATATATATAAATATATGTTTATTACATTTACATATATACATTAATTGTTTTGTTTGTTTGTAATAATTACTATTTCACAGTTCACAGTGGCATTAATTTTTATATATAAATATGCACGAAACACTTGGGGTCAGCATTGCAAGCTAAATGGATCTCAAAAAGGATCTAAAAGCATGCAAAAGGTGTTTTCTGATAAAAATTAAAGCCACAAATGTAAATTATTTCAATGTAAAAAATTTCAATTTCAATTTCTTACATCTAAGCAAATTACAGCTAATTCGTAATCTCAACGCGATCGTGCGTAATGTCGTCGTGTGGTGTTCTCCACTGGTAAATAAGTAGGTGGTTTTCCATACATCCTGATTATCCGTTGGGAACAAGTGCTGCTGTTTTCGGGCCTTCGGTATGAACTCTTTTATCTATCTATCTTTCTAGCTTTTACCAACCGTTTCTAATATTGGCAAAATATTATTCTCTCGTTTTTTCCTTTTTTGAATTGCAAATCAATATTGCCAGAAATGTATTACTCTCACTACCTGCATTCGATTTGCAGATTGTACGCTTTGATATTGATATTCTTCATTAGTTTCATCACTATCCATTTGATATTCACGAAACTCATAATTATTGTCGATACCTTCCATTAGCTGAGCCAATATATCTTTCTCTGTTATTTACTTTGACAAGATATAAAATGCGTCCGATTTAATTATTAATGCTAAACAGTTTGAAAATATTGAATACACTCTATGGTCTCAGAGTAGAGTTGACACCTCGGGTTCCAAATCATCGAGCCGTATTCCAGAATAGGTCTCACTAATGTTATATACAAAGCTTTAGTAACATAAGGATCATTAAACTCCTTTGGCCACCGTTTTACAGAAGCCAAGATGCCTTTGGCCTTGTTGACTATCACACCATTATGATGTGCGAAATTTAAGTTAGGGTCCATAGTCATCCACAGGCCAATGAGAAAGTGAACCTATTCCAAATTGTAGTTATCTATTTTGTAAGTAGTTGTCTGTATGGCTTTTTGGGAGAAACACATAACTTTACATTTCTTAAGATTTAGAGGCATCCGATTTATTTTACACCATTCAACCATGCTGTTTATGTATGTCTGTAGTAAGATACCTTCATTTGACGGAGATTTATAAAGCTTTACATCATCCATCTACATTAAAAGTTTTGAAAATTTTATCTGAGAAGAAATATCGTTTACAAATAGTGAAAACAGAATCGGGCCTCAGGTACTCCTGAAGAAACATTAATAAAATCTGAAATGGAAATTTTAAACATTACTCTTTGAGTTCGATCATATAGGTGTGAGGAGATACATTATAAAAATTTTGGTTGGAAACCCAGTAACTCAAATTTCTTGATTAGCAACGAGCGACATACTTTATCAAAAGCTTTGCTGAAGTATATATTAGTTCAACGCTGCTGTTCTTTCTGAACGCATTGGTGATATGAGAAGTGAACTCAAGTAAATTGGTGGTTGTAGATATTCCTCTAACAAATCCATGTTGGGAATGTGATATGAATGATGAGATTCAACGAGTCAAATGGTCAGTGACAAGTGCCTCAAATAATTTAGGAATTGCAGAGAGTTTGGCTATACCTCAGTAATTTCCTACTAAATATCTGTTTCAATTTTTCTGAAGGGGAAAAAATACTCTGTTTAAATGATAAACTGAATAAATGAGGCAAGGGTTCAAAAATAGCACAATTTACCAGATAGTAAGAAGGTATGTGGTCAGGACCATATGTGCATGGCTTTTTTAAGGACTTAAGATTGAGATATACATCACCGTAGGCGCATGGAGGAAGTTACCTGAACATAACTTGTAAGGGTAATATGAGTTAACTTGAATACTGGGAGAATAATTAGATTTAAAATATTATCGAGCAGATTGGAAATTGCCTAACTATCACGAGAAATGTTATTATAAAACGACGTACTAGAAGGAAATCCGGATACCTTCGTAAATTATTTGCCGTGTTCATGAATACTATTCGGCAAATATTCATACGATAAAAATTTAGCCGTGGGTAGTATATGTACCATAATACAACTTTGCCATAAGTACAATAAGAAATAGTTCATTATTAATTAATTTACCCAGTAGCAGGATCGTAAAGCAAAAGATTTTCTAATTAAAAGCAAGATAACTTTTCATCTGGTTGAACTTTGTTGGTAACTCCAGCACTAGTTAAAGCAAATCATAAACGAAAGTTTATCAATTAAAACATTTTTAATATTGAAAAGTAAGGCTGCCTTTCGATGTGCGAAGACCACATAAACAAGTCGCTCATCAGGAAATTTGTATCTATTGAGAAAGAGCTAAATTCGAAAAAGTTAATTTCGGCATCAATATTACTTAAAAAATTTGAAATATACTTAAGGTGTTGTATATGTTTAGGTCGGTCTAAAATTCAAAAACTTTTTTATTCTTTCATCTTAAAGTGTAGGTTCTTAAGAATGCTATACCAAATTTTTTATAGAGATCCAAGCAGTAGAAGCAATGCTATAGCATGTTTCATCTTATTCCCTCGCGAAAGTGTAAAGTATACTTGAAACTTTAAACGCGATTATCTTGAAATTATGTTTTTGGTTTTATGCTTTCAGTAGAGCTGTGGACTGAAATTATCTTAACGACAGGCTTCCGAGAAAAAAAAAACGTTTTTCAGATATTGTCATAACCTTGATAATTATAAGTATTTCTTCAAGTTCTCAAGCAGATTTTATAGATTAGACATTGTACTACACAAGACGTCTAACAAGTTTTCATAAAAAATATGACTACATATCTGTATAAAAATTCAAACCTTTCTCTATTTTCCTGCTCCTCAACATATATATATAACCCATTAAAGAAAGGAATTAGAGATTTTAATAGGTGATAATGAATGTTGAACTTCAGATAATCGGTTATTGGAAATTTTAGGCACAAACAGCAGTAACTTTGATGACTAATACTTTCATTTACCACTTCCTATACCGAACGAAACTAGCATTAGTTTCATAAGAGCATGTCATTGTTTCACAAAGCTTGAAACGATGAAGGGCAAGGAAAATAAAACATATAGCATCATTTAAGAAAGAAATAATAATTTATTGCCAATTAACCAAATTTATGAAAATATTTAAAACCATTAATAGCTCAGTTTTTTATTATTATTTCCCAATTAATCATTTATTCTACTCATATGCGTCAAATTCTTGCCACACCTCATATGATGGTGGATCTTCTCAAACTCTTGTCGTTATGCCCTGAAGGTTATTACTTATAATAGTGACGGCAGCAGTGGCCGAGTGGCTAGTATTGCAAGCTGCTATGAGTAGGGTTAGGGATTCGAATTATGGTCAGATCCGAGTCCGAAGTTGCATAAAAAATCGCCTCTCTCTCGGCAGGTAATGTTAACGAATCCGAGTATAGTTCTGACATGAAATAATAATCCATTACATATCCATTAGAAGTTCGGAGGAAGAAAAAACTGTAGGTCCCAGTCCTCAATATGTTAAAGAAACGCATACCACAAATTGGTCGAAAATCGTTTCAGCGCTTTTGAAGCTAGTTGATATACTGTTATATCCTCTGTAAAAAGTACAGTAGGAGGGGATGTTAAAAAAATTTGTCCGGAAACTTGATAATTTGACCCATTGTGCCTCATAATATGCCATATAAGTTCTAGTGTATACACATTTTCAAAAGTCAGAATATCATTTCTCTGAGGCTTGAGTTCAAGGGAAAATTGTTTAAGTAAATGATGACATGTTTGCAAATAAAATTACACATTTACATACATATATAAGTACATATATACATATATGAGTCACTCTTTTTTGTACATACACGAAATATTATTCACAATATATTTATTTTTCACATCATTCGCTTAATTTTCCTTTGTTGACTTAAAAATTTTACATGTATACTAAAGTACATACAAATGTATAGATTTATCACGTCCAGCTTCAGATATTTTACTTATTTGTACCAAATTGTGCTTTTTAAGTGATAAGCGCATGCAAATTATTTGAAATTCTTAATTTGTTTTTTTAAACGTAACTTAAATTTTTAAAGTCGACATATTTCGTCGCTATATTTTTTAGGGCTAAAGTGATTCCCATAAACACATCATTAATTTTGCTTGAGGCGTAATAAAATGGGTTGGTTTAATGAATTCTTATGACGAACTTGTTTTTAAATGAGATTTGCCGAAATGTGTCATTAGAGCGACAAAAATCGTTTTTTCCAAGCAATTCTTGAGCAATACGTAACCAAAATATACAATCATATACATACATAACAGTACAATTGAAAAGTCCCCGGCCTGATATATAGATGGTACTACTAGAATTGATTAAATAATTATTTTAGTTATCCCTTGTTAGCGACGAAAACATCAAAAAAAATCTACAAAATGATTTTGAATGACCGTAAATTGAAATTGAATGAAATAACGGGCACTCCAAAGATATCAACTGATCGTCTATATCATATCATTTCCGAATATTTGTGTATAAGAAAGCTCTGTGCAAAGTGGGTACCACGCGAGCTCACTTTAGACCAAAAACAACGACGAGTTGATAATTCGGAGCAGTGGTTTGAGATGTTCAAGTGTAATAAGCCCGAGTTTTTGCGTTGATATGTGACAATGGACGAAACATGGCTCAATCATTTCACTTAAAGGTCCAATCGACAATCATCCGAGTGGACTGTACTCGGTGAGCCCGCTTCAAAGCGTGGAAAAACGCAATAGTAGGCTGGCAAGGTTAAGACCTCTTTATTTTGAGATGCGCATGGACTAATTTTCATTGATTATCAAAGGAAGGACCATCAACAGTGGCCGCATTTGAAGAAAAAGAAAGTGATGTTTCACCAAGAAAATGCACCGTGTCAAAAGTCAGTGAAATCGATGGCAAAAATCCATGAATTTTGGCTTCAATTGCATTCGCGCCCACCATATTCTCCAGATCTGGCCCCTAGGGACTATTTCCTGTTATCTGATCTCAAAAGAATGCCCGCTGGGAAGAAATTTCCGTCGAATCAAGAGTTGACCGCCGAAATTGAGGCCTATTTTAATTATTTCAATTTTTAAGTAAAGCTTCAGGATCCCAAATCTCCAAACTTTTTTCTAGTTCCTTTTAAAAATAATTCTAAAATTTTTCACATATGTACATACACTCGTATTGTTTGAGGCAAATTAAACATTTGTAAAGTGTATACTTATAATTAATAATACAAAACCAGATTTGTGTGCGAGTCTGTTGTCTGGTGACGGGAAGAATAAATTTGATTGTCAGCATTCTGACATTTATTTGCTTATTATTGTTTATGTTTAAGTGTTGGTGATAATTGTGAACTTTAAAATAAACGATTTATTGCCTCCTCGAATAGGTGTAAGCATTTATATACATACATATATACCTACTATATATGAATGTGTGTATATGCATGCCTGTTTTGTACTTTATACTTATAAACATCTTGATCTATCACAGCGGTATTATGATGAATGTGCAACATTTGCAATCAGAATGCTTATAACGGATTAAGTATCCAACATATTTGGCACAGATGTACATTAACATACATACACATGTATATATGTATATGTATATATATAAGTATAGTCAGCTCAAAGCATTAAATATTTGCCGAAGCAACTTTTGTCCAAAATATAAGCAATTGATGTATCATCTGAGTACATAAATTAAATAAAACATTCATAAATAATTATATATGTACATATGACATTATGACTTAAGTCTTATAAAAAACAGGGTTATTGATTAGTTCAATCCGCAGTCGTTAGATATTCGCCATTAAGTGAGTGGAATAAACTCGTTTCAAGAGGTCGCACATCAAACTAACGAAATGAAAGATGAAATTTCGTTTCAACAGCAGCTCTGTGACTGTTTTAAAATAAAATCAGTTTCTTTTGAATAGAAAGTAATTACTTCAGATTCTCGTCGTTGTTCTCTAATTTTTAAATGTTTCTCTGTAAGATCTTGATTTTTTTGACAATCCGCAGAAATAATTGTTCATTCTGTGCGTATCGACTTCTTAAGGGATTCCTTCGATTTTACATGCTGAGTCTGTATTTTTTTCCGGTAAACGCCAAATATGTTCTATAGGACTCGTATCTGGGGACTGTGAAGAATTTTTAAATGTTTTCAGGGGCAGATAATCTATGCTTTCACCAAATATGACGCTAGTTTCGGACAATTATCTTTTTGAAACAAAAATTTCTTCCAATTTAAGTCCAAATTTTCAAAACTTCGAGCTCAATTAGCTTTTAAAACATTTTCTTGTCCATTTTGCCAATGAACACTAGATTTTCCATTCCAGATGCCACCATGCACTTCCAAACAATGACGTTGCAGCCGCCGTGTTTTACAGTTTTAATTAATTTATTTCCCTGTAGCTGTTTGTTTCGTTTTCGCTAATTTCGAAATCACTGGTTTCTGAGTCACGGCAGCTTAGAGTCCGTTTGAGATGAGATGTAAATTTTTAGGGCTGTCAAAACTTGCTCTCACGTTTTAACGTAATTTTTAACTGTTGATGTAGTGCTTTATAATACTCCGTATACTTTAATATGGTCAATGCACTATATTGCAGATTTTGATAGAAGATTTTTGCTCCTTAAATTTTTTTTTGGTGATCTTAGATGTATTAGTCTTTCGTTCTCATGAAGAAACACAAAACTTTTTCTATTGATAAATTCTGGACGACCCAAAGCTGGCTCCAAAACAATTTACCAGCATTCATTTCCTCTGAAGAGTGGCCCTCTGGCTGTCCTGATTTGAGCCCGCTGGATTACAAATTGTCGACAGTTTTAGAGCACATAGTTTGCCACAAAAGATACCCCAACATTGATTCTCTTAAGGCAGCTTTGTTTCGTGCTGTGGCCAATTACCCAATGGAGGAGGTGCGTGCGGCTATTGATGATTGGCCAGTCCGACTTAAGGCGCGCGTGAAGGCCAAAGACAGACATTTTACTGCTTTTTTGTATACAATATATATCAATAAATATGTAAAAAAAAGTTGGTCCAAAAACATTCATTATTTTTTATTTTATAGCAAAAAATGTGTGTAACAGTATTTATGTCCCTACTAAGTATACATAACTGTCTTCACGAAAAATGAAAACTTTCAATTACAAGCTTAGCTTGACACAATCAGATTAAGAGATTATAAGAGTATCAAAAAAGTAAAAAATTGTTTTCATGTTTCTAGATTGTGCTCTTCTGCTATTATGTGTTATTCCAGAACACTTTTCTCTCTATACTGATCCAGAAGGAATAGTAAATTGGATTTGTATTTAAGAATTCGAATTTTAATTTGTGAGCAAATTGAAGTATTAAACCAATTTTTTTTTATATTTTACAAATTTTGCTTCAGAAAAACTATATGAGATGATACCGATTCTTGTTGGAACATCCATGGCTTTCAACCGAAAAACAATTGAAATGGGATTCCATCGGACTGTTTAGGATAGTACATATCATAAATGGGAAGATATTGAGTGATCATTTGTAGTCTCAACTTATCAGGAATGCGTCATGTGTTAAAATTTTGTTTTAATTTCTGCAAGCCTAATATAATATATTTGTTTTGTCAAGGAAAATTTCAAAATAGAATAGTGATCTGTTTTACCATAGCGTTATAAAAAAAATCCTTTTTCTGAGAAACTTATACTGATTAATGGGAAAGCAGTTTGCATTGAAGAAGGACGGCGATTCCTTTAATAACATTTGTAGAAAATGCCTGGAGCTTACTTTTGAAAAGTTGATAGGGTGAATATTTGATAATGATCAAATACGGCAAATGATGAAAGACACATATTTTATTAAAGTTTTGATCGTTCCACAAAATAGAGCTTGGAAAAGATTTGTGTTGGTAGCCGAAAAATTCCTTTGTAACCATAAAATACTAAATTGTGAAGAAATAGTGCAAATATGCTGACAAATTTTCAGAGTCTAGAGCAAATATGAGCATCAAGTTATAATATCTCCTCAATTATCTGAATAAATTTCCTTAAAATTTATGAAATTATATTGACGAATACTGAAAGTGTTTCCACTAGAATCTAGAAGTGATGACATATTGCTGCTGGTTTTTAAAAATATATTGTCTTTTGAAAAACTATAAAGGGAAAGTGCATAAAAGGTGTTTTATGGAAATACATATAACTTATGTTCTTGACATTTTCCACGCTATTTACTCCGGTGTCTTTTAAATTTTAGAAGCTAAATTGATATTTTAAAAATATTTGTTGACTTGCTTTGTTTTCAGATTTGGGTAATATAAAATAAAAATAAAGACAAAAATTTAGAGCAAATCCTACAAAATCATTGATAGTTTTATGAATTGAAATATTATAAATGTATCAAAAATCTATCTTATATCTAGGGCAAAAAACTGCTACAGACCAGTGTTATATTATATGAAAAACGACTGTCGAAAGAAAGAAGAAGGAGAAATATAAAATATAACTGCTTAGTTATTATTCAATTTCTATTTTAACCTTAAACAATTAAGCAACTTTTTTACTTATCTCTACCATGTTTTTGCACAATTATACAGAGTTTCCGCTAAATGCGAATCCCCGCACCTGCATAAATAAAGCAAAAGATATAATAAAATTAGTAAATAAAAACCATAAAAAATTAAAATAAATAAAAAAATTAATAAATAAATAAAAAATTCAAGAGCACACTTGTACAAAAATAAAATACAGAAAAATAGAAAAACAAAATGTACATTCACGCTCTAACGTCATAATTCTTAGATAATTCGAATCAAATGCGGCAATGATGTCAGAATATGTACATATGTCTACTATTAACTCAAAGATACACCGCTGCCCCGCCTCTTGGAAGTGCAAAAAAAATACATTTCAAGCTTAAGCTACAAAACGCAGTTTGAAATAAATTAGTAAATTTGCAAAGCTGTTATTGAATTGTGAATTTCAATTTTTTTGTATGCATACAAAAAACTGTAAAAAAATAAAATAAATACAAATACAAGTGTATGTATGAGAGTAAAACTTTTTATTTTTATTACAGATACCTACAAGTTGAATTTGTATAATAAACAATTACTAATGATGTATAATTCCAGCTTATTGTTGTTGCTTCTTTGTGTAATTAATTTTCTAAGTTTTTGTTTTCATGTTCTCGTTCGTTTTGCGTGAGCACTTTTTTGCGTGAATTTGTACACCGTGTGACTTGAAAGTTTTCGCACCAAAACTCAAATTTAAAATTTAACTCCCAAATTATCATGAGTGAAACAAAAATAACGTTCATCAAACTGTATTGAAATCTGAATATTTATTGTATAGTAATATTCTGTATTCCTATCGAATTTAAATTAAAGAAACCTATGTTCGGCTCCGATTGTCACGTAAAGTTCTGTTCGGAAAATCTCAACAATTTTAGTTCGTTCTCTACTGATTTTTATTGTTTTTTAAGTATCCATACACAAACGTTAAGATTTTTTTTTAAACTAAACAAAATTTTAAAATGAAGTGAAGAACACATTAATGTAGCTCAATATGGGACGTTTTTAACATTTATAGTACGCAATGCGAACATGCGGCGATATCGCATGGCATGGGAGAAAATATATTATGGGTGTTTCAGACCTTCGCGGAGTACAAGTTCCCAGACATAGATGAGATTTTTCCGTGAATGCCGCTGTTAGGGTTACCAAGCAAACAATTGAAGGTTGCAAAAACTTTTTTATGGCTAACAGTACGTAGAATAAAGAACCGTCCGAAAGAACTACATAATACGGCATTTGAAAATGAGGAATATGCTGTGCTGTAGGTATTTTTTCTCGATTTCACCTTGCTAAGTTGCCGGATAATTAAGCTCGATTGGATTTAGAGGCAATAAGACGAGATGTGGCCAGAGGCAGCCTCAAGTCGGAGTATTATCACCTCTCCATTGTACTGTTGCCGTTAAAGGATTTCTGATGAGGCTCTCTCTGGAAATTAAGACCCCAGCATAATAATTAACTCGGTTATTTTCGTGAGAGTTGGCATCAACACTTATAAGACAGACTTTGTTCAGTTCACAGGAAGTTATAAAATTCCAAATCGCTTCTAATCAAAGTTGGGAGGGATCACTTTCCAACTAAGCACTAAGTATTTCGGAAGAGTGATGAATAGCAAGTTGTCGTGGTAGATCGATGAGGAACAGCCGTTTCAACAGATCAAAAGATATTTCATTGCACCAACCTTTTCACATTGGATCTTCGTTGTGATTGTTAAAACAATACTTTTCTATGGTGCTCTAGTATAGTGAAGAGCTGCGTAAAATACAACGTATCTGAAAAGGCTGGAAAAAGTCTTCGAACTCTTAAAACAACAACATAGACAGTGCTTCTTGCTATCTTGAATATACCACGAGCCGGCGAGCCTGTTAGCAAAAAATAGGGCAGCCCAAACTCCCACGAGGTTGTATACCTCAAATCCGCCGAGAGTCAGAACGTACAGGCATAGTACAGAAGTATAGCGTTGGAATTAAGAATACGTATGGACTACATTGTCCTGACTCTCGGGAAGCTTCTGGCGGCTACAATAGAGGCGAACGGTCGGAACATAGGATCCAAGTTAACAAAAAAAGTTTTGTATTTCTTAGATGGCTCCAAATGAAGCTGCAGTTTACTGCGTCCAACCGGGGATTTGAAGGTCGTTTAAGCTGCGAAACTCCAGCAGTAAACGATAATTCGCTATAAAATGACAGTAGAGCTACTGCAGGGAACACAATATGAAAACACACGTTTATGTAGCAAGTCAAGCGGTCGTTAAAGCTTTACTCTCATATAACACGCAGTTGGTGGTATTTGCACTAAATAAATGGGCAATCAACAGACTGGCTGAAGGGAAGGAAGGCAACGAGATAGCCGATGAATATGTCAAAGAGACAGACCTTTCAGAACAGCACATAACCATATCTCCTCCCAAGCAATGTAACTTGAAAGAGAGACACTTTTAAATCGTCAAGCTAATGAACTTTGGAAATGTATCATCTATCATTAGACGAGGCTGATCATACGTACATGATGATACATACAAATAGTTTGAAATAAAGTAGTCGGTGATTAGAACTGAAAGAGAATTGTTAAGCTTACAGATTAATTTTTGAAAGAAGATTCTAATCTTTTTAATCTTTTTATGATTCATTTACCTTCTGGGGTCATGTGAAAGAGAACGAAATTATTCTCTTTATTTTTCGAGTTACTGTATCTTATTTACTTTAGTATGTACAACACTGAGTGAGCGTGTTTTTTTTCCTGTTTTTGACACAGCTCAAGTCTCAGCTTTTTTATGACTTGAGCTTGTGAAATAACTAATTAGATATTTTACTTTGCTAACTTCTGCTTAGTTTTTCTTCATGTTAAATATTAGTTGAAGCGACATGTTTCTTACGTTTTAATGTTTTAATTTTAATTTTTTTTTAATTATATATCTCTCACATTTCTTTATGTGTATGAGTATATCATTTCCTGAGTTATGTGTGAGCAAACGTGACATTGACTCTAAATTTAGAATATTTCGAAGTTGTACAAGTTCGTGCTTTGCTTGAGAAAAAGTCAGGTAAATATTAAAAAGTACAAAAACTTTATTTCCACTTCATGGGATAAATTTTAATTGTTTTTTATTATATAATTTTAATTTTTTATTTTGTTACGGTACAAACAAACATCTTGGAAAGTTGTTTTATATAATTTTATGAAAGCTTGAAATTTATTATATGAGAAAAATATGAAATATGACTAGGTTAGGCGTACTCTACAAAAATGATTCAAAATTTAAAAATATAATTTTTTCTAAAAATTAATCAATAGTAACTCGAATCGGTAATCGCTGAAGCGGGTTTCGGCCAATTTGTGGTTTTGCGTCTTGATGTTTTTACCGAAAAATTAGTGACCTACAATTTATTCTAAGCCGCCTTTGAACAGTCGATGGATTTTTATGGTTAGCTTATATTTCGTGTCAGAAATACACTCGGAGGGCTTGATATGCCCTGCCGAGGGATGACCGGAATTAGAATAAATATTTTTCTATAATTTTATGTTGGTGGAACCTGGGATCGAAGCCTGACACAATGCTAACCACTGTGCGTTATATATAACTTTACACATGTTCTCTTATTTACCTTAGAGCTGGGTATGGAGTTTCATCTGTTCTGAGCTATTTGTGTGCATTGCAAATGAACCGCTCTTGAAATTGTTCCTCGAACGGATATGGTAATTAGCTCCACTTCGAGCTCGTCAAGAGATGTTCCCGATTTAGTCATCTTGTCACCCTTTTCATTACAGAAAATATTCCTATGGACGGGAACTCAAATTACAGAGATCTCGAGTTAAACTGGTAGCGAGCTTGAGACCTTTCTACAATTGTTGATGAAACTTACTTAAGCCCAGCTATGCCGACTGTCTATCCGTTTATACGGTTGCTTCCTGTATCTAAGTGTGTACCAAGTTTAGTCAGGTCCTTCTTCACCTGATATTCCTCTACTTACACCGGCGGATACTGAATCGAAAACTCTCAAAGCTGTCTCTTGATTCGATATTAATGATATATATCTCGTATATCTCGTACAGCGTATCGTACAGCGTATCGTTCCATCGACTGCGGTATTCGACGTTGGTATTGTCCTCGTCCATTAAGAGATCCATGCGCTTCTCTTACTTATCCTGTCTAATAGAGTATTGTACGATCTCTATTCAGCACTGCACCACGTATTAATTTCGTCAGCAATACATTACAAAGGTCGCACGATAAGAAATTATCTTGTCCCAATCCGTTTTTCGGGCATAGCAAATTCAAAAAAAGTAGTGGCAGCTCTCTTTCCTGCTGTCGAAAACTGCTTCAAAATCGGCGAAGAAGTAGTGTGTGTCGATCCCTTTCACAGGTCTTTTTCAAAACTTGGAGAATGGTGAATATCTGGCCAATTGCAGATCTTCCGGGTGAAAGTTCAATCTGTTGATTTTGGGCTTTAGTCTATGATACAATATGATTGATAGGACCTTATATTTGATATTGTGGAGGCTTATCTGATTGGACAGAGCTAAGGCAAATAAACTGATTTGTGCACCTTGTCAGTTCTTCACCTTCGTATTTCAATAGCTCGGCCGACAACCTTCGAATCCGCTACTTTGTTGTTTTTTAGGCGGGTAATTGCTATTCGAATTTCCTCATGGTCGGACAATGGAACATCTGTTCTATGGTTCTACGGTTCAGCATCAGTCGATAGATCACGTATGCTTCGGTCTTGAAACTTTCTTTAAGTCGCCGTATCTTTTCGTAGAGTTTTTCAGCTTACCCGTGCCGCCCAGGTGCTTAAGCTCTTCATATTTACGCATCTCAGTTCCTCTGTATACGCTATTACTTTCGCTCATCATCCGCTGGGTTCGAATAGTATATCGTTAAGCGCCATCACCCGTATAAGTGGGGGCAATAAACCTCCTTAAAGAGTGTCTCAGCTAATGTAGCTTGTTGGTGTCATGCCTTATTCAACAGCCTGATACACCTGACGAGTTTTTGGCCTGGTACCTCTAAACAAAAAGCTCGAAAAATGTATGAAATTAGGTTAGTAAGTAACTCATAGTGCATTTATGGCTCATTTACTAACTGAAATGGATTTGAAATTAAAACTGAAATTGATTCGCTGCCAGCTACGGATGCCGATGCTTATTGTAACAAAAACGAAAAACAAAAAATTTTGCACCGACAAGCAGCATCAACGCTAAATAGCAATCACTAACCATTGAATGCGCAAACAACTACAAGCCACTTAGTCAACTCAACAAGTCGAGAAAGTGAAAACGCTTCAAAAACTTTTGCGGTGGTCAAACTACAAGCGAGACACCCAAACCAGCCAAACAATGTGTGATGGAAACGTGTGAGAGCTCTGTATGTACACAGTTAGATATAAAAAGGCGCGAAAAAGTAATGGAATGCACAGCAAAAAAAAAAAAAATTAAATAAAGGAAGAGCGGCGAGCCCACTGAATGTCTGCTTTTAAATGGATTTAATTGAGATAGGACAGCGAGATAAGTTGACGGTTTTTAATATAGTTAAGCGAGTCGTGTGGTTTTCAAATTGATTTATTTTTAATATTTTTACTAAAAATATACATAATTTCTATTTAATTTTATTTTGATGGTTTTCTTTTGCGCTCTTCACAAAGGCATCGCACTCACGCTATATTTGGCGCTACAAAACCGTTAACGCAAGCTCTTAAATTAAAGCGATTATTTATACATACACACACATACATAAATACTATCAAAAGACCGAAAACACCGCGGTTGCCGGTTCTTTGCGAAAGTTGAGGAATGCCTCTGCTAAGCGTTTTCGTGACAACCACGTAATTGAAGACAATTGTATAAGTGGTGTATTCAGCAGCTGTCATTTAATACAAACGTTTTGATCTCGCCGCATAGAATGGCCAGCATAGGTCATAATAACATAAAATGCTGTCGTTCGCAGACGAATTGCTTCAAAAATGAATTTGGTTAAAAATAAGAAGAGTTTGACAGTTTTAACAGAGCATTATGTGCAATTTGTGGAATAGTTTCGTTTCATCAAAAAAATAAAAAATATTTAAGATCTCAAAATGTGTGACACCGTCTATGTGATTAAAGCTGAGTCAGCACCATTCGTTTCATCTCTTCACTGTGCGATGCCAGGAGAAGCCAGGTTTGTCTCATCCTGATATTTCCAAGGGAGTGGAGACCTCACTCTTCCTCTGCTTCCATCAACAAAGACTGTATAGACGCTGTAGTATTGTTGCCTAAACGGACGAGGTGACCTAACCACCATAGCCGTCGCAACTTAATCGCTCAATCCCACATAGAAGCAGGGAAAATCAGCCTATGTAGTCGAGGGGTTTCATCGAGTGGCTTAGAAAACGAACTGTTACTATGGGTTCGGATCTGAGGGATTAGGTGAGTAGGCTTTAGTAGACATATGTTACTTAGAGGTGGTTACTTCGTGCGAAAACTCGTTACATACAACATTTATCGATCCGGCAAGGCAGGCATGCGTCTTCAATGGATGATGCCCGAATTCCGAAGATGCTAATAACGGAAAGAGATATTATAAAGCCCTTGACGCACTCGCTGTGAATGGTGCTTAGGGCCTATCGGTTTTTCGTTCTGTCCATTGGTTCTAGTATATCAAGTACTTCCTTTGTGATGTGTCTAGGTGGTGGTTGGGTTCCCAGTGAATATTTGCTGGGATGAGCACTGTGGTTTTAGCTGTAACTGCATGCTGTGAAGTTATGGGAAAGATTGGCGAAATGTCAGTTTATTTTCGATCAAAGGGTAACTGCTGTCCAGACGCCAATATCAAGCAGTAATGGTCATATGAGATAAGTGAAAAATCATCTGATGGTGAAGGGAGTTTCAAAATATAAATATTTAACAAGAACGCGGAGAGACACCACCATGCAGCATCTATTGTTTTATTTACGGAGTTTTGACTTCTGACAATGAAATTCTACCAATAACTGTCGATCACTCAATATTAAATTGAATTCATGGTTCATCTTTCTTCCTCGCAGGTAATGAGGATCTCTCAATGCCCGATAACAGCACTGTGTAATTGACCGTGTCAAAGTCCTTTGACAGATCCAATGCTACCAGTACAGGGTCCAATTTGCTTGAAGCTGGTTTCACCGGTAGCAGGACCCTCTACCCTATTTTCCTAGATCGAATTCTGCTCTCGTTGGATCCAGCAGTCTTAGCAGTTTTAATGTTATCATGTTTTTTCCGTCTTTAAATTCAAAAGATTTTGCCTTTCAGATAACCCCCTAAACCTCTTCTTTAGTTTTATAACTCTCAGCACAATCAAATAAAATTCTGTAGTTGCTGTTGGCATTGATTCTTGGATAGAGGATTCTTTAACGACTTCCAAGTTATAACTGTCAACAGTGATGTAGGAGCCCAGACGACAATCTTTGACTGTTTGTGTGATGAGATATTTAGTATTGTAGAAAATAAAACCAACGGAGAGGGTTTTTTAAGCTTTACTGCATTTAGTTGTATTTAAAAAATAAAAACAATAAACATATTTATTTATATATATGTTTTAATTCCGCCCCTCGGCAGGGAGCGTCATAAAAATCCATCGGCAGTTCGGAGGCGGCTTAGAAGGAGCTCGGCCAAAAATCGTTTCAGGGGTTACAAATCGCCAAATATTTATTTATATATGTTTTAATTCTTCTGACATCCATGAGCAATTATGAGTGTTTATATTTAGTGGAATTTAATATTTATTCACAGTGTAGAAATGGTATTTCTTTGAGATGCGTAATATCGTATTTTTGCCGTTGTTGATAATTCGAATGAAGCCATTAATTGCTATTGGGAATTTACAGTAATGGTGATAAAATATTAAATTCAATTGCTCAAATAAATAAAAAATTCTTTATATTTCAATTCTTATTGCAAACAAAAGGTTTTTTTCCAGAAATCTTTTTTTTTTGGTTTTAAATAATATTTATAAAGAATTTGCATAATTTTACCGAAATATTTAGAGTTAGTTGTGCTTTATTTATTTATACCAGTAGTTAATGATTTTTACTCTTTTTTTCAGACATTTTCTGGTTGCCCTTATTCAAAGGTAAGTCCAAATGAACTGATTTACTCTGTGGTAAAATCTGGCTTCCTCAAGTCGATCGGTGAAATGTATATATTCTAATTTTGTAATCTAAATTTGAGCAGAGTGACCAGCTCAATAACAATGGTAGCTTTATGACTATAAATCGATCTTTTAACCATAGACTGTGGTCATTACTGGAGGCATAAAATGTGTGATGAAAGTGTTTCTTGAATAAAGTAAACGAAAATTTGAATTCCTTGTAGGCATCTACCCATGATATATCATTTTCTAACTGAGATTTTATAAAATGAGTGGAGAGTATGCACAGAAGATATGGATACTCTGAAACTGCCACTGCCCGGCCTTCAGCCGATTTACAAATATAAAGGGTGATCTAAGTAGATGTTCTTTTTTCAGTAGCCTTGTTTTTTTGACAGATCTCGCGTGAGTCGTGTCAAGCTATTATGTTATTTTTGTTATGTACTGTTTGGCATATCATCATGGAGAGACTTACGCCTGAACAAAGTTTATAAATCATTCAATTTTATTACGAAAATTCATGTTCTGTAAAAAACGTATTTCGGACGCTTCGCGATTCGGCGCCGTGTGCAGCAACTCGGACTGACGTATGGAACGACTTGGCGTATTTTACGTCGAGATCTGCAATTGAAAGAGTACAAAATACAGCTTGTGCAAGAAATGAAGCCGCTCGACCTTCCCAAGCGACATCCCTTCGCTCTATGAGCTCTTGAAAAGTAAATCCGACTTTTTAGAGCTAAATTTTGTTCAGCGATAGGATCAATTTATAACTCAAAAGGGTAAGTACTCAGTAGAGACATAAATACTGTCACACACATTTTGTGCTATAAAATAAAAAATAATGAATGTTTTTGGACCAACTTTTTTTTTACATATTTATTGATATACATATATTGTATACAAAAAAGCAGTATTCATTTGAAATGCCTGCCTTTGGTCTTCACGCGCGCCTTAAGTCGGACTGGCCAATCATCAATAGCCGCACGCACCTCCCCCATTGAGAAATTGACCACAGCACGAATCAAAGCTGTCGTAAGAGAATCAATGTTGGGGTATCTTTTGTGGCAAACCATGTCCTCTAAAACTGTCCACAATTTGTAATCCAGCGGGTTCAAATTAGGACTGCTAGATGGCCACTCTTCAGAGGAAATGAATGCTGTTAAATTGTTTTGGAGCCAGATTTGGGTCGTTTTAGCTTTATGGGCCGACGCAGAGCCTTGCTGAAAAGTCCATGATTGGTTTTGGAACATAGAATGGTTAAGTGGTCTTACAACAGCTTCCAAAATGGTTTCTTGGTAAAGTTTGGCCAATGTTTTGACCTCTTGTTCGCAAAAATGCAAGTCAGTTACCCCATCATAAGAGACACCCCACCAAACTATGACTGAAGCTGGGTGATGACCTTTTTCGACCCGTGGAATCAGTTCAGATGCTTCCTTAACAAGATTTTTCTGTGCAAGTTATCAGCATGCTTCACCAAAAGACGTTTGCATTTTACCACCCTATTTTTTTTCAAAGCTGCAGTCAGTAAATGTCCGGTACGGCGTTTGAAAGCCCCAAGTCCCAAGTCTTTTTTAATAATTCGACTCATGGACTTTTGCGAAACATTCGGAGCATTCGGGTTGGTGTGGTTTATGTTATGTTTATTTCTTCAAAAATGATGCCGGTGAGAACGTAACCGTCAATGGCGACCATTATCGCGCCATGATAACCGACTATTTGATGCCTGAAATTGAAGCTCGTGATCTTCGCGACATTTGGTTTAAACAAAACGGCACCACTTCCCACACATCGTATCAATCAATGGGGTTATTGAGATAACACTTCGGTGAGCAGATAATTTCACGTTTTGGGCTGGTCGATTGGCCACCAAGATCGTTTGATATCACACCGTTAGACTTCTTCCTGTGGGGATATGTAAAATCTAAATCATATGCGGACAATCCAGCTTCGATTCAGGCCTTGGAGCAAAACACCATGTGTCGTTCGCCAGTTACCAGACGAAATGCTTGAACGAGTCATCGAAAATTGGACTCAACGGATGGACCATCTGAGACGTAACTGCGGTCAACATTTGAAAGAGGTAATCTAATCAATTTTCTGTGTTTTTTTCTTTAAAAAAGTAGGGAACCTCGAAGTGGATCACCCTTTGTATTCCATGATGATGGAAGTACTAGCATTATGGAAATGACAACGAACGGGTAGAAGAATATAAGACAATTTATTAAATAAAGCCATTTGTTCGATAAAACATACTTGAGATGTGTAGAGCAGCACAATGAAACCACTCAGAGGCTTAGGTGCAGTTGCTCGTCAATTTCCCTTTTCAAACAACCAATCAAATATTTTGTGAAGTAAAGCTACTACCAAATGTACATATCGAACATTAAATATAAATGTACATATCGAACATTAAATAAAAAGTCTTATAATTTTTGTTCTCTTGACTCGGAAATTCATATTTATAATTTGCGCTTATTAGGCCGCTGAAGGGATTTTCGGCTCTAAAATTTAATGTAAGAATAAATATATATCAAAACCCTTCAATTTATACAACTGTTTTTATGGAAAGTTTGTTTTTTTATTTATCTTATTACAATATATTGTAGTTCTGACTTCCTATTAAATATTAGGTGCAATAAAAGAACTTGTTTCATTGCTACCCTTTGAATGTGTCAGCTCGTTTGGATTAAATTTGCTTATCTTACTCAATTTGCCAGTATTTCTGATAGCAAAAATCTTATCAGTTTGCAAAACTATACCCCCATCACATACATATGCACCTACACTATTATGATTGTTAATAAACATGTGAAATCTATATATGTATATACATATATATCCTGCAACGAAAAGGTAGACTAGTACGCAAAAATTCTAGTTAAATACTAGTATGAGATAGATTGTAATCATACCAGTTCGTTTTTTGTATAGCAGTTCATCAGTAACGGGAATAATAATCATTTTCACCATTCCATAATAATTTGCGCCATTCGTATGTTGTTGTTTGAACTTCATTTCCGAATAAGCTATGTTGAGGTGCGTAATTAGACGTTGCTCTTTGTATTATAACGGTAGCCGAGTGATTAAAAGTTATAACTTTAGCGCATGAAGTCCACGGTTCGATTTTCGCTGCAAGCAAATTCATTTTAATTTTATTAACCTTTTAATTTTGGTGAATTAGAAATTCAACACATACTTATATATGACAGTTCGTAGGACATTGTCGTGTTAAAAATACCAGTTGCATACATGGGAAATATATGAAAGATGAACTAGTTAGTGTAAAAATGAAAACTAGTAGGATTCTAGTTGATAACTAGTATTTTTCCTTGCAGGCTATACATACACGAAAGGTAGCATTAATAGCGCTGGTTATGATGAATAATAACTAAGCTACAAATTGCTTATCAGTTTTGTTTATTTTGATTATTTTGTATTTACGTTTTTTTTTGCCGGTGAGTAATGAAATAAAATCAGTAGGGTGAATAATGGATAGTACAAGTGTCTTTATTATTAAATGGAAAAGGGATACATCAACTTATCTGGAATTACAACTTTTGTGTAGTAAATAAATACAAAAGTACGTAGAAATATTTAAATTTGTATGTTGTAAAATGGCTTGTGAAACTATTTAGCCAACTATCGGTTTTCCATCCATACCATAAATTTGGCGATGGCCCAGAAGTTAGCATTTGTTATATTTTAATTAGACATATACCAGTTTTATATTGATAGCGAAACAAAAAACCACTGACTATTTTTAGACATTTCTTTTCTTGTTTTTGATGAAAAAAATAATAATTTTTATATCCATAAAAAGTATACACCGAAAAATGTTGGGTATAACACATACTAATACCCGATTGTTTCCGTTGTATTACGAAAAGTGAGTGATTGTGAACCTATGGTGGGTACTCATAATCAAATTAAAGTAAATATAGTGTTGGAACTACAAGAAATACTCCCAAGCTCAGAACTAAATATTCAATATTGCAACTAAAATGCTGGTTATAATTGAAGTAGAGGATAACGCAAAGGTCAAAAGCAAGTTATAATGGTTCCGAAATTGACAGTAACAACAGTTGTCAAAATTTGTATTTGTTTACTAATTGAAAGCAAAAAACTTCTCTAAATCAAAAAAAAAAAAAATTTTATCAGCAAAAAACCCATAGTTATTTAAAAAAAATTACCGAAATGTTTTCTGTTCCATTATAACCAGCGTGTACACTTTTTTTCAAAACAATTCTTAAACAACTGTCAAATTGCCTTAAGAATAGTCTAAAAGCTACACTTTTTTATCTTAATCAGATTTAATTGTTGAAAATTCTAAATTTTTCATATAAGAAAGAAAACTTTCGACGTGACAACACGTTTCGTCAACAATTTCAAACCAGTCCCCGCGAAGTACGAAAGACGCGGCGTCATCCGTTATCTCGTCTGGAAGGGAAAACCACATTTTGAGATTTATAATGTGGTGAATATGACTCGTATGCATGTATAATATTTATTTATTCATGATATTTATAAAATTGCCTTCGCACATAATGTATGTAACAGGTCAATTGAAAAGTCCCTTCCAATTTTCGATAACATGTTTGTAATACGATTTGTTTGCTTCAAAATAGGCCTCAATTCAGGCGAGCACCTCTTCATTCGACGAAAAGAAAAGAAAAAAATAATTTCTTCCCAGCGAGCACAATTTTGAGATCTGAGGACAGAAAATAATCGCTGGGGCCAAAACTAGAGAAAACGGTGGATGTGGAAGCAATCCGAAGCCCAATTCACGGATTTTTGTCATCGATTTCACTGACTTGTGACACGGTGCATTGTCTTGGTGAAACAGCGATTTCGTTCTTCAAATGGTCCAATAACGCTATGTACTAGTCGCTGCTGATGGGCCTTCTTTTTCAAAGTAGTCAATGATAATTATTTTATGCGCATCCCAAAATATAGGCGCCGTTACCTTGCCAGCCGGCTATTGCGTTTTTCCACGCTTTGGACCGGGTTCTTTGTGTGCAGCCCACTCGGATGGCTGTCGATTGAACTTGGGAGGTAAATGATGGAGCCATGTTTTACTTACTGTCACATATCGATGCAAAGACTCGGGTTTATTATGCTAAAACATCTCTAAATATTGCTCCGAATCATCAGCTCGTCGTTTTTTTAGTCAAAAGTGAGCTCGTGCGGCACTCACTTTGCACAGAGCTTTTTCATACCCAAATGTTCATGAAATGTACAAGTTCTGTTGATATCTTGAGAGTGCCTGCTATTTCATTCAATTTCAGTTTACGATCAACCCCTTTTGGGCGTGTATTGCGTTCAATGTTTTCGGTGCTCATTTCTCCCCGTCCAAACTGAGCATACCAATCCGTGATGGTTGATGTTCTTGAGACGGTGTCCGGTAAGCCGTCATGAAGCTAAATTTTTACTTCAACTGTATTTTTCTCCTTCAAAAAGCAATATTTTATCGACATGCGAAATTCACAGTAACAAAAGTTGCTTCATTCAAAATGCTATAATTCACAAACTAGTGATCCGACAGCTGCCAAGTTTATACACGCGTATTTTGAAATTTAGGACTCACTGAAAATCCTTAATTAGTTAATTTTAGTAGTGCCACCTTTGTGTCAAACCGGGTACTTTTCAACTGACCTGTTATATTGTACTACACCAGTCGGCTCACACTCTGCTCCACATTGCGATAGGTAGATATTAGATTTAGACCGTTTTGAAGGGTATGCTTTGATTGCATGAAGTTCATTCGTACCGGTACATATATCTATATAAAGAGACAAAAACGTGAAATAACGAAATTTTATGACATTCTTACCAACTATGTATATGCTACAATGATTTTACATTACATACATACGTGCATAAATTTCTGGTAGCATTTTTCGCATTGAAACTTTCTTTATTGGGTAAAATTTGAATATCACCCCATTATTAACAATACATTTTCCCCCCTCCCCACGTTCTTCAATGTTCACCTTAGCTATTGTCCCTCTCTCATGGCATTTTTTCCTCATGTTTGTCTGGTGAACCACCCTTAAAGTGTGAATTGAAAATTTTCGCTAAATTTGCATAAAATTTGATTTTTGGATGAAACTTCTTAATTGAGCACGTCATGAGAAGACGTGACGGCACGTAATATTATTGGAACTTCGATGTATTTTTTTTAGTTTAAATAATACATGCATACTAAAAAACGTATATATCTATGCAAATGTTTATTACCAGCAGAGGTTTGATGCATGATTTTTGTTTGCACGTATGAAAGTGTCACGAAAATTTTCAAATTTTATTTACATATTTTATGGGGAGACAAGTTAAAGCTTACCAAAATGCAGTATGTACGTTTGTTTTGTCTGGAAAGATAAGTTTTTGGTATTTTTGAATTTTATCCTGTCTTAATATAATTTGAAGAAAAAAATTTTTTTAACGGCGCAACAGTACTATCTTCAAGAACATGCATGACTTTGTAGAATTTGAGGCAAAGGAAACTTTCTGTGAGGTGGTCTACACTTTCGCCTTGCATAATATAGAAATATGAACCGATGAGGAAGTCAAGTAGGTAGGTAGATAGATAGAAGTGGTTGCCTTGTAAAATTTTCGATGACCCTATGGCTCTTTTTCCATTCATCCATCTCTTATGAACTTAATTTTCTGCCACGCGACAAAGGTTATCATTATCGCAGGTCATTGGCATACAAAATAGAAAATCATTTCTGAATTACCGTCATTCCTATAGTCCCTGCAACATTTTCTGAAAGGCATCCTAGCCTTTCTGCATGCCGTAAATTAAGGCAATGTATCGTCTGAATCCAAATTACCTTTAAAATGCTCTTCTTTTTCAGAGAATATTAGCCATTCGACCTTTTCCGTTTCTCATTTCGGCTAAGTTTGCTTCGATCGGCGACTGGTCAAGTTTTTCCAGCGAGGTATAGTTTGTTCTATTCAATCATCTCCTTAACAGATCTGCGAGAGTGCAATAAGATTTTAGAGTTGGTCGTGATCGATCCCACATATTTTTCTGTTATGAGATGTTGGCGGGGAACACATCGCAATGGCCTGGTAGCTTCAATGAGAGTTTTAATGAAGTGTTACGCGAGAAATTATCTCTTCCTACTCGGTTATAAATTTTGAACTATCTGTATAATTTTTAAAGCTCCCTACCGGTGTATCGTAGTTTGCAGCTTGAATGACTTTTTCATCTCTGGATGTCTTCACTATAATAATATCTCTCTTTGCATTTTAGATCCATATGTAAAGATATTCTAAGTTAATTAGTTAGTTGAGGTTACTCGATCAGGGAAACCTTATCAAGCATATTAAGGCCTGTAGGCTCGTTGTAAAACCTAGGGGTGACTGTAAAACAAGATTATACTCACCTTCAAAGTTATTTAAACCATTAGTGTATTTTATGAAACCTTCGACACTGTTAACTCTTGCTGAAACGAGTTCCACAAGCTAGTCCAAGTAAAAATTTCCAAGGAAATGACGTTAAACCACTCTGAGGGATGGACAGTTGCAGAGATAATGGCCTATCAACTCCGCCTCATCTTCTTCACTGCAGTTGCTACAGAAGTCATTAGAGGAGTAGCCAATCCTTCTATCAAAAGTCCCACATCACAGATAGTGCCCTACTTTTACTCCAGTTGTTATGCTCTTGGGGACCCCGTTTAGAAGAAGTAGAGACTAATTTATCTTCCCTTCGATCAATGACTGGATGCATGACACGTTCACTCTGCCCTCTACTATTGGATCTACTGAGGAAGGTAGATTTTAGCAATTACATTTTCAAGAAAGGAGGTATGCCAATTCTCGTGATCCGTTTTGCGTGATGAGGGCTGTTTCTCTTCTAACTATGTCTGGGGCATATTCGTAAACTACCGATATTTTGCATACAGTCGAAAGTTTATTTAAAACTTTTCTGTGTCTTGCTGTAAGTATATATAAGTATTGTGATAGATTGAGCTACCATGGTGGAGTTAAGTAACCTCAAAGCGGATTCTATTAGTTCAGTAATTCAGTTAGTTCTGCTTGAAAGTCGCTACAGTCGTCGGGAAGTCTCATGTTCATGTCGTTTGCGACTGGTACTGTGTGAAATTCACAGGCCACCATGTCATTGAGTTTTGAGCCGTCGTTGAATATTGCGATGGATCTTTGATTCAAAATTGTTACACTCTCCCATTCATTTTTGTAGAGAAAGTATTGTCGAGACAGAACATCCTTTCCTACTTACTCGATGCCTTTGAGTAAGGGCATTTTAAAAGATGCTAGCTTGTACCTTCTGCCGAAGGGCTCGGTGTTTGAAGATGCGGTGTTTGAATGATTTACATACATCCAGATCACAGTCCCTGCTTCAGTTGTTTACTAATGTAAAGGTTATTTCAGTTTAGTTTACTTAGAACTTGGAGGGATTTGAGCTAAAGCTAAAACTACAGATATATCTGCACGTTTAAGCCTTTTGCTTTATATATCCGCCTCTCCGTCATAACGGAACCTTTAAGAAAGAGATTGGCAAAGAAATCCTAGATAGAGGAGGTTGATGAAAACTCTAAATGCAGCCTAACTGAGGCTCTACAGCATCTTGCCGTCCAACATAATTACTAAGTACTTAGGGTTTAGATTCGGCTGTAGTATCGATTTATTATAATACAACAAACGAAACAATTTTGTAAGAAGCCCTACCCACAGGGCATAAACAAATTAGAAGGATTTTAGAATGAGGCACAAAATCATGTCTGCCAAAATCGACTATAGACAGACCAAAGCGGCCCCACTTCAGTCGTATGAGATTTTCGTACCAGGAGTGGAAGAAGATCAGAATAATTTCGGATCATTTATGCCAATAAGTTGACTACCGTTAAAAAATCCAAAAGTAAGGTTGGAATCATTGTTTCATGAGTGGGGTGCCTGACGATAAAACCTTGGGTAATACTAGGCCGAAAGAACATCGAAAGGAATTTTTTTCCAACAGCCCAAACTTACTAATCATGTGAAAAAAAAAATTCATGCCTGGTTTATTGTAGTATGTTGTAGTAAGAAATTTGAAGGGAAAGGGAAATGAACGGGGATAAAAGGAAAGTAAAAGAAAGATAGAAAAGAAAAACAGCTCTCACAGAACTCATTGATCCTAATGGAAGTCGTCTACAAAAAAGTTATTGACCAGGATTAGTTTTAGATGCTGCTGCCAAGCTCCTTTCTTAACTTTTCAAAAAGTGAGTTCTCATTCCCTGTTATGAGGTTTATTTATTTTTAGTGGACTTTTTTCAAAGCTGACCATACACTCTTCACTATGTGTACAAGTATATATTTTATATATACATACCTACGCGTATTCGCAGTGAATTTGTGATTGCAATTTCGCCAGATAAACCCCCACATGGTAGTCAAACGGTAACTTCACTTAATCAAAATACGACGTACATATGTACATTTGTACGATTATGTATGTGTTAGCCAGCACTAAAAGCAAGTTAAATCAGGAGTGGAGTTTTATTTTTGTATTTTGGCCTTTCAACTTCTTGGTATGCACTCAATGAGGGAAGCAAGCAAATTTAACTGGTTTTTACTCTGATTGCTCTTACAAAGTTGTGCATTCGTTTCTTGGCTTGGTTTTTAACTATGTTGCCGCTCGTAGGTCGTACTCATGATTACTGGTAAGTGACTGCCAACAAGCGAAAAACTAACAGCAACAGCACCCAGCCTTAGTAAACCAATTTGGTTGTTGCAAATATTCTTTTATTCATTTTCTAACTCTTTTTTCTGTTTATTATAGCTGTTTGGCTTCCTTTAAGTTTAGGTTCATCTTCGTAGAGTGAGTGCTGTGCATTTTAGCCATATATAAACTGGTTGGTGGAGATGATTTGTGCGGAATTTCTTTCTTTCCAGCACGTCATTTTCTCTTATTGTTTATTAGTGTGCGATGCTGCGGGCTGATGTTGCTCAATGTTGTTTCTCGAAAAAGAACCGGATATGTGGGAAACAAACACCTTTAGCTGATCCTTCTCGCTTTTGGGTGTGTAAAAGACACTTACCACGAACTTACTGCAATATTTAGTCGTTACCAAATGGAAATTTCACGGTTACATGTAAGTTACACGTTGCATTATTTATTAACTATAAAATATGAAGAAAAAAAATTCCAATTACTTTTAATAAAATTTTTAAAAGATTTTATTCGGGTAAATAATTTGGAATTTCGTATTTTTTTATAAACATACTTATATTTCAATTCAAAGTTATATTTACATATGCATTATTGCGGGGTATTGATGTTTTTCCACGAAATTGAGGAACCTGCTACAAGCTGTCTGCGAAGTGCTCAAAGATTTTTATGTGGAACCTTTTTTTATGTCCTAAAATCAATAACCTTTAGTTAGAAAATATTTTTTAAATTAAATTTATATAAGTTTAAATGTTGGTCTGGCCAGAGTTCGAACCTGATACCCTCTATATGGTGGTTTCTAAGCATTGCTCAGCTCTCGGCTATTTTAGAAGCCTATATACAATAAATTGGGGAAGTCATATTTGAAATTTTTAAGAGAATACCGGACCAACGCAGTGTTTTTCAAAGAGAATTCACTGATCACAAAAGCCCCCGAATAGCTAATTCAATCCACGATCATTAACTATCTACTACTGTACACTCTAACAGCCAAGCTGTCAACTTGAAGTCTCAAACTTAAATATTTATCTATTTTTCAATTATAGCAGCAACATCCTCTTGGGTGCAATTATAATTTTAACAACAGAACTGTGGCAGCCAAATAGGGAAATTCACGCCTTAAACGCAAGGTGAATAGGGGCACTCTGCAAGGCGGTGTTCTGCCCATCTTTTCTGAATCTTGGTCGTCAACGACTTGCTCAGGAAGCTGGAATGTGATGGCAGCAAAGGGGTCGCCTAAGCAGACGATTCAGCGCTCGTGGTCAGGAGGAAATACCAAAGTACCTTGCATCCTCATTTATGGGCCCTTACATGAGGTGACAAGTTGGGCTGCCAGAAGTGATCTTTCCGTAAATGCTAGTAAGACAGATCTTGTCTTATTCACTAGGAGGTAAAGGATCGGTTTCCGCCCTCGATGGAAGGCATTCACAGTAATTTTTCAGAGAAAGCGAAATACTTGAAGACAATCCTCGACAGGAAACTATCCTGGAAGACAAGCAACTGAGTTGAGTAAGAAAAAATCATCGGTGGCTTTATACCACTGCAAGACCACAATCGATAATCAGTTTCTCCGAAAGTGAAAATCGCTAGAAGGTATTACTTTAGCTTGACAGCTGAAATAGTTCAACGCGCGGCTCTTAACAGCATATGAGGCGCAATACGATAGGACTTCAACTCTCGCGCTTAATGCTATCTTGAGTATAGTGTCCGTGGATGCTTCAGGTGTGTCTATTGCCGAAAACGTCACTGTAAGATTCAGGGAGTCTGGATAATTGGTCGGCCCAAGCGAGGATACTCCGCAGATCTTGTGGGGTTTCAATTCATCCGCAGTTGTTGGAGTTATTGTATTTACGTGCTGGTGTCGAGCGGCTCCTTCTCCACCATAGTCCCTTCACGCGCGGACTGGATTAAACAGAGGCACTGGAGATGAAGAACACTTGAAACTCTTCGCAGATAGGTCGAAGCTTGACGGAAAGGTCGGTGTGGGAGTCTCCTAACGAAAATTATTCGTTGTCGGAGGGTTTAGGCTTTCAGGCCATAACAGTTACATTTTCAGACGAAAGTACAGGCTAACATTTACACAGATATCCAATTAACTTTTACTGCCATATTATCACTGATGGTTAGTACCAAAGTTGTGAAGGAATTCCTCATCTCTGCCTTTAGCGTTGCCATTTATTAGAATTGAAATCATATGGCCACCGAGTCACAGCGGAATATCTTGCACATTTGGACACCACGGTTTCATTAATGCCGGTTAAAGCGCAAATGGACGCTGTACTAGCACTTCAATATGTGCAATTGCAAAATTCTTCTGGCCTAAGGTAAAGCGTGGAAGGTCAGGGAAGTTCGTTTCTATCCTAAGATCAACGATCTCACACTTAGTCCGAGTTCTGACCAGGCACTATTTGAGTTCATGGCGTAAGACTTGGTATTTTTTTCCAGATCTCCTTTGTCGTAATTGTTGGGAAGAAGATATGAAATCATCTGTGCACTTTCTTATGAACTATGTTGCGTTTGCGAAACTGAGAATGAAAATTCTCTGATCGCATAAGTTTGCTAACTCAAACGAGTCAAAAAACTGTGACATTATTTGTAGAGGGTGTTTTTTATGTAGGTATAGAACTTTAAGTTGGAATTACTTTTCAAGATGGCGACCGATTTAACAGCTGTCAAGTGATTTATTCTCAGTTTGGTTTGGCAATTCATCATGAATAGACTCACGCCTGAACAACGCTTGCAAATAGTGCAATTTTATTTCGAAAATAATGGTTCTGTGCGAAAAACGTATCGCGCACTACGTCTATTTAAGCGATGTTTAGCGATGAAGCGCACTTCTGGTTGAATGGCTACTTCAACAAACAAAACTGCCGCATTTGGAGTAAAGGTAATCCTCAAGTGTATGTTGAAACACCGTTACATCCAGAAAAACTGACTGGTTGGTGCGCTTTATGGGCTGGTGGAATCATTGGTCCGTATCATTGGACGTAGTGCGCGATACGTTTTCCGCACAGAACCATTATTTTCGAAATAAAATTGCACTATTTGCAAGCGTTGTTCAGGCGTGAGTCTATTCATGATGAATTGCCAAACCAAACTGAGAATAAATCACTTGACAGCAGTTAAATCGGTCGCCATCTTGAAAAGTAATGCCAACTTAAAGTTCTATACCTCTATAAAAAGCACCCTATACTACATGAAAAGTGGTCTAGCCATCAAGATATTATTACCCTTTGTGGCTACACAACAAACCTGTCTTATGTGTCTATGTGGAATCCTCTTAGCCACTTTTACATAACCAAACTTAATGTTTTCTATGTATTCCAAGAAAAGTTCGGAAAAATAGTGATTAAAAATAATATGAATTTTTGAAAAGGTGATTCCGCGCAAGCTTCTCAAAGATAGTCTAGCGATCCGGATCTCGAGTTCGAACATTTCAAAAGAATTTAAAGTACATCTGACTCTAAAAGAGCTCCGTGAAAATGGTGGCACGCGCTATTTATTGTTCATATCATTGGTTTAAGCAAATATAATTCTTGTTGGGATATTCAATACTTACATACATGGCACATATACACACATTTGAAAATTTACTTATTTTCTTCGCAAAAAATTGACAGTACATAGTCAGATTAATATGCGCACATATGTATGTATGCACATTAATAATTTTTGCTTATTAAAAAATGTTGTTCTCTGCCTTTTTTTCCGGTTAACCAATTCACACGCGATTTCTGCGTGCTGCTGAACCTGTTCTCTTAGCTTATCTCCGATTGGGTTTAGTAATTTGGAAAGTTTATGGGAATTTTAAATGGCAGCTTGCAATACTTGCAGTTGGAATGCCAGTTTAAAAGTAGAAATCAGTATAAAAATGCCTTAGATTAAAAAAAAAAACTTAAAAGTGGACTCTAAAAATATTTATGCATTTTGCGCAAGATAATTTTTTTTATTATTTTATACGATAGACCAAAAAAGTTGTATTCATTTCGTTTAATAAATACATACTATTAATTATTTAAGGCATACAACGATCCATTTGAAGGTTTCCTACTTTAAAAAAAAAAATACAGAAAATTCAAATTTAACGGAGAATGTTTATTATCATACAAAAAAACATTCTTTGACATTTATTTTTGAAGATTATTTCTTTCAAATGTTAGCCGCGGCTACGTCTCAGATGGTCTATCCGTTGAGTCCAATTTTCGATGACGCGTTCGAGCATTTCGACTGGTAACAGAAAAAAGTCTAACGGTGTGATATCACACAATCTTGGTGGCCAATCGGCCAGCCCAAAACGTGAAATTATCTGCTCACCGAAGTGTTCTCTCAATAAATCCATTGGTTGATGCGATGTGTGGGAAGTGTTACGTTCCCACCGGCATTAGTTTTTGAAGAAATATGAATTAGTGATTCCACCGGCCCACAAACCACACCAAACCATTGTTTTTTCTGGAAACGGCAGCTCTTGAATCTCTTCAAGTTGCTCTTCGTCCCAAATGCCGCAATTTCGTTTGGTTACATACCGGTTGAGCCAGAAATGGCCCTTATCGCTGAACAAAATTTGGCTCGAAAACGTCGGGTCTTCTTGGAGCTTTTCAAGAGCCCATACACCGAAGCGATGTCGCTTGGGTAGGTAGAGCGGCTTCAGTTCTTGTATTTTGTACGCATTCAATTTAAGATCTCGACGTAAAATGCACCAAGTTGTTCCATACGTCAGTCCTAGTTGTTGCGAACGGCGCCGAATCGAATCTCCACCGTCTTCGTGTACACTCTCAGCTACAGCCGTTACATTTTCTTCGAATATTATACAATAATGAATGCTGGGTCTCCAGATGGGTGATGGTGGAGCGAATAATACGCTCAGTAGGCCGATTATGTTGACCATAAGATGAGCGAAGTGTGCGAAACAGAATGTGAATTTTCGTAATAAAGTTGAATGATTTGTAAACGATGTTCAGGCGTAAGTCTTTCCACGATGAATTGCCAAACAATACTGAACAAAAATAGGATGACAGCTTGACACGACTCAGGCTTGATCTGTCAAAAAAATGCTATTGAAAACAAAACTCTACTTGGATCGCCCTATATAAACCAATTTATTACAATAATAAGCAAAAAAGAGCAACAAATAAATATGAAAATTTCGAGTAAATATTTTGTTTGAACTATAAAATGATACTTTGAGTTGAATAATAAATTTATATATGAAAATAAAAATAATTATCTTAAATTACTTATTATTTTAATTAGGGCATTAAGATTGAAAACATGTTTTTTTAAATTTTTTGGATGTACCCAAAAATTTCGAAATTTAGTTTAGAAACAAGTTTTCGAATGGAAATGCATTCAAATATGTGAATTTTAACTGCTCTTCATATTTTTCTCTAACCTTTTTAAAAAATAAAAAATACTTCTTTGTAATTTGTTGTATTTAGAATTTCATTTGTCAGCTTCGTGATCATTTCCACAACATTTGGATATATTTTCGGCTCATATTTTTAATTGCAGTCAATGAGATAAGTAAAGTTTATTAACCCAATGTGGGCAAGTGACAGCTATCAAAAACTTTCTCAGTATTTTTATAGCTTTCAAAAATTTATTTTGAATGTTTCTTTCCTTTTTTTATTGTTTGTTCAAATTTTGCTTTATGACGCCATCAGCGAATTTGGTATGATTTGCGTGCGATGAAAAGCTGATCTATTGTCCAGAGTTCGCGCAAAGAAAAAGAAAAAATATATAAACAAACGTAAATTCGGCCACATATGAAAACGTTTCTCTCAATCAATTTTAAATCTGCGGCCGACATTCAAATGACAGCTTTTCGTCATGGGTGCATGCGAGTGATTGGGTGCTGTCGCCTGGGGCTACTTTAAACTTTCAAACGAATATTTGCTGTAGGAATTAATGAACTGATGGTTGTTGTTGTTGAACAGCATACCATTTGTGGCAATAATATAACAACAACAACAACATTTGTGGATATGTATACTTAAAGTACAACAAACAACTTTTATCTATGTAACTTCAAGCATCCGCTGTTGTCTGTTTGTACTAAGCTCAGGCGCTTAATTCACACTTCTCTTTTTAAAATTAACAACAAACAGGTACATACTTTCATACATATGTACAACGAGTATGTATGTCATATACAAATATTTACAATTTTATTTGTTTTGTCTTTCTTCATTTCAAATGCTCTATGGAAAATGCCGTCACTAAGTGAAAGTGTTTGATTCATAAAACCAAAATCTTAATTTGGCACGAAGACACCCAAAATGGTGTGGCATTGTGTTGGGCATGAGGTAAACAGCGACATATCGTAACAAAAGTATTAGCTTCAGTTTTGATCATATTTATTTAAATGTTAGTCTGTTTTATTTTATTTGATTTTAAATTACTTTATTTTATATTATTTCATTTTCTTGTTTTTATTATTATTTTATTTCATTTTATTATTTTATTTTCATTTATTTGATATTATATTTTTTAATTTTATCTTATGATATATTATTTCAACTTATTTTCTTTAATTTTTCATTAAATATTTTATTTTATATATTCTACTTTATTTTATTCTGCTTTGTCTTATATTATTTTATTTTATTTTATTTTACGTAATTGCATTACACTTCAAAAAATAGATAAAAACAATCCTTCGTTGGATATATAAATTTATTTCATGCTTTTTTACACTTTCTATTATTTTTTAATTTCAATGAATTTATTTTCGATTATTTAATTTAATTTAATATGAATCCATTTTATTTTATTTCATCTTATTTTAGTTTTGGGTATTTTACTTTATTTTATATTATTGAATTTTATTTTATTTATTTTAATTTAAATTTTACTTTTACTTTATCATAATTTTCTTTATATTGGTTGTATATTTCAATATTATTTGCTTTATTTAAAATTATTTTATTTATTTTACTTTTTTCTTTATTTAATATTATTCAAATTTTTTATTTTTTATTATTTTTTATTTTTACTATTTTTTATATATTACTGAATTTTATTTCATTTTGTTTTATTTATTATTTTATTCTTTATTTTATTTATTTTTTTATACCTTTCATGTACCTGAAATGGTATATTAAGGGGTTAGGTTTGTCTCAGAGGTTAAAAACAAAGGAATTTTAACTATTTTTTATATATACAATCATATATTTTATTCAAGTAATTTACCATATCAAAGATTCATATTTAGACAGTATTTTGTGAAAGTTTTGTTAAAAAATTCCGTTGGTACCTCATCTCCCTTGAAGTCTCAAATGAAAATACTCTCGCCGTGGACAGCATAACTCATTATTGGTTTATCTAAAATCAAAAAACCAAAAATATTTCGTTAGTACATGGATTAATCTCATTATTGGACGAAGAAAAAAAAACAAAAAGATAATATTTGAATTTTTGACAAACAAAAGAAAAACAACATTTTTTGATCAAGTTCTCGACATGCAAAGCCTCGAAAAAATTAGTTGTAATAAGAAAAATAAAAATAAATCCTTTTTTCAATGACTAGATAATGTCGTGAGGTTTTGGATCAAAAATCCACTAAAAAAGCATCTGGGAGCGCGAAATTCGGCATTTTATAGACATAAATTCAAATTTATGTTGACACTGAATATTATCGAAATAGAATTTTGCAATTGGCCATAAATTTTTATGTTCATGAAAGGTATAAAGATTTTTATATTTTGAATAAGGTTATAAAATTTTATTTTATAGTGTTTTGAATTTTTATTATATTTTAGGTTATTTTATTTTATTTAATTTTTATTTATTTAATTTAATGTATTTTATATAGTTAAAATTAATTTATTTTAATTTTATTTTATAGTATTTTGTTTAATTTCATTTTATTTTTCATTTTCATTTAATTTATTTTTATTCGTTGTGCTTATTTATTTTTTATTTTATATATTTAAATATTATTATTTTATTTTATTTTTTAAGTTTTTTTAAATTTATTTAATTTAATTTATTTTTATGTTTTTAATTTAATTTAATCCAATTTATTTTAGATGAATTTATTTTATGTAATTTGTTAATTTTTTTTTGATTTACTTGCTTGTGCTGAGTTTCTTTTGTTTTGATTTTCTAATTTTGTTTACAATTTTTCAAGTTTGGTAAACAATTTAGAAAATGTGTAGGAATCTCTCTCCCTTGCTGTCATACCATAACAAATTTTTTTTACGCCTCCAATAGCTTAATACATTTTTGTTGTTGAAATATTGTTAATAATTATCCACCTTGTGCTAATTGCTAAAAATATTTTTGACGATAGATATGTATGTGACATATGCATGTACACGCCTCATACTTCATTGGACTGTCAGACGTTTTTTGCGTAATTATTTATTAATTATGTAATTGGACTTGTTGGAATTCCCTATAAATGATCCTAAGAATGAAGATTTGTACAGCCATAACTAAGTATTCGTACGCTTCAAAACAAATGTTTTGTTTTATTTATTTCTAAGCAGTGTAAATAAAATTTAATTTTCCAATTTTTATTTTATTTTACCAGAGAGGCGCGTTTTCTCAAAAGTGTAAACAAAATTACCAGTATGAAGCCAAAGTAGTCCACTTGTTTTTGGAGCGTTATGAAAAAAAATTGCGACTCTTGTAGGTTGTGACTAGAAAACACGCGAATAGTTTTGCATTTATTTTCTGTTTATATTGCTTTTATTGTTGTTTACGTACTGCTTCCAACGTAATGTTGAGTTAATATATGTTGAGTTGTTGAGTTGGTGATTTGGTGTGGGCGCAGACGACTTTGGTCAGATAAAGAATTGTCTTGTCAATTTCAGCTAGCCACAGTTTGTCGATGGCTCGCACAGATTAGCTTTTATGGCAAAACAACGGTTATATAAGTTTAATATTTCGTAAACAAAATTTATGTAGATTTAATAGCCGGCTGAAAGATAAACAAACAACTAATATAATTTTAATATGAGGTAAGCGTAATCACTGAGTAATTTAACATATAATTATAGTAATTTTTTTGTATGGATATAAATAATCTGCTGAAAACGGGTGTCTCGAAGTGGTAAATTGGGTTTTGAAAAGAAAAAAAAACAAAAAGTCGTCCGGGAATAGGGTAGTTGATCGATGGAGTTTACTGATTTTTTGTCTAGAAATTCGTTTGCAACGGTAGCCTTCTGAGATGGCGCATTAGCATTAGCCATCCATGATTTTTATTTCCGCAACATTTTAAGACGTGCTCGTTCTCAAGAGTACCGGTTAACGATCATCTAAAATTCCTTGCATACCCTTCGAGCTTCACGAAGAATTTCCGCAATAATCAAGAAAATTGTTAGCATTACCATGACTTTTTATAGACTTTTATGTGGTTTTTTGGTTTCGGCTTTCCGATACTTTTTTACCAAATGTATTTGTATTTGCCTTTCCGCTGGGCCGGTTTTGGTATGTATTCATCCCTTCCTTCCCGGCGGAATCACAGGAGAGGTGGGTACATGCCTAGATCGGCCATTGCAATTAAGGTAGCTGGTGATACGTAAAAGACGCTAGGGGTATAGCTTTCGTAATTAAGGCAACTAAAAGCGTTAACACCAGGTCTAAATGTTAAAGAACATGCAATGAATACAGGAAAACACAATGAATATCATTTGGATATAAGGTCACATGAATGTGAAAGGTAATAGAAAAGCGGATTAGCTGGATCACGCAGGAGCCGCTGATGAGTCTGTCACCAACAACTGCCACATATCTTTCGACTCCTTTAAGCGTTGTTCATAGCATTCGAACCCTGAGAAACATTTAATATCCGGGAGCAGTTCCAACATACGTTGTATCACAAAACCACTTTGGGGCAACATGGAATTCAGACAGATCAAACTCTTGCTAGGTCTAAACCATAGAGAAGTTGGTTTTCTTGAAGGTGAATTTACGACGCATCTACCCCACAGATATGATCTCCACAAGGTAGGTAAGATAGAATCGGTAGAGTATAGAGCCCGTACGGAGGTGGACGAAATGCTGGAATATTACCTTTTCGGGCGCCTGATTTTCTGCCGGTTGTGATGTCAAATCCCACATGGTGCTGTGAGCTCCGGCCTTATGGAAATAAATTTACATGGGTTTGAGAGAAGCTAAAACAATTCATTAAATCAAGCCACCTCTCCACAATAGCATAATAAGAATGTACAGAGGAGCATAATGAGCCTACTCAACGGCCGTTCGCGGTCAGGACCTTAGACTCATCCTTCAACCAACTAACCAACCATAGTTTGCTGATATAAAACGTGAAATGTAGGTCGAAAAAGAAGGAAAGAGCTGTAGAATATCATTACTTGCTGTATCACGCCAGTGGCCACACCTCTATTGTGGAGCGAGCCGTTTGACAGTGTTTGTGATTCTACTGCGAAAATAGCACTAAGACGCAAGGGTACAGCAGTCCATAAATGCAGTGGATGAAGAGATCTTATTGCGCTATTAATATAGAAAGCCTATTGTTAAATCCAATAAGGAGGGATTCAAGGCAAAATGATATACAAAGTCGCAGTCAAAGTTCATGAGTACATGAAAGACTTAGACTTAGTAACAAGTACAATCTGACGAAGGATGATTGAGAACGGCTGGCAAGGGTTAGGAGAAAATGGAGGAGGGACGAGTATACGGAATTCTCGCTGTTGTCGTTATAGCGGCTTGTTCAACCCCGCAGAGTAGCGGGAGGCCTGGATAATGAACTGTTTTGACGGGTACGGACCAAAGAGAGGGGACTTTTGGATGAGTTGGTTTTAGTGGGCATGTAAAGACAGGTTTGGGGTTCAACGGGGCTCATTGCATACAAAACATACGTTACGTACATATATCATAGTCGATTGTGGATAAGAAGGAGTTGTAGATTCGATAGTATACAGACCTTCATTGTGGCACTATTACCCGTATCTCGTGAGGTATCTCGAGCTCTTGTTCTGAAATGGGTGATGATTGGATTCTGAGCATGCTATTCACGGGAAAAGATTTGATAAAGTTTTTCACGGACTCTCTGTGAATGTCATTCAGGGCTTGGCGGTATATCTTGCTGTCTAGCGTTTCTGTTCTGTGGTGCTGTGGTCGCTTACTCCCTTCCTGATGTGCTTATGGTGGCGATTCAACTTCCTTTCATTTCTACAGGGATGATCTCTACGGTAACATTTTACCAGATATTGCTTTTGCAGCATAACATTATGAACTCTCCTATGCCTACCTTCGATGGTGCAGGTTAGTTGAAAAGGGTCAATATCATTGAGTTCTAGGTAAAGGAGGCTATGAAAATGCACCAAGGACTGTGAGAGGCTGCCGGTATAGAGATAAAGGACGAGTACTTCATTTCATTTCCATAGTGGCAAGCTTTAAGGAATACTCAGGTCATAGCATACCCACGAGAACGTATCGCTCGTGTTCTTTTCTTTACAAATGAAACAAAATGTATTTCATTCTTGTAAAAGATCATTTAAACTTTTACATACCCAAAGGAGTTTAAAGGCTCTCCATATTTGTTTGTATTCGCACCACTGAAGTTTATACGCAACAAACTTCTCAAACAATACAAGTTTTTATCTATTTTATTTCATACATTTCCCTTCTACGAAGTGCTTACAACTTCTTGCACATGTTCCAGCTGTTTTCCTTGTTGCAAATTCACTGCACCGTTAGGTTAATATGCCCAACAATGAGCCAACTTACATTTAGCATGTTGCAACAATTTGTTACTTTGTGACTTTTGCTGTTGTCACTCAATTCGAAAGCATTGTTGCAACCAACTGCCATTACATCAGCATCCTAGACACTTCTAGCGTGCCATAAGTGTGTGTATTGTAGACGCCAGACTTTGACTCAGGCCTCAGCCTCAACCTCAGCCTCCAATTCAGCTGGTGCTGAATAATAAATGTTGAAAGTAGTGAAAGCGTCTTATAGTTCGGTTGCACAATACTTCTTGTGGCACATATGTATATACCTGTGTGTGTTGTGTATTGTGAGTTGTGTATTGTTGCAGACGATTTGTGTGTGCAAAGATGTTGCAACCAAGTCGACTTGCCGACATTTGTGGCACGTTTTCGCTGATTTATGCGCGTCCCTGCATTTTCTATGTTGATTTCCCTATTTTTGCTTACTTCTTTATGTTAGCAATCATTTCATTTGACTTTTTTGCTTATAAATTTTGTATGTCAGCCTGGGAGTTTTTCGTTTTTCGTTTTTTGTTACTGTTGCTTTTCTTTTATTCCACGATCTCATTTTGAGGCTGTAAATGATAAGCGACTTTTTTAAGTTGCTGTTGCATGGTGTTGCCTACAACATTTTCGTGGGAGTTTCAGCAACTGTTGTAGTTTTCTATCACTACCATATACACAGATGTATTTAGTGTATATATGTATGTATGAAAGTGTGTTTTTAAGTTCTGCTTCCGTCATTGGCATTCAATATGTCGCCATTTGATACACAATGCACATGGAATATATGCTCAAGTTGCTTCCTTGCTGTGTTGCAATAACCACATTGAGCTCACATAATAATTGTCAAGTAACATACATATGTATATATATATGTATACCTTCATAGGAGTATATACCAATTTACTTGAGGTTGCTGAGAAACAAACTCATTTCATTCGAAGGCGACAGCTGAAGAGGAAGATCATCCATGATTATGCAAATGCTGCGTGATTGATGACAATTATAATGGTAGCGGTTAAGTGGGAGTTATTAAAGGTTTGTGGTTATTGTTATGGTTTGAATTCAAAACTAATTTAAGTAGACAGTTTGGAATATTTATAAAGTTACATTTTTATTTCATTCAAATTCCCATGTGGTCTATCATTATCATTAATAAATTTTTCGACATAAAAAGCAAATTACTGGCTGTCTCGAGCATTTCGACCCCCACAGGAAAAAGCCCAACGGTGTGGTATCACACGATCTTGGTGGCTAATCGACCGACCCAAAACGTGAAATTATCTGCTTACCGAAGTGTTCTCTCAAGTGATTGATGCGATATGTGGGAAGTGGCGCCATCTTGCTGAAACCCAGTATCGTGGAGATTACGAGCTTGAATTTCAGGCATCTAATAGCCGGTTATCATGGCACCATTGACGGTTAAGTTCTCACCGGCATCATTTTTATATATTTAGAAATATGGACCGATGATCCCACAAATCACACCAAACCATTTGTTTTTTTTAGATAAAATGGCCGAAATGGACGAAGGACAACTGGAAGAGATTCAATTCAAGTTGTTCTGCGTCCAAAATACCGCAATTTTGCTCGTTTACATACCCATTGTGCCAGAAATTGGCCTCAGCGCTGAACAAAATTTGGCTCGAAAACGTCGGATCTACTTAGAACTTAGAAGAGCCCATGGAGCGAAGCGATGTCACTTGGGAAGGTTGACCATAAGTTGAGCGAAGCGTGTGAAACACATTCTTTACAGAACGATAATTTTCGTAATAAAGTTGAAAGATTTGTAAACGTTGTTCAGACGTAAGTCTTTGCATGATGAAATGCCAAATAATACTGAACAAAAATAACGTAACAGCTTGACTCGACTCACGCGTGATCCGTCAAAAAAATGATACTGAAAAAAGCACATGTACTTGGATCACCCTTTATCGCCCTTTAAGAATATGTCCCTAAAAGGATTTTCGAAGTCTAAATTATTTTCGGAGATATAGCTGTTTGGCTAACGCGGCATTTAAACCGGCTGGGCCTTTACACGAAACTTTAAAAGCGGTTTTCTTGTAACTGTCTTATTTAAAACGATAACCACAATTTCTCAAGTTCTACTGAACCGTATTACTTGAAATTTTGTATAATTTTAAAAAATTTGGAAAACTCAAAAATAGTGGTAAGAAGGTTGGTTGTTTTCGCTTCCATTTTGTGTTTTTTTAACTGTTCTTTAGTTTATACGATGGCGACATTCCACTAGATTAATCCTGTTTTGTTTGTTTTCAGATTGCTAGAATGGTTGAAATCGTGGTTATGGTGGCGTGCCAATTTTTTCGACCCCCCACTTCATCAGCTGCTAACTTTTGAATTTGTAATTTTTTAAAAAATTTTTTTTTTGTATTCTTGAAATATAAAGAAACATTCTATCAAAAACTGGATAGAAAAATTGTTGACTGTTTTTTTTTTAAGAAAGTTACCTTAAATTCAAGCGCCTAGACCAGAATACCCGCCTAAAGATGGTAACAGTCCGCCTTCAGTATATTATATCCTTTGCGTACCTCCGGGACCTTCATAAATTAAAATTTCGACCCTTCGTCAGCAGCTACGGATTATTTTGCCATCCCTACCATACTTAAACCACACAAATTTGTAATATTTCGTTTCAATGCGTAGCCTTCCAAAGATGACATTTGATTTACCTAATGCTAGTAAAAAGAGAAAAAGATGTTTTAGAATATTCGTAATAGTTTTTCCACAATTATCTACATAAAGATGCAAATAATCTAAAAAGATGTCAATAATAATTTAATCGAATTTAGTTTCCTCGGAACACCGCATATTCGCCCAATCGTTCTCCGTAAAATATTGGTACGAAAAGGCCTATTCCAAACACTTTTCAAGACTTTTCTCTGAAAGCCAACACTATTTTCAGTTAGGAGTCTAAATATTTGGCCACTTAGGCATTTCTACATTTCTACGAGAAGACAAAAGGAAATGCAGAAGATGATTTACGATTTAAGATCCTTAAAGAACTCGCAAATAAAAAATCAATTTTTCCTTTCATTCGCTATATAATTTTTGGCCAAAAACTTTGTGAGTTTTCATGAACTGTACAAAAATATATTTTTACAAATGGTAACTGTAAGCAAAATGTAAAATGAATTTTATTATTTTAAGGTACCATCAGTCGTGGAAATTAATTAATTTCAAATAGCATTTAGAAATGAAAAATTTCGAAATTGAATTTTAATTTTTGGAAATTTGTCTGAAATTAAAATTCTCTGACAATACAATGACAATCCTTTGACAGCACTTTCAAGAGAAATATAAATTGCTAGTTCAAAGTAATTCGAAATTTAATTTCAGAAATCAAATTGTAGATAAGTGAGCGTGAACGAAATTGCGTGAAAATTGCAAAGCTAGGCGGTAGTTTTATTAAGTTTCCGAGTTTCTTTCTGTATGGCAAATTACCTCGTATGTGGACGAGTAAAAAGTCAGTAATTATGCCTGGGTATAACACTATGAAATACCAACAGTATAGTGGTGAGACAAAATGTAAAAAATGCTATAACACACGCACGTAAATATACATATGTATATACAATGAGTACTTCTGATTAAACTACAAGATGGCTGGCGGGACTGTGTCGGTTTTGCTGATTCTTGTAAATTACAAATACAAATATACAAATACAAATGTTAAAATGAATTGTTAAGAAAGAGTAAAAATGGAGCAAATAATGAATAGCTTGAGTGTAGAATGAGTATGTAAAGTAATTTTCGTTTCGCCTTTGGCGTGGTTACAATACCACAACATGAGTATTGGCAAAGCATTTTTCAATTTGAATGTGAAATTCTAGAATAAAATGTTAAAGTATTCTGAATTGCTTTACATATCTAGGTTTATATGAGAAAGTGGTGTGAATATTGTCCTACTTGTCGAGGTTTATTAGTTTGTGTTTGATTAAATTTATAAGAATTGGAAAATAAAACAGTTTTCTTGTTTCTACTATGTAAGTAGTTATTCTCCGTTTAGCCGTGATAGTTTCGTGGTCAAAGTGTTGTTGTTGTCAGGCATGAGGTTTACGATTTGGATACTGCCGTAGATAAAATTTCTTATTTTCATTTATATTAAGTAGAAACGTAACATGCATAAATGAACTGGTATTTAATTAGTATTATAATTAGGTTGATGCCTAGCCACATAGTGACTATGAGAACAGAAGTAATATTACTCTTCCGGAAGGTGATCCACTCCGAACTTCCCTATTTAAAAAAAATAAAACACATAAATTCCAAATTTAATGGAGAATGTTTATTATTATTCGAAAGAACATTTTTTTGGAATTTATTTTTTGAAGATTATCTCTTTCAAATGTTAGCCACGGCTATGTCTCAGATGGTCCATTCGTTAAATCCAATTTTCGATGACTCCTTCGAGCATTTCGACTGGTAACTGGCGAATGGCACGCATTATGCTTTGCTCCAAGGTCTGAGCTGAAGCGTGATTGTCCGTATAGACTTTAGACTTTACATATTCCCACAGGAAAAAGTCTAACGGTGCGATATCACACGAATTTGGTGGCTAATCGACCGGCGCAAAACGTGAAATTATCTGCTTACCGAAGTGTTCTCTCAATAAATCCATTGAATGATGCGATGTGTGGTAAGTGGCGCCGTCTCGTTGAAACCAAATGTCGCGGAGATGACGAGCTTCATTTTCAGGCATCAAATAGTTGGTTATTATGACGCGATAACGTTTGACGGTTACGTTCTCACCGGTATCATTTTTATATATTTAGAAATATGGACCGATGATTCCACCGTCCCACAAACCGCACCAAACCATTTTTTTTCTGAATAAAATGGCAGCTCTCGAATCTCTTCAGGTTGCTCTTCGTCTCAAATGCGGGAATTTTGCTTGATTACATACCCATTGGGCCAGAAATGGGCCTCATCGCTAAATAAAATTTGGCTCGAAACGGTATTCGTGTACACTCTCAGCTATGGCCAATATATTTTCTTCACTGCGTGCTGGACGTTTGGCCGAATATTATGCAATAATGAATTCTGGGTCTCAAGATGGGTGATGGTGTTGCGAATAGTACGCTTAGTAGGCCGATTATGCTGACCATAAGTTGAGCGATGCGAGCGAAACACATTCTTTACAGAACGTGAATTTTCGTAATAAAGTTGAATGGTTTGTAAACGTTGTTCAGGCGTAAGTCTTTCCACGCTGAAATGCCAAACAATACTGAACAAAAATCACATGACAGCCTGACACGACTCACATGTGATCTGTTAAAAAAGGCTATTGAAAAAAGTACGTCTACTTGGATCACCCTATATATAATTAAGTCAAACAAATAAGAAGAGTTTCTAATATTAAAAATATATTTACAAAATGACCTAGCATCAAACACTTTGAACTTTATTTATTGACTTTTTCCATAATTCAACTTTGATCATATGTTACAGCAGGAAGTTGGGAGGAAATCTTATTATTTCTATAATTATCTGATTCACAACAACAACACAAATTATTTTATGTTATAAATAAAGATCCGTCAAACTCAAGTGTATATTAATCAATTTCCATTTACATATCGCATACTCGCAAGCAGACAGATGAAATAGATAGATGAAATAACATCAACGACACATGGCAGCAATTAAAGAATTAAATGAAATTAACTGTGTTCTTCGTTTCTTTCTTAGTAATGATTACATCGATTACAATTCTATTCGGAGACGTTGATAATTATAGTATGAATATTAAAAATAACACTTTCTACCAAATCATATAAAGTTTGACTTACATGCTTTTATACGAAACCTGTTTGATATGTCGGTGATTTTTGAATTTGCCGCACAGTTACTTTAAATACAACTCTGCTCCCGTGAACTGTTATCGATTAATAGACAATCACCGAAACCAAGCAAAGACTTGATAAATAATATGGGGACTATGTAACTTCAATTTCAATGCTTAAGAAGTGGTTTAGAGAGTTCCGTTGTGGTCGTACCAGCACAAATGATGTCGAACGTTCAGGTCACTCAAAAGAGTCGTCATGCCAGAAATAATCTATCAAATCCATGGAATGATATTGGATGTTCGGAGAATAAATATGCGTGAGGTGGCTGAGACTATAGGCATCTCAACTGAATGGGTACATCACATTTTACATGAATATTTGGATATGAAAACGCTATTCGTGTGGTGGATGCGAAGGCGTCAACGTATAACCACTTCAGTCGAGCGATGTTCAACCGCAATCCAAACAAATGTTACCGCAGACGAAATATGCCTCCGATGGCATTGGGTTAAATACGATTTTCTAATGAGCCCAGTGCCCAATGAATAAATTCAAATATTTTTCTCCACCCATAGAGGGAAAGGAGACTATATTGAAAAATAAAACGCGTATATGCAAAAAAAAAACATATATATATATATATATATATTTTATTCAAAGGGTCATTGACTTATTATATGCATATATAAAATACTGTTGAGCGTCCTTGTCACTGCACTGCTTCTAAACGGGTGGACCGATTTGATGAAATGTGTGCCAGCCGAGCTATTGAAGAAACGACAAAATTTATTTAAAGTAAACTAGATACCGATCTTTTTAAAGCTAGTTAAAGCAATTCTAAACCTGTCCCTTCCTTTACAACAGCATATATAATATCTAAATTGAAGAAAATATCAAAAAAAAAGTTACGACAACGTGTGGCTTGGTATTCTAAGAAATGGTAATAATAACGGAATTTTCACTCTGCGTTCTCAGTTGACTTAAGAGGTTAAGTGGGTTTGAAATTAAAAAAAAAACGATTTTTTGTCTTATTGAATTGTAAAATATGTTTAAAATATTCTCCTAAAATTTCAAATCGATCAAAGTAAAATTCTCAAAACTCTATTATTTTAACAGAGTAAAATTCTCAAAACTCAATTTTTTTAGTGTGGACACGATTTCTCGAAAAGTTATAAAGCGATTTTTTTTTTAAATTTGGCACACATCTTTGTAATAACATTTTCAAGTCTTTGAACGAAGGATTTTTTTATTACAACTAATTTTTTCGAGCCAATGCAACCCGAAAATTTGATCGAAAAATTTATTTTTTTTGTTCAAAGTCTGCCAAAAATTCAAATTTTAATTTTTTTCCTTCGTCCAAGAACGAGATTTGTCAATGTACCAACGAAATATTTTTAGTTTTTTGATTTAAGATGAACCAGTAATGAGTTATGCTGTCCGCGGCGAGAGTATTTTCTTTTGACACGTCAAGGGACATGAGGGAGATGAATTTAAAAAAAAATTTCACAAAATACTGTTTAAATATTTAACTTTAATATGGTGAATTGTTTGAATGAAATATATAATTGTATATACATATATATAAAAAAAATTGTGAAAATTCCTTTTTTTTAAGCTGTGAAACCCACCTAACCCCTTAACTCTATATTGTATATATAACGCAAGTAATTCATTAACTATCTTAGTAAATGTAACATAAGAATTCGAACTACCCTCTCATTCGATGTTCTAACAGTCAAATGTCTAATATTTGGTAAGATCCTAGCTTAACCTCTCCTTATTTTTTTCTATGTATACAAACACTGGTTATTCAACTCCAACAACAATCAAATATTTAGCAAAACTCATAAATTATAAAAATAGTGATAATTTACACCTGTTAATGGGCCAAAAGCAAATGTCGTAAAAATGTTTTTAAAGCTTTTAGCGGAAGGAAAAAGTTACTTCAACAAGCAAAGGATGATGAAAATTGTATGAAATAAAGCGACACCATTGGAACAAATTTCATTACATATTGTACAAAGAGAGAATGTATTACTCAAGGAAGCAATTTTTCAAATGAATTACAATTTTTGGGGAAGTTATGTTTCACTTACGCATACATATTACATAATACTCGTACAAGTAAGCAGGCATATGGCTGTACAACCTACATAAGTTGAGTACTAAAAACAGCAGGCATTCGAAAACCATTTAATGGGTTCTGTTTAACTTTATACTTGCAAACGATTATTTACTCGTACATACATATGAGTATGTAGGTACAGAGAGCACTAAGGATACATTTAGCATTAAGACTTTAAGTATTTAATATTTGACATAAAATAGTAGTGAAAATTGCTTTTTAAAAGTATCAACTTTCAAAAGTTGCTTTACATGAATACTGCATATTCGCAATATTTTTTTTTTTAATATTTGGAACGATAGACAAACCGATTATATTTATTATGATTGACATTACTCTCTGAATAACCATTCCTGAAAACGATATCACCAATATCTCCAATAACCCAATATTTTCCAAATTTATCCCATTTCCCACTTCTCTGGGCATGCTTGTATCGCTATTTGCTATTTATATATGTTAGGTACTTATTATCCTGGCATTTCACGTCTGGTCAAGTGTTTGACCACCCTCAAATTGGCAACTAATTTCTGTGCTTAATTTACTGTTCATTTTGCTCCAATTTCCTTTGTTTTTCTTATTTTTTCTCTTTGATTTATTCTCGCTTAATTCCTACTCGTTTGCATACCCCACGTTTTCACTGCTCCTGGGAAAAGCATTATATATACATATGTATATATGAATGCAGTATATGTATGGTATGTGTTTGATTATTTACATCTTTGCCTCTCCGTTTTTCTGTGTTGACAATTTTACGCTTCAGTGTCTCTTTTCCCTGATGGTCAATCCTCTAATGCGCTTGAGGGCAGGAAGGACATAATACTGAATAAGTTGCATTTATGTTTTATATACATAAGTACACACAATAACATATTTACATATATAAAACTTTATATGGGCATTTCCATACGAATGTTTTTATGATAAAATAATAATAGAAAAAATAAAACACAAATAATGCATAATTTAGCGATGGACTTTAAAAAAGGAAAATCTAAAAAAATACAATAAGTTTAAGACGGGTGGTAGAAGAAGGCAGGAAGATTATATTCAGAGTTCCAATACCATTGCGAATTTTCGAAAGGAAAAAGGAATTTTTTTTTGAGTATATTAAATCCCAAAACGGTAGGTTTGATACCTCAGATAACAAATCACCGAGAAAATATTTTCTGATATCTTTGATAAAGGGTGATCCAAGTAGATTTACTCTTTTTAATAGCCTTTTTTTTGACGGATCACGTGTGAGTCGTGTCAAGCTGTCATGTTATTTTTGTTCAGTATTGTTTGGTATTTCATTATGGAAAGACTTGCGTCCGAACAACGTTTACAAATCGTTCAACTTTATTACGAAAATTCACGTTCTGTACAGAATGTGATTCGCGCACTTCGCTCAACTTATGGTCAACATAATTGACCTACTGAGCGTACTATTTGCAACACCATCACCCATCTTCAGACCCAGCATTCCTTATTGGATAATATTCGAACGAATAGACCTCGTCTAGCACGCAGTGAAGAAAATATGGCGGCTGCAGCTGAGAGTGTACACGAAGACCGTTGAGATTCCTGAAATTGAAGTTTGTGATCTCCGCGATATTTGGTTTCAACAAAACGGTGCCACTTTCCATACATCGCATCAATCAATGGATTTATTGAGAGAACACTTCGGTGAGTAGATAATTTCACGTTTTGGGCTAGTCGATTGGCCACCAAGATCGTGTGATATCACACCGTTAGACTTTTTCCTGTGGGGATATGTAAACTCTAAACTCTATGCGGACAATCCCGTTTCTATTTAAGCAAAACATCACACGTGTCCTTCGCCAGTTGCCCGTTGAAATACTCGAACGAGTCATCGAAAATTGGACTCAACGGATGGACTAAATGAGACGTAGCTGCGGCTATTATTTGAAAGAGATAATATTCAGAAAATGAATGCCAAAGAATGTTCTTTCGAATGATAATAAACATTCCCTATTAAATTTGATCACCAAAAAAAAAAAAAAAAAAATTAGTCACTTTGGAATATGTATCTGTGATATGCACACGGGAATATTCAATTTAGATAATCTGATCTTTTTTTTTATTTAGCTATATTTTTATTAAAATTTTATTTCGTGTAGCTATCAAATTCTGAGTATAAGAATATGCATTTGCTTATAGTGTGTACTCTCAGGTTATAAAGTTCTTTTCATTTATTTATTTATTTTTAATTTTCTAATCAATGTTTAATGTTCAGTAAATGTCATGATTTATAGTTTAATGTTTGTTATGTTCTCGCATTTATGTTAACATCATTCTACTACTTGCTACAATATGTATGTTACTTATATGTAACATGCTTATTAACACCTTGTAGCATATCGGATCTATCTGAAAGGCATGCAATAGAAATGTTGGTGCATTAACAAAAGGGTGTTCCTTTTCGAGCTTTAAATACAGTCTTGCGCAGCACATGTTATTGCTCTCTACCGATTTTTCCAATGCGGCCCTCTCAGAACTACACCTAACTCATAAGTTATTTGGTATTCTAAGTCAATCTGCAGACAGTTTTATTTATTTCCTACAATCATTATTCGATACCTAGTCGCTACAATCTATAGATTTCCATTTCGTTGCCCAATTAAATCGCTGCCATAGTGGAAATTATAAAGACCATGTTCATGTAATTATTCTAACGACAATACAATGCAATGATACTGAAGAGCTGCTAAATAAAAAAATATTACTTAGAACTGGTGAGTAGCTTTCTAGTATATATCACAGCAGGGTGTGAGCGCTTCCTGGTAAATGTTTAAGCAAATCGTGTATAGTTAAGTCTATATGCTTAACAGTTTTCTGCAAACAGGATATATATAGCTATATATATGTATATATTTACACATACAGGATCTATGTATGTACAGGGCTATTCATTTTGCGGTTTCCCAAATAAACGTTAATAAAATACATTTAAAGCAATTTTTTTTAAATCTTTTTTATAATAAAGTTTGAATCTTGACATTACATAACCCAACAAAAAAGTACAACGGTGTCGAATCGCACGATCTCGGTAGCCAATTTGAAATCGCCAAGATGAGCAATTACGCGGCCATGAAATTTTTTTTCGCAGTAAAGCCATATTTGCTCGTGTTGCGAGACATGTGACACCATCTTGTTGGAACCACATGTCAAAAAAAAAAAGAAAAAAGTCGGTTATCATACGACAGCGAAATCTTGACAGTGAAAATCTCGCCGTTAAAGTTTTCAAAGAAGTAAGGACCAATCCCAACTCCGGACAAAACAGCGCACCGGCAGTACGTTTTTGTTGCTGTAATGACCTCTCTTCAATTATTTTAGGATTCTCGAAGCCCCAAATGCGACAATTTTGCTTATTTAGGTATCCACGGATAGAGATGTGCACCTAGTCGTTGGAAAAGCAAGCACCCCATTAACTAGACTTTATATGGATGTAGGTGTGAATCCAAGTGCAAAATACGCCATAATGTGTCGTAAGAGAGCCCCAGCTCTTGAGAACCTCGAGACACATTCGGGTCTTCGCTACACTTTCGCTTACAGCAGCGATATTTGAGGTGGAATGAGCAAAACGATGATGCACAGGCCTTACAATATCTGTAACCGATCCAGTCTCTTCAAATTTGTTTAAAATGTTACCAATTGTTTGAGTAGTTGGACGATTATTTGCACGATAATCTCCTCTTAAAGCACGCAGTGTGATCACTTTTGAATCACCATTTTGGTAGTAGGTTTCAACACTTTTAACACATTGTGTGGTTGCAAAGCGACCCATTTTCATAACTGTCTGAAAGATGACAAAGATGCTTGATTTGGCAAACAAAAGATGCTTGATTTGGCAGTTAAATTTGACAGATATCAGAATACAGTCCTGCACTTTCGTAACCACTAAATGTATAACCCTTTATATGGTTGCCGAAATTATTAAAGAGGATTTCTAACATTTTATTCAGATATTAATATGTATAATATACGCTTGCAGAAATGAGTATGTATGAATATTTATGCATGGAAAAGTTTTTGGGTAAACTAATTTTTGATATTTAACTGTTGCGTAAAATTGGTTCCCAGCTTAGTGAGGCTTGTGCATGTTAATTAAAATAAATGCCTAGGGACATATAAAATAATATTTTTTTAATGTGAATAATATATATGTATGTATGATTTTATTATTCTGAAATTATTATTTCCTAATTTTAATGTTGTCATAAAACACTTTCCTACAGATAAGAACGTAAGAATTTCTTATATGTAGGCGGGAGTTTTATGACAATATTATAATCAGGAAATAATAATTTCAGAATAGTAAAAATTGGCTATTAACAGATAACACAGCTTTACAAAAATTTTTTTTTGGGATATCTGCATATCTTTGCCGATACTTATGTATGTTTTTAAGTGTCCAGATAATGAATATATTCATGAAAGTCCTGAATTTGCTCTGGTTTCATTTAATTTCCAGTCCATTTTAATATATTTGTATTGTCTTTTAAAACATCACGAAAAGTGTGTAAATTTAGTACCCCTAGTGATCTGTTTTGTTATATTTGCGGTGTTATATAATAACAACAACAACAAAAAAAGGAGAAAGATCACAAATTTTGTAAAAGCAACTAATACTGAATATTTCGGTTTTTAAATTGACAAACGCGATAGATGGATATTTTCTAATGTTTGTTAGTCCAGTGCTGAGACTTTACCGGCTGTGGAAATAAGGAAAAAGAATGTTGGTCTTTGATACTCCTATGATCTGGATGGTGGCCCAGAATCATCACGATAATTTTTACTTTTGTGTAGTAAGAGCTAAATGTTTAAGAAGGTGAAACATCTTCGTCAAAGCTATTTTCTCAAAATACATTCAGTGATTTAACACGTGATCTCAACTCATCAAAGCAAGAATGCGAACTTGCGACTCAAGATTGGAAGAAAAATATTATTTACACTACCGAACACCAGACAGTGAGTTGTTACAATTGTTTTAGGGAAAATAAAGGGCTGTTATATACACAATAATGATATCACTAGGCTGCTTCTAGACATGAATTTAAAAGAATATAATCTTACTGAGTGGGCTCTTTATTGACAGTTTTAAAGGAAGTTTTGTGTTGGTAGTCAAAAACTCGCTTGGTTACAATAAATCCCAAAATTTTAAGGAAATTCTGGAAATATGCCGACAAATTTTCAACTGTAGGAACAAATATGAGTATAAAGTTACACTGTTTACAGAAAATTTATGAAAATGTAGTGAGAAATAGGGAGAGCGGTTCCACCAGGATCTAAAAGTGGATAGGACAGGCATCAAAGCCGATGGGATTGTCACTTGATGGTAGTCTACTGCTGGTCTTTAAAAAAGATTGTATTCAGAAAAATTATAAAAGTAAATAACTTAAATATTTGACATTTTTTACACCATTTACGTCAATGTATCATGATTATTCAAAACCAAATTGTCAGTGGAAACATATCTGTTATTTTGTTTCTTCTTTTCGGATTCTCGTAATGTAAATGAAAATATGAACTTAAAAAAAAATACACAGAAGCAAGAACAAATATTACAAATACATTGATGGTTTTATGAATTGTTTGCAAAATTATATCCAAAATCAAGCTTAGATGATAGAGTAGCCACAAAACTACCTGGTATACAGTAGTAACCAATATAATTTTCGTAAGGTATGAGTTTTAAATTGTGAGATATATATATATATATATATATATATATATATAATTGAGCGCTTTGTGACCACTAAAGCGATTTTTTGGCCGAGCCTCTCCTCCAACAAACGGAGGGACCTACAGTTTCTTCTAAGCCGCCTCCGGACGGCCGATGGATTTTTATGAGGAGCTTTTTATTTCATATCAGAAATACACTCAGAGAGCTTGATATTCCCAGACGAGGGGCGACCACAATTAAAAAAATCAATTCTCTAGAATTTTGGATGTTGCTCGATCCTGGACTCGAACCCAGGCCTTCCGAATCAGCTATATATATACTAATATTAATTTTTCTATACTAAAATATAGTATTTAAATTATATTTTAAATATTAATACTAATTAGAAAAATGAATTAAGTTTAAAAAATTGTATGAGAAACTCAAATTTGTTATTCTGATGATAAAGAGCTACATATATCAAGCTTCTGAAACGTGTACACATCAAAACTGAAATTCAATGTCTGTAGCTAAGTTTTGAAAAGGCCTGCTTTATCTAGTATGGATCACTGCATCTCTAAATTGGCTCGTAACGAATTCTTCGCCATTATAATTCCTTCATGAAGCGACTGGTTTAATTGAAGTTTCGATATAGGGGCGTATCAAACTTCTTATAAATACATTGGTAGATGTAGGAGTTATGGTATGGCTCGCCCTTGATTTCAGGTTCCTGATTCTAGACAGTTGTTACAGTAGTGATTACAATTTATGAAGCAGTCGATATTCCGCTCCCACATGCCAGTTCATCAAATGATGACCGAATTTATTCCGATATCGAAACAGTCATTATAGTATCGGACGAACTTATGATATGGTTGCAGTAATTTAAAAAATTTCGTTGAGTTTTTTCTCAAACTGATGCATTTAGATAACGGACCACAGTGGTGTGCTAGAATTTCAAAGGCCTTCAGATTGAGGATTGAATGGAACGTTTTCAGCCACTTGCGGTCTACTGATAGACAAATTGGTATCGCATTCATTCGGTTCATAGAACTTGTTAAGAAGTTAGGCCACTCTAGAAATTTCGGAAAATGGATTTCTTTTTTCTTTCAAATGATACATTATGGTCTCAAAAATGTTATCTCGAAAGATTATGACAGATAAGAAATTCAAAATGATCCATTTTCGTTCTCTTGTTGAAGAGTCTGTTTCAGTCAGTAAGGCATATTCAAAACTTTAAACGCGTTTAACTGCTTTTTCAAGTTGGCCGGAAACAATACTCAAACAATTTACAACCGATTCACCTGAAATTTTGATAACATCTTCAGAAACACATTATCTACAGAAGTTCGTGGGATTTTATTTATCTTGCATATTTTTTTTATTAACAATTTTCGAACAGTTTTTTAGGCCAAATTGTTATTTTTCCTTTAGAGACACGCCATTTTGTCAAAAATGCATGTATTGAAAAAGTCCTATGTTGTTCTGTAGCTATTGCTATTTATAAGCGGAAACCGTTCAACAACTTTTTAGAATAAAAAAATTACAGGAGCTGTGTGTCCGTCCGTGGTTCCCGAAAAATAGAGACATCCTAGGGAGAACGCTGTATAGCCGCCATTTTTAAATTAATTTTTCTTAAAAAATAGTTATAAGGAGTTAATGCATAATAAATGCCTTTTGTCAAAAATCATCACATTTATTCAATAGTTTTCCCAAAAAAAAAAAAAAATAAGCGGAAGAAGGCCTATTTTGTGGCCTTCTAGAGTGGCCTAACCCCTTAATATAAACACATGCGCATTCGCAGGGTTCTTTGCTACTGTGTGAAGAGATCGACCAATTTTACCTTTTTCTCCCCCGCTTTTACTGAAACACTTTTGTTCACACAAATTCACTGAAAATGATGAATTATGATATACATTTTCGTACAGTTTATGAAAAAGGTAAATTTCTAATAAATATTTTTTTTCTGCTACTAATTTTTTAAAAATATTTCTTGAATTTTTTTTAACTATACAATTGTTGAATAAAATGCCATTTTGTTTCTTTTCAGCAGTGAAAAAACCATCTGAATTAACAAAATGGTAAGTTTGAATGCATTTTTGAAAACGAATTTCAGGGAATATATATAATAAACAACCAATAATAATATGCCATCAAAATAATTTAGTTTTTAAACGAAATATGAATGTTTTTATTGAATAATTAAATAAATATGTATGGATATGTAAACAAATTTATTTATATCTCATGCAATATTAAAATTTTATTTCACTTTAAAGCTACTTTTCCTTGCTTTCCAAAATGACATTTGCCTCGGGGGATGTTTTTGTTTTGTTTATAAAAACACATTTATTGATCAAGCACATACATATCTACATATATATGTACGTATAAGTTGAACAAAAGTTTCATTGACAATTGTTGACAATACTTATCCATGTTCATATGTATGTATATGACAGTGTTAGGGGGTTTGCCACAAAAGCACAGTGCATCGACCGCTCATAAGATCCTTAAACCACAATACATGCAACGTGCAACTTGAGTTGTTCGTGTGAAGTACATTAGGGTTGGTATATTTCATTAAAGACTTACGTTAAAATCTTCAGGTTAAAAAAGAATTTCTTTTTTATTTAATAATTAGTTAGCAAAGTTTCAAAATTTATCCAAAAGAAATGAAAATGAAACTGAAACTGACGTATCATTCATGATTCATGATTAGTCGAGTAAATGCTCATGCGTTCTATAAGCCAGATTTTCGTAACTCCGAGTCTTTGCCAAGCCTATATGTAAAAGGCTTTTTCGTCAAAAGGGAATGTTGACCTTAAACCTCTAGTTTACCCCATCTGTAGAAAAAAACCATCAAGACGAATATCACAAATCAGAGAAAAAATTCAAACAAAAGTCGCTAAAGCGGGGAAAAAAAATTGTAGACTAAAATTTTATGGATCATTAAACTTTTGGTAATTACTTGGAGATTCCAGTTGGCCTTCAACCCGTAATAAGTGTAATAGGTAGCACGATATTCTAGTAATTTCATACGACTGCTTGGCTTCTTTGTGAACTCCATACTATGAACTGGAAGAAGATACTGAAATGATTTCAGGTGTTTACCAAAAGAAGATAGGCTGGAATCAATCCAAATCACAACTGCCTCGACGTAATTATTTTCAACGAAGTGACGAATGGTGATCAGAGTAATCTCACATTGGTAACTAAAATTTTACTGCTACTCACTTGAGTTGAGTAGATTAACGAACCATTACATGGTTTTCTATCTAGTGCGTATCCTACAATATATGAAGTGGAAGATGCTGTTTACAAGAACAGAAGTTTGAAAATTGAAAAGCGAGCTAAGGATAAGGTGCTTTTACTAATGAGAGAATAAACTCAAACAAAAAAAGTCGAAATTCATTTAATAAAAGTAGATAGATTTTTTTTTAGAAAAATTTATAATGAAAATTAAATAAAAATTAGCCGACGGCTGACCGGCAAAGCTATGCAAATACGCAGTCGAAGAACTGAAAAGGTGCATGCATCAGCTTTTTTGCAGAATTTGCTCGGACGAAAGCATGTCCGACGAATGGAACGTAAGTGTGCTCTGTCAAATTCAAAAAAGGGACGTAAAGTCTGCACCAATTATAGTGGGAAAAACCTCCTCAATATCGCATATAATGTACTATCTAGGTTTATGTACGTATTGCGTAAAATATTAAAGCTCACCGTAAACAAACTGATTAGACCTTATCAGTGTGGCTTAAAACGTGGCAAATCCACCATTGACCAGATACTCACGATGAGCTAAATCTTGGAGAAGACCTATGAGAAATAATCGATACAAAACACCCTTTCATCGATTTTAAAGTTGCACTCAACAGCACGATAATGGATGCTGATCCTGGATAATATCAGTAGCGCAGTCAGAATTGGGAAGAATCTCTCCGAGTTGTTCGATACCTAACGAGACATCAGACAGGCTGACTCTATATGATGTGATTTCTTCAATTTAATGCTAGAGAACCCAATACGAGCTGCAGAGCTGAATAGATAAGATACAATCTTCTACAGGGTGCACAGCACCTGGCGTGTGCCGATGGTATGGACATCATTGATAAAATCACCCACACTTTAAGTTTTCCAGGTTAAACAAAGAAACGTATCGAGTGGATCTGGTAGGGAGCGAGTAAAAAGAAGGAACGAATAGCGCGCTATTATTTGTATTCGGCTATAATCGTATAAGCGGTGCCTTCGTCAAAGAAGAAGATGATATATATTTTTTTGCGCATATTTTCCCTCCTCAATACCTGCAATCAGTTTTTTAATATTTAGGTTTTAAAATTATTCAAGAAATACATATATACATACGTACGTATGTGAGAAAATTTATCAGCTCTATTGGTTAAATGACACAATCACAACAAAATCAACAGAAAATTGTTTGCCCGTGTGTGAAAATGGAAAATAATAAAAACAAATAAAAGCACCTGAGTGTTGTATTGGTAGTTAAAATTAAAATAAATGTAAAACTATATCAAATGAAAGGTGAAAAATCACCATGGATTAAGTGAAACAATTTTCATTGTAGAGAGTGTTTTTTTTTTGGTGTTGCGAGATGGTAGAGTGTGTGTGCGCCGGCGATTATGCGTGCGTGGAAATTCGTGAATGCATGACATATATGCAAATATGAATTAATGAAAAGCAAATATAAAATGAAAATATAATAAAATTAAAAATAACTACAAGCAATTCACGCAAAAAACATGTATGTATTTTTCATAATTGTGGATGAAAAATTTGTACAAGTATGTTATGTATGTACTTATACATGTATGAATTTAAAGGTGCCCTGCGAGAAATGTAAATACACTTCTTTTGGCCGTTTCTTTCTACGAAATACAATATAGTCCCTGCGACGGTATGCTGATTGCTTAAAAAGTATATTATTGAGCTCAAAATTAACTAAATTAATTTCTGAAACGAAACAATTAAGAGGTTAGGTGGATTTCGGAGGTTAAAAAAAAAGAGTTTTCACCATATCAAAGGTACATATTTAAACAGTATTTTGTGAAATTTTTATTGAAAAATTCCGAAAACTCAGCCGCTGGTACCTCATCTCCCTAGACGTCTCAAAAGACAATGCTCTCGCCGTGGACAGCATAACTCATTACTGGTTCATCTAAAATCGAAAAACCCAAAAATATTTCATGATGGATAAATCTCATTCTTGGACGAAGGAAGAAACAAAAAATTAAAATTGTCAAATTGACACAGACATGGCCTGATGGGCGGAACTTCCAAAGGGTCTATCTCTTAGAATTTTACTCCGATCGATTTGAAATTTTAGGATCATATTTTAAACATATTTTACAATTTCATAAGAGCAAAAAAAATCGTTATTGTTAAATTTTCAAACCCACCTAACCTCTTAATTAACGTTATTAATTTCATAAAGCTCTCATTACTAGTTTGCTCAGTGGTGTTGAGAAACAAAGATTATTGGTTACTCTCTTTTTTCAATCCTTATGAGCTTTTTTAATGATAATCGATAAGAAAAATTATTATTAGTGTTTTAAGAAGTACCTATAGTCAGTCTTCAGATAAGCCGAAATCAAATTAACGGTTTAATCGTTAAGAAAAAATGGATTATTCTTAATATTTCATCTACTTTTTTAGCCTCACTCAAGGAATAATTCTTCGCCATTACTTTTGGGTACGATTATTTAAATGTTTCTTTACACAGGTGAGTTGTTCGGTTGCGTACATACCTAGTCAATGCATGTCTGTAAAAAAGATATGAATTCGTTAAAAAAAAAAGTATCGACACACAACAGCCATGGCGCACTTGTTAAGAGATTGTTGCGATTTTCCGCTTGTCTTTAATTTATAAACACCATCAGCATGATTTCAATCCACAACTTCACTACACTTCACATCATCAGTCGCCAACTCCCACCATTTGGTCGCCATACCAGCCCAAAGCTGGGCGCGTGGTAAAGCGCTTTTGATATTGCAATCTGAGAACAATGCAAAAATAATAATAATAAAAACTTACTTGAAAACCTTTTGACCCAATTAAAAAAGTGGCCCGCGCTTTGGGAACAAACCGACGACACGCTCTGCCAACTCAGTTAAATGGCAATGCAACAATTACCATGGCAGCGGTAGTAGCAGCAGCAGCGTTGGTGACGACGGTTCGACATCACAATACAGATTCAACAATTGTTGCAACAGCAACAAAAACAAAGCGCATACAGTACATGAGTATGTAAAAACATTGTACATAAGTATGTTAGGTAGGCGCGAATATTGCAACTTCAGTTGCTGCATTGCACCAGAAAAAAAAATTAACCGAATACAAGCTCTGTGTCTTGTTAGTTTGCACATAAGCGCAGCCAATGAATTTGCCACTGTCAATGGGAATTATGTGCATGCAGAGTTGGTTCACTTGCTTTCTTTTGTTTAAATTTAATGCTTGTTTTGTTTTAATTTTTTTTAATTGTTTTTTATTGAAACATTGTTTATTATTCAGTGGCATTATTTAAATAGTTGGCTTTTTCGCATAGAAGTGTTACTCCCACCGGTGGGGCATGTTGCATTCAAATGCGGTTGAAAAGCATACAAACACAATTATTTATGACTATGTATGCACAGATGTACGTACATAAGTTCCTCTGCTCCATTATGCTGTCAGAAACAGTGTTTTCAGTGGTGAAAGATACTTTTCGTTCTTAATTACTTAATGATTTTCACTCAATTCTGTGCTGACGCGGAAGCATTAATATTGAAGCGAAACACTAGAGTGAAATATATATGAGGTTATGTACATATTCTTTAGTATTTTAACACTGAAATATGTAGTTAAAATTATTAGCAAACATTCAAACGACATAAAACAAAATAAAATAAAATAAAGTAAAATAAAATAAAATAAAACAAAACAAAATAAAGTAAAATAAGATATTTCAAGAGATTCACTGAGCCCTTTATGATTTTGCTTTGCATTAAACCCATTTTCGTCTATATTAAATGTATAAAATGACGGCTTTAACATAAAAGGACCACGTTCATCTCAACATAAGTTTTCCCGCCTATTATGTACAGATGGAATTAAACTATATGCGTCAAATGAACTACTAGAACTGACCGAAGACTTCTCCAATTTCAATTTCAACACTTTTCATTTCATTAAAATATCATTTGGTACAAAAAAATACCGTATAGTTAGAATAGAAATTGCTCGAATTAATATGCCAGATCTTGAGTTATCAAACAATAAAAAAATTAGTGCCATGTCAGAGAATGATACATACAAATTCCTTTGCTTGAATCAAGCAAAAAGAATGTATCATTCTGAAATCGTTCGAGCAACAACGGAGGAAAAGCTTGCTGAAGTCGCAACTTAATGGTTGTAACCTATTCAAAGCTATCAACACATTTGCTATCTCAGTGTTAACATACACGTTTGGAACGACTTAATGGCCTATCACAGACCTAGAAAACGCCAAAATGACGACAAGGGTATTACTTATAAAATTCGGAATACATCATCCGAAATTAGCCAGAAAATGTGTCTACTTACCACGAAGACAAGGAGGGCGAGGAATGGCAGACATCAAACATCTACACTAAAAATGTGTATACAACCTCAGGCTGTTTTATCATAAGCAAAAAAGCCAATTGCCAAAAGTAGTATAGAAGTAGTAGCCAGTCAGATGTGAAATACACCCCTCTAAACTTAAGTGACACCTCAACGAGTGATATCCCAATAGACGCTCAGAATTTTCAGTCATTAATTTTGCAATGGAAAATGAAAATATATCATTCGTGTGGCCATTGAAAATTATCTATGTCGACGATGCCAAAAACAACCTGAAACTATTCACCACATTACAGGTGCATGTGCTCCATTAGCAGCCACCGAATATCTGACAAGACATAACAACGTCGCATAAATTGTGCATCATTGCTTAGCACTCAGATATGGATTAATTACAGAGGAATGCCCGTATTTCAAATACAACCCTCATACAATTTTAGAAAATAGTTCAACAGTGTGATCGATCAATATTGACGGATCATGCCATGACACACAACAGACCTGACATAACTGTAATCAAGAAAAGGCCCCTGCTAATAGACATAGGAGTGCCGAACACGCACAACCTGCAAGAATGCTACACAGAAAATACCTCAATTTAGCGCATGAAGTTAAGGAAATGTGGAGACTAGACAACGTCGATATAATTCCAATTATCAATCATCTACGGGAGTTATTCCGAAAAATTTAAACACGAGTCTAGATAAATTAAAAATGACTGAAAAGCGAAACCTGATACAGAAGACAGTTATATTATCCACTACTCCAATAGTAAGAAAATTTGTAAACTTATAATAATTTAAAACACAAAACATACTTTTAATCAGTTTCTTGTATCCTTTAAAAATATATTTATTGTTATTCGTAACCAATGCATAGTATATAATTAATAATTTATAACAATAGTATTAAGTATTTTGTTGTAAATCGACGGATACCTTTATAGGGGAAAAAAAACTATAAAAAAATAAAAAAAAGGAAAAAAAATAATAAAATAAAACAAAACAAAATAAAATATAAAAATAAAAAATAAATAAAAATTTAACAAATTAATAAAAAAAATAAAATAGAATATATTAAATTAAAATAAAAGGATGAAAAATAAAATACACTAAACTAACTAAATAAACTTAATAAATGTAAAATAAATTAAAGTGTAATAGAATAAACCAACATAAAATATATTAGTGTAAAAAATAAGATATTGTGACTTTCAGAATTTAATTTAAAATAGTAACATTCCACAGAGCCTTCTTATTATTGATAATTTTTCATATTTTGCCCAACAATTTCTATTCTATTATATCTACTTCTGCTACCTGTAACATTTAAAATGTACAGTAAAATAGAGTGACAAATTTAAATATTTTATTGCTAAAATTTTGATTATATTTATTGCCATACATATTTCTCAACATTTTGTTGCTGCTTTATTTCGTGCAGTACTGTTTTCTTTTCGCCTGCGGTAAACTTCAAACAAAAGTATATCAAAGCACACAATTAATTACAAAGTCAAACGAAATATTATTTACACTTTGCTAACATTTAATGCATTTTGCTTCACCCTCATTGCAAAAGGTAAGGTATCATCTTTTTTACTCCGTTTACACCATCTGGAAATATGATTTGCTTGTATTTAGATGGTGTTTGCTAAACACCCAAAATCATAAATTTATGAATCTAATTTGAAAAGCTTACATTAAGACTTGGCGGCGGGACAATAAAGTGTATTTATATCAGCAACAGTAACGCGTTGATAATTATAGCAAATTAATTTATGTGCTCTTTTAGGAGAACTGCAAATTACAAAGAAAGAATTCCTTTTATTTCTGAAAATACAAATATAGATTTTTAATTGCCTGCTCCACTCTTTATATACAATTATTCCATTAATTGGCTTAAATTTAGGCGCGCAAGAAATAAAAGCCCAACAATACGAGTATTATACACAAATTTATTTTACTCGCACTCATATAAACATATCTTACAATTAAAAATATGCAATTACAATTTTAAAAATTTTAAAAGCTTTCTGGCATATTCGCAAATCTAAGTAGTAGTCGTAGTCGTTAATTATAGAATTGCTTTTGTTTTATATTTCTTCAGTCTAACTTTAAAACCATCCTTCGATTTGATCACCGGCGTTGGATTGTTCACAATTTTTACATCCTGAGCACTCAAATATTCCATCTCGAAATTGTCCAGCAATTTGACAAGTGCCAGCTTAATGACCACAGCGGTGAAATTGCGTGCTAAAAATATATATAAAAATATATTAATAATTATTATTGTAATTTTTATTATTATTATTATTATTATTATTATTATTACATTTTTAGATTACTCAACTTTATTTAATTTCCAAATCTTAATTACTATATTTTTTAATAAAAAACACACAAACAGAAAACATATCTCAAAAAAAAAAAAAAATTGAGCGCAATTTTATACAGAAATAGATATAATATAAAGGGTGATCCAAGTGGAGGTTCTTTTTTCAATAGCCTTTTTTTTGACAGATAATGCGTGAGTCGTGTCAAGCTGTCATGTTATTTTTGTTCTGTATTATTTGGCATTTTATCATGGGAAGACTTACGCTTGAACAACGTTTACAAATTCTTTAACTTTATTACGAAAATTCGCGCGCTTCGCTCAACTTATAGTCAACATAATCGACCTACTGAGCGTACTATTCGAAACACCATCAGCCATCTTGAGACCCGGCATTCATTATTGGATTATATTCGACCGAATAGACCACGTTCAGCTCGCAGTGAAGAAAATAAAGTGGAGAGTCGATTCGGCGCCGTTCGCAGCAATTCGGACTGACGTACAGAATGACTTGGCACATTCTACGTCGAGATCTTAAATTGAAAGCGTACAAAATAAGTTGGTGCAAGAACTGAAGCCGCTAGACCTTCCCAAGCGACATCGCTTCGTTCTATAGGCTCTTTAAAAATTCCAAGAAGATCCTACTTTTTTTTCAGCGATGAGGCCCATTTCTGCCTCAATGGGTATATAAACAAGCAAAATTGCCGCATTTGGGACGAAGAGCAACCCGAAGAGATTCAAGAGCTGCCATTTTATCCAGAAAAAAAAAACAACTGTTGGTGTGGTTTGTGGGCCGGTGGAATCATCGGTCCATATTTCTTCAAAAATGATGCCGATGAGAACGTAACCGCCAACGGCGACAGTTGACGCGCCATGATAACTGACTATTTTATGCCTGAAATTGAAGCTCGTGATCTCCACGACATTTGGTTTCAAAAAGACGGCGCCGCTTCTCACACATCGCATCAAACAATGGATTTATTGAGAGAACACTTCGGTGAGCAGATAATTTCACGTTTTGGGCCTGTCGATTGGCCACCAAGATCGTGTGATATCTAACCGTTAGACTTTTGCCTGTGGGGATATGTAAAGTCTAAAGTCTATTCGGACAATCCCGCGTCAAGTCAGGCCTTGAAGCAAAACATCACGCGTGTCATTCGGAAGTTACCAGTCGAAATGCTCGAACGAGTCATCGAAAATTGGACTCAACGGATGGACCATCTGAGACGAAGCCGCGGCCAACATTTGAAAAGATAGTCCTTAAAAGAATGTTATTTCCAATGATAGTAAAAATTCCCAATTAAATTTTAAATATTCTCGGTTTTTTTTTTTTAAGTAGGGAAGTTCGAAATGGATCATCCTTTAAGGGGAATTTTGAATTTCGCGAGCCTTTGCATTATTTGTGTCTTGATTTCAACTCTCATTTAAGCACTTTTTCAGATTAAGAAAATAATTTTGTTGACTCACAACTAATCATTAAATAACATTTTATATTTGAATTAAGTTATTTTAAAAAATCAGCTGATGAATTTTTGTTCTGTAGCTGAGCTTTTTTTAGTTCTTGACACCAAATAAACTCTTGCCCATGGTGACTCCGTATTCATGAAAAACAAAACAAGTTCCGTACGTCATGCGGACTGCGCCCCTCGTGTGGATCGGCGAGAGGTGGGTGAACCGTTGTGAATAATTATAATTATTAATTATCATTAACTCTACTCACCCACACAGATGCCTGCACCCAAACCATAACCCATAAAATTGTACAACTCCTGTCCGCTTGTCACCTTGTAAAATCGTTCGGGTGTATAATAATCGGGATCCTTAAAATTCTTTTCATCCCGTTGCATTGCCATGATGGGCACCATTATAGTGCGGCCCTCATTAATTATTGCACGGCTATTTGGTATTTGGAAATTCTTTTGACAAACTCGCTCCACATACGGTACACTCGGATATTTGCGCACAGTTTCTAAGTGATTTGAAAAAAAAAAAACCGAAAAACAACAACAAATAAAATATAAATAATAATATATTAATGTACAGCAAATAGTTTTCGCCATCTATATAGGCACATACCTTTTATGCATGCGTCCAAAAATGCGAGGCTATCAATATCCGCATAGGTCAATCTATTATTATCTTCAGTCTTTGTTGCTACACTCACATTACGGATTTCCTCAAGTACTTTTTGATGTATACTTGGTGATTGCAAAATTTCATAAAGCGTTAATGTGGCCGTTGATGCAGTGGATTCGAAACCGATATTTAGAAAACGTTCGGCGACTTTTGATAATTTCTTGATGGATAGCAGCTTTTCACGTTCTTTGGAAGAGAAAGATAATTATATTTATTTCATTAATTGAATTCTCATTTATCTAACACAAACTTTTTTATTCTGCTTCGAAAAATTGTCATATGCGATAAACGGAAATTACTACTAACCAAACACATTCTCCACATGCCAATTTAATTTGCTGTTATTCGTTAAATTATTGCCATTTCGAAATTTCACCAATAATTGCATTATATCCTTGCGTATTATGCCACCATCTTCCCGCCGTCCCACACTGTCTCTGATAATGTCACGCAGCCGATAGGTGCGCGATGATTTTTTTGGCAAATGGCTGAGTGTGCTAATAAAGTAAGTTTAGTGATGTTTTGCAAATATATGCATACATATATATAAATATATATTTTCAATACAGAGTAAACTAATTGTATAACAAATTTACTGAACAATAACAATTTGTTTTTTATTTATTTATTAGTGAAGTAAAATATTTATGAGTATATAAAATTTACTCACTATGAATTGATACCGCGATTTCGTATTGTACTGCGTATGTACTTTTTGAAAACACTATTATTCGGCTCGAATAAGTTAGTGTCTAGACCGTATAGCAGATTAGCGAAGACATTGATGACGTAGCTAAAAATATCAATATCAAATTATTTTGCAAGCTGTCACATTATTGATTTGCGTGAAAACATCCATTCTTGTGTATTTACTTATAAATATTGTTATGTACACACATACATATGTATTGAAATTTATTTCAGCATCTGGTTATTAAAGATAGCATCATGAAAGTTATAATGAAAAATTTTGACTTTATTTAATTTATTTTAGTTTAATTTATTTTAATTTAATTTAATTTATTGCAAAATAACTGAATTTAATTTAGTTTATTTCAATCTAATTGAATTTAATTCGATGCAGTGTAATTTAGCTGGATTTAATTTATTTTAACTTAATTTAATATAATAAAATTTAATTTAAATTCATTTTTATTCTAATAATTTTTATTTAATTTATTTCAATATTATTAAATTAACTGATCTAAATATATATATATATATATATATATATGTAATTTAGCATAACGCAATTTATTTTATTTTAATTAACTTCATTTAAATTTAAATTAATTATATTTGACTTAATTGAATTTAATAAATTTGACTTAATTGAATTTAATTAAAATTTTACTTAATTGGATTTAATAAAATTTCACTTAATTTAATTCAATTCAAATTCATTTCCCATATTTTAATTTAATTTAATTTAAGATAATTTATTTTTATTCAATTAATTTTAGGAGTAATTAATTTTACTTCAATTTAATTAAATTTAATTAATGTATTTTAATATAAATTTAATTCATTTTAATATGTAATTAATTATACTTTTTGCTTCAAAATTATATATGATTTTATTTGATTTAATTTATTTGAATTCAATTTAATTAATTATATTTTAATTTAATTTCTTTTGATTCTTTCTAAGATATTTTTATTTATTTTGATAATTCATTTAAAATTTATTTAGTTTAATAATTTCTTTTCATATATAATTTTCTTTAGTTTAATTTAATTTATTATAAGTCAAGTCAATTTAATTTAATATTATTTTTTTATTTTGTTTAGGCGGATTTAAAATTGATTTAACGTAATTTTATACAATTTAACATAAATTATTTTAATTTAATTTAAGCTAGTTAATTATGAAATATTATTTAATATTATTTAATTTATTTTAGTTTTCAATTTAAATTTGTATACCATTTAATATAATTTAATTTGATTTAATTTAATATAATTTAACTAAACTTATTGAAATGTTATTCACATTATTTATATTTTATTTTTAATATAACTTAAAATTCATAAAAATTTTTAAATAATTTATTTAATATAATTTAATTCAATTTAGTTTAATTAAGTTGGAATAATTTGATTGACTTTTTTCATTAATATGATATAACTTATTGATTTTGTTTCTGTTTAATTTAATTTAATAAATTTTATTGATATAACTTATTTCAGTTCAGTTTGATTAAGTTTCGAGAATTTATTTTTATTTATTTAAACTTAGTTCAGTTTAATTTGATTTGAATTAATTCTATTTAATTTGATTAAATTTAGTGAAAAGTTAATTAATTTTAATTCAATTTAAATACTTTTTAATTTAATACAATTTAACTTCATTCAATTTACTTCAGCTTTATTTAACAGAATTTTATTTAATTAATTTTAGTTAAACTCAGCATGATTTAGATATATTTAATTTAATTTATTATAATATTCTGTATTAATTAATTTTTCACCCGAGGTTAATCTACTCTAATTTATTTTAACTTGATATATTATATTTTCAATAATTTTTTATTATCAATTAATTAATTTAAATTTAATCGAATATAAATTAATATAATTTAATTCAATTAAAAGTTTTATTATTAGTAATTTATTTTTATTTTATTTAATTAATATAGTTTAATTCAAATAATTTAGAATGATTTTATAAATTTGAGGTCGATTTATTTAAATTGATCTCAAGCCGGCAAAAATTTAAATTTCTAATCAAAAGTAAGGTCGCTAAAAACCATTAATATTTATTTTATAAAGCTAAATTCTGGTAAAATAGTAAAACTTCCTGGTTGCTCTAAAACATAATTATAACAAAAAAATAATAATGTTATTTTTTTCTGAAATTTAAAAATTAATTTTTGCATTTTTTCATTTTTTTCACTAAGCTAAAGTTGACCAAGCTGTCGGCAAACACAAAACGTTTCAAGTTTCCATGCTCATAGTTATTGTAGGTGAAAATGCTAATTATCTCTCTTTCAAATCTTTCCTCTTTCTTTGACAGCTAATTTTTGAGTAAATTTTTTATTATGAGCCTATCGAATAACACCTGTAACTCATTGAGGGTTGTTACTTTTGCTTTAAAGTTTTTATCCATTCATCCATTCTCACACCTTCATTTATTTACTCACGTTCTCAGCACTATTTGCATATCCAACGCTTCATTGCTCAAAATTAATGCATCCACTTGTTTCATCATATGAGCGGTCACCTTCTCGACATTTCGAAACATGCCCTCTACACGTTGAACATTGAAAATCGGCGCCAACTTTTCGAGTAAATTAATTTTACGATAACCCTGCATATACTGCCAACGTTTATCATCGAAATGTAGTGGACTCTCGAGGATGAGACGCGCCATGGCTACATCGCGTACCAGCAGTGTTGGTCGAAAGAAAAAATACACACCATATAAGGGACGTTCACCGCCTGCATTATATGCTTCATTAATTGCGCTCACATATTGAAATTCGCGTCGATAAACCTGTTTCAAAAATTGCCAACTCAAACCGGTACGTTCTGTTGGGAAGCCTTTACGTTTCCAATACGTGTAGATGTGTCGTATGTAGAGGAAGATGACCGAATAGAAGAGAATCGGTATGAGTAGCCACATTTTTGGACATTTATTGCAATCAGTCAGATGTATTCTTGACGAATTCGCAACGTGTGTACATTTGCCGGTTTACTTAGTAGTGTGATTTTAGTGATTTAAGCGCGCACGATTGAGCGAACGCGACAGACAAGATCGAACTGCGGTGCCCGGTAACTGGACGCAAATCTCTGACTTATGTGGCCTTTAGTGTTGCAAGGTGCAGCGCCGGAGATGGTGTAGGAACTACTGATGACGGGCATCGATTAAAGAATATATTGTTTGTTTTTTCTTTCCTACTTCTACATCATCCACTTAAACACACATGTATATGATTTTATATACGAAACCTTTATCATGTATTCGTATGCACTGGCATACGCCGGTCCAGCGTTGACTCTTCGTTGATATGAAACAGATTAGGTAAGGGTGTGTGTATGTTTGTGTATGCTTTTTAGTAGATGTTGGGCTAGGGCATACAACAACGAAATGCGCAACATCAAAAATTAAAAAAAAATAATTTTTATATATAATTAAATTCATGCACATACAACCATGTGTTTAAAAACAATGTCTTCAAAATACTGATAAGTGATTTTGACAGGTTCAAACAACAACTAAAAACGTAACAAAGTCTTACACATACGAGTACATAATCATATGTATATATATATAAATTTTCCGCAGCAGCTAGTCGTTTATAGGGCTCACAGTAGTTTTTGACTATATAAAACTAACATATTTCATAAAACTATACAGACGAATTTATATATATATATATATATATATATATATATATATATATATGTATATATACGTATATTGAATGATGTATGATTATCAGTAAATATAATTCAGAGCTGTGTTTAATCGGTTTAGTATTAACAGCAATCGAAACCTAAAGGCTAAACAGTGGTTCAAGGCATAAAAAAAATATAAGCACAATTTTCCAATTTCATACCAAATTTTATGAATTCGAGAAATTTTTCACACAAGAACTTGAATATTCAAAAAAAAAATATAGATATATAATATATATATATATCTATATATAAATATATATAATGACCGGCAGTCAAAAAACAGATAAAGTTGAGGTTTATTCAATAATCAAGCGCCGCTTAAAAGATATATTTTTTTTAGTGAAAGTGAATTAGTTTTCTAGAAAAATATGGCATTTAATATTATAAAAAATTAGAAAATATTAACAATTTTACATTTATTTTAGTAAGATATCATTATTGAATTCAGCAATGGAACGGAAGGGATTTAAAAACAAGAAAGAAGGACTGTCTTCGGTCATGCTGAAATTTTCATACCTTTCATGAATATACAAATTTATGGTAAATTGCAAAACTCGACTTCAATTGAATTCACCTCTGTAGAATGCAAAATTTCTCGTCTTTAGACGCTTCTCTGATGGATTTCATTATGTTCAACATTATTTTTAGGGAGTTTTGCTCAAAGCCTAATATCTGAACAAATCGGTGTATCGGGAGCTATAGTTCGATTTCAGTGACTTTCAGTACCATTTTATAACAGATCAATTGAAAAGTCTCCGTCCTATTATGGTAAGATGCATTTTTTTTTGTCAAAATTAATTTTTTTATTCAACATATTCCCATTAAAGGGTGATACACTGATTATAGCGACCATCCAACTTTTCCATACGATTTTGGTAGTACGATTTGTCCTTTGATTAGGCCTCAGTTTCGGCGATCACCTCTTCAATCGACGAAAATTTCTTCTCAGCGAGCATTCTTTTGAGATCTGAGAACAGGAACAGCAAATGGTCGCTGGGGGTCAGATCTGGAGAATACGGTGGATGCAGAAGCCACCCGAAGCCCAATTCATGAATTTTCGTTATTGATTTCACTGGCTTGCGACGATGTGCATTGCCTTGGTGAAATAGCACTTTCTTTTTCTTCAAATGCGGTAGTTTTGTGTGTAGTCCACTCGGCTGACTGTGGATTGGACTTCGGAGTGAAATGATGGAGCCATGTTTCATCCATTGTCACATATCGACGCAAAAACTCGGGTTTAGTAAGCTTGAACTCCAAACACTGCTCAGAATCATTAACTCGTCGTTGTTTTTGGTCAAAAGTGAGCTCGCCTTGCATCCACTTTGCTTCCTCATACCCAAATATTCGTGAATGGTATGATGTAGACATTCATGCTTGCTATTTCATTCAATTCGAATTTACGGTCATTCAAAATCCTTTTGTGGATTTTTGATGTTTTCGTCGGTAACAACCTCTTTTTGGCGTCCACTGTGTTCACCGTCTTCAATGCTTATTTCAAAACGTTTAATGGTAGCATACCTATTATTGATGGTTGATTTTCCTGGGGCAATGTCTGGAAACTCGACATCAAGCCAAGTTTTTGCTTCAACTGTATTTTTCCTCCTTCAAAAAGCGATATTTTATCCACACACGAAAATCCTTTTCATCCATTTTTTCACAATATCAAAAGTTGTTTCACTCAAAATACTACAATTCGTAAACTAATGATCTGACAGCTGTTAAATTTATATTCTGTCTGTTGAACGTTAAGGCTAACTAAAAATCATTAATTAATTCATTCTGGTAGCGTCATCTATGTCCCAGAATGGGAACTTTACAATTGACTTGGTATGTCTAGAATACCAAATGGCAAGCTTTTTCATGGTACAAAACTTCAAATCTGGAAAATCGGTGTATCTATGCTATAGTGTTCCGACAAATGTATGTATAAATATGACAGTTCATCTGTCTACCAAATTTCATTAAAATATCTCAAAAACTGAGGGACTAGCTTGCGTTCAAACAAGCGGGCAGACGGCTAAATCAACTTAGCTCGTCATTCGAAGTCAGTTAATACAGTCTCATGTTCACGAAATTTATAAAAATATACTTAAAGTATTTTGGCTCAAAACTTGAAGATCCTCATAATTTTTGGCCATAAATTGAAGATCATATTGTTAACCCCGATACCTTGGAAGAGGTTCCCAGCTCTGACGAATATGTGTATGGACGTAAATTCGATGAAAAGTCGGGATTTGAATTTGAAGATGTTTTCGCAGAGAGAGCTAAATGATTTCGTAAGAAGTGTTAAAAAAATACCGCTGAATTGTCTACTTTTGCCAGTAGTGTCTTCGTCCTGTTTTAAATATCGTGAAGAGCAAGGGGACGAGACTAATACTGAAGGTTTGATGGATATATTTAAGATCTCATGCGACCTAGCTTAGTGGCGTATTTTTGTAGATTCATCACAAAGAAACCATAAAGCAGTTCTGCTTCACAATTGGGGTTTATATGCTTCCATTTTTGTGTAAATTTTTCAACCATCGCTTCACATAAAACTGGCTTTTAATCAAGCAATATGTAAAGTTAATTCCAAGAGATGGATAATTCTTAAAATATTTAATATCAGTGTTTCCAGGATTCTCAATAATTAAATGAAAGTGTTTTCATTGCACCAGATACTAACCGAATCCGGATAGATATTGCCTTTAAAGTGGTCATGGAGGAATTTTTAGGTATTACCCCTTTCAAGCTTTAGGTTGCCTACTGAGTTTAAAAGTAAATTTTCTTCTTCTTCTTCAAAACTTTTTTTGCATAAAAATCTAAACTGTCAGAACACGTAACGTTTTATGACAAAATTCACGTTTTCATGAAAAGGCATCAACGACGCCGATTTTATGCTATCTTAGAAGCTAACAGGTGATCCATTTCGATGTTCTCACTTTTTTAAAGAAAAAAACACAGAAAATTCAATTTTAACGGGGAATGTTTATTATCATTTGAAAGCACATTCCATACGTCAGTCCGAGTTACTGCGAACGGGGCCTAATCGACTCTCCACGGTCTTCGTGTACACTCTCAGCTACGGACGCTATATTTTCTTCACTGCGTCGAATATTATCCAATAATGAATGCTGGGTCTCAAGATGGGTGATGGTGTTGCGAATAGTACGCTCAGTAGGCCCATTGTGTTGACCATAAGTTGAGCGAAACGCGCGAAACACATTACAGAACGTGAACTTTCGTAATAAAGTTAAATGACTTGTAAACGTTGTTCAGGCGTAAGTCTTTACATGATGAAATGCCAAACAATACTGAACAAAAATAACATAACAGCTTGACACGTCTCATGCATGATCTGTCAAAAAAAGGCTATTGAAAAAAGTACCTCTACCCACCATTTATAAATGACTTTAGAACCGAATAATTAGGTAGAGATAGAGATATGTATATCCATCTTCAGTGACAGATCAGTATCTGGCAGCAGAATCAGGTCAGGTTGATTCAGAAAAAAATCCGAAATTGTGCTGGACTGATACAGATTTGTTCAGGAGATGGCCCTCGTTTGTCTTCTTGGTCTCAGAGTAATAGGAGAAAACAGCAGTGCAGATGAAATGGCTAGGGTGGGTACGGCTAAGCAGATCCTTTCAGCTAAATAATGTCTTAGTATACTTCTCGCTCCAAACAAACTGCTACTTAAGGAATTTAACATATATATATTTACAACCGGATACAAGTCGTTCTCTCACAAGTCGGGGAAAGCTTGAAAAAGAAATCGGTAATAACGGGTAATAAGACAAACTAGTTTTTTAACGAAAATGTATCACACTGTAATGATATAATATAAATAAAACCATTTATGAGCATGAAATGTTGAAACTATTAAACATGAGATGTATATAGAGATGATCTGAACGATAAGCTGAGCTGGTTTAGGCATATCAGCTGGCTCTTTTAAGCCAAATTATGCGTAGTCTCTCATCTTCGAGATGCCTAGATCGTTGAATGAAAGAAATGCATCATTTGAATTTCGGTGTAAACTGAAACTTCACTATATCCAAATGAAACTTTTTATATCTCGATATAACAACACCCAGCATGATAAATATTTTCTTCTTATTTCACCGAACTTTTCTCGTCAGTCTCATCTGTAGTCCGCCTTTAGGGACTAACGCAACACCTGAATTGTATTGGAATTCGATTTCTTTATGCTCTTTTGGTTCTATATTGAAATTCGCCAGTATTTTGATGATAGCTAATTTTGAGTTTAAAATGCCCATTCGTTTTGCTAGAAATATTGATAAAACAAAATTAAAATCAATAAAATCTTATATTCAACTTACCAATACAATGATGTGGACCTTCACCGAAAGGCATATATGCATCGGGGTTATAACTGTGTTTTTCTTCCGTAAAGCGATATGGATCATATGTATGTGGGTCAGGAAAATATTCGGGATCAAAATGCAAGCCAAGAACTGAAATGATTATAGATGTACCTTTCTTGATCGTGTAGTCAGAATTTGGAATTTTAAAGTCTTTCGTGCATTCACGATTCAAAAATGGTAAACCGGGATACTTGCGTAGAGTTTCTGAAAGCACATGAAAATTTAAATTTTAACGTGAATGGCACAATTTCCTTCTCTGCCATTACCCTTTATGCAAAGATCTAAGAATTTCATATCTTGTATAGCTTCGTAGGTAAGAGGATCGCTGGGTTTCAAGCCATGTTTCACTAATACTGATTCTACTTCCTCTACAGCTGTCTTTAAATACTCCGGATATAAGGAAAGTTCATAGAGTGTAAAGGAGGAAGTAACCGATGTAGTCTCACTGCCGGCTATATAAAATAGTGAGCTTTGATCGGCGATCATTTCAATCGACATGGATTCGGTTCCTTCAGTTGTTCTATCCACTGTCCAATTTTCCTCTTCGCTAATTTTCCCGGTTTTACGTAATTGTAAAAGAAGTTGCAGAAAGTCTTTACGCACAACATTGTTCTTCTCACGGTAATTTACAGTACGTGTAACAATATCTCGTGTCTGCTTCACTGAGAGTGGCTTATATCCGAAAAACTCCATAAATTTGGCGAGACTTAATGTATTATATATATACAAATATTTAAATGTTACTATGTTTCTTGCACCTTATACGCAGTAAAATACTTACGGTGTGCAAACGAAAATCGCCAGCACGTGTACGTTGTCCAACCATAACGAAGGCTTGACAATTTCATCATTCAATAAACGGAAATCGCTTTTGGGACTTTTATAGCTATTGATGTCGAGTCCGAAAAATACCGAACCAATAATATCAACCGCGTAACTAAAAGTGTAAGATAAAATCAGTTATTAAAAACTCACACGAACACAAGTGAACACCTCGAATTTACGTTGTTAGCTCTGCTTTCATGTTTACCGTCACTGAGCCTTTGCCGTACAGCTGATTGTCTAAATGATTTAACAGGTTATCAGCAATATCGTTAACCGCAGGCAGCATGGCTTTAAGCTTGCCAGTGGAGAAAATTGGTGTCAATTTGGCACGCAAAGACTTCCAGGCGGCACCTCGCAGTGCAAACAAATTCTTTGTGATTAACGTGTCAGTGCCGCGATCGTGAAAGCTGCTGAAATCTTGTACTAGTACACTGCGCGCTAACTCAACATCGCGTATCATTAGAGCCGGCTTAAATAGTAAGTAAATTCCAACATATCGTTCCTTAAAGCGATTGTAAATATCGTGAATTACGAAGCCGATATCCTTTTGGCCTAGCGCCGTGTCCTTTAGAGAACCGTAGGGAATTTCCGCTTTATCACACAACACGCCATGCCGCTCCCAATAGGTATATCGTTGGCGTATTATAAAGGTTAAAGCCACAATGGCCAATGCAAATAGTATGAACCACATCTTTCTCAATTTTCTTCTAACTTGACAATTTTTTTACTATGTAACGATCTCTTCGCAGGCCAGTGGTGAAATGATAGTTCATATTTATCACATTTATATAGTTGTGTGGAATCTCTAAATATTAAAAGTGAGCAAATAAAATGCTTTAAAAATTTTTAATTGTATTTAAAGTACGACTGATAAGCAACTGATTTCGCATCAAGCATTTTTTTTTAGAAATCTGGTTTCTAAAAAAAATATAGTGAGGCCTTACCATATTGAGACGATAAGTAGTACTATGCTCTAGGAAAAATACATTGATATTTGATGATAATAAAGCATGACAAAGCATTATTTTGTGAAAATTAATCTATGTAAGAGTGATAAATATGCAATAAGTAAGTGATAAGAAAATATAAAATGTAACTTACAAGAGGTGTGCTTAATAAAACGCCCAACAGAAGCACTGGTACAAAAAAAAAGAAAAAAAAAGAATTTCAAACTGTATTGCATATTTACATACACAAAAATATATAATAAAATAAAAGAGAATTAAAAAAAATGAAGTTACATAAAATTATATGAAAATAAATTAAAATCAAATCAAACAAGTAATATGAAATAAAAATAAAACCAAAGCAAATAAAACAATGAAATCAAATAGAGGAAAATGAAATAAAATAAAAATGAAACGAGATATAATAAAAAAAAAAAATAAAAATAAAAAATAGATAAAAAAGGACTTAAAATAAATTAACTATAAGATGATATAATGAAAAAAAAAATTAAAAAAATTAAAAAAAAGTAAAATGAAAAAAAGAATACAATAAACAAACTAGAATAACAAAAATCAAAATCAAATGAAACAAGAAATAACGGCTAAACTCTTTATACCTTTCATGAACGTATCAAATTTAGAGCAAATTGAAAAATTGGATTTTGATAATTTTCAGTGTCAATATGAACTTGATCTTCAGTCTATAGAATATCAAATTACACGCTCTTAGATTACTTCTCGGCGAATTTAAGACGCAAAATCTTATACCTGGACAAATCTATTATATGGGGGCCGATATCGAAGATTTTCACTGTCAACATACAATTCATAATATGTGTGCATTGTACCAAACTCCACGCTCCTTTTTTCCAATGCCTTTTTAATGGATTTTTTTACCCCAATTTTAACAAATGTTCAGTTGTATGGGGACTATATGATTTAACAGTCCGATTTCGATTATTTTCAGTACCAATATGCAATTCATAATATATATGGATAATACCACACTTCACGCTTCTAGACGACTTTTTTAGAGCGGTTTTGGCCCCAAACCTTATATCTGAAAAATCGGCTGATGATGTTGTGATGACTTTCACTACCAATATACTATTGATTGTGTGCATTTCATCAAACTACACGCTCCTAGATGCCTGTTTAACGGACTTTTTACTCAAATCCTCATATTATGAACAAATCGGATGTATGGGGACTATACGACATATCAATCCGATTTCAATGATTTTCAGCACCAATATGCAATTCAAAATATGTATGGATAATACAACATTTGCCCTTAAATGCTCTTTTGACTTAGTTTTGACCAAAACTTCACATCTGAAAATATCGGTGTATGGGATTTATATGTTATATTCGTCCGATTTCAATGATTTTCAGAATTCTTTATGTATGTACGTGTATAGTATATCGAAATTCCACGTTCGTAGGCACCTTAATGACGGATTCATGACAAAAAAAAATTCAGATCTGAAAAATCAGTCGTATATATGGTACAGTTGTCCGACCCAGTCGGTTCCGATAAATGATCGTTTGAATGTATAGGCGCATCTGCCTACCAAGTTTGATTGAAAAATTAAGGGATTAGTTTTCGTTCATACAGACAGACGGACAGACGGACATGGCGAAATTAACTTAGCTGGTCATTCTGATAAAAATTAAATAAAATAAATATATAAAATAAAGAAAGTAGACAAATACGCTGGTACTTGATGATAACGTGTGATAATTGATTATTGACCGAATAATAGATAATTAATGAGTAATGAGAAAGGAAATATAAAAATAAATAAGACAAAAAGCGAAATACATCACTAAATATTATAAACTAGGGTTCTCCTTCACGTCTGTCTGTTCACGATAAACTTAAAAACTACGGAATGGATACTCGTGCGACTTTTAACAGTATATAGAGTGATTATTGAGAGAGGTTTACGTAAATGATTTGTTAGGTTTTGTGTAAATTTTTTGGTTAAATTTGTTATAAATCTGCATTTATTAAGTAAACATGTTCACATTTTGAGTGTTTACACCTTCTTAACTTCAAAAGAACTTAACCGGCCTTTATATTTCTGTTTTATGTTCTATAACATAGCATTTGTGCGACTGGCGTTTTAAGTTTTTGTATTTTCGAAATTAGACCTCTGAGGTTAAAGTTCTTGAAAAAATATCAAAATATTGTAAGCAATGAAAGCCTTTCGTTTGCCGTATACATTCTACAGCGCAGTTTGTTTTGTACTGCTTTTGTTTTACTTTAACCTCATGCTCATCAATAAAAGAAAAACTCTCTTTCTCTGAGTCTCCTTCTCTATCTCTCCACTGAATTATTTTATACTGCTGAAAAGAAAGTACTTTTTTCAATTAAAATAAAATAAAAAAATCAAATATCAGTTGTGATGCCAGAATCCGTTGGTTCGATTCCTGGCGAGAGAAGTATGATGAGGAGATGTGGTGATCTCCGAAATAGCTGTCACTTCTCACACTACAAACAATTACAGGATGCATTAAACAATTTAAGTTAAATTAAATTATATAAAATAAGAAATGAATTAAAATAGAATATTTAAAATAAAATAAAGCAAAAAAGAAAGTAAAATAAAGTATAATATATTAGAATAAAATTTAAAAAAATCATTAAAAGACAGTAAATTTAAATTAAATTAAATTAAATTAAATTAAGTTAAATATGAAATAAAATAAAATAAATAAAGCAAAAAGTAAAGGAAAACATATTAAGGAATAATAAAAAATAAATTAAAAAAAATAAAACGAAATGAAATATAATAGATTTATTAAAAAATAATTAAAAACAATGAAGAATGATATCTTAAATTCAGTATTCAGGTTGATTTTTCGATAAACTTGATTGCGATGGTAAAACCTTACTATGTTTTAATATATTTTAGTGCCAAATTTCAAATACAGTACAGTAAGTATTTACATATATACTGTATATATGATGTAACTACAGAGTCTGAAAAAGTGTTAGCCCAATGTTTTTCTTAAAAAAAGATAAATATCCCATAATGGATTGCACGCGCAGCACAAGTAAAGCAACAAACAACAATCGCTTAAAATTAAAGTCGACAATCATCAACAATAACAACGAATGCAAATTGCATGTAAATTCATTCAGATTTAAAAAAAAAAGCAACAGGTAGTGATAGATTAACGTATATATTAATGTGTATATGCATATTGGATATACGAATGTATATAATAAAAGGCGCAACGAAAAAAATTACTATCTACCTAAATATATATGTACATATCTATGTATATCATAAGTTACTGAGAGTAATCATATGTGCAATCAGACTTATAACCTGGTGATGTCTGTAGCACAATAAAGCTTGGGAAAAAGGTTAATGATTTCGTTTGTTAACAAATAGCGACTGCAAAATTAGCGAAATCATGTGACACAAAATCAGGTAAAAAAAAAAAACAATTTTTGTACTTATATATCGAACTGACTGGTAATCGGGAAATTGGGAGATTTTAAATTGCTTGCTTTAATATATACCAAATTTTTTAGAAATTAATCGTATATAAAATTATTGAAAAATTAAAAAAAATTGTAAAAAACATTATTTGCTGAAAGAACATTATTATATTTAAGATATAATATTTACTTTTTTTGTTGAATATTATACTACTAAGAATTCCTTTAGTAGATGTGTTTCCTGTTCATCGAGTCAAGTAAAAGAATAAGTAACTCATTACAGCCAATGCTAGTTGGAACATTTCGAGCAAAATATTTTTTAATCAATATTTACTCTTTAAACAATTGCTGTTAGGGAACTCCGAACGCAGTAGTGGCTTGCTGAGTTGCTTTTTGAAAGTTTTGATGTCAAAGATGCATACGATTCTGATTGGTCAGTTGCTCAAAATGCTGTAGAAATTTTGAAACTGGTGGAGCAAAACCGGTATTCAAGTTATCAGGAGATAGCAGAGGTATTTGGCATCACTCACCACCATTCATCAGTGAAACACTTCTGTAACGCCACAAATTTGACGGACGATGAAAAATCGTTTAAATATGAGAATATAAAACGAAAACAAATTATGGTGAAGGTCTGGGTATACTCCACAAACCACTTCAAAGCTGGAGGTGACTGCAAACAACTTGATGCTAAGTTTATGGTGAGAATGGAGGGAGCTGCTACAACCTGGCGAAACGATCAAAACTACCCTCAACAATTAACCAGCCTACGACAACATGAACATGACAATGTCATGATGGCCAGACAAAAATTGATGGAGCTTGGTTGGAAAGTTTTCTTTCAGCCGCCATATAGCCCTGAGCTAGCACCATCTGACTAACATTTGTTTCGGTCACTGCAAAGCACTGTTGATGATAAAAAATTTCCCGACCCGAGAGCCACTAAAAATCCTTTTGTCCAACTCCTTCCTCGAATACCAAGACAAGAGTTTAAATGTAATAAAATAATTTATCCTTTTTGCCTTCATACAGGAGCTGTTAGCTGAACGTTCGAAGAGGAAGAAAAAATGTTCACTGGATGTTGAGCGAAGTGGTTCTAAGAATAGTATTAAGTGTAATAAAACAGAAAAAAAAATTTTCTTCAATTACTGTCATCAGTTAATGAAATTTTAATAGGAAAAAACCCGAAATACAAAATCCCGGAACATATAATCCGGACACCACCAAATCATGATTAGACATATTCCAGATACGACCAAATCTCGACAAAATGTAATCTAGACACGATTCAATCCAAACCCAAAAGTCCTGGAAAGAAATCCCGACAATATCCTCACCGTTTTCCAATCAAAAATTACGCATAAATGATATGTCGAAATTTTTTTAAATGTTGATACAATATTTTTCTATTGACAAAAATTAAAATTTCTGCTGTAAATAACTAAATTTGCAGTCATAGCTTTCTTTGCACTTATATCCAAGATATGCAAATAAACAGTGAACAAAATTCAAAGTTATTTCACCGCAAAGGTAAATAATGCAAATTACTAACAGTGAATTACAATTGATCAAATCAAATTCATGGCATCGAAATACATACATAAATTCGAAAGAAAAAAATTTAAAGAAATGTAAAGTGAAAAATGTTAACAAAATGGCACACAATCACTACAATAATCAAATACTGCGAAAAGGAGGTGAAATAAAGTGAGAGAGCAAATGTCTGTCTGTCAGTCTATATAAAAAATGAAAGGTTTACACGATAAGTAATATTAAATGCAATTAGAAATTGAACAATTAAAAGTCAAGTGCACAATGAAATGGAATTGAATAAATATTCGCTGAAATTCAAGCAATTTTGTTCATGAATAAATTTTTGTGGTTTTCAAGGGTATAGTAATTGCAAAGCCAACAGATATATGTATGTGTATATATGTATAAAGCCTTTGGACATGTTGAAATATTCAAGAAATAAACAATCTCGTTTTTAATCCAATAATTTTGTTGCAACTGCGGGTGTTTTCTGCCACAAATATCATTTATATAATATAGCTCGATAAAAATATAAACGTATTTAGAAATACAGATTTATTTGAATTTTTTTGTTAACGCTCAAGAGCTATTCTGATAACTTATATATAATTTACTCTAATGTAAATAAGTACATATTTCATACTCAACTCATACTCTCGCCTTTAGGAGTATGTATGCACATTGGAGTGAGCCAAAAGCTAACCCACCAAATTTATATTTCAAAATTAACCTATTAACCGATAAAACAATAACAATGATGGCAGAATTTTTTGCACAATTTTAAAAGTTGTCCATGAGCCTTGAAGGTTTCCCACATAAATAACACTTTAAAAATATATTTTTGTCATTAAAATGATCATGACTTATAAACTGTTCGAGGTTTTTTTTTCAAAATAATTTTGCCATGGCGTAAAATATTCCGATTTTTTTTATATAATTTATTCGTCTCTTGAAAAGTGAAAAAAAAAATCCAAAAATGCAGCTTCAGCAGAATCCGACATGAAAAAGGTTTTACCTTAAGCAGTTCAAAACTTATGATCATTTTAATGAAAAGGATTGCAATTTCATCGACCATTTTTAAAATTTAGAAAATTCTGGCTCAATGGGTATTTAAACAAGCAAAATTGCCGCATTCGGGACGAAGAGCAACCTGAAGAGATTCAAGAGGTGCCACTTCTTCCAGAGAAAACAACGGGTTGGTGTGGTTTGTGAGCCGGTGGAATCATCGGTCCATATTTCTTCAAAAATTACTCCGGTGAGAACGCAACCGTCAATGGCGACCGCTATCGCGGCATGATAACCGACTATTTGATGTTCGAAATTGAAGCAATCTCTGCGACATTTGGTTCCAGCAAGAAGCGCCTCTTCCTACACATCGCATCAATCAATGGATTTATTGAGAGAACACACATTTGCACATTTTTATCCACTGAAGAATCTTGTATGATCGTAAAATGATCGCATTTATAATTGTTTCATCTCCCAGAAAACTCGCAAAAAATCAAAAATTATAATTAATAACGGTCTTATAGAAAGTCTCCGCGGTTTTTTTTTTTTGGTATATTTCTGAACAAACTTTTTCTTTGTTGAAAATAAATTTTACATATACGTATTGACCATTATCATATATGACGTTTAAGCATTTCTCGGGTAGATTCATGATTCCATAAGTGTAGAACTTCAGTAAATTATTGGCAAAGAACTTTGCCAATGATTTTTAGCGGTTCTTTGGTCAGCCAATTTTCTTGCCATCAAAAGAGTTTTGCAGAGACCGAAACAGATGGGGTCAGATGGTGCAAAGTCTGGGCTAGATGATGGGTGCATCAAAACTTCCCAACCAAGCACCGTAAATTTTTGCCTGGTCATTTATATTTTTCCTACAAATTGAGCGATCTACAGTTTATTCTAAGCTGCCTCCGAACATCCGAAGCATTTTTATGAGAAGCTTCTATTTCTTGTCAGAAATACACTCGGAATGCTTGACATTCACTGCCAGGTGCGATCGCGTCTAGAAAAATTAATTTTCCATAATTTTGAATGTAATTTTTTTTTGCGTGTCTCAAAACCTGTCCTTTGGAGTGGTACAGCGAAATACTAGTCAATCGGCTATTGCTTATATTTCACTTATACAATTTAAGACTGAGTTTACATTTCTGCATACTGTAAGCAATTAATACTATGTTTATATATGCATATTTGCACAGTTGTTTATTTTTAACATTTCTTTTACAACAAAGCAATAGTGTTTCACCTTTCATTTGTGCGACCCGACACGTTTTAGTTGTTGCCACATTGCAGGTTAAAAGTTGTGCACACGTAGAGTTTTAGAGTTTAAAGTTCAAAATTGTTGCTTGTTGAATCTGCAATGCAGTAATGATTACAAACGGGAGAAACAATGGAAAGCGATAAAAAGTTTTACAACAGTAATTGAAGTAAAATAAGTAAGGTCTGCGCTCTCTAGATAAGACAGAGAAGCGAAGCGAATGGGTCTGGTAGTGAACGAGGGCAAGACGAAATATCTCCTGTCATCAAATAAACAGTCATCGTATTCGCGACTTGGCTCCCACGTCCCTGTTGACAGTCACAACTTCGAAGTTGTAGATAATTTCGTGTATCTGGGAACCAGCATTAACAACACCAACAATGTCAGCCTTGAAATCCATCGCAGAATCACTTGCCAACAGGTGCTACTTTGGACTGAGTAGGCAATTGAAAAGTAAAGTCCTCTCTCGACGAACTAAAACCAAACTCTACAAGTCGCTCATCATCCCCGTCCTGACATATGGTGCAGAAGCCTGGACGATGTCGACATCCGATGAGTCGGCTTTAGGAGTTTTCGAGAGAAAAGTTTTGCGGAAGATTTATGGTCCTTTGCGCGTTGGCAACGGCGAATACCGCAGACGATGGAACGATGAGCTGTACGAGCTATACGACGACATTGACATAGCTCAGTGAATAAAGAGACAGCGGCTACGCTGGCTAGGTCATGTCGTCCGAATGGATGAAAGCGCTCCAGCTTTGAAAGTATTCGATGGAGTACCCGCTGGCGAAAGCAGAGGAAGAGGGAGATCTCCACTCCGTTGGAAAGATCAGGTGGAGAGCGACCTGGTGTCACTTGGTATTTCTAACTGGCGCTAATTGTTGACGATTTTATCTTTTTTATTTTATCTTATTTTATTTATATTTTTACTTTATTCATATTTTATTTTAATTTATCTTACTTTACTGTATTGATTTTATTTTATATTATTTAATTTAATTTAATTTTATTTAATTTTAATTTATTTATCAATTGTTTATTGATTAATTGCTTTTGGTTATGAGTTAATGAGCTTTATTGGAAAAGCCTATTGGTTTGTTTTTGAATTGAATATTTTATTATACAACAAAGAAAAATCGTAGAAGTGACATCTGTTTAGAAGATCACCACATCTGAGTCAATATCAGCTATGAAATCTGTTGTTGTAATATTTATTTTTTATAGCTTATTTTATTTTAGTTTAATTAATATTATTTTAATTAATTTTATTTTTTAGTTTATTCAACTTTATTTTATTTTATTTTATATTAGTTCTTAATTTTTTTATTTTAATGTTATTTTAATTTTATTTAAATTATAATTTTTTTTTTTTGTAAAATGAACTAATATATGGGTATTTTCAATGCGGCCTGTAATTTTTTTTGCATATAAGTAAATGAGCTGTATTCAAAGGCCTATTTTTGTTAGAAACATTATTTTTTAATTGAATATTTTGTTATACAACAAAGAAAAAATGGTAGAAGTGACAGCTGTTTCGGAGATCACCACATCTCCTCATCAGACTTCTTTTGCTAGGTATCGAACCGACGGATTCTAGCATCATGCTGAAAAATGAACTAATTTATTTTTATTTTTATAATTTATTATATTTAATTTGAATTAATTTTTATTTATTTTATTTTATTTTCATTGATTTTTTTTTTAATTTTATTTTATTTATGTTTTTTATATTATTTTAGTTTATTTTATTTAGTTTATTTTACTTTGTTTTATTTTATCTTACATTACTTTATTTATTTTAATTCTATTTTATGTAATAAACCTATTTATTTTTTCTTTGCTTTATTTTTTTGAAATTATTTTTTTATTTGTTTTAATTTAATTTAAAGTTATTAATTTTTATTTATTTTATAATTTTTCATTTAATTGCTTCTATTTCTAGTTTATTTAATTGATTTTTTTGTTTTATTTCTTTTAATATAATTTAATTTTATATTTATATTTTTAGGTTTTTATTTTGTTCTATTTTTTGTAAATTGATTTCATTTTATTTTAATTAACTTAATTTCTTATTAAATTTTTCGTGTTTAATTTTGTTTTTATTTAATTTAATTTTAATTTGTTTACTTCAATAAAAATTTTTTTTAGAATTTTACTTTATTGTTTTTGTTAAAAAATGTATATTAAATGCATTCATAATGCTATTTTTTCTATCATATGTATATCCCAACGTTTGTCTAAAGAAAAACTACAAACACGCAATAAATTTATTTTTATTGCAAAAAAAAAAAAAATTTTACATTTCGTAATTGAAATGTTTAGTCACGTGATTAAGAGTTGTATGTATATATGTACATATATATACACATTGCCAATGAGTGCGGTAAAAAAAAATTAATTAGAAACCATCTAAATGGTTTAATCGAATTAACGAATGCTGAAAATTACGACGCAAATAATAATTACAATTTATGCAACTGATTTTCAATTTATTTACACTTTTTTCGAAGTAATTTATTACGCTTGTAGTTAGCGGTCATGTAACTTGGATGGTAACATTGAACCTCTAACGGAGTAATGACTAAACACTAAAAATTCAATTTCTATTAACAAACAAAAATGCAAAAGAAATAATGAAAGAAATTGACAGTAAACATGTAATTTTAATTGCAAAACAATAACATTAAACATATATCATACAGATATATGTGTATATTTATTCACATGTGTGGAAGTAATCAAAGAAAAAAAATCTTATTAGCGCAAATAGTTTTACTGTCTTTTAAGATATTCTCCATGAGGATCAATATACTTTTGTATGACTGTGAAACTGTTTGGCATTGGTACGGGATTTATATATAAAAAATATCTATAAAAATTCCCAATAAAATTTTTATGTTTTATTTCCATTATTTTAATAAATCTTAAGTTTAGCAATGTGAGATTCCGAATATTCAAAAATGTAAATAGCATAACAGGTATGTAGCTTCCCCTGTAGGCCGAATACGTTACACCCTAACGATTTTTCAATCAGTTGTGTCTTCTCTTCAACATTAATGTCAACTGCGACAGTCTGTTTATCAAAACTTCGCTATTTTCCTAATCGATAACCAAACTGTCTACAGGGTACAATATACATACAGATGAAGACAACAGATGTGCAGACACTTTAGTCAAACTTTCCAATATAAAAATTTGTTGAGTGTGAAACTAATAAAACAAAGTGATCAATAAACAAACAAGACAAACAATATTTTGAAATAGCGGTGTAAATTTTTATATTTTATCATTCCAATGTTCGCATGCAAACAAGCAAAGAAATTTGATTGAAAAAAAAATAACAAAAAAAATTGTTATTTTATGGCATTGCACTTTAATTTTCGTTAAACAAAATTTATTTGTAATTTGGGTGAGGTTTTCCAATTGGCATCATATATTTTTTAAAAACTTACCGGCATATTTGTTCGAATGTATAGGCATAAAAATACATCAGCTTTTCATATTTGTGTAATAATAAAAATTTCTATAGACATAAAAATTATCTTTAAGGTTTTTGTCTTTTTCAAAATTTTTTCCAAGTGTTTATTTACATGTTTTGATCCCTGGAAATGATGTTTAACTTTTGTCAATTGGGGTTACATGATATAATAATGATATACTAATACCACATCAGCGTCAGCTGGCTGTATATTATATAAGAAAGAGTCTTTAGTCTAAACTATTTACTTACCATAATTTCCAAAAAGTTCTCGAAAAACTAATACACCTACGTGAAAGGTAGGACAACGGTCGCATAACTCGGAATAATGGATACGTAAAGCATCAATCGTACTCTATATTTGTCTAAGAGCGATTGTGCAGATACCGCATTTCTGAAATGGTTAGCAGTAGTTAGGTTTATACTAGGAGTATACTAGGAGTATAAACCTAGTGTAGAGAACAACACTTTTAAGTATTAGTGAAGTTTTACGGACTACATCGAAGAGGCTATGAATTCCATCTTGAATATACCATCCATTGACATTACGTTGTTGTATAATGCTGCTTCGCTATCATAAAGTATTGACAAATGTATAACCTTCACTGACTTTACGAAAGATTTCAAGTTATTCGATTCGTTCTCACCTGGATAGCTCAAAACGAGATAGCACTTTCGGTGGCGGAGTCTAAGACAGATTGATATTAGTGAATCCATTCCTTTACCACATCACTGAAATACTTTTCAGATGGACCTGGCGGTAATACAAGATATTGTCAGTTGTAATCTCAATGGTACTCCCAGAGTCGTAGTTCTCTCTGCGCCTGGTATGAGTAAAAGGACACACCCACGAGCTGGCGAAAGAGATCGCAAGGAAGGCTGGTTCCCTCCATTTTCGGCGTCATGGAAGAGTGTGGTCATGCCATTCTCCACTTGTAAGATCACTGTAGGAGAGTTATTTATCACAGATTCTAACTCAACATGAAGGGTCTCAATACTTGAAATGTGACTACGACAACGTGGCCGTCAAACAAGCTCGATAGAGCTTAGCATACGAAAAGAAAAGAGATATAGAAATTGTGTTCGATTAAGCAGACAAGTAGAAACGCTAGGCAAACCCCCTTGCGGGTTAGGGGTTAAAGAATTCACCCGCGGTAAGGCATGTATGTCGTAAAAGGCGACTAAAATCAAATAGTTGCCGCGACAGTCGGGTACTTTTACCGGAACGAGGTGGGTTTTTCTTTGGCCCAGGACTGTCACTCCCGCAATATTTCCCGAAACCCAATTTGAGGAATCTTTTTGCGGGTACAACAACAACAAAGGTTGAGCAAACGATCAAACGATTTCTGCCGAACCTGAAACCTTAATGGATATACTTTGAGAGTGTCTCGCTCGCATTTTTAATTATTATGTTCCCTAGGGCTGAAGCCTTTAAGTCGATGGCAGATAGGACTTTACTGCGTTGCTCGACATTTCCAAATTTGCTACCAAAGCGCAAACCGAAAAACGGCTATGGTATGACACAATGAACATTTTTCTATTCAAGTATTTTCCCATCAAAAATCTAAAAATTTGTCATATTAAGTAAATATTGAACTTGTTTTGGAGTTTTCCTTCTTAATTCTTAGGAAATGGCATTAAAATTTAACAAATAAATTAAAATTAAATCAAGGATTGGTCAAGTTGCGCAAAAAGATGAGAGATGGCAAGTTTTTACGTTGCAGCCTTGATTGTGAGGGTAATTTCGTAGAGTTGCATGATTTAATCTTAGTCCCCAAAGTCAATCTATCACATCGGCTATAGAGACCTGAGCAAAATAGCTGGTGCATGGGATACGTCCTTTATTCTGTTTTGCTAAATCTTCACTTTAGAGTTACTAGTGGATTAGGGCTAATAGGATACTCCGTCGTATCACAATGTGCCTCCATTTGGTGATTTAAGTGAGCTAATCTAACCTATCCTCCTCTTCACATTTTGTCAGTTTCATTGTCTGCGGCGTTCGTAGCTCCATGAGACATAGAAATTTCATATTTTTCTCTAACCTTTACTTTCACCATAGATCGTCGTCTATTGTACATACTTCTGACTATATAAAAGCGTGGTTATGACGACCGATCCGTTTTTAAATAATTTTTGTTAATCAAAAGAGTGCTTCACTTTTCAATTACATACTCATTTCATTGTCCCTCTAGTTAGATGAAATTTTATTCAATTTTGATGTTATTATAATAACAATGTCAATAAGAATCACTGACTTTTTTTTGACGAGATATTTAGCTTAAATATCGTCACCTATCAGAACTTTGGCTTCAGCTGTTTGTTCAGTCTGTTTTTCCAAATCGGAAAGTTGTTTGCTTAATTTTTTCTGCATGCGCCATCAATCGGGCTTCCTCGGTACAGTTCTGCAGCCTTGTACATCACTTGGATCGCAGAAGTAATTTTTAATTTCGATGGCACTTCTGTGCTGTTCAGGTTATATAACAGGGTTTAAATTTAGCAACAGTTTCTTTCGTTTTGTGGGTGTCAACTTTGATAAGTAAAGAAAAGGTACGTTTTCTTCTCTAAAATTTTGATGATCTGTTAGATTTTGGATATACGACGATATCCTTAACGAAGGGAAACAATTATATACCATAATAATTGAAAAATAAATCCTAAATACGCACAAATGCAATTATTCATAAATTTCTAAGGCACTTCCTTCAGAGATCTCCCAATTCTCAATTCTCATTTACCCGATTTCCAACCGTTGGATCCGTTCCCGTCTTTAAACTTCTTCAAACAGTACACTGGATAAGTCCTTAAATGCGACACAACTCAGATTTAATATACAATTATTGTCGCAGACTGCGGGGCCCGCCCCTCAACAGGTCGGACAAAGTACACTGACGCTCAAAACGTGGGGTAGGCCCATATAAAACAGTATTCTGCGTTCTTTGTTCGTAAGATGCGTTCTTACTAAGACTAGGTTTTTTTATAGGCATTTTACAGGAACTCCCGATGGTCGCAGTGACCCTGTGTGTAGCAGAAATTAGCTGGAGGTTCGTAGCTACAAGGATTTGTGATGGAACAATTCCTTGATTTCGTATTAATAAAACAATTGTGTGACTTTTTCACTAAAGCTTTCGCTAATTGGTGGTTGTAATGCTACATGCACATATGTGTGTATATGTAAATATGTATGTGCATAATATTTCATTGTTTAACACATGGGTGGTATGTGGAAGTTGGGGGCTATCAGCAAATCAGAAAAACTTTTTATAGCCAAGAAATAACAATAGCGCAACGGGCAAAAAATACAATGCTACAAACGATAGCCAGAGCCGAAAGCCAGAGAAACGCATGGACGGAGTGGAAACTACAAATTAATTTGACTGTCGTCGGAAAAAGTGTCACTGCCATGGTCGCAGAGCACAAAACTCAACTGTCCGCGACAGGCAGGACAACTGACAAGCAGACAAATACATATCGACAATTATTTTGCGTTTCTGTGTGTCTGCATATTTGTTTCAGTGTGTGTCAAAATTGTCGAAGCGGCAAATAATGACAGACAACCATGACAGCAAACGAGTGATGATGGGTTTGATAGGGCGAAATTGGAGGCACAGTCAGTTGGCCATAAATCTACACATGTTGCACAGAAAATTAGTATGGTTAGGCCATGCAACCTCTACGCTTCTATGGCATGCAAACACAAGCGCTCTTTGTGCGTACATGCTTCGTTTAGTCAAATAAAAATTTGTACAGTCGAGCTGACCTTATCAAGCCGCTTTGTTGACGAACTGTTGCACCGCGCCACTGCAGTCTCGCTTGTCTTGTTTGATCATTCTTTCGGTCACATTTCACTGACCTTGGCAACTAACCAAACACAACGAAAGCATGCACACACAGAGCAACTAGAGCGAATAAATATAAACACTATCTAAGCTCCAGTGACTGGCCAGTGCCATTGTGTTTCCCCATTAAAAGCTTCTTTCTATTTGCTATTATTAGCAGACTGAAGAAAAATATCAGAGACGACAATTTCAAGCTAACAAAACACCAATTGTTGACGCAACTTGCAACAATTATATGCAATTTAGCCAAGCAATTTGAGAACAATAGATATTGAACATGTTGTTGAAAAGATGGCAAAATGAAAAAGAAAAAAAATTAAAAATGTTGTTAGCGCATTGTCTTATTATGAGAAAATGGGAATTGGTTTGTGAAAATAGTCGGCTGTTTGGAAAATATTTGAAATTTTTGTGAGGATTGTTGGGGGATAAAACAATGCGCAAGCAAAAAAAAAAAACAACTTAATGCTTTTATCAATTATTTCACGAAAATTTTGGCGTACAAATTTGAAGTCATAGTAGGCACAAAACTTCTATGGGTTTTCACCACAAATAAAACAAATGTTTCAAATTAAGATTTAATTCTAAAATTTTGTAATAAATTCGTTATCGGATGTTTTCACTCGTAGTAACATGAAGTAAAAAAAAAATTTGGACTAAACTTTATAAAATTATGAAATTTAGCCAAATCTGTCTTATAACCGTCTGGTCCCACTGTAAAACTTAATTTTTTATTTTTTGGGTACCAAGGTAAGTTATTTTGGATATTGGCAGTTCGCATGCTTCCAATTTGGTGTTATTTGTGTGAAAACTGACCACTTTTACCACATTCAAAAACTTCTCTCTTTCTTTATGGCCATATTAAAAAAAAAAAAATAAAGTATAAATATAGAACTTAAAAAGTCAAAATTAAAAAAAAAACTTAAAAAATATATATAATGAAAGTAAATATTAAAAAGAGTAAAGAAAAAATAATAAAAAATAAAATAATTAATTGAAAAAATTAAGAGATACCTCGTATTTCCATGAAAATTATCCTGTTTCGCTAAGCGCATCCCGATATCTCTTCTGTTCATGCAGTTGGGACCATCTCGGGTAAGACATTATCCTCAATATCCTTCAATATCTTAGAAAACGCTCAGTGTGTGTACTCTTTGGGCTCGAGAGCTTTCTCAATCCACGTCACAATATCGTACAAAATAGTATAAATATATTTGCCCTTAGAGTAGGCTGGTTATTCTAGAATATATAGATGCTAATATGTTTCACAAAAAAAAACCTAACGTTTTCTTTATTAAGATTCAATGAACCTGTTATTAAAGTCTCATAACACAATTTAACAACTGATCCACTCACCATGTTTTTCAATCAATCGAATATTTCATGCAATGCAACGATATTCGTATCATCTTTAATAAACACACCACTCATTGCCAAAACAATTTTGCGGCGTATTTAAAAAAAAAAAAAAAAAAATAACAACCAATCATTTATGGTCACTTTATAAAAGCGTCATCATCATTATCCATATCCTCGCCACCCACCAAACAGTAAATATGTACCAATTATTTATCAATATAAAAGCCAACGTGTGCAAGTACATAATGTACTGAAATAACCTTGAATTGTATTTATTTACTTGTACTTTTATGTCGATGTCTAAAACTGGCAGTCAATCGTTCAAATGGGAGACGGTGAAAGGCGTGCGTCGCCGTTGAAGCATATTCATTATACTCGAATTGTCAAGGAAACATTTGGTTAGGTGGCCAAGAGCCCAATGAACAGTGGGATAATTTTAGTAGATTTTACAGAAATAACAGAAAGGCTTTGAATACAATTTTTATATTTACTTTGTTATTATTTGAAGGAGTTAGGGAAATTTGTCAAAAATAACTAATGAAAAATGAAATAGCTCTGAATATAGAACCATAGGACGATATGTATAAAAAATAGATCTGTCCCATTCATAATATCAGAAAATTTGGCTACCAAACGGATAATCCAATAATTCAGTTCTCTATCTTTTACCGTTTCTGAATAAGCCAAAAATTTCCTTAAATTTTTTTTAGAACCAGTATTTCCTCAAATGGAAGGCTAAGACCTTTTTGAATTCATTTATTTTACAAATAATGAAAAGTAATAAATTATTACAATATTAAGCGCAATTTTAAATTTAATTCGAACACACAGCTCTTTAAAATAAATGTTTTTGAAGAGAAGAAAATTTATCTTGCCATACTGAATCAAATTCCCGTTTTTCAATTTTTATTTAAACGAAACAAAATTAGTTTCAAGTCAATCTGAATTTTTCCACTGTCCAAGGGTGTTAATAAAAGACGAACAAGCCATATCGGCAGAGTGAAAAGGAAACCTTGAAGACAGTTAGTTACTTTCGTATTTTTAAATAGGCATAGTCGTGTGAAATAAAATCAAAGCGCAAATGTAATATTGAGTATCAAGTAGCTGTTGCTGATTTTGAAAAATTTTTGATGTTTCCAAGCAACTCACATTACAAAAAAATAACTGTGATTCATTATCGATACTGCTCTTTATTAGATTTTCAAAAACCTTTTTTATAACTATTTTTCTGAATTACGGTTAAGAGGCTAGGACTCTGAGCACCATTCGATTTTCGATATCCGTTAAATGTCGAAAACGGAAGATCGAATTCAAATTTGTGTTATGGGCTAAGCAGTTAGGTACATATATAGATAAGAGTGCTGCCCGGAGGATTCAAAATCCCGACCCAAATAACGCTAGATGCGTCATTTCATCGTTACGTTCAAACAATTTAATGTTTTCAGTGAAACTACTTAAATATCTCTGTTATGCCTTTGAGGGCAATCATTCCAGGCTTGGTGCATACAAGTTTTCTGCATCGAATTCTCGCACTCAGAGATAAAATCAATATTCCTATTCATTGTTGCGCAAGTGCTGTTATAGGACAGCACCACATTTGATGCGTGCGAAGTGCCATTCGTTATTGTGGCTGTAAGTTTATATTTACTTTTCCCAGACCTATTTGGTAGTTGCTTTGTTCATCTTATGTCATCTTTCAGCCAAAACTGCTTTGCTATCTTACAGTTGGATATGAATTTTCATCTGTGTTTAGTGCTATTTGTTCAACTTGCAAGAAAAGATTTTTCCTAATTTTTGCTAACATACATCATCGTATTAACTACGTTTCAGAGGCGGAAACAGATGCCCCAACTTGGTCGTCTTAACTTTTTTGCTACCGAAAATGTTGATTTGGTCGAGAACCCACTTTACAATATTTTCTGGCTATCCAAGCATATAATTGCTTTCTGTATCCTACCTCAGCTATTTATTAGAGACCCACAAGCCTTACGTATGCCAAGTAATGAAGTATACCAACGACCCCACCTCCCAGTCCATTTTTGACCCGTAGGTGTAGATTAGGATGGTGTGCTCCTTTCTTAAGAAAACTTTTTCCATTCACATCGTAAGGCTCTCTCTGTAACCTCACTGATTGTGGAAGAAAACAATTCTAATACTTTCATTTGCTACAACTTTCACTCCTCTTCCGTGTTGAGTGTTGAGAGACTTAATTTACTTGAAAATTTCGTTTTTCTTTTTTGCACACAACTGTATACTAGACTCCGCACCATTTACTTCTGAAGTCTTCGGCTGTTTTTGTATGATTTTGCGAACCATCGAATTTCATACACGATTGCGCGCAATTTTCCTAACTTTATTTTTTTTTTGCCATTTCTGTGTGCATGTATTTTTCCGTTTTGCTGAATTCAACCTATTTACTCAACGATTTGTATTTTTTTATCTGTAGTATTTTTTTTTTAAATTTGCTCACGGTTTACATTTACGATTCGACGAAGTTTTATCGATAAACTTTACAACAAGTTGTTATGCGCATCACACAGTAAATTGGGACGATTGAAGGAGCTGAATTTTTTGTTTAGCGCGCTTTATGCGAACATTCTTGTACTTCAGAGCCAATAAATGGACGCAATTGTTGTTGTTATTGCTTAACTATTTGCCAATAAATGCGGTAACTCCCACTCCACTCCGGTGAGCTTAACATTGGAATTGGAGTTGCATAGTTTTGTGGCTACACTTGAGTGCACAAAATTCACTGTTCGATGAGTAAAGAGGGGAGAAAAAGGGTGTAGGTTGGTTGTTGATGCAGAAAACCATATTCACATTAGACCAACTCCACTGCGTACGTATGTATGTATGTAGTCACAGCATGGCGTTTGGAACTTGCGCACACTTCATCGATTTGTTGATTTAATTAATTTGGGTTAATTTGCTTTTGTGGCCAAATTGGCCGCTCGTAAAGTCGGGTGGATGGAAGTTGCTGTGATTATAAGCGAATAATTTTGAGTTTGTGCAAATGTTTTGAATATATATGTATATAAATTTTGCTGTGTATATATGTATGTACTTACATATGTATATGCATATGAGTATGTGTATATGTAAATATTACGTTGTCATTGCGGTCCACTGATTAGCGGTTACACCAGTAATAATAGCGCATGATTAGCCGCCCTCTGTGCATAACTAGTGTCGGTAATTGAGCAAATTTTCTGCAATTAATTAAATGTGTAGTGACGTACTCAACGTATAGCATATCGTTAGATAACAGAACTTTAAAATATCTACAGTAGAATTGATTTGCAGAATTATTGCTCATGGAGTATTAAACTACAATGACCCTTCTGCTAAAATGTGGTCAACCAACGGTGTAGTCAGTTTATTTATTATGAGAAGAGCTGCTGATAGTAGCATAAGAGTGCGAGTGGGTTTGCCGTCAAATTTGATTTCAACTTTTTATGCTTATCAAAGGGCCGGTGACATTCAAATAATTTGATAGGAAGATCTCGTTATCCTAAGTAGGATCACCATTATTAATTAATTTATTTAAAGACCCTCTACATATGAGTAGAAATAAAACTGTTTTTTGTTTTGATATATGATATATTTATTACTATTCTTTTCTCAAGGGAAAATTGTACTATTTTTACTAAAAATATATGTAGTTATCGATTCAAAAATGAATTCTATCAGCAAAGAACTATAGCTACAAAATTTCGGTAATACACTCTCTAACTCGTAATGGGTTAAGCTAAGGGAAACCAAAGCAAGGTTTCCGGGCGTAGTTCTGGACAAGCGACTGAACTGGAAAGTTAATTTAGAAAAAGGTTACACATGTAAAAGGGAACAGCATTTGATAAAAAGTAGGTCTCAAGTCTCAAGATCTATCACTGGATTTAAATATCAGTAGTAAAGCCGCATATACTCTTTTATTGTATGGTTGTACGGATATTAAGATCTGGGATAAATAAGGCGACTAACATCAACCTCATATATAGGGGTTTCCATAAGAGTGACATAATTTCTTAAAAAAAAAAACACACTAATTTTTAAGGAAATTCAAATGTTTTTTATTTAGTGAGAAGTTCAATCGATACAATGAAGTTCTGAATATAACATCATTCAAATAGCGTCCACGAATTCTTTTGCAGGAATGAATTCGATGAACCCAACTTTTTCCACTAAATCAAGTCGTATGTCATGAATAGCACGACAATATTGACTTTTAAAGCTCGAATACAGTCTGGTTTATTGCTAAGGACCAATGACTTGAAATAACCCCAAAAGAAGTAGTCTAATGATGTTAAAATTCTACAAATTCTTGTAGGCCATTCAATGTCACCATTTCTTGAAATAATCGAATCCCAAAACCTTTCTCGCAATAATTCGGTTGTTTCACGTGCTGTGTGTGTAGCCTCGTCTTGTTGGACCCAGATGTTGTTAAGATAAGATAAGATTCTTCCAATTGTGGCCATAAATAGTTGGTTATCATCAATCTATACCGCTCTTAATTGGCAGTAGCGGTGCTACCAGCTTCGTTTCGAAGGAAGTACTGACCGATTATTCCATCAGACCAAAAACCACACCAAACTGTCAATTTAGGTGAATGGTTGTTCATAAATATTTTGGGATTTTCATTGCACCAGAATCGACCGTTTTGTTTATTTATCGCCTCGCTCAGATGAAAGTGAGCCTTGTCGGAGATGATTTTCTTAAAAAAGTCGTTATCGTTTTCAAGTTGTTCTTGCGTGTATCTTGCCATGATGAAATTGAAAAACGAGGAACGAAACAATTGTTCCGACACTCCAGTAAAAAGCATTTGGATACATCCGTGTGGTTCAAAGTTCGATAGGAGGGTTAGTAATTGTGTTTTCACAAAAAAAAAATAAAAAAAATAAAAAAAAAATAAAAACCTTTTGAACTTATAGCAGCGATATTCAAGCGTGAGTTAGCATACAAGAAAATTTTTATTTTCGGCGTTTATGTCTCTTGGCTTGCTTAAAAAGTTCAAAAACCTTTACAGGCAATGGCCGCGCAGAACCAATTGTGTCTCATTTCGGTTACTCGTCACATAGTCACAGAAGGAAACTGTAAGACAGATGAACTAACTAAGCAAGACACGGCATGCAGATATTTTAAACCTTAAACTAATTAAAGGATATACTTACAAACGTACTTACGAGAAGGTCCCACAGAGATGTACTCATACCGTGACCTAGGTGAATTTGGTTGAAATGGAAGCGGCCACACGAAGATATTGTAGAAGCTGAAGGAACGATTTTTTCACTTTTTGTGATTACCCTGCCTTGATTATCTCTAAATCTACCTTCCTTCTAAGAAAGCAGACGTCAAGGTAAATAAGCTAATAATTTTTACTGGATAGACAGCGAAGCAAAATGGTTGGCTCAACATTGTGGTATCAGAATGAATCCACTCTGGCCTAAATGTATTGATCTCCTCTCATCGATGGATACAGCTGCTTAACCTAATCTAAGGACTTGAAATCTTCTTTTGATAATATAAAAATATCTTTGATAATATTTTAAAATTTCTATAATTGAACAAACCAACTAAATTTGTACTGGAAATTGAAAAATAAAATATAATACTCTCCAGCAAAAGAAAAATATTTTATTTGGTTACTAACATTTTGCAAAACTTTCCTTAAGCTGGAATTCAGAATATAAAAAACACCACTTACTATAAAATATTAAGTGTAAAAAATATAAATAAATATAATGTGAAAACCGAGTGATAGGTGAGAAAAAGTGAAAAAGTCTTTCCATCATGACTCTGATTGACCTATAAATCACTGTACCTGTTCTTTTAAATGAAATATTATATTTAGAAAAAGGTCTTAGTCTGGCCAGTGTACGCACCTTACGTAAAGTAGCAAGCACTGCTGTTCACCCACTCGCCTACAGTGCCCGCCGTGTGTTGAAAACATTGGAGAGCGTCCATAAATAAAATTTCCTTTTTGTATTTAATTAAATCAGTTAATTAAAAACAATTGAAACTGATTGAATTTCGCAAAATCAAATTATTAAAATGTTAGAATTGTAATAAATTCATTGATACATATGTGTATATTTTCACCTTTGGTGTTATTAATTTTTTGTATCTTAGGAAATAATCATTCGGAAATAATCAATTAAATGCATCATAGCGTAAAAATAATGAACAAGATGTGACCGCTTGAACAAACATAGACATATTACTGTGTAATATGATTGTATGATATGTATGATTGTGTAACACCATGCATTGGAAAACTTAGACAGTATGCAAAATTCTAGTTAAATAGTAATAATTTAAAGATGGAAACATACCAGTACGAAAATGCCTTGTAGTTCACCAGTAACGGGAATAATTATAATTTTCACCATTCCATCTCTGATATGTTGGGTTCATTTGTTGCCCACCACTACCCTGTTTGCAGTTTTCCTCTATATCCATTTTATTATCACAATAACTGAGTGTTTATAGCCGAACTAGCCGTATTACATACCACCCAGGTGTACCACCACGACTGGAAGAGGGATATCTTGTTATATGTAGTTATATGTAGTTATAGACGTTGGCTGCAACATCGAAATGTTGCAACATTCAGGGTGCAAATTTATGATTTTTGTCAGCAAATTTCATGATTTATATGTTCGCATATAAACGCCGATGAAATATAAATGATCTATATGCTAATAAATAATTAACTACGACTTCAGTTTTCATTTATTTTGAAAAAAGTGTAGTTTCTTATTTAATATAAAATTGATTTACAAAAGTCAATACTGGCAACCTTGCATTTTTCTTATATTTGTTTTTTTTTTTATTAATTATTACCCATCTCCCGCCTATTTACACGAGGGGCGCAGTCTGCAGTCGGAACTTGTTTTGTTTTTCATGAATACCGAGCCAAGATTGGCATTGGTTTGTTTAGTGTCGAGAACTAAAAAAGTTCAGCTACAGAACAAAAATTCATCAGCTGATTTTTAAGAATTATTTCAAATATAAAATGTAATGTAATGATTAATTGAGAGTCGACATATGTAATAGTTTTCTTAATATGAAAAAGCGAGTCAGATATGCAACAGACAACAAATTCAAAACTCGTTTTACAAGTTTTCAGAGACAATGGGCACAAATGTCTTGAGATTCTAAACGGAACATTAAATTTTATTTGATAGAGATCAGGGGCTAGAAATGGAGCCTGTTATTATTTTAACCATGAAAATTACACCAAGCACTTCCTGACGACTGGCAAGAGTAGAGAGATTGATTGGTATAAGAGAGAAGATTGTACTGAGAGTCTCGCAATGCAAATTTCTTTAGGCGAATAGGAAGAATTGTTTTTAAATAGACTCTATCCTATCACCGTTTTACAAAAGCCAAGATTCTTTTGGCTCTGCTGACTGCAGTTCAATTTAAGGTCCATAATGATTTCCAGGTCAATAAAAGAGTGAACCTGTTCCAAATTGTAGTTATCTATTGTCTAAATAGTTGTCTGTATGGCTCTTTGGGAGAAAAACATATCGTTTAAAAATAGTGAAAAAAGAATCGGGCTTAGATGGCTACCCTCAGGTACTCCTGAAGAAACATTAACGAAATCTGAAATGAAATTTTTAAACATCACTCTTTGAGTTCGGTCATACAGGTATGAGGAGATCTATTGTAAAAATTTTGGTTGGAAACCTAATAAGTCAAGTTTCTTGATTAGCAACGAGTGACACACTTTATCAAAAGTTTTGCTGAAGTCGGTATATATTACATAAGCGCTGCTGTCTTTCTGAACGCATTGGTGATATAAGAAGTGAACTCAAATAAATTGGTGGTTGCAGATTTTTCTTTACAAATCCATGTTGGGAATGTGATATAAATGAAGATATTGAATGAGTAAAATGATCAGTGATAAGTGATTCAAATAGTTTAGGAATTGCAGAGAGTTTAGCTATACCTCGGTAATTTTCTAAAAAAGATCTGTTTCCATGTTTCTGAAGGGGTATTTGCATTTGGTCAGGACCATATGGGCATGGACTTTAGATAGAGAAATACCTCGTCGGATTATTATAACATTTTCGATTTAAATCAAAATTGGGTATTTTAATTAATATGAGTTTATAAAGCTTGAAATATGGTGCTTCTTTCATTTTCCAAACTCTAAGTTCATTAGTATACCACTGTTAAATAGGCTCTTCATAAACACAACTAGCTTTCGAGTTATATAGTTTTATAGGTAATAGAAAGAGCAGGGTGGTAAACGTCCTTTGGCGTAACTAAAGGAGTGCTTTTTTCTACTAGTGCTTAAGTTGCATTATCAACGAAAATTAGATCAAGGATGTAGCCAGACTTATTTATAATAACGAGAAATCAGCTGAGTCAACTTTACGAAAAAAATCGAATTTCGAATGTTTGCTACGGTACAAACATCAGTAACGGCATCGTCAAATGGTGACAACTTTTCATCTACATAGTGCTCTCATATAATAGGTTAGAACAGCTGGGTCGCTATGTTTTTGGATAGTTGCAGCATTAGGGGATGCCACTATAAGGCATGGGCTTCACGGTTCGAAGAAGTTATTTTTATATTTGTTAAATAGAAATTCAACATGTATACCTAAGCTTATATTGGGCTAATATGAGATATATATATGTAAGCGATATGCATTGATTGTAATTGCTACGATAAATCAGTCTTTGTAAGCATTTATCCACATGCATGGCGTTTATAATCATAATAAATAATTAACTATAAACACGACAACTGAGTTTGTTATCTACTAATATTTACTTTCTTCTTGCTGTTGTCTTTTTATACCTTTCATGTACATTTATAAACTTTGGTTCGAAGTATGTAAGTACCAGAAGTAGAAGGGATAGGCCCACCAAATTTATACCGATCAGAATCACGAGTTGAATTGATTTAGCCATATCCGTCTATCCGTCTGTCCGTCTGTCAGTCTGTCCGTCTGTCCGTATATCTGTCTGTATGTTTATCTGCCTGTCCGTCTGTCTGAACGCAAACTAGTTCCTCAGGTTTCGAGATATTTCAACCAAACTTGGTAGGAAGATGCACCTATACGTTTAAACGATTATTTGTGGGAACAGTCAGATCGCAGCACTATAGCACATATACGATCTACTTTTCAGATTTCAAATTTCGGGTCATAAGTCCGTAAAAAAGGACCGAAGAACGGAAAATTTTGTAAACTGCATATTGGTTCTGAAAATTTTCAAAATCGGACGAATATAACATATAACTCCAAATCACCGATATTTTCAGATGTGGGGGTTTAGTCAAAACTCAGTTAGCAACTCATTTAGGAGCATGAAATTTAGTATTATCCACAAATATTATGAAATATATGTTTGTACTGAATATGAGATATGAGGTTTTGGGTCGAAATTCCGCCAAAAAATCATCTAAGAACATGAAGTTTGGAATTCTAAAGACGTAAATTCAAGTTGATATTGACACTGAAAATTTTCAAAATCGAGTTTTGCTTTTTTCAAAAAATTTGAAAGGTATGAAGACATCGGCATGGCCGAAGGCGGCCGTTCTTTCTTGTACTTGGTTATTTATTGATAGTATTTGCGTAAACCGAGTAATCTTCGCACTATTTACTAACAAAACGTTTTTACAGTTCTGAGTTTACTAAAGTTTTTAAGCTATAATAATCCAATATTTATAATAATAATAAACTGTTTTTGACATTTAATATGTGTTTAGAGTTTAAGTGAGGTGTCATATTGAACATTTGATTGCTTATGCATTTAACAAATGAAGCAACAACTAAGGTTTCAATAAATATTTGTAGTAAATATTTAAATTCACATACAGTTGGAGGGATACATTTTTCTAAGAAGATATTTTTAGGATTTCACATAATAAAGTTTACTACTGATTCTTGCGTATCTAGAAAGAAATACTGAACAACTTTAAGATTTAATAGAATTTTTTTGTAGAATATGCCAAGTAACGCATTTAGATAATCATAGTAAAAACATATAATGGAATGAAGAGGCACATTTAAAGCCAGGTGCTGTGGACTATAAAAAAAAAGAAGTAAAAAATGATATATTCATTCTGCTATACCGATTGCTTTATATTTTTGATAAAAAATGTAAATTAAACGCAGGGAGTAAAAATTCTTGTAAATTGATGTTTTTCTAACTTTTTACGCAAAATTTCATAACTTAGAAATCAATTATATGCGATCGATTATAAGCTGTGTCGCTCATTAAAAATGATTTTTAGTGTGCATCTATGATATGTAGGTAAAATAGTTAGCTGGTAGTTCTTAGCTGCTTGATAAAAGTTATCTTCCAAATTGATTTTTTGTTGCTGGCTTCCAAATTTTTAGCTAAACAGAATAAAAGTTTACACCAAAAAGAGTATTTAATAAATTCTAATGTGCATAAAACTCTGTTTCACGCGATTTTCGTGAAAGACGTGTCCCACTCTGGTAGACCCGCTCTTCTTGTTCTTCTCTGAAAACTGGTCAAGATAGCTGTGAAGATATTGCACTTAAACAGACCTTACATAATAAGTTTTTTGAAATTGCTCAGCATGTTGTTAAAAAAATTCGGAATAGTTACTTGACTTGTGATTTCCCTGAAAGTTCTTACTATATTCAATATATCTGATCTTATCTATTGGCCATCAAAAATATCCGCTTTTATATTTTCTTAGGCTAGGACGCTTCCTCGTAATATAAATAATACATTGCCAATTTTCTTCTAACGCCTTCACAAATTAAACCTAGTTGAATATGCAAAGGGGCAATATAATTTCAACCCTTTTGAAAAATAGGTTTATTAAATTCTGCTTTCCTACTTATATCTTCATCTAACGCTAGTTATGCTTAACACGACTATCCCACCAATAATAAAAACATGGCTATTTGGTTCCTAATAAGAAGTTAACGATGTTTGGATCTAAACAAAAGCTCTTCTGTAGATCCTTTAGGTAGTTCTAGATATCTTATAAAATCGTTTAATTCTACTTTGATAAAAGGTTGTGCCTCAGTAGATACTATTTCTTCTAACGCTAGACACTTCACTATAGGTTTCTTCAAATGATGGTTCACGGGTAGTATAACTAACACATTTAGGAAACAGTTTGAGGCACTGTTTGTTTTCAGCTAGTAGTTGCGACTTAAAGTACGACTTCCAAAATATTTTGATTGTGTTTTCCTCACAAGTGTAACAAAAAACATTTGGATCATTGAAACAACTTTTTAGTAGGAAAAAAGTTAAAATTAGTATTGCCAATGGATACCTAACTCGAATCGACCAACTAGATCTTGGTACCAAATTTTTTTTCCATTAGCTGCGGTGTCTTACATGTGTATGTGAATACAAAAATAATATATTTGAGTGTACCATGAAAAAATGGGTGTAATAACAACTCAGCTCCATAAAGGAGCAATACTACTTCCAACTGTATATCAAAAGAAGAGATTTCAACAAGATTTTGTTTACAAATGGAAGGGTGTGGTAGAAAAATATTAATTTGAAATAAATTTAAATTTAAGGCATTTGAAGATTCCTGAAAATACGTAATAGTTTAAAATTTTTTCAACGAATTAATTTAGATTTTCGTTTGGTGACCGCCTAATTTCACGTTTTGGACCTGTGAATTGGCCTCCAAGATCTTGTGGTTTAACACCGCTAGACTACTTTCTGTAAAGGCTATGTAAAGTCATTGATCTTTGCGGATAAGCCACAAACGCTTAACCATTTGGAAGACAACATTCGCCGTGTTATTGCCGATATACGGCCAGAAATGTTGGAAAAAGTCATCGAAAATTGGACGTCCAGATTGGACTACATCCGCGCCAGCCGTGGCGGTCATATGCCAGAAATCATATTTAAAATGTAATGCCACAAGATTATCTTTCGGATAAATAAAATTCATGTCAATCGAATAATCCATCGTTGTTTTATTGCAACTTAAAGTTCTATACCTCTATAAAAAACACCCTTTATAAGCACATATTTAAATAATTTTTTCATAAACTTCTTACAATCTCTGATGTAGTGTGACCAAAAATATTCATATCTATACATACAATATATTTTTCCATTTGTTCAACAACTGCTTTAATGTAGCCAACAGCGTAAGCTTGTAAATATTAAAAGAAAGCACAATGGATTAAGAAATTGAGGACAAAAATTATAAAATCTGCTAAAGGGTTTTATGTAAATACTTACTCATATATATTTAAGAATATGAAAACTGGAGCAAAGAAGAGATTTTAACAAAATTAATTACAAAAAGATAACAATGTCATAAGCCTTAAGCTAAATTAAAAAAAGAATAAACCAAAATATATATCAAAGACAAAAAAAGAAGGAATGGGAATTTGAGTGGATAACAGATAGACTTGCATTGTGTGTAAGAAGATTGTCGTTTGAAAATATTTTTAAAATAATATTTCACAATGTGACATTTTTTACCCGCTTGAAATTAATTTTGTATTCAGATATAGATTATTCAGCTAAATTAATGAAATTCCTTTTTTATTATAAAGTTTGGCGTTATATGTGAAGCACTACATCATTCAAATGACAACCTCGTGAATTTTTGCAAACTTTGATCCTTTTGAGACATTTTTCAACCCCTTTTTGGCACATATTGGGTGGTATATCAGCCATAACTTGACGAATTTTTGTTTTTAAGTGCTCAAGAGTTAAAAGTTTATCCGCCTAAACATGGCTCACAAAAAAGTCCAACGGTCTCAAATCGCACGATATTGGTGGCCAATGGATATCGCTAAGACGAGGGATTATGCGGCCGGGAAATTTCTCTCGCAATAAAGCCATATTCATTCGTGTTGTGTGGCATATGACACCATATTATAGGAACCACATAGTGTTCAAGTCTATTAAGCGATAACAGTTGACGAGAGTTGTAGTGTATTTATAATAACTGCGCGGCATACTCAAAAGGTCACTGATTTATCAAACTGCGATCGTAGATGCATTTTTGTTATTTTTGCTCAAAATCGTGGCTTAGTTAGCCGCCTGCCCGTTAGGTTGATGGATATTTATTTGAATACCCTTTTTTTCTTCAACATGAACTTTTACGCTTCCGGCTACTGCGACCATCTTGTGATAAAAGTTTCCTAAAAATGTAAAAAATATTCCTTGCTTCCTTCTACGAGTACATTATTTTTGTTTGAAGATGTGTTGATTGGTGAAGAGCATAATTAACGCTTTCTCGTTACCAATAAAAGCAAATTAGTTGCAAATTATCAAGCGCATTGGACGAAAAAAAAAATCATCAAACGTGCAATGTTCCGATATTTTCAAGTATAATAGAAAAAAAATCAGACTTACATCATTTTTCTTTAGAGTAGCTCATATATGTTTGCAAAAAGTATAAATACAATTTGAACATATGTATGTTCAAATGCACGTGTTATTTTTCATGTGAAATTTTTAGAGCGGAAATTAATTGCATAATTTGCAGTTGAACGCGCTTACGAATTCCAGAAACTAATAAAACATAAAAATAAAATAACATTTATACATATGTATGTATGCACCTTTATTTAGCAGTCAGCTTAATCTTTGTTGCTCAAAAGCGAGGAAATTGTGTTCCAATAATTGCAGTTTAATTTAATCAGAACTTAGGTCCTGCCTTATAAATTACGAACTTAAATTTTAATTAGAAAATAAATTGTTTTAAATAAGTATCAAATTATATTTATTGAATACCCAGCCCCGATTATTTTGAAAAATACAATATACATACATACATACTAGAGCTCTAGATATCTGGGTATCGGTAGCATGAGCAATTCGACGCTCTTGCATTGCTCAACTGCTCAATGAAAGAAGAAAAATTTTAATTTTGTTTGGCAAAATTCTTTAGCATTTCAATGATTTTTTCACTTTGCATAAATACATTTAAAACTATAGAAAAAGCTGCTGAGATAAAAGGAAAATTGTTGGAAACGCTCAAGCTTGTGCTCGAAAAATTTCAAGCAATGTACAATGAACAAGCATGCGAGTGCTCATTGCTCAAGTGCTCGAACTGCTTGAAAATGTTTAAGCAACATCTTGAGCTCTTATAAATACATTTATAAAAACGAAATATCTCCCGCATTATTGCGTTATCTGATTGCGTTAACGACTGAGATGATTTCAATTTTGTAAAAAAGTGTATTTTTTTATACACCCGTGAAAATTTTTTTGGATAAGATACTTTCAAAACATTTTGTTGTTATAGCCGAGAATTCGCATAGCTAAAATGCCACGATTTTATAACTTTGTAATATTTTCTGCTTACTATCAAACAGCTGAACCGGTTTGTCTCACATTTGAAAATAAATTACTATTTTGAAGAGAGCTATTTCGACTCAGAATTTATTTGCTAGGTGGTGTTGCGGTCAATATATTCTTAAATACCACATTTACTTACCGATTTGGCTTTTTTAGGATTTTGAAGATCAAAAATGAATATTTAGATTGAAAAATTACTTAAAACATTCAGAGATTGTGATATGAAGAAAAAAGGATAATGATAAGGATATCTATAATATTAAAAAAATTTCAGTTATTTAAAATACTAAAATAGAGATACCAAACTAAAGAGATTTGAAAAGGCACACAGAGAAAAATATTTTCGAAGAGAGCTTCCAACTCTTTTACACCTTCATTTATTAAAATATATTAGATAAATGTACTTTTGCAATACAAAAAAGGGAAAGAAGGCTTAAGGAAGGTAGGACGATGTGTAGAATAAAGTATTTTTACAAGAGAATTGCCACCTATTTGAAATTATTATTTTAAAACGAAAAAGTAAATTAAATTTTTCCAATAAAAGTATAAAACTAAGAAAGCTTAAACTGCAAAAAAAAAATTGGAACATGCGTTGCCACTATTCCAAAGTTTTTATTTAATTAAAAAATTTAATATTTATTGAATTTTCGGAATGAAATTAAGAATAACAATATGAACAACAATTTGAAATAGTTATGGTGAACTTTAGAGCCAAATATTTTGAGGAGCTTTAAGAAAGCTTAGATCTTATAATATTTTTAGAAATGGCTCACAAAATAAAATAAAAAATCATATTTTAACGATTTTCGTACATCAAATCACGAAGGTTTCCCAAATTCTTCGGTTTCGATATCGGATTGTTAAATCACCAAATTTGTCGTACAGATTCTATACACCAGTATTGTCCCTAAAAAGTTCTCTACACAACTTGACGACAGTGTTGTCACTAAACAACTGCACTTTTCAGCAGTGTGTGACTTCCTTCTTACATATCCACCGATCTTACATCATCCACACACTCTAGAACATTCTGTTATTATTTGTCTCCCCATTTCACTTCGCATTCGGGAATGAAATTAATCATAACATTAGAAATACCAATATGAAAGAGTTAAAAAGAATTTCAGTGCCAAATATTTATGAAAGTGTTGCCACCAATTTGATATATTAATTCACGAAAAGTTAAGATCTGAGACGTAATTTTACAAATGCACGAGAGTTTTCAGCGATGTTGGATGGAAGTTTTTGCTAATTTTTCAATACCAAATGCTATGTTTCCAAAGTTCTGCTAAGTTCAAAAAATTCTAACATTTTATATAAGTTTTTAAAAAGTATTCAATATTCCATGACATTTTAGTTTATTTTCTAGATCTAAAATGCTGTGCAGTTTTCATTTCATTCTTTGCGCCTGTTGGTGACATTTTTTTAATCAATCTGAGTAATTTGAAGAAAAAATATTCAAATTTCTTTTGTAGAGTATTTTCCTTAAATGTGACTTCTTTTTCTATACTTTTTGAATTGTTGATTTGTACTTAGATTCTTTAAATTTTCTCTCATCTTAAAGGTCTTATATTGGCTCTGGTCAATCGAAAACAATGAATACACTTTGTTTAAGAACTAGAATAATCAACTACATTTGTTGATTGATGATATGATTCCAGATCATATACAGATTCTCTTAAGAATGTTATTCTCTCAGAATTTTTATGTACATTATAAATATCAGTCTATGCATACCACAACTAAACATTTTCTTCCATTTTCCTTTCCAGCTACCACATATGCAACGTCGTCGTTTAGGCTCCGTTGGCGATTCGGCGCCACCCTCTGAGTCCTCCGAGGGTACAAATTCATCCGAGCAAAATGAGTTGATGATCAATCCCGATTGGTCTGCACACTCGCACACATCATCAGTGCATACGCACACAAACACACACACAACAGCATCGTCCACGAACACACATACCGCCAATAACCACCAGAATGCATATTATGTTGGCTCCGACATTGATGCCGATACGCTGAGTATCGACACGGCCAGCCAATCGAACCTATCCGAATATGAACGCGGTCAGGTGGAGAGTTTCTTTGGCGGTTTGGGCACTGACATCTATGTTTGCACATCGTTAGCCAATCTCTATGAGGGCACCGGCAAAGAGGGCGATTGGCGTCTCGTCTTTACCGGCATACCAGTGATTTTATTTGATCGTGGTAATGCACGCGCACGTGCCGTACCACGTGTTACGCTTGTGCTGGCCGAACGTGGCTCCTCATTTGCACTTTGGTCAGATCGCATTGATAATTTATCTGCTTATCGTGTCGCCGGTCCGTCCTTTCACACGATGTGCCTCTCTACGAATCATCAACAACTAATCGGCTTTAGTTTCGACTCAACCGATTCGGCACGCGAACTCTACGCACACATTGACAAGTTGGTAAGTGATCCCGAAAATATAGCGCTTTCAGTGCCGGGCAAGAAGAAACCCAAACAGAAGCGTGTGAAGCCAGCGCCATTACCACCCAAATCACAAATTTCGCAGCCATGCCAATTCCAACATATCACAAGTGTTACGAAGGAGGATACCGAGCGGTATTATAGTATGCAGGCGTTTGCGCCGCCATCACTGAAACACCGTTAGAATGGTGTGCAAGGAGTTTGGAGGAAGAAAAGCAGTAGCCATAACACACACTGGTGCATATGTGTGAATACATACATTTTGAAAGTGTTTGGGATGTTAGGTGTGTAGTAGATTGTCTTTAAGCGAAAAGCTATGACGTCAATTCGTCAACTTAGTCTGTAAGAATAACTTTTTAAATACTGAAATTTTATTACGAAATTTTGCAATAGTTAAAATTAAAAAAAAATTTAAATACAAATTGAAAATACTACATACTAGTACATACATATATCGACGTTTGTATCTTTTTACGCGCCTATAGGTCAGACATACATACATATTTGTGTAATAAATTTAATAGTAAATATATGTAAATGTATCATATGTAACGTGGAGCATGTATTTGCTACATACATATTTATCTGTGATATAGACGAAAAATGCATACATATATGTGTAATAAATGGTTAATAGAATGGTTATAGATTTTGGTTTAAGAGTATCTTTCACATACAATTTTGCTAACAATCCAATATACATACATATTTAGAAATATATATAAGCAAAAACAAATTAAATACAATTTTCTAGTTAATTAAATTTAATTATAAAAGAAAATTTGCAAAAATGGTTTGCTGAAATGACATATGTTTCTTAAGGATATCCAGGATATTGCAAATTAAAGTCCATAGTTATTAGTCGTCATAAGTATCTACATACACACAAGTGTGTATATAAGAATTAAAGAAAAAATAGTCAAAGTTAAAATTTAATTAAAATTATTGTATTTAGGTGAGCGGGTCATACACGCTTATTATGATTCACAGCTAAGTGTTTAGTTAAGTTTTCAGTTGGGTTTTGGTTGAGTTCGTTAAGTTTTTACCCCTATTATGACTCACAACTAGACACACCTGTTTTGATATTAGTTTTAAAATTCAGACTAAATTGTCGCAAAAACATTAAAATAGAGAAAACATTGGAGTGTTTCCAGAAATATACATATTTATGTCAAATATACGAGGGTTGCCATATATATATTTCGGCATTAGAGAACAAAAACAAATAATTATTATCATAAATCGCTTTGATGTTTTTCAAAATATTTTCCATTAAGATCTATACATTTTTGCATGCGTTTAAACCAATTGTCGAAGCACTTTCGCCACTCTGATTGAGATATCTCCAAGTCATGCGTTCTGAATGCATCAACCGACTCTTCAAGTATCGAAAAACATTGACCTCTCAATTTATTTCTTACAAACGCAAATCAAAAGAAGTTATACGATGACAAGTCAAGACTATATGGTGGACACTCATCAAATCGATGTTTTGAGTTCTGAAAAATTCAATTCTTTCAGTCGTTGTATGAGAGCTCGCATTGTCGTGCTGAAGAGTAATCCGTATTCTTCGGAGGTTGGTTTTTCTGTGTTTTTTAAAGGCAACTGGCAAACAAATGGTTGTTTACCACTCATAATTTAATTTTCTGCGTTATTCCAGTAACACACATAAAACCATGAATTAACTTTTTGATGCACAGTGTCAACTCGCTCCTATGTCAACTCGTTCTGAGTATGTATAACATTAAAAATGTCAAACTTTACGGTAAGGTTGTCAGTTACCTGGTTGTAATACTAGGGTTATCAAATCGGGATATATATAATGCCACGCTCGTACAATAAAAAAGATAATAAGCAGGAAAATATCAAACAAACAGCAAATCAGGCGCCTTGTTCGAACTAATTGCCGACAATGGTAGAGGAAAAGGCCAATGCTAATATAGTAGGAAAGAAATCAAAGACTCGTACTTCGGTTAAACTGAATAATTTGTTGTTCTATGATATTTACCATATCCTCAAGAGCCACAGAAAATGTGGATAGTGCTAAACCAATGTCAAAATTATTACCGTCATTTCTTTGATAAATGCCATTTCCGAAAAAATGTAAAGCGGTCATAGTTTTATCACGGGTGATATAACCAATTTCCCAACAGTTTGGCGATAAGCGAGATTTTCCTGGTTTTTAATGGACCATTCGGGTATTGTTTAGGCGATTTCAACTCAAACCGGTAAAATTCACACAAGTTGCTTATTTGGTGTTGTTATTTTCCATGTTATTCGATAACCTTCCTAACGTTCTTTTATAGGTGGTAGTTCGAATGGATTAGTTTTGTTTCTAAAATCCCGTCTACGGGTAATACGAGTTTGCTATACATTTCCTGTGTCTCGCATCTTCCGAATAATATATTTCAGCGAATATATAAATTTTTAGTAAAAACTTTCTTAATATTTACAAAATCTTTCGAACGATTGGCAGGCTACAGCTGTTGTGGATCATAATTGGGGCAGTAGGTTATGTTGAATTTTAAAAAATAAAATAAGTTGTCGCACAGTAAAATGCTAAAAGCAATAAAAAATATTAATAAATTATTTTATCTTCTTATATTTATGCAATATTATTATTCAAACTAAATTTTAAATGTATAAAATTTTATTTGTTAAGCACATAAAATGCTAAATTTTTTAAAGGAAATTTCTCTAAAAGAGATTTTTCCAATCATATTAATTCTTTATAAAGTACATTCGCTGTCTAAGGAAGGCAGATAATGCGCTAGCCATTGAGCAGTTTTATATGGAAGGAGAAGGTGGAGTCCGCCTTCTTATTATCCTATAATATTTCATATAGACAGGGTTATACCTCATCCGGAATTGTTCGAGGTTATGGAGGCCTCGATATGCTCAGAACGTCAGTTTTCGTACCTACGGCATAAAGTTTTGGAATTGATATCATCCTTAGGTCGTTACATTTTCTCGTAAAGTTCAGAGCAATTCCCTTTCAACCGATTCCTCAAATTTTCTTTTTCGACAATCTGCCAAATAAATTATTTCTGTGGTACCACAGTATCCTTTACCGAGTTTTGGACATTTACTTTTATCCAACCAATGTCATTTTTTTAATTTGATTTGAATGTTCAAATCTCTAACAAGATCTTTCAAATGACCTAAACCTAAAATTGAATTTAGATTTTGAGGTTCTACATTTTATTGGTCAACAGCAAATAAAAAGTCTGGATTCACTGATGAGATGTTTGCTTCTGAAAAATAAGTACGATGAAATAGTGATTCGATGATTTATAAAAAGTTGTTTTAGTTGAGTTGAATTGAGTTGATGTGACTGCTTTTGGCGCATTATGATACCACTATGAAGATCTTATCTCCTTTCCAAACGTCGGAAACATTTGGTATGTCTCATAAAAGCTATGAGACTCTTAATGCTTGCTGCATCGCAGCGAGGAAGCCGCAATAGTATTATCCGAGAAAGAGGTGCCGCGCGGTGCTAAATGCTAGGCAGTGACATATGTAGGCAGCGCTCGGCAGATTTTGATTTTGTACATGTATTTTTCTAGATTTTTAATTGAACAGAAAAAAAATATTTACCCAAAAATCAACGTTTATTTAATTTTTATGTACATAAAAACTTTTTTTACATGATTTTCGTGCATGACGGGCAAGTGACTGCCGGGCCTGGCTCGAAAAAATTTTAGCCGAGAGGTCCAATTTTCGAAGCAATGGTGGCCATGTTAGCAATAACGCGCCGACAAACGACTTCACATAACCTCACAAAAAGAGTGCCGCGGTGTTAAATCGCCACGGGTGGATGGATGCCACGTCACATGCACACGACGCGAGATAATGCACTCACCAAAAGTTACCTTAAATAAATTGATTGCTTCGTTGGCTGTATGGCATATAGCGCCGTATCGTTGAAACCAATGTTCGTTCACATCAACATCCTCCAATTCAGGTGCAAAAAAATCATTAATCATGGCTCTATAGCGTTCCTCATTTACTCTAACATTCTGGTCGCCTCCGTTATCGAAGAAATATGAATCAATGATTCTCTCTGCCCACAGAACACACCAAGCGGTGATTTTTTGAAGATATAACGGCGCCTCAGCAATAGCTTGTGGATTATCATCAATCCAAATGCGACGATTTTGTTTATTAACGACAAACCCATTCAACCAAAAATGAGCCACATTGCTGAGTAAAATTTTCTTAATTAAAAGTGAGGACCGGTGGCCATCTCGTTTAGGGCCCATTCACTGAACATACAACGCGATTGATGGTTGTTTGGCTGCAATTCTTGCATGATTTTGATTTTGTAAGCCGGCAAACCACGAATTATTTCGCAAAAACTTCCATAAAATGGATGAGCACAGCTCCAATTGTTGCGCGCGATGTTGGCTGGACTCATTTTGGTCTTTTTCGATACTCTGCTCCACAGCAGCAATAGGCTCTTCAGTGCTAACTTCCGCCAACTCTGAGGATGCTCATTATCCGAATGAATATTGGACGCAGCGTGCGATGATTCACGGGTACCGATCCACTATTTTGGTTATGAATTTGCACGTTTTGCCAACGTTGTTTCGGAGTAAATCTATTGATTATGAAATTAAACTGAGTATAGATCAAGTATAAGCTGTCAAAAAGACCAACTCCGAAAAAAGTATTTTGTCATTGAAAACTACACGTCCAAAAAAAAAAAACCCTTAATATACTTTGTTGTGCATAGAGGTATAACTGCGTCTGGTGAAGAGTTTGTATATAGGTATATCTCTCTCTACGGATATCTAGGTCATGGTGGTGCTGTATTGCTATGAAAGTAAGCTCTTCCCACTTTATTGCCGTAAATTGAGAATCATATACATATATTTAGAAATATTTTCGCAATAGAAAATCTGGTCTTTTGCACGAAAAAGCCTTCATGAGATTTCTGCTCTGAGTTGCTCTAACATGCTCGACGATATTTTTTGACAGCTGCTCTATTCTACTGCTACTCTGTTCTGATTAGTTTCATTAAGCACACTTAATATTTTGATTTCAATGGAATGCTCCGCCCCATTGAAGATGTTTGCCACAAAAGCTTAATGAATATGAAATAAATATTAATGTTTGTCGTTTGACTCTTGATATCTGCAACAAATATGTCATTTAACTTAAGTCTACGTGTGCTCTTTCTCTTTTCAGTTATATTGAGTAATTAAATTAATCTTCACCAAGGTTTTGAAGTTTAAATAAAAAAGCTTTTGAGACACTGAGAAATTTAAATTATAATTTGAATTATATTTATTTAAACCTTACATCAAGAGAGCATGATATTTTAGATTTTTAATATATCAAGTTTAATTAAAATCATTGTTAAATCGTATTAAAAGATCCAAAATATTTAATGCATTTAGGTATAATGCAAATTTATGCCCAAAAATTTTTTTGCTGAGCATCTTTGAGTCATTAATCTAACGTGGATGCAAATACAAAATATTGAATAAATACTCGTATATTCACGAGTATATGCATAATGTTTATATATATGTTATGATTTATTAGTTCATTATTCGAGTTCTGCTATTTTTTGCACACCATGCAATGTATGCTTTTGAAATTGACAAATTAATTAAGTTATTTTAACCTTAAACGTTTTGAAAACAGGAAAAAGAGCAACAACAACAAAAAACCCCAATTATTTACAACACAAATGAAACCACAAACGATTTTATTACTTTACGTGCAAATCATACAAATTGCAAGTAAATAGTTTAATTAAAAATACAAGCACAGACACAGGTACAGACAGACATTGTGCATATACATATGCACATGTATGGAAATTGTGTTTTCAAAAAAAGAAATGATGATATGAGTAAAAAGCCATGCGACATTGTTAGCAATTTTATTGTAGTTGTTGTTGTAAATGAAATAACTACAATTGCTGCGTATCTTGAAAATCAATCGGTCATTGAGGCCAGCGCCACTTTGAACTTGTAATATAAATATATAGCGAAAAGAAATGTAATAGAATCAAATTAAAATGTTATAAATCAGTATGCAATTGTATATATACATACATACATCATATATTAGTTATATGTAGTTTTTTATGTATTAGTATATTGGCTAAAGCTAATTCAATGTCAAATTAATTACATATGTAAGCGAAATCAAAAAAATTAATCAAACAGAAAAACAAAAAACAACTGGATACGTCTTAAATGTATATATTTAGTATGAATGTACGTTGTTAAGGTGTCATGGCGTTTGTTATACCGCCGCCAGAGACATGAATATTAAATACGATTTGTAGCATGAAAATTAATTGTATTATGTATTGTAAAATAAATATTTATTATAATCCCTGTCTTGCTTAATATATAAAACAATATTATTACAATAAAATAAATAAATAAATATATATATAAATATGCAATATTCCACAATCTAAGTGTTTCCTTTAATTACGAAAAAGATGGCTGGTAATTGTATACATATCCCTTATGTTGATAAAAAAAAATTCAGGAGCCATTACTTATTGTCATCCCCATTAGTCATGCTTACACGATAAGTTCCTCGCTCCCCTCTGAAGTGTATTGCGTTTATTGAGAAAAAAGGTACTCTACGTTCAAGCGATTTTCACTGGCCCAAGTCTCTCCTCTTATTTTATTGTTGGTATCGTTGACTCTAAACGACATTACAGTAGTTGTGATCGATGAGTATTCACAGTTATAGATGCATATTTGATATTACCGAAGTAGTTGTCATTGTTGCAGGCGTGATTTCTGCTGTCACTGAATTTACCAAACGATTTGTTTTCAGTTTTATTTATTACATACATAATTATTTGTTTATTCGCTATTAAAAGTGAAAATATTTTTATTTATTTATTTAAAAATTGCGTAGCAAAAGTGAGTTTGTTCATACAAACATAGCATTATATAAATTAAAAAATCAGTACATATGCTGGGTACGCTTTTCTTTTTTTGAGTTATAATCAAATGATTCAAGAATGATTTGTCTTTTGTCTTCTATTTTTTTTTTGTCCGTCATTTGAAGTTGTCTACATGGGGGATAGTGTTTCACACGCTAAATCGTCAATTGGTTGGTATAGTGCAGAGTGGAACACTTGACTGTTTCATAAAACGACGTTGACCGGATCACCCTTTTGTAGCTAAATTTTTCTTCAGAACATCTTTTTGAAAAGCACTTATTTATTCATCAATATCTATTTTGTCCCCTTCAAAGTAATTCTCCTCGGATATAATAGACTTGTGCCAAAGTTTTTGCCAATCCTCGAATCACTTCTGAAATGCGCTTTTCGGTATGGCCATCAGCTCTTCTTCGATTCTGACTTGATCGCATCAATTGTGGCAAAACGCTTTCCTTTCATTAGTTTCTTTAGTTTTGGGAATAGGAAAAAGTCGTAGGGAGCCAAATCTGGTGAATACGGTGATTGAGGCATGATTACGGTTTTGTTTTTGGTCAAAAAATCACGAATAAACATTGATGTGTGAGCTGGTGCAGAACCTACGATTTGTTTTTCCACAATTCCGATCGTTTGAGCCGTATTGCTTCACGCAAACTTGGCATAACTTCCTTGTAGTATTCCTTATTAACTGTACGAACTTTTGGCAGGAACACACGATGTACCTACCACACTATTGTAATCAAAAAAAGAGTGAGCAAAACCTTCATACCTCGTATTTAAAAATGTAAAATACTCGTAACTTTTTTATTTGCAAAATTAAATTGCAACGTTTAGTTATCATATGAGGGTGCGTTTCTATGTTCGCGGAATGAAAAGGTTGTAGGTGGATGATTAGCCTAATTAAAATCGCAACGTGTTCAGTGAACCATAATTAGCATATATACGAGGTTTTATTGTTATTAGACAATTAGTCTTTGAGCTATCGTTAACCCAGCAATACTAAAGAGATTAAAAAAAACCAACAGCGCGTAGAGTGTCCACATGCATTTAGGACAAAGAAGAATAGGATGGTGTATTGCGTCGAATTGTTACTGGCGGCGGAACTTGGGTTCATCATTATGCACCTGAGTCGAAAAAAAACTCAATGTAGTGGTACAAAAAGAGCACAGCACCTCCCAAGAAGTTTAATGTGTCACAGTCAGCTGGGAAATTCACCGCAATGGTCTTTTGAGACCCGAAAGGAATATTATTTATTGATTGTAAAGATAAAGTTGTTTCAATAACTGTATAATACTACGCTTTAGTATTAGAGTGACTAAAAGTAATCATTATAGGAAAATACGCCCAGACCTGCCCAATTATTACCCGTTTCCAAAATCGAAAAAAAAACTGAGGGGTGAAAATGTATTACCGATGATGAAACCAAGGAGGCAGTTTCGGCATGTTTTGAAGATAAAGACATTTTTTATGAGGGTATACATTGATTAATTAAAAAACCGAAAAATGTATTTATCTTTCAGGTGAAAATATTGAGAAGAAGAAAATTTGGTTTTTTTATTTTTACCTCTTATCCCGCATTCCGCGAACATAAAAAACGCTCCCTCGTATGCCACACTAACATAAATGTATCAGAATTTGTGTTATTATTTTCTACCGTTAGTAATGTTTTGTTCTCATCTTCGCTTGAACTTTATGTATTATTAAAAAAATATTTAAGGGTTCATGTTTTTCTTCTCCTTATAATTTCTGCAGAAGTCATTTTATGGTACATCCAACCTCTCTTCGTGTCTTCCCAAAAGAAAATGGCCAGTAAGAAAAGATATCATTGAAAATATCTCTTCTTTTTGCAATAATCTCTCGTTAACTTATTTTATCCCACACTGAACTAATCATCTCGCAGAAATGAGACATTTTCATCTTATGTGATGAATAACTCTATTATAGTGAGCTGACAAGTGGACAGCGGTATGCCATGATGACGAAAAATGGGGAAGTACCTTTTCCAAGCTCCCCCGCCATCTCATTAAGCGGTTGACAGTGATGTGTTTAGCCAGCAAGTTTAGTTATAACTACCTTGAAATCTGTCGTGTAGTGAATGCTATGCAGCAGTCCATTTTTTTTTCTGGCAAATGAAACCTTCTTAAGATATTAATATCATACTGGCTTCCATCCAGACACCTTTTGTAGTTTTAACGTAGCACATGCAACATAATGCAAACCCAGGATCTAAGAGGATATTCATAGCCTCAGTAAGGCTTTACTTCTTATTCTTCTTCTTTGGCGTAGGCACCGCTTACGCGATTATAGCCTCGTCAACAATAGCGCGCCACTCGTTTCTTCTTCTTGCTGCTTGGCGCCAGTTAGAAATACCAAGTGACACCAGGTCGCTCTCCACCTGATCTTTCCAACGGAGTGGAGATCTCCCTCTTCCTCTGCTTTCGCCAGCGGGTACTCCATCGAATACTTTCAAAGCTGGAGCGCTTTCATCCATTCGGACGACATGACCTAGCCAGCGTAGCCGCTGTCTCTTTATTCGCTGAGCTATGTCAATGTCGTTGTATAGCTCGTACAGCTCATCGTTCCATCGTCTGCGGTATTCGCCGTTGCCAACGCGCAAAGGACCATAAATCTTCCGCAAAACTTTTCTATCGAAAACTCCTAAAGCCGACTCATCGGATGTAGACATCGTCCAGGCTTCTGCACCATATGTCAGGACGGGGATGATGAGCGACTTGTAGAGTTTGGTTTTAGTTCGTCGAGAGAGGACTTTACTTTGCAATTGCCTAAAAAGTCCAAAGCCACCTGTTAGCAAGAGTGATTCTGCGTTGGATTTCAAGGCTGACATTGTTGGTGTTGTTAATGCTAGTTCCCAGATACACGAAATTATCTACGACTTCGAAGTTGTGACTGTCAACAGTGACGTGGGAGCCAAGTCGCGAATGCGATGACTGTTTATTTGATGACAGGAGATATTTCGTCTTGCCCTCGTTCACTACCAGACCCATTCGCTTCGCTTCTTTGTCTAATCTGGAGAACGCAGAACTTACATTGCGGGTGTTATGACCAATTATATCAATATCATCGGCATACGCCAACAATTGCACACTTTTGTAGAATATTGTGCCTGGTCTGTTTAGCTCTGCAGCTCGTATTATTTTCTCCAGCATCCAGAAATCACACGATAAAGAGTCTCCTTGTCTGAAACCTCGTTTGGTATCGAATGGCTCGGAGAGGTCCTTCCCAATTCTGACCGCACTTCTGGTATTATCCAGGGTCAGTTTACAAAGTCGTATGAGTTTCGTGGGGATATCAAATTCAGACATAGCGGCGTAGAGGCATTTCCTTATCGTACTGTCGAAGGCAGCTTTAAAATCGATAAAAAGGTGGTGTGTATCGATTCTTTTCTCTCGGGTCTTCTCCAAGATTTGGCGCATGGTAAATATCTGGTCAATGGTGGATTTGCCAGGTCTAAAGCCGCACTGATAAGGTCCAATCAGTTTTTTGACGGTGGGCTTTAGTCTTTCACACAATACGCTAGATAAAACCTTATATGCGATATTAAGGAGACTTATCCCACGATAATTGGGGCAGACCGTGGGGTCTCCCTTTTTTTGGATTGGGCAGAGCACACTTAGGTTCCATTCGTCAGGCATACTTTCTTCCGACCATATTTTGCAAAGAATCTGATGCATGCTCCTTGTCAGATCTTCGCCGCCGTATTTGAAAAGTTTTGCCGGTAAGCCATCGGCTCCCGCCGCTTTGCTATTTTTTAAGCGGGCAATCGCTATCCGAACTTCTTCATAGAGGTGATGGCACCTCTATACCATCGTCATCGATTGGGGTTTCGGGTTCGCCATCTCCGGGGCTTTCATTTTCACTGCCATTGAGCAGGTTAGAGAAGTGTTCCCTCCATACACTAAGTATACTCTGTACATCTGTCACCAGATTACCTCTATTGTCCCTACATGAGTTTGCTCCGGTCTTGAAACCTTCTGTAAGTCGCCGCATCTTCTCATAGAATTTTCGAGCATTACCCTTGTCGGCCAGCTTCTCAAGCTCTTCATACTCATGCATTTCGGCCTCTTTCTTTTTTCGTCTGCAAATGCGTCTCGCTTCCCTCTTCAGCTCTCGGTATCTATCCCACCCCGCACGTGTTGTGGTCGATCGCAAAGTTGCGAGGTAGGCAGTCTATTTTCTCTCCACTGCAGTTCGACATTCCTCATCGTACCAGTTGTTTTTCTGGTATTGCTGAAAACCAATTATTTCCGAAGCAGCGGTACGCAAGGAATTTAATATTTCGTTCCACAGCTCCCTTATACCAAGTCGCTGATGAGTGCTCCCAGAGAGCAGGTGTGCAAGTCGAGTAGAAAACTTGCTGGCTGTCTGCTGTGATTGCAGCTTTTCGACGGCAAACCTTCCTTGTGTTTGTTGACGGGCGTTCTTTGCCACACAGAGGCGAGTGCGTATTTTTGCTGCTACAAGATAATGATCCGAGTCGATATTTGGCCCTCGGAACGTACGCACGTCTAGAACACTGGATACATGTCTTCCGTCTATCACAACGTGATCGATTTGGTTGCGTGTTTTACGATCTGGCGACAGCCATGTTGCTTGATGAATTTTCGTATGCTGGAATCTGGTACTACAGACAACCATATTTCGGGCCCCGGCATAGTCAATCAGCCTCAGCCCGTTTGGGGATGTTTCGTCGTGGAGGCTGAATTTTCCGATTGTTGCGCCAAAAATGCCTTCTTTGCGCACTCTGGCGTTGAAATCGCGTAGCACAATTTTTACATCGTGGCGGGGGCAGCGCTCATAAGCACGTTCTAGGCTGTCATAGAAAGCATCTTTGGTCACATCATCCTTCTCTTCTATCGGGGAGTGGGCGCAAATCAACGATATGTTAAAGTACTTCGCTTTGATGCGAATTGCGGCTAGACGTTCATCCACCGGGGTGAATGCCAGGACTCGGCGCCGGAGCCTCTCTCCCACCACAAACCCTACACCAAATTTCTTTAAATGGCCGCTGTAGTAGATTTCACAAGGACCCACCTTTTTCCGTCCTTGTCCCATCCATCGCATTTCTTGGACGGCGGTGATGTCAGCCTTTAGTCTTACGAGGACATCAACCAGCTGGGCAGCGGCACCTTCCCAATTAAGGGACCGGACATTCCAGGTGCATGCCCTCAAATCATGATCCTTAAAACTTTGCGGGGGTCGTCATCAAAATGGGGGTCTCTCGTCCGAGGCAATTGCTGATTTTTCATTGGAGTATAGTTTTTATGTGGTTTGCCTCCAAACGGATGTTTGTTGGCTACCCAGAGGATACTTGGCCTAGAACCGCAAGTCGTGAGCTGCTTGAGCCATATGTAAAAGAATCGTTTCTGGCCACTCCCAGGTGAATGGCAGTCAGAAACTTTTCTCACTTGCGTGAACTTCTACACATGGCCCCATCCTCCAAGGCTTCACTAATACATATAAATACTGTCTTATACACTCTATGACATTTATGAGGTCATTGATTTTTCTCGGGTGCAGGGCACCAGACCACTACTCCGTAAAAGAAGCATAATCCAAACAACTGCAATGTGCCCCATAACCGTAAAAACGAGCTTTTGAATGTATGGAATATGAAAGGTACTTTGCGGATCCGTTTCTTTGAGTTCTGTGTGTTCTGCTAATTTTTTTATACAGAAAGAGTCCCACATATTTTACCGACTCCAATATAAGCAGCCCTACTTCTGAGAACACTAGTGTTGATAACTTTGGATTTTTATGTTACTAGTGAAATGAACAAGTTCCGTCTTCTGTAGGTTAATGATTATGTCAAAATCATTAGCTCGCTTTTATATCCGCCTTATTGCGCCCAGCATGATATCACATAAAGTTTGGGAAGATTTCCCATTCAGTATAACATAATATATTGTTTACTAATAAGACTTGAGTAAGGCGAAAGGGAAAAGACTACACCTTGTGCCATTCCTCTGCTGACATACCTAAGGGCCGATAATACTCCCGCAAGCTCGGACTTTACTACCCGGCATCCGAGCAATTGGACGACAAATCGCCGGAAGTCGACGCTCAGACAAGTCAAGTCAGAATCATTGCAGTTGGAGATTTACGACACCACTTGTTTCCGTTGACATGCCTTTCATGTAGGCGTGTTGGCTTTTCGAAAGCAGAAATGATGCCTTTAGGTTTGCTGTAAGATACCTTCAACATTTCTGAAAAAAAGCCACTCTCAATTTCTTCAGTAATTTAGCCGTGTATATAATGGGAATTTTTGCGATTTTGAGGGTAAGTTGGCCTTGCATATTTCCTCTCATTGAATACACAAAAACAATATTCCTTACGGTTAACCGAGAAAAAAAATTATAATTTGGTATGAGGTCAAAAAATCCGAACGACAGCTAAACTGGCAAAATTAATGATGTAAAAACTCAAGTTTTGGTAAGTAAGAGTACTTTCACTCGCACTAACACTCGCCAAAACCTATACCCGAGAGTATTTGTTGCACTGAGTTACGTATGCAGTTGAAGTTGGGCGTTCAGTCGTCTTATCAGAAAAGGTATTGTAAATTTCACAGAGTTGAATTTTAAATTCGACCTTTTCTGTAAAATGAAACCGCAATGTGATTAAAAACTGGAGCTAAATACAGTGAAAAAAATTGTTGCGCATAGATTTTAATATTTTATAACAAGAAAAACTATTTGAAATTAAGTTTGTCTTTGTAATTAATATTTGTTGGCTGTTTTGTAATCAATTAAAAATTATGTTTGTTTGTACGAATCCTAATAAATTTTTACGCCTCTCTAAAAAAGCACAAATTTAATTTTCTATTAATTGATATATCTAGTCAGCAACCCAGTAATACAATAAACTAAGAGTAAGCTTAATAAATATATATATATATAAGTATTTCACGCGTGTGTTATGCCTAAAATTTATTACTTTAATGTTGTGTGAGCGGAAATAAATTAATTCACTTCCCCTTCACGAATGAACTAACTCATCAATCAATTAAATAATCCAACAAATAATTCTATGTTGATATATACAAATGTACAAGAAATATTTATATTTACATAAAGGATGATCCGTGTCGAGATTCCCTACTTTTTTAAAGAACAAAAAACACAGAAAATACAAATTTAATGGGGAATGTTTATTACTATTCGAAATAACATTCTTTGGCATTTATTTTTTGAAGATTATCTCTTTCAAATGTTGGCCGCGGCTACGTCTCTGATGCTCCATCCGTTGAGTCCAATTTTCGATGAATCGCTCGAGCATTTTGACTGGTAACTGGCGAAAGATACGAGTGATATATTGCTCCAAAGCCTGAATCGAAGCGGGATTGTCTTCTTGGAACTTTTCAAGAACCCATAGAGCGAAGCAATGTCGCTTGGGAAGGTCGAGCGGCTTCAGTTATTGCACAAGCTATATTTTGTACGCTTTCAATTTAAGATCTCGACGTAAAATGCGCCAAGTCGTTCCACACGTCAGTCCGAGTTGCTGCGAACGGCGCCGAATCGACTCTCCACGATCTTCGTGTACACTCTTAGCTACGACCGCTATATTTTCTTCACTTCGTACTGGACGTGGTCTATTCGGTCGAATATTATCCAATAATGAATGCTGGGCTGGGTGTTGCGAATAGTACGCTCAGTAGGCCGATTATGCTGGCCATAAGTTGAACGAAGCGCGCGAAACACATTCTGTACAAAACGTGAATTTTCGTAATAAAGTTGAATGATTTGTAAACGTTGTTCAGGCGTAAGCCTTTTCATAATTAAATGCCAAACAATACTGAACAATAATAACATGAGAACTTGACACGACTCACGCGTAATCTGTCAAGAAAGGGCTTTTGAAAAACGTACATCTACTTGGATCACCCTTTATATGTTACAAGTATATGTGTGCATAAATAACTATTCAAACATTTTGAATAATGCCATTAAACACAAAATTTAAGGGTAACACTCAAACATAATGGCATTCGTGTTCACATATGTCTTTCAAATATTATATTTTTTAAGCATATTTATAAATGAATTTGTATACTGAAGTGCTTTAAATAGCACATAAAACTCCATAATAATAGAGTTTCTTTGGCTGCTGAAAGAATACAATTACAAATATTCATCGAGTCAGAGTTCAAAGAAAATTAACATTAAAAGGGGCAACATTAAATTAGATACTCGAGAATTTTCTATGTGATTCGTTGACAAATTGAAATTGTTAATTGTTGCTTGTTTATATAACTTTTGGTTGGGATGAGCCATACATTATTCTCCCTGAAGTCAGTCGGTGAGAAGAGTCTACCTTCTCCTATACAGTTGAATTCAGTTTCTTCAATTTAGTTTCTATCTTAAATCACCATTGCTACGAAATTGATGAAGCCAGGTGGGAAACTCACGTCTACAAATGTAATAGGTAAATTGAAGTATCCATACCCTCCCTCTCCTTCTGAGTATTCTGCTAGCTGTAATGTAAGGGTAGCTGACGGCCGATTTAGGCAAGTGGTTAGCATTGCCTACTAACACTCGGAAGGTCAGGGCTCGATTCGACCAACATCCAATATTATAGGAGGTTTTGTCAAGGGAATATATTTCTGACACGAAACAAAAGCTCCTTATAAAAATCCATCAGCCGTTCGGAGTCGGCGTAGAAAAATTGCGAGTCCCTCGATTTGTTGGAAAATCATCAAGAATATCATCACAAATTAGAGAAGAAGCTCGGCCGAAAATCGCTTCAAAGTGTCAAATATATATAATATATATCTAATGTGCTGTGGTGATCCAAGATGGTTGCAAAGACAGATAATGTGGCGCTAATAGTTTGGTGTAAATACGCAAATACTTCGTACTATCTCATCCATAGATACCTAAGGTTGCGCGGCCGCAACTGGTCTTGCTGAAAATATTCTCTTTAAGGCGAAACTTGTCCTATTCTGCAATCATAAAAAATTAATATAATGAAGAAAACATAGGTTCGTTTTCTATTACTGCATGGGGGCTCAAGATAAGAGATAGATCTATATTTTAAAGCTGTGTACTGGCAATAATCCAGTGAGTGACTCTTATTAGCATCTGCGGAGCAGTACAAACGACACTAATCATGATGTTTGATGTCTGTGGATATTGCTGGTACGCTTATCTTTGCTAGAGGTGGGGTAAGTTTAAGCGAGTCCAGATTCTTAAAAAGTTCAAGCATGTGGCATTCCGCTCTTCTTATTAGTCTCGACTGACTTCACGGCTGCATATCTGAGCTAATTCTATAATAATTCCTTCTTTGGAGGCAACAAAGACACTTGATGAAATGAGTGGATAGGTCGAAGCTTGACTAAAAAATGTCATTGGGGATTTTCTGCAAATATACATTCGGAGGGGTTGACATTATCTGCCGAGAACGTTTCTATAATTCTCGATAATGGTCTTGATGAAAGGAGTGGACAGGTCGAAGTTTGGCGGAAAAACCAATGGGGATCTTCTGCGGATATAAATTCGGAGGGGTTGACATTCCCTGCCAAAGGGCGAGCGCAATCAACAATTTTTTATTTTGTTTAGTTTCTATAGTTCTCGATGATGGTTTGGCCAGGCCTCGAACTCATGACTCTCCGCATGGTAGTACACTTTGCTAATTACTCGGCTAATACAGTTACAAAGCTAGTCGGTGCTCCACTATTAAAATATGCCCTTCTCGGCAGATGGGCCTTGAACGATCCTGTTGAATGATTAGCAAACACTTCCATGTGATTTATAGCGAGGTTTCGTTTCCGAGTAATGCCTGAGGAGCTTCTTGTTCTTCCAAGGTCTCTCACACGATGCTAGTTTGGTCTGGATATTATCCGATTGGTGTTCAAACAGTGTATGAATCCCGGGATTGTGTCAAAACTCCCTTCTGGAAGTTCGCCGTAAATGGTGTCATCGCTGTGCTTTCTTTTGGACTGTCATGCATTTCCGTGACTGAAATTAAGAATACTCTATGCGCTTACTTATTTTTCTTACAAGTTCGTAGATATTCTCCACATTATGTAGTCACAACGAATATGTTGGCTCTTCAAAGCTTTAACTTAACCTAATCTAAGGGGACATATGGCTACTCATAAGTACATAGCTCAAGAGGCTGGTACTCTCAAGTAAGCAGGTAAAGCCACAGTGATCCCTGCTTACTTGAAAATGTCCAGTAGATATAGCAGCCAAAGCAGCGACAGAAGCTAGGCGCAATCCGAGTAATCGTAAAGAAATTATGCAACAGAGCATAAATGAATGACAACAACGGTAGTACTCGTTTCCAAAAGGAAAATGGACGAAGATGCTGATCCCAAGTGTGCACAAATGGATAGAATAACAGCATGGTGAAACCAACTATTATCTCACCCAGTTCCTCACCGGACATGGCTGCTTCCGCGAATATTTGCACAAGTATAAGCACGCAGACCATCCCTACTATATGTAAATCGGGCATACGGGTAGTACGGGCTACTCGTATCTATGAAGATTCCTTACCTACCGGGTCGTAACCAAAAAAAAAAAAAAAAAAAAAAAAAAAAAAAAATTTTACCTGGCTCTAGGTGTGGGCAACCAGCCAACGAAATGTTAAGAAATTATACAAAATTTCTAGGGGTATTGCAATTAAAGTACATGAAAATTGTTTGCAGTAGGGTAATCGATATTTAATGTTGCCCCAAAAACGCGGTCAACTTACTAACATCGCACTGAGCACCGAACACTGACCACTGTTGTATAGCCTTGAAGTAGCTACCGGCAGATGCACCGCTGATATATCACTGACATATCTTTGAGGCATAATCTCCGAAATTTCAACTCTTTTACTGCTGACATATTAATGTATGTAGCGTCACAATATATGTATGTATGTACATTTATATTTTTTTAATGTGAAGAATATCTTACCCTCGTATATCTTAATTATTTTAATTTGCGAATGCGCTGCATTATAATTTAGCAAATTAAGTACTGTGTACTCACATACATATGTATGTACATTGGCATGCAATCCATTTTAAACATATTGCACACATTTTACTTGCTGATAAGTCGCCAGCAGTCGGGCTTTGTTGCGTTTGCGCAGTGCAGTCAGTGACCACGTTGAACGAACAATTTAATTGCATTACGTATTATGAGCTTTGCATGTCAAAATGCATATAAATGCAAAAATATGTTAGTACACACATATATAGGGTGTTTTTTTTACAGAGGTATAGAACTTTAAGTTGGCATTACTTTTCAAGATGGCGACCGATTTAACAGCTGTCAAGTGATTTATTCTCAGTTTGATTTGGCAATTCATCATGAATAGACTCACGCCTGAACAACGCTTGCAAATAGTGCAATTTTATTTCGAAAATAATGGTTCTGTGCGGAAAAAGTATCGCGCACTACGTCCAATGATACGGACCAATGATTCCACCAGCCCATAAAGCGCACCAAACAGTTAGTTTTTCTGGATGTAACGGTATTTCAACCTACACTTGAGGATTACCTTCACTCCAAATGCGGCAGTTTTGTTTGTTGACGTAGCCATTCAACCAGAAGTGCGCTTGATCGCTAAAGGATGTAGTGCGCGATACGTTTTCCGCACAGAACCATTATTTTCGAAATAAAATTGCACTATTTGCAAGCGTTGTTCAGGCGTGAGTCTATTCATGATGAATTGCCAAACCAAACTGAGAATAAATCCCTTGACAGCTGTTAAATCGGTCGCCATCTTGAAAAGTAATTCCAACTTAAAGTTCTATACCTCTATAAAAAAAACACCCTTTATATGCATATACAAATATGGGTATTGCATATATGCTCAGTGGATGAGTCAACCTCCGCAGTCATTAGGTTTTACATTTTCTCGCGCCTTGTCACATTCTTTCACAGAAAAATTATAATAAATGAAAAGAACAAAGTACAGAGAAACTAAAAACCACTTATAATTACAAGAGTTATTACTGTTTCGTTATCAAATTGTAAAAATTTTAATATGGCGAATCTAATTTCCAAAACGATGATGATGGAACAGATGTTCCATTAACTATGAGGGACTTCCAATAGCAATTACCCGCCTAATGAACAACAAGGCGGCATGTACCGATAGATTCCCATCCGAGATATTCAAATACGGCAGCGAAGAACTGACAGGGTGCATGCATCAGCTTCTCTGCAGAATATGAATGCATTACGATGGAAACCTAAGTAAGCTCTACTCAATCCACATAAATAGCTATTCCACAGTGTGCGCCAATTGAGATGGGATAACCCACTTTAATATCGCATATATGGCCCTATCGAGCTTATTGTGGGAAAGACTTGAGCCAAACATGAACAAACTTATGGGACTTCACCAGTGTGGCTTTATATCTGAAAAATCTACAATTGACCAGATATTCGTCATGGTCCCGTGAGGATCCACACACACCGCCGCCTAGTCGATTTTAAAGCAGCCTTCGACAGTGCGAAAAGGAGTCGCAGCTACGCCACTATGTCTTTATTTGTTTTCCCGTTATCTTATACTTCTCAGCCGTACTGTCACCGTCGCTCGACAACAACAAAAGCTCTGCCAGTATCGGGAAGGACCTCTTCGAGACATTCTCAACCGAACTAGGTTTCAAACAAATATCTCATATCATCAAACAAACAGTCTTCGTATTCGCGACTTTGCTGTTGACAATCATAACTCTGAAGTTGTAGATAATTGTGTCTCTCTTGGAACCAGTATCAACACCAACAACAATGTCAGCCTTGAAACCCAACTGCCCTTGCCAACATATAATATTTTGGACTGAGTATGCAGTTGAAAAGAAAAGTTATCTCTCTAGAAGAACAAATTTATGGTGCTGTGGCATAGACGATGCAACAACTGATGAATCGGCACTAGAATTTCTCGAAAGAAAAGTTTTGCGTAAGATTTAGGGTCCTTCGCGCATTGGCAACGGCGATGGAACATTGAGCTGTACGAGATATACGGCGACATTTACATAGTTCAGTGAATCAAGAGGCAGCGGCTACGATGGCTAGATCATGTAGGATGAGGACATCCGAATGGATGAGAACATTCCAGCTTTGAAAACTTTTGATTTAGTAGCCGTTTGTGGAAGCAACAGAAAATAAAAACCTCCTCTTCATTGGAGGGATTAGTTTGAGAAGCATCTGGTTGCACTTTTATCGCAAATTGGCGCCAAACAGTCAAACGAAGATACTATTGGTGTGCTATTGTTAACTCGGTTAAAATCGGGTAAGCGCTGTCCATGACAGTAAAGAAGAGAAAGCTAGAAGTAATGATATCAGGAAAAACAAAAATGTAGATTTTTGACGAAACGACATGTATTTGAAAAATAAAATTGTTTCACACTGATTCCCTTGATAAAATTTGTAAAAAAAAAATATTATTCCTTCATTCAATACCTGAGGAAGATCTTGTAATTTTTTTAAATCTTTAGAAAAAATCCTGAGAAAATGGCTTACAATTTTCAGAGAATATACTTAAATATATAGGGTTTTTTTCCATTTTGCGGTTTCAAAAATAAACGTAAATAAAATGCATTGAAAATAATTTTTTAATGGAATTCCTTTTTTATTATAAATTTTGATCCTTGGCATTATATGTGAAACACTACATCATTCAAATTACCTCCTCTTGAGTTTTCGCAATCTTCGATCCGTTTGGGGTGATTTTCAACCACTTTTTGGCACATATTGGGTCGTATCACAGCCATAACTTGAGGAGTTTGAGTTTTCAATTGCTTAAGAGTTAAATATTTATCTGCATAAACATGGTCTTTCGCGTAGTCCAACGGTGTCAAATCGCACGATTTCGGTGGCCAGTTGATATCTCCCAGACGAGATTCTCTCACAATAAAGCCATATTCGCTCGTGTCGGAATCGTGTTTTTCAATTGCGGCCCAAAAAAGTCGGTTATCATACGATCATAACGCTTCGAATTGACAGTGACAGTCTCGTCATTATTGTTTTCATATAAGTAGGGTCCAATCACACGTCTCAACCAAAGAGCACAGTATAAAGTAAGCTTTATTTTTTGGTGTATTAGACTCTCTTCAATTATTTGAGGATTGTCGGAGCCCCAAATCTGACAATATTGCTTATTCACGAGTGAGAAATGGGTCTCGTCGCTGAACAAAATTTTGTTGGAAAAATCGCCGTCCTCTGCTTGTTGTTCAAGCACCTAACTTCGTCGTTGTAAATGGTCAACTGGCTTCAGTCAACTGGACTTTATATTGATGTGGGTGTAAGTCCTAGTGAAAAAGGTCATAATGTGCCGTGAGAAAGATCCAGCTCTTGAGAACGTCGAGAAATATACACGTTCTCGGGTCTTCGGCTACACAAGTTGCAATATCTGTAATCAATCCAGTCTCTTAAAACTTCTTTAAAATTTTACCAATTGCTTGAGTAGTTGGACGATTAAGTGCACCATAATTTCCTTTTAAAACACGAGAATTTACCACGTTTGAATCACCATTCTGTAGTAGATTTTAACAATTTCAACGCGTCCTGCGGTTGTTAAGCGATCCATTTTCATAAATACCCGAGTTTTAACCAAAACAAAACATGTTTGATTTGACAGTTTAGTCTGACCGATGTCCAAATACAGGTCTGAACTTTTGAAACAACTAAATGGATAACCCTTTGCATATTGTTTTTATATGTATTTTTAATTTTCTATATATAAAATATGTATTTTAATTTTTTGAAAATATTCACTGCCTAACTCCTTAAGGGGTTAGTCCACTCTAGAATTTTCGGAAAATGGATTTTTTTTTATTTCAAATTATACATTATGGCCTCAAAAATGTTATCTCGAAAGATTATGACAGATAAAAATTGCTAAATGTCCCATTTTCGTTCTCTAGTTGAAGGCCGTGCGGTGGGCAGCGAGCCTCCTCAAAACATTAAACGCGTTTATCCGGAAATATAACTGAAACAATTTACAACCGATTCACTTGAAATTTTGACAACATTTTCAGAAATATATTATCTACAGAAGTACGTAGGATTTCTTTATCTTGCATATATATTTTTTTTATTAACAAATTTCGATTAAAATTTTGAGCAAAATATTACTTTTTCCTTTAGAGACCCGCCATTTTGACAAAAATTCATATATTGAACAAATCCTACGTACTTACGCAGTTATTGCTATTTACAAGCGGAATCCGTTCAACAAATTATTAAAATAAAATAAATTACAGTGTGTTCGGCCGTGGTTCCCGAAAAAATGGAAACATCCTAGGGAGAACGCTGTATAGCCGCCATTTTTAAATTAATTTTACTTAAAAAATAGTTATAACCAGTTAATTATATGTATAATAAATGTCGTTTGTCAAAAATCAGAAATTATTTAATAGTTTTCCCTAAAAAAAATCTCAAAAAAGGCCTTTTTTTGGGCTTCTAGAGTGGCATAACCCCTTAATACAGCTGAAGATATTAAAAGTTGACTTGATATTTGCTTCGTTGCAGTGTGTAATAAAATTTCGCACAAAATTCAAAATATGTATGTATCTTTATAATATATGGTATATTTATGTATTTCCAGTTTAAATTGAGTATAATTAAATCAAGCAGAAATTTATTTCAGACAAATTTTCATTATGAATAATAATGTGAAAGTAATATGGTTACCACTAAAAACTACAAACTAAATTCAGTTTACAGTAAATGTGTTAATAAGAAAAATTTGAAATTCAACTCTACAATGAGTTAAAGTTAATTTTGTTATGCGGAATATGCATTAATTAATAATGAAAACTTTTTTTTAGATATTTATATATAAATTAAATCCATATTTTCTTTGTTACAATTATGTATTAGATAATTTTTATTTATTTAAAAATATACAGAATCTGTAAAAGATAGTATTTTACTTATTAGCAAATGCCTTCGTAAGCGATAATGTTATAATTAAACCAAATTACTAACTCACAAGTTTATTTTTTTACTAAAAATGTATATTAAATTTATTTAACCACCGCAATTATCACTTATTCGCGAATAACTTATAAGCCATTTAAATGTATTCAGTGTTATTAATGAGTGACACTCACAGCGCCTAAAACTGCGCAATAAAAAGGTTTTCTCAGCATATTTGTAACTACAAAAGTGGCAAATTAATGGCAAATACAGTCGTACTATACGCAATATAATGTATGTATATGTAAATAAATATTAAGGTGGCTCATATTATAAGTTTTATGTATTCTCCTGACAATGGACAAATTAACTAAACTTCACTCTCATTTCAACTTTCACTATCCACCTTATTTTCAGCTTCAATACATCCAAAATGGCTGAGCCGATTCTTAATGAAATTTCAAATTTATAGGATTTTCCAATAAGAGTGATATGATTTCTTTAAAAAAAATTGTTAAGGAAATTCAAATGTTTTTTATTAAGTTCTAAATATATAACATCATTCAAATGGCCTCCACGACTTCTTTTGCAGGAACGAATTCGATTAACCCAATTTTTGAGCACTTTTCCACTAAATCAAGTCGTATGTCATGAATAGCACGTTCAATATTGACTTTTAAAGCTTGAAGGGAGCCTGGTTTATTGCCAAATACCAATGACTTCAATTAACCTTACAATAAGTAGGCTAATGGTGTTAAATCACAACTTCTTGGAGGCTATTCAATGTCACAATTTCTTGAAATAATCGAATCCCAAAACCTTTCTCGCAATAATTCGGTTGTTTCACGTGCTGTGTGACACGTAGCCCCATCTTCTTGGAACCAGAAGTTGTTAAGATCGACTTCTTTCAATTGTGGCCATAAATAGTTGATTATCATCAATCTATACCGCTCTCCATTGACAGTAACGGTGCTACCAGCTTCATTTCGAAAGAAATACGGACCGATGATTCCATCAGACCAAAAACCACACCAAACTGTCAATTTAGGTGAATGTAACGGTTGTTCATGAATAATTTGTGGATTTTCTTCTCACCAGAATCGACAGTTTTGTTTATTTACCGCACCACTCAGATGAAAGTGAGCATCATCGGAGAAGATGATTTTCTTGAAAAAATCGTTATCGTTTTCAAGTAGTTCCAAGGCAAATTCAACAAAGTTGTTCTTGCACTTATCTTGCAATGGTGCAATTGTAAACGTTACTGAATACATTGAAAAAAAAAAGACAGATCATGACATATTAAAAATGGTCAAAACGACACTTAGAAATCATATTATCCCTATTGGAAAATCCTTTATGCTCGTTAGGTCTGCGAATAGGTTTTTATTTATTTTTTGTACCGGAAAGTGTATCAAGGATTCACATATTAAAAAAAATTTATGGTTATGGTTCGATTTATTTGAAATTTAGTACATAAGTAGCTTTTTGCTTATATCATCAGGACCCCTACTCTTCTCTCAGGGAAGTGAATCATGGGCCGATCTGTTCGCAAAACAATTTTGCATAAATAGAATGCTTTGTTGGTGTGGTGTAAAGTATTTTTATAAGCTAAACTTTACTTTCTGCATTTATATTGGCATTTACGTGAAAGAATTTGAGTAGCGACTAAGCTACTCCACATACCAATACGTAGTTATATCAATAATGTAATAGAAACTTAATTTTTTCTACTAGATGATGCTTAATTACAGATTTTTATGATTCTTTGTATTACCACTTAGAATAAAAATTGAACAAAATTCATAAAGCTACAACAACGTGTGGCCGGGTCTATTAATACGTACTTATATATAAAAACGTTCGTATGTAAATATGTCCCTTATTGACTCATAAACCACTCATTTGGTAGATTTTTGCCTAAATTATGATAAGGACCAGCTTTTCTTCTGGTAAGTGCATCTACGACCGATCTTTTCAATTGCCGTTGCAATATGCAAATACCAAATACTATGAGCACATAAATAAAAGCAAATACTTTTATATAAAGAGGTCATTAATATAATAAGAAGATTAATAGGAAGATAGGAAAGCCCCGCAACAACGTGTGGCTGGGTATTGCTAGTATTACTAACTGGTACTAACTTACTAATTATAAGGACCACCCCAGAAATTTGTTCATTTATATATACTCGTGTGTGTGTTTGATTTTCCATTAATTTAAAGCAAATTCGCTAAAATCACGTCACACAATTATTACACATGAATGTGTGTTTGTGTGTGTTAACGCAGATTTTGGTTCTAATTTTCTGCTAATTTATTGATGCAGATGCCTTTTGCTTATATGTATGTATTTGCTTTAGATTACATTCAATTTCACAAATACATTGTTTTAAACTGAAAATTGGATTTAGTTTCACAATAATGCTATAAAGATCACTTTAATTGCGCATTAATGGGCTTTAATCGTTCACATAGCAGCGAAATGATTTACAGGTACATACATATATAAAATAAGCAAACATTCAAAGAACATAAATTAATTAGAATTTGATATAAAATTATAGAAAAAAAACAATAATAAAGAAATAAAAACAACAACCGCACTGTTGTTCTGCTTTCTCCAGGTTAAATGGACTAGGGCCCGGGACGAAGACACGAAGCGAATGCGTCTCGTGGTGAAAGAGAACATCTCCTATCATCAAACAAACAGTCAGTGCATTTACGTCTTGGTTCCCTCGTCACTCTTGTCAGTCATAACTTCGAAGTCGGAAATGATTTCGTCTATCTTGGAACCGGTATCAATAGCACCAACATTGTCAGCCTTGAACAGGTGCTACTTTGGACTAAGTACAAACCAAAATCAAACCCTACAAGTCGCTCAGTATTCCCGTCCTGGTATATGGTGCAGATGCTTGGACGATAGCGACATCCGTTGAGTCGACTTTAGTAGTTTTCGAGAGAAAGATTTTACGGAAGATTTATGATCCTTTGCACGTTGGTAACGGCGAACACTACAGACGATGGAACGATGCGCTGTACGAGTTATGTTTATGTTTTCGGATTAAGACACTTGACTTAAATAAAATTTCAGTAGAGGTTATATACTGTTGGATTTATCAGCTCCGATCATTTAAGCTAAAACTGTTGGGAATTGGCCTGAAATATTTTAAATATATTTATCCCAGAAGCTAAGATAGCAAGAACTAAAAAAATCTTGAATGGCCCTTTTATAAGTTGTCAAAAGTTAATCCATCTCAGAAAATGTGGTATCAACGAAAAGCTAATGCTACCGATTGTTATAATTTTTTGTTGTTGTAATAATTTTTATATTTTCCAAAAAATACGATTTGTCTTCAGCTCAACAAAATTTAATAATAATTACTTGTTACTAGAACCAAAATAAAATAATATATTACCATGGGCGGTTAAAGGACGCTAAAACTGAACATTGATACTCGGCTGATATTTACATTAAACACCAGGCGGCTTATCTGGCCATCACAGAAAGACTAAAGTACAGTTATATGGGATATAGGTTTGTTTAGGAACCTATGTTAGTATTTTTTTTTGCCCTTCGAGTGTATTTCTGACATGAACTAAAAAACTTCTTATAAAAATCCAAATCCCGTTGGATGCGGCATAAGATAAAATCTAGTTCCCTCCATTTGTTGGACATTACAAAAATTCATTTGCTGCTCGGAGGCGACTTAAAACTTTAGGTCTCTTCAATTTTTTTTTAAATTTATATTACAAGCAAAAAATTAAAAAGTTAAGATGGGACCACAGTCATCTTCAAATACAGTCAGGCAGCTGAAAAAGTTAAGTAAAATTGTATAGAACTCACGCCGATCTTTACAAGACATGCACAAACATGAGTCTCTAATAATGGTAAGAACTTTGGCAAACTGTAACACAAATGAAATGGATAGGCAAAACACTACCAACCCGACAACAAAGAATGCATTGGTATGCCTTTTGCCGCATGTAAACTAATTTTCCAGGAATTGAACTACAAATTTGACCAAAATTGGATAAGAAAAGGTCACTCGAAATGTACTCTCTAAAAATGGAGAATATGAGTTCCATATTGCTGGTATCTCCAAGTTAGCTGACGTCAGGTTAATTGGTCTAAGGAGCCTCATCCAGGAATGGAAGTAGTTGGATAGTGACTCATTTCAGCACAATTTCTACCAAACCTAACCAAACTATCAAAGCTCATATGAAATAGAAAAATTTAAATATGTAATCAGCATTTAATTACCATCGGATTCACATTTCATGAATTATAAAGTGTTGGAAGAAAATTAGTTTAGTCTTCTTCTTCTTCTTCTTCGTCATCTTTGGCCTGGGCACCGTTGACGCGATTGTAGCTGCATCCGTCAATAGCGCTCCACTTCTTCCCTCTCTTTGCTGTTTGACTCCAGTTGGAAGTACCAAGTGAGACCAGGTCGCTCTCCACCTGATAGTTCCAACATAGTGAAAGTCTTTCTCTTCCTCTGCCTCCGCCAGTGATTACTCCTCCGAATGTCTTCATACAACTCGTACAGCTCATCGTTCCATCGTCTGCAAAGGACCATAAATCTTCAGCAAAACTTTTCTCTCGAAAACTCCTAAAACCGACTCATCGGATGTCGAAATCGGGAATGATGTGCGACTTGTAAAGTTTGGTTGAGAGAGGATTTTACTTTTCAATTGCTTACTCAGTCCAAAGCAGCACCTGTTAGCAAGAGTGATTCCGTGTTGGATTTCAAGGCTGACATTGTTGGTGTTCCTAGATAGACAAAATTATCTACGACTTCGGAGTTATGACTGTTAACAGTGACGTGGAAACCAAGTCGCGAAAACAATGGTTGTTTATTTGATGACAGAAGATATTTCATTTTACTTTGGTTCACTACCAGACCAATTCGTTTCACTTCTTTGTCTAACCTGGAGAACGTAGAACTTATGCTCCTATGACCAATTATATCAATATCATCAGCATACGCTAACAATTGTACGCTCTTTTAGAAGATTTAACCTTGTCTGTTTAGCTCTGCAGCTCATATTATTTTCTCCAGCATCAAATTGAATAAATCACACGATAAAGAGACACCATGTCTGAAAGCTCGTTTGGTATCGAACGGCTCGGAGGGTTTCTTCCTAATTCTTACTGCGCTTCTGGTATTATCAAGGGCCAGTTTACATAGCCTTATGAATTTTGTGGGGATGTCAAATTCAGACAAAGCGGCGTAGAGGCAGTTCCTTATCGTGCTGTCGAAGGCAGCTTTAAAATCGATAAAAATGTGGTATGATGGATTCTTTTCTCTCGAGTCTTCTCCAATAATTGGCGCATGGTGAATATCTGGTCAATGGTGGATTTGCCAGGTCTGAAGCCACACTGATAAGGGCCGATTTGTTGACGGTGAGCTTTAATCTTTCACACGATATCACGCGATATTAAGAAGGCTTATACCACTACAATTGGCGCAGACTATGGGGTCCCCTTTTTTTTAATTGGGCAGAGCACACTGAGGTTCCATTCGTCAGGCATGCTTTCGTTCAACCACATTATGCAAAGAAGCTGATGCAAGCTTCTTGCCAGTTCAATACAATTTAGTATTAATACATTTAAATGCTTATTTGTTCCAAGCATTAGTTTGATTATTGAAATAATATTTAATACCATTAATAATTTCTTTTGCTAAATAAGCATTTAATTTTAATTTTGAATATTCTCATGTGTCTATATCGCTGTCCTATCCCTGCTTAGGTTCTCTGGTTATTAATCATTGCTTTTGATTAATCTTTAATTTGAACTATAAACAACTGCAATATTTGCACAATTCTTGATTGCTTACACTGCTATTCCGCCTTAAGATATGCTGCAATTAAATCAGTAAACCGTTTACATTGTTACAAATGCACCAACACATATATAATACATATGTATGTCCAAATTTACAATACAATGGTTGAGATAATGAAATTGCCGTTGGAATATGGTGAAACAATTCTATGACATATTGTGATTAAACACATTTGCTTTAAATTGTATACCAACATATATACATACAAGCATACAATTCAACCAATACCGTGTTTTATTTATGAGTACATAAAGATTTCAAACAGCTACAAGCTTTATGACAAGTCTATGATTGCAGTTTGTCCAAGCGATATGTCATAGCTGCATTTATGCAATTGTGTGGGTGGGATTATGCATTTACATAGAAGCAATTATCTTAAGAAATGTTTCGATTTTAACATCAATATGTTCGCAAATAATTTCAGCCACACATCGATACATGTGTCAATTCATTTGTATTAATCTGCAATCTAAAGAGATATGTATGTATATAAGACTTCTACAAATGTACATATTGAGGTTATGAAGCGTTATTAAATGAATCCGTTTCAAATACAAATGAAACTATGCTTTTAAGTCCGGAATCATATTGTATTTATTTGCATGCATCTGTATTTGCATATTATGTTTCACATATATTCATATAATGTGCAGTTTTACATATTTATGCTATTTCCTTTTTGTAAAATGTTCCAAATATTTAGTATTCCAAAAACGCTTCAATTAGAATGCAGTGCAGTTAGGATGTGTAACGAAAAGCTTTGGTGCATACATACTTATACATACGCTAAGGTATCCATATAAAAGGAAAGGAGAAATTCGCCCGTTCCTTTCACGAAATATTTACTTATACTTCGATCTACTAGATTTAGGGTCTGTATCACCCTGGGAATGTAGAAGCGGAAGCGGTATTACTCTGTAGCTGATGTTGCTAGTAATAAAAAAAGGTAAGATCACCATTGGAAAATTAGAATTTTCGGTTCCTTGGCAGCGAATTTCAAACATAATTTTTTGGCGCTCCTCCTCTGGCATATGCCTTCTTGTTTTCCTAACAAATGAAGAGCCTGCATTTTTTCTGAGCCGAATTCGAAAATTCGATAAATCTTTGTGTGGAGCTATGTATTCAAATATACATTGCGAGGTGTTGACGTTAGCTGCCAAGGAGTGACTGTATTTGGAAGCAACTCCTTTTAAAATTTTGGAATTTGGTTTTGAAAGAGTTCGAGTATAAGACCTTCCGTACTATTACCTACTGAGCTTCAGCGACAGATTATCAATTATATTCATTTCAGAAGAAATTTTCGCTGTATTTTTTAGTATTCATCTAGCAGGGACTTAAACCTGAAGTCCTTAATTCGCAACACGTAGCTTATTGTAGTTTTCTCACAATCATCACTAAAATCGACGGCTAAAAAGAAAAACTATGAAGCCGATTAAAAATAAGTCAACAGCATAACCAAATACGAATCTGTAAGACCAGAACAAGGAGAGAGAAAGATTTACGTCCGAGAGAAGAACTAGTAAGATCTTTAAATGTTCTTATATACATTTTTATGAGAAGGAGCCGCACTAAGCAGCAGATATCTCAATTTAACATATAACAACTCGCTCAGTGCGTTCACTGAAAATCACGTGACAGAATATGAGCATTTTTACCAAAAATCATGTTTTCAATTGATACAAGCAAAACTGCTGCATTTGGGGATCATAAAACCCACACGTAAGCATGGAAAAGCCAATGCATCTTCAATGGGTGACTGTTTGGTGCGGTATGAAAGCCGGCGCCATCATTGGTCCGTTTTTTCTATGAAAGCGAGGAAGGAACTGCCATTACTGCCAAATCCTATCGTTACAAAGCCATACTCACATATTATTTGTTTCCAAATATTGAAGATATTGTGACAGAAATCCCAAGTACAAAGGACAAATGAACGGCTGACGAGTTATCAGCATGTTCCAGACAGGATGAACGGAATTTTTGGGTCGTCATCAGTTATAAAATGAGCGGCAGCAGCTGTCACAGACAGACAAGGCATATGAAAACCTGTATATCGCAACTTTTCTTATATTTTTTGAGGATTTTCCCCTTTTTGCACTATTGCAGTGTTGAATTGCTTGTCTGTAGTTTGTATGCCTGAAGTATCAGATAACTACTTGAATCAGGATGTAAAATTATAGCAATATATATAATTGGCGCTTTGTAACCGCTGAAGCGATTTTCGGTCGAACTCCTCCGCTAATTTGTGGTGCTTGATTTTGATGGTTTTCCAACAAATGGAGGGAGCTACAATTTATTTAGAGGCGAGGGACGACCGCAATAACAACAAGAAAGAACTGCTGTCTTCGCCGAAGTCTTTATACATTTCATGAGCATATCAAATTTATTGCAAATTGTCAAATTCAATTTTGATAGTTTTCAGTGCCAATATGATCTTGAATTTGCGTCTGTAGAATACCAAATTTCATGCTCGTTTCGGTGGTCTTCAGAACTGATATGTAATTCATTATGTACATATGTATAATATACCAAATTTCTTAGGTCCTTTTTTTGACGGATTTGTGGCCTAAAATTTCAAATCCGAAATATCAGTCGATAATGTGCTATAGTGGTCCGATCTGGTCGGTTCCGAGAAATAATCGTTTAAACGTATTGGTGCATCTCCCTACCAAATTTGGTTGAAATATCTCAAAAATTTTGGGACTAGTTTCAGTTCAAACAGACAGACGGACAGAGGGACAGAGAGACGGACAGACGGACATGACTGAATCAATTCAGCTCGTGATTCTGATACGATCGGTATAAATTTTGGTGGGTCTATCTCTTCTCCTTCTGGTACTTACATACTTCGGACCAAAGTTAATATACCATTTCATGTACATGAAAGGTATAAAAAATTACTTGATTTTTTATTTGAATTAATTTTTGATAATTTTGGATGTTGGTGGGGCCACACTAAGTGTTAATTAAGTCATGAAAAAGTGGAACTTAAATTCAATATAAAGTTTGTCTCCATTACGTTTAGGCAATCCATAATTTTCAATGTTGTTAAAAAATCCCTTGGTGGAGCGGTGAACTTACGACATTTAGAAAACAGTATATGAAATTTTTAAAGAGAAAGTCTTTAAAATCTAATTTTAGTAAATATGAAAGACCTTTTTAAGGAGCATAAATATGAATAAGAATGCGTATATATCTTCTCCATTGAGAACTGGAGAATCAATAGTTCATTGCTTGAAAAGATCTCCATTAGAATTCATCTAATATGTTAATTTCAAAACATACAAACAAAATAATAGTCAGGACACAAGTAATTTAGTATCCGAAACCGTAGAGAATAAGGTAGGATAATAAGTATTCATATTTTGCCCAACAAGTTGTGGAATTTCATGTGGAAAAGCTTTCAGATTTTATGTGTAATTTCTTTCACATGTTATACATATACATATATGTATAAGTTTGAGAATCGATTTACATATTTTGTTTTGTAATCCATCCTTAAATATTTCACAGTCCATTGTTTCATATCCTTGCACTTACTCGTATGAATACATAAAATATACAAGTATTTATGTATCTGAGCGTATGCAACTAGGCTGACTGGGGGGAAATTATATGTAATGCACAGGAATTCCAAAAAATAGTTACTTTATACATATATCTTGTTTGAATTTGCCACTTTTTTCATAAAATAATAACAATAGAAAAATCTAATTCTTTTGTAAAATTTCTGTATTTTAAAATTTTTGAAATTTAAGAAAGCTTCATTGAAAGTAAACTTTCCTGCATTAGAATTGACGGTCTGTGCACCCTTCACAAAGCACTTCCGCACGCCCATGCATATACTTATGTGCACATACACATATGTTTGCATTTCTGTAATTTGTGTGCGTATGTGTGAGAATATATTTGCATTGTCGTGGCACACATTTAGAAATGTATATTTAAGTTAGAAAAACCGTGGAAAGCCGCAAAAATAAGTTGCATTGTCTGAGGGTTTCAACAAATATTTGTGGAAAAGCTTTTAATTCTTGCCTTGACTTCTCGCAGACGCACAGTGTGTGTGATTTGAGAAATCTAGGGGAGCTTAATTCCACTTAACTGTGTGCACTGCGTACACAGTGTATACATATAACTTTGATCAACTTGCATGAAATAGTAAGGGTGTTTTTTATAGGGGTATATAACTTTAAGTTGCAATAAAACAACGATGAATTATTCGATTGATATGAATTTTATTTATCCGAAAGATAATCTTGTGGCAATTTTCGATGAGTTTTTCCAACATTTGTGGCCGTATATCGACAATAACACGGCGAATGTTGTCTTCCAAATGGTCAAGCGTTTGTGGCATATCCGCATAGACCAATGACTTTACATAGCCCCACAGAAAGTAGTCTAGCGGTGTTAAATCACAAGATCTTGGAGGCCAATTCACAGGTCCAAAACGTGAAATTAGGCGGTCACCAAACGTGTCTTTCAATAAATCTATTGTGGCACGAGCTGTGTGACATGTTGCGCCGTCTTGTTGAAACCACACCTAATGGACATCATGGTTATTCAATTCAGGAATGAAAAAGTTAGTAATCATGGCTCTATACCGAGCACCATTGACTGTAACGTTCTGGCCACCATCGTTTTTGAAAAAGTACGGACCAATGATTCCACCAGCCCATAAAGCGCACCAAACAGTCAGTTTTTCTGGATGTAACGGTGTTTCAACATACACTTGAGGATTACCTTCACTCCAAATGGGGCAGTTTTGTTTGTTGACGTAGCCATTCAACCAGAAGTGCGCTTCATCGCTAAACAAAATTCGTAGATGTAGTGCGCGATACGTTTTCCGCACAGAACCATTATTTTCGAAATAAAATTACACTATTTGCAAGCGTTGTTCAGGTGTGAGTCTATTCATGATGAATTGCCAAACCAAACTGAGAATAATTCACTTGACAGCTGTTAAATCGGTCGCCATCTTGAAAAGTAATGCCAACTTAAAGTTCTATACCTCTATAAAAACACCTTATATTAATTAATCGAGAGAGTTGTAGAGGGGTTGTAGGTGAGTAGTTGATAGTGTGTACTACTAAGCGGAGGGTCCACGAACTCGCACCTTAGTCTGATCTTCATACAAAATTAAAGAAAAAGGCGCTCTCAGCAGAGAATATGAACCGCCCGAGTGTATTTCTGATATCAAACAGAAAGCTTCTTTTAGAAATTAATCAGCTTTTCGGAGACGGCTGAGCGAGCTTCAGTTTTTTCCCAGTCGTCGTTGTTCTTTTGCTGGAAGAACATCAAGGAAAAGTACAAAATAAAAGTATTATAACCACATGCCACAAATAGCCTAAATACAAGTCATTCGAATTTTTTTTCAATTTTTTCTCACATCCGCTGCACTGTGCAGCGTACCCAATTGAGTGTTCTAATTTTATCCTTAGCAGTTAACTAACCATGACCCGGATATGAATACGTCACACTATGTGTATTATACTCATAAGTACCACGCAAGTAGGGATATGCATTTAGACAGGTATGATTTTTCTTTTGCATATACATATATATTATAATATTATTTTATTTTTAAACAATTTAAAAATATGAATACAGGCACATAGCATAGCCCACTGAGCGAGTGGAAATTTGATGGCATTGTTGATGCAAATTTAATTTTACATCGAATTATAAGACAAAAGACTCATGGACTGATATACAACTTACTTTGAAACGGAATTATCTTCTCAAATTTTGAAGTCGATCGGACAAAAAATTTCAAAGTTATTAAGCAGATAGTTGCTAGGAGAGTAATGCAAGGGGAGAATAAATAGATTTTAGGCTATAAATTATTAATTTGTAAAAACCTTCTTTACATCTGCTTTAGACGTAGAATTGCTATCGTAACTTTATTATAGCCGGGTAATGGAATGTTTCTTGTCCACATTCGTCTTGCTTCCTCATTAGCGGTTTTGATCGCAAAATTATCGAAAACCTTTCGTTTCTGTAGTGGTGAGCTAGAAATATCAGACGCACCGAACAAACTTCAGTTGAGAGAAAACTTCGTAATATTTGGGTCGACCACACGACGTGCGGATGGGATAGATACCGGGAGCTGAAGAGGGAAGCGAGACGTTGGCCAGCAACAGTATTGCTCGAAAATTCTATGAAAAGATGCGGTGTCTTACAGAACGTTTCAGTATAGGGCATACTCATATAGGCGAAGTACTGGAAAGGTATATGCATCAGCTTCTAGGCAGAATATAGTCATACGAAAGCACGCCCAATCTAAACCCAAAAAGGGGTCTGCACAGTCTGCACCAATTATCGTGGGATAAGCCTTGTCAATATCGCATATAAGTGTCTATCCAGAGTATTGTGTGAAATATTAAATCCCACCGTCAACAAACTTATTTTACTTTATCAGTGTGGCTTTAGGCCTACCATTGACCAAATAAGCGAAAAATCTTGGAGAAGGGATCCGAAAGAAAAAAATCGATGCACACCACCTTTTCATCGATTTTAAAGCTGCCTTCGAGAGCACTTTAAGGATCTGCATCCATATCGTTCTGTATAGGTTTGGGATCCCTACAAACCTCATAGGGGTAAGTAAACTGACCTTGGATAATATCAAAAGTGGAGTAAGAATGAGAAGGACTTCTCCCAGCTATTCAGTACCAAACAATGTTTCAGATAGGGTGACTATTTATGGTGTGATTTCTTCAATGTGATGCTGAAAAATATAACGAGCTGCAGAAATAGACAGTAAATAATCTCTTAAAAAGAATGTACAACTGCTGGCGTATGCCGATGGTATTGATATTAGTGTCACTACCAATCGCACCGTAATTCCTGCTTTCTCCAGGTTAGACAAAGAAGCGAAGTGATTGGATCTGATAGTAAAAGAGAGCAAGACGAAATATCTCTTGACATCAAATAAGCAATCATCAGAATCAGCATTCGAAACTCTGCTCCCACGTCACTATTTAGAGTCATAACTTCAAAGTCGTAGATAGTTTCGGCTATCTAATAACCATCATTAACAACACCAACAATGCCAGCTATGAAATGCAATGCAGAATCATTGTTACCAACAATTTCTACTTTTGACTGAGTGAACAATAAACGGCAATATAGAGGAGTTAACGAAAGCACATCGTCTTTTCTGTCTTTAACTTTATGACGTCAATTGGATTCTCCAAGTGAAACCTGGTCCTTCTTCACTTAATATTCGAACGAAGTGGAGGTTACTAAAGGGTGTTTTTTATAGAGGCATAGAACTTTAAGTTGCAATAAAACAACGATGGATTATGCGATTGACATGAATTTTATTTATCCGAAAGATAATCTTGTGGCATTACATTTTAAATATGATTTCTGGCATATGACCGCCACGGATGTAGTCCAATCTGGACGTCCAATTTTCGATGAGTTTTTCCAACATTTTTGGCCGTATATCGGCAATAACACGGCGAATGTTGTCTTTCAAATGATCAAGCGTTTGTGGCTTATCCGCATAGACCAATGACTTTACATAGCCCCACAGAAAGTAGTCTAGCCGTGTTAAATCACAAGATCTTAGAGGCCAATTCACAGGTCCAAAACGTGAAATTAGGCGGTCACCAAACGTGTCTTTCAATAAATCTATTGTGGCACGAGCTGTGTGACATGTTGCGCCGTCTTGTTGAAACCACATCTCCTGGACATCATGGGTATTCAATTCAGGAATGAAAAAGTTAGTAATCATGGCTCTATACCGATCACCATTGACTGTAACGTTCTGGTCACCATCGTTTTTGAAAAAGTACGGACCAATGATTCCACCAGCCCATAAAGCGCACCAATTCACAGGTCCAAAATGTGAAATTAGGCAGTCACCAAACGTGTCTTTCAATAAATCTATTGTGGCACGAGCTGTGTGACATGTTGCGCCGTCTTGTTGAAACCACATCTCCTGGACATCATGGTTATTCAATTCAGGAATGAAAAAGTTAGTAATCATGGCTCTATACCGATCGCCATTGATTGTAACGTTCTGGCCACCACCGTTTTTGAAAAAGTACGGACCAATGATTCCACCAGCCCATAAAGCGCACCAAACAGTCAGTTTTTCTGGATGTAACGGTGTTTCAACATACACTTGAGGATTACGTTCACTCCAAATGCGGCAGTTTTGTTTGTTGACGTAGCCATTTTCGAAATAAAATTGCAGTGCTTTGGGTTCTCCCAACTGCCATTTGGTAAGTTTACTTTAGTCTTTACTCTTCGCAGAGGAAAGCTGCGAAGGTATTTCACTGTAAATCAGTATATATATCAGTAGGAAACTTATAGGGCTTAGAGGTGACTATAGTCCATTCGAACCAATTGTGATATACCATATTACTGATACCAGATTTAAGCAAGTGTGGGATACGTGGGAATGTGTTTTCTACTTCCAAACGTTTCGAAAAATAGGTGTGCACTAAGATATTCTAAATGTAGCTTAGAATAGCAGATCTCCTTAGGAGAAATTGATTTAGGCTGTTCTCCCTGAACTTTCTTCAATGCCTCTAAATTTTTACAAGAGCACTTGGGTGTTTCCCTTCATTTTGGAAATGATAGAGAGCAAAATACCTTGATATCGGCGTTGTAGACTTTAGTGACAAAGTTTACTGATTCATCAACTTGCAACAATGAGTCAAGCTCACCGAGTGAAACAAAGTTTATAGAAGATGCGATTGCTTCCTTGGATCTTTACCGACGAGGAAACGAGAATTGTATTGCATAATCAAACCAGTTCTATCTTCTACAGAGTTTGAGTATTTTATGTTTAATAAAATATTCTTTTAAATATATTACATGCCGAATCGCTTCCATAGTTATTGTTTTCCATAGATGAGTGTATTAAGCTTTTGCAACTCTTTTGTTTCCTTAGTATTTTTGTGGTAAGAATCACTTCAAGTTTACCAAGCAAATTGGCAGTAACTTAAGTTAGCCTGTTAGGCAACTTCAGGTTTTAGTCTTTAAGTTGTGCTGTGTGTTTCCAGACGTTTGTAACGAGTGTACGATGACGGCAAATCGCTGGCTAACAATTCTTGCAGCATTTTTTTGCACACAAGTGAGTTAAGCAAAAAAAAAACATCTATTTACATTAACAATAAAATGAACTTATCTACATGTACAGCTGTCCACCTCTGTTGGCGTTGGAGCAGCGCAACCGGCCAATCAAGAGTTGAAAGCATTCATTGAACGTGTCGAAGATCTTGTACTCAACACCACCGATCGTGCACTGATCATAACCCGAAATGTCTATCTCAACATAAGCAAGGAGATGCCACCAACACTCTTGCAGAGCACAAATCAAACAATGCAAGATTATATTTGCCAGGTGAACGACGCTTTGGACGGCGCGACATTTACAAATTTTACACTGAAACGTAAACTCTTGCGACAATTTAAGTTGAATAATCTACATATTGAACTGCTACGCCGACAATTGGCTCCACTGCAACCGGAATTCAACTTTCAACTGATCTCAGATGAATTCTACAACTCGCAAAAGAATGTCACTGAATTTGATAATTTGTATATGCATTTTATGCGTGAATTTGCCGATGCTTCACAGCAGTTGTGGGATCACCTATCTGAGCCCACTGTCGAAGAGCAAGAAGAGATGTTGGAATTGCTTGATGAAATTTCCAAAGAACAACAGTTGCGTGAGAAGGATAAATTATATGATGAGTTTATTGCGATGTTTCTATTTAAAATTCCCGAGGATGAACTACAAGCTAAGGAATTATACTAAGAGTGCAACATCTTTAAATAAATAAAAATGTTTTACAAAAAAATATAAAGTTGGTATTTTTTATAATCTTACTATTTATTTTCAACAATTATATATTAAACGTTACAAAAATGTTGATTTTCCTCGACTTCACTGAAATTCGGCCCTTGGTTTAGTTTAAAACTGATAGAAATCGAAATAATATCACGGAATTATTCTGGATAACAAACAAAAAATATAGAAGACAGATCGAAAAATTCCAGTATAACATTTTAGTCATGCCAAGCGCTACCTGGCCTATTACACTAATTTACAGAGTGGTGTGTAGCACCAAGCTACTCCTGCTTTTCGGTGCTTTGGCATGGTGGACCGCTAGAAAGCCATTGAAGTGGAAAAAGTTGCACTCTGAATAATGAAAGCTCTAAGGACTACTCCAATGGCTGATCTCGGAAGACTGCCTGCCATCAATCGACATTGCGATGGAAAGCCTTGACTCGACATTCGCTGTTTGTTTGGTGGATTATCTGCCGGAATTTTCAGGTAGTTCTCAATAAGTAAGTATAGTACAGACAGAACTGACTATACTGAGAAAAAAGGTTTCAGAATATATATTTAGTGTAGGAATTGGATACTAGCCACTATTTCATCGAAGACTTCAATATAACGTTGGTAGCTAAGCAAAATCCTCCCAATATATTACATCAGAAAATGTCCGTGGGAGCAGAGAAGCAAGGTATAAATAAGGTGGCGGCTGTAAAGAAACTACCTATCTATTGGGATTCGTGCCACAAATGGTTGATGAGATGCTATACATCTGGCAGGGGGAATATGAAAAACACTAAAACTCTGTATAATGAAATTTATAAAAGAGTAGGGCGTGATAAAGGCGACAGGACTGCACTAACAGTGATACATACAGAAAGTGTAGCGGGATAAACATGAGTGAGACTATGCTACACCTCTTCTGTTCCTATCTAGAAATTCTAAAATACGTCTGAGATATATAGGAACTTCGCTGTTTACAGAGAAAAACTAAGTTTCAAAGCATTAATATCCATGATATTGAATAATCGGGCTATGGTCAGCGTATCAACCAGCCAGAGTCACCTAACCTAACATGGTGTATAAATGTTTTTTTTTTGTGGTTAAAAATTCAGTTCAACTAGTTCGATTCTGAAACTTTAAAAGAATATTTAGAAAACTCTGCAATTCGCCCATAATTTATGGTAATTTGTGCGTTGGCAAAGGCGAATACCGCAGATGATGGAACGGTGAGGTGTACCATTTATATGACGACATTGACATAGTTCAACAGTGGCTACGTTGGCTAGGTCATTTCGTCCGAATGGATGAAAGCACTCCAGCTTTGAAAGTACTAGATTGAGTACCCTCTGGTGAAAGAAGAGGAAGAGGAAGACCTCCACCCCGTTGAAAGGATTAGGTGGAGAGCCACCTGATTTCCCTTGGTATTTCCAATTAGCGTCAAACAGCGAAGAGAAGGAAGGAATGGCGCGCGCTTGTTGATGTGGCTATAATAGGTAAATAGATACTCGTCATTTAGTGAATCTTTAGTCACAAATCTGCAAATGTTAATGTCTGTTAACTCCTTCGATAATTCTTAGTATCATGCCTGCAAAAGAAAGGAAGGTCATTAGTAGTGCATAGATGATTACACACCTTCTCCAAACAATTTTCGGATCCGAAAATATCCTAATATTGCCTGGTGCGAGAGCATTGATTTTGGAATGGAAAGGAGCTTCTTTAACCTTGCACGGTCCACCTTGTGCTAGAAGGATCTCGCAACTGTATTAAGGTACTAGATCAAAGGTAACTAGTTAATTAACCGACAGAAGGGCGTGTATTTCCGCATTGGCCAGCAATAACAAAGCTATAGTACCCATACGAGCAAGATAATCAGCATTACAGTTTCCGTTTGACCCGGTATTCATATAATTTTATTTCTGGAATACATTAAATTTTAGAGTTCACTGAGGACTTAAATAGCCGACTTACTATCTAATTAAATGTTATATACATGTCGCACAGAAACTACCCAACACCTCTGTGATAGCAGCTACGATCCGTCCGTAGATACGTTAAAGACGAATAGTGGAGTCTGAGACTTACAGTGATTTTTACATCGATAGACCTACCTGGTTCTTTCTCAGGCTAGTTAGCCGTTGACGACGAAGATCCGGAGAAGAGGGGACAGGACACTATAAATATACCTAAAAGCATATTTCTTTTTTTTTTTACCGAGTGCAAGAGTTCAACCAGGCAAGCCTGTTTAAGCGACTAACGCCCTATGCTCGATACCTCCTGCATAGTTTTAGACTTATACATATATTTATGTATGTATCTATACAATTCTCAAATGAAAAATGTGGTAATGAGCCTAAAGTGGAATGAGGTAGAACAAAGTAGAGTGAGGTAGAATATTCGAAGATGAGATGTTTGCCAGGAAAACCAGAATTGGCTTAAAAGTGCCAGTTCCTTAGAAGCATTTTTTAACTCTCCTGCCCAAACACTTTTTGAAGAGCCAATGGGCACAACAAATGCACATACAAAACATGCTAGTTATTCATCATTTTGGAACTTAGCTCCACCCAATGAATTCATTCCCTCTCCCAACACCACGACAACCAAACCCTTCTACCCCCTCAAGCTTAGATAAAGCCGTTTCGACGAATTTGGAAATATAGAAAGAAAAAAACTAGAATGCTCATCACCCAAACCGGTCTTCATTCTTTTCTCATTTGCTTTATTTTTCTCTAAATAATATCTCCAATAAGACTGCTAAATGTTGCTACGCAGAGATTGAGGAAATTTTGAACGGGTTAATTTCTTGTATTTTTATGGTTTTTAATTTTTAAATGCAAGCATAAATATAACTGCTTATATGCATGTGCATATTCGTTAATGATCATGGATGTATGTATGTAATTACACTTCCATTGACTCCCTCTACCTCACTCAACCTAAACGACTCATAACTGAAAGTAGAAGATTACCACATCCCAAGTGCATTCAATGTCGCTGCATGTCTGTCCATGTCTGCTGGATTTTATGACTTTTTGCCACACTGGGTTGGGAACATTCTGACACAGTTGCTAAACTCTCGTCTCACAACACGTCATAGACCCCACGAAGCGTATTCTAAATCTGCGCACGTGAACGCATATTGCAGTCACATGTAACAATTCACTTACATTCGTACACACATGCATATGTATGTATGTATTTATAACAAATACCAACTAAAATGTGGCACGATCACTGAGTATGGCTGCAGCCTGTGGCAGTGGCTGTGGCTGGACTGGGCTACGACTGGAGTTGTGGCATTTGGCTGTGGCACTGACAGTGGTCGCTTAGGGTTCAATGTACTCAACTAAAGTCGGCAAGATGCACTCACCAATACTACAGTATTAGCTGCGGCTGACTGTGGTTTGCAGATTTTACAGCACTCGAATGAGGGAAAAATAGACAGAAAGCGGCGAAGGAGGACGTTGCTAGAAGAGCCAACTTCTAAAATGGAAAACAATATGTTGTTTTGGCTACATTTTGCACGGCCGGAGATACAGACGGTTGAGTTTGCAAATGAATAGAAAAGTTATAAAAAAAGTGTATGGAAATTTATACGCATTAACATATCACCTTAAAGGGCTAGAGTTCGGCGAATGCATGAGCATATGTTGTGATATATATCATACAAAAGTTAGTATGTATGCATGTCTATATTGTTACGTACATACGTATTTGTACAATAAAAGTATATTCAATCATACTTACATATTTAAACACTAACATACGGCTGCATCAAAAACTGGTCACCGTTCCAACAAATAACACTTAGAATTCTAATCTGGCTAGTTGGATTAAATTAGTATTTGTTTCTATGTGATTATACGATTTTGCTAAATTCTCTATTTTAATTGTATGTAATTTTAGCTCTATGAGAAAATGTCTTATCCACGGAAGTTAAGTGGCACGCGATCGCTAATGAAATAATGCTGGTTTGTCAAGAAAGTTAGGGAAATGATGATGAACATGATAAAATCAACTGATAAAAGCATTGAATACAATATAATAAATAATATTGAAAAAACAATATAATAAATAATATTGAAAAAACAACAAAAATTAAATAAATGGAAATTATAACAAAATAATCAACAAATAAAATAAATAAAATTAAATTAAAATAAAATAGTTTCATTAAATTTTTTGTTTAATTTAAAAAATTTAAATTAAATCAGAATAAATTATGAAAATAAAATAATAATAACCATATAAAATAGTATAAAATATAATAAACAAACAAAATAGAAAACAAATTAAATAAAAAACAAAATGAAGTAAAATAAAGTAAAATCAGGTTAAATAAAATAAAGAATAATAAAAAAAAATATTTTGTATACAAAATAAAATGAATTAAAATAATAATTAAATTAAATTTATATAAAAATATTAGATGAAAAGAAATAAATTAAGTATAAATTATATAAAACAAAATCAAATAAAATAAATGAAATATAAATAAACAAAAGTAGAATAAAATAAAAACAAAAATGTAATAAATGGTCTCTGTGTAAATGTTAAAAAACGAAGTTGTGTCCGATTAAAAGTAATTCTCTTGATCTCAGCGGTCTAACACCAGTTATTTTGAACGGAGTGAAACTAAAATTTGAGCATGTTGTGAATAATTTTGGGTACAAAATGAATTCCCGTCTAACTTACGAGGATCACATACATCACTGACTAATGAAAATGTGTTTGACATTTAGAAATCTATAATACACATGTGATTGTCTACCAATTAGCGCAAAACTTAAACTAGTTCAGTTCCCCAAATTTCCTATATTGAAGTCGTATATGGTACTCTAAGTTACGATTCTAGAAATAAATTAAATCTAGCTCTAAATAATTCATTTACTGCAAAAGAAAGTTTTCTCATATCTCCTTGTTTTCAAAAAATATTCTTGGGTTCACTCCTGAAAATTATCTCAGGATTCACTATTTGTTATATTCATTTAAAATTATTAGAAACCGTCTTTTTCGTATATTTTTCTGGAAAATAAAGTTTGTGCAATCATCTCGTACTCAAAATATTGTTGTACAAAATTACAAAACCTTGACGACCTCTAGATTGTTTTTGTTGGTGCTGTCAGAATTTGGAGCTAAAACTGTATAATTAAAGGATTTTAAACTGTATAAATTCCATTGGATGCTTTAGAATGACAGTTAGAAACCTATTCACATAGTTTCCTTCCCTATTATCCTTACATATGCTTATCGCACCTTTCCATTATGTCAAAAAAATTGTGATTTTCTCCTTTTTTATAACGGGTGATTCATTTCGAGGTTCTCTACATAAAAAAACCAGAAATTTCAAATTTATTGTGTAATGTTTATTGTCATTTGAAAGAACATTCTTTGGCATGATGATTCCTTCGAGCATTTCGACTGCTGACTGGCGAATGACACGTGTGATATTTTGCTCTAAGGCCTGAATCGAAATGGGATTGTCCGCATAGACTTTAGACTTTACATATCCCCACAGGGAAAACTGTAACGGTGTAATATCACATGATCTTGGTGACCAATCGACCGGCCCGAAACATGAAATGACCCGATTGAAACCAAATGTTGCGAAAATCACTAGCTTCAATTTCAGACATTAAATAGTAGATTATTATGGCGCGATAACGGTCGCCATTGGCGGTTACGTTTTCATCGGCATCATTTTTGAAGAAATATGCACCGATGATTCCACTGACCCACAAACCACACCAAACCATTGTTTTTTCTGGATGAAAAGGCAGCTATTGAATCTCTTCAGGTTGCTCTTCATCCCAAATGCGACAATTTTGCTTGTTTACATACCCATTGAGCCAGAAATGGGTCTCATCGCTGAACAAAATTTGGTTCGAAAACGTCGGATATTCTTGGAACTTTGCAAGAGCCCATAGAGCGAAGGGATGTCGCTTGGGAAATTCGAGCGGCTTCAGCTGTATTTTGTACGCTTTCAATTTAAGATCTCGACGTAAAATGCGCCAAGTCATTCCATACGTTAGTCCGAGCTGCTGCGAACGGCGCAGGATCGACTCTCCACGGTATTCGTGTACACTCTCAGCCATGCTGGTATATTTTCTTCACTGCGTGCTGGACGTGGTCTATTCGATCGAATATCATGCAATAATGAATAGTGGGTCTCAAGATGGGCGATGGTGTTCCGAATAGTACGCTCAGTAGGCCGATTATGTTGACTATAAGTATACGTATGTCAAAAAAAGGCTATTGAAAAAAGTAACTGTACTTGGATCACTCTTTAAAATTAAATTAAATTAAATAAAATTAAATAAATAAAATACAATAATATTTAATTAAAGAAAATAAAATAAAATATGGTAAAATTATTGTATAAAATAAAAAAATAATATATAAATATAAAGTAAAGTAAACTAAAAAAAAATAAAATAAAAATTTTATTAAAATTAAAGCGCCTTTACACGTGTAAGAAGATGCTAAGCGCTGCCTAAGCTTAAAGACTGGTGCTATACAACAGCAGTCAAGCTACTCATGTTTTTTTGGTACTTTGGTGTGATGGACAGCCAGAAAGCCATTAAAACGGATATATGTATGTAGCTGCCCTCTGAATAACGAAAACTTTAAGAACTACTCCAACGGCTGAGCTTGGTAGGCTGCCTATCATCAATCGACATTGCGCTGCAACGCATTGCATCGAAATTCGCTGTGTGCTTGTTGGTTTCAGTTGGATTACTTGCCGGAACCTTCGGGTAATGCTCAATAATTATTGAAAGGAAAGACAGAATGACTATATATCACTGGGAAAGAAGGTTTCAGAATATGTAAGCAGTGTTCAATATCAGCCAATACTTCACCGAAAGAAACTGTCTTAAAAACTTCAATATAAACTTTGATGACTAAGCAATATTCTCCCAACATATTACATCAGAAAATGTCTTTCGGAGCAAAGATAATTCGAAGTATAAATTTAAATAAAGTCTTAAAACATTAAATTAAAGAAAAATTTAAATAAATAAACAATAAAAAATAACAAAAATAGAATTAAAAGAAAATAAAAGAGACAATAATAACGCAACACGCATACTATGATGAAATATTGTGTTTTCTTCTATCTTGGTATTCACAGTTGCAAGACTATACTCAATATCTATTCTTGCGTCCTTCTTGCATACCCAGGAAACGTGAACAATCCTTGGGCAGGATGCGACAACAAACCCACGTGTAGCCTTAAGTTATCGCTAAAAATTAGTGGGACTAAAGTCTTATTGCAGCATCTGCGCATCTGGAATTCCATTTTTGATTACGTTCAATGTTAACGTTTTAAGGACGACGATTTGATGGCATGCATCTTGTATGTCCGGTTTTTTAATCGAGAAGGTGCCGCTGCCCAGCTGGTAGCTGTTCTACCTAGTTTTTAAGGCTGACATCAACATCGTCTAAGAAGTGATTTAGACTAGACTAAGACAGAAAAATATGGGTAGTTTAATACAACTTTTATATTTGGTACTGTGTTTGTGATGGCACAGAGATTCCGTCGCTGTTTACTTCCTTTCACTCCAGTGAACAAAGCAAAATGCCAAAATCCTCATTAAAACGATATTTTTCAATATATCGTTGATTTACGCACACGCTACGATGGAAGATAAGGCGGGCTGCGAATGCACTTATGAATCCCGTCACGACAGCGCTATCAATTCGACAGAAACCCCCACGCCGTCGTCTATGTGCAGTTAGAAATGCCCGCCAAAAAATACAATATTGGGGGCTGAAATGTGCAAGTACAAAGAGCCTGAGAAGCTCTAACTTTTAGTACCAGACATACTCAAGACGCGCCCAAAGGGGTTATCTGCTATGCCCAGTGTGTACTGACTTTATGGAGGGCACATTTCTCCACGCTGAATTGCAATTGACGTATAGAATAGATAGCCCAACTTTGACGATGTCCGAATAGCAAGAAGCCGCCTGAAGAACAACAAAGTGGCTTGCCACTGGTATCGCTAGCTGAACTGTAAACATTGAAAAGTTCTCAGTTATCGATTTATTTTTTCGAACAAGTTGTCTACGCATTTAAATTGCTGTCTCAAAGTTTAACATTTCAACTCGTTATAAATTTTCTAAATATAAAAGTTTAAGGAGAACTGTAGTTGTTATTATTTATAGATTAAAGATATATAGTACAGGAACGCGATGCGTAGTATAACTATCGCCCGATAGGTGCCGCAGAAGTGAAAGCACTACGGCGGTCATAGCTGTGCTGCGTCATCTGTCATTAACTAGATAGAGGCAAAGATGGTGTAAATACTAACTGTACTTGCGAGCATGTTTCCTCACCTTATCTGAATGGAACTGGTCTATTGTAAGAACAAATCACGGAAAAACTCGTCTAATAATGTTGGATAACAAAACGATAATAATTATTCCGTCTGTGGGAGCACTGAGTTTAAGATGTGCTTCCATAGATTAGTGAACTTTTTATCTCGCTTTCTGATATACGAATGTGAACAAGATGTTTGTACACACTTTCCTTCAAAGGTTTAAGGTCGGTTTGCAGCTCGTACGAAAACCAAAAACTCCATATAAAAAAACGCAAAATAAACGATGCGCGAAAAAAAGCGCGAAGCAGTACACACCTCGAACGAAAAAAACTCCATTTTCTACTACCTATTTCTAAAGTTTTTAAACAAATACAAAAGCACGGAAACACAGGTTTCCGAGAGAAATAAATATTATCATACGTATTTCGCGAGAAACAAGAGGAAGACTAATTTTCAAACGTATTAAAGCAAGCTTATAAAGCAATTGATGTTTTTCCATCAATTTCTACACGTTTTATTTATTTTTAGTATACATAATCAGCGACAAATATTTGCCGCGCTGTTCACAATAGAAAATCATCTGTCAAATTTTCGTGCCTACTACATTTTTCCAGCCACGAAATATATGAGATTTTTTTCGCTAGAGCTGCATACCGACCTCTATTCTGAACAAAAATTTAAAGAAAATTTGTGAAAGCGATTTATATTCAAATTATATATATGATATATATTATATATATAAATCCTTTTTTTAAATATGAGTATCGCTGACTGTAAATATGACGAAGTTGCTTCGATTACGTCCACAGATGCTGCCGTAACTTGTATTCTATAAACCTTTTTCTCTGGTTCGTATTGACAAATTGTTGTTTCATGTTTACATTTATTAAACAACGTCAAAATGTAACAATTTTTACTGGCCAATAAGTAAAAGGTTAATCTTACTTACCCAATTTCAGATTTTAAAGTACGATTTTTTATTGTTTCTAGTTCTATGCGAAATACTGTTAGGAAAAAAAATCTTATTCGAAAAAGTATAAAAACGTGGCAGCTCTTAAAGTATAGGAATAAAAGAAAAAAATTCCACTTTTTCTTTATTCATATGATAAATTAACTACCGTTATATTTTATTGTAGGTATATATACGTGACTTTGTAGTTAAATTTTATATTTTTATATTTTGCAAAGAAATTTTGTTTTCTTTTTTTTTAATGAGTGAATGAATGAATGAATGAATGGTAAGTTTCATTTCATTTAGAATTATAAGCATGTATTTGAATATGGTACAATTTTTGTCTATATTCAGTTTTTCAATCCGCCAGTGCGGCCGTAGGTAAACGCAGGACACTTACTTTGGAGGACGTAATATGTGGAGTATTAATGAGATGTGGGATATATTAGGCTCCGTGGAGTAGTTCATTAGCTTTGCAGAGTTACAGGGCTACTGCTTCAGCATGAATAATACCTGTGTTCCTAATAAGAAAGGGTAATGCGCAGCTTGGTAGTTTTTCGTGCCGAAAAGGAAGTTTCCGGCATATGACAAATGTATTTCGACCACTTGGTTTAAGAATGTCCGCATCTCGCAGCGTCACATTTTTTAAATAATGTATTGCTTTGTCTACAAGAAGTCGCAATTGAATCTAAAATTGGATCATTATTATCGCAAACTCCTTTCCTACAAAACTATTAGTGGAAGGATCAGTAACTATCAGGAAAGAGTGAAACATCTATGCTCCCAGTTAAGGAACATAATGTTGTGCTGTGTAAACAATATCTGCTGGAATCGTACCACCCCAACAGACACCTATTAGAAGCCGAACCTTCCCCTAGACACATCAATCACCATCAAAAATTTGGGAAAAATCGGTGGTACAAATCCACGAATGCAAATTCCTGAAAAGAAAATTTGATGCCGTGAATATGTATTTCAATATATTTTTAGAAGACTCATTTTGTTCTAGAAATGTTTTTAGGAAATAAGGTCAGTTATGAGCTGAGAATGTGCGGTCGACTGAGGTGACTGTAACCCTGATTCAGAAGCATGTAGCTGAGGATACAATCATACATCCCGATTTGCAGAAAGCGTATGACTGTTTCTCCAGCTAAGGGTCGGTCTTGCAGCAAGCTTCGCGCTGTATAAATATGTTCTGCTTTTGAAAACAAAGTCTCGGATGAGAAACCTCACGGCCACTGCAAACGTTTTAAGGGCCACGATTTAAGGGTATGTACCTGGTTTCTTAATTGGAAATACGCCGCTGCCCAGCTGGTTGATGCGTTGTAAGATTGAAGGCTGATATTAATGGCAATGGACGACACAAATATGTAGATCCTTGTGATGTGTACAACAGCGGCCATCCCTACGGATTTGTGGTGGGATATAGACTTTCCGATTCCGACCGAGAGACAGTGTGAGAGAGATACCAAGAGTTGAAAAGGGAAGTGAGACACATTTGCAGACCAAAAAAGCGTGAAGTGGATATGAAGAGTTGAGAAGCTGACCAATAGGTTGAGAATTTTAGGAAAAAATTCGTAAGCAGTGTCTACATTATCAAAGCAGAACACCAAAATTCAAATAAATGCTTGGGTAAATGCTTTTTTTTATTAAATTTTGCCTGAGATAGTAACGGGTATAAAAATAATTGAAGTTCAGCCATAAATTTATTTAAAATCAAAATCATCATAGCCGCTGCCAAGAAACTCCCCATTGTTGCAGTGATGCCGATGTACATCCGAATCGAAACACTTATCGTGCATGCGTTTTGTGCTTACACCTGGGCCATCACCAACTCCGCGATGATCATCGCAGCCAGAAATACGTTCATTCGAGCGATCGGCACAGCGGCCTACACCACCACCACCACGGCTCTTGCTTCGATGGCGATGCTGATGATGTTCAGCTGTAGTGTGGTGACGTGCATGCGATGATCTAGTGTGCTCCTCATAAAGATTAGCGCCAGTGAGCTCCACATCGTTGGGTGGACGGCAATGTGGAGTAGGAGGTATAGGATCATCGAAACGTGGACACGGATGATCACCGACTGGTGAAGCGGTTTCGTAACGTTTCGAGAGTAACGTAAACTCCTGATGAGCTGAGCAGAGAGCCTGTAAACGATGCAACAAGTCCGTTTCTGGTAAATCACGAAGGTGGAGAGTACGGGCGACTGAAGTACGAAATGATTGTAAGTGAGATAGGCGATGATTGGCATCGGAGAGTTGATTTTGTAGGCGAGTAATATCTTCGCGCAATGACTACAGAGGAGAAATATAGACAGGTACATACATATATATGTATATAGGGTTTGAAGAATTTGCAAAATACATAAATCAGTGTTGCTTGGCTACTCACGGTTATAAGAGCTTCATCGCGACAACGTCTATTTTGCGAGGATTCACTGGTTGACTTTAACCGGTCTTTAACGGCATTGAATTGGGCGAGCAGACGTGTCTTCTCTTCTTCGAGATCGCAAATTTGACTCGTCAGCTCATCGATTTTTCGTGCACGCTCCAAAGCGGTGATCTATGATTGAAAGTGGAATAAGAGGATGAGCTTTTAGGGTAGTTTTGTTAAATATACCTTAAATTCGACAGCTTCTGCAAGCTGTGCCTTAACCTCAGCTATTTGGGTACGTGCGTCCACCAGCTGCGCAGTGAGTTTGTCAATTTGTTTGCTAGCTTTCTTCGAACGGCATACGGCTTCATCGCGTTCACCCTGTAAAATATTAAAATGATTAAAGCATTAGCTGACCTTGTTTCGGCGTCGTTGAGACCTGTAGTACACATTTGCCTCGAGCACCCTCTTCAATGATCGCTAGTTTACGTCGCAAGAGTTCTAAATGCAAATCTCGACGCTGAACTTGCTCTCGCAGTATGCGTACGCGCCGTTGTAAAGTGTAAATGCTGCTGCTCTCCTTTAGCGGTATGTCGTGGCACGAGCGCTCTCGCCTCAACTTGCCATGAACATGTGCGTGGTGATCGCAGCAACCCTGGTGGAATAAGAATCGAAATACTTGAAATGATAACTTATCTTTGACGGGTAACAGTTTTCATTCTGGAATATAAATGAAAAATGATCGTAGAATAGCAAGTGACCGACGGCGTTGGGTCCACATCTCGAAATGTGCAGTGCAGTTTTCTATACGAAGGACTTTGATAGCTATCTAAGCCCAATCTACAAGCTGTTACCATGCTCCTCGTTGGTCCGTATTCCCTTCTTATTTTGTTCTACTTTATGAGACGAGCTAACAATAACCTCTCTAGTAATTTCCGTTGTTGTTGAAGCGGCCAAAACAATCCTAATTCGAAGCAACTAATATTTGTCGTCATCTAACAAAAGGTTAACGATTATTATAGCGGTATTGAAGGGCTCCACCCAAGAGAAAAGGGGTACTAGATGAGTTGGTTTAGGGTACATGCAAAGAGGTGGTTAGAATCGTATAGCGACTAATTTTGTGCAGAGCATAGGTTGGGTAAGCCAAGGTCAAGTCTGTTTGGCTAGAACTTAAGTCTTCTACAGTATCCAGACCTTAAGTGAACCAGGTTTGCTCAGCCTCACGGATCAGCCCGAACTTTTCACCTGCTATATGTGGTGGTTGGATTCCGATGGCGTTATTCACTGGAAGAGAGCTGAGGGAGGTGATAAGTGATTCTCCGTCAATGGTGCTTAAGCCCTGTAGGTACCACGTCAATTCCGGAGATACTATGGTTTGGAGAGGTAAGCAAATATTACATTATGAAACTCACTTTATCCGGTGAAAGTTCATGCCGCGAGTGATGATGGTAACGCGGTCCGCGGTCGTGCTCATGTCCATGGTGATCGTAGTGAGCTGCAATGCGTTCCGCTCTTTCCAATAATGACTCAGCCAAGATGTTTGTATCTGTACCGAGTGCGGGTGGTGAGGTACATTCGGCCCAGTTTAGAACACGTGCTAGCCGCTGCAGAAATTCTGATAGTCCCAAGTGATCGTTACGCAGTGTATGTATCTCCGCTTGACACTTCTCCAAACGCTCCTCCAGTTCACATTTTTGCGTCTCCTCGGTACGCAAACGGCACTGTGCAGTCTCTTGAGTGTCCTTTAACTTGGACTGTTCCGAGCTTAGTTGATCGCGCAGGGAATGCAATTGCTGGTAATAAAAGTTTCTTAAATTACTTCCTCAGTTGTTTTTTCATAACTTACCACATGCATCGCTTGCGATTCGCTTAGCATATCCCGAACTTTCTCTTTGATTAGCGTTTCGCATGGCTCAGGCACGTTCAACTGGTTTGCTAGGCAACGTAGAAATTGTAGGCGCTCACTTTGCGTGCGATCCAAATTGTTTTGCAAGCGATGACAACGCGACTCAAAGCCACGCAGTTCCTCCTTCAACTTTTCGCTACTTATCTCCGACTCCGTCAGTCGATCACGTTGCAGTTGCAGGTCGCGCTCATATTGTCGACAGCGTCCTTCCAATTCATGATTGTGATTGGTCATGCCCTCCAGCTGTGCGCTCAAACGCTGCTTCTCTATGTTGGCTAAAGATTTCAGATTCATCAGCTCGTTCTCACAACTGCTCAATGTATCGCAAGTGGAGCTCGCCTTAGCTTTGGTGCGTTGCAGCTCTGTCATCACCTCTTCTGCGCGATTCAACACACACTCTGGCGTCAGATGCACATTTTCACACAGGTCAACTCCCAGACAGGTGGCAAGGCGTCGCGTCAGATCATTGAGTTGCGTACGCGCTTGTTCCTTCTGCTGTTCTTCAGCTGCAAGATGATTCTCAAGATGTTGTATTTTGCACTGTAATTCTTTATTACGTTCATCGGAAGAGTGCTTCTCTCGCTGTATTGTTTGGATGGTCGAGTCGCAGCGTGTTTGTATTGATTGCTCGCGATTTTCGGCGGCCTGCAGTCGATTTTGTAGACTACTTATAAGAGCTGATTGGCGTGCGGCCTGCGCGCGTAAATTTTCGCATTCCGATTCGCGTGCAGCCAAAGCAGCGCGCGTATCTCCGAGCTTTTGGTGTAACCATGAGTTGGGAAGTTATTTAAAGTCAATAAATATTATTTTCAGTGTTTTACAGTAACATTTTTAAAACTTACATCATTTGCTAGGCGGTCACGTTTATATGATAACGCTGCCAATTCACTGCGGAGAGTAGTGACGAGATCGATTCCATGATGATGCTCCGGTATGGCAACGGTTGCATTTCCCCAAGACGACTCGAGCTGAAAGAACAGAAACTTATTATTAAATCTATATTGGAGAATGTTAGGCATATTAGAATTTTTTTTTCTTTTCTTTCACATTCAACCTGAGGATAACACTTTTATCGATAGACTCTAATTCTTTGGTTTGCTAAAACCTTCAATCCTTCAATTAATTCGATATATTTAACTAAAGCTTCTTGCCTTAGTCGGCTAGTTCCTCAGTTTAGGTTAGGTTAGATTGTGGTGTCTACTGATCTATCAAACCGATTACATCAAAGCATGAATAACACCCATTGTGATACCACAAAACTTGACCATTAGGCTTCGCTATCCACCCACTTCGATACTGCGATGAACCTTATTAAACCCATGACTATAACGCAGGCGATCTTGGATATACCAACCAGTAGTGTGGTCCAGAAATTCCGAAACCTAGCAGATAGTAGCCTGTCAGAATTCCCATTACCACGAGCATGTTCCCTCTTTTTAAAGAGTACATATTCAGTGTTCCCTTTGTATCCCATTTCGGCCGGACTTGCGTGGATTTGCTACAACATGTAGTTTCATTCCACCTTGATGTTCCCTGTGAATATGTAAATTCCTTGAAAGTTGCAAAGTGTATATCAAGGCGTTCTTTATCGAGAAGAATCTGCTTGGTCGTACCTTGCGCAGCAAGTTCATCTGCCTTACAGTTGCCCTCGATGTCCCACGTAAGAGACAATATGTTCTCTTTGGCTATCTCCTGTAGAAATCGGCGACATTTCAGCTCAATTTCGGAATCGAATGTAACCAAATCCAGTGATTTTACTGCTGCCTGATTGTCGCTGGAAATTATGATGTCCTTATCTTTAAAGTTGGCTTCGATTTCCTTTCCGGCCTCCATAATAGCAGACACATCTGCCTGCGAAAGACCCTGTAACGGTAGGTAGCCTGCTAGACAGAGCCATAGGCGGATTTCTGGAGAGGGATTGTGTTCTATAGTAAGTTTCAGTGAATGAAATTAGGCCGCATTGGTTTGGGTAACTTTGTATGAAAAATTTATTTATTTTAGTGTTAATTCCTCGACTATTGCAACTATTTAATAGTTTAAGTGTTTTCATATATCCTTATAGTACTGTGAGACGAACTTCACCCAATACTATCCTTGTGTTCTGCGAATCTAGAATAAGTTAGTGAAGAAAGATAATATACCCTGTGTACCCAGTACAGCCGGATGTAATAAATTTCGGCTCACATTTCTTTTGATTATGACTAGGAAAAAATCTAGGAAAATTCATATTTATTTATTTTTGGCTATGTAATAAAGAGCTTAGTGAACGATAACCAGCACAACTGGTTTTTGGCAAAAAATTGGGATAAGACCAAATATATACAACTATGGCTATGTCGGTGGTCAGCACTTACTTTCAGGAAGAAAGTAGGTAAAGAGATCTGCACTGTAGTAGAAATGAAACAACTCATCCTTGAAGATCCCTTACGACCGAATTATAACTTTTGTACAACTTCCAGGTAAGATGAGCTGCACCCTTTCTACTTTTTGATTTGATAATCTCTTTCCCACAGCAATCTCTATAAAAAATCTAAGAATAAAATATAAATGTCAGAGAGTCATTCATACTAATGACTCAGAACTCAACAATAGTGTGGAAGAAGTCAAAAATTCTACAAAGCAACCATATTATGTCAAAAGTGAAGTTAACAAACAGCACGAGCGTGGTCTGGATATCTGATACATAGGCATTACCGACATTTTCGTTGCGGACGAACTAAAGAGATTAGGAACCATCTATAAATTCTGTGACGCGACAAAACATTATACTATCCTCTGCGTTTACTAAAAACAATTCTTTCCTACGTTATAATATATTTTTTTTTAACAAAATAATACTTCAGAGAGTTTCGAGTTATAATTTTGTACACTTTTATTGAATAAGCATGGAGAGAAATAAATTTAAGAAATATTTAAATATATCCAGAAACTGACTAGTCCACAATTCAGACTATCTATCACTGATGATTGTGATATAAAAACGGAGATTGATTCCAATGCTACAAGATCAAGAACGTCAACTGAAGTTGTGAGTAGTTATGAAAATATTTCATTGAAAAATAATTGTAATAATAAATTGACCGGGTATTTTCGATCGCTAGGGGATAATTGGGATTCATGAAGCAAATGTTATAAAATTTTTATTATTTAATTTACATGGTTGAAGCTAAATTTGAAATTCTTTGTACATTATTTTCTTAACTTAATTTTCATTAAAAACTAAAGTTCTTTGCTCAGGGCTTTACCAATTTTAGAGCTGTACGGAGAATAAGTGTTAGAATTGCGGTGGTTTGGGAAATATAAAATGTGTAGTCATCTTATAGCAAACATTATTTAATATATTTAAGAAAAATGTATTTTTAAGAAAAAATGTAGTTCGTTTTAATTTTTTTTCGAAGCTAAATTTACATAAAAATTCTCTTTTGTTGAAATATCTTTTTTTGTTTAAAAGAAATATCTGCTACGTTGTACAATTTTTAAGTCATGTCATAATTTTATTGAACAACAACGAATGTCAGTAAATGAAACTAAAGGGTTTTCCAATAGGGATGATATGATTTCTAAGTGCCGTTTTGGCCATTTTTAATATGTCATGATCTGTCTTTTTTCATAGTATTCAGTAATGTTTACAATTTCATCATGGCACGATAAACGCAAGAACAACGTTCAATATTATTATCAAAATAATCGTTCTGCATTTTAAATTTTTTTAAGAAAATCGTCTCCTCCGATGAGGTTCACTTTCATCTGAGTGGTGCGGTAAATAAACAAAACTGTCGATTCTGGTGCGAAGAAAATCCACAAATTATTCATGAACAACCATTACATTCACCTAAATTGATAGTTTGGTGTAGTTTTTGGTCTGGTGGAATCATCGGTCCGTAATTCTTTCGAAATGAAGCTGGTAGCACCGTTACTGTCAATGGAGAGGAGTATAGATCGATGATAACCAACTTTTTATGGCCACAATTGGAAGAAGTTGATCTTAACAACATCTGGTTCCAACAAAACGGGACTACGTGTCACACAGGACGTGTGATAACCGAATTATTGCGAAAAAGGTTTGGAGATTTGATTATTTTAAGAAATTGTGACATTAAATGGCCTCCAAGAAGTTGTGATTTAACACCATTAGACTACCTCTTGTGGGGTTATTTGAAGTCATTGGTCTTTAGTAATAAACCAGACTCTCTTCAAGCTTTAAAAGTCAATGTTATATGTGCTATTCGTGACGTACGACTTGATTTAGTGGAAAAAGTGCTCAGAAATTGGGTTCATCGAATTCGTTCCAGCAATAGAAGTCGTGGAAGTCTTTTGAATGGTATTCTATTCAGAACTTAATTGCATCGATTTTACTCCATAATAAGTAAAAAACTTTTAAATTTCCTTAAAAATTTGTTTTTTTTTTAAAGAAATCGTATTACTCTTATTAGAGAACCGCTTCAGTTTTTGTATGATGCCTGAAATCCACTCTTGCTGTGTTATCTAGTGGTGCATCTGTCACTTCGAAAAACTTTGAGAGGATCCGTTGAGAAAAAGGTTGAAGTTTCCTAACTTTCCAATTCACTTCTAGCTATCAGCTTGTGTTAGGCGACGATTACTCGACTCAGTTAGTTCTTCTTCATTTGCTTTTTAATTTTATAAGAAGTTTTTCTTAAAGCAAAAAACAATTTTATTTTGAAATGGGAAGCGCTGCTTTAAAGTACAGAATATATTTTTTTACTTCGCTAATTCAAAAAAAGGAAAAAGTATTTCTTTCTTATCTTTTTTTTTTTGAAAATGCATGTAGCAAAAAAACTTCCTTCGAATAAAATTTGCCAAAAGAATTTGTGTTATTTATGGTCGGAGTAATTTTTTGGATTTACATTTGACCAAACAAGTTTTTTAGAGTGTATTGAATAAAAAAACTGATTTCTCAACTTATACAAGTTAATTTCCAAGTCATTCAGTCGCCAAGTGTCATTTTATAAAGCAGCCTTTCTGAGATAAAATGATTGTCTTTATGAATCTTATATTATTTATATATAATATATTTATTTATTAAAAAATTTAAAATAAAAGTTCAAATTGAAAACAACAGATTGAAAAACACGTCCATAATATTTATTTTTTCACATATTTTTATATTTTAATCATTTTATCACTCTTCGGAAATTTTTTCTTCCTTGAAAGAGGTTATATTGCCAACCGTTCACAGATATGCATCCTGAGCATATACCAATATCACCAATATACGGATATGAGGTTGAATAGTTAGGAATATTTATAATTTGACTAAACGATAAATGAAAATCGGTGAATGAATAATATTTAATACGGAAAAAAAATAAATAAAATAAAATAAAATAAAACAAACAGAAGCGCAAAAATTTAGAACAAATTAAAAAAAAAAAATAAAGTAGAATATATACATATATATTTGTTGCTTTGTAACCGCTAAAGCCATTTTTGACCGATCTCCTCCTCCAATTTGCGGTTTTGCGTCTTGATGTTTTTTTTTTTAACAAATTGAGGTATCTACAGTTTATTCTAAGCCATCTTGGAACATCTCCTCATAAAACTTTTATTTCATGCCTGAAATACACTCGGAATACTTAACATTCCTGTCCAGGGGTGACCGCAAATAGAAAAATTAATTTTAACAAAATAAAATAAAGTAGAATTAAATAAAATTAAATGTATATAAAATATAATAGATTAAAATCAAAGTAAAAAATAAATAAAATGGAATAAAATATATGTATATACGAAAACTGTTTGATAAGAGAGTGACTTTTTGATTTTGCCACGAAGTTATTGTAAATAAAACACTGTTCAAACTACAAACGTACAGGTCGTCCAAAAGAGGTCGTCTCGCCAGAAATCATCGATAAAGTCCTTGGAATAATATTAGACGATCGGCGAATAAAAGTATGTGAGGTGGCTGAGGCTGTAGGATACTCAACCGAGTCGGTACATCACATGTTTCATGAATATTATATTTGGATATGAAAAGGCTATCCGTCCGATGTGTGCCATGCTTGTTCATACACGACCATAAGCGCAACTATGTAACCACTTCAAAGCAGTGTTTGGTGATGAGCAACTGCAATCCAAACTAATTTTTGCGCCGTTTCGTTACAGTAGACGATCCACAAGGATCCACCACACGAAACCTGAGACCAAATATCAATCAATACTTGGGATCCTCTCGGTTAACGTGCACCAAAAAAGACCAAGGTGGCTCTGTCGGTCTCATTCACATCAATTACCAGATTCGATATTCATTTGAAGCAGAAAAGACCGCATTTCACAAAATAAAAGGGCTGTTTCATTAGGGCAATGCACGGATACACACGTGTGTAATTACAATGGCAAAAAATCATAAATTTGGCTACGAACTGCTACCCCATACAGCTATTCCCCAGATTAGCACCCTGCGACGATTTTTTGTTTCCAAATTTGAAGAAATCACTGGACGTTAAGGAATTCGGGTCGAATGAAGAGGTCATCACAGAAACAAACGTATATTTTGAGGGCCTTGAAAAAACCTATTATTTGGAAGGAATACAAAAATTGGAAAAACATTGGACTAAATGTAACATATAGAGCTGAAAGAAGACTATGTTGAAAAAAAAGGCGCTTACTTGCCGAAAAAAAATATATTTTATTCAAAAAGTCACTAACTTATCAAATCACCTTCGTAGCAAAATTTTTTTATCGCAAAATCAGGTCGAAATTGTAATTGGTAAGTGTATTTTGGGACACCAATTATTTTCGTTTTGTGGATTTTTTATAAATCACTTTTCCAACCAAAATGTTGCAGATCTTCCTCATTGCTATTTTTATATCCTCAAAATTAATTTTGTTTTGCTCGAGCTAACAATGAAAATAACAGTTTTCATTAGTTTTTTTTTTTAAACTGGATAAGAACAAAATAATTTATTTTGTACCAAGTGATGATGATGCGGCGAGGTGTGACCGCGATGTTCGTGGTGCACCGGATGATGATGGTGCAAATACTGATGTTTTTTATCACTCGACATATTATTCAAATATTTCTTTAATCACACCACCAAGAGGCACGAATTAAGCACGAAAGGTAGAGGAACAAAAGAGGCGTCCACCCGTTCGAAACCGTCGCGTTCGACTAACTAAATTGCACAACGCCTTCGGTTACTTAGTTTACCAAAAATTAGTTTAAAGATGCGTCAAGCGCACACAGTGTCTGCATAGCAGAATGGATGTTTTAAGTGGATGTGTGTTGCAGACAACAACATAACAATTACATACCAACAGTTGGTGTTGCTACCGTCGTTGTTGTAGGCAATGAAAATAAAACTTATGGAATTTATTGTAACATAACGGAAGGTGTTCAACAGTCATGGCTGCACTTTGCCGCGCAGTGAAGGTAAATGAAAGTTAGGAAAGTCAGAGGTGAGAAAAACGGGGAAAAAATGAGCGCAATGGCAACGGTATGATAATTTGTTGTTATTTGATAATTTTATGACTTTGATTTGTTGTTGTTATTTAGGTCATTCACATGACGGCACAAAAATAGCATGGTAATAAGAAATAGTACCTAGTCTAAAAACAAAAAAAAAAACAAAAAATTAACATATTTATATAACAACTGTCTTCAATATTAGCTATGCATGTGTGTGTGTAAAAAGTATTATTGTCATAAATATGTATGTGTATGTGTTTTTTTATTTTACTTCTATTTGTGTGCATGCGAGGCGTTGCTAAGCCTCGGAAACGGAAATTCGTCGAACATCGATTGAGCGCCTAAAGGAAACAGGGTCGTGGGGCACAGTGTTGTAGTTTGTGCCATTTGCCATATATTCTGATATGAAGCATATGTTACTCGTATTACTGGTATTTTATGATTAATTTCGAAAGCTCAGCTTCACTGTTTACTATGTGGATATGTATGTGTGCACGAGTATGTGGGATTGTAAGGTTGAATGGCAATTATGTTTCACCTTAGCACTTTTACCACAAGCAGGCATTGAAAAGTTTCCTGTTGAGCGCAGAAATTAAGTGAAGTTTTACTTTTGTTTACTTAAAGTTGATAAGCGACTAATCGCTGTTGAATAATGGCCAACAAAGTTTTAACAAAAGAATGTATTTTTTAAAGGATATCGTGCATATCACAATCGTGCTCTTAATTTCTTGTAAAATCTTTAAATATGAGTGATATTAAATATTTTTTAATACAATATTTTCATTGGTTATTGATTCTTTTAAAGTTAGATTATCGCTACCTTCCCTTCTCTTTGAGTACTTTATATGACTTAACGCCGCTACTTTTGAAGTCCCTTTGTGCTCCTACATAAATTGACAGCATTGTCACCTTTCAAGCAATTTATTGTGTTAGGCTACTTTTTTGTATAATAAATGTACAACAACAGATTGGAAAATAAGTTAAAAAATGTGAATTTAAAATGTCAGCCTGTGTGCATTATATTTGGAAAATATTTCAATCACTCTATCAATATTTTGCAAAATTCTTCAAATTTAATTTTGGATACAGTCATTGGGTCGCTGTCTTTACTGATATGCCAACTATCTCTATAGGTATTTACTATCCTTCAATCTTCCTTAAAAAGCGAAAAAAATCACCTTTCTTCATATATTCTAAAGCGTTTGCTGTTATCTGACTTTTCAAATGATTTTGACAATTCCTTTCATATAAACTTCTTAGACATGCCTGGTCTTCATTCTGTATTTTTTATCTGAAAACTTGATATAGAAGGTTGTAAATCTGAAAGCTTTACTGTAACTAATGGTGTATCACAAGGTTGTGCCTTTGATGATCTGTTTTTAAACTCGACAGTAATACGAGGTTTGTTTTATATTTATTCGGATTTTGGCAACACTAGTGTTATAATCTGGCAACTGACAACTTCATGACAAGTTTAACCTACTTAGAACGGTTTGACATAAGAGTGCTAGTTGGGTTGTCTACAGTAAGTTTCAGCTTGGCCAAACAAGGTATAAAATCTCGAAAATATTGGCGCTGAAACTTCATCAAGGGCCAGTGTTTATCGATGGTATGGTGAATTCAATTGAAGTCGTAGGTCAGTCAAAGTCGAATTTCGTTAAGGTCGTCCAAAAACAGTTGTTGTATTAATGCCGTGTGTAAACTGATATTGCAAGATCGTCATATGAACCATCGGCATTAGTGGGACCAGCATATTTTCAATATTGCATGAACAATTGATCACAACAAGAATTTATTCACGTTGGATTCCGCACAATTTGTAAATTGCTCGAAAAAAGGCTCGTATCTATTCGTATAAAGAAATGTTAAAAAAAAAACGATAGTAGTTTTTCAAAACACGTCTGAGATATCGTGACAGGTGATGAATCCTGAATTTATGCGTATTAGCCCGAAAGTAAACAGCATTCGAATTATTGGATGTTTCAAGATGAGCCGAATCCAACAAAAGTTTTTAGCGAACGAAGCACTTCCAAGAAAATAGTTGCTTGGTTTTTTCGTAAAACCTGGACATGTAGAATTCGTACCGCTGGAATGACGCAGAACAGTGAATTCTGAGTGGTACGCAACCATTTGTTTGCGTATTTTATAGTTATAATGAGTTCTAAACATCTGCTAAAAATACTAGCCAGACTTCTTCATCTTCATTAGCGGGGACACCGCTTCTGCAATTATAGCCTGACAATCTTCTTCTTTCCACCGTTAAGTGCCAATTGGAAATACGTGAACCCAAATTATTTTCCATCAGATCTTTAAAACGGAATGGAGGTCTTCCTCTTCACTTGCATCCACCGCTGTGCACTGTGTTCAAAAAAAAAAAAAAAAATTGGACAATTTGGCGCTTGGTAACCGCTCAAACGATTTTTGGCTGAGCTCTTCCTCTAATTTGTGGCTTTTGTGACTTGATGCTTTTACCAACAAATGGAGGGACCTACAGTTTATTCTAAGCCACCTCCGAACGTCCAATGGATTTTTATGAGGAGCTTTTATTTCATGTCAGAAATGCCGAGGGGCGATCGCAATTAGAAAAAAATATTTTCTATAATTTTTTATGTTGCTCGAACCTGGACTTCAACCCAGATCTTCCGAATCGTAGTATGCAATGCTAGCCACCCGGCTACTGCGGCTCGAGTGTATTTAGAGACTAAAAAAAACGATTTGATGGAAAAACATCAAAACTAGAGGGAGAGCTCGGCCGAAAATCACTTTCGCGCAGATAAAGCGCTATTTCAATATGTAAAGTTACATTAGTAAGTAAAAATATAAAAGATGTACAAACATAGCCAAAACGTAAAACCTGAATTCACTCATTCACTTTTGGATTAATTTCTGGTGGGTTTTTAAATTAAATTTCATTAAAATTTTTGTTCTAAGTAAGTCTTGGTTAATATTTCGTACGTATTGATATCACTCCTCACGGGTTTATTTACATTTTCTTTGAACGATGTCAACTCGTTCGACTTACCTTGCTATCACTTGATACTTTTGTATCTTCACATAAAATCTCAAATATACGCCAATCTTCGGCAGAGTTACCAGACGTTTGATGGAAGGCAGCAGTATCGCGTGACATTACAAATGTGTTGACAAATTTCACTTATTGTATTTGTTTTATGCTAATTTTAACTTAGAATATTTATCTTCGAACTGTGCATAAATTTTCTCCATCTTAATTTGAACTATTTTTAATACACAGTTTTCTCTATCTAAATAATTGTTTTTGAAAATTTTTGTTTCTAACAAATAGACGAAACAAAAGCGAAAAAAATTGCCTAACAACAATACTGACTTTAAAATGCATTCATGTATATATTAATTGTATATGTATATACGTATGTGTATATAGCTTGTACATATGTATGTTAACTGTTGCATTTGGGGAAATAACAAGTGGGGTGTTACCAACGAAACTGAAATTATTTGAAGTCCTTTGGCTCAAAAAGCTAACTATTTACATACATATGCATATGTTTCATAAATAGTCTCACCCTAAAAAAAATCCGACTAGTCCGGGATAATTTCGGGCTTACTCTCAAAGGAGTGCGTGACTAATACCATTTCTAATCTCTTTGATTCTCTCAGTCAGATTTATAGCATTTTGATGGTAAAAGGTAACAAAATGAGACTAGTCTTTCGAAAATCCCTCAGAACTTTTAATTTAATAGAAGCAAAAAAAAAAACGTGCGTTATAAATTTTTAAGGAGAATATTTCCCTTACCAGTTAATGCATTCTATAAGTTTGCGACTGAGGCTAACTTCTCCAGGGGAACCATCCAAATTTATTTCTATTACGGAGTCCTTCTGCAAATGCAGTTTTTAAGTTGTTGATTAAAACACTGGAAATCACAGATTCCAATAAATTTAGTAAAATTAATATTTTATTGAAAATTATATATATTAGGTGTCGAAGTAGTAAAAATGCCTTGGACTGATATTTTTTACAGTTAATTGAATGTCAACCCCTTTCCATTCAGCACTTTTTGGAACACTAATATTTTGCGGCAAAACATGTGCAAAAAATTTCAGAAAGACTTTTGCGCATAATTCGATTTCGAACTGCTCACATTTGTAACTCCTGCTGAAATGATCCTCTCATCGGACAACTTCACACATTCCCCGCATTTTCACAAATTTTTGCAGTTGGCGCAGTCAACAATTTCCGTGTGTAATTAAAATTATTTCTGTACGCTCCAAATAAATATTAGAATCGAAATTACAAAACGAAATTGAACAAAATTGTGCAAAATTTGTGACCACACATTGCCGATTATACTGGTAAATACCAATGTGTCCACGAATAATGAAGCAGATAGTCACAGAACTTTTCCCCAGGTACGATGCATACAGTGCATCACATGAAGTAGCAGTTGATGTTGCCGAAATTCCATCGATTAGCAACGCAGAAGTCCTTGCAGCAGTAGCGAAGATTAAGACAAAAAAATCTCCAGGCTTTGACGGAGTCCCAAATGATCTTCTCGTACACATTGTTAAGAAACGGCCAGTACTTTTCAGCGAGTTGTACAAGAAGTGCGTCCAAGAAGGCATTTTTCCAAAAAAAAAAAAAGGAAGCTCCAGCGAATAGTTCTACTACCTAAAGGTAACAAACCCCCAGAAGAGCCATCATCGCACAGGCCTTTGTGCATGCTAGACACATAAGGCAAGCAAAATACTTGACTACGTATCACGTATATGCAATGAAACAATAGTGTCCGTGAAAACAAACAGACCACAAAACGGAGGCGTTGCTAATGACTAGTCACAAAAAGGTAGAGGGGATACAAGTTAGAGCAGGAAGCTGCACGATAGACTCTAGCCCAGCTATTAAATATCCCGGAGTTGTTCTTGATCGCCGACTGAACTTCAAAGAACTCTAAAATACCCCAGCGAGAAAGCGAGTAAAGTCGGTATAGCTATTGCGAGGCTCATGCCAAATATGGGAGGCCCATGACAGCAGAGAAGGAAACTTCTTGCGAGTGTCAGTTCGTCCATTTTGATGTGTGCGGCACCAATCTGGGCTAAAGCCACATTGATACCTGCGTACTTGAGAGCACCAGCCTCGGTACACAGATTGGCGTCACTAAGGGTTTGTTGTGCATACCGGACAGTATCAGACGAAGTCGCAAATCTGTTGGCTGGAAGATGTCCAGTAGATATAGCAACCAAAGCGGCGACAGAAGCTGGGCGCAATCCGAGTAATCGTAAATAAATTATGCAACAGAGCATAAATGAATGGCATTAACGGTGGTACTCGTGTCCAAAAGGAAAATGGACGAAGATGCTGATTCCCAGTGTGCTCAAATGAATAGAAAGACAGCATGGTGGAACCAACTATTTTCTCACCCAGTTCCTCATCGGCCATGGCTGCTTCCGCGAATATTTGTATAAGTATATGCACACAGACCATCCTTAATGTTTGCTTTGCATTAATCAGATGGAAAACGCATATCATATTCTGCTAGACTGCGGCAGGTTTCAAGAAGAGCGCAAGCAACTAAATCATTGTATAGGAGGCACATTGACCCCAGAAAATCTGTTGAAGGCAAAGCTGTCCGAAAAACATATATGGACGAAGTGCGCAGATATTTTTACTGGAATAATGAAGCGTCTCAGACAAGAAGAGGGCAGAGCGTGCCGTGAAATCGCACATTGAGTGACGGGAAAGAATAACGTACAGTGCCTGCCCCGAGAAGTAATATCGGAATTGATAGTCCCGCGGGTCCCACAGGCCCAGCGTACGAAGGAGGTCGGATTTAGTTCATAGGTTCCAGGAGGCAAATCGGGCATACGGGTATGGGTTACTCTTATATATGATCATTCCTTGCTTACCGGGTCGTAACCAAAAAAAAAAAAAAAAAAAAACTGCAACTGCAACCGCATACTATCAGTCACGGATTACTCTCTTTAGAGTTTAGTCGCACAACATTTTGCAAGGTTACCTATACAAGTATGCTCTTACATATAGATATACATTCATTTGACTATATTGTTATTATACCAAGTTGATTCCCTCAGGAATCCCTACTTAATAAATTTAAGCGAAATTGAGGTTTTACATGCCATAAGCTACTTGCAGTAGTACATTTTTCATTCATTCATATTTTGTGTATATTTGTGTATATATCTATTCTTTTCTGGCGACAGTGCTATTATTTTAATTGCATTAATAGCATTTCACATGAATATCTGTTGAAGCGAGTGCCGAAACTATTTATTTGAAACTAATAATGTCAACTCATGAATTTTAATGCTTCAATTTTTTTTCAATGATTTAGAATATATACAGTGAACTCGTAAAATCAAGGCAATTAAAACTATGTCAGCAAAAAATAATAAATTTATAATACAAACTTCTAGGTAAACTAATTATAAAAACAATTCGAACAATGCATTTAAATCATTTTAATTTTAGACTGCGACAAGCAGGCTCCCGTAGTGAAAAGGGTCGCTTTTGCCAACTAAAAGTGACGATGACATTATAATTTGCGTATCTGAATGTAAGCAAGTTTTCATTTCCTGAATTGAAAATAGTGAAAATTCAAATAAAAATATTAAAATAACTTGACACTCCAAATTAGGTTTGTTGAATTATAAAGGGAGATCCAAGTAGAGGAACTTTTTTCAGTAGTATTTTTTGACAGATCACGCGTGTGTCGGGTCAAGCTGTCATGTTACCTTTGTTCAGTAGAGTTTGGTATTTCATCATGGAAATACTTACGCCTGAACAACGTTTACAAATCATTCAACTTTATTACGAAAAGTCACGATCTGTAAAGAAAGTGTTTCGCGCGCTTCGATCAACTTATGGTCAACATAATCAGCCTACTGAGCGTACTATTCGCAACACCATTACCCATCTTGAGACCCAGCACGCAGTGAAGAAAATAAAGCGGCCGCAGCTGAGAGTGTATTGGAGAGTCGATTCGGAACCGTTCGCAGCAACTCGGACTGACGTATGGAATGACTTGCAGTATTTTATGTCGAGATCCTAAATTGCAAGCGTACAAAATACAGATTGTGCAAGAACTGAAGCCGCTCGACCTTCCCAAGCGACATCGCTTCGCTCTATGGGCTCTTGAAAAGTTCCAAGAAGATCCGACGTTTTCGAGCCAAATTTTGTTCAGCGATAAGGCCCATTTCTGACTCAATGGGTATGTAAAGAGCTGGCATTTCGTCAAGAAAAAAAACGGTTTGGTTTGGTTTGTGGGCCGGTGGAATCATCGGTGCATATTTCTTCAAAAATGATGCCGATGAGATCGTAACCATCAATGGCGACTGTTATCGCACGATGATAACCAACTTTTTGATGCCTGAAAGTGAAGCTCGTGATCTCCGCGACATTTGCTTTCAACAAGACGGCGCCACTTCCCACATATCGCATCAATCAATGAATTTATTGGGAGAACACTTCGGTGAGCAGATAATTTCACGTTTTATGACGGTCGATTGGCCACCAAGATCGTGTGATATCACACCGTTAGACTTTATATGTAAAGTCTAAAGTCTATGCGAACAATCCCGCTTGGATTCAGGTCTTGGAGCAAAATATCGCGCGTGTTATTCGCCAGTTACCAGTCGAAATGCTCGAACGAGTCATCGAAAATTGGACTCAACGGATGGACCATCTGAGACGTAGCCGCGGCCAACATTTCAAAATATAAATGTCAAAGAATGTTCTTTCGAATGAATATAAACAATCTCCACTACATTTGAATTTTCTATGTTTGTTGCTTTAAAAAAGTAGGGAACCACGAAATGGATCACTCGTTATTTGTTTTTAGTAATTTGAATTTAGTAATAATGTGAATTAAGACCTGTTGCCTTTAATGAGGCTACTTCGATATATTCGGTTTAAAGGTCCACAGTTTGTCCCACAATTTGCTATATAAAGTGAATGTTGAAAAACAAAACCCCTCGTGAGACGGGGTTGTAATTTGAATTTTCATAAACACCATATAACAACAAGATTTTTGATGACGATCACGTAAGTTATTTATTATTCAATAATATTTATTGCATCGTTTTACAAGTAGGCCCCTTTCGAAATAATACACCTACATATGTCAACCAGAAATTCAATCACCAAAACATTATTTATGCCCATTTTCTGGAATAAACTTCAATTCTAGTAACGAAATCTCTTTTATGTCTTCTATTGACTAAAAAAGGGTGCCTAAAAGAAAAAATCTTTTGGAATAAGTCAGCTGGGCTATATGAAGTAAATAAAGGGTTTTTTTTTATAGATTTTTATTGAATTTTTGTCCAAAAATTCGGCCACAATGTTTAAGACGTTCATAGCCGAGCAGAGCGAGGCAACTATTTCATTACATCTGGACCGCTATTGAATGCACCCTGTATGCAGCTAAAGTAAGTCTCTGGCCAAAAAATTACAAAGTTACAATTAGAGCGGAATATGTTAAGCCATACACAGAAGCATAAATTTCGTGAAGGACTATTTCACATGTGTCGAAGAAATGTTTGGCCACAAAAAATTTAATTCTTCAAAGTAACGCTTATTTACGCTAGGCCACGACGGAAGTGAAAAAAACTGTAAACGCGACGTAATTATTTTGATGAAGACCTAGACCGAGTCTATAAAAATTTACCCTACTTTAATGTCAAAATCTTGCTACGCGTTTTCCAATACCAGCTTCAAGATACTTCCTCACTTGTACATCAATTAGTCCGCTTCTAGAGAGTTAGGCATCGACATCTCAATTCTGACAGAAACCAAAGACAACAAGCGTTGCTATGCTCGACTCGCACTCCTAAACTCTGAGAGCACACGTCAATAACGTTACTGTGTGCCAGCATATCAAGCTTGCTGCCTGCGATCGCTAGAAAAACAATCAACTAAAATCAGAATCAAATAAAGTCGAGGCCGAGCTGCGTACCTACAAAGAGTTTTAGAAGAAAAACTCTTAATTGTGGCTCAAATAAAATACGCAGAATTAGTATCCTGTGACTTCTGGGGTCGAATCACACACTGGTGAAAGTACAACTCGAACTTAAAAATGTTACGTCTTACGTGTGCAAACTTTCATCCGTTCACAAAATTTTATTAGAGTGATAGCATACGTCAAATATAGGAAATATATATGTATGTAACTAAATTAAAATCATGTGTTAGTTAAACCATTTTTATTTATATAGGGTGTTTCTATAGAGGTATAGAACTTTAAGTTGGCATTACTTTTTAAGATGGCGACCGATTTAACAGCTGTCAAGTGATTTATTCTCAGTTTGGTTTGGCAATTCATCATGAATAGACCCACGTCTGAACAACGCTTGCAAATAGTGCAATTTTATTTCGAAAATAATAGTTCTGTGCGGAAACCGTATCGCGCACTACGTCCATTTTAGCGATGTTTAGCGGGTATGTGTTTCTCATTGAATTCCTTCTAAACAGTTGAGCCTATTTTAATGAAATTTTGTTTAGACGAATGGTTTTGAATAAATTTCTTTCCAGAAAGTGGACCGGGGACTTTACGCTTAGATTAAAATGATCACTACTTTTTCTTTCGGAAAGTGATCCAGGGACCGATTTTCTTTTCAAGAAGTGGGTCAGGTATCGATCCATTTAAAGTTTCAATAAAGCTGCTCATCATTCGTTACCAATCTCCTCCTTTAAAAAACCAATTATATATATATAGAGGGTTATCCAAGTAGGAGTACTTTTTCAATAGCCTTTTTTTGACAGATCACGCGTGATTCATTTCAAGCTGTCATGTTATTTTTGTTCAGTATTCTTTGGCATTTCATCATGGAAAGACTTACGCCTGAACAACTTTAACAAATCATTCAACTTTATTACGAAACTTCACGTTCTGTAAAGAATGTGTTTCGCGCGCTTTGCTTAACTTATGGTCAACATAATCGGCCCACTTGAAACTTAGAATTCATTATTGGATAATATTCGACCGCATAGACCACGTCCAGCACGCTGTGAAGAAAATATAGCGGCCGCAGCTGAGAGTATACACGAAGATCGTGGAGAGTCGATTCGCCGCCGTTTGCAGCAACTGGGACTGACGTATGAAACGACTTGGCGCATTTTATGTCGAGATCTTAAATTGCTAGCGTAAAAAATACAGCTTGTGCAAGAAATGAAGCCGCTCGACCTTCCTAAGCGTCACCGTTCGCTCTATGAGCTCTTGAAAAGTTCTAAAAAAATCCGACGTTTTCGAGCCATATTCTGGCTCAATGGGTATGTAAACAAGCAAAATTGCCGCATTTGTAACGAAGAGCAACCTAAAGAGATTCAAGAGCTGCCATTTCATCCAGAAAAAACAACGGTTTGGTGTGGTTTGTGGGCCGGTGGAATCATCGGTCCATATTTCTTCAAAAATGATGCCGTTGAGAGCGTAGTGACCGTTATCGCGCCATGATAACCGACTATTTGATGCTTGAAATTGCAGCTCGTGATCTCCGCGGCATTTGGTTTCAACAAGATGGCGCCACTTCCCATACATTTATTGAGAGAACAATTCGGTGAGCAGATAATTTCACGTTTTGGGCCGGTCGATTGGCCACCAAGATCATATGATATCACACCGTCAGTTACCAGTCGAAATGCTCGAAGGAGTCCTCGAAAATAGGACTCAACGGATGGACATCTTTCTTTAAAAAATTAGGGAACCTTGAAATAGATCACCCTTTATCTATATTGATTTTTTTTGGCCGGCTCCTCCTCTTATTTGTGGTTTAGTGCCTTGATGTTTTTACCAACAAATGGAGGGACCTATAATTTATTCTAATCCTTTAATTTTATGTCAGGAATATACTCGGAGAGCTTAACATTCCCTGCCGAGGGGCGACAGGAAATGTTGCTCGAACCCAGGCCTTCCGAATTGTATTACGTAATGCTAAACACTCGGCTATCGCGGCCGAAAATTACTATAACTAAATTAAACAAAATACAAATAAACACAACAACATGTGGTCGGATCTTTTAGTATTAATATAATTTTTGGATTAAAAAAAAATAAATTAAATATCGTTTAAAAGCAATTAATTGCAGAATATTCCCGATTGATCACCAAAATTCGACAAAAAATATGCTACCTAACTGTGGAATCAAGGAAAAGTCTCTTAGATAATTTTATCACCTAAGGTCAACACTTTTTGTATGCAGACGATTATTGTAGCACATATTTAAAACAATGCTACACTGTGTTCTATAAAGACAATGGAGTCGACATTGGATTGTTCTTCAGTATAATTTTTTTCATCATTTTCGTCATCACTTGAACTCAAATATTATAATAAAAAGCTTTTTTTTTCGCTTAAATCGATTTATTTTTTAATTGCATATATTTAACGATTTCGCATCCATTGTAACTTGAAATTACGAACGAGCATAAAATCGATAGTGAATAGAAAGAGCTCAAATAGACTGTATGCCGGAATATATTTCTGTGCATACTACTTAGGCATCTCGTAATTTTCTATCGTACAATTGCAAACACGTTCACGTATGTGATAATTCGAGCACTGCTTTACGAGTATTATTCAAAAGCTAACCTCTTTTACCACAGCCTTGGAAACAAACTTTCGATAGTACAGTTTCGATGACAATTTCGGTTCCATTAGATGCTCACACACCATCTTTTAGGGTTCTCGAGGTTTATTAACTCTTTTAGCAAGCAGAATTACGATGGATCAATACTGTGCAGAAATATTGTACATTATGTTGACAAATCCTCAGAAGTGAACTCGAAGAAATCTATATATATATAAATGTTATGTTGCTTTGCGTACGCTTCAAAAACTCAAAAAGTTCTGCACCGATTTAGCATGATAAGTAATCCGTATTAAGGATTGTTTTTATCTATTTTTTGCATCTGTCACATATCCGCGAGGAGGTGGAACTGGGATTGACCTATTCGAAAAAATCGTATTTATGCTTCGATTTGCTGAAATTTGAAATGGTAACACTGCTTTTCTCTCCGGATAGTAGACTATGGACCGACCTATTCGAAACCTTATTTATGGTTCGATTTACCTGAATTCCAGGCTGTGGTCCGATTTAATTGATTTATGCTTCGATTTGGTTAAAATTTTAGATGGTACTCTTATGTCTAAATGAACCATGGATTAGGAAAAAAGTTCAATTTGCTTGAAACCTTTCTTTACGGGAAAGGGATCACCGACAGACAGACAAATTGCTTAATTAGAACTTTTATAACCCTTTGCAATACCAATTAAAAAAAAATTTGGAGAAAATACAGGCAGCCGCAATAAAGTGCCGGGTCAGCTAGTAAGATATAAAATGTCAGTTATAATAATAATGGATTCAGATGGAGCTCCTGACGATTTGCATGTAGTTTTCTTTCGGCTTGAAGAATATATATGTAAACTTTCAGAAGTGTAACGAGTGATATAATTTTTGCAAAATCTTTCGCAACGTAAGCGCTTTCTGATGGCACTTTATCTTTCACCTACACTTCTGACAATTTCCTCCCTATTTTCTTATAATATTTCCGTTTGATTGGCATATATATACATAATCGATTGTTTTACAAAACCAAATCGCATGTTTACCCCCGTACCCTTCTTCTATGCATCCACGGAGTGTTCTGACGGCCGGCCCAACATTTCTTATTGCGGTAACTACCGCACCGTAAATGACGAAATTTAAACTTAACTAAGTCACACCTTCCCCTCCATGTTCAGCTCTCTGTCTGCATAAGCTATCAAATTTTTATTGTAAGAAGTCAACAAGTTAAGTATGTACATTTTTAATTGTTAAAGATTAATTTCAATGGCCCGAATCCCTCGAAATATCCTTGGAAATCTCGTCGATCTTGGTTTTAGCATTTATAGCAGTCTCTGACAAGACTCTGCTGGCATCTGAGATCAATTTCTAACAATTCAAGTAATTACAGGGAATTAGGTAAAAATATTTTAACACAAAAAATCTTCTTCTGTCTCACCTTCACATCATCACTATCAACAGCTGCCTTGAGTTTATTCACCACATCGCCGACAATATTCTGCAAATTATTTATAAGATCATTAGCGGTATCTGAAACAGCTGGCTCATCACGAGGAACACGGGCCATTTCGATGAACTGCAAATAAATAAAATATATCAGATGAATAAGAAAATTAGGCTTCTATTATAAATACCTGCACAAAACACAGCACAACGCAAAGTCCAAACACGAGCTTTAATACAGCAGACATATTGCTAACTTACTTATTTTTTTTTTTTTTTAAATTGAATTGAGCGAACTAACGATGTGATCACTTTGAAGACCGATTCACAAATGACATGTATCTGAATTGCAGTGAACTATTTTGCTTTAGTAAAAGTGAATAAAGTCTTATTCAATGGGTTTTTTTTTTAAATATTTGAGAGTCTTATCGCATCCGCGTTTTATTATTGTTATTTATTATTGATGCTGTTACTGTGTCTTCTTCATAGTTTGCAATGTTCTGTCGGTTTTTTAACGCTGATAACCTCTTGAGGCATGCACAAATAGCTGATATGGGACAAATAAATAAATCGAATATGTAATTATTTGTATATTAGAGAAGGCATAACTCATCTTATTATATACGGTCATGTATAAAATATACATACAAAAAAACTAGAATACAAATACAGATCTCATTTGACTATATTATGTATAAGTAAACTTCTCTATCAATAATAGGGCGAGCCGACTTTTTTAAGTATAAGAATATGGAAAGTTCGGCTTTAAGCGGAGAAGACGACTAAAAAACGTAAAAACGTATACTTTTTAAAGCCATAAATGTGAACATGATTTTCGGGTATTAAATATAATCGATAACATAGATTCGAAAAAAGTAAACCACAAAAAAAAAAATGGTAACAGGAAAATAAATTTTTTCCTGTATTTCTATTGCTTTGTTAATCACACTTGTCATTTTGCATATCCTCAGCTGCCATAAATGCCCTAGAATTTTCCATAAAGCAAATTACCCTACATTTCAAAAATTATATATAGTCTTAGGTTAAGAAAATACTTTTTTCCATGCTATTTCTATACTCGACTTTATTGTATACGCAGAGATCTAGATTTATAAACTTTGACAAAATTTTTCTGTTTAGTAAATTCATCAAAAGCATAAATATGTACATATGCAAATTTTATTTATATGTGTACAGATACACTTTCTTAGTTAAACAAAATATTTCATTTTAATTTAAATTATTATCTTTACTTTATTTTTTATTATTATTGGATTTTTTTAATGTAAATAAATTATTTTTTCATTTAATTCTATGTTCTTCTAGGCCATTTAAAATTTTTAATTAATTTTTTTTTTACAATTTAGTATATATTATTTTATTATTATTCTATTTTATTAAATTTTATTTTATTTTATTTTATTATATTTCGTTTAATTATATTTCTATTTTATTTAACTCGCAACAGCCGAGTGCTTAGCATTACACACTACAGTTGGGAAGGCCTGGCTTCGAGTCCAGGGTTGAGTAACATCAAAAATTATAGAAAATTAATTTCTCTAATTGCGGTCGCCCCTCGGCAGGGAATGTCAAGCCCTCATAAAGGATGATTCAAGTAGAGGGATTTTTTTCAGTAGTCTTTTTCTGACAAATTACGCATGAGTCTTGTCAAGTTGTCATGGTATTTTTCTTCAGTATTGTTTGCCATTTCATCATGGAAAGACTTACGCGTGAACAGCGTTTACAAATCATTCAACTTTATTACGAAAATTCACGTTCTGTAAAGAATGTGTTTCGCGCGCTTCGCTCAATATATTCGGCCTAATAAGCGTACTATTCGAAACACCATCACCCATCTTGAGACCCATCATTCATTATTGGATAATATTCCAAAAACGAAGAAAGTATAGCGGCCGTAGCTGAGAGTGTACACGAAGACCGTGGAAAGTCGATTCGGCGCCGTTTGCAGCAACTCGGACTGACGTATGGAACTACTTGGCGCATTTTACGTCGAGACCTTAAATTGAAAGCATACAAAATATAGCTTGTTCAAGAACTGAAGCCGCTCGACATTCAAAATTGACATCGCTTAGCTCTATGGGCTGTTGAAAAGTTTCAAGAAGATGCGACGTTTTCGAGCCAAAGAATATATAAAGTCTAAAGTCTATGCGGACAACCCCCCTTCGATTCAGACCTTGGAGAAAATTGGAATGAAGGGATGGACTATCAGAGTTGTAGCCGCGGCCAGCATTTGAAAGAGGTAATCTTCGAAAAATAAATGCCAAAGAATGCTCTTTCGAATGATAATAAACATTCCCCATTAAATTTGGATTTTTTGTGTTTTTTCTTTAAAAAAGTAGATAACACGGAAATGGATCACCTTTACCCTTTATATACTAAAAAGTATCCGGTCTACCATAATAAAACACATTTTTGGCAAAATTCATTTTTTTTATACAACATAGTTCCCTTCAAGGGAGATACACTGATTATAGCGACCTTCCAACTTTAAGATACCATTTTTGTTGCAAGATTTCTCCTTTGCTTAAAAATAGGCCTCTCTGTTTCGGCGATCACCTCTTAATTCGATGAAATTTTTTTCCTATCGAGCATTCTTCTGAGATCTGAGAACAGTAAATAGTCGCTGAGTTTCAGATCTGGAGAAGGCAGTGGATGCGGAAGAAATTCGAAGCCCAATTCATAGATTGTTGCCATCGGTTTAACTGACTTGTGACACGGTGCATTGTTTTTGGTAAAATAGCACTTTATTTTTCTTCAAATGCGGCCGGTTTTCATCGCTTTTGTCCTTCAAACGGTCCAAAATACAGACGTCATAACCTTGCCAGCCGACTATTATGTTTTTCCACTCTTTGGAGCGGATTCATCGTGTACAGTCCACTCGGATGATTGTCGCTTGGACTTCTGAGAGAAATTATGGAGCCATGTTTCATCCATTGTCGTAAAAATTCGGATTACGCTTGAACATCTGCATAAACTGCTTCTAATCATGAACTCTTCGTTTTTTTTATGGTCAAAGTGAGTTCTCGCGGCTGCCACTTTGCACAGAGCTTTGTCATATCCCAATATTCGAGAATAATATGATGTAAACGTTCAGTTGATATCTTTAGAGTGGCTGGTTGATTTTCCTGGGGCAGTGTCCGGAAATTCGTCAGCATTCCAATTTCATACTTCAACTGTATTTTTCTCCTTAAAAAATCAATTTTTTTTCAACACGCCAAATTCTTTTTTATCCTTTTTTCACAATAACAAAAATTGATACAATCAAAATGCTATAATTCACAAACTAATAATCCAACAGCTATCAAATTTAAAAAAGCGTCTTTTGAAGGCTAGACCTAACTAAAAATCAATAATTACTTAGTTCTAGTAGCGTCATACTCGTATAAGTGCCAGGCCGGGGACTTTTCAATTGACCATATATATTTTATTTAATTTAACTAAATGGAGCATCTTGTGCAAAATTTTACAGCAGTCTATTAATCGAAATATAACGACGGTTTGTTTTTACAGTAATTGCGTGGGAAATTTAAAAAAGTCTTTGACTTAACAAACGGCCCTCGTATAAGCGATAAAATGTATTCGAAAAAAAAAAAATAATGTAAAAAAAACATTTTAACGCAGGATACCAAATGGAAGTAAAATTCCTTGGATCTAAAATTGTCTACGGTAAAAATGATATTATTACTAATTTGTTTACAAATTAATAATTTTAATGCAAAGATATATAGTTAAATATTAAAAAAGCAATGTGAGAAAATTGGAATAAGTCAAATCAACCGTTGCTATATCAATATTTTCTGAAAGTACACGCATCCAGTTATAATATTATCAATGTATTTTCAAAAGTTGCTCGAAATTCTTGATATAATACCCTCAAGTTTTCCCGGTCTAAGTCCTTACCAAAAATTTGAAAACTAGCTAAAATATATATCTGTATAGAATAAAAAATTAAAAGCAATGATATAAATTTCACCGGAAGTAATTTCGTAGAACCTTCTAACCCATTTGCTCCTATGTAAAAAGGTCGTTTTTACCCTTACTTAAAGAACTCAAAAAAAAAAAAAAAAAAAAAATTAAGAAGGCCGCTTCTTTGGTGTTTTAATTGTCCAAAAGCTCGCACTGCTCGAAAATGTTTGAGCAAAATCTGGAGCTCTGATATTAATTACTCTTCCAACAACAACAATAAACAAAATTTTTTGTGAATATGTAAGCCATATTGTAATAAGTTTTGCTTTAAGCTACATCAAAAGGTCATTTCAGCAGAGAACCATGCCAATTGATTCAAACGCCTGCAAAAGTTGAGGACAAGAAATGCAAGAATAGTGAGCATTTAATCTATGAGTGCGCGTACTGAGTGCACAGCTGATTCCAATTGGCGCTGAGCAAAATTGTTTATAGTAGAGTAGACTAGAGAATCTGTTTAGCTTAATTTGTGTTTGTAAAAACGTCAGTTTAAAAATTGGATTCGTCAGATAAAGAATATTTTGAAACAAACTCTGTAGTAAAAGTAGATCCCCTATTATAATTCAATATACATACGTGTACCTTGAATTCACATTTGCGATTTCGGGGCACTAGTTGCATCTTTTCCAGGTAAATTTCTTATGCATTTTTTCTCTCACTCATTATCTATAATAACTTCTCTGAATACACTAAAACAGCATTCCTCACGTTTAATCCAGACTTCAACCCAACAAATGTTTGAGGTCATAAAATCCGAACGACAGCTAAACTGCAAAAAGTAATGGTGCAGAAATTATAGTTTTGGTAATTGTGCTTTCAGCAACAATCGCCAAAACTGCGTAATATTTCGTTGATATTTACGTTATTAGTTCTCAATTTTTTTTGCTTTTGGTTTATTTTTTTTTTTCACTAAACCGAATTAAATTATAGAGCGTGTACTTCAGCTTAAATTAAATCAGTTGAATTAAGCATTCAATATTTGTCTTTAATATTAAAAGTTTTATTACGTATATAATCAACTACAAATGTATAAAAATATGTAAATTTATAGGTAATATCCAATAATTACGTACGTATATATGTATTTTTAAAATTAAACAATTATAAATTGTGATAATCTCTCTACGCGCTGTGTGTTTTCAATACTACGTACTTTTGAGTATACACGAGTGTACATATGTACGTAAATTACCCATCTGTACTTCCTGTCTTTGCATCGAGCGATTTGCCAAATTCTTCAAAGACTTTCTGAAATTGAAAAAATTAAGTAAAATAAATGATTAATTTGAGTCAGAGATAATCTGAATAAAATTAATAATAGGATTTTTTTTATCAACATTAAAAAAAAATTAACTCACTTGTATAGAGTCAACAGCCACAACGGTTTTGAATTTTTCCGTAATATCATCCAGGAATGCTTGCAAATTGATTGCTAATTCCGAGTTGAGCTTTTGTGTGTCTTTATCGTCACGTGGAATGCTAGCCATTTCGATGGTCTGAGAAAAAATCAGTAAATTAATTTATATTAATTATATAATTTTTAACTCATACTAAATTACCAAAAAAGTACTCAACCTGCACAATAAAGCACAAAATAACGAGCAGACCAAAAAAAATGTACTTCAACATTGGCGTCATAGTGCTATAGAGATATTTTTTACCACAATTACGTAGATAATTGTATTTATTACCGTCCACTCACTGTACACTCCGAAAGCTGACTCAAGATTGATAACCCAAACAGCGTCCAGAAAGCTCTCCCAGTGTAATTGCTTTGTAGTACACATACATACGATACATACATACATGTAGTTTCGATTATCAATCTTCAGCATCATTTTTAATATTAATTGTAGTTCTCTGTCTGATATCACTGGTAACCTTTAAACCCACTCATAAGATTACTTACAATTGCATTCAAAAAAATATTTATTTTATTTGTGTGTAAATAATTTATGTGCTCATGTAGTACATATGTATTGACGGTGGATAGTCGAAATCCCACTTGGAAGTTTTTAAGTGAAACAAATTGTGATTTGTTCAACTTGACTTAAACTTGTGAGGACAGATATACATACATATGTAACATCAATCTCAACATATGTAAAATAAAATAATGAATGTAAACTCTGTTGAATGATACATGAAGATAGCTCCAACATCCCGTTCTGGGATTTAGCTCTGTGCAAAAAGTTTACAACTCTTAAGAATGCGCACCTCAATCTTTAGTGAAGGCGAAGCAGTGACTAGCACGAAGGTTGCATTATGTATTTCGGGTTTAGAGAACAAAAACAAATATTAATCATCGAAAATCGCTTTATTGTTTTTTTTTTTTTCAAAATATTCTCCATGAAGATCTACGAGTATATACTTTTGCAGACGTTTGAATCAATTGTCGAAGCACTTTCGCGCTCTGATTTAGATATCGCCAAAACATGCGTTCTGAACAATCAACCTCCTCTTCAGGTGTTGAAAAACGTTGAGCTCTCAGTTTATTTTTTACGTATGGGAATAAAAAGAAGTCATTCGATGAGAAGTCAATACTATACGGTGGATAACTCATCAAATCGATATTTTGAGTGCTGAAAAATGCTGTTGCTTCAGTCGATGTATGAGAGCTCGCATTGTCGTGGTGATCTGTCTTCAGCGATTGGGTTACCTGATTTCTTAAAAGACAACTGGCAAACAAATAGTTGTGTATCAATCAGAATTTATTGTTCTGCATTGTCTTAGGGGTACGGTTGCGAAATGTTCAGTATTTTCAAAAAACAGGCAACCATTTGCATGGAAGTGCTCAGTGCGCGAACAACTTTTGTTGGATTCGGCTCATCTTGAAACACCGATACTGTTGACTGCTGTTCACTTTTGGGCTAATACAGGTAAATCCACTATTCGTCATCTGTGTGGAGGTCACAGACATGTTTCAAAGCATCGCTATCGTATTTTTTTTTAACATTTCTCTCGACCAATCGACACGAACCTATTTTGAGCGATAGGCAAATTGTGTGAAAAAATTTATTTTAAAATCAAATCTTGATGCAATATTGAGTATATGCTAGTCACACTACTACCTATAGTTGTCTTAATCTCCCGATAGCTCACATATCGATGTTGTAATATCAGTTTGGACACAACATCAATAGTTTCCGGAAGAGCAACTGTTTTGAACGACGGTCACGAAATTCATCTTGGAGTGATCTTCGACCACAATTGAATTCACCATACCATCGATAAAAACACTAGTCCTTGATCGAGCTTCATCACCAAAAATTGAATTAAGTTCAGTGATGCACTGTTGCTGAGTTAATCCACATTGAAAGTTGTAAAAAATAATCAACAGAAATTTCTTTCGATTTAATTCCATCTTTTGTCCAAAATAAATATTTTAAATTACTATAAGCAACACAAATAGCGCTCATAGTTCAAATTTTACGATAAATTTGGCAGTTGCCAAATTGCAACACCAAGGTTGTCACATCCCGAAATATATATTGCAACCCTCGGATCATAGTTCGAAAATCACATTGGTCTTTAAAATCGCGAGGAAATACCTTAAGAAATGTTTATCTTTTCTTTTGACTGACGAGCCGACGCATAGTCTAAACCACTTATCGTAGAGACCTGAAATTTAGATATGAAAGCGTGAAATTTGGTAATATGCACTTATGCAATGAAATGAACATCGGTACTGAAAATCATAGATTTCGGAAGATTACACACAACCGATTTGTTGGGATATGAGGTTTTGTTTCGAATTTTGCAATTTACAATAAATTTGATATTTCATGGTCAGCCTTTCTTTCTGGTTTTATTTTATTTTTTGAACCGGAAAGACATACTGACATGCCCATATCAATTCAGTTCGTAATAATGATATATCGATATAAATTTGTGGGGAGATAACTCGCAGCTCATTTCTGCCGCTCTTACAGGTACCTTACCTGTAGGCTGCCAGGTTCACGTTGCTCTTAGGGCTATTGAAAAAAAAATTGAAAATAGATGGCGACAACTTTATTGCATGCGCCGCTTTTTTTCAGTTAGTGCCAAAAAAAAGCTACTCCGTCAGGCATGACACCTGCAATGCCAGTTCTTTGTTCTGTTCTGCGAAGAAGCACATTAAATCATACCTGTGATTGTCTAAAACCGAATGCATGAAAGGAGTGTCAATATTCTGTGCAGGTTTTGATCGGGATGCATCATTGTAGCATACATTTTTTGCAAACGACTGTGACTCGATATAGCGATATAACATTTTTTTTTATGCAGAATTCAAGACACACGCCACAAATAGCAGGAGGAGCTCGGTCGAAAATCGCTTCAGTTGTTATAAAGCCACAATTATGTATCAGAAACAAAATCTGAAGACCTAAAATTTTGTTTTAATTTTAGACCATCATGTATTCCTTTTTTAATGCTCACCACCAAAGCAACAATGCATTAGAATTCTTCTAATGATAATCTATCTAATTATATTCACTTGACTATTTTATTTTAAGCCCTCAATTTATACAGCGGAACTGCTTGCAAATTTAATGGTCACAAAGGGATTCGATTGAGAATAAGGAAACGATTTGCAGAATTTTATTTTTGAGCACAATTAGCACCATCCTAATATGATTAGCCCATAAACCGTTATCTGCGGTCCCTGAGTGCATTCATCGTTGAACCACTGAATACTATAACAGTTCGTATTTTTTTTAGAGAGGAAAAATAGGCCATAATTATCTTACTTATAAACTAATGCGCAGGCATCTGCTTTGACCTTCGGCTGCTATGAAGTACTCATCACAGAATAATGACCAATACCAAGTAAATACGCTGAAGGATTGTACAAAAAAAGAACTGTATTATTTTCTGTCAGGAGAGTTTCCATATATGTGTACATTTATAAGACATATTATGTACTTAATTATTGTATGCACATAAAAAATATAACTGAACTATTAACATACAAACAAACCTACAAACTAACTTACAGACAGAGCTTGTGAGCAGAAAGTCTGTGTTTCCGCATTGAAATTCATGCATAAAAAGCCAAGCTTTGTTTAGCTGATTGAAGAAATAAGCTTGATTTTTTTCTTATACATATATACATATGCATATACTTCAGATTTCGACATCTTACTTACACTAATAGAAATTTTCGATGTCATTGAACTATAGCCTGTACCCCTCTAAACGAAATAATTTTTTCAAACAATGCTATATAACATGCGCCTCAGTATTGCTATTGAGTAATAAAAAAAATAATAAAAAAAATCTCAATATATTTTGAAAACGCATCAAGGGAAAAATTCTGTTTATAAGTTATTCATTAATATATTTTATTAGATTTTTTTTACAAGCTATTTGTATTTTGAACTTCAAACTTTAAGCTTTTTCACCAACTTTCTTTAAATTTTCAAGGAACTGATTGAATTGCTGGGTACCGGATTCCATCATTTTCTGAAAGTAATAAAGTATTTTAAGACATTAAGATAAGAAAATTTTAATAATATAAATCAAAAATAAATTAATAAATAAAAATCAAATAAAAAAAGAAATGAAAATATTAAATAAACAAAGAAAAAGAAATAAAAATTAATTTAAAAAAATAAAATAAAAAAATTAAGATAGTAAAAAAAATAAACAAAAATTAAAATGAAAATTTAAAAAAAAATTAAAAATTTTAAAAGAAATAAAATAACATTAAATAAGAAGAAGAAGAAAAAATAATAAATTTAAAAAAAATTAAAACTTAAATAAATTAAAAAAAAAAATTAAAAAATTATATTTCTATAATAGTAAATAAATAAAAAAAATAAAAGCAAATCAAGAAAAAAAAAATTAAAAAATTATATTTCTATAATAGTAAATCAATAAAAAAAATAAAAGCAAATCAAGAAAAAAAAAAAATTAAGAAAAAAATTTAAAAAAAATTTAAATAAAAAAAACTATTAAAATAATAATAAAATGAATAAAAGAAATTTTAAAACCAAAAATAAAATGAAAATAAAATAATTAATATATAAAAAAATATTTAAAAAATTCAAATAAAAAACTTATAAAAGAAGAAATAAATAAACAAAAAATAAAATAAAATTAAGATATAAAAAAAATTAAATTAACGAATAAGAAGAAAATAAAAAATTTAATAAATAGGAATTAAAAATAAAATAAAACAAATTTAAAAAATAATAAAAAGAATAAAAAAATTATTTAAAATAATAATAAAACTAAGTTGAATTAAAATAAAATAAAAAAATAAAAAAAATATAATAAAAAAAAAATAAATAAAAATTTAAATTAAAATAAATAAAAAATGTAAGAATATAAAATAAAAAACAAATGAAAATAAAAGTAAAATTAAAATAGAATAAAATAAATGAAACAAAAAAATTAAATGAAATAAAAAATAAATTGTATAAAATAAAATAAAAAAATGAAGCTAAAATCAAATATTATAAAATATATGAAAAAAAAGAATTAAAAATAAAATAAAATAGTTAATTCATAAGAATTAAATAAAAATAAATATTAATAAACAAAAATAAAATAAAACGAAATATATTAAAATGCAAAAAAAAACTTATTAAATTACAGTAAAATTAAATAAAATAAAAAAGTAAGTTTAATTAAATTTAGATAAGTTAATTAATTAATTGAGTTGAATTTTTAAACATGTTTATTTTTTCACCTTGAATTCTTCATTGTTGAAAGTTTCCTTCAACTGATTGGTTCCCTGTTCGAATACTTTGTTCAAAGTGGGTCCGAGTTCTCCCAATTTTTGAGCGAGCTCATTGGCGGCATTGTCGTCGCGGGGTACGCGGGCCATTTCGATGAACTAGAGATAGATGAGTTATACTTATAGAGCGCCGCCCAAATTTTAATTTTTTTTAATTATATTTTTTTCTTATAAAAATTTGTCCATATTACTATTCTAGATACAAGAATCACTTAGCATTTTATTTTGTTCTTTTTTTAAGTCCTTAATAAACACATATTCTTTAATTTACTGACCTGCACAAAGCACAGCACAACAAAGAGACCAAGAAGACACTTAAATAAAACAGACATTTTGTACTTTTTTTAATATTTTCTTTGCGCACCGCAACGTTCGGACTAACTAGCCTGTGCTATGGGATGTGATTAAATAGTCGAAAAATTATCTAATGTTAAAGTTAGGTTGATTTGAGTAGAGAAGCTGGTATTCTTGTTACTAATCTCTATTGCCCATCAGCGAGAAGAAATTATATGGACAGCGTTGTTTGAAGGCCTTATCAATGCTAATAAATATTTTAATGTCAAGCTTTGTACATTAAATTTTTATTCTCAGTATAAATATGATATATGGAAATATAATCTATTATTTTTCTAGATTAGTTCACACGTACGTACATATATATACAAGAGTTATATATTACATTTTCTGCAGGAAAAAAAATTCTCCAAAACAATGCTAGTGAGAATCCCCAATGGCGCCAATGGCTAACATCAAATGAAGCTAGGTTTTTCTGCCATCTTAACACTGGCACCAAAATTATGAGTCTTAACAGAGCACACTCACACGACTCACTTAATCGTCGGGTATTGCTAAGAATCTGAGGTGTGCCAGTTCATCGCCACCATATTTGAGTAACTCATTCGGTAAACCATTGCCTCGTGCGGCTTTGATGTCTTTCAAGCAAGCATTTACCATTCGGACTTCATTATAGTCGGAGATAGTATAAATCTACCATCATGATCGACTGTGGTTCTTGATCTCATTATGTCCAATTGTTTTGTTTTCACCGTAATTTAGCATACTAGAGAAGTGTTCCTTTCACGAACTCAGTATACTCCGGGTATTAGTCAGCAGATCACTTCTTTGGTTCCTAAAAGAGCATACTAAGGTATTGGAAGTCCCGCTTCTGGGTATGCGTTACATATGCTAGGCTACACCATATTCCTCTTTTGGCGTCCTCATCGCACAAGTCTTAACGTCTGTGACGTCTGCTCACTTGAGCTGCGGCTGCGGAAGGCGTTGGTCGTGGAACTAAAATCGTCAATGCGATAAAAAAAATTAAGTAAAAGAGCCGCATAAGAACATCGAATATATTCTATTGGAGATAATTTTTCTTCTTTCAAATATATTTTTCAGGCTCCGAAACTCCGTAAACATTTCTAGGTATTTCAAGGTGTAGTTGTGTAGCCACAGCAGATCAACTTAACTCAATTTATCTTCCTTAGAAGCACTTTTGGTGTTTTTTGCGAAAGGCATGCCCACCGCACAAACAGTCCTCATTTTATATCTTGTGGACTGCGTTGCTTGACTACAGAGATTCTATGTGGCAAACTGTATATTCTATACCCACTTTGCTAGGCACAACATGACGGTTCTGTAAGAATATGTTATTTTTACATTATTTTTTCTTTCAAAAATTATTATATGCATATATTTTTTTTTTGTAACACGCACACGCGTTTTATATTTCCGTTCCGTATAATTATATGTGCGCAGTATTTTTTTCTATTTTTTTTTTGCAATTGTTCTACATCAGCTTTGGTCTTTGTCACGACAAACGACGCGAACATATCTGCGGTCAATTCACGCGAATTCGGTAAATTGTTTAAAGAAATTACGGATAAACTCTTAAAATGGAGGGTATAGAACAGGGCAGAAAGAGCATAGCGCAGTTCCGTATGAGTATATATGGAGGAGATGAAGTGGAATTCGCAGATATTTTTCAATATGATATGGATGATGAAGATCATGACAAAATATTATCGGTAATGACACGCTCTCTAAAACGGCTGCCGCCAAATTTGAAAAGAAATCTTGTAGAGAAATTTAAAGGGACTTATCCCGACATAGACTGGAGGAAATATAAAGAGGCAGTAAGCGATGAAGAAGTAGATGCAGATAAAGAGATGGAGGAAAAGATAGATGCTTTTTCGGAGTACAGTAGTGGGAGCTTTCTACCAGCACGATGGGTTGAATTTCAAGAGTCATTCTCCAAAAACTTACTCAGTTTTTCCAGTATTTTCACTATTCGCAAAGCCGAAAAGTTTTGGGATAGCGTTCAAAAGAGAAAGGAAACGAACTATGTAACAACACGCATGTATGCGATCGAGAAATTGGCCAATGATATAAACAATTCCTTGTATATGATCTACAAGATGAATTTGTGTAATGATGAAAACTTCAAACTGGTTAATTATGAACATTTCCATGTATTCGGTTGGACGGACGATCGATTTTTTGCCAGACGTCAGATGAAAGGTATTGCTTGGGTGGATATTTTCATTAAATCTGTAACAGAAGAATGCTTGGATGCCTTCAAATTGAGATATGACATTATGGAATTGGTACGGTTGTTAAGTCCGCTTTTGTTAAGTTTTTATAGCGCAAACGATGGTTTCATCATGGAGTCGAAAGGGATGATAGAGTAAGTGAAGCAACTCATTGGAAAATTCTCATAAACAGCAAAGAGTTTTATATGGCTTTTACATTTTATTTTGACTATTAAACTTTTTGACACTGAAAAACATTATCAGCTGTGCTTTGTATAACTCATAACTTGCTCCATAAAAATCGGTTTTCGTAGCATATATTGTTATATTCCATTTTGTTCGATGTACCAGAAGAAGAGACCCAACCAAATGTATACCGATTGGATCAGAAGTACGAGCTAAGTTGCTTTAGCCATGTCCGTCTGTCTGTTTTAAAGATATTTCTTCCTTCCCTCTTTCACTACCAGATCCATTCGTTTCGGTTTCTTATACAGTCTGCAGAAACAAGGCTAACGGCACGGTTGTTGAGGCTCATAAGACCTTGGCAAAAATTGTACCTTTTTCATTTAGCTCTGAAATCTCTTTTAGTCATATACATCAGTTTTGCGAAGGTCTAAATACAGACATAGAAGCGCAAAACTAGCTCATTTTTTTGCTAGCGAAGACGGGTTTAAATCGACAGAGAGGTCATGTTTGGGGATATTTTTCTTATTTTTTTTCCGGCCCCACAGCTTTTTTGTTCTTCAGACGAGCAATTGCTATTCGAACTATATCATAATCGGGCAATGGAACATATTTTTCTACACCGCCTCCATAGGTTTCACTTTCATTGCCATTCAGCAGGCTTCATAAGCTCAATGTCAGATCACCTCTTTGGATGCCACATGAGTATGCTCGGCCTTACAATCTCATGTCGTCGAATTTTCTCATTGAATTTCCGAGCATAACCCCTGTCGACCAGCTTGCGCGCGAATGAAGAGCTTAGGACTTTATACCCACGATATTTGGCCTCTCTTATTGCCTCCAAAAGCGTCTCGTGTCTCGCTTCTCTCCTTAAATCTCGGTATCTTGCTCATACAACACGTGTTGTGATCGATCATCGAGGTAGGCAAAACATATTTCTTACTTCTACTTTGGTACAGTGATTCTCATCGCTGGAGGTCAAAAATCGATTCGGACACCAATACTTTCCGTGGCTGTTGTACGTAGGGAGCTAGAAATGCCGTCTCACAGTTTCGATGAGTACTCTGCGAGAGCTCAGAGTGCAAGTCGAGTAGAAGAACATTTGGCTGCTGTTGTTGTTGTTTTTTTCCATCGGGGAATATTGCGGGAGTGACAGTACCGGATAAAAATCCGGGTCGTTCCGGTATAAAGACCCGACTGCCGCGGGAACTATTGTATTTTAGTCGCCTCCTACGACAGGCATGCCTTACCGCGGGTAAATTTTTGCACCCCTACCCGAAGGGGGGACTGGCTTTTCTGATTGCAGCATCTCGACATCCAAAAGTTTTGTGTTTGTTGACCGCCGTTCTTCAACTCGTATCTTGGCTGCGAGAAGGTAGTGGTAGGCCGGACAGATAGATACGACTAAATCGATTCATATAGCTGTTGCAACAATTTTGATGTATATTATGATGATCTGAAATAATAACTGGTGCGCTAAAGCCTTTGAAGCGATTTTCAATTTTTTCCATTCATGTATTTTAGTAATGCAAAGAATCTGCTTGAAGCATATGATAGAATTACAAAGGAGCTTGAAAACAATTTAGCGTACTTCTGTGAAAAAATCAATCAGCTGACAAACATATCACTGCAGCGCCGGAGTGTTGGTCGAGATGTGGTGAAGAATTACCTGGAAATGGAGCAATTGGCTTTTGTGGGTTAGTTTTCCAGGTGTACTTTTTCTTTTTCTTTATTTTTTAATATATTTTAATATTTAATTTTTAGTTAATTTGCTGAATATCTAAAAAATTTCTTTTTTTCTGTTAATTTTTTTAAAATATTTTAATTTACTTATCTAATTTTCTTTTTATATATTTATTACGAATTTTTTAATAAACAATGTTTTATTTTTATACCTTTTAAAATATTTTTTATTATGTATAAATTTTTTTTATAATCTTAATATTTTTAATTCCAATATTTTAATTTTGTTATTATTTAATATATTCCATGTCATTAAAGTTTTTGTTAATTTTTCATTTTTTTTTTGTTTTTTACATTTTTTATATTCTTTCAATACATTTTATCAACTTTTTTCCAAGTTTTCTTTTATGTTTTTTTATATATAAGTTTCTTAGTTTACTTTAATTTCTTATATATTTTAAATATTTTTTTTCTTAACTTTTTAAAATATATCAATTTTTATTAATTTCAGTATATTATATTTATTTTAAATTTAATTAAAATACATTTTTCTTTTAATATTTTTTCTTTTAATTTAATACCTTCTTTTTGTTATTATGTAATATTGTTCTTTCAATTTAATTTTTCGTTAATTTCTCCAATTATTTCTATTCAAAAATATTAATTTTTATTTCCAATATAATATATTTAATTAATTTTCCTTTTAGTTTTTAATTTTTTATTTTTTTACAATATATTCTTTTTTATTTATCTTCTGTAAGAGTAAATTTTTAATATATAATTTTTTTAATGTATTTTTATTTAATTTTCTTTCATTTTAATTTTCTGTAACAGTTCGTGATCCGATCGAACAACGATATTATATTAATTACTTAAAGCACAAGGCCGATGATAGGCAGGAATATTATGACAAACAGGAAGATAATATTGAACAGAATTTGAGAAAGATTCAATTCAAACATAAAACCGAAGAATATTGCAGTTCTTCTATGGTTCAGTGCATTTATGCAATAACAGAGGTTTGTCTGAAAATTAAAACAAAATTCATGACTACAAGCATCAACTGTTCTATATACACACGCTTTTGATCGTAAATAATTTACATTGTTTGCCTACTTTTAGGCGTAATCGACTAGTTATGCTTGCAGCTTTGCTCATGCTTACACAACACATATGTATTTTACACTTTCGCATGTAATAATATTGTATTTAATCTTTCTCCAGGGTTACAAAAGTCGAATTGATTCAATGTCTGAAGAATATGAGCGCCGCTTTAGTGAAATGGATGACAGAAATAGAAAATTAAAACTGGATATTGATAAAATAAAGCTGCAACGTGAATTTTTATCAGCCGAAAAAATGTACATGCAACAGCGTATAAAAGAAATACAGGAGCGTGCCAGCTCAAAACATAGTAGTTGGAGAAGTAAACGTTTTCAACTCTCCATCATGCCAACTAGTTTTAGAAGGAAAACAAAAATCGGTTTAAGCAATATTTAGATGTGTAAATGTGTGCATATATTTGTATGTATATTTGTACAATATTATTAACGGGAATCGTATCAGAAATAAATTCCAAAATTAACTTAACGAAAATATTAAACTTATTAATCATTAACTATATAGCCCTGAAAGGCAAATGAGGAAAAATATACCAATATAAAACATACGACGTAAATGTGTTAAGTACTCTTCCTATAGCAATAAGCTGAGAAAGCAAAAGTACATTAAGCGAAGGAGATTTTTAATTAGTTTAAAAATATATATTTCAGGAATTATTTTCTACAGCGTATTGAGTTTCCTGTATTTTCCTGGATATAAGACCCGTTGAGCTGTAGAAGAGTAAGAACGGAGTAGAATTAAGTCAAATTTCCTAGACTAGCAGTAAGAGCGCTGCTGAGAAGGACGAGAAGTGTGTCTTGTTATCGTTCCTCTGGTTACTTATAGTAAACGAGCTTTAAAGAAATGTGAAGGAAGGGCACCAAAACTAATTGGTTATATAAATGGTACTGTTATACTAGTGACGATCTAGCCCATGTATACTTTTAGTATTGAAGTGGGGACTTTAGCCGACTATCGATATGATAATTTTCACTGGAAGGAAAAGGGTGATAAGCAGTACATGAGTTCTTTCGCTTGAGTTTATGCGCTGGTGCAAATCTCCCTCTTTGGTGTTTTGTGAACAGCTGCTAAAAATCGTTAATCCGCTGTGAGAATGGCGACTTGAGTTGAATACTCTGCGAAAGCTTTCAGATAAAGTCTGATAACCGAGGAAAGGTTAAAAAGAATAAATAATTTACCTTCGCGTCTTAACCTGTAAAAGAAAGTATCAAACTATGCTGAAAGAGATTGGGACCCAGGCAAAAACTACGTCATAAAATGTTCTTAGGAGGCATTAGGTAGATCGGTTGAACTAAGCAACATCTGTCGGGTTAAAGGATACAAGAAAATGTTGAAGATGCTTGCACAATGAAATTGATGAGAATACAAACATATGGTAGAACACTTCTCATGTTTGTATCAGGACTTATCTAGAAAACGCCTCTGATATATAGGGGCCTCATAATGCCGAAAATTCTAAGAAATAGACGTTAAAGCATTCTTGAACTTTGCATAAAACATAATAACTACTTCAATTCGGATTATAGTGAACCTCTATGTGAGATTATAAGCGATCAAAAAGTCTTTGTAATCAGTCAGTTGATTTAACCTGACGTAATCTAGAGAACATAGCAATTCCTTTCTTTCATTCATTTCCCTAGAATGCAAAGTAGATTCGTTCATATAAATGTTTTTATGCTTTCATTTCCATTATTTCTTTGATCTAGTCCTTTACTTAATCTGCTTTAATAAATTCTTTCTAACTGAGTTTCATATTAAAGTTTAGCGTTATATCTCTCCAAAATGGTAGTCCATGTATAGTATTCTTCTTTACCGGGCTTCGTCCTAAAAATCAGCTTCTTCTCTTGGCACCTGCTTAGTGTACACCGAAGTTGTTGTGTTAATTGTTCTGACCCATTTTGCAACAAAACACGTATCGCTACTGTCTGCTGAGAATGGTTTAAAGATTTTAAAAGCTTCAACAATCGGAGAGTTCCTTTCCTAATGGTACCGCTAATGCTGTCAGCTTGCTGGCAGAAGAGGTGCCACAGGTTACGCTTTGCCTCTCTTTGTTTATATTTATACTTTCAAAAGGGGGTCCGGTAATCATACCTGCATTTATCGGTATTAAAGGGATCAGTATGAATTTTTAAAGTATTAAGAAAGTACTTAATAACCGCTCTAAGATCGCCAAATGTTTATTCCAACTGTTTCTGGCCTCGATAAATTGGAAGTTGAGAGCCCACAGTGCCTTGAAGTTAATATTACCAAAGCAAATATCCAGTGTCTTAGATGTGCGTACATTTCGAGGACCTAACACTGACTCGGATCACTATCTTGTCGCAGCGAAGATTCGCACCTGCCTCTATTCAGCAAATAATGGAGTAGGATGGAGTTTAAACAATGCCTTCTTAAAAATAATAACGGATCCGATGGCTTATGGGTCGAGCTATACAAATACGGCGCCGAAGAACTGAAAAGGTCCATACATCCGCTTCTTTGCGGAATATAGTTGGACGGCAGCTTGCCCGACGAACGGAACTTACCCTGGCACAATTAAGATCTGGATATTGTAGCAGGCTTAACTCCTACCTATTCTGACTCGACCCTGACATACCCAACACATGTCCCGAACGACACTTACCACCTCTGCATGCCCACTTAACCGACTCATCTAATACTATACATAATATACTTCTCTCCTTTTGGTCCGAACCCGTCAAAACAGCACGTTTCCAGGACCTCCCGTTAGATGACCTCGATGACTAAAACTAAACTTGTTTGACCCTAGACGGGGTTGGCGCAGCCGCAACAACAACAACAACGAACAGAACCTAAATGTGCTTTGCCAAATCCCTAAAAAGTGAGACCCCAATTTGCGCCAATTATCGCGGGATATGTCTTCTCAATATCGCATAAAAGATCCTATCGAGCCTACTGTGTGAAAGACTAAAGCCCACCTTCAACAAATTGATTGGTCCTTAAGTGTGGCTTTAAACCTCGAAAATCTACAATTGACCAGATTCAGATACTCGCTAAGCGTCAAATCTAATAAAAGACGCATGAAATGACAATCAACACTCACCACCTCTACGTCGAATTTAAAGCAGCTTTCAACTGCGCAAAAAGGAGTCACTTCTATGCCAATATGTCTGAATTTGGTATCGCTGCAAAATTTATACGACTATGTACACTCATCCTGGACAATACCAAAAGCGCAGTCAAAACTGGGTAGAACCTATCCGAACAACCGCTCCGTAAGTTCTGTTTGCTCCGGGTTAGACAATGAGGTGAAGGGAATAGGTCTGGTAGTAAACGAGGGCAAGACAATATATCTCCTGTCATTAAACCAAACTCTACAACTGGCTCATCATTCCTGTGCTGATATATAGCGCAACAGCGTGGACGATGTCGACATCCGATGAGTCGGCTTCAGGAGCTTTCAAGAGAAAAGTTTTGTGGAAGATTTAGGTTTTTTTAAGTTGGAAATGGCGGGTACCGCAGACGGTGGAACGATGAGCACAAGGTGTAAGCCGACATTGACATAGTTCAGCGAATCAAGAAACAGCTGCCCCGCTGGCAAGGTGGTGCCGTCTGAAGATATGACTCCACCCCGTTGGAAGTATCAGGTGAAGAGCGACCTGGTTTCACTTGCTATTTTCAACTGGCTGCAAACAGCGAAGAAAAGAAGCGTGTGGGGATTCAACTATAATAGCGTAAGCGGCGCCTACGCCAAAGAAACTACAAAATTTTTCTATACAACATTCGGTACAGCATTTTTGAAGCACTGTTTTGGAAGACACACTTCCAATTATAATAGTTCTTAAAAATGAAATGAACATTCGAAATAGTAGAGTGGGTCAGTTTTTTCCTACTTGTTCTTTTCAACCTTCACAAACTTCTATTACTTTTACATTTTATTTTGCTTTCAAAAACTTATTAAAGCATTAATATTTTTCTATCTGAGAACGCGCGTTTCGTTATCCTTACATAATACCCGTGAAATAATCATATACATATTTGCATATAATAAGCTTACCGAGGTATATACATATATTTTTAGTTGCAATTTTTATTCATAAACGCGATTTTTTAAACCGTCAACCTTCCGAGAGATTTGCCATTCACAAATATTATTCAAATTTCTAACAACAACTGAAAATGGTTGATTTCGAATTAGAGCAGGGGAGAAAGAGCATCGCAAAATTTCGCAAGAGCGTTTATGGCGGCGATGAAGTGGAATTTGCAGATATTTTCCAATTTGACATGGATGAGCAAGATCATACTAAAATATTAACGGTAATGAGAGATTCTCTGCATCATCTGTCAGATTCTTTTCGTAGTGATGTGTTCGAAAAACTGATCGAGGAGCATCCAGAATTGCAATGGGACGCTGAAGGTGAGGAAAGAAAGAGGAAAGATATGCCTGAGCTACTTTCATATGAAAGTTTGATGCCTCATCGCTGGCAAACCATACACGATGAGTTTGACAAACAATTACTCTCATTTAGTAGTACTTACTCCATACGCGATCCGGATAAGTTTTGGGCTCTCATGCAATTACATCGTCATCCAGAGTTTGAATTATCACGCATGTACGCTTTACAGAAATTGGCCAATGATGTAAACAACTCCTTGTATATGATCTACAAATTGAATCAATGTAAGAATAAGGATTTCAAATTAGAAGATTACGATCATTTTCAAGTATTCAGCTGGACAGTAGATCGATTTCTTGCCAGACGTCAGTTGAAGGGCATTGCTTGGGTGGATATTTTTAAGAAATCTTTAACCGAAAAATGTCTGGATTCCTTCAAATTGCGATATGATATTATAGAACTGGTGCGTCTCTTAAAACCTTACTTTTTGAGTTTCTGCACTAAGAATAGTGAGCTCGTGGCGGAAACGTTAGAGATGATAAAGTGAGTGATTGAATTTTTAACTTAGCATAAAGTTTGCCTTATGACATAGACCGTAGTGAAAAGCAAGTACGACATTTTTAAGCTTGCTTCCAGACAGACAGTCACATATGGATTGAGGTCTCGTCTACATTTCCTGATCATCCAATAATTAATTCCGCGGCATCCCACTTTAAGTTGTCCATCTGAAAGTCATCTTAATCATAAATCATCTTTGAAACAGCCTCTCTTTTCACGAGGCGTAGATAATTTTTGCATTCAAGTATTCCTGGACTTGCGACAAGAAACCTCTTAACCAGGCAGATTGGTCGTAGCTTATCGTCGATTTCACTGTAATCGAGCACCCAGGTGGGATATTTATTCGACCATTCACAGTATACGAGTACCTTCTTCCTTCTTTTCACAATATATTCCCAAAAAAATTCGTGTAAAAAGAGAATTAGGTGTATTCTGTTTCATTTACATTCTACAGTGTATATCCAGTACAGCCTCTCAGAATTTTAGGGGGTTTTCTTTCAGAGTCGGTAAATATTTCTAGGATATTGGATACCAATATTTTTGCAGTTTCTATGATAAGAAAAATGATTGGTCTGAAAGGAAAAACAGCCTACAAGAGAGCTCATAAATAAGTTTCGTGAGATGTCGCTTTCACTCACACTACTCGAACATTTGGCAAATATAAGGTGAATTTGAATTTTCCAAAAAAAAAAAACTTTTTTTCAACAATTTCTATTTTGTGCCCTGAGAAACAGTCGCTCTCAGATGGAATAAACTAGCGTCAAAACTTCTAATCTGCGAAGCAGTTCTGATACGTTCTGTCAAAAAAAAAAAAAACAGCGTCTTTCAATGGATCTTTGATAATCTTGGCAACAAGAAAAAATCTCGGGGTGTCAAATCTGGTGAATACGGTCCCTGAGGCATGGTCTTAGAAAACAACATAAAAAGTAGTGACGACAGTTCCTGGTCGATGCTCATGGGGTACTTTCGTATTTTTTTTTTGCAACACACTTCAAGCTCAAACTTTTCGAAAAAATTACATGGTGTGAGCTAACCGAGGGGAAAACTTCTTTTATAGTGATTCGACGATTCTCGGAAACAATTTTTTTTCACTTTCACAACCTCTTAATCGGTTTTGATTTTTGAAGTTCGATTGTGGCCAGCATAAGCATCACCATTCAAATCTTCTCTACATTTTGTGAAAAGCTTGTGCAATTTAGTACATTTTTTAACTGAGAGTACGTACACTCACTTTATTTTAGACCTCATTGCGGATCTAAGTATACGTAAGTTATACCACATTGAAAGGATTCTGTTATCATGAAAATTTTACAAGTCCTTAAAAGCACCTGAAATGGAGTTTTACTCACTTGTTAGTGACTTGTTAAAGATAGATCAGATAGATTTATAGTAATGGGGATCTGCGACTTTAGCCACGATGTCTTTAAGAACACTGTAAGACATAAGCGGTTCACGGATATCAATAATCTCAAGTTCTAAAGCTCTTTGGTGTTATATTCTGCAGTGCCCTGTTAAGATATCTGTAAGAATTCTTAAGTTATTTTCATTGAGCATGACCAGTTATTTAAATCTTTTCGTATTGTAGCCGCCTATGACTTCTTTTGCCTGTTTTAGACCCGGTAAGTTTTACCAATTTCTTATGGACTTCTCTTCTGATCTTAACTCTTCTCTTGACATTTCGTTTTGCATTTAGTTCTTCACAACAGTTGATTGCATATAGTATTTCTGCTTGAAATATGCTTGGGTATTGTAATTTTGATAAAGAGAGCACCGAGGCCTTTATTGGTTTTGAACTCATTTTTTAACGAGACTTGTGTAAGCACTGTAATTATACTCCTTAACTGGATTGATTTCAAGATGTTGTCTCTGACATGAGGGTACTCCCTTTCTTGTTGAAACTGATCCTTTTAGGAATGTCCTTTCTATTGTACACTACCAGAGGGATGTTATTATATTTTGAGTCATGTTATATTGGAGATTATATTTCCTTTAAGTGTTCCATCTCTAGTAGAAGTCAATAAATATTTCTTTACCGTTTGTTCTCTGACATTTTGTAATGGCGTAAGGTCTAGTAAGCTTCTAGTGTCGCTGTAGGCCTTTGTCAGGCATAAGAAGCTTCCATAGTGCAGTCCTTGTAGAGTTCAGTTTAAGTTTTTTCGACCAAGCGACTGCCGCCTAAGTTATAGTATAAATTTGGCGTTTTTTAACCGTTGAAGCGATTTTTGACCGAGTTCCTCCTCCAATTTGTCGTCACTCCTGGTACTAGTGTTTTTTCCACAATTGGAGTACCTACAGTTTTTTCTAAGTTGGTTACAACTGACCGATGGATGTTTATGTGAAGCTTTTATTTTTATTTCAGAAAAACACTAGGCTGGGATAATATTTCCTGGTGACCGTAATGAGAAAAAATTATTTTCTATAATTTCGGGTCTGGACAGTATCCGAATTCGAATCCATAACCTTGCGCATACTGATACGTGCTAATAACTATCCGTTTGACGTTAGTTTTTGTATTTCATATCACAACATTATCAGCTCGCTAATCTGAAGCATTTGTCCATACCAATGATTTTTATGACTTTATTCTAGCAATGCAAGCAACCTACTGAAAATGCATAATCAAATCGCAGATGAATTGGAGGAGAGCGTGCAATATTTTATGAAGAAAATCGATCAAATCACCAATATTTCGGTGAAACGACGCAGTATGGGCAGAGATGTAGTGAAGAACTACTTGGAAAATGAAACTTTGGCTTATGTTGGTGAGTTTTATTTACCTATAAAATAAATTGTTTTTTTTTTTTGTTCAAGCTAACTCAGTGATGCTATTTCGATTTGTTATAATGAAAAATGAACCTAACGAAATGAATTTGAATCGTTTCAGCGCCATGTTATCGAAATGAAATGTAATTGTTAATGTTGAGACAGCACAAATTCTTCGTTAACGTTAATTTAAAAAAAAAAACTGCTTGATTGGCATTACCAGCACACTTAAATTTTAACGTTTTTCATTCTCTGTTAACAAATTACACAATTTAAGGAGAGCATTTCGTTTCGGGTAAAACGAAATAAAATTTATTTGGATAAAAACTTGATCGATAACATTTCAAAATGTTTCAAAAAATGTTTTCAAAGAAATTAAATATTTTTTTAATTTTAATATTTGGAAATAAAGGGTGGTCCAAGTAGAGGTACTTTTTTCAATAGACTTTTTTCGACAGATCATGCCCATTTCTGGTTTCTGAGCCGTTGGAATCATCGGTCCACATTTCTTTCAAAAATGATGCCGGTGAGAACGTAACCGTCAACGGGGCGACCGTTATCGCGCCATGATAACCGACTATTTGATGCCTGAAATTGAAGCTCATGATCTCCGTGATATTTGGTTTCATCAAAACGGCGCTACTTCCTAAACATCGCATCAATCAATGGATTTCTTTAGAGAACATTTCGTTAAGCAGATGATTTCACGTTTTGGGTCAAGATCGTGTGATATCACACCGTTAGACTTTTTTCTGTGGGGATATGAAAAGTCTAAACTTCCGCTTCGATTTAGGCTTTGGAGCAAAACATCACGCGTGTCTATCGCCAGTTATCAGAAAAAATAGTCGAACGAGTCATCGAAAATTGGACTTGACGGATGGATCATCTGAGACGTAGCCGCAGCCAACATTTGAAAGCGATAATCTTCGAAATATATATGTCAATGAATGTTATTTAGAATGATAATAACATTCCCCAATAAATTTGAATTTTCTATGTTTTTTTCTTTAAAAAAGTAGGGAACCTCGAATGAGTCATAATTGAAATATTCTATCGCTAGTATGGATAACTACTTTTTTTTGTATTATGTTATTATGAATTATTTAAGCTCTGTATACGTAAAAAATTTTTAATTTTTTTCCTTTTGTCGAAAGCAAAAAAGGACGACACTTTTTTATTATTAATACACTTTGCGTTATTATAATAGTTCACAATAATTATTATTAATTACTATTAACCTATGTGTACTTATTTTATTCTCTTCAATTAGTACGCGATCCCATTGAGCAGCGTTATCAATTGAATTACATGAAACACAGAGCCTCTGACTGGCAAAATTACATGGAGACACAAGAAAATGCGATTATAAGGGAAGTGGAGCGAATTAAAAATAAACAAAAAACAGAAGAATATTGCAATTCATCCATAATGCAATGCTATTATGGAATAATAGAGGTTAGTTAGATAAAAAAAAAGGATTTTGCATAGCTCCAAGCATCAACTGCAACGGTCAACAACAAGCTGGCTTTACGATCACTAGCCTTGCATACTTTTAGGCACTACAAATACTCTTAAATTTGATGATTGCAGCATTACTGTTATGTTTCTTTATACACACCTCATTTGTACAAACATATCTATATATATTTCACTACTTTTTAGGACTACAAAGGTCGCATTGAAACAATGTCTAAAGACTATGAGCAACGCTTCAATCAACTTGAAGATAAAAATAGAAAACTTCATTACGATATAGATAATATGAAATTACAACATGAATTTCTGTTAGCCGAAAAGGCGTATTTCCGGCAACAAATCAATGAGGTCTTAAAAACTGGCAGTGTGTCTGAGAAAGTGAGGCGTTCCAGAGGTAAACGTTCCATACCGTCGGTGTCATCAACACAAACATCCTCAATCAACAAGTTGCCTTCTGTTAAGAGCAAAACCGGGAAGATAAAGTAAATGAAAATATGTAAATGCTTACATAAATATCTTCCTTATTGGGAATTGTAAAGGAAATGAATGCAAAATGCATTACTATAAACAAACAAATTTGCGGTTTATGCAGTATTTTTGGGGTATATGTATAATAGTCTAGTCGTACTAAAGGAAAACGGTCACTCAGACTTAAGAAGTGGTCCAAATGAATGGAAGCACTACAACTTTTTGGGTTCGGGGTGCGGTACTTGTTAGTGGATATAGAGAATGACTCTTATCTGGAAGTGGAAGTGAGAAGATTGGTGATCTTCCTCCTCCCCTGCTGCCATCGATGGGTACTCTTTCGACTACTTTCATGTCTGAAGTAGTAGTCTCTGTTTCTTAATTTGCTGAACTAGACGAAAGTGCCTACGACTTCAATTTTATGACTATCAATAGTGACGTGGGAGCCGATACGACTGACTATTTTTTCTAACACGTGATATTTGTCTTGTCCTCGTTCACTAATGGAGATGGAAGCAAAGCTTATGTAGTGTATGGGTCTCCGCTTTGCTTCTTTCTCCAATCTAGAAAATGCAGAACCAATGAACGATGATGTGAATGTTCTTGGTATCTGCCTTTCTAGCAGATTGAACCATTTATTGCTTAGCCCTTCAGCTTGTATTATTTTCTCCAGCACTTAGTTAGAGAAGTCACGCATAAGGACTCACCTTATATGAAGCCTCGTTTAGTATAGATCGGCTCGAAGAGGTCCTTCAAGGCTCCTGATGTTGCTCAGCGTCAGTTTACATAGCCGTATGAGTTTTCAGGTAAATTCAGACATAGCGGCGTAGAAGCAGCTCTATATTGTGCTGTCGAAAGCAGCTTTAAAATCGATTAAAAGAGGGTGTGTATCGATCCTCTTTCCACGGGTCATTTTCAAAATTTGTCGAATGGTGAATATCTGGGCAATTATGGATTTTGTCTGATCTTCAGCCACACTGATAAGGTCCAATCAGTTTGTTGACTTTGCGCTTTAGACTTATACTCAATACGCCCGATAGGATCTTATATGGGATATTGGCTCAGATTAGAGGGATCCCTTTGTTTGTGGATTAAGCAGAGCACAGTTGGTTAAAATTGATGGACATGCTTTCGTCCGGATATTATTCTGCAAAAAAAAAAGTGCTGAATACAAATCGTCAGTCTTCGCTGTCATACTTGACAAGTTCAGCATGTAAGCGATTAGCTCCCGCCGACTCGTTACTTTTTAAATTGGAAATGGTTATTCGAACTTCATCATAGTCGTGTGCTGGAACGTCTGTGTCATATTGTCATCGATTCGGGTTTCGGCTTTACCATCTTCGCGTGTTTCATTTTAACCACAGTTGACCATGCTGGAGAATCTGGGCATCAGTCGCCAAATCACCTCCGATATTGAAACCTACCTTAACTTGCTGTCGGCCAGCTTCTCAAGCTCTTCATATTGACGCATTTTGGACTCTTTCTTCTTATACTTTTCAAGTACCTGAAATGATATATTAACTTTGGTCAGAAGTATCTCAGATATAACGCTGTATTCCTAGGAATGCATCATTCCCTCGGCAGGGAAAGTCAACACATTAGAGTAAGCTGTAGCTCACTCCACTGTTGGATAGTAAAAGAACTATATTGACAGTAGGCATTTTTGACCGGACGAATTTGATGAATCTTCTTCCTCCTAGCTCTTCGGTGCATGATGCATATTAATTACCGTTTCGTCACCTTCTTTCCAACATCTTTTGTAAAGTTGACTTTTAAGGCCTCTATGAATTTTTCTTCTTTCTATTCAAATAGCTTCGCCGGAGCACTGTCAGCCATTGCAACATTAATTTGTATCATACAGACAAACGGTGGCTGAAACCTTTGCATGAGGTTTCTCCCTGTCCTTGAATTTCTCTGCTTGCTTGCTATTATGGTCTTTAAAGAAGGTAACCTTTCCTACTACTCTTCTTTGTGCTCTCTTTTTGTATATTTATTTACGTACATATGTTTATATATAAACAATGTGTTGCTTTCTCAGCGACTAACATCTAATATTTAAGTGAGCTCCTTCAATTGAAATGTCTTCTTCACACGACTTGACATCATCACCAAGCATTTCTATTCAAGCCAAGCCTGTGGCAACTGCATTCAATCAGGCATAAAGAAAACATGGAGTCATCTGAAGGGCAACCCTTAAATTTACATATTTATAATTCAAATTCCATATTTTGCAACAAAAGTCCATCCACACTTCCAACGAGTTTCACGGCAAAATTTCATCATACATTAGAAGTAGCGATTGCAACATTTTGCAATGCTGTGCGTCAACTTGCTACTAATGCTACTTGCAACAGGCCCTTCCTACAGTGCAACCGACCGCAATGCCATCATTAGACGATAGCTGTTGCTTGTGGCATGGCATTCCGAGTATAAAGGGACTGTCTGTATTTACACGCTGTGCGAACCAGCATTATTATTGCCTTTCAATGCCACAGATAGTGGCATGCATGCCTAGGTTGCACAACATTCATACTCATACATCCATAGCTACGCATATGTACGAGTATATTTTTGTATGCATTTTGCACAACGAACCAATTGCCAAGTCGTACGAACTGCAGTCGCTTGAGTGGATTGCAGGCACAGACTGGCTGTGTGGAGTACCGCAAAACAAATTGGCGGACAGACGATAAAAAAAGACTTCAAGTAACAGTCGCTACAAGCAGCAACCGCTGCTGGCTTGATTGTGGCCACAGATGCCAGTTGCCTATTCGACGCTGTCTGTTTGCCTTTATTTTTTGCTTCGATATTGTTTCTCTCTGCTTACTGTGTCTGCCTGCTTATGCCACAGCCTGCCTGCTTGCTGGCTGATGTATGGTATGTATCTTTCGCAATAACGAACGGCCGCCTAAACACTTCTGTTGTCCTGTTCGAATTTCTAATCGCTGAAACCTTCCACCCTATTGATGCCTGCAGGCGTTTTTTAGGGCTCTCTCTCTTCTATACTTACCACAAAATGTGGCGACGCATCTAAATCGGATTCTTTGTTGTTGGCTAGTTGTGTGTGCGAGCATAGGGCAAGATGTGTATAATAAATCTGAATTCAGTGCAGCATGTTGTTAGCTGAAAATTTTTTCAACCCGAAAAAAACCAAAGGTTGGCTGGCGTACTGTGCGACTCACTCAGCGGCTGAAGCAAGCGAAGTCGATGTGGAAGGGAGCGATTAGTTTGCTTAGTTAGCAGCGTACTGTGAATAAATGTGGTTATATATGTACGTACGTATGTATGTGTATAACATATAATCAAAATCAATTCAACGAAACAAGCAGAAGACAGGACAGGTAGAAAGGATGTAGGCACCGACCGCATGCTATATATACCGAGGAGTCATGATAGGATTGCAGAAGGGCTCACATTCAAAAGTTACCAAGGGCCATGCTACAAGTGGCAGTCGGTGTGTTTTCTGATTCTTTCTTTCTTTGCTGTCATTATAGAAACTTTATAGCTCCACTTCGTTCTTCTTATTTCACTTTTTTCTGCTTTTAATACATGTTTCGCATGAAAAATGTAGTATACCCAGCGCTCTAAACTGCCGGTGATTCAAAAATGTACAAACATTTATTGGATAATAATACTTGAAAGGAAGAACGAAGGTGTTGATTATTAGATTTCTTCTATTCTTTTAAATTCCTAAGGCACTTGAGTTCATTCTCAGCTACATGACTTACTATTTCTCCGATCTGGCGTCAAGTGGCTCCTTCCCAACGGGAATCTCTTCACCGATGAACTGGAAGGGACATACTACACAGTAATACTTCTTCGTGGATGGATTTAAACTTGAATGAAAAGTCGAAATATTGCATCTACGACCGAGTGGCTTTTTACCCACGATAATTTCTTCTCAGGCGGACTGAAAGAGCCAAAGCAACTGGAAAGGAACGCCCAACTTCTCCAGAGAGTGGTCAAATCTTGAAGGAAAAGTCGTCGTTGGAATGCTTTGTTAGAAATATCCATCAGAGGGAGTGCAGACTTCCAGATTATTGCAGTGTTTTCCAGACTGAGTTGGCGGTTATTAGTTAAGGCAGTAGAAATGCTGCTTCGGAGGGTGATTTCAGTCAGACAACCAACAGTTACATGGATATTCAGGCGACTATTACTGCACTGGTTTCACTTATGCTGAGTTTCTGGACTGAAATGCGCATTACTAACTGCAATTCTGATGAACTTGCACGTATGGGCGTATCACATCGCTAATGCCAGGGAAAAGGATTGTGGGTAGTGTTATGTCAATGTAACCGCCTCCTTCTGCAATGGTGGGTCATGAACTTGGCGTTATACAAAGAACCTTCTGGTTCAAGGCGAACCACGAAAGAAAAACTCAACTAAAACTCTCACACAAGGTGGGAGTTCTGTTTAAGTATTGCCCGATATCTATATACGCTCTAAGTCGTGGAATTTCCCGATTCCTCACGGCTGATGGGATGATATAGGATCTGCTATGGACTCTATGCTAAACTTGAAATTTTAGGACATGAAATATTCTGGCTTAAAGTGGACCGCGAAAAGTTAATGAAGTTGCACTCTATTCCGAGATCAAAACTCTCATACACAGTGAGATTTCTGGCTAGGCATTGTGCGATCTCTTGCTTGAGATTTCACCGAATCCCCACTGCCGAAGTCTTGTAAGGAGTAGAATATGGAGTCATTTAAGGACAGAAGAAAGTACATTTTCTTATTGGATCAGCCACCTGCATATAACCTAATCTAAGGTTTGAGGTAAAGACTACTACAGATCAGCTAAAACAGGTTTAAAGACCTCAAATTTGCAATACGCAGCTGGGAAGAAGCTCTAGAGGATCACTCCCATTGATACCAAAGCCTAATAGTAAGCACGTCCTGGCCTTATAATCACGGCTCACATGGTCCGGTCACCATTTTTCATAAAATAAAAAAGTTTCTCATAAAACTGCATCAGCAGTTCGAAGGCAGTTCAGAACTCCTTCATCAATTGGAGCAAGGGCACGGCCGAATAATCGTCATGAAGCTCTCTCAAAGCACTTAAGTCCTTATACCCATCAAAACGAGCGTTGGGTTGCCACAGTTGGTAAATGATTTCAATTTTCTTTTAATTCGCAAGATCTCTCCCTTTTCAGAGCTCCCTATATTGTGATTTTGCATTCCGGCATGTTTGCCTGCATAAACGTTCGTTTATGTGTGCGTGTGCTATGTGGAGTGTTGTGCAGAATATTAAGGGCTTGCTTAGTACTTCAGTTCAGCTGAGTTGAGTTGAGTTGCCATTGCACAGCATAATCACCTCCAGCCGTTGCAACCAATGTTGCGTGTCGCGTGCTATTGCTTGCTGTTCGCCTATTCAAAAATGTTCCGTTAAAATCTGTGCACACCGATGATGATGTCATCGTCGTGCAACACTTTTATAACTGTCACTAAACAACAAAAAAATACTTCGACAAAACTACAAAAAGCAGCATTGTTGCACGCCACATGCCAACAATCAGCATCGAGTGAGCGCTCGCGCTCGCGCTCGCATTCGCCGTCCGCAATCATTTGATGATGCAATATGTTGGTGCTACATTTTTATTCATTCCTTCCTTCCTTCATACATTGTACAGTCATCAAATGTTGCATGCAACATTTTCATAACATCACTATAATAGGCGCTCCTAGCTGCACAGGCAGCTGTTGGTTGCTGAGGTTGTGCGTCGACATTTGTTGAATTCCGCCGTTGAAGAATTAGAATTATTAGTACTAGTTGTAAGAAAGTTATACATTCATACTTACCCATACATATGTACCTTTATGGCGGCAAATAAAAACTAAAAACTAAAACTCGAACGATTGCTTTGGCAATCAAACTTTCAAAATTTGGCATTGGGTTGGAATGCTGAGCTGAATAAATGTTTCAATAAATAAAGGTTAGCTAAGTCACAAGGTTGTAGTAGAGTATTGATGCTCTTTTCCAAAGGTTAGTAAGAAAAAGAAGAACATTGTGTATAAAAACCAAATGTAGGGGTACATTTGGGTTGAATCTTGCTTTTTGGTATACAGCTACAGCCGCTGAGCTACTCTCAATTGCTACTTCCCTGCATCCACGTCGCGAGCCCTAGTAACGTGAGCAGCCTTTGTGCGGGATGCAGTAAAGATCCGTTTCAGGCCTTTGTTGTCGGCTTAAAGAGAGGAAACTTCCAAGTTATCACTTCAATATATTAAACTTTAAGGGTCTTGGAAGTCTTGTTGGTATTGGAGGAGTACCTGGACTTTTGATGACGACCACACCCAACATATAAGAATTTTGATTGAGAAGTATTAGGGCTGGTATGATAGATATCGCTGGTCCAGGAGATGCGATAGGCGAAGCTACAATGAAATAAGAAAGCTGAAGAGCTGAATTCAATAAGCTGGACGAAAGTCTAGTGTAAATCTATATTAAGATCGAATTTTTTATTGTCTCCAAGACTTTAATAGATGAGATGACGTATAGGAAACCGTTTTCTCCGAGCACTTGGAACGATGGAAAAAACGTTCCATAAACCGACCATGGCGTTGATGACTATAGGGTTTTCCACTAAGAGTGATATGATTTAAAAAAAAAAACACACTAATTGCTAAGAAAATTCAAATGTTTTTTATTTATTGTGAAGTACAATCGATGCATTAAGTTCTGAATATAACATCATTCAAATTGCCTCTATGACTTCTTTTGCAGTATCGAAATCGATGAACCCAATTTTTGAGCACTTTTTCCACTAAATCAAGTCGCATGTCATGAATAGCATGTTCAGAATTGGCTTTTAAAGCTTGAAGAGAGTCAGGTTTATTGCTAAAGACCAATGACTTCAAACAACCCCACAAGAAGTACTCTAATGGTGTTACATCACAACTTCTTAAAAGCCATTGAATGACACAATTTCTTGAAATAATCGAATCTCCAAACCTTTCTCGCCATAATTCGGTTGTTGCGCGTGCTGTGTGACACGTAGCCCCGTCTTGTTGGGACCAGATGTTGTTAGGATTAATTTCTTCCAATTGTAGTCATAAAAATTTGGTTATCATCGATATATGTATACCGCTTTCCATTGACAGTAACGGTGCTGCCAGCTTCATTTCGAAAGAAGTACGGACCGATTATTCCACCAGACCAAAAACCACACCAAACTGTCAATTTTGGTAAATGTAATGGTTGTTCATGAATAATTTTTTGATGATTTTCTTACAAAATTAATTATCGTTTTCAAGTTGTTACAAGGCAAAATCAGCAAATTCACGACGTTTATGGTGATCCAATGATGAAATTGTAAACATTACTGAATACCATGAAAAAAAAAAGATCATGACAATTGAAGGATCGGTCCACACACAGAGCTAATCAACTATTTAGGTGACACAAACCAGCTCTTCGTTAATTTTAAAGCCACTTACGGAAGCAGAAGAAATTTACCAACTCTGAACAACGCTAGAAGTTCCTTCAGAACTGAAAAGAACCACTCCGAGCCAATCAGTGACAAAAGAGGTTTCAAAGAAGGTGACTCTCTTTCGTGTGACTTTTTCAACATAATGAAGATCCTATTATGCTGCAGGGCTAAATAGGGAATTGATCGAGTTCAACGAACAACGTCGTTAATTCTACTCTTTCTAGATTGGGCAAAGAAGATAATCGAATAGGTCTGGCTTAACAATTAGAACAAGATGAAATATCTATCTCCTGTCATAAGAGAAGTAGGCGGCGCATTCGCTTCTCGACTTCCATGCCATTGTGGATAGCCGACGACTGCTCGATATTGGCTTCTGGCCAAGACATTGATAACATCGGTTCAAAAGTAAACAGCTAAATCGCTGACCTCTCCCACTTGTTCACTTAACGACAATTACAACTATAAACAGCGAAATCCTCGTCTGCTGAAGAAGTCCGAACTGAAAGTCGATGACATCCAAATTCCGACAATAAATAAGCCCAAGTTACCGGGAGTCACTTTCGACAGCCTGTAGAGTTGCAACAAAATCCTTAAATCGCTAACGGGCAGCACCGGAGGGGTAAGATAAGAAACGTTGTTCGCAATTTACGGCAATCAGCCGATTATCAATTACGCTGTATAGAACACGAGGCTTAGTACAAGCGATATACGGAAAAGAGCTACAAGCCTGGACAAATTCCAAACTGAGGACTCTGACGGGAACCCTACTACAAAATTTTCACTGTGAAATATCTCTGCTCCAAGTTAGGGAGCATAATTCTATGCTGTGTAAGCTTTTAGAAGCTGATCCTCCACGGCAGACATACCAGGAAGGAAGTAAGCACTTTAAAGGAGTCTCTTCAACAACACCGAACAGACCCACTGGACTGGATGTCACACAGCTGCTCTTAACGTCATATTCCCGTGAATGGTGTGCTCGGAGTCCAGCCACCACACATGGTAGGTGAGGAGATCGAGAACCGTGTAATACTGGTGCAATTAAGATATTTCTAGTAAACTCAACTCCTATATAACCCCGAGTACACAACGTATGTTCTGCATGCAAACCGCTCCAAGAAGAAGAAGAAGAGTGATAAAAATGAAGAAGATTTATAACCGCTATAGCAAGGTATCAGCATTGGGGCTTCTCCAATTTGTAGTGGTGTGGCTCTTGATGTTTTTCCAACAAATGGAGAACCCAAAGCATTTCTCCTCAGCCACCTCCAAATGGCTGAATAATTTTTGTGTGGAGCATTTTATTTCGTGTTAGAAATACTCTGAGAGAGGTTGAAAATCCTCGCCAACAACGACCAGAATTATAAACTTTTTTCTTAATGTTAGTTTAGATAGGTTTCGAGCCCAAGGCCCTCCGCATGGTGGTACGCATAACTCGGCTACTTCGCGAAAATGTCTTTTGAATTCCACAAATCCCACAAATCCCTACAAAAATTATAGACATATCGTGTTTGGCACTCGTTTAGATGCACCGCTAGCCTAACCGTCAGTCAAATCATCATAACTATAGCAAAACAACAACAACAAAAATTGAATATATAAAATGAACGCAATATAAGAAGCAAACAACCATTCAACCAACAACCCCTTCATTTGGAATGCCAATCTCCGCTATGCACAGGCAGCTTAACTAAATTTTCAACGAGCTACAGATAACTGGGCAGGCAGCAAGGCAGCAGCCTACAGCGGGTAGCAGAAAACATTTTTTTTGCTGTTGTTGTGTTTGTCACTTTGTTTGTTTGCATATTGTGGCCCTTGCTTTATACTCGTATGCCCTTCCACATATAACATTATGCTACAGCATTTCGGTTCCTCCCCTTCGTCGACCTTCGCGCTGGCGAATAATTAGTCGGTCGGTCTGTTTGTCTGTTGGTGAATTTTACCATCAGACTGTGGCACATAATTTGCCATAAGTTTTGTTGCTTTTCGTTGATCTGCTGCCTGTTCTGGCAACGCTTGTTGACTCTGTTCTTCGTTGGCTGGTCTTTGGCCTGTTGGTTGGTGCTGCAACTTCGACCGACTCTGTGGCAGTGGCAATGAATGTGCGCCTGTATGTATTGCATTGCATTGTTCTCATGACCAACTGTAGACTTCTGTTCGCCTGTTGGTGGACACCTCAGAAAATATCGAAATTTCACATAGAATTCCCACGGCCAGAATTTTCCCACAGTGTTCTTCTTAAAGCAGCGGAGGCAGGCAAGGCAGGCAGGCAAGCAGCAGCCACTAACAGAGGCGAATTCGTCGATTTGACTGGCTGCCATTTTGTCAAGCAGTCGGCTTGTCTATCCGTCTGTCTGGTGTATGGTAGAGAGACTGTGTTTTTAGCAAATAATTGTTGTTGTTGTTTACTTACTTGCTCATCTTCCTTTAACAGCAACTCCGTCTTCCCGTCTGATGGAGTTGACTGTCAGCCTGTCTGTCTAGTTGTTTAGTTGGATGGTTGTTGAAAGGCCACACAGAATGGGCGGTTCCACGACTTGTGCACTGTGTTGCACACAAAGGACCGATGGTCGGACGATGGGTCGGTCGGTCGGTCGACTGGTGTAAAAAGAATTATGCTGATCAAAAGAAACGTTAAAGTAGCAAGAACGCGCTCGCTGTCGCATATAAAAATGTACATTTGTACGAGTACGAGTATTTGAGAGTGAAGTAAAAAATACATCGTTTACCTACGTCAAGTGCCCATATGTATGCGAGAGTGTGTGTGTGCTCAAGTGTATTGCGTGCTGTGTCGCTGGCAGCATAAAAAGCATAAACAGCGTCAGCTTCAGTGAAGACAATTGAGACAGAGGTGACTGGCAACAAGCAACAACTTCAATGTGGTATTTTTTTATTGCTGACAGGGTCGTCTGCTGTGCCCGTCAATGCTATTCGAGTTGTTGTGGAATCTACATACAATGTAGAAGAAGATTCTTTACAATATATGTATATGTATTTTTTTTTTCGAATGGAACACTTTGCTTATATCACTTTTTGTTGTTGTAGCAACTGTAACTGTTATTGGCTTTACTGTTGTAGTTGTTAGTGTCTTTGTTTTCAACAGCGTTTTCTTGTTTTGTTTTTAATATTATTTTTATGCTTCATTTTTACGGTGTTTTCGTTACTCGGAATTATTTTGAAATTTTTTTGCCATCAGCATTTGTTCAGTAAGGTATATTCGTTTCTCAACATTTTTTACGCCGCTCTGGTTAGGTAAGTAGGTAGGTGCGTCCTGATATGTGAGCAGAAACACCCCAGGGCAAAACAAAGGTCATTGTGATACCTCGAACAATTCTTCTCTGGCCCTACGGCCCCTTTTTCATCCGTCACAACTCTCCTGTGAACTTACTTTACTTTAGTTTCTGCCACATAGTAAAGGCTATTCATAATAGCGACTCCGTAACGACATGCGCTCAGAGTAAGGCCACCACATGACATATGGAAAATCGTATCTTCCTTTCATTCTTCTTGGTTAGCATTTTCTTTTCTCAACTGACCTCCTAGCCTTTCTGTATTATGCTTTATAAGGCAATGTCTAGTAAGGATTCCAAATACCATTTAATCGCCCCCTTTTTCAGAGAATATAATCCGTTCGACCTTCTTCGGTTCCATTTCGGCCAAGTTGGCCTCGACTTTCGACAGGTCAAGATTTGCTTCCACGCGGCCTACCAGATAAAATATTCCTTTATTAGCAGATAACTAAAGACATACCTATGCGCTCTGTATCCAGCAGAATGTGCTTGTTCATATCTTGTGTAGTAAGTTCGTCTGTTTTCCAGTTTCCCTCTACGCGTCAGTGAACACGGACCCGAATGGGAGATAGTCCGTTCTGTTTAGCCATTTCCTGAAGAGATCTGTGACACCTCGTTACAATTCTAGAGTTTGTCGTGATCGAGATCATAGCCGTTATTATTGCCTGTCTATCACTGAAGGCGATGATGTCTCTTCCTAAGTATTCATTCTGTCATTCCTGTATCCCTCTGATGGTTTGAATGAGAATTCCATTGAAAAGAGAAAAATCTCCTTCCTCTACCTTCAAACTTTTAACCATCTGTTGTAATTTCAGTACTCTCGACTGAAGCATCATATTTGTGTGGTCATTTTACACTGCTGAGGATCAGTGTCATAAGATTTGGACGATTATCAAAAGGGGAAACGCAGCGATCTGTGCTACTTGGTAAAATAGTTTAATTCTCAAGGATTCTTAATTACCTATTGGTTGACAGATCCACTATTTTCTGAGCCGACAGCAATGGTATTTGATGTGCTGCCAATTCTATAGACAGGATGTCAACAACTACGTTAAGAACACCGCTGATGTATATCAACGCTTTCCTCTGAATCGTGCCAAAAAGGTCTATGTTTGTGTTCTTCGCCATTGCGGGCCACCATACTACAAGTACTACAACATATGCGGCTGCAGATTGTGGGACTTAGTCCACATTTTTTATCGTTATTTCTATTACAGATTTAGAGAGCCTTTTCATATCTGTGTGCAATATTTTCCTCCCAGCTCAGTTTTCTCTCCAGAATGACTTCTAGAAACTTAGTGTTAGCTCCCAGACTTAATTGACAACTGACAGAATTTTGTATTTGCCGTTGTATCATTTCTGTTCTAGTACGAAATGCGTTGAATATAAAATTACAGAGCATGGCTGAGAAATACAGGCGTGCCTCCATTGGCATGTCTGAATAGCCGAGTTTCCCCAACGCCGGCGGTCACTGTTACATATTGTCTCTGGTAGAGTCTTCTATTAGATTAGTAGAGATCTTACAGAATTTTGTAGAATCGTGTTATTCAAAGAAAGTGATGAGACAGTAGTCCTAGGGGCTTCGCAATGAATTAAAATCAGTTTGTACAGTGCAGTTTCCGTTGATTTGCACTATAAGATACAAGCTGCATGGAAACTTTCGAGGTAAAAAGAGTCTAAGTAATACTAAAGGACCGCATACACTTTCTCGGGTAATTATGGATAGCAAGCTGCTATGGAAGCTCTATACAGAAGAGAGATCAAAAAATACCAAAACGTTTTGATAAAGCTCAGTACGCAAGGGAAGAACAGACAGTCTACACTTTGTTGCTACCGTGCTTTATACGAATGAATCAAAAATGGATGGAGGAGTGAATGGAAGAATTTGTTGCGCTGATCAATACACCGGACAACCGTTAAAGCTGTTAAATCCTTGCAACATTTTCAGAAAAAACTCAGAAAATAATCTTAGGAGTAGGGTTCTACTGGGTTCTAGGCCACATGAATATTGAGGGAAGAGAAATAGTAGATGGGATGCTATTAGTCTGGCTACGGAATCAATACATGAGATACGAAAGTTGCTAGCGACTCAGTATAATAATTTTTCAGAGAAAGCTCGAAGAAAGCGAAGAAAAACCTAATTACGTTTTGTTAACGTGGTCTCGCCTACAATGGAGTAGCATAACACGCGAACATAATGGCTGTTACTTGCGGTAACAAATGTCGGATGGCTGGTATGAGTGAAGCGGTGGAAAAACTTCTTTCCGCCTCACGTGGAATATGACATAGACACCTAGATGACGTAAAGGACGTACAACCTACGGTATGACTTATTTAACTCGAATTATGTTTAACCATTCATGAAAATGAAATGGTAATTTATACCTACAAAGTTGTCCGTCTGCTTGTACTAGTCCCTTAGCTTTCGAGATATATTGTCCAAACCTTGTATGCTTTGTATTTAACATATATGATCATTTGTCGGAAACAGATCGGTTGACTATATCTTATAGCTCCCATACAACCGATTTGTTCAGATATGAAGTTTTCGCTGAAAACTCTGCCCAAAAAGCGTCTAAGGGCAAGAAAAAAATGTCCTCTTAATAGAGGTGTCCATTAAGAGAGGCTTCTCGGAATGTACGTATAATAGAATTGAATCCGTATGACTTTTAGTTAGTCCTAAACTTCAAAAAATGCGTGTATGAATTTAGCAGCTGTCGGATAATTACTGTGAGAATTATAGCACTTTAAGTAAATAAAATAAAAATAAATTGATAAAAAGGAATATTGCTTTTTGAAGGAAAAAAATTCAAAGGAAACTAAAACTTAGTTTGATAACGAGTTTCCGGACACTGCCCCAGGAAAATCAATAGTCAAGGATTGGTATTCTAAGTCTGGACGTGAAATAGCAGGCACTCTAAAGATATCACGCTCCATAGCGTGGAAAAACTCAACAATTGGCTGGGAAGATTATGGCGTCCGTATTTTTGGATGCGCATGGAATAATTTTCATTGACTACCCTGAAAAAGGAGAGACCATAAACAGCGACCATTGTATAGCGTTATTGGACCATTTGAAGGACGAAATCACCGAAAAACTGCCGCATTTGAAGAAAGCAAGTGGCAAGGTGGCAAATCGATGACAAACATCCATGAATTGGGCTTCGAATTGCTTCGATATCCACCGTATTCTCCAGATCTAGCACCCAGCGACTATTTCCTGTGCTCAGATCTCAAAAGAGTGCTCGCTGGGAGGAAATTTTCGTCGAATGAAGAGATAATCGCCGAAACTGAGTCCTATTTTGAGGCAAAGGGCAAATCTTACCACAAAAATGATACCGAAAAGTTGGAGGGTCGCCATATTCTGTGTATCACCTTTGAGTTCCCAATGTTGAATTAAAAGAATTAATTTTACCGAAAAATTTTGTTTTACTATGGTAGGTCGTTGACTTTTCAATTGACCTGTTATATACAGGTAAGGTTTGTTTCACTCAGATATATATTTTAACCATATTTCCAATATTTTTTTTGGAAACAACACTACGATACCATGAAGAACAATTCGAGCTAAATTTTGAAATCCATTTTGGGATTTCGTTACTGAAAGTTACTTACAGAAAGTTCTTACACATGATTTTAATGGCTACTTTTATTAGCTTCTATTCTAAGCATTCCACTCGCAGTAAGTGTTTTCGCCTCTTTCTTTATTGCTTTCTCCATCAAAGCACAAAGAAAGTAGCTGCAGGAGTCAGACAATATAACCACAGATAGCCGCATCACTTCAGCAATTTGCTACACAGAGCCCGACATACACTAATGCATACTTCTGAAAAAGCATTTACTTTTTTTTTGTATTTTGAATAATTTCTATACCACAACTAAACTTTTGTAGCCTACACAATTGTTCACGCCAATCAGTAAACACATCACACATATCCAGCTCGATGGACATCACAACAGATCAACATCAACACAACACATCACATCACATCGACTTGTTAACACATCATTTGATCGACCGCAGGCGGTAACGCAACGCAAATTCGTACGCAAGTAGGTCTACCCCCTACAAGCCATGGAAGCTAGCAAAATTAGTGGTTGTTGTTGCTGCTGCTGCTGAAGGCTCTGTCGCTTATGCTTTGCCCCCAATGTAAGTTCATTGTTCCTGAATGGAGCATGCAACCGCACATCAACTTGCAACACTTGCACTCATCATTTAAATAGCGAGACGCTGGAAGCAATAAGCATGCATCTATGTGTATGCATACATATGTACATAGATATATGTATAGGTATGTATTGATGTTTACTACTGTTGTGGCATTGTGGCGCGTTGCATTACACAAAACTTGCCGCTGCTTGCAATGCGTTTTTTTTGTTTTATTATGATTTGTGCGCTTGTGTGTGTGTGTGAGTGCTCGATTTCCTTGGCCTGTATGTCAACAGTAAGAGGCTGAACAACAGCAACAACAATAATAACAACAAAAGAGACTAACGATCAGCAACTAACAAAGAGTACAATCAACTACAAGTCAACAACAACAATGAAAAGTGCATAGAAGGAAATAAATAAGATCCAAAAGCGGATAAAATGGCCTTGTGGCCTTTTCTATTGTTTCTCGTCGTCGCCGCCGTCAACATCGCTGTTGCTGGCGCAGTTGTTGTTCAATAATGTTTATGTTTTGTGCAGTCGCTGCTGTATGTTGCATGTTAGAGTTGCAGAAAGTTGCTACTGCTGTTTGATTGTTTACGGTGTTGCAGTGTTAACTTGAGACTCCCATTGTTGGCACACAAAAGACGCTTGTTTGTTTTTGTTTTAATTTTTTAATTTTTTATTTTTGCTTTTGCTGTTGCTATTGTTCAGCCACATTAATGGACCGAAACAAATGAAAAGTAGAGGCGGAGAGAATTTCATTAACATATTGCCAACTAACCTTACCAATCATAAATTTTTGCGCATGTATGTATGTGTGTACAGATGTATATATAATGTGAATTTATAAAATATGCATTAACACATTAGCATGTGTTAAAATTCTTTCCTGATAAATTTTTGTTTGAAAGTTAAAAAAATATGTTGAGTGTCTCGCCATAATTGTTATATGTATGAGAGTTGTTTGATAAGTCAGTGACTTCTTGAATTTAGCGCACAGTTACTGTAAATGCAACACTGCTCCCGTCAACTGTTAGATTTTGAGCAAACTACACCACCACATGAATTTTAACGAAAATGCGTTAAAAACTCCTCACCGAAACCAAGGAAAAACGTGATAAATACTAAGGGGACTCTGCAGCATCCATATTTCAGAAATAGTTTACTGAGTTCCGTTTTGGGCGTACTAGTACCAGTGACGCCGCACGTTCAGGTGTCGCCCAAAACAGGTCGCCACAACTGACATCGTCGATAAAAACTATGTATTGATATTGGACGATCGAACTATAAAAAGGGTGAAGGCTATATAAAGGGTGATCAAAGTAGAGGTACTTTTTTCAACAACTTTTTTTTGACAGATCACGCGTGAGTCGTGTCAAGCTGTCAGGATATTTTTGTTCAGTATTGTATGATATTTCATCATGGACAGACCTTCGCCTGTACAATGTTTACAAATCATTCAACTTTCAAAATTCACATTCTGTAAAGAATGTGTTTCGTGCGCTTCGCTCAACTTATGGTCAACATAATCGGTCTACTAAGCGTACTATTCGCAACACCATCATCCATCTTGAGACCCAGCAATCATTATTGGATAATATTCCACCGAATATACCACCTCCAGTACGCAGGGAAGAAAATATAGCGGTCGTAGCTGAGACCGTGAAGAGTCGATTCGGCGCCGTTCGCAACAACTCGGATTGACGTGTGGTGCGACTTGGTACATTTTACGACGAGCTCTTAAATTGAATCGTACAAAATACAGCTTGTGCAAGATCTGAAGCCACCTGACCTTCTTAAGCGACATCGCTTCGCTCTATGGGCTCTTAAAAAGTTTCAAGAAGATCCGACGTTTTCGAGCCAAATTTTGTACAGCGATGAGGCCCAGTTCTGGCTCAATGGGTATGTAAACAGGAAAAAATTCCGTATTTGGAACGAAGAGTAAAATGAAGAAATTCAAGAGCTGCCATTTCACCTAGGAAAAAAATGGTTTGGTGTGGTTTGTGGGCCGGTGGAATCATCGGTCCATAGTTCTTCAAAAATGATGCCGGTGAGAACGTAACCGTCATCGCGCCATATTAACCGACTATTTTATGCCTGAAATTGAAGCTCGTGATCTCCGCGACATTTGGCTTAAACAAGACGGCGCCACTTCCCACACATCGCATCAATCAATGGATTTATTGAGAGAACACTTCGGTGAGATGATAATTTCACGCTTTGGGCCGGTCGATTGGCCACCAAGATCGTGTGATATCACACTGTTAGACTTTTTCCTATGGGGATATGTAAAGTCCAAATTCTATGCGGTCAATACCGCTTCGATTCAGGTCTTGGAGTAAAACAGCACGCAAGTTACGTCACCTGGCCATTCCACTCCAACAGAAAACCGAATTGAGGTTGACTGGTCAGCGTAACGCTACACCCAACAAAATACTTCAGTGCATTGTACCATCGTATTGCACAATAATAAAGAATTTGTCAATTAAGAAGTAATAATAAGTGCAACGACACTTTTAGATTGCCCATAATTTCAATTGAACAATGAGCAAACCAATTTTGCTGACTTAGCTTAAATAGTTAATAAAATAGCTTGTAAGAATTTTTTGTATTCAGAAATGTAATTTCATTTACTCAATAAAGAGCGTCTTAACGCTAATAAAATATATTTTTTTAATTTGCGACACACTGCAAAACCTGTCTCGCGTGTCATTCGTCAGTTACCAGTGGAAATGCTCGAACGAGTCATCGAAAATTGAACTCAACGGATGGACCATCTGAGACGTAGCCGCGGCCAATATTTGAAACAGATAATCTTCAAAATATAAATGCCAAATAATGTTCTTTCGAATAATAATAAACATACCCTATTAAGTTTGAATTTTCTGCGTTTTTTCTTTAAAAAAATAGCGAACCTCGAGGAGGATCACTCTTTATATTCAATTTTAAATTAAAAAAAATCACTTGAAAAGGTGGAATTTTTTTATGTAATTGTAAATTTTGTAATTGTTTTATATACCATGCTACCTCAGAGCAAATTAGTGGTACGATCTACGAGTTCTCCAAGGCCTTAAGCATTTCCACAGTGCCCACTGCTTTAGATAAAAAATATTCGGCGGCAGTAAAGGGTATAAGGCTGATGATGCTATCCTCACAGTACATGCTAGATTTTAAGCTTTTTCATTGCCTTCCACATTCGCATGACCAGAGACCCAAGCCTTGAGACCATCTGTTGCTTAAATGTCTAAAGGAAACTCCTTTTAAAATGGGTGCCTATATTGCTCTGTGATGTACCAATTTTTGATTGCATTAAAGATTTTTTGTCAAATGTACTCTAATACTATGTCTTCTTACTTACCTATCTCCGCTTACTTATCGCTTATACTTTCATCATCACACAGCAGAAGGGTTCCTTATTCCAGGTTAGACTTTCCGTTTCTCTTTCTTCTTCTGTGGTGTAGAAAGCGCTGACATGATTATAGCCAAATCAACAATGGCGCACCACTCCTTCCTTCTCTTCGCTCTTAGGCGCCTATTGAAAATACCAAGTGAAATCAAGTTGCTCTCCACTTGATTCTTTCAACGGAGTGGAGGTATTCCTCTTCCTTTGCTTCCACCAGCGGATGGAGTGTATGGATTCTTTTCTTTCGGGACTTCTTCAGGACTTGTCATATGACTGTTGGATTGGAAACCAAAGTCGTGTGATATCATACAGTTCGACTTTTCCTGTGAGGATGTGTAAGTCTAAAGTCTATGCGGACAATCCCGCTTCGATTCAGGCCTAGGAGCAAAACATCACGCGTGTCATTCGCCAGTTACCAGTCGAAATGCTCGAACGACTCATCGAAAATTGGACTCAACGGATGGACCATCTGAGACGTAGCCGGGGCCAACATTTCCACATTAGAATTGAATTTTCTGTGTTATTTCTTTAAAAAAGTAGGGAACCTCTAAATGAATCACCCGTTATAAGCGTGTAAGCGCTCATGTATTTTACATGAATTTTTGACTGGGAAAAAACCATTCGCGCGATGGGTGCCGCAATTGCTTACACACGACCATAAGTGCAACTATGTAACCACTTCAAAGCAGTGTTTGGCGATATTCAACCGCAATCTATACACATTTTTGCACATAGACCAAATAACAACTAAAGCAATGGGTTTCTCTGGATGTTCGTGAACCAAAGAAGGCCAAGTTGGGTCTGTCGGCCAACAAGATCATGACCACAGTTATTTGGGATGCACGAGTTTTCAATAACATCGGTTACCCTGGAAAGGGTAAAACGATCACCGGTGAATATTATTCAGAACCTTTGGACAAATTTGATATTGATTTGAAACAGAAACGACCGCATTTGGCAAGAAAAAAATGCTCTTCCATCAGGACAAAGCACTAGTGCACACGCGTGTAGTCACCGTGACAAAAATTCATAAATTAGGCCACAAACAGCTACCCTATCCATCATATCCTCCAGATTTAGCCCTCTGCGACTATTGCTTGATTCCAAACCGGAAGAAATGGCTGGCCGGTAAGAAATTCGGGCCGAATGAAAAGGTCATCACAGAAACAAATGGCTATTTTGAGGGTCTTTGAAAAACCTATTATTTGGAAGGAATATAAAAATTGGAAAAACGCTGGTCTTATCAAACTGCCCTCGTAAATGTACATAAGAAAATGGGTTTCGGTTAAAGTTAACAACAGCTTGCCAATAGTTTCTCCGTTCGGCGTCAATTGGAGGCACCAAGTGAAGCCAAGTTCAGCTCCAACTGATATTTCTAACGCAGTGCAGGCCTTCCTCTTCCTCTGCTTCCACCGACGGACTGCATCGTATACTTTCAAAGTTGAAGTGTTGTCGACGAGGTGACATAGCCAGAGTAGCCGCTGTCTCTTAATTCGCTGAACTATGTTAATGACGTGCTGAAGGGGAAAGCGAGACACATTTGCAGACGAAAAAAAAGAGGCCGAAATGCGTGAGTATGAAGAGCTTGAGAGGCTGGCCGACAAGGGTAATGCTCGAAAATCCTATAAGAAGATGCGGCGACTTACAGAAGATTTCAAGACTGGACCAAACTCGTGTAGGGACCATGGAGGTAATCTGGTAACATGTCCAGAGTATACTCAGTGTATGGAGGGAACACTTCTCCAAACTGGTCAAAGGCAGTGAATGTGAAAACTCCGGAGATGGCGAACCCGCAACCTCAATCGATGACGATGGTATAGAAGTGCTAGATTTATATCGGAACGAATTTTCGTCATCCCTAGTCAATTTTGGTTTTGTAAAAAACCGGTTTCGGCAAACCGTTCTCAACGAACGAAATCAAGCACTGAAGATGGCGGTTTGCCGAAACCGGTTTTTTACAAAACCAAAATTGACAAGGGATGACGAAAATTCGTTCCGATATAAATATAGTATCCACCCTGTCGGAAAAACACAAAACCAAATCAACTCAGTATAGAAGTGCCTTCACCCGACTATGAAGAAGTTGGAATAGCGATAGCCTGCTTAAAAAATAACAAAGCGACAGGAGCCAATGGCTTACCGGCAGAACTATTCAAATACGGCGACGAAGAGCTGACAAGGAGCATACATCAGCTTCTTTGCAGAATATGGTCGGATGAAAGCATGCCTGACGAATGGTACCTAAGTGTGCTTTACTCAATCCAAAAAAAGGGAGATTCCACGGTCTGCGTCAATTATCGTGGGATAAGTCTCCTTAATATCGCTTATAAGGTCCTATCTAGCGTTTTGTGTGAAAGACTAAAACCCACCGTCAACAAACTGATCGGACCTTATAAGTGTGGCTTTAGACCTGGAAAATCCACCATTGACCAGATATTCAACATGCGCTAAATCTTGGAGAAGACCCGAGAGAAAAAAATCGATACACACCAACTTTATATCGATTTTAAAGCAGCCTTCGACAGCACAAGGAACAGCATCTACGCCGCTCTATCTGAATTTGACATCCCCACAAAACTCATACGGCTTTGTAAACTGACCCTGGATAATACCAGAAGCGCAGTCAGAATTGGGAAGGACCTACCTCTGACAGTGAACGAGGGCAAGACGAAATATCTCCTGTCATCAAATAAACAGTCATCGCACTCGCCACTTGGCTCCCACGACACCGTTGACAGTCACAACTTCGAAGTCGTAGATGATTTCGTCTATCTAGGGACCAGCATTAACAATACCAACAATGTTAGCCTTGAAATCCAACGCAGAATCACTCTTGCCAACAGGTGCTACTTTGGACTGAGTAGGCAATTGAAAAGTTAAGTCATCTCTCGACGAACCAAAACCAAACCCTACAAGTCGCTCATCATTCCCGTCCTGACATATGGTGAAGAAGCCTGGACGATGTCTGCTTCCGTTGAGTCGGCTTTAGGAGATTTCGAGAGAAATTTTTTGCGGAAGATTTATGGTCCTTTGCGCGTTGGCAACGGTGAATACCGTAGATGACTATGCTGGCTAGGTCATGTCGTCCGAATGGATGAAAGCGCTCTTATTGTCGATTCATAAGATGTTATCATCGTCCAGACCTCCGCACCACACAGCAGAGTTTTGTAGAGCTCGGTCTTTGTTCGTTCGTTTGTTTTTTTCTCAAAGTTATTTCGTATTTATTGCACCCATTTATAGGGGAATTTTATGTCTTTTTAGTCTCAGCATATTTTCTGTTTGTTCGCCTCGCCACGTTCTTCTAGGAAGTGGGCAATAATTTCAATCTTTATCAAACATAACGGACAGAGTTAATATTATTATCTCCGCTATAGCTGGTCTGTTGGAAAAGAGGGGAGAACAGAGTGCCCCAAATTGTAGGCGCCTCACGAAGTAGGATTAAGGATTAACTGCAACCCAACAACATGAGCAACGGTATAAACGTTTAATACACTTCAGGTGGTACCCATGGGAGTGAAGATTCATCCGCAGCTTCCACTGCAGTCGCTTTTGTCAAACTCTACAAAAGGAAAACTGGAAGCGAACTTTCGCAAGAGGGCTTGCCAACAAGATGGAGCCGCTAGGTGCATAACGCCCAAACAGCGGGTTCCAGCAGTCGAAACTGGCCAAACACCCAGTGGGGCTAAACACAAAATTAACTTTTGAGGAGGATTAGCGAAATAAATAAAATAAAAGGGACTGTAAGGAGCAGTAAGAGATTGATGATTCCTGTGCTCGATGGCGGATGAACTCATTCGGGTCTTCCTCAATGCTACGCTCTGCAGTAGCAATAGCTTCTTCTGTGCGCACCGTACGGCGTCTCTGGGGATGCGAGTTATCAATAAGAGTAGACGTGGTGCGAAAACGTTCCATGGTTAATCGAATTAACTGCTCTGATGGACGATTTTGTCGACGATAAAATGGACGTAGTGCGCGATACGTTTTCCGCACAGAACCATTATTTTCAAAATAAAATTGCACTATTTGCAAGCGTTGTTCAGGCGTGAGTCTATTCATGATGAATTGCCAAACCAAACTGAGAATAAATCACTTGACAGCTGTTAAATCGGTCGCCATCTTGAAAAGTAATGCCAACTTAAAGTTCTATACCTCTATAAAAAACACGCTTTATTAGACAGTCGGATTTAGTTACTGAACTGTAAAAGAAATATGGTAGCATCCAATAAATTGTAAATCGGACTAAACGGGAAATCTGAAGGATGGAGCCATGTGAAAGAAGTTCAGGCAAAGAGGAAAGTTTTTCACTGCAATTCACCAGGGAAAGCCAACAAACATCCGTTTGGAATCGAGCTAAAATGAGAAGGCAAACTCTCTGCGGTTGTGCATAGGGGTTTGGAACCACCATATAAAAAAATGAAAAATTAACAAATGCCCCAAATGAAAATCCACCCTTCCTTGTTGGTGACTCCAGCAAACGTTTAACGACTTGAAGACATGAACCTGGAATATCCGGTTCCTTAATTGGGAAGTAGCAGCTTCTCAGCTTCTTTTAATACTAAAGGACGGCGGTGATGTCCAAGAAATGCGATAGAGAGACGACGTGACCGTGACGTGAAAGATCCTTGTATGAGAGCCTAGATCGCACTTATGAGCGCTGCTCCCTCGAAGCCAAAATTGTGTTAGACAATTTTAACGCCAGGTAGGCAAAGTAAGTATTTTTGGTACCACGACGACAAAACATCCCCACAAGAAGCATGCATAAGCTTCTAAGCACCGAGAAAAAATTTCTTTTTTAATAATGCAAAAGCTGCAGCAGCAAAAACGGCAAATAAAAGAGATATACGTACATACATACGTACATAGGGACATCCGATCAGCTATTATGTACGATATATATATATTTTTTTTCATTTAAAAATGAATATACTTCATGCCGTGATGTTTTTTCACGTTCTTCAGGATATGCGACATATTTACATATATCTCCAAGAATTTTTTACTAACTTTTCTGTAATTATCTTAATTAAAATCAATTAAGTACTAAAAGTAAAATCCACCCTTTTCCATAAACACATAGTCCACCCTCGTTTTCGGGCAATATCATATTTCAAGGACGGTCGTTGCCTTTTGTGCAAATAAAACCCACACACGTTGAGAAGCAGCAAAGAATTATACTTGAAATAAAATATTTATGTGAGTGTGTATGTATGCTCTTAATAAGCTTCAACGCCACTTGATGGAGGGTGAAAATTCAATAAAAATATTCTGCGCAGCTGAGATAAACTCTCAAAATTTTAATTCAATGAATTTTGAATAATCCCGTTAAACAATGCTGAAGCACTGCACATAAGCGACGTTTATCTACACACTTTAAGCACCATTTTTGCTTTTTAAAACATATAAGTACATGCAAACATATTTACTTCATGAGCCTGGGCAATATCAATGACCTTTTACGTTGCGCAGTAAATTTTCGGCTGTCTGCTGCAGCTCTTTTGGTCTACTTTTCAACATCGATCCATGTAGAAGTTAACCTCATTTTGTGTCACCTTTTCAAAGTTCATGCAACAGGATAACAGAAATTGGTAAACGTGCCGCTTTTTTCCTTTGTATATTACATATGTATGGACGCACCAAAATAATTACAATATGCGAGTTGAAGTTACGAGCAAAAAAGAAGAAAGTGGCAAAGGTGAGTCCACGAGGCATCGCTTTCGAAAAATAGGGCAAGTGCAAGTATAAGGTAAAGAGACCGACGTGTGCCCATATGCATTGCGACGTATTGAGTGTAACAAAAGCGCTGCGCAATGCCACCCTGAATGTGATGTGTAAGGAAGGGCAAAAATTTTGGCTTAGCATAAGTGCGACGCGTGTCATGAGGCTTTTAGCATGGCGCACAGTCTGCAAGAAGTAATTCGTGATAGAAGGTGAATTTTTGTAGTTCACCTGTAGTAAATTGTGCTGTTGTGCAACTAGTGAGGTACTACTCAGGAAAAGTGCAGTTCTCGTTTCCTAAGTTACCCGAGTGTGTAGCTGACGTATATCATGTGAACGATCTAAAATCAGAATTGCATTTTTTTTCAAATTACCATGAGAGGTGGGATGGTTTTCGAGGGAATCTAACTGCAAGAAGTAGTTCATGATAGGAGAAGGTGAATTTTTGTAGTTCACCTTTAGTAAATTGTGTTGTTGTGCAACTAGTGAGATCCTACTCACGAAAAGTGAAGTTCTCTGACTTACCCGAGTATGTAGCGATCTTAAATTAGAATTACTTTCTTCAAATTACTATGAGAACTGGGATGGTTATCGAGGGAATCTGACACTGAGTAGAGCTAGAGCTACCCTCGGAGACCAGGGGAAATATATATATATATCCATCAAGATTATGCAGATTATTTCTGGTAAAACTGTGTCCAAATGTCCTGATGTCCAAACTCCACTTATAAATAGGTTAGGTAGAAGTGGCTCATCCCAAGAAGATCTCATGAAGACACACAAAATATGTTCATAGTGACGTATGCCACATGGCTACGACAGTGAGGATCCGGAAAATCCAAGGCCTTGCCGAGTGAATTCCTATAAAGCATTATGTGCGAGATTTCCGACCGTGGGATAGAGAGGAGCTTTCCTGACCTCCTGCGGATCTCGCAATTGTGCGTCTTGGAGTGCTAACCCAGCAAGCGATGAGTTTCTTCAAGGCCAAACTGTCCAGAAGTGGATCGCGAGTTGACAGAGGAGCGCCTGTTTGTGGTTGGTCCGGCATTGATAAAGCGGTGGAAGCCATATGTACAAGCTGATGTGGAATACAGTTCCCAGAGAATCCGCTGAGACCGGCAGCAGTGATGGAATGCTCAATGCCACAATTTCTGAGCTCGCCATGAGTGGGCCCAATGTCTTTATAGCCGATTTGCGATCTGAGTAAATACTATTCTGTTTCACAGATACCACCCTGCGATACATGTATACAGGTCGTTCTCTTGATAGCAGCAATCACCGTTGAAAAATACTTCCAATGTTTGGCAGCCTGAAACCTCTGCTGATAGATAATTCTCGACAGACACTCGCGCGCCAACCTTTCCGTCAAGCATCGATTCATCCATGTAGATGTATAGTGCTGCTTTCCTCCATTGGCTTTATTTAATCCAGTACTCGCGTGAAGGAATTACGGTGGAGAAAGGGCCACTCAGTGCCAGCTTGGAGATAAAACAATCCATGCAGCTGGGAAAGAAATCGAGCCCCTCAAGAACAGCAACTCACTGAGTCTAACACCGACTTTTGCAGCGGTTGAAGTAATTCGCTTTTCTAAATTATTGTAGGTCTTTCTAGCAACTTCCGCAATGCGAAAGCTTCGTAAAACAACATAGATTTGATATAGTTATCTATATTCAGTACTCTCCTTAAAAAGAAAGGTTCCATCTGTTGACGATGACGGCATTGTAGCAGTACAGAGTAACCAAATTTTTCTTTATCTGATCTATGTTGGGCTTCCAGAAGAGCAAGTATTTCACATTATCGGACAAATGAAGGCCAACACCCGCCATTGAGTACAAAATACCTTCCTTCCCTTCCTTGTTCTTCTTCTCTTTTTAATAAGACAAGTTCTGTCTTACTGAGGTTTATGGGAAGGCCAGTGCTGCTGACCATCCAACTTTTTACCACATTTAGGTCACACAGAGTGCTTAAGAATTTAGCCCTGACCATGAGCGCTATTCATCTACCTGGGGCATAAGATGGTGGCCATCAGTTCGCAGTTTAAACAAAAGAAGAACTTGAATTGCCTTGTGAGAACACATATTTGACTTAGCCCTAGCCCGACCAACGGTTTTTCTTTAGACCGTATGCGCTGGGCAGCACTGAAATACACTCATGCGTTCGTAGACATCTTAATGTTATAGGTCCCTGTTTTGGGCAAAGAACTTCTGCACTCGATGGAATAACTCAGCCTAAACTTAACAGCGGCATACTCAAACAGGACACCACTCTTCCTCCATAATAAGTATAAACGCAATTTATTTACTACAAGGACAACAAGTTCACCCCGAACATTGAATAGAAATATTAAATGAATATATGTAGGTATATATTTACATATAATCTTACATTCGTATATATTTTGCTATATGCTCATCTTCCACAATTTACTCCATTCACTGCATGACCATGAACTTATCAACTTCACGCCAATGAACGCTCGTTCGTTCATTCGCTTTTGTACGCCATCGACCATGGTCGTTGGCATTGTGCTCCCAAAGGCGAATACCCGGGGCAAATAGACGTCGCTTGAATGTTTGTTGGTATATGGCACAAGTGAAAAATCCTTGAAATCAACGACAAACCAGGAGTGCAGATTCTATTGAACAAGAATATCGCGAACACTTGAGCGCCTTCAAAATTGGCGGTCAACTTACAGTACTTTATACTGTGTACGATGAATGCCTGAGCGGTTTAGTGGGCTTGGTTGCTGTCTTACCATTGCCAACAAGCACATCGCATGACATAGCCAGGTCGTAAATATTGAATTTGATATTAGAGGAATGAATGCGACTTCTTCTAAGCTCTTCCATCAGCCAAAGCTGTTATCTAGCTAACTGGCTGGCTGGAAGGTTGGTGTTGTATGTTGTTTACCTTCATCGAGGCTGTGCACTTGGTGTTGGATGAAGTAACAATATTGGTGAATTGGTGTTGGGGCTTGAATGTGGGTTATGTTGATGCTACACACTGCTGATTCTGGTGCAGGTTTAGGCTCTGCTTGGTGTTGACTGATACGAAGTTAGTGTTTGTGTCTGTGACAGTTGCTTCAAGGCCAACTTTGGCGCAGGGTTTGCCTTGTTTATGTCATTGCCATTGAACTTTGCACATTAAAAGCTCATGTCTGATACTAAAACTAATGCCTGCGGCAATGAGTATAGTTCAATGTGTTCAATGACGTCGTTTTCTTTTAGAAGAAATGTCTGGCTTATTATCAATAAAGTGGGTTTATCTTCAATGGTAATGACACGAGGTATTAAAAATTCTGTTTTATTTTCTTAAAGCGATGAGTTTAAACTTTTTCTAAACAAATATGACATTGTCCTGGTTCTGAGTATTCGAATTTAGCTGCAACTCAATGCTCATTTTCTACCCCTATGTTCTTGCTTTACCGATTATGGACATGGTAAGTAACTATGGTGCAAGACGGGATAACCATCCCATGTGGAGCTTAAAGTCTTGACTTAAAGAGAGGGAAACTACTTTAGTGAGTCCATACCGACATATTTTGTTAAAGCCAAATTCTTATGGTTGCGACTTGAAGCAATACAAAATAAAGATGTGCCCGCAAAGAGGAAATATAAGAACTTGTCCAAGGAAACTTGGAAGCTCTCAGCACTAATCCCACTTCAGATGCCTGGGTATCTTTAAACATGTGTTTCAAGTACTCTTCTCTTAATTAAAAAGATATCTCTGCTCAGCTGGTTGATATCTTTGCAAATATGAAAGCTTACATCAGCGAAAAAAGCACTCAGACCAAATATATATAACAAAACTTCGAAGATTTAATGACACTGAAGTTTCTAGTTTGTAATATTGATCGACTCCAAACAAGTAGGGCTCAGATTCTGTCCCATTATCCCATGGCTGACTTTACGAAGAATATACGTATGTTATAAGATGTTGGAGAAAATTTTAAAGCGGTGCATTTATCAAAAAGAAAAAAAAAAAAAAAAAAAAAAGAACTTCCCGGTCATGCCGAAGTCTTTGTACCTTTCATGAGCAAAACAAATTTATTGCAAATTGCGAAATTCAATTTTGATAATTTATTAACACGTCCGCAGGATATCACATTTGCCGCTTCTAACCGTTTTTTTAGAGGATTTTTGACCCAAATCCTTATTTCCGAAACTATTATATAGTATTCCGATTTCGATAATTTTCACTACCAATATGCAGTTCAAAATATGTGTGGATAAGGCCGAATTTCACTCTCCTAGATGCCTTTTTAGCGGACATTTCCACCCAAAATCTCTTATTTGGACAAATCGGTTGTATGGGGGCTATATGATATAGCAGTCCGAGAATAATACCAAATTTCATGCTCCTCAATTCTTTTTGACTGAGTTCTGACCAAAACCTCACACCTGAAAATATGTATGCTATATGTAGTATATATATATATTTGGCGCTTTGTAACCGCTAAAGCGATTTTCGGCCGAGCTCCTCCTCTAATTTGTGGTTTTGCGTCTTGATGTTTTAACCAACAAATGGAGGGACCTCCAGTTTATTCTAAGCCGCCTCCGAACGGCTGATGGATTTTTATGAGGAGCTTTATTTCATGTCATAAATACGCTCGGAGGGCTTGACATTCCCTGCCGAGGGGCGGCCGCAATTAGAAAAATTTATTTTCTATAATTTTGGATGTTGATCGAACCTGGGCTTTCCGAATGGCAGTGCGCAATGCTAATCACTTTGCTATCGCGGCCGCCTATATGTAGTATAGTATACCAAATTTCACGTTCTCTTACGGAACGGATTTATGACCCAAAATTTCAAATTTGAAAAAGCGGTCGTATATATGCTACAGTGGTGCGATCTGGCCTCATACCGAGGTATAGGTGCATCCTCCTACCGAGTTTGGTTGAAATATCTCAAAAATTGAGGGACTAATTTGCGTTCATACAGGCAGACGGACAGAAATGCAGAAAGACAGACGGACAGACGAATATAGCGAAATCAATTCAGCTCCTGATATGCTCGGGAACAATTTCGGTGGTCTATCTCTTCTCCTTCTGGTACTTACATACTTCGGACCAGAGTTAATATACTATTTCAAGTACATGAAAGGCATAAAAAATTAACCCATAATAAATAAGAAGTCAGAGGTATAAACTTACTTTTGTAATAAATGGCTCGAAGAGATCCCTGAAAACTCTGACTGAACTTACGGTTTTTATTAGCGCGAGTTTGTATCGGTAAGAGCTTTTCAGAAATACGACATTGGGACATTTCAAAGTTTTTTTAATCCACTCTATTTTCAGGCGATTGTAGCGATTCGACTGCAGTACAACATTCTTTATCGTGCCAGTTCTTTCTTCGAGCTTGTCAAAATCCAAATGCTTCTTTGGCGACTCATAGTTTTCCCACAACGGGATGCTGTCGAGTGCTCAACAGTAGTTGACTTTTTTCTGTTTGTAGATGTTCCGACCAGATTTTGGTCTGATTCGATGGTAGCACCTCTTATAGCACACATCTTTAAAACTTTGGGCACATTTCTTGTCTTTCTTACCGCGTGGTCGAGTTAGTTAAGATTTTCGATCCGATGACAGCCAGAGAAGTTGAGTTCCAAGCATTCATAGCAGGCATTCTCTGACTCATCAAATCATGGAAAAGTTGTAGAACCTTTTATCTGCACGTTCGCCCACCGCGCTGAACGAGGTGACTGAGAGATACCCTGCGGGTTAGGGGTTCAAGAATATACCCGCGGTAAGGCATGCCTGTCGTAAGAGGCAACTAAAATCCAATAGTTTCCAATAGTTTTTTATCCGGCCAAGGACTGTCACTCCCTCAATATTCCCCGAAGCCCAGTTTGGGTAATTTTTCTATGATTACAACGACAAAAACAGGTGACTGAGAGCCTCTCCTAACAAAGTTTCAAAAAACCAAAATTGAGCTTCTTAATTTGACCCGTATTTGCGAAGTACCGCGGCTCTACTTATTCTGTAGTAAAAAACGTGCATCGTGCTGTTGTTGTAGGGGTTTGTCGACACTTCAACTTAGAAGTAAGCAAAACTCGTCTATGATACGGAGGTTATCTAACGGAAAGGAACTTTTGCGAGCTTTTGCGAAAAATCTCGGACTAAAAGAAGAGATATTTCATTCGTTTTTAGTAGCATAATAGAAGATGGTTAGTATCATGCAAGCACTTATCGCTTATTTACGTCAATATATTCGGGTCGAGTCAGTATGGGTTACTTACGTTTAATGCAGTGTCCTGTTCCTAGTTGTCCAAGGCTTACCATGGACTCATCGTTTGCTATAGGTGGTAGGCGAGTTTCGATAACACTAGTCATGACAAATGAATTGAGGAAGGTATTGGTTGATCTCTCCATCCAAGGTGTTTCAACATCTGTTGGGAGCGATTTGTGTCCAGTAGTTCTGTTAAGTATTACTGAGTAGAGATGATGTAGCCTCGAACTTTCTTTATGATGGAATATCCGAGCGGATCTGCTTTATGCATATTGCTTAAAAGGCATTACGATGTGCTCTTTCACTAGGAGTCTATGAGTTTAATCTGTAAATTTTACGATAGGTATATTTCCTGATTTCTTTTTTAATTTTCAAAAAAAGCCTGCTTGTAACACTAAACATTTCTCCCAGCTATGCTCCCATATCTGTACTCCACCCTCTCCGAAAGATTGCCTTGACGGAAAAATCTGTCCTGCGAGCGAAAGATATGGGAACAAATAGAAATCGCCTAAAGCTAAATCTGGCCAGTAAGTGACATGGCGAGGTAGTTCAAACAGTAGTATGTGGATTTTGCGTTGGCAACCGCTGAGCTTTTAGAAGGTATATAAGTATTTCCTTTTTCTGCAAATGTGATCGTTTTTTTCACAAGTCCTGCCTTCAGCTTATAAAGTAATTATTCGTAGTATTATCATCTATGGGTTGTTCCTTTTTTAAGAAAACCGATTAAAATAATACCATGACTTTCGCAAAAAATGATCGCCATCACCTTACCTACCTAGAAAACAGTTTTTGATATTTTTTAGCAGTAGTTCCCACTTTGTAGTCCGCTATTTGGACTTTGTTTTTATTTCGGGTGTATAATGGTGTATATAAAATTCATCTACAGTAATTAATCTAGACCAAAACTCATATTGCAACAGCTGAGTGGTTAGCAGTACGTAGGGCCTCGAATCTTGCCGTAGTTCGACCAAGACACAAAATTTTATGTATAAAATTAATGTTTTTAATTGCTGTGGTGCCCTAGTATGGAATGTCAAGTCCTTCGAGTGCATTTTTGACATGAAATAAAAAATCAGTCCCTCTTTTTTTTTATAAAAACATCAAGACTCAAACCACAAATTGGAGGAGGAGCTCCGCCGAAAATCGCTTCAGCGTTTCGAGTGTTCATCGTCTCCCAAGCTCTCAGAGTTCTAAACTGCTTGTCATATTTGTTTTAACAATTTTAAACATCAACTAATTTTTAACTTTTGCACTACTGCGACCACCTGTAATTCTCATATGTACATACATACACATACACACATGTGTACATATGCGCGTACGTAAAACCACTACTACTCGTTGGCAATTCCACAACCACAAGCGAGTGGCTCCAACGAAATGGAAAAGCCAGAGGGCAACGGAGTGCGCAGATTGAGCGAATTGTGCGAACAAATTATTGTGTTTTGAGTGGTAAAAGCAAAACAAATGAGCAATCCTATGACGTGCCTCGCATATTTGGTCGCATATTTCTTGACTCTTTGCTTGACAGCACACGCGAAAGAGCTTGTGATTAGCGCTGTTCGCCGGTTCGTTTAGAGTGCCACGAGTTTTGCGCAAAATTGCTCGACGACAACAAACAAACACAGAAGACAGACGGACAGATAGGCCAGCACAGACACGCTGGTAAAGTGCACAAAATAGGAAATTTTATTTCGAAATAACAAACCGAATTCCAATAAAACGCACGCGCAAAATATTTATTATTGGATTTACGACCAAGTTATGAGCTGGCGGTATGGCGACTTTCTTGTTCTTGTAGGCAGGTAAAGGCTACTGCGGTTAAAAAATTGTATTTAAAAGTGACTCGAGAACTAAAAAGTTCCTGAAGCGAAGAGCGGGGATGCAACATGCTCATGAAGGGTACGTCGAGATTCACGAGTACGAGACTGCCGCGAACTCCTGCACTAGGTTCGCTTTAGGCTGCCCAGTCAGTAAGATGAATATGTCAGCAGACGGTGTAGTTAAGCTGAGTGGAAAATTGATTTAAAACAAGTCTGGCAGAAAATAAGAAATTAAATGCAGCTCAGTTAAGACACGCGTTTAGACATATCAACGCACAGTACGCTGTACTAAATGCCGTTAAATGATATGGCGACCCAGACACAGTTCAACACAGTTCAACTTAAACACCTTCTTTAGGGGCAATGTACAATAAATGAGACGTGAAATATGTCTCATTGAAGGGTCATGCCACACACAGGTGTTTGTTGATGTGGAGGAGAACCCAATAAAAAAGGCTTCTCGTCCTCTCGGTTCGCGAAAAGTCGGAGTCGTATGCTGAAAACGTTAGTCCCATAAGTTTAAGCGTTTTATTCGCAACGCTTGTACATATGTATGTATATCTACTTCTATATCGTTGTTGTACCTTATAATAGACTCCTCCAAACTTTTTTCTACACACGTGACTAAACTGCACAGTGTTTCTTTTCTGCTTGCTCAGCGCAGGGGTAGTAGCGAGCTCCAAACAAAACGCGGTGAAGCGGCTCTTCAGCATCACATAACACCCAACGTCAGTCAATACGGTGTGTGCGCGATGGATGCTAGCGAGCGCATTTCAATCGCTTAAACTAGAGCAGGAAGAGCATCATCTAGACCGGAATAGTACCAGGCTGGCAGGTATTACCAGTAGGCTTCCATCAGCGCGCACTTCTATCATACGTGTTCGATGGTAAACAAAAAATGAAACGAAATAAACGAAGCAAATATCAAAACAAAAAATTAAAAATATATTTTGTTGAGCATTTTCTCAACATTTCTCATCTTTCTTTAAAAGCATAGTTAGTGAGCGCCAATCGGATAGTAGTATACGAGTATGCATGTACACCGTGTGATACTCTCTATAGGCGATTGAGTGTTAACGCGTTCATATACATATACGATTTTGGGGAATGTATATTAAGGCCATTAGGAAAGTTATGAAACCACAGACTACAAGTAAAAATATCTATTGCCAAACATTTTAGTGACCTTACCTTTTTACGTAAAGATTGGGTGTTTTTTCCCGTTTCTATATATCTGGGTTTTTAAAAGAGTTTTTTTATATATACCAAGACTCCAACTAAAGAGCTTTTTCTGAGCAGTGCCCAAAAATGATTATTAAATGAGTGCTAAAGGAAGACTGATGGAAGATAGCGTTATGTAAAACAAAAATGCCTCATACTAATTAGTATTTTATTAACTTCGCGGAGGCTAGATTAAGGTGGAATTTCGTTTTAAGGATGCATTCAAAGAAAATACAGCTGCTTCATATAACTGTAAATTAGTGAGTTAGTTCCTTTCATTTCAAGGGAATTAAAAAAGTTTGGTTACTGCATTTCGCAATATTGTGTCATAAAATTTGTACTAAACGAAGTGAAACAATTTTTTATAGAAGAGACCATTTCCCAATCTCTCAATTTTCCTTGAAAGGATGTATTTTTGTCACAGGTAACTTAAAAATTACACCAAGGTATGAGTTTAAAGTATTTATAGCCTAACCTTATACTCTTTTGATGAACCAGCTTCAAAGAAAATACAATCTTTTTTAAAAGTTCTTATTAAATATTAAATTTTTTATTTGGTTATTACTTGTATTTACGGTAAAATCTCCGAAAAAGGATCCTTTAAAGAGCTTCACAGATTTCGTTAAGGATCATATTAGGCAAGTACTCTAATCGCTGGCCAAATATCAACAACCTAACCTGTTGTTAAAATCTTTTAGCTTAGATCAACATCGACATACTCCATGCAGACACGGAACCGACCTTATCGAACAATTCGTATTAAGGAACGCTTAGTTCGAAATAAATTTTTTTAAAGGAGTAGAAAAAATTATATTTGGTTCGATTTGCTTGCATTTTTGAACGATTTTTCGAGGAACGGCCCAGAAAAAAGTACTATTTGTTGTTCGGTTTAGTTGAAATTTGGTAAAAAGGTAGATTTCAGCTTAGATCAACATGCGATACACTTCTTTCACGGATGTGGACAGGGAACCAAGCTTTAAGAAAAATTCGTATTAAGCACCGCTTAAATTAATTTTTTTTCTAAGGGGTAGACTAAATACCAATCCATTTTTCAAAAAAATTAGTTGTGGTTCGATTTGAATTTTTGAAAGAATCTATTTTTCCCAGATAAACGTAGAGAATACCTTTCTTTCCTCCTTGGATGTACCTAGCTTAAATCCGTAAACCGCAAATATCGCAAATCATCATATAAACCAACCAAAACTAAGAAATAGAAGGGGTTTGGTGGTAAATAAACGACTGATAAACATGATGGATGCGCCGGTACTCGCAGGAAAATTTAAGGATGAGCACGTTTGCATGTCGAGGACTCCGACGGTACCGAAACATATATTAAAATGTCTGTAATTTATCATTCGTCTTGCATTCGTCATTACTATTAAAAAATCAGAAAGTCTATTGTTATCAGAATTTAGAAAATCCGTACTTTTAATGCTATTATTGTTCGAGAAGAAAGTGACTAATCTTCTGTCAGTTATGTTAAAAGAAGTTCGCCTGGTTAATTAGTTTATTGCGAAATGGCAAAGGTACCACTAATGTGGCTATAAACGTGCTTTTCGTTAGAGTAAAATTCTTATGTGGATCCCTCTACACATCTACAATGGGCTCGCCTTCTCACTGTAGCTCGCCTCTAATTCGATGGTTGTTGTCTATCAAAAGGATATTTGGTCTAAGACCAGAAGTAGTGAGCTGATTAAGCCATACATTTTTTGGGTTACTTCCAGGCGAATGGTAGTCAGTAACTTTCTTAATTCACTACTTGGCATTTTTAGTCTGTATTGCTGCCTTCTTTAAAATATTCCTATTGGGTATCTTTTCTGTTCAGATGCGAGAAGCGAGTGCCATTTATTGGATGCCGAATGTTCCACAACGCCACAGACTCATCGGTTCTCTGTTGTTGTCGCACTACGTATTGGTGTGATAACTATGGCATAAGGTGAGGTGAGAAAAAGAAATCAAATTGTAAGATACACACTCACAGGCGTGCGCATTTACAACTACAACAATGAAGTAACGAAGAAAAGCGATACAGTAGAAAAGAAAGAGCGACAAAATGCGCTGGAGAGCAGTTTTTTCTGGTGTTGTGTGCGATATTTGTTGTGGAGCATTGCTGTTGCTATGTATGGGGTTGAGATTTGAGATTGCTAGTGGATTTCAGTGTATGATACACAAACAACTACACATTTTCGTAAATAACAACCACAACACAACTTTTCTCAACTCAGCTGAACTCTGGCAACAATGTATTGCAACCACCAACAAATAAGCAAAGGCGCCGAGCGCCGAGCGCCGTCACTGCGCTATACCAACCAGGCCAGGCCAAGTCAAGCCAAGCCAAGCCAAGCCAACGTCCAACGACCGACCGTCAGTGTGGAAGTGAAAAGCGCGTCTATAGGCTGTTTCGTCTCCATTAGCGCAGTGAACGCGTTACGCGGCTGGAGTTTAAATTGAAAAATTTAAAAATAAAAAAATATTGTTTGTACATACATTTTTATTAACAACGAACGAGCGAACGAACAACAAATCCCAAGTAGTAGTGAAGAAGAAGCATAAGCGAGATAAGCTGAACAAAAATCAGGAAAAATTTTGAAGCTACAAAACATAATACAATACATTTCGTGCGCTTACGAAACACGAAAACTTGTGCGAATTTATGAAAAATCAAATGAAATGAGTTTTTATTAAAAATATTTAATGAAATTATTGTATAAAAGAAAGAAAAATATTTTGTTTTTGTGTTGAATCATATTTGTGTGTGGAAGTGAATAACTGTTTAAAAAGTGTTTTGAATAGGTAAAGTAGTTGCGTTCGAGCAGTGCCAAATATCGTAAAACAAAAAAGGAAATGTTCAAGTTCCTGATGATGCCCCGCAGCTAAATCCTACAACAACGCTCCTCGCAAGTAAAAGGTAGCTGTCCTCATAGTGTGTTATACGCACATATGTATTTATATAAATATGTTTACAATAGATAGTGAGCACGTTTTTCCCCATTTTATTGTGATTTCTCGCTTGTTATTTTATATATTTTTTATTTATATTTATATTCCAACTTCGGACTCCGAAATTGAATCTGCCTACTTGTTTGCCAATTTGTGTGCACAATGTATGTGTGCGCAAATGACAGGAAATGAAGTGTGAGAGAAAGGAATATATTTGAAAAGGAAGCCAAAATAAACAACAGATTTAAATAGGCTTTGAATACACTAACATAGAAACAGAAAAATATTCACGAAAGTCATATTCTTAAAATTTTAATTTTTGCTGTTCATTTATAGGTTTTTTATTGTATTATTTTTTTTTACCTCACATACGAGTTTTTAAATTGAACAAAAGACTCGATATGATTTTATTGTTTGACAAATTAAAGAAATTGTAAGTTTCTTATTTCTTTTTTTATTGAGTTGCTTCAAATACATACACAAAAATATTTGAAGTTAAAAATTCTTCATGTTTTGGCGATAAAACGTTTCCACATAAATATGCATGTACATAAATCAGTGCTTAAGGGCAATTTTATAACTAGATGATATATTAAAAAAAAAAAAAAAAAAAAAAATAGACAAAAAAATTATGAGTTTATATGTGAGTAATTAATTCTAAAATTTTATAAAATTTTTCAATTAAATTTTATTTGTTTTAATAAAAATATTAATTATAAATGTAAACAGTGCGAGTTTTACAAGTAACTGTATCATGAATAGGAATGTAATGAAACCCAAAACCCCAGAGCACACCATTAGTTCTCTAAAAGCTAAACCAATTTGGAGTGTCCATAAATTTGCTGGCTAGATTTTTAAAAATTTTTAAATTTTTTAAAGATCTCATTTCTTATCTGAAAAGTCGAATCGGTCCCAGAAAGATATCGTGATCATCATTTGAAGAAGTTTTGCTACCAAAAGATACTTTGAAGCGGCAATTTTCAAATTTTTATCTTTTTGTTATTTCTGAATAAATAAAAAAATTTAAAAATCAGTAAGAGAAAAATTCTCAAGGTTTTGTGAATCAGTTCAAAATGCAGCATAATTTTTAGCAGATAAAAGTTACTTTTTTGGGAAAATAAAAACTTAGTCGGCTCTTAAGTTTTTTTTCATATGCTTATGTTCAATATTTAAAAATTTTAGATTTTTTGCAAGTTATAATGAAAATGATGACTTTATGAATTTCGCGAGTTTTTAAAAACGAAAAAATGTGGAAAAATGTATAGATTGTTTAAAATCGCTTTTCTGATCTGAAAAGTCGATAGGGCACTAAACATTATGAATCGGTCCCAGAAAGGTATCGTAATCACCATTTGAAGAAGTTTTGCTACCAAAAGATACTTTGAAGCGGCGATTTTCAAATTTTTATCTTTTATAATTTTAGAATCAGTTCATCTAAATGCAGAATAATTTTTAGCAAATAAAATTAATCTTTTTGGGGAAAATAAAAACTTAGTCGGCTCTTAAGTTTTTTTTTTTTAATGGTTCAATATTTTGAAACTCCTAATTTATTATTATTTATGCATGTTATATTCATGACGCAGTTATGATGAAAGAAAAATGTTTTTGAATTCCCAAATTTTAAAAACGGAAAAGTTTTCAACCCGATTTTTTTTTATATGAGTGGTGTTATTATGAGTCATTGTTTGAAATTTAAAAATGTGGAGCTTAAAAAAAACATTAGAATTATACATGCAAGTACTATATATACATTTTTTGTTTTAAAAATCGGTTTTTGAGTTTTTTCAACATGGCGTACTATTTTTAAAAATTCATGAAACTCATAATTTCTCATATATTAGATAGTAATTAACAAAAAATTATTTGATTAATAACAATTCCTTATCTTGTCATCATCGTATTAAGGTTAAAAATTAAATTAAAAAATTAAAATTAAAAGCATATCTTGAAGATAACCTCATTTTTTCTTCATTTGAGTACGTCATATAATTATTTCTAAAATATTTTTTATCTCATCTAAATCTTCCATCTAACCTACGCACTATTTTTTCGCGCCAAATTGTCAAAAACAAACCGTAACAACAAACGTAAATATATAAAAATACCAAAATAAGACCAACAACAATAGTGAAAAGCAAAAACGATGCGCAGGGAACAACTAAATACGAGAAGTTAAAAAATATTCTACAAAATTGATGAAATTGTAATAAATATAAAAACGTCTATAGATGAGAGTAATAAAAATTAAAAAAAAAATTAAATATACATACATACATCTTAGATAGATGCCAAGAATTATTTGTAGGCGTATACGAAACGGATACCACGATGAAATTGCATGACGATGCTACAATAAACCTAACAGTTCCATCGTTGCACATCGAAAATCGCATCACCGTCATGGATGATTGTGATTATATGGATGTATGTACATATGTAGTTGTAGGTGCCAGCATCCACAATGCCATGAGCGTTCACTCGTTGTTATTACGTTGCTTGCTGCAATTACGAGCGCAACGTCTAGACGATGACAACGCAGGAGCTCTCACATCCTCGTTTTAGCTCTCTCTCTCCCTCTATGTTTATGTGTGCGTGTTTGGCATAATCCCTTTACTTTTTTTTTGGTTGAGCTGAGATTAAAATCTTCCTAGCATAAATTGCATCAGGTCCTGTATGACTCTTAAAGGAACTAAGCCTTTCAATGGACTCCACATAGGCTGACATTGTTCTTATCAAAATATTTATAGGTTAGTTTAAAGGATTTTAAAAAATATAATTAAAATACTTTTCTCGCTATGTTTTCTTTGAAGATAATCAACCATTTCCTTAAAACTTTTTTATTTTTGTAATAATATCCTTTTCACACTTCATGTAACTATCTCGTGTGACCAATCCCAGAGTGCACTCTTTAGAGGTTAGTCGCGAAAATTCTACAGCGTGATTTTCATTTTAATCTCATCCACACACACACACACTCGTGCATATAAATTCAAATAAAATTTCTACTTGTGCTTACATACAAATGTTTGGTGTTTGCCAAACGACTTGTGAAGTTGCATTTGCCAACTTCTTTCTTGCTTATTTTGCGTTTCGTTGGACAACGTCATACTTCATACCATTCTGTTAACGTTGTTGTTGTCGCTGTTGTCGCTGTTGTCGTTCTTGTTGTTTTGTGGCTCTTGCAATCAATTTATCTTCCAACTTAACTAGTTTCTCCTACTTCCTATCACATCCTCGCTCTTCCATAATGTTTTCTAGTTGATCATTACTTTTATGCATTTCCATTTGTACGAGTATATGTTAAAATGTATCTACAGAGATATGTATGTATGCAGATGAGTGCTTCGATTCAATATCCTGTTTGCCGCCGGCGCATAATGAAATTCCAAACACATTAACGCGTTTCTCCTATACCACTGCCTGCATTTTTTTACCCAGTTCGTGGAGGATGAGACTCCCAACCCTGTGCTGGCGACGTTTATTTTGGTGGTGTGCTCTCTCCTCTTTTTTATGGCGTATTTAACACTTTTTGTTTTGACTTCTTTTATAATATTCATCTAATGCCATACACGTACATATGTATGTACAAGTATATCCTTATGTGGGTATGCACTGAGCTCATATTAAAAGACTGGTAGGACAAATGCTGTGAAAAAATAAATAAATTGCTTGGCAGACGTAATAGCCGAGTTCCTGGTCTGACCAAAATTTAAATTAACATTTACAGAGATTTCATTTAAATAAAAAATTAAATTAATTTTTCTAATTGCGGTCGTCCCTCGGCTCCTCATAAAAATCCATCAGCCATTCGGAGGCTATTTAGAATAAACTATAGGTTCCTCAATTTGTTGGAGGAGGAGCGCTACCGAAAATGGCTTTAGCGCTTACAAAGCGTCAATTATATACATATATACATAAATATATATTTATATTTCATATTGTACAGGAAAATATTATTGTATTTTTTTAGGGCCGTTCACAGAGCATAGTGATTTTTGCTTTTGAATGGACTTAATCATTGAAGACATCTCTTAAAAAATGCCAATAGTATTTTTAGTGGTCCATCTTTGATAACATAATTTGGATTTTATATTATTTCAATTTTTTTCATTTAATTTTTTTTTTGTTTTATATTATTTGAATTTAATTTATTTTTAATTTCATTATTTTTAATTTTTCTTTATTTTACTATATTTTTTATTATTTTAATTTATTTTGTTTAACCCTATTTTGATTTTTACTTTTAATTTTATTTCCTATAATTTTATTTGATTTAATTTGATTTAATTTAGTTTAGTTTAATATATGTCATTTTATTTTATTTTATAATATTTTATATTATTATATTGTATTTAATTTAGTTTTATGCTAATTATTTTACTGGATTTTTGTTTTAAATTTAATCTGACTTGTTTTACTATATTTTATTTTATAATATTATATTTAATTTAATTTAATTTTATTTTTTATTTTATTTTTTAATTTTTTTAATTCTATTTTATTTTGTTTTATTTTCATTAGATTTAATTTAATTTGGTTTCTTTATTTAGCTTAGTTTAATAAATTTTATATATATTTTTTTTAAATTATTTCACTGGATTTTAGATTATTTTTTTAATCTGTTTTTATTTAACAATATTAGACTTCATTTATTTAATTCTAATTGTTTAATTTACTTTTCAACCTATTTAATTCTATTTTATTTTATTTTATTTTATTTTTAATTTAGTTAAATTAATTTATTTAATTTTATATAAATTAGTTTAATATATGCTATTTTATTTGATTATTTAATTTAATTTAATTTAATTTTATTTTAATTCTCTTTTCATTTATATCTAGTTTAAATTTATCTTAATTATTAAATTTAATTTATTGATTTATATTGTTTTAATTTAATTTGGTTTAAAATATATACTCTTTTTTATGCTTTATTTTTCAGTCTTTTTTTCCTCCTTATCACATATCGGTTGTTTACAACAAGATATATAAAACTATTGCAGTATTAGGTACAGATATTTTCCATTCATTGTTGTTGATAATGTAACTGATTTTTGTATACCTAAAAACTTGTCACTTAATTGGAGCTCGTCTAGCATCTTCAGCAGTGTTTTCGGAACTACACCTGAGATGATGATTGGAACAATTGTAACCTTTTCCAAGTACCATATCTGCTTCACTGCTAATGTCAGTTGCTGTTATTTCTTTCGCTTTTCACCGTAGCAGTCTTGAAGATAATGCCAATTGGGTATACCAAGATCAATAAAAAGAGCTCGTTTTTCCTTCTTCTCGACAAGAATACCATCCGGCCTGTTAGGTTGGACCCTCCGCAGATTTCATACTCTTCATATTTGTAGTAAGGTATTTTCTTTTTCAAATAATGTAGTATCTATAGCAAGGCTCTGATGTGTAATTTTTGCTACGTTCTTATATCGCGTCAAGTTACTGATATTTTCTACACTTTTCATTGTCAATTTGCTTGCGAGCAATACTTTTTAAATAATGTCTAGTTGCAATGCCTTAGTTTTGAATTACAAACATTAGTCCCTCAGTTTCTAAGTAAATGCCTGCATGTTGCAGCCATAAGTTTGTAACGCAATCGTTGATTTCAGGTTGGCTCAGTATATGTGGACGCCTACCATGTAATGTTTTCAGCTTCCAATCATTTAGCGTCTTTTCGATTTCAACAGGTTGTAAGCTTCTGAGATCCAAAGATGTAGATATACATCTATCGTCCGCTTTGCATATTGCTATGTGAAGGGTCTGCTTTTTACAGAGAAGCATGACATCAATAAGTCCTCGTCCGCCTAAGCTTCTAGGCAAGTTTATTCGCTCAATTGCTGATTTACGGAAATGGGCTCCGTATTTCGTTAACAGCGTGCGTGTTGCTCTTTTACGCTTTCCAATTCCGTATCAGATCACTTCAATATCCCGAAACTATATGTTAGTATAGGCACCGTAAATAATTTTATATAATTTTTTAATAAATCTCATTCATTCATTAATTTGCATTAAGTTAAAATAATTTATTTATTTTATTTTTTAATTTTTATTTATTTATTTGTTTTATATTATTTATTTTTATTTTTATATATTTTTAATATGAATACGAGAAAAAGTTAACGCCATACACCTGAATAATTATTCCAACAGGGAAACCTCCAACTCTAAACATAAACAATAACAACACAGCCTGGGTGGCCTAACCACCACCCAACGCGCTACGCACAAACAACCACAAACAACTTCCTCTCTAGACAGTAAGCAATATGCATAGCATAATGAGGCGACATTCATTTTAGCATTTGATTGCTTGCATTCATCATTATATACCGTCCTCAACCGCTAGGCATAGAGCCAAGAAACAACTGAAATGATCGAATAACTCAATCCTGCGAGTGAGAACAAGCAAGCGCAACAGCACCACTGCACACTCATATGTAGCGGGCGAACTCAATCATTTTGAAATGTGCTCGTAAATTACAAAATCGTGGTTTTATTTGTCAAAATTTGAAACTTATTTTACCAGGCGCACAGAAGTCCATTGGCAGTGGAGTACGAGCCACTGTTTGGTTTTTCTGGAATCAACAGAGTTGCTTATACATTTTGTTGGCGTTTGCACTCGAGCGTCCTTCAGTGTGCACTCGAGACACGCATATATGTGCGCATATTTGAGAGTATCTGTAATTTGCCTTTTGTTTTATTCTCGTTTTTGGTTTCTGGGTGGGATTAGTCTTTTTGTGCCAGCGTCCATGTGATACTAAAATTTGTGTGTGTGTATGTGTGTTTTGCTATTTTGGAAATTTTATGGTAATCTTTTATTCATATCAATTTGTTGGAAATATGTATGTAAGTACATATGTATATAAAGTGGCGGACAAAAGTCTGCGTACACCCCCTGTTTTCGTTGAATTTAAAGTTCAAAAGGTTTTTTGGAAAATTTAACGATACAGTTAATTTCAATTATTTTTCCTTATCATTAAAAATAACAAAAAATAATTTTTAACGTAAAATAGTAAAGCTATGACAAAAAAATCGTAAATCCAACACTGACAAAAGTCTAGATACAGTACATACAAAATTCATCTTAGCGCAAAAACTTTGGTTAATATCAGGTAACATGATATTTTTAGTATTTAGTTGGTCCACCGTTCGCATCAATAACAGCTTGAAGCCATCGCGGCATCGAAGCTACTAAATTTGTCAAATCTGAGAAGTAATACTATCCCAAGCTTCAATAAGACGTTCTTTGAGTAATGCTGGGCTGGAAATCTGATTCTAATTTTTCGCTCAAAAATCTCCCAGATATGTTCAATAACATTCAAATATTGGCTTAATGTGGTGTGTGTAGTTGCCTTGGAGCATGCTAAACCAATCAATCCTTAAAAGTATGGGTCCTGTGCTTTGGATCGTTATCCTGTCCAAAGATCTAGCCTGCGCCAAGCTCCTAACTGTCCACCGAAGGCTTCAGAATAGCTTTCAACAATCCATAATACCCTCAATAATAACAAGTTTCCAACTGCAGATGCCGCAACCGCTTCCCAAACCATTACGATGCCGCCACCATGCTTCACTGTTGGTACTATATTTTTGGAGTTCAGTGCAGTGTTTTCTTTTCTCCAAATTTTTGCTCTTCCATCGCTGCCGAATATATTGAACTTCGATTTGTCTGTAAACAAGACTTTTTCCCAAAAATCCATTCCCTTATCGAACTATGCTTTAGCGAACTCCAAGCGAAGTTTACGATTTTTTTTTAGAAAAAAAGCTTTTTACGTGGCGTTCTACTGTGAAAGCCATCATCGTTCAGCGCTCTACGAATTGTTCGATATTTTCGACTAATTTTGGAACAGTAACTTTAGGATCATCATTCACTTCCTTCAGAATAAAGCTGATATCTCTTCGAGTTAGTTTCTTCGGGCGACCAACACGTGGCTTTTTTTTATGGATCCATTTTTTTTTCAAAATTTTTTTTACAATGGTCTGTGCCTTTGGCGGACTTAAGTTTAAATTTTTTGAAATTTCCTCATAGGATTTCTTCTCTTTTCTGTGCTGAATAATCTAACCGCCATAACAGCACAGCATAGCTTGTAAACCCGTGGTGTATGTAGACTTTCGTCCGCCACTGCATATATGAACATCATTTATCTTTCTGGAGGTTTAGATTTTTTTTTCATTATTATACGAAACGGTAATTAATTTCAGTTCGCTCGATTTAATATTGAAATATATGAATAAATGAAAGAATGTATAAATTTTAAAGAAACGGATTATACCTTGTACTCGGAAAAACTTAACTGAAAAAAATACAAAAAACTCAGGAGACGCAAAAAGCAGTCTCTGATTAGTATTATAATTAAATTAACCTCTATAAAAAAGTAGACCCTCTAGGAATAGAGTATTCCAAAATCGTGTATAAAAGATTTTTCGACATCGTTTTTTTTTTTTTTTTTGAATATTCTCTTGGAAAATAAACTCTGGTTTTTATAAATGAAAGGCTCAGGCTGGTCAGCTTATAATAAGATTAGACCACTTCATCTTACAAACAGTTTTGTCGCTCTGATAACGTAGTCACACAGTTGTTGCATAAGAGAAGAGGTTCTCCTCGTTTTTGACCTAACAATGTAGGACTAATCAACCTGATTAGTTATTGCTCAAGTCCGATATCGATAACACATCAGACCGAACGTAGCCAAGTTGATTTAAAAAAGATTTGAATAGGTTAAAAATTTCCAACTTACAAAAAAAAAATTTTATTTGATTAATTTAGTACTACTTTATGTCGTATAAATGGCGGAGAATATGAACCAGTGATCTGATTTCATAGTGCATAAATATTGTTTTACTAAATAAATACATTTTTATTACTTGTTCTTGGCTATTAATTTATATACTTTTATAAGTACTTATACTCGTATATGCGTAATCTTCTGTAAAGCATTTTGGTTGCACGATTTTCTGATTTACGATCAGGAAATTTAGATAAGCAACCCATAAATAGCAATCATAATTACTTTTACTCACATTTTGTGTAAACATACATAAGTACAAGTTTGTAATCGAGTATACATATGTTATGTACATACATATATGTATGTCTTAAAGTTGAACGTTTCCTGATAACTCTTTTAAACACTCAATATTATGTTAACTCTTACATTGTTTGTTTGCCCATACTCAAATTACCTAATTGTTTAACCGACATTGATAACAAATATTTCATGCATACTTTTGTTAATACATATACATACATACGAGGCTGGTTCAAAAAATACGTAACTTTATTTACCTTTTGTACTTCTGTCCGTATTCCGATTCGGATAAGAGTATAGCTTAAAATTACTTCAATAGAATGTTGGGAAAAGCATTCTTATTCTATGTTAAAGAAAAAGAAAAATGATCCATTGATTTTAACTGAAATCGAAATTACTCAGGAATAATCAGGCAATAAGAACTTTTTCATTAAGTTTAAATTATTTTATTTATTTTGATCTTGTTCTTTCGGAGGTTAAATGAAAAAAATTTTTTTTAGCGCACTCCTCTCGAAAATATATATAAAATATATATTTTGGTTGTACGGAGATCTTTTGCTGTCGAAAAAAAATTATTGGGAATTTACATAAAATTTCGAGAAGAAAAATTGAATTAGATACTCAAAAACATTGGAAGTATTGACAGGGTGAATATGCTCATAAGTCAAAGAAAATATTTATAAATGATATCACCTTTTCACAAAAGCTAAGAATTTTTGAATAATGATGCTCGCCCTCGACGTCCTAGGGCAAGACAAGAACGAATTACAGCTCAAAAGTGAAGTTGTGAAGTGAAGAAAATTTGTTTGCCGAAAAGTCGAATTGCTATCAGAGAAGCTCCTGAGTATTTTCATTGATTAGTTGGCTCATGCCATCATGTATGACAGCTCAATTCGTTCCGAAGTTGCAGAAATGTTTCCGAGAGAACTGCTCTGATAGTGATTGGCCAGAAAAAGACAAAAATGCAATGAAATAAAATTTCAGTTTCTGCGGCGGAGCCAGGATCAAAAAGCAAAAAACCTGTCAAATTCGATCAAATTCCTAAAGTTTTTCTTACTGGTTTCCTCGTGGATCATGTTAAAAGGAGCATTATCTTGAGGTTGGGTGTATTTTACTGATAATAAAAACGAAGATATCAATCAGTGTTATGGAAAGACAATTAAAAGTTTTTCCATCAGCATAATGCACTAGGTCAGTCGTCATAACTCGTTTGTAATTTTTTCGACAGAAGAAACATTGTAAACATCCCACAACCGTATTATGTTCACCAGATTTCATCCATTGTGATTTTTCCTGCTCCTGATGTATATAATATACTCATGAAAAAAGGCGTTTTAAGATTGAAGACAAAAAAGTCGCATTGCTGAAATATCTGAAAGACATAGCAAGAAGCACATATTAGAACTGTGTGGAAGATTAGAAAAAGCACGGTTGCAAATGGTTGTGTATCTGCGTCTGGGGGCTGCTTTGAAGAAGGATATAATTAGAAATTGCCCAAATTTTTTTTAGACAAATGAAAACTACTGATTCCTTGAACAGACCTCGTAGAGTAGTCTTCATGCTTTTTTCAAGAATTTATTGACGTGGACAATTGCTTAGCAACAGTTCTTACTATTACCGTTAGAAATAAATTAAGTTAATGAAGTGTCAAAGAATTTAAATTTGTAAAAACTAATTTCACTATAAAGAGTTAAAATTCAAACTTATTTAAATATATTTCTTAAAGCTTTATCAAAATTTATTTCTTTTCTCAGCGTTTCCAATAACGTTCTATTTAACGGCCAATTGAGGAAAAGCATTTTTTGAATAATTATTCGTATTTTTCTGGATGGAAGAAAACTATTTAGGTGGAAAATAATAAAAATAAGAGGCACAAAGAACATTTAAATCTATGTATGTTTGTATGTATATATATAATAAAATGTACTATAAAAATGGCAGATCAATTGAAAAGTCACCGGCCTGATACATAGATGGAATTATGAAGAATTAAATCCATGTAATTTTTAGATAGCCCTAACCTTCAAAAGACGCATGTATAAATTTGACAACTGTCAGAACATTTGTTAGTGAATTATAGCATTTTGAGTGAAATAACTTTTGTTATTATGAAAAAATGGAAAAAAGGGATTTTCGCGTGTTGAGAAATTTTTGCTTTTGGAGGCAAAAAATACAGTTGAAGCAAAAACTTGGATTGATGACGAATTTGCGGACACTTCTGCAGGAAAATCAACCATCAAGGATTGGTATGCTAAGTTTAGACGTAGTGAAATGAGAACCGAAGACGGTGAACGTAGTGGACGCCCAAGAGAGGTCGTTACGGACGAGAACATCAAAAAAATCCACAAAATGATTTGGATTGACCATTAATTGAAATTGAATGAAATAAATTGAATTGAATTAACTGAGCGTGTACATCATGTCATTCACGAATATTTCGGGTATGAGAAAGCTCTGTGCAAAGTGGGTGCCGCGCAAGCTGACCTTTGACCAAAAACAACGCCGAATTGATGATTCGGAGCAGTGTTTTGCAGATGTTCAAGGGTAATAAACCAGAGTTTTTGCATCGATATGTTGCTAAGGATGAAACATGACTCTACCATTTCACTCCGAAGTTCAATCGACAGTCATCCGCGTGGACTGCACACGATGAACCCACTTCAAAGCGCGGAAAAAAGCAACAGTCGGCTGGCAAATTTATGGTGTCTGTATTTTGCACATAGCATATTTTTCATTGACAACCTTGAAATAGCGAATACCATCAACAGCGACCATTACATAGCGTTATTGTACCGTTTGAAGGTCGAAAAACGGCCGGATTTGAAGAAAAAGAAAGTACTGTTTCACCAACACAATGCACCGTGTCACAAGTCAGTGAAATCGATGGCAAAAATCCATGACTTGGACTTCGAATTGCTTACGTATCTATCTTACCCTCCAGATCTGACCACCAGGAACTATTTCCTGTTCTCAGATCTCAAAAGAATGCTCGCTGGAGAAATAAATCGGCGCATGAAGAGGTGATCGCCGAAGCTGAGGCCTATTTTGAAGCAATGGACAAATCGTATTACAAAAATGGTACAGAAAAGTTGTAGGGCCGTTATAATCAGTGTATCACTCTTGAAGGGAACTATATTGGATAAAAAAAAACGAATTTTGACAAAAACATGTGTTTTACTATGGTAGGCCGAGGACATTTCTTATTGTCACTAAATATGGTGGAATTTTTATCGATAAAATTAAATATAATATATATATGATTGAACTTAGTACTATTGTACTATTTTTTACTTTAAAACATACCGCAAATTTACATATAAATATATTTATATACGCCTTGTACACTTGATTTTTGCAATAAGCCTCCGAGAGTGGCACGCACTACTGTGCACTGGGTTATAAAAAGCAGCATATATGTATACTCTTATGTGTATATATTTACACTGATGACAAATACTTGCCACCTTCTCATTTTGTTTTTTGTTTACAGTTGAGCACTCCTAAATTCAATTATATTAGCTGACTAATAATACAAACGCCCCCACCCACATAATCTTACTATTGTATATTTTTTTTTTTTTTTTTTTGAATGGTTTACGACGAAATTCACTAGGGCACTCATGGCGAAATTTGGTTAAATAGAACTATCATTACAAGTAATGAGAGCGTAATCATACCAAAGTTTGCTTGCAACTAAAATACATATGTATGTTTGTATGTAACATAACTACATACATACGTACTTTAATGTATTTATTTGGTAATATTAAAAACGCACTTTGAATTGCGTTTGAATAGGCTCACAATACGCTTGCGTGAAATTAGCGCTTCGTACGCAAATCCTCTTTCATGCGTATATTTATATCATAATACATACATACATATGTATGTATGTATGCACATACAGCTGCACATAAATAACAATTACTTTGCCAATGGCAACGATTATGCGTACTCACACCATCAATGAGTGGGTGGTTATGAACCATTTATGGAGGCATGAAACAGAGGAGAAGCCGGCAATTGCTTGCAAACTTATTTACCCGATTGAATGAATTTACGACAGCTGTTACTGGCGTAAACCATTAAGTGGCCAAGTAAGCTTTTCTTTCTCGTTGGAGGCCAAAATACCATGCCAATGTACATATGTATGTTTGGACACAAATAAAAATATGCACAGTGGCGGACAAAACCCTACATACACTCTCTATTTTCTTTGAATTGAATGTCCAAAACGTTCATTGGGAAATTTAACAACACAGTTTACTTCAGCTATTTTCTCTTATCATAAAAAACAAAAAACAAAAAAAATATTTTTTAACATAATATAGTAAAACTATGAAAAATAATATGTAAACCCAACATTGACAAAAGTCTACAAACAGTACACACATAACTTATCTTAGCGTAAAAACTTTTGTTAATATCAGGTAACCTGATATATTTAGTATTCAGTTTGTCCACCATTCTCATCAATAACAGTTTGAAGCCGTCGTGGCATTGAAGCTACTAAATTTATCAATTCTGAGGGGAGTAATACTGTTTCAATCTTCAATAAGACGTTCTGTGAGTAATGCTGAGCTGGAAAACGGATTTTTTCTAATTTTTCGCTCTAAAATCTTCCAGATGTGTTCAATAACATTCAAATCTTGTCTTTGAGGTGGTGTGTGCGTGCCTTGGAGCATGATAAAGCAACCAATCCTTAACAATATGGACCGTGTGCTTTGGATCATTATCCTGTCCAAAGATCCAAGGTCCTAACTGTCCACCGAAGGCTTCAGAGTAGCTTCCAACAATGATTCATATTTCAACCGATCCATATTACCCTCAATAAAAACAAGCTTTCCAACTTCAGATGCCGCAACCGCTCTCCAAACCATTACGTTGCCGCCACCGTGCTTCACTGTTCAGCGAAATCCAAGCGAATTTCCGATTTTTTTTAGAAATAAGAAGCTTTTTACGAGGCGTTCTACTTTGGAAGCCGTTATCGTTCAGAACTCTTCGAACTGTTCTTGGATGAACACATTTTCTTGGTTAGTTTGCGCTATTTTCGGCTAATTTTGGAGCAGTAACTTTAGGATCATCACTCACTTCCTTCAGAATAAAGCTGATGTCTCCGAGTTAGTTTACTCGGGCGACCAACACGCGGCTTTTTTTCGGTGGATTCATTTTTTGTCGGTGTTCTGTACCTTTGGCTGACTTAAGTTTAAAATTTTTCAAATTTCACCATAAGGTTTCTTCCCTTTTCGGTACTGAATGACCAAGATTCTTACGTCGATGGATATTTCTTTTCGCGAAGCCATTGATGCTAATCTGTTTAGACCACAACTAAATTCAATACTAGCAAATTAGAAAACATAATTTAAAAAAAATATAAAAAAAGAGTGCCTAGCCGCCATAACAACACAGCATATCGACATAACTGCTAATAAACCTGTGGTGTTTTTAGACTTCTGTCAAGGATATTTTTTCGTTTTTTCATCATAATTATTTTAATTTAGGTTAGAGAATGAATTTGTTTCAATACAGGTGATTAGAAAAGTATTTAAAATAAAATTGTATGCCTAAATTTTTCACCAAAGTGATAGTATTTTCTATACAACGATTCAGGCGGTGTTTGTGGACTTTTGTCCGCCACTGTATGTTTGGACACACAAAAAAATATATGTATATGCAATGCTTAAGAGAATTAAACACATTCCTCGTAGGGCAACAATATCAGTAAGAACCATTTGGTTTAAGACAAGACTAAATAAAATAAATTAGTTCTAAGGCAAGACTAATCACTTGGACCAGCGAACCATGGTCGGTAAAAAATCAAGTGGAAATGTGAATTTACTTCAGAACTACACATTAAGTCAAAGTTAAAGTTCGTTTATCATTTTTGGAGTGACGAGCCCTAGTCTCTTGCACCCTAGTTATCTTCATTTCTTCTAAATAAGTTTTGTGTTTTATCCTCAGCATTTTTCCAGGGTTGTACTTAAATAATTTTCCTTCATAAAATGCATAATTTTCATCATATTAACGTATACATAAATCATAATAATTATATTCAGAAAATATAAAAATTAGCGACAAAAAAAATCATATCAAATGTATATGAATTAAAAAAAAATATGCGAAAATTAGTTCTAAAAATGCGTTTAGTTATAAAAAATTGTTTTATTAATACCTGAAACTAGCCAGAAAAAGTACCAGTTATATATTCGAATTTTATGACTGAAAAAATACAAAACTGATATAAAATTTCAGATTAATTGCTTAATTTTGTGGTTTTAAAAACAAAGATAACACTAATTTGGTATAAAACTAGTGATATCTTTATCTACTTTGAACTAGGATGAGACTGGTATATTTCTTGCCTAAAATTAGAATCAGTTCCATGTAGGGGAAAAAATCAATCGAATGACTACTTAGGCTTGCAAGGAGTACTTGTTTCAAAACAGCTTTTAAGTAGTTCATTTCATACTTAGTATTTCGAGCGTGGCCGACTTCGTACTGTATTAAATCAAGGCCTTAATAGCCACTTCGTGCCCTTTGCATTAGCTCTGCCGCCATTCTTATAGTATATGTTTCGGCGGCTTAGGAGACACTTTAATGGTCTGACAGCTTAAATAATTATCTTCTTATCTGTAGTTAGGCGGTCTTACACTACTGCTCCTTTCAGAATCATCTGTGGAAATATGCAGAGTTTTGTTCGCAATGACTGCAGAGTTACTAGATGAATTTTCGTGAGCCAAATTGAATCGATCCACACTACGCATTAGTCATAATCTCTTAAATTTTTTTTATACTTACATAAAATGGACTCTATTTAAAGTGGTTCTTAAAGAGAATTCTATAGTTTTAATTATAATATATTGGTCCACTGGCGTCACCAATTATTGTTATTATTACTTCTGGTAGTTGATGCAAAATGCGTAATTGAAAATGATCCATTCAAGTGGCTTCCGCACTAGCAACACCACCAGCTAGTTACATACTTGTAGTAGTACAAACAAAAGACTACAAGCAACACCCCCATCTGTGGGTTGACACTTTGCTGTGTCATTGCATATGAAGAGCTATTTAAGTGCATACTCGTATATACATACATATATATATCCATATGTTTGTACATAAATTTATACGCAATACCAGCATAACACGCATGAGACGCCAATTTGGTCACTGCGTCTCGCAACCCTGGTTATATTTACTTACTGATGTATACATACATATTTACATTTTTATATATAAGAGTTTTTATATCTGCCAATGTATGGGGTAAAAAATAGTAGCTTAGCAAGCTTGGTTGTGACTTGGAAATTTCTAATTTTTTATTTGTTTATAATATTTTTTTTTGCTATTCAAATTTGGTCACACTGGTAATATATCTAAAAGCGTCAGCAATAGCAACAGCAACAAAAAAACGCACGTGATTAACCATTTGCTAAATATCTATGTACATATGTAACACAAATATGTATGTACCATAAGCATATACATAGATACAAATGTGAATATGCATATAGATATATGTATATAGATAGATGATACACATGTACATATGTACATATATAGAGTGGCGGACAAAAGTCTACAAACACCCCCTGAATTCGTTGTGTAGAAAGTACTATCACTTTGCTAAAAAATGTGGGTACACAGTTTTATTTTAAATCCTTTTCTAATCACCTGTATTAAAACAAATCCATTCTCTAATATAAAATAAAACAGTTATGGTGGAAAAACGCAAAAATATCCTTGACAAAAGTCTACATACACCACATGTTTACTAGCTGTTATGTCGATTTGCTGTGCTGTTATAGCGGTTATTTAATTTGCTAGTATTGAATTAAGTTGTGGTTTAAACACATTAGCATCTACAATGGCTCTGCGAAAATAGATATCCATTGACGTAAGAATCTTGGTCATTCATCACAGAAAAGAGAAGAAATCGTATGGTGAAATTAAAAAAATTTTAAACTTAGGTTGACCATAGGTACATTGTAAAAAACTTTGAAAAAAATAATGGATCCACCGAATATAAGCCGCTTGTTGACCGCCCGAAGAAACTAACTCGAAGAGACATCAGCTTTATTCTGAAGGAAGTGAATGATGATCCTAAAGTTACTGCTCCAAAATTAGCCGAAAACATCGCAAACTCATAAAGAAAATGTGTCCATCCAAGAAAAATTCGAAGACCTCTGAACGATAACGGCTTCCACAGTAGAACGCCTCTAAAAAACCTCTTATTTCTGAAAAAACTAAAATCCTAAACTTCGCTTGGAGTTCGCTAAAGGACATTTAGACAAGGGAATGAATTTTTGGCAAACATTCTTGTTTACCGGCAAATCGAAGTTCAATATATTTGGCAGCGATGGAAGAGCAAGAATTTGGAGAAAAGAACACACTGCACTTAACTCCAAAAGTATAGTACCAACAGTGAACCATGGTGGCGGCATCGTAATAGTTTCGGGAGCGGTTGCGGCATCTGGAGTTGGAAAGCTTGTTTTTATTGAGGGTAATATGGATCGGTTGAAATATCAGTCATTGTTGGAAGCTACTCTGAAGCCTTCGGTGGACAGTTAGGACCTTGGATCTTTGTACAGGATAATGATCCAAAGCACACGGTCCATATTGTTAAGGTTTGGTTGCTTTATCATGCTCCATGGCAACTACACACACTACCCCAAAGCCTAGATTTGAATGTTATTGAACATGCCTGGGAGATTTTAGAGCGAAAAATTAGAAAAAGTCAGATTTCCACCTCAGCATTGCTCAAAGAATCTTCCTTAGAATTGACAAATTTAGTAGCTTCGATGCCACGACGGCTTCAAACTCAATTCAACAAAGACAGGGGTGTATTTAGACTTTTGTCCGCCACTGTACATATGTATGTTATTATGGAGTCTTAAGTTCCATACATTGTCGCTTGTTGGATGGCTTGGCTTCAAAATGGATAAAACGAGAGGCATACTGTTGGCTGCTGTTGGTGACGTTGTTTTATCGCCACTCTAACGGGTTTTATCAGCTGATTTTTGTTTTGTTTATTTTTATTATTGTATAAGCTACTAGTGTAATTTATTTTATTTACTGTTATTGTGATTTTATTGTGTTTGATTGAAATTGTTGTTGCTGTTCACGAGCTCTTTGAATTTTGATTTGATTTAATAATAGAAGTACATATGTACATACATACATATACTACATATGCATGTAACTATTTTATGCTGCATATCTCCACAACATTGTCGGCTTTTCAATGAATTTTTGGACTTTATACTCGCTTAATGTGCTTTCATTAACAAAAAAAAAAAAAATAAACAAAAAAAATTCCACTTAGCATTGGTATTTACTGTGCATATTTGTCAACTGAAATGTTTCCCTATTTCTACCCCAATTCAATGTTAGTTTGTTTTAAGTATATATTTGTATGTACATAAGTGTGTGTGTCTAATTTAATATTTTCTCCCCACATTCTATTTTTTCAATTCAATTGAAATATTAAATAGTTTTTGTTGTTGTTCGTTACCCAATGCAATTGCATGTTATTTAATATTCGTTTTCACTTTTTTCATTCTTTTCATATTCTATATTACATATGTACAATATATGTACATATGTATATATACATATACATATGTTTTTGAGCTAGTGAAATAAGAGCGGTCTGAATGTTGGGTGCGCTTTAGGTGCTGGTGGGGTGTTTGGCGGTGCATTTGTGGTTTTTATTGCGTGTTGCGTTTAATTTGTTGCGGCTTGTAGCCGCTTATCACCAACAATAGCAGCAACAGTATATGTAAATATAAGTCACTTAAACAAACATATATTTAACATTAATAAACAGAGAATATAGAAATTATCATTAAGCAGAGCTTAGGATATTCTTAATAGATGCATGTACATACACATGACAGAAAAAGTCTGCGTTCATCTAAGCATATTTTGTGTGCACTATGAAAAATCGAAAACAATAAATCATTCATAAACTTTTTTTTACATTATTTTATTTAGTTCAATAAAAAGTATCTGTACACAAACTTTGGTACCAATCATTAATATAAATTTTGGATGAGGTCACATATAAACAAAATGGTCATTCGAACTAAACAGAAGAAGTCTGCGTTCACTTCAAGAATAATGAAACAAAAGGCTAAAAATTAAAAAAATATATATATTAAGTAAATAAATTGTTGCATATCCACGTTTTTTAAAGACTTCTAAAAGGCGGTTTTTCATTGATTCAACAAGTTTGGTTGTTACTTCTGGGCTTATAGCTTCCCATCCCTCTTCAAGCTCGCTCATAAGCGTTTCCTTGCTTTTTATAAATAGTACGCTGTCTAATTTTCTCTTTCTAGTACATCCCATAAGTGCTCAATAAAGTTAAGATCAGGCGATTTCGGGGGTGTACACAGTTGTTTAGGAATATTATACAGCAACCCAAGCTTAACAATTTCTGCTGTGTGCTTCGGGCCGTTGTTCTGTTGGAAAATAAATTTCTCATCGAGTCCCAGTATTACTGCACTTTCTTTTAAATTTCTTTTCAAAATATTAAGATAATCATGCTTGCTCATGATCGACTTAATAAACTGAAATTTTCCTACACCCGAACTTGCCATGCACCCCACACCGCCATGCATACAAGATTTTGCTTTTCCAGCGCTGTTCCGCTTTTTCTTTCAACATTCTTACGGCTTTTTATCCCAAAAATGCAAAACTTACTCTCATCTCAAAAAAAAAAAAAACTATATTCCGAAACTCTGGAGGCTTGTTTAAGTGCTCCTTCGCAAATGTCATCCGCTTGAGACGATTTACTCTCGATATGAAGGGCTTTCTTAGTGCGACTCTGTCATGATATCCGGTTCTTTTCAGAATTTTTCGTACCGTATCTGGACATAATTTCTTTTGGTACTTTAATTCAGTGTCTTTTGGAAGTTGGCTTGCTGTTAGATGTGGGTTAGACTTTACAAGAATGGTTGGGTTACGCTATTCTCTTTCCGTCGGTTTTCTTGGACGACCAGAACGCGGCTTAGACTCATAAGATTTTGTTTGTTTGAAGTTGTTATTTACTCTCTGGACTGTCTCCCAATAGTTTTCGCGACTTCCCGATAACTTTTACCATTCGCCTACAAACCAACAATGATTTTATTTTCGCTTTTGGTCCATAGTCAAAAAAAAAAAAATTAATTTCTCCTATATTTATAAATGCTGAACGCATACTTTTTCTGCTCAACTAACTTAAGTAGCGGTACTACAATCCCGTTAAATCAGAACGACCCAGCCCAATTTCTACAAAATTTTGCTCAAACGTTCTTCAAATAATGTCTTCAAAATAAGTGAAAATAAAATAGTGATTGTTTTAAAATGCTTATCTTTTTTTTAGTTGAATACTTTAATACAGTGAGTGAACGCTGACTTTTTCCGCCATGTGTATGTATAAATATATTTCATTTTAAAAGTCTCTCTTCCGTTCTACGTTTCGCCACTTGTGTGACGTAATGTTGCCAGGAAGAAACAATTAATCCATTTTATTTAATTAATTTTATTTTATCAGCTTTTTGGATAAAAAAATATGCTAATTGTTATAATACTTACATACATACATATATGCATATATTTACACATGTGCTATATATTTATTTGTTTATTTTTATTTTTGATGTTCCACAAAAGTTGCATCTTTTACACCGATATTTGTATGCTCTTATGGATAATTAATCCATCCCTATTTAGTTTCACAGCTCGTTTCATTTTCTTTAGCATTAGGTTAAAGGAGTCACTCGAAAAAGATTCTCAAGAGACTTATTGTGACGTCCAGGTTCTGTTTACAAAACCGTTTTACTTTTCCGTGGTGTCCCCGAGTTATATTTAATTATTATTAAATTCCACGTCACGTACTTTCGGAAAGGGAGCGGTTATTGAGATTCGGTCTTGGGTTACATCTAAAATGACTTCAGCTGGAAATACCAAGTGCAACCAGATTACTCTCTACCTGATTCTTCCAACGGAGTGGGAGTCTTCCTCTTCCTCTGCTTCCACTAGCGGTTACTCTATCGAGTACTTTCAAAGCTGGAGCGCTTTTATCCATTTGGACGACATGACCTAGCCAGCGTAGCCGCTGTATCTTGGTTCGCTGAACTGTGTCAATGTCGTCATATAACTCGAGCAGTTCATCGTTCCATCGTCTGCGGTATTCGCCGTTCAGAGTTATGACTGCCAACAGTGATGTGGGAGCCGAGCCGAAAATGCAATGACTGTATATTTGAGGGCAGGAAATATTTCGTCTTACACTCGTTCACTACCATAACCATTCAACTCGGAGAAAGCAGAACTTCCGGTTCGGATGTTATGAAAAATTATATCAATTTCGTCGGTATACGCTAGCAATTGTACACTCTTGTTAAAAATTGTACCTGGTCTGTTTAGCTCTGCAGCTCATATTAATTTCTCCACCATCAAATTGGAGAAATCACACGATAAAGAGTCACCTTGTCTGAAACCTCGTTTGGTATCGAACGTCTCGGAAAGGTGCTTTCCTAAATTTTACAGTGCTTATGGTATTATCCAGGGTCAGATAACATAGTCTTATAAGTTTTTCAGGGATGCAAATTCAGAAATAGCGGCTTAGAGGCAGTTCCTTATCGTGCTGTCGAACGCAGCTATAAAATCGATGAAAAAGTGGTGTGTATCGATTGTTTTTATCCTTGTAGATTTAGCGCTTAATGAATACCTGATCACTGGCGGATTTACCAGGTCCAAAGCCACACCGATGAGATGCAGTCTGTTTATTGACGGTGGGCTTTAATCTCTCACACAATACGCTCGATAAGACTTAGATTTAGACTTTGATTAGACAAGGTATCTTCGTAATCTCATCTTAATATAGTCTTACTCTAACGATACCCAATTTTCTATACAGTGTAAGTAAAATAAACAGAAAATACATATTGCATTTGCGTATATGACTAAAAAAATACAAAAAATGTTACAAATAAGTTACTAATATTGCCATACAAAGCAAAAGTTGTAGAATAAAGAAAATAAAAAAATCGCAACAGTTGCACATATGGATGTGTATATGTAACTTTTTACGCACAAAAAGTCTAAAAATATGAGGCAAATAGTATTGGTAAACCAAAAAAAAAAAAAAAAACCGTACAACAAATCAGTCTCAATACCAGTCAGTTATAAATAGCAGCATTGCAACCAGTAATACAACTTGTGCACACACATACATATGTATGTACTTATATATATGCTTGTACGCAGTATGAGTAGAGTAATAATATTTAATCAACTGTTGGTAATTCAAAAACCGCCGAAAACTGCAGCAACACCAATAAATATTGCAGCGATAGAGGCTATGCTTTACAGTAGCTGTGTTGGCAGCAAGCAACACCCCATTATTATTGACCAACTGTACGTACGCAATTGACCAACTGTACGTACGCACCGCTAGGGTTGCCGAATTCAATCATTTTCCGTAAAATTTGCTTCTTTTGTTTTGAGTCCAATTAGTGACAACTTTTATGAAATAAATTTAAAAAAAAAAAAGTATTTTGAAGAAATCCTTGGATAACATTTTTTTCCAGAAGCTCTGACAATTTTTTTTTTAAATAAAATAAATACTTTTCTCTCCGATTTCGTCTTATAGACTTTTTAAAGCAGTTCTTTTATATAAAATCTTGGTAATTTCACTCTCAAATCAACCATTGGCAACTCCGTTTCAACAACAATATTACTTGCTGTCAGCTGTGTTAATCAACCGAATAAAGAAAATTCAACTAAAAATTGATTACCGTAATAATTGATTGAATAAATGAATGTATGCATGTACATATGTATGTATGTATGACTAACTGAATGAATGAGTGAATAGACGAGGCGACACAACAGAGTTAGAAACATTAGCAAAATTAGTGTCCAAAAATGGTGTTGTGCGTAGTAATGACTTCCACTGCGAATGCAGTACTGAAAAAGAGAAATAACAAAGTAACAAAAAAAATGTTAAAAAGGAAATTAGTAGTATACCTACCCAGTATATACATACGCACGCAGAGGAATTAATATAAACAAAAGAGAAAAAAATACAGTTGTTGCTGTTCAAAAAGGCAAATAAAATGATTATAAAATGTGAAATGGACATAATTGACTTATGCAATTTTGTTATTTTTCACTGTCATGCAGAAATACATTAGGAGCATGTGTTTATATGCAGTGGCGGATTCAGAATTTCCAGAAGGGGGAGGGGGTCCTAAAATATATTCAATTTTTTTGGAGAATTTAAGATTTACATTGCTTCGAAGGGGGGGACCCGAAAACCCCTCCCGTGGATCCGCCACTGTTTATATGTATGTACTCCTCATATTTATTTATTTAGTAATACGTTCGCTTTGCGTATATTTTTAACGTAAATTTGCCCATGCATCTCCAATAAGTCCATATTTTTTTACATTATCAATCGTTTGTTTAGTAGCTTTTGTTTTTTCATTTTTGTTTCTCTTATTTTGTACATTAAACATTTTTTTATGTACATATGTATATTTGATTTAATTGCACTTTCGTCTTATGTTCAAAACTTCATTAAGTACACGTAAATTTCATTAAGAAAAAATCAAATTATTATCACAAAATTTTTTATTTCGATATATGTACATACATATTAAGCGCTTAATTTATCTGGTTATAATAAAATGTGTTATTTTTTTAGACGTATTTTTTTCGTTTTTTCCTTTGTTAGTCACACGTGTCGTTTTCTATATTCTCAGCTGCCATAAATGCACTATAATTTTCCATAAAGCAATTCGTTTTAGCTAAATTACATTACATACTAAAAATTATATATAGCTTTAGGTAAAAAAAAAGACTTTTTTCATCTTATTTCTATACCCGACTTTATTGTACACACAGAGATCTAGTTTTTTAAACAATTCAATTTATTTAAATTTAAATTTTTATTTTTTCCTTAAATTTTTTTATTATACTTTGCCTTATTTTTTCAATTTATTATAGTATTGTAATTTTTTTAGTAAAATAAGAATTTTTTCATACAGTTATATATTATCATTTACCACTTTTTTTAAATTTTGTATATTCATGTCATTGCTATAGTTTTTATTAGATTTCATGCAAGCTTATTTAATTATCTAATGGATTATTTGGTTTAATTTCATTTAAATGAATTTATTGTTATATGGTTTAACTTAATTTAATATTTTTATTAATCTTTAGTTTATTAATTTTTTTGTTCCTTTCTTTAATTTATTTAATTTAATTAAATTAAATTTTTATTTTATTTTATTTATAACTCTTTAAAAAAGTTTTTAAAACTTATTTTAAATATAATTTTACATTTTATTTATAATATAATTAATAAATTTGTTTACATTTTTAATTAAATTTAATTTATTTATTTTATTTTATTTTGTTTGATTAATTTTATTTTATTTATCTTATTTCATTTAATTTAATTTCCATTTTGGATTCTTTATTTTTATTTCGTTTCACTTAATTAACTTTTTTTTTTGTATTTGGTAATTTTATTTTGTTTTACACTATTTTATTGCGGGTTAGTTTAATTTAATTTTATTTCACTTAATATTATATGGTTCATTTTATTCGTTTTTTAATTTATTTAATTTTACTTATTTTTTATATAATTTTTTTTTAATTTTATTTTACTTTAAGTCATTTACATATACCTACGTATACATAATGCAGGGTTATCCATTCTGTAGTTTCCAAAATAAACATAAATAAAAAGCATTTAAAACAATTTTTGTTCGTGAAATTACTTTTTTATTATAAACTTTAAATCTTGACATTATATGTGAACCAAGTCTCCATCCGTTTGCGGTAATTTTCGACCACTCTTTGGCACATATTTGGCGGTATCTCAGCCATAACTTGATGAATGTTGGTTTTCAAATGCTCAAGAGTTAAAGGTTTTTCAGCAAAAACGCTGTCTTTTACTTAGCCTTACAAAAAAAAAAGTCCAATGGTGTCAAATAGCGCGATCTTGGTGGCCAATTGACATTGCCAAGACGAGAAATTACGCGGCCGGGAAATTTCTCCCGCAATAAAGCCATCTTCGCCTGTGCTGTGGTGCATGTGGCATCATTTTGTTGGAACCACTAATTGTCAAAGTCGTGTTCTTCAATTGCAGGCCAAAATTCGGCTATCATACGACCATAACGCTCCGAATTGACAGTGGAAGTCTCGCTGTTATCACTTTCAAATAAGTAAGGTCCAATCATACCTCCGGACCAAACGGCGCACCAGACAATACTTTTTTTTTTGGGTGTAATGACTTCCCTTCAATTATTTAGGTTTCTCCGAGCACCAAAAGCGACAACTCGGATTATTTACGTATCTTACGAGTGAGAAAGTGAGAATTGGGTCTCCTCGCTAAAGAAAATTTTGCTGGAATAATCACTGTCCACTGCTTGTTGTTCAAGCACCCAATTGACATAACTGCGAATGGTCAGCTGGCCTCAGCTGTTATGTGATGTGGACTTTATATGGATGTAGGTGTAAGTTCAAGTGCAAAATACGCCATAATGTGCTGCAAGAAAGTGCCAGCCCTTGAGAACTTTGAGAAATAGACACATTCCGGTCTTCGGCTACACTTTCACCCACAATAGCATATAGCTCAAATATTTGAGGTGGAAGGAGCAAAACGAAGATGCACAGATCTTAAAATATCTGTAACAAATCTAGTCTTTTCAAATTTCTTAAAAATTTTAACATTTGTTTGAGTAATTGGACGATTATGAGCACCATAAACTCCTCTTAAAGCTCGAAACTTGGCCACGTTTGAATCACCATTTTTGTTGTATGTTTCAAAAATTTTAAAGCGTTACGCGGTTGGTAAGCGATCCTCTTTTATATATGCCTGACTTTTGACTAAAACAGAACATGCTTGGTTTAATAGTTCAATTTGTCAGGTGTATAAATATAGCCCTAGACTTTCGAGCCCACTAAATGGATAATCCTTTGTGTGTATAACACATATATTTTACGCTATTCAGTATCTTCATTCAGTCGTAAAAATAATTAATTTTATTAAAGTTATATTATTAAAAGCAAATAAGTTAAATGAGAAGATAAAATGTTTTTTAATTATTTTATTTGTGGCAGTTGAAAGGTAAGCTCTCAGGTAGATAAATGCCTTGTAAAGATAAGAAAGCAATTTCATTACTTTTAAAGTTGTTGTCTCAAATGGCAAGGCAAATACTTTTGACTTGCTGGCAAAAAATTATGAATATCAAAAAGTGATTGATTGCAAGAGCAGCTATTTCTTCGGATGGAAAGTAAGTTAAGAAGGCGAATTTCTAATCTGAAAAGTTGTTGGAATTTACTTTTGAGATTTTTTTCACTTTGCTCATTTTAAAAACGTATTTGCGATATAAAAAAATAATAAAAAATGCTTTGTTAATTGACTTATCGCATTTTTAAAGTAAAATTTTGCTTGAAAAGGCAAATTAAAAAATACTTATTCACAATAATGAAAGGGTGAAAAATTTGCGTTCATACAAAGAACATTTTGAGCAAAAAAATTTTGAGAGCGGGGTATCGAAAATTCTTATTAAGAAAGGAGAACATTCAAATTAATAATTTTTTTGTGTGTTAATATTAGCTTTCAAAATAGATTTTCGAAAAAATAAAAAAAGTGCTTTTTAAATTTAGTGTTTAGTTGCTAACATAAATTAATATACCTTTTTGACGTCTCTTTCGGTTATTTTTCTTCTGGTTGGAATTTATTTTGAACCTGTTAATATCTTTCCGCATATAATTAACAAAATTAATGTTTTTTCGTTCTTGCTAAAACTTTTATATCACAAATCCACTCCCCCAACCACCTTAATCAGAAAAAAAATGTATGAAAATATGTATAAATAAGTATTATTATATCTTTTTTTCTACTTTTCAATGCGTATGTGCGTTTCTATTGCCTATATGTAGTTATTTACATATGTGCGTTTCACTTTTTTTGTTTTGATACAACTTTTAGTAGAGTCATGTGGCAGCGAAAGGCCAATGCAATACTTTCTAGACTTCGCATTGTCATTGTAATTTCTTTGTAATTTCTTTTTGTCATTGTTAGGCGCAACATTTTAACATAGAAAGCATGTGAATGTTGCAGTTGATATTTTTTTCGGCTAACAGCTGCGTGAAATTTTTTTCACATACATACATACATACAAACATACATAAAGTACATGAAAATGAATACGTAATTAAAATTTTCAACGCACCTTATACTTTAATTTTGTGAAAAATAGAAGTAATTTATCAAAACTTAATTACAATTAAAATTCACCATTTATAATAAACGCAGTGAGTAGTTGTAAGTGAAGTTCATAGTTTGAAACTTAAAAAAATTACAGCGCATTTATTACAGGTGTCCCGTCCAATTAAAGGCAAACCGAAAGGCAATAATAATCTTAAAAATGCATTTAACATACACATAAAAGCAGCAAAATACTCTTTAAAGTCTCCTCGATTTCAGTACATATTCATATATAATCCCTTAATGGCCTACTGGGCATTAATGCTCATCGGTCTAATAGATATTTTGAATTAAATATTCCATGGAATAGATTGCAGGACCTACTTTATTTACACTATTATAAAAATTAGTCTCAGTAAAAAAAAATTGAGCGTAATTAGTGTGAGAGAAAGGCAAGTTGGTTAAAGAAAGAGTTTTTGATCCATTATTTGTATTCTTACATTCAAAGGGCAAAAACATGTTGAAAGTTCGGAGAAAATTATGTGAAGTTTTTGATCAGGAGTACCTTACTGGCAGTGTCAACGTTGGTTTACCCAACAAAGTTAATCAAAACCAAGCAACGCATTATTAACTCGAATTTAATCGTTTACTCGTTATCAGAACTACTTATTTATGTAAACAAATTGAATATATGCTTCTCCACGAATTTCCACCTTACGAAGCGCAGCTCTTTGCTGAATCGTAGTCAAACCGAGCCATTACTATGTAAAAATAAAATCATAACGATGATGATGAAAAAATGAATAATTTAAGATAACATAGTGCACAAACGATCATTAGCCAAGCAACAGGAGCCCATACAAACGAAATACAAAGCCGATATTCACCGAAAGAAGATTATGTCTTCTTTATGGTGGGATTGCAAGGGTGTGGATGTACTACAGTTGCTTCAAAAAAAAAAAAAAGAAAAAGAAGAAAAAAAATATGTATATGTATTGAACTGAACTCCTACTACTATCGTCGATTGGTCTAAGTGATCCAAAAACACGGTTTAAACTGCTCAAAGTCAGGGGCATGATACTCCATCCTGATGCTTCCAAATCTCTTATCCTTACGAATGAGTACTACTTAATTTTATCTTTACAAATGATTACTACTTAACTTTATTTTAATCTTCACATTAATACAACTTTGTTGAAAGGTAAAGATACCCTATGCCGTTGATTTTGATACCCTTTATTACAAGTATACTTTTTACGCCATTGGTGAGGCCAATATTGGAAGACGATTCGCGATACGCGGAACTCGTATAAAGTCCATTTTGATAAAATTGATTTCGTTCGTGAACAGTTTTTGTTGTTCGCTTTGCATTGGAGATCTATTCTTCCGTATACTAGCCATAGAGTAATATGAGGAATAATAAAGAAAAACTGGGAGTGGGATATTACGACTTGCTTAACCCAAACGAAACTTATACTAGAACCCTCCACCGAATCTAGCTGTAGAGATTGAGCGAAGCTCTGAAGAAAAAACACCCTCAATATTACTCCAGACAAGACAAAACTTCAAAACACGCTTGATTGGAAAGTACTATCACACCCGCTGTATTCACCAGACTTTGCGGCGTTCGACTGTCATCTGTATGCTCTGTATCAAAAATTGGGTTAATTCTAGGATGGCTTCAAAAGATGAGAATTTCTTCAGATGTGAAATCCGAATGCTGTCTGAAAGATGGGAAAAACTAGTTGCTAGCGATGGACAGTGCTTTGATTAAATAAAAATCATGCTTTAAGAGGAGATTATGGTGCACATAATGGTCCAACGTTCCGAAGTGCTTGGACTGTCTTACGGCACATTATGGCATATTTTACACATGGTATTACACTTACACCCATATAAAGTCCAGCTCATACAAAACCTGAAGCCAGCTGACCATTTATATTGCCGTAGTTACGTCGATTATTTATTAGAAAAATCACAGTCCACTGTTTGTTGTTCAAGCACCCACAAACAGTGGACCATGATTTTTCTAATAAAATTTTCTTTAGGGACGAGACACATTTCTCACTCGGTGGATAAGTAAAAAACCAAATTGTCGCATTTGGGGCTGCGAGAAGTCTCAAATAATTGAAGAGAGGCCATTACACCCAAAAAAAAAAAAACACTGACCTTTGAAAACGATTACGGCAAGACCGTCACTGTCAATTCAAAGCGTCATGGTCGTATGATAATCAACTTTTTTTGACCTGCAATTGAAGAACAGGACGTGGACAATATTTGGATCCGGCCGCAATCTCTCGTCTTGGCGATGTCAATTGGCCACTGAGATCGTGCAAATTGACACCGTTAGGATTTTTTTTGAGCTACACAAAAAACCCTTTTTTATGCGGATAAACCTTTAACTCTTGAGCACTTGAAAATCAACATTCATAAAATTATAGCTGAGATACCGCACAATAAGTGTCGAAACCTCAAACGTACCGAAGTTTGCAAAAAGTCACGAGGAGTCATTTGATAAAGAAGGAATTTCATGAAAAAAAAAACTATTTTCTTTTAGATAATTTCAAAATTCTAGATAACCACACTCTATTTAGACATAGATTTTATACCAATTTGTGCTAAAAGCATTATCCTTAATCCTTTTCTTCCGCTTTTGCTCATGTTTCAGCTGACATGCGCCAATTTTAGCACAAAATCACTCGTTGTAGTTCTATATATGTAAGCAAAAGTCATGTACAGAGACAAGTTCCCCTACAATTCATTCATATGTTTCATATATATTCACACACACATATTTTTATTTATTTACATGCATTCATATATATTTTTATTTCTTTTCCACAATTTTTTTGCGCTATTTTTTTAACATTTTTATTTTACGAAAGGCAAATCGAAAAAATGCAAAATCCTTCCCCTTTAATACTTTTTTTTTGCTCTTTTTCTTTGATTGTATACATTTAGTTAGATATGTATGTATTTACATAATTGTATCCAGATATTGTACTGAACTTGCTACACATTGATGATTTCCTGTACCATCATGGACATTCGTTGTTGCTGGTAACTTGTTGCTTCCAACAAAAATTCTCATCGTTGTTGCTTGCTTTGTTTAAGCGAGACCAAGCGAGTGAGCGTGAGATTGTCGCATGCGATTTGTGAACGTTTTTTTTTTAGCAATTTATTGAGATAACATGCATGCATACACATGTAAATATATACATACACATGTAAATATATACTTATATTTGAGTGTGTGTGCGCTTAAAGCGTAGTGGGTGGTTCAAATGTTTTTTGTTGTATTTTAATTTACTTAATTTTCCATGAAAAAAGCGAAGAGAAACAGGGCTTCCTGCTTCCTTCATAATTTTATATTTGTTTTCTATGAAAAATTGGTTTATATAATATGAAGAATAAATATTTGAAGGAAATTAAAATATTATTTTATAGTTTATAGTGCAACCATTTATAGCGGTACATACTTTATAGTTCAAAAGAAAAACTCGTTTCTTCTTCTACACAGGGCGACTGTGGGTTTAATTGTGTCTTCCTATCTTTTTTGGCTGCAATCAACTAGCGGCACAATTTGAAAGTTGTCCATTGTTAGGTCTTGCTTCTTTATACTTATTTGTTGTTATTGTATTTTATATGTGATTGCTTGAGCGCACGCTTCACTCAACATACATCAATGGCTTTTTCCTATCATCTAACGAACCCAATTGGAAAACTTTCAGGTAGTCAAAGGGAAAAATTTGTGGAAAATCTTAAGTTGTTGGAAATAATTTTTTGTTTTTAATTTTCTTAGAATATAATTAAAGACTCTTCTGGAACGATAAAATAAATTTCGATAGCACAAAATGATATCCACTGGAGAAGCTATTTTTTCATTTTGAATTAATATTTTATGTAGCAAAAGCTTTTTTTACAATATTATAGAAAATCTCCAAGCTTTTTTTTGAAGAACCTACTTCCCAGCGGTATCTGCTAAGCTTGTGCATACTTCATGGAGAGTTACGATGACATATATTCCCAAAGTGTCTCCAACCAACCCGTCTGGCAAGTACGCAATTTGAGTGAAGGAGGGTCACGTTGGGGCCACATAACTGCGGTGTTGTGGTGACGATGAACGTGTCGGTATGCGGCGCTGTCACTATGTTACTTTTTAGTTAGTGAGCACATCTGTATGTATGCACGAAAGGCTACAGCAAGTCTTCAGCGAGAATTTACTTCCTTCGCGACTTTATTTCTACGTGATTATCCAATGGATTGGTTGCAATGTACTGTCGTATGATTTTTTTTTTGTTTTTATTTTTGTATTTCAGTTTTTTTTATTTCTAACAACAACAGGTTTGACTAGAATAAATATTTCTTGTTCAGCGTTTGTTTAACCAGCTGAAATTTTTATTTATTTACTAAATTTCCAAGTATAAAAGTACACGAGGAAAATAAATAATTTTTATTGTGCGCTTGTACTTTTTGTTAGAAATTTTTCTTTCTCTGTCCCGCATCGGTTTTATGACGACCCATGATGGCTCCCAACTCCAGTGACTGTCAGTCACTCAAGTTGATTTTTTCTTTGCCAAAACTAAATTTCGTTTTAATTACACTCTAAAAGTTTATAAATTGTGTTTTTAGTTTATTGTTTTGCTTTTGTGCGTTTATGACAAGCATTAAAGTGCGTACTAAAAACACCTATAAATGATAGAGACGGCGCTTTGCGGAACGTCTTACATCAGAGCAGTGGGGGGATATAATTATATATAAACTAATTTGAGACTTGTATGCTAAGCAAGTAAAACTAGCAAACCAACTGAGATAATTTACGTTATGGCAGCCGCTATATTTTGACCAGAAATATACTAGTCTCTTAGTGGTCCAGCAGAAGCAAAGGTACAGTTTTGAACAAATTAAAGTTTTGTTTGTTTGAAAATTCATTGAATGAAATAAATTAATAATATTTTGCAAAAAATTTCATTACATTGCTAATCGCGAGAGAAGACACTCGTTCACTTTTACTATTATATTTTCCATTAACATTATTAAGACTGAGTTTACACAGGAATATTTTTGTCGCTTTTTATCGGCAGTTTTTCTTTAGGTATTGCTCTTCACGTTCGCACTAGGAAACATTGTTCATGGCAATTTTCTGTCATTCCATTTCATTTCATTTTCGCAATTTGCTACACACTCCACCCCTATACAAGTTTTTATATGTATTCAACTGTATATATAGACTGATATATTTACATTTAGATATAAAAATTTAAATTTTAAATTCCATAAATTCACTTCATTTTAAAATTATCATAACAACAACCAATCAGAGAATGTAAATATAAATGTGAAAAGGAATGAAAAATTTTACAGCAAGGAATAAGATAAGAAAACGTTTCAACCGAGCACAACAGTGTCGGTACGCTGCTCTCTTCCTCGTCGCCCTCTCCCCAACAAACTAGGAGTTGCCGCGACAATAATATTCGTGTGTAAACTCAGTCTAATAGTATTTTAATATTATATATATAACTTTTTAGAGTAACAGATATTAATAATTTAATATTTTTTTTAAAGAATGAATACATATTAAAATTAAAATTAAAATTGAAAATTTATTTAAAAAAAATTTAAAAAAAAATTGTTTAATATATTTATACTTGGTATTGGTATTTTTTTAAATAATTTCATTCGGAAAAATACTAGTAATAAACTGGTACCTTTTCTGATCACTTTTATTACATAGTAAACATACAATACGCGTACATTTTTATATTTTATGCCACTCTGACGTCAATCTGTCAAATTAACCTAAAGCAAATTAGCGGGAAATTTACAGCACCATCGCTAGCTCTCTGTAAAGCACAAAATTATAGAACTCAATAAACATTGTTTTTATTACTGAAAATATACAAGAATTTACTCTCCGCGTTGTGCGCTACGCAATGTTCGCATGGTAAATATTTGCTTTCATGTTTTGACAACAACAAACAACTTGTAAATCAGCGCAGCCCAAAAAAGTAATTATGATTGTAGTTAATTGTACGAGGATGAAGATGCAAATGCATGAATACATACATATGTTAACATAACTATTTCTTTCATGTACATGTAATGGTATTTTAAATTCAGTTCGAAGTATATCTATAAGTACCAGAAGGAGAAGAGATAGACCCGCTCAAAATTTATACCAATCGCATCAGAGTGATGAGCTGAAATGATTTAGCCATGTCCGTCTGCCCGTCCGTCTGTTTGAACTCAAATTAATCTCTCAGCTTTCGAGATATTTTAAAGAAACCATGTAAGTCTGCAAGTCCATTTTCGTAATGTATTGATCATTTGTTGTAACCGGCCCGATCGAGGTACTATATCGTACAACTGATGTGTTCAGATATGTGAGTTTGAGAACATGATTCTCGGTATTCTATATACATACTATGTTTATTGAGCTTAATATTTGTATTGAAAATCATCAAAACTGGACGTATGTCTTATGAGTCATTCAGATATGAAATTTTGGTCAAAAATCCGCCAAAAAAGCACCTAATAGTTTAAAATTTGGTATGCTACCTATGTACGTAAATTCAAGTAAATATTGACACTGAAAATTATCAAAATCGAATTTTGCAATTTGCAATAAATTTGATATGCTTAGGAAAGGTATAAAAATTCTGACATGGCTAAAGATAGCCATTCTTTCTTGTTTATTTTTTTAAATTTTAATGTTGTTTTTCTAGTTTTGAAATGGGTTTCCCAATCCCATTTGTATTTAGTAGCGAATAAAACTCAAATACATACCATATATGCCAGTATAACTACATATGTATGTGTCATTGAAGTGGAAAATTAATTACTGAATAAATTTTGAGTGCAACTTTTTTTTAACAAAGATTTTTTAAGAAAGTGTAAACTTCATCAAAATTAACGGGAGGTCTGATTTTTAACTCTATTGTAAGCTACGTTTTTGGTGTATGATCAAGAATCCTTTCAGAAATCTAATTTTTTTAGTTGCAGCCTTCGCAAGCCCTAGGATTTCGCCAGAGTTCTAATGTTTCTAGACTAGACATTGAAAATTCGCCTGTTAAGTAGTGAGGGGTAGCCAGAATTTTCAAAAAAAAAAATTCAAATCCAATCGAAAACCGCTTAGTAGGTTTCAATGAAAGGTGTAAAACTTTTGGAAAACATGAGAGGTTTATGTGTGACTAAAGGATTAACTTCTTTTTTTTATATACAAAATTGACTGTTGTGTTTTACGAAAATTTGTGCGAAAAAAAATTAATATTTTTTCTTGTCGATCTGTCCCTGAATTATCTATATATTAGACCGTTTTATGTGAGATGAATGTTTAAGGCTCTTTAACGGTCACTGCAACTTGTTAACTTAACTTAACTTAATTTGTTATTCAAATATTCTCGAAATCAAGGCGATACATATTTAGAATTTAATATCGTTTCTTAAAAATATAAATCGTAAATGAACAGATTAAAAATATAAAATAGCCATCCGATTTATACAAAACGAAACGAACAAAAGTTACAAAGAGCCGAACACATAGTGTTCGTATTTGTAATGATGTTAACTTATTTCTCCTTGTAAAATAACAACAAATATTTTAAACTATTGTAATATTTTACGGCTTTATGATTTTACGATGCTTTATGACATCTTCTCTCTTGGAGTACTCAAGTGTATTATTTACTTTTATGAAGTAAAATTTTATACTGGCAAAAATAAAGTTAAGCTCTCAATGCCTCTGACTGTCCCTATCTTTCTTCATAAAAAAAATCTAGAAATACACAGCCTTTATCTTTTTCATATACATTTTAACTACTTGTATAAATTTTTCTATGATGCAAATGTGGTTAAAATCTATATTTAATCAGATATTTCCTGTTTGTATTTTGTTGCTATATTCTTACGAATTATTCGTGTTTCATAGAAACTATTGACACTTATTAGGCTGAATTACGAATTTTGCTTAAAGTACCTATGAAAATTTCGTAATTGAAAATCTGGGTCTCGAAATTCCTTACTTGTAATTGAGAAAATCTGTGTAAATTTATCGAAACATCTAAAAAATCGATTTTTGGCAAAACTATTCTAAAAAAAAATTGGAAAGGAACTTTTTGTTTCATGATTGAATTTTCCCTTTACTTTTTTGTTCTATCCAAGGCTAGGTACCATCACTTATTGAATATTAATAGAGGCTTAGCGGTTGTATTAGTTCCTGAGTAGTTAAAAATGTTCAAAAAGATATTCAGTTCAATTTACAAACATTACAGTTTTCTTTATTTTAAAATTTATAAAAAAAATAGTAAAATAATGAAATAATAATATTTAAAAAATACCCGAAAATACCACTTATTGTTCTGAAACTTTTATTAAGAGTTCTTCGGCGCCAACCCATTACAAATAGGTCTTAAAATTTCCAATTAACAGTTTTTCGATAATTATCGTAATGAAATATTAATGAGCAGAAGCGCATAGGGTAAGTGGGAGCTAATGGTTGCATATTCGATAGAGTTACATAAAATACAAATGTACTTACATATCTAAGTGTTGTAAACATATTTAGCCAATCATTTTACATATCGTGTTAATTTTCTAATTATTTCAATTCACTTAATATACCGAATTGTGCAACAAGATTGAGTGAATGCACGTCGAGTAATTGAGTAAACGTCTGCGTGGGGGTTCACATTTACAAATCTATGTATGTACATAAAATCAATTAGGTATTTACAAATCGAAAGTGTAAAATGAATTTATTATTTTGGAATAATGTTTGGCTACCAGTTGCTACATTTTGCATATATTTGTGTATTTCGAAAACGCAGACATGCCTCAACGCATACCGCATGTGGCTAGGCCAAAAGAAGTGCACACACATAAATAAATATACATACGTTTGTATGTGTGTATGTTGTTTGTTACCTGTGTACACACATTCACTCCAAAGAATTAAAAACAAACACCTAATTCAACGTACTACTTGTGATGGCTGGCGGTTGCCGGCAGGCGCAACATTTCACAAACAAACACACAACACACGCACAACAATTTTAGAATCTGCTTCTTCGATTTGTAAACAAAGAATTGTGTAAGACAACCACAAATAGCGCCAATAAAGACGCCGAATAAGTAAAAAATAAATAAAAGCAATAAAAACAAACAAGCTGAGTACATAGATTCATATGTATTTTATATGTCGACATACATACATATATATGTACATAAAATAATAAACGAAAAGCCTTTGCATGAAAACCTATTAAAATTTCTCAAAGAAAAAAAATAAAAAATTAAGAAAAATCATTTTGCCAGAAACGCTAAATATTTTGTAATAGCGCAATTCCAGCGCTGTTTCTTATTTTTATTTTTTTGAGGCTTTTTGGGTACTATTTCGGATTCAATAAGGCCAGTATGAATTGGTTGAGCGTAGCGGCGAGAAGTAAACGAGAATTTGTGTATAAAATTTGTGCAAAGCAGCAATTTGTGGGTGTCAGTTAATCACTTGTGAGTCTAGTTCGAATTTTTCATTGAATAAATTTTTTTTTATTTAAATGAGAAGCAGATTAAAAATGTGTACAAATAATCTTATTTAATCAGCCCCATTCTGCATTTCGACTCGAATCGAAATTTTCTCCGTTTGGCGGATTTGGTATTCTGCATTACGTTTCGTTTCGATCAATCTTCGAAACTTTCAATTGTATCCAATTTTATGTATTCTGCATTTCGATCGTAGCTACGTTTTTGTACGTTGTAATTTAGTTGGCGAAGAACAGTTTGTTTGTATATTTTTGTGTACTTAAGTAACATAATTTTAACAAAAATGTTAGTAAAACATGATTTTGATAATTGGAAAAGTCATAACGATGTCTTTTTTAGTTTAATTTGTTTAATGATGCTTTTTGATACAACATAAAACAACATGAAAAATTAGAGAGTTTTGAAATAACGTTGCCGAAATGCAGTTGATCCGCCAGTAAAAGACTCCATGATTTCGAGAAAGTTGTATAATGGCATTGACACTGTTGAGTGACACATTCCTATGTTATAATCTGCCGAACACTATGTTGGTAACTGCCTTCCGTAAACAATCGCAAATCTGCTACTAATCGATTAGGTGGAGATAATCATGTCAAAGTACTAAAGTACTTGATTGAGTTTCTTGCGAAAAACTATCCAGGACATACTTGAAAGCATCTTTATTAAGTTTGGAATTTTTTTTGAGTTTAAATAACGAAATTTGTTATATAAAAGATTACCAATTAAAAACTCAATTTCATAAAATTCATCACTCATCTGAAATTGACAACCCTTGTCTCGCAATCCTCATGAAATATCGTCTAGGCTATTAATCTCATTAACCGTTAAAACACGATTTGTTTGCTTTGTTTTGTTTCAATTTCACACATTCACATGCAACCAGCTGACTTCGAAAATATATTCTCTCTTCCTCTTCTTCTTTCGATTCGATCGTAACTCAGAATACCTAATTTCGATTGTGGCGGAACGAAGAGCGGGAACGTAATCGAAATGTAGAATTGCCCTGAATAAATCTTATTTAAGTGAATTTTGTCGATTTATAAATACTTATGTAAAGGGTTATTACGAGGTATGTCCAAAGAAAAGATCAATTTTGATTTTTCGCGGGCTGTGTACATTCGTGTACACAATTTTTATTAGTAGTTTGTTTTTGACAACAGAAGATGTTAGTCACGCTTTTATATGCTCTTCGACTTTTGACATCTGGAATAAAATGGATCAAAGAATTTGTATTAAATTTTATGTTCAAAATGGAATAAAGTGCTCCAACGCACTAAAAATGTTGGCTGTGGCATTCGGTGAGTCCACACCTTTATCTTAAAAAAGTTTTTATAAGTGGTACAAGCGCTTTAAAGAAGATCGAGAAGACGTTCAATGTTAATTACGATGAGCATCTTGGAGGAGCGACCACGTCAACAAGCGAAAAAAGCATCGAAACAGTGTTAAAAATTGTTCTTGAAAATCGTCTAATCAATATTAGGAAAGCCACATAGGATGTTGGAATATCAATCGGTTTATGCCATTCAACTTTCTCTAATGTGTGGCAGCGAAGTTTGTTCCGAAATTGCTAAATTTTGAGCTAATACCATAACGCATTAATATCGCTCAGGCGTTGTTGAATGACGTCGACACCGATCCGGGCTTGCTCATACGGGTCATAACTGCTGACGAAATGTGGGTATATGGTTATGACGGCAAAACTTCCCAATGGAAGGTGCCAGATTAGCCAAGACCGAAAAAGGCACCCAAGTTCGTTTGAATTTGAAGGTTTTGCTCACTGTTTTCTTTGATCATAATGGTGTGGTGCATCATGGGTTCTTGCCAAAATGTCGCACAGTTAATAAGAAATACTACAAGGAGTTTATGCAACGTTTGCGTGAAGCAAAACGGCTCAATCGATCGAAATTGTGGAAAAAACAAATCGTGGATTCAACATCACTATAATGCACCAGCTCATACAGCAATGCTTATTCGTGATTTTTTTTTGGTCAAAAACAAAACCCTAATCATGCCTCTACCACCGTATTCACCAGATTTGGCTCCCTGCGACTTTTTCCTATTCCCAAAACTAAAGAAATCAATGAAAGGAAAGCGTTTTGCCACAATTGATGAGATCAAGTCAGAGGCGAAGAAAGAGCTGATGGCCACACCGAAAAGCACATTTCAGAATTGCTTCGAGGATTGGAAAAAGTGTTGGCACAAGTGTATTATATCCGAGGAGGATTACTTTGAAGGGGACAAATAGATATTGATGAATAAATAAGTAAATGGTGTTTTTTATAGAGGTATAGAACTTTAAGTTGCAATAAAACAACGATGGATTATTCGATTGACATGAATTTTATTTATCCGAAAGATAATCTTGTGACATTACATTTTAAATATGATTTCTGGCATATGACCGCCGCGGCTGGCGCGGATGTAGTCCAATCTGGACGTCCAATTTTCGATGACTTTTTCCAACATTTCTGGCCGTATATCGGCAATAACACGGCGAATGTTGTCTTCCAAATGGTCAAGCGTTTGTGGCTTATCCGCATAGATCAATGACTTTACATAGCCCCACAGAAAGTAGTCTAGCGGTGTTAAACCACAAGATCTTGGAGGCCAATTCACAGGTCCAAAACGTGAAATTAGGCGGTCACCAAACGTGTCTTTCAATAAATCTTTTGTGGCACGAGCTGTGTGACATATTACGCCGTCTTGTTGAAACCACATCTTCTGGATATCATGGTTATTCAATTCAGGAATGAAAAAGTTAGTAATCATGGCTCTATACCGATCACCATTGACTGTAACGTTCTGGCCACCATCGTTTTTGTAAAAGTAAGGACCAATGAATCCACCAGCCCATAAAGCGCACCAAACAGTCAGTTTTTCTGGATGTAACGGTGTTTCAACATACACTTGAGGATTACCTTCACTCCAAATGCGGCAGTTTTGTTTGTTGACGTAGCCATTCAACTAGAAGTGCGCTTCATCGCTAAACAAAATTCGTTTATGAAAATCGGGAACAACGGTAATCTCGTTTTGGGCCCATTCGACGAATCTACGCCTTACTTGATGATCGTTTGGCTTCAATTCTTGCATGAGTTGCATTTTGTAAGCACGCAAACCAATATCCTTCCGCAAAATCTTCCATAAAGTGGATGGACACAGATCCAATTCCTGTGCTCGATGGCGGATGGACTCATTCGGGTCTTCCTCAATGCTACGCTCTACAGCAGCAATAGCTTCTTCTGTACGCACCGTACGGCGTCTCTGGGGATGCGAGTTATCAATAAGAGTAAACGTGGTGCGAAAACGTTCCATGGTTAATCGAATTAACTGCTCTAATGGACGATTTTGTCGACGATAAAATGGACGTAGTGCGCGATACGTTTTCCGCACAGAACCATTATTTTCGAAATAAAATTGCACTATTTGCAGGCGTTGTTCAGGCGTGAGTCTATTCATGATGAATTGCCAAACCAAACTGAAAATAAATCACTTGACAGCTGTTAAATCGGTCGCCATCTTGAAAAGTAATGCCAACTTAAAGTTCTATACCTCTATAAAAAACACCCTTTACTTTTCAAAAAAAATTCAAAATTCACCTGTTCATTTGAACACACCTCGTATATGCATAGTACCAAATTTCACGCTCCTTTTTCAACGGATTTTTTTAGCCAAAACCTCTTATCTAAAACAATCAGTTGTATGGGTGCTATGTAATATAGCAGTCCGATTTTGATGATTTTCAGGACCATATGAAAGTCATAATACTTATCGATAATACCAAATTTCATACTCCCAAATCCTTTTTTGACTGAGTTCTGACCAAATCCCCACATTTGAAAATATCGGTGTGTGGGAGCTATATGTTATATTCCTCCGATTTCGATGATTTTCAGCATCAATATGCAGTTCATTATGGATGTGTAGTAATACCAAATTAGATTAATCTCAGAGGTCCGCAATGATTAGAGAAAAAATGGATGGAATTGAATGATATCCATAAAATCTTTGTATTCGTGTCTATTCATTCGAACCCCATCTTTAACTTTGAAGCATAAGGAGCTCTTCATACTACACTCTGACGATTTTCTACCCGAAGTGTAAAGCCGACGAAAATTTTTCACGATTTGAATACTAGGAAGTCGTGCTTGTGTATGTTCGCTGCGCTGTATTAATTAACAAACGGCGGCTGATGTCGGATAGATTCAGATGGTCGTTACTATCCAAATCACTTTGTGAATGGATTGAATTATACAACCCTGAAAAATGGATCAATGGAACAATGACGTGTATTTTTGAGTTTGACGTTGCTGGCGCATTCATACCGTCCGCAACTCATATTAAAAAGCCCAACATGGTTATGTATATGGATGCATAGTAGCAGCGGCATTCAGCAGTATGCTACGCATTGATATCCAAAATTGTGTGGATGTTTGTGAATACCATGCGTGCAGACCTCTGGTTGAAATATCTTAAAAATTGAGAGACTACCTTGCATTCAAACGGACAGACGGACAGGCGGGCTTGGCTCAGCTCGTGATTCTGATACGATCAGTATAAATTTCGGCGGGTATAACTCTTCTATTTCTGGTACTTACATCCTGCGGTCCAAAGTTAATATACCATTTCATGTATAGCAAAATTATAAAAATTATGCCTTCATTGTTAGGTCCGAGACTTTTTGATTTCAAATAGCTGCTTTTTGTATATGCTTACAACTAAAGCACATTTAAAATTTTAAAACAGTTCCATTGAGGAAATTCCATATTAGCTTTAGAAACATATCTCAAATGCTCTACATTTTATGAATTGAATATTACAACAACAGATTACATGGCTGATGTTGGCTCAGAGTGGTAGAGCACTCGCCTGTGATGTCCAGATTCGTTGGTTCGATTCCTGATGTAAGAAACCTGATCAGAAGATGTGATGATCTCCAAAACAGCTGTCACTTCTACGATTTTTCTTTGTTGTATAATGAAATATTAATAAATAAACAAATAGACTATAGAATAGATATATAACAAAAAAACAATTTTAAAAATTAAAATTAATATTTATATTATTCTAAAAAATAAAACAAAAATGAACCTGATATTGACTTATTCTTAGTATGAAAATATCCTCGAGTACGTGACTCTTATGAGAATACTTCAGAAAGGTAGACCTTGTTGTAGTTGAGGGAGTGAAATAACATTAAAGTACTAACGTACATACTATATATACCTGTATGCATGGACATACATATATGAGCTTATATGTACTTACATATTAGTACTTCACGTATGCAAAAAACAACACCAACAATCTGGCATACACCCTTACACTTTGATTTGCATTTTTTTCCTTTTTTGCTCTTTCACTGTTTTACTTGAGTGGCCATTTTTTCGGATCGGAGCCAACTTCATCCAGGGACTCAGAAGTTAACGACAGTGACGAAGCAATTACCAAGCAACACAATTGTTTAAGTCTTATGTGCTAAAAGCATTTATTCATACCATACATACATGAGCATATATGTTATACACTTGTATGTGTGTATATATCAAACGCAACCACATGCTCCACAGCTGTGTATGACTCAATTTAGTGTTGTCGGTATACCTATTGAGCTGATGTACCCACTCGCAACCAGCAAATCACTCGTGCATGAGTAATGGGATTGTTTGCACAGAGTTACTCGTGGTGAGTAACGAGTGAATACAAATGCTGCAGTGGTGGGCATGCAAATTCTACAGGAGCCGGAAATCGGGTCAAGGCTGCTCCAGCCACTCGTACATACCGAAATTAACAAGTTCTGAACTTCACTTCCGCTCACCTAGCTTTTGGCGAAGATTGTTAGCAAATCGATGTGCCCGGGCGATTGCATCATTGACCACTGGAAAAGCAGATATCAAATCGTATATATGTATGTCTTATATGTATTTGAGAGACGTTCGCAAAGTAGCATGGTGCAACAGTCGTACACATTTGCACTCAGCTTGCAACGGCACACGTTGATATCGTTTTGCTGCATAAACAGGCAACGTTTGGACATCTGTTTGTTTTCCCAGTCATGCTGACGCACGCGTGCACGATTGCAGTAAGAGCAGTTGTAGTTGCGCAGCCCGTCGGCACCTTGTTTTGGTTGTGCTGTGGAAAACCAGCAAAGCTGCCTGCTGCCATGCTGTAATAAACAAGGTTGCGTAATTTGAGAGTTTTTTTGTTGTTGCCATTTTTCGCTGTTTTCTGTGAAATTACTGGCGCAAAGAAATATATAAAAAATACACACTGATGTATATTTGCAAAAATACCACTGATTCAGAGCAATATAAGTATGTATATTAAGAAGTTGCACAGGTGCATTGAGTATGCTGGAGCCGAGGGGAAAAAATCGAAATCTTAATGATGTCACGGCATAAAATTGAAATTGGAGCGCATTTTCGTATTTAGTAACATTTTGCAATATTATTTATTAGCAAATGAAGTTAAATGCCTTGGCATACACCAAGATGGGCGATTGAACTCGGCAAGACATATTTCTGGTGAGATAGAAACTTCAAAACGGCAACTGAAATTAGTTATTGAGTAAAAATTCAGGCTTCTGCTTGAATTTCCAAATCCTTTTACTTGGTGTGTTCAAAAATCATCAATTTTAATTTTACTTTATTTTAATAGTAATTTTTAAAGACTATGCATTTGTGACAGCGCTTCTTCCAATCCTAGAAATCCTTCTCAAACCCGGTTTATGAGGTAAACTATAATTCTTTCAGCGATGCGCTTTTAACGCCATCTATGTCTGTAAAACCATAGATCTTTAACACACACACGAAGCCAAGTCTGGTGAATATGAATGCCAGGTATATGCATGTAAGGCTCTTATATTATTATTTTTGACCAACAAATCACGAAAGTTTCGTGATGTAAGAGCTGTGAACTCTTTTTTTTAACAACTTGTTCGTTACTTTTCGGATTGCTTTATGAAAATGACGTTGAACTTGTGCGTAGTACTTCATATTGACCACTTGATCTGTTGGCAGGAATTCATGGCGCATTATGGGATTAAAATCGAAATACACAGTGAGCATAATCTTCAAGATCAACCGAAAATTTTCGTGCCTCTTTCGCTCTTGGTGAGTTAGAATGCCTCCCCTGCTATGATTGAGCCTTAGTCTCGACGACGTACACCCATTTTTTGTCATCTGTCACCAGATATATATATATATATATATATTGCGCTTTGTAATTGAGCTCCTCCTCTGATTTGTGGTTTTACGTCTTGATGTCTTTACCAACAAATGTATAGTTTATTCTAAGCCATGTCAGAATTACATTATCTCGCTACCGAGGGGCGACCGCAATTAGAAAAATTAATTTTCTATAATTTTGGATGTTGGTCGAACCTGGGCTCGAACCTTTCCACCATAATATCGCTGACTTAATTAAGTGTCTACTGAGAAGCTTCCACTCGCCGTTTTTTTTACGAAATTCAACAATTTTGAAACAAATGGTATGCCAACCCCTTCAGTGACTTCTCTAATTCTCTAATTGCGATCATTCATAACTATTTTTTTTTTCACTTTTTCTCCGTTTTCATCGGTTGATGATGTGTGATAAATTTCTTTGAAGTTAGATGAACCAAAAATCTTCCTCTTTGGTGGAAAAGAATTTCGACAGTACGTCAGTAGACTACCTTAAACAAAACATACGAATTTCACCACCGAAACCATTAAAAATCAAGATATATATGAAGAAATCTAATATGCATAAAAGAACTAGTATTTAACTAGTATGAAGCTGATGAATAATCGGTCAAATTGACAGTTTGCAGGATATCGCCATATTAAAATTACCAGTTGATAATATGGGATAATGATGTAAAATGAACTAGTTAGTGCAAAAATGCTCAAACCAACTTGGATCTTAGTTAACATCTAGAATTGTTAGCTGCAGTGTTAGTTTTCTCATAAAAAAACTATTAACTATATACAATGAGTGTCACTCAAAATCGTAGAACAGAGTTCACCAAAATATTTTTAAACTTTTTCTTTCTTTATAATAAATATGAAAATTATAATTAGCTTTTATGTTACTCCGAAATGATTACAAAGTGTGTTAACAACAATCCTTCGAAAAATATTTCCCTTTTTTGTGTAAAATGGACGAAATTGAATAAACTATGCTTAAGCAGACGTCACCGAAAATCGTACAGCAACTTGTTAAATTGAATTCGGGGAATCCAAAGAAATTAGTTTGCAAATATTTGTCGCAAGGAACTGATATGCTTGCTTTCAATGTTACTACAGTATTATTTATATTTTGTGTTCTCATATGTAAATTTTCACAAAAAGCATCTATCGAAGTACGTGAAATTGCAATCAATCAGTTGAAAGACGGCATATCTTATATTGAAATTGCCAAAATTGTTAATCGGAGTCGAAGTACAGTTCAATATATCATTGCAAGATACAAAAAAGACAAGAAAATCCAGCCATTTCAACGCCTAAAATCGTTTCCGAAATTAAAACTTACTTAAGTAAGGAAGTGAGTGAATCAGCTATTAGAAGAATTCTTCGAAAATACCATGGAAGGGCAGGACATAATAAATCACTTATAAAAAAGTGCAAAAGAAAACGAGGCAAAGAATTTGCAAGAGAATACTTAAAGAAAATCCCAGTGTACTGGAATGATGTTATTTTCACTGAAAAATCGAAATTTAATATATTTACTTTGGATGGGAAAATAAATACTTGGAGAAAATCCAATACAGAAATGGATACCAAAAATTTACGGCCGCCAGTGAAACATAGAGGAGGATCACTTATGGTATGGGGATGCATGTCGTCGAATAGAGTGAGAAATTTAACATTTATAGATGGTTGCGTGGATTGTATTTGCGTATACTTAAGGACATCCGCAAGCAAATAACTGAAAATATGGAATTTCTCACACATTTGAACTGAATGCATACAATGATCCTAAACATACCGCATTTAATATACGCATGCGAATCGACAGATTTTAATGTCATTGAACATGTTTGGGATCGTCTTGACTGAAAACTTAGTTCAAGAAAAATTTTCTACATTTCCGTCTTAAAAAAAAAGCACTGAAAGAATAGTGGCATGGTATTTCACCAGATTATTGCAAAAAAACTTGTTGCTTCCCTGCCTAAACGATTACAAAAAGCAGCAGAAACCAATAATGCTTTCCTTACGATTTCTACTGATAGATCATTTCCCTTATGTCTTTATTTATTTATATCGGAACGAATTTCCGTCATCCCTTGTCAATTTTGGTTTAGTAACACACCGGTTTCGGCAAACCGCCATCTTCAGTGTTTGGTTTCGGAGAACGAAACCAAAATTGACAAGGGATGACGGAAATTCGTTCCGATATAAATCTAGTATCCACCCTGTCGGAAAAACATAAAACCAAATCAACTTTATTTATTTACAGTTACTTTTACTAGCTTACCTGAAAAATTTTATATTTTGGTAAAAATGAATAAATTGTGGTATGTTCAATGTTAAATAATGGCTTCTTTTATTAAAATTTATTGAAGTTTTTAGTTTTTAAGAAAAGTCTAAGTAAACTATATGAATCATTATATACAATATATATTGTCGAAACATGTCGCGATTATTTCTCGCTAATATAGTTATAATAATAATAATAACATACTCTGGTACATAGTTCAGTGTGGTATAAAAATACTCTTTATGCACCTGAAGTCATGGCAGCATAAATATTTCTGACTTTACATTTTGCATGCTATGACTGTCAATATTACATATGGATGTACATGAGTAAGCATAGTAGTAAACACCTGTGTCTAAGCGTAAAATCCAATAAAAATTTACTTACTGTTATAATATTACTTTTTTTTGTCACATACATATGTATGTATAACTTGACAAATCATCTGTAGATGCACCCAACCAAATGGAGACGACAAGTCATGCTGCTCAAATGACAATTGAAAAAATAGCATGTCATCGTTGTATGATATACATTTGCTATATCTATGTTTATTTATATTTACACGAGTAGTTAATATAAGCGGAAATATTGAATAAAACAACTTTAGGAAGTAAGAAATTAATTGCTGCATAAACACTATGAGAAGGCAAATTTTTATTGCTTAGTAAATGAATAGAAAATATTATTTTTTTTATTGAAATCTATCAACTAAATTAATATTAATAATTATTTTAAAATATTAGGGTAATGTCTTCCCTTTGTCTTACATTTTTTAATTCAAAATTATCAATTCTAAATTTAATTAAAAAATTGGTCAACATTTGATAGATATCCAAAATTAATGTGTCATAATCAGTGAATATATGTAGCTAAGTAGTATTAAGGAAAATACTTAAGTTTAAGAAGTCCTTTCAATAACACAGACAGATATATTACTTTTATTACAACTTTAACTATATCCAGTTGTTCGACGGAGCAAGATTTTATCGCTCAATCTAAATTTTCTTGTTATAACAGTTCAATTGAAAAGTCCCCGACCTACCATAGTAAAACACATTTTTTAGCAAAATTAATTTCTTTAATTCAACAAAGTTCCCTTCAAGGGTGATACACTGCTTAAGCAATCCCCAACTTTTCGAAACCATTTTTGTAGTGTGATTTGTCCTTTTTGCTTCAAAATAACGCTAATTTTCGACGATCCCCTCTTCATTCGACGAAAATTTCTTCCCAGGGCGCATTCTTTTGAGATCCTGGAACAGAAAATAGTCGCTAGGAGCCCAATTCATGGATTTCCGTATCACTTTATTTATTTTTCAAAGGCGGCCGTTTTTTAGCGATTTCGTCCTTCAAACGGTACAATAACACTATATAATAGTCGCTGTTTATGGCCCTTCTTTCTTCAAGGTAATCAATGCAAATTATTCCATGCGCATCAAAAAAAATATAGACGCCATAACCTTGGCAGCCTATTGTTATGTTTTCCCACCCTTTGAAGCGGGTTCATTGTGTGCTGTCCACTCGGATAACTCTCGATCGGACTTCGGAGTGAAGTGATGGCCATTTTTATCCATTGTCACATGTTGACGCAAAAGTCGGCTTTATTACGCTTGAACATCTCCAAACCCTGCTCCGTATCATGAACTTGTCGTTGTTTTTGTTCAAAAGTGAGCTCGCGCGGCACGCATTTGACACAAAACTTTCATATCCAAATATTCGTGAATGATATGATGTATACGTTCAGGTGATATCTTTAGAGTGTCTGCTACTTCATTCAATTTCATCTGACGGCCATTCGAAATAATTGTTTGGCTTTTTTTTCTTTTGATGTTTTCGTCAAGAACAACCTTTTTTAGGCGTCCACTGCGTTCATCGCCTTCGGTGCTCATTTCACCACGTCTAAACTTAGCAATTATTGATGGTTGATTCTCCTAGGACAGTGTCCAGAAACTCGTCATAGGCCAAGTTTTTGTTTCCACGGTATTTTATCCCTCAAAAAGCAGTATTTTATCAATCCATTTCTTTCCCAATAACAAAAGTTGCTTCACTCGAAATACTATAATTCACAAACCAATTACCTGACGGCTGCCAAATTTATGCACGCGTCTTTTGAAGGTTGTGGGTAAAAAAAATCATATGGTTTTAATTGTAATTCTAGTCAAAAAGTGCAAGGCTGGGAACTTTTCAATTGACCTGTTAGCACTTGAAGGCAGCAGACGACCAGTTAGGCCATCTGAGAGCATGGATGATGGGATATATACTCAATTGAAAGCTACATTAGGGTTGTGATATTTTTGCTTCAACACTAGGAGCGCTTTTAGCATGCTCATAGGTTTATTTTGAACTAGATTCTTTGAATTAGATTTTACGCGAGAATTTGGAAATGTTTCTAAGATTTTTTTCGTTATTTATTTATTTTATAGAACACTAGCGGATCCCCGTGTGCTTTGCTACACCTATAAAGAAAATCAAGAAAATCTAACTGAAATTTTGAATTTTCGATATTTTTGGCAAAGGAAACGAAAAAAAATGATTTTAAATTTTTTCCCAAACTTTTTTATATAATCAAAAAAATTTTTTTTACATATATTTTAATGTTTCTGTTTTTATTCTCTCTCTCTCTTTCTCTTTCAACACCACATACACAGTAATGTACGCGTATATTGGAATTTTACATGTATTTGTTGTTGTTGTATGTATTTTGTATGGGTAGCGACCAATGTTCACTAAAACGCTCATATCTCTGCAACGGCTGGGCCAATCTCATGAAAACTTACACATTAACCTTCTCCTAATATCCCTTTATAATTGTTTTAAACAACAAAAGGAATCCCTTTATAACTTCTAAGAATTTGATGTAATTTGATCTCAAGTTATAGGCGTTATATATAAATATATAAAATATTATTTAAACTTTTGAATACTTATAATATATAAAAAACTTGCAGTTTAGAAACGAAAAGTTAAATTAACATAAAATAATATGAAACTTCTATATACATATGCTTTGTAAGCGAACGGCATTAGAAATGCCAACATACAAATTTCAAGTAAATCGAACCATAAGTAGAGTTTTTTTCCAAATAGATCGATCCCAGGTCCACTTTGAAGAAGAAAAGTTGTCCACATATTAACCTAGGCAAAAGACTACCTATAAATACATACATAGTTCCAAATATTAAGGAAGTCCCGGGTCCACTTCACGAAAAGAAAAGGTATTATTGTGCTAATCTAGGCATTCAGTGACCCGGGTACCAAATTTAGAGTCTTTAATAAGATTTTTTCTAATAGATCGATCCCAGGTACGCTTCCCGGAAGAAAAAGTGAAAAAGAGAAAAGAAAATGTGTTCACATGTTAAATTAGGCAAAGAGCTATCTGTGTACAAAATTTCAAGTAAATCAAACAAAACATATATTTTTCGAAGAGATCAGTCTCAGGTTCACTTCACGGGAATTTTTTTCATATATGATGCCTACGTAATACCCAGAGCACACCTTCAAAGTTTTAAGTCTCTACTATCAGCGGTTTAAGATGTGCGTTGATCTGTCGATAATTCTGGAAAAATCCTTTTATATATAGAAATTATATATTTAGTGCCCATCAGGAGTCCTCAAGGACTCACAATTTTGTAACGGATGTACCACTTGGATTAGGAAATGTACGAGAGCCAAGGCCAGTCACTTTCCAGAAGTAAGGGGGCGGCGAAGTTAGTGCTCTCAGTTTTCCTCACTTTTTCACCAATATGGTATAGGAATATTCTCAGCATGAGACCTTAACTCATCACTGCCTTACCATAAACGAGAACCCAAACTTGGCGGCAAACTGTTCAGAAGATTATTGAAACCGCACACGTTGCAGTATTAGCCTAGCATATGTACGTCAAACTGAAGTGAAATTGTTCCGTACTAGAGTAAACTGCAGTTACCGGGGACTTTGGAACCCATTTTTTGTCATTGAATTTCTTTTGATGCAAAAGCGAGTTTCAATTTAATTCATGATGAAGTAATTGTCATATTTGGGAAGTTTAAGAGCACTTTGATATAGCTTTGACACTTCTTTTAGTTCTCTAACGTTCAAAGATCTTACGTATACTACATGACCCATTCCTAGGGAGGGGATGAAAGTCTTCTTCGAAATACAAATCAGAGGGGCGTGCGGATGCCTTTAGGGCTTTATCACGCACTCAGTATCTTTGTTGACCTCTGCGAGTGTCGTTGAAGAAAGTCCGTAATGGATATACGACGGTGTTGTCGATGAAGAGAAAATAATTATGTTTTATGGAAGTTCTGCTGATACTGCCACATGATCTATTCGTATGATGTAATAAAAAATTATATACTACGACTGTTTACAGAAGAGAGGTAAAAAATTATAAAGAATGTGTCACGTAGTATGGGTATCTTCCCTGATTGACTGAGTCGTGTGTATGATGAGGCACAGAGCAGGTACTCTACTGCATCTCTTAAGTCCACTCTACACATTTGCACGAATTGTAGATAGCACCGTCCTGTAGCCCAATCAAGCTAGCGAGAGTAACAATTCGGTGTATTCTTCTTCGTTGCCTTCTTACGCTCTCGCTCGCAGATTTATACTTTTGTGTTCTAGGTCATTTCATTTTACAGAGCTGTAAGCGCCTCAGACATTTTCTACAATGCTTCAATCTCAAAACAAAGGACACTTTGGCAATTTCTTCAACTAATTCTTTCCCTAAAAAATAAATTGTGGAATTCAGTAATCATCTGTACAAAACTTCCTTGCTCCTGAAAGACATTTGCTGACCTAATATTTTTATTCTCCTGCAGTATTGGTTAGCTCAGCAGCCTTTTCTGCTGCAAAGATTTTCGCTTGGAAAATGCTACATTAATTTGATAGTATAAAATAGATGCAGCCGTTGGAGAAGTTCTCACCTTCTTGTTGAACCAAAGGCAGCATGCTGTTGTATCTTACCTAATAGCTTCTGGTTGGAGATCTTTTTAGCCGCAGTTCACTGCACTCGCCGAGAGATGTATATGTATAGGAGTGAAAGGGTATATGGAATCGGAATAGAGGATATTTTCGCATAGTTTATTCTTGAGAAAGCCTTAAATTGAGAGTGATTTCTAAGCGAAATAGATAAAAGATATGGCCTCATTCATTTGTTTCCTTAACTATTGATCTATTGTGATAGATGCACAATACTGTTTGACTTCTTTGAATCTTACACCATGAGAATATGGAATCCCCTTAGAAGATATATTGGATTAAGACAACGATCCCAGAGACGTTTAATATTTACATTCTTCTTCTTGGGCGTAGGCATCGCCTACGCGATAATTGCACTATTTACCTTACCTAACTTCAGAAAAATTCCTTTTAAATTTTTTTTTTGTGCTTTTCCAAAAATCTATGCAATCATTTCTATTAATTTGATTGCTCCTTTGTTACTATCGTCAACGAAACATCACTCCAATTGATTTAAGTGCGACTTGACACTTTTTAATTGCTGATTTGACACGTCATGACGTATATCGGATGCGTCACGCAGAGCAATTCCCTCGTTACTCCTACATTTGTATAGGTGAACGTGTTTCTCCTTTAACTTGTTGTCAAATTCATTATTGCTAACAGCAAAAGTTATCGCTATTTTTAGTAGAAAAAATAAAAATAAAAATAAAAACAATGAAGATCCAATCAAGCGAAAATAATTTGTTGAATTTTGTATTTTTTTTACGCTCCAAAATGTATATATATGTATACCTGATGCACAATTAATGGGTATTAATTCAAGAGTGGGATAAGTAGTAAAAGCTTTAGCATTGAAATTGAGAAAAAAAAAATTAAAAAAAAAAAAAAAAAATTATATAAAAGCAAAAACAAACAGAAGATATAAAACAATATGTAGCTACGAGTACATATGTACGCGCGCACAACTGGGAACACAACTGGGCGTTGACGCACAGCAAGCAATCTGCCCGCAGGAAAAATATTTTATCTCACGCTGCCAAGTGCAGTATGTAACTAGTATCCAGATAAACAGACAAACAGACAAAGTGTCGTGTCGGGCCACCAGCCAGTCGGCGGTGCTGATAGTCAGAGTCTGTCCGCCGTGATATCGCCACACGCCTCACCCGCACTTTATGCGAAAACGAAACAAAACAAAAAGATAAATAAATAAATAAATATGTATGTATTCCAAAGTGTGTAAAAAATCGATCATACATTTGCGTCATATTTCTGTTATCCTGTTGAAAAACCAGGGAAATCTATTTATTGATGTTTTCATGCCAAGTGACGTCACAGTGGAAAGCAACAAATGTGAAACAGTAACATGTGTATATGCTAGCAAGAAAGATAGGTGAAACTGAGTAAAATCAATCAAAATAACAGAGCACAATACTACAGGTAGACGCATAAAAGTACTCTCTAGCTAAATATCGCTCGCAAGTGCGAAAACTAACGGTAACACAGACTGTCTACTGCTTTTTTACTGCACCATATATGTGTATACAGCTAAAAAAGCTTTGAAAGCCAACTAGAGGAGCAATTACAAAGGCTCACAGCAGTAGGTAGCAAGCAGCCAGCTCTGTTGATTACTCAGCAGCATTCCCCAAAAGCAGCGTTCAATAACACTTGGCGGCATACAACACGGCGTATGAGTGATATCGCCTGTATGTACTTTGTAGGGACATACCAAACTTCTATTTTATGTGCTTTCTGTGTGTGTGTGTGTGTGTGTGTGTGTGTGCTAGCAGCATATTTGCGCCATTTCATCCCCGATTGTGGAATGCCAGCAATTAGGGGTGAAGAAGTTATAGACACCGTCAACGAATAGCGCATTTTATATACATATTTATGGCGTGACAAAGTGTTGCTTGCACGTAGAGTTGCATAGATATAATATATAAGTATACATATAGATGTATATGTATATATACTAAATAAGTATTATATTTTTGTAATGTATGTATAAGGCTATGTTGTAAGCAAAAAATTTTGTCGCATACCGAAGCCTTCAGACAGACGTCGCCATTCTTTGTGCGTTTTTTTAAGTATGTATGTATATACGTACACATGTATATATATATATATATATACATGCATGCATACGATTATATGTATATCCTTTGTGGCGCCAATACAATGGCCTTCTCCAGACGTTCAACAGTGTTGTTGTTGAAATAGAAAAATAAATTATATTTATATTGGATATAATGAAAATTTTAGCTTTTAAAACGAAAATGACCGCTTCGTGAATTTTCGCAAATTTCGATCCGTTTGAGGTAATTTTCGACCATTTTTTGGCATATATTGGGCGGTTTCTCAGCCATAACTTGACGAATGTTGGTTTTCAAGTACTCAAGAGTTAAAATCTTATCCTTATTAACAGGATATTTCGCGTAGTCCCACAAAAAAAAAGTCCCACAGGGTCAAATCGCACGATCTCGGTGGCCAATTGACATCGCCAAGACGAGAGACTACACGGACGGGAAATTTCTCTCACAATAAAGTCATATTTGCTCGTGCCTTTGGCGTTATCTTGTTGAAACCACATACTTTCTCAATCGCGTTCTTCAAAAAAGTCAGTTATCAAGCGACCATGACGCTTCGAATTGACAGTGACAGTCTCGCCGTTATCGTTTTCAGGAAAGTAAGGTCCAATTACACCTCCGAACCAAAGAGCGCACCAGAGAGTAGGTAGTTTTTGGGTCTACTGGCCTCTCTTCAATTATTTGAGGATTCTCGGAGCTCCAAATGCGAAAATTTTGCTTATTTACGTTTCCGCCGAGTGAGAAAAATGCCTTGTCGTTTAAGAAAATTTTGTCGTCAGCTGGCTTCAGGTGCTGGACTTTATATGGATATCCAAGCACAAAATAGAAAGTCTCAGCTCTTGAGAATGTCGATAAATAGACACATTCGGGTCTTCGGATACACTTTCGCTTACAGCAACGATACTTGAGGTGGAATGATCAAAACGTAACTGTAACTGATCAAGTCTCTTTCGATTTGTCTAAAATTATAGTAAAATTTTACTTCAGGATTTGGACGATTATTTACACCATAATCTCCTTTTAAAGCATGAAGCGTGGCCACATTTGGATCACCATTTTTGTAGCAGGTTTCAACAATTTTATCGCATTGTGCGGTTGTTAAGCGGTTAGCCCACTCTAGAATTTTCGGAAAATGGATTTTTTTTCTTTCAAACGATACATTATGTTATTCCGAAAGACTATGACAGATAGAAATTTCTAAATGCCCCATTTTTGTTCTCTAGTTCTCTAGTCAAACGCGTTTATATCAAAACTGTTTTTTTCAAGTTGGCCGGAAACAATACTCAAACAATTTACATTCACTTGAAATTTTGACAACGTCTTCAGAAATACATTATCTACAGAAGTACGTGGGATTTTTTTTATCTTGCACAATTTTTTTTTTATTAACAAATTTCGAACAATTTTTTATTCCAAATTGTTTCCTTTTTCCTTTAGAGATCCGTAATTTTGTCAAAAATGCATATATTGAAAAAATTCTACGTACTTCTGTAGGTATTACTATTTATAAGTGGAAACCGTTGAACAACTTATTAAAATAAAAAAATTACAAGAGCTGTGTGACCGGCCGTGGATCCAGAAAAAATGGAGACATCCTAGGGAGAAAGCTGTACAGCCGCCATTTTTTAATTAATTTTTCTAAAAAAAAAGTTATAAGCAGTTAATTAAATGTATAATAAATGTCGTTTGTTAAAAATCAGATTTATTTAATAGTTTTCCCGAAAAAAATCTCAAGAAAGCCTATTTTGTGGCTTTCTAGATTGGAATAAATTTTCATTTCATGAATGCCCGACTTTTAACTAAGAGAGGACATATTTGGTTTTAAAGTTCAGTTTGACAAATGTCAAAATACAGCCCTGAACTTTCGATATCTCTAAATTGATAACAGTATATAATTAACAATTCCTCTCCATCATGCAATATTAATATACTTTTTCTTTCCTTTTTAGTGAAATTCGCTTCTGAAAAATTAACAGTTTAAAGGTATGTACACTTATAAAAAAATTTCTTTTAAATTTATTTCCAAATGCTATACGGAGTTTTGTTATTAAAAATTTACTTCGAGACGAACCTTGTATTCAGCACTGTTCTATCGCTACTCAGTCGCAAGTTTTCCTAAAAAAGGGAGTAGAAAACTTACACTTTATACTTATGCTTTTTATTGACGAAAATTTTAATTGGTCATTTTCTAAAGAGACTTTTTTTGTATCGTTCGAAATATCTATTTTTCTTCTAAATACTTTTTATCGACTTTAAAGTAATCCCTCAATGCAATGCTCATATGACGTTTTTTCCGACAATGGAAAATGATTGCCTCGCATCTGCTTGCAAATTCCGGGTGTTTTTCAGCAACCACTCGCTTCAATTTATTTAGTTGTTGTCGGTAGCGTTCCCCATTGAAGGTTTCATCCAGTTTTAGAAGCTCATAATAAAGTAGGCCCTTCTGATCCCACCAAATGCAGAACATTACCTTGACACCATGGATTTGGCTGGTGGGCTAGACTTCACGTATGACATTTTGCGTTCAGGGTTGTCGCTAAGCAACCCAAGGGTGCCTGGTGTTAAAGAAATTTTTTTATGAAGAAGCATATTTTGTTTAAAGAATATTTTATACAGTTTCCTATTCCGGCAAGGACTGAAATTCTAAATTTAAGGAATTCGAAGTAGCTTAATTTACATAAGTAAATATACATAAATTGTATACATGCATATATATCTATATAAAATATACATAAATACATACATATTCACATAATTGTTATTAGTCACACTCACTCGGTGGTTGAAATCCATTTCTTCACGGATATTTTCATATTTCCATTGTTTACACTTATCTTTAACAGTAACTGCATATACATACATATATTCATACCTACATACATACATATATACATATGTAAATAAGTATTTTTGCTTTATACACTTTTTCAAAGCTCCACTGATTATGAATGTACATGCGTATATATATGTACACTCTTTTGCTTCTTTCTGCTTTGTTATTGTTGTGGGGAGCACGCGCACATCTTTCAGATAATTTTGTTCGCCTGTTAAATTGAGACGAAGTATTTGAGTTAGAGTTTGTCAAGTATTGCATTTTAGGCTCCAACACGCCAAATAGTCTACCACCATGAAGTATTCGCACTCAAATACCAACCGTTGTTGGATGGTTGTGAAAATAGAGTCAGTGGAGCGGGAATTAACGAGTGTGTGTGGCTGTATTCATGTTGAAGTAATGTTAAACAGCTATGCAGAAAAAGGGAAGGAAGTTGTGGAGGAGCAAACGTGAATACATTATATTTATTAAAAAACATTTTGATTGTGTGGGTGGGAAGTTTGTATACATTTTGAAGCCATGTGTCAGTCACTCTTGAGAAGAAAAAGTACATACATACATATGTACATATTCGTAAATACTGGAGTACACAAACAATAATTTTTACAAGTTAAATAATCCAACTATTTAATTTTTGTTATTTTAATGCAGCCTGTAATTGTTTTTGGTTATAAGTAAATGAGCTGTATTCAAAGGCCTATTTTTATTAGAAAAAATATTTTTAATTGAATATTTTGTTATACAACAAAGAAAAAATGGTAGAAGTGACAGCTGTTTCGGAGATCACCACATCTCCTCATCAGACTTCTTTTGCCAGGAATCGAACCGACGGATTCTGGCATCACAGGCGAGTGCTCTACCAACTGAGCCAACGCCTGCCATGTTATCTGTTGTTGTATTATTCAATTTTTTACTAACCAACAACTATTAAGGGCGCTAATATTTACCCGCTATTTTTACTTGATGTTGGGTTAGCGAGTTTTTGCAATCCTGCATACATTCAGGCGTTAATAATCTGAAAAATATATATAAGTAGGATTGCATGTCGAGCTCGACTTATACTTATATATTATGGATTGTTTAATGCGGCCTGTAATTGTTTTTGGTTATAAGTAAATGAGCTATATTAATTTTTTTAATTTTTTATTTTTTCGTTATATCATTTTACAAAGTTTTTATTCTATTCTATTTAGTTTCATTTTATTTTATTTTATTTGCATTATTCTATTGTTTTTATTTTTACTTTATTTTTTATTTGTTTATTTAAATACATTTTATTTTTTATATATTGTTTTTTTTTTTTTGTAATTATATTATATTTTATGGGACTTTTTTAATTCATTCATATTAATTTTATATTTTTTTATTCTGAATATTTTAATTTAATTTAATTTTATTTTATTCACTTTATTTTTATATTTATGTTATTTAATTATTATTTATTAATTCTTTTTCTTCATTATATTTTTTATTTTAGTTTTAGATTATTCTATTTTTTCTTTTCAAATTTAAATTTTTTTAAATAATATTTAATATTTTTATTTAAAATTTTTTACGCATTCATTTGATTTATAGAAATGGAGATCCAAGTAGAGGCACTTTCCTCTATAGCCTTTTTTGATAGATAAAGCGTAAGGCGTGTGAAGCTGTCATGTTATTTTTGTTCAGTATTGTTTGGAATTTCAAAATGGAAAGACTTATGCCTGAATAACATTTACAAATCATTCCACGAGTGTGTTTCGCGTGCTTCGCCCGACTTTTTTTCAACATAATCGGCCTACTGAGCTTCCTATTCGCAACACCATCACCCATCTTGACATCCAGCATTCATTATTGGAAAATGTTCGACCAAATGGACCACGTTCAGCACGCAGTGAACAAAATATAGCGGCCATAGCTGTGAGTGTACACGAAGACCGTGGAGAGTCGATTCGGCGCCGTTCGCAGCAACTCGGACTGACGTATGGAATGAGTTGGCGCAATTTACATCGATAGCTTAAATTGAAAGCGTACAAAATACAGCTTGGACAGGAACTGAAGCCGCTCGACCTTTCCAAGCAACATCACTTCGCTCTATGGGCTATTGAAAAGTTCCAAGAAGATTCGACGTTTTCAAGCCAAATTTTGTTAAGCGATGAGGCCCATTTCTGGCTCAATCGGTATGAAAGCAAGCAAATTTGCCGTATTTGGGACAAAATGGAATCATCGGTCCATATTTCTTCAAAAATGATGTCGGTGAGATCGTAACCATCAATGGCGACCGCTATCGGTCCATGATAACTGACTATTTGATGCGTGAAATTGAAGCTCGTGCTCTCCGCGACATTTGGTTTCAACAAGACAACGCCACTTCCCACACATCGCGTCAATCAATGGATTTATTGAAAGAACACTTTGGTGAGCAAATAATTTCACGTTTTGTGCCGGTCGCTTGTACGCCAAGATCGTGTGATTTCACACAGTTAGACTTTTTTCTGTGGGAATATATAAAGTCTAAAGAATATGCGGATAATCCCGCTTCGATTCAGACCTTGGTGTAAAACATCACGCGTGTTATTCGCCAGTTACCAGTCGAAATGCTCGAACGAGTCATCGAAAATTGGACTCAACGGATGAAGCCCATTAAATTTTAATTTTTAATGTTTTTTCCTTTAAAAAAACAGGGAACCTCGAAAGGAATCACTCTTTATATTGTATATTATTTTATTTTACTATGTTATTTAATATAAATTATTTTTATGTTTTCTTTTTTTAATTTTTTTTTCATAATTTTATATTATTTTATGTTATGATTTTTATTGTAATTTTTTTGTTTATTTAATGTAATTTTTTTATTTTAGCCTATTAAATCACACTTTTTATATACATTTTTTTTAATTTTATTTATTTTTTTAAATTATTTAATGCAATACTTTTAAATTTCTTTTATATTACTTTTATTTATTTGTGTTTTTTTTTCATTTTTTTATAGTTTTATTTCATTTCAAATACTTTTGTACTTTTTTATTTCATTTTACTTTATTTTATATTTTTTTATTTAAAGCTATTTTATTTTATACTAATAAGTTTTATTTTGCTTTATTTGGTATTAATTTTAGTTTTAATTATTTTTAAACAATTTTTAAGTATTGTATTACACTTTAATTATTTTTTTGTAAATTGTTTTTATGTAAATATATTTTATATTGTTTTATTTTGTTTTACTATATTTTATTTTCATTTATTTTAATAAAGTTTATATTTTATAAAATTCTTTTATTATTTTTAATATTTATTTATTTTATTTTATTTTGTTTTATATAATTCTAAGTTAATGTTAATTTTTTATTAATTAATTGTTTTTAATACTTGTTATACTAATACAATACAAGTCGCATTTTATTTAGTTATAATTTTTTTATATTTATTTTTATTTTTTTTTATACTGTATTTACTTTATATACTTTTATTTTATTTATTTTGTTTTATTTTATATGTTCAAATTAAATTAAATTTTATTAATTTATTTTATTTTTAATTCATTTTCATTTATTTTGTTGCATTAATTTTTTAAATTAAATTAATTTAATTTTATTATGATTTTATTTTAATTTACTATTTTACGATTTTTTCTTCAAGCTTTTCACTCTCATCAACACACTTGCATTGTTCGAATTTCATTGCTGTGTATTATCCATATTCGTTCTTTACTCATAAGCTAGCCGCAGCCCCCTGTCTCCAAACATCAGCATTATACTCAAACTCAGTGTTCCATTCTCAGTTTGAGTGAAGTCTAAATTTGAATATTTCATTCTTTAGCGGCCATTTTCCTCATGGAGCTAATTTTTCCCAGGAAAACAGAAGTGTCCTGTCGAGTGTTTCCGTAGAAATTTCCACTCGTTTCCATTTCTAATGAACTTTTCTGCATATTAAACATTACATCTTCCTCACAACTAAAATATATTGATGTTACTGAAAGCTTAACAATTGCTCTGGTCGAGTCAAAAGCAATTAGCTCAACAACGAAGGAAGCAACTTTCCATGCGGGAATGCAAAGGTGAATATGTGTATGTACGTATATATGTTTGTATGCATGTAGCATAACCGATGTAAGCGTATGAGATGTTCTGCTGCTGCTTTTATTGTGAGCCTGTTTTTGTAAAGCTGCAACGAGCAAATGTAGGTCAAGGTTTTTCATTGACAATTTTAGAGGTCATTCAAAGTTTTCAATACATAAATATTGTTCAAATTTTTGTGTACACGAAATATAATATGCTTTTTGGTGGGTTCGTGTATGTTCGCAGATTGGCTTTGATATTTCCGCCTGCGCATAAGTTTGCCGTCCTATTTTGTGTTTGCTACAAAATTCATCAACAGAAGTTATGGCTTGTTTTACCTAAAAGTGTCTTGCTGCGACAATGTATCCAACATGGGATAAAAGAAGATTCTAGGTGCGACAATCTTAAGAGATTTGAAGGCAAAAATGGCTGCCAATTAAGAGATTTGAAGGCAAAAGTGGCTGGCACTTATTAAGATCCGCAGCAGCACCATCTTGGATCCGTTTTATGATCTTAGTGAGTCCAGCTATCACTTCAGCTCAAGGGGTTAGGCCACTCTAGAATTTTCGGAAAATGGATTTTTTTTCTTTCAAATAATACATTATGGTCTCAAAAATGTTATCCCGAAAGATTATGACAGATAAAAAATTCTAAATGCGCCATTTTCGTTCTCCAGTTGAAACGTCTGTTTCAGTCAGTAAGGCATTCTCAAAGGCGCTTATCTCAAAACTGTTTTTGTCAAGTTGGCCAGAAACAATACTCAAACAATTTGTAACGGATTTACTTGAAGTTTTGACAACATCTTCATAAAAACATTATCTACAGGAGTACGTAGAATTTTTTTTATCTTGCATAGTTTTTTTATATTAACAAATTTCGAACAGACTTTTAGGCCAAATTGTTACTTTTTCCTTTAGAGACCCGCCATTTTGTCAAAAATGTATATATTGAAAAAATTTTACGTACTTCTGTAGCTATTGCTATTTACAAGCGGAAACCGTGCAACAGCTTATTAAAATAAAAATATTACAAGAGTTGTGTGTCCAGCCTTGGTTCCCGAAAAAATGGACGCATCCTAGGGAGAAGAATACAAATATGCACACGCAAACTAAGTTTCTTTCAAATATCTCAATAACTCAAGCATGGCTAAATCAATTCAGCTCGCCATACATAATCTAGTCGGTATAAATTTTGGGTTCTTCTTCTGATTCTTACAAACTTTGGACCAAGGTTGGCATAACATTTCATGTACATGAAAGCTATGAAAAATAGGACAAAAATTTTATTATATTTAATAGATAATCTAATATCTGAACGAAGTTTACAGGAAATTTTTCTCCAGATTTTCGGAAAAAATTACATTAAACTGTTTATAAAAAATAAAAATTTTACAACTTAAAAAGTACTTTGATTCAGCTTCTAGTTATTTAAAGTTTTCCAAAAACATTTCAAGTTTTGCGTGAGCTTTCTGTAAATACTTCATTGCAATACTGACAATTAAGGTTTTCCTTATAACATTCTGTGCAGCTTTCTTGAACTCTACTTCTGATTTGGAACAAAGTCAGGAAGCTTTTTCAATTTTAATCTGGAAAAAATATTTATTTTAAAGCTTATTTATTTCGTTTTTCGTTGAATATTAAAAAAAATAAAAATATTTTGAAAATTTTTAAACCTAATGGAACAAAATTTATAATAAAAAAAAATTCACTGAAGTCCTCACTACAACTCAAAACCAAAACCAAACTACTTAGAAGCAATTAAATTTCAGAGAATACTCCTAGTCACTTATATTCAACTGGATTTTCTTCAATTCCACTAGAGAATTATTTTAGTTTTTGGGGGCAAAAACGTACTCAATGAAGTGATTATCACTTTGCCCTTATAAATAACTTGTGCATACAATTTATTTACATTAAAAGAGTATGCATGTATGTATATCTTATTTTTAAGCTGCACATCAACCCAATTTTGTTGTATTACAACTTACATACCTACCCGTATGTACGTATGCAATCTTCTTCACTATGTTAAATGTATTTATAAATACCGTTATTGACATGAATATTCCAAAAATACTTTTACTGCATTCAAATTACCCAAGCTAAGCTACTCCTCGTGCCGAAGTGCTTGCTTGCTACCTACTTGCAACTCGCCCAACCTTTGCCAACTCGTCCGGCTTTAGTGCACCATTCCATTCCCGCTTTTAAAACTATACTATACTACATATGTATGTATGTATGTATATGTATGCAACTTGGCAGGATTAACCGATTATGTGAAAGACTGAAAATGGCTCTTGCCATGTGTGTTAATGTGCATAGGTATGTATGTATGGATGTATGTAGGACGTTGTTGTTGCTTTTCGAAAATGCAGCGCCTAAAAGTAGGCCAAACGAGTCAAAGCAAATTTAGTACTTATGCACATGCACACATACACATCTGCCGGTCTATTCAGGCACTTGTTTTAAGCGTACAAACATATATATGTACATATATCCGTAGATACAGGCATTTATATTCATTCATATAAGGTTGCATTTTCCCGCCCTAGTGCTGTAGCTGCTGTTAAAAATAATGCAAATTTATTATCAGCAAAATGCACTGTGGAATATTTGCTTTAAGATTGAAAATTTGATTTTCGACTAATTACATAAGTGGCCAACTGCAACAAGCAATAAGAATGAGGTTAGGAGAAAATCTTCCCCAAATGACGCCGATCACCCAAAAGGCATAATTTTTATATGACTTTCGGTGGAAACACATTAATCGTATACTTAAGATTAGGTTGAAGGGATTGACCCAGCTCCAGCTCGCATAGACGAATAAGAAGCTTAAACATGCCTTTGCTTGCTTGAGCCTCAACCCTTCGTGCTTCTTCAATTACATTAACGCTCTGGAGACTTGTCCTGTGAAAACCGCCATATAAAAGCTTCACTCAAAAAAAATCCGCGCGTTTAGACCTCAGAATCACAAATGATTTATCTTTTGATTGTTGTATAATAGAACCAATGCACAACTTTATGTAAGAGGTTCCATCGCTATATGATTGCATCCTCACAAAAACGTTATATGTCGACAATTCTTTCACTCTCTTAAATGTTAGAGACTTTGACCTATAATTTTACTTCATCTAAAGAGAAACATCCGCATTCGAATAACTACACCTTCCAGTGAATGAAGAAATATCATCAAGAGAAAAGGGTATTCATCCAAACCCCTAATTTTTAGCAGTGTAGAGCACGAAAGTTCGAATCTCTATCAGACTTGGTTCTAGTTGGCTGTTAACCCTTACGTAGACCTGATGGTTCTGTGTATCTCCATCTGGAGATTTAATTCAATTCCAGCTAAACTAGTCGTGGTGTAGAACGTAAAGGCTTTTTGCGAAGTTTTAGAAACACTTGATTTCTGATACATCCTCTAGTGCTTTAAACTCGAAGCTTCTTGACGTGTTCCAATGTCTCACTAATGCCTTCCTCTCCGCATTTCCGACGTGTGTCACTGCCTGTACTGCCAGTAAGCTCGTGTTTAATGCCAGTACGTTGAGACCTTTCATTTGCCCAACAACTATCCTGCAGTCCTCTCGAGTTCGCATAAGCAATACGTCTTCATTGTAGACACTTTAATGAAGAACATATTCCCTGTGGTGATTCGGTAGACAGCCCGTTGGCACTTTTGCCAACCTCATCAACTATTTCGTTTACAACAATGGCTTTTTGGCACGGAACTTAGCATGAATATAGTATGCTGCTTCATCCTTCTTCTGTACTACCTACATGCTTCTAAGCACATTTTCTGACGAAATACGATGTGAGATTATTGCCTTAATTACCGCTTGACTATCGCGGTTCTAACTATCTCAGCAGCTCTCCCCACCCCGAAGAATTCTATCTGAAAAATACCATAGTACTCCAGAAGCTAGAAGAGTTGTATGAGATTTAGTTGATCGCTATAGATTCCGGCGCCCACTCACTCAATTGGCCACACTTAACCCATGGTAGATTTAGGTATCGCTGGTGGGCTACATGTTCCTGCGCCATCCTTCCTCTTTTAATGTGGCTGAAACCTTCATTTCCAGTTATAACGTAGTGCTTGGTGACCTATTTTGTCCACACATCTAAAAAAAAAAAAAATTTCCCTAAGTGCGAAAGAATTTGAAAGAATGGAGAAAACCTCGCCCATATCATATCAATGCAGACAAGAAGTAGTCTTATGGGCATATACTCTATGCAAAAAGGGGACATTTCTAAGTTTATCTTGGAACCTGAGGGGCCATTAACTTATAAGAAGGATTACAGAAAGATGAAATGATTATTTCCGAAAATGTTACAATTCACATAGGAACCAGAGGAAACTATTTTCCATCTATAATGTGGCTGTCATGTGGAATCTTAGAGTCGCTTTTATGAGTACCTTTTGTCCTAGGGTGAACCAAAGTTAGCGACCGATAAAAGTCCATTTAGTCTTCCAAGTGGATGAAAAAGAAACAGCTGAAGCAATTTTCGACAGAGCACCTGCTCCATTCATGGTGTGCGTCTTCTTGTTTTTTTCCAACAAATGGAAAGACTTGTAATTTTTTAAAGTCATCTTAGAAACGCTGAGATATGTCTTTTAAGGACTTTTTTCATCTCATGTCAGAAACACTCTTAGCTTGGTCTTGCCCGAATTAGATCCTGTAATCCTCCGCATTGTACATACACTGCGAACCTTTTAGCTACTGCGGCAGCCAAAAAGCTATGAGGTTGGGGTAATATACTGGTATCACAAAGGGCTTTCTTAGGTCTCAGTGTGTTGTTTGTTTGTTGGATTGGTTGACTCCTTGAGCGTTTTCCTTAGGAAATTTAAGTGGTGTTATGTGTTTGTCCCTTGGCGATTGTGTGTTATATTGTCTCCTCACGTTCCTTGTATTTTCTACATTTATTGTCATCAACTAGACCTAGTTTAAAGCTATGTGACGCCAGCAGGAGTTCTCCGTCTGACGCCCTTAACTCTAGTACGAACTTAGTAAGCTTGGTATCATATGTTTTGCACATAACGCTCGCTTTTCTGCCTTCTCCTTATACGTTTTCAAAGTTTATTGGCTAGACGATACAAGAATGTCTTCTTTAGTCCTTTAGTATAGCTGGATGCTGTTCTTATTCATTATTATTCATTAGACCGTTTTCTGCAGTAGCTATGCCGTGATGTTTCTAGAAAATATTTCGGTTTGGAAGGTTCTGCGCTGGTTAGGCAACTTGAATGACCTTCTAAGCTTCAGTTGGATGAAATAAACTGTCCTCTTCATTGCATCATTCATTTTAGTCTTTAGCTCCACCCGTCCGACTCTAATATAGCTACCAGAAACTTTCCGAAAGTCAAGCGCGAGACAATGTAGTCTATTCGTATTCTTAAGGAAAACTCTTTACTACAGCGCCCGTATGAACAGATGCTCATCTGATTTGAGGCATAAAGACTTGCGGCAGTTGGTATTTCTTCGCTCTTTTTCACCAGATTTGCCAGTGGTATATATTCAAAACACAATCTAACCTAATCTATACGAAATTTGCCGAATGTCACAAACTCATGCCACTGTGCACCGATACGACGTATACTTACTGGAAAAGGAAATAAGAACTAAAAATAGGCATGAGGCTGCTGTCATTTCAATATCGATTTTTGCGCCCACCTTGACGATGTTGGTAATGCGCCGTGCAGTGCAATGCAGCACAAACTAACTATTATTGTGTACAGCAATTGTTGCAACATCTCGCCTCGAAACTTTGTTCGTTCATCGTCGTTGCAGTCGTATACAACATGTGGCGCCTCTTGGCCGTGTTTAAGTGTGACTTTGGCGCGGACAGACATACGAGATGTGGCAGCAAGCGTGTGAAAAGTGAAAACAACGGAAAGTATACTACATAGCATATGTAATACAAAACGGCAAATGAATACAACAAGTAAATAAAAGCAAAATGCAATACCAAAAATAGAAAAGAACAGTATAACGAACAGCATAGAATAGAATAGAATAGAATAATTGAGAATAAAAATAAAAGTTAAGTATAGCAAAGCAGTCGCCAACAATTGGAACAACAAAATGTCAGCGAGTGACAATGACAAGTGGGGGCAACACGACACAACAACTAACAATGCAAAAAAGCGACTATTAAAAGAAAGCTTGTTAGTCGCTGCCACTACAACCCGCTGCTGCGATGTATTCTCTAAACATTATTGCTAGAAACGGCGCAAAAGCGCCCAGAATGGCTGTTGCAGTGCGAAAATTGCAATTGAAATCAGTTGCAGTGGGCTGAGAAATAGGCAAAAGAAATTGATTAGTCTCTCATTTAAATATTTAGTTGGTCGGTGTTCGCTGGCGTTCAACACTTAGAGCAGCAATTGAAAAAAAAAATTAAAATAAAAAATTAAAAATTTTGTTTTTTTGCAAAACAGATACTCAAATTCAATTAAACTTGTTTCTTAATTCAGTTAACAAAATCGATTGGCGTCGACAGCACAATAAAATACATCAAGTCGGTCGATTGGTCGGTTGGTCGCTCGGTCAGCACGCGGCAAAGCAGACAGCCAAAAGCAATTTGCAATTTATTTACATGCATATATAGCAAGAGCATAAACGTGCGAAATGCAATTGCAACGCATTTGTAACGGTGTTAAATTAACAAATAAATTTTTTTATAATTTTTTTTCTGAAAAAAATTAATGTACATTGAAGAAATGAATAATGTCTTAAGAGGTGAAAACCGTGTGATTTTATAACTTTAGCGGCGACGCGCGTAATTAAATATTTCTGCAATTCAAAAACAATCCATGACGAAGCAAAAACTATAACAAAGTCATTAAAAAGTAATGAAATTGTAAAGCAATTCAAACGCTTTCATAATATCAACAGTCAGGCAAAAAAAAAAAAAAATTCCCCAAACTAAGTGGAAAAAACTTAGCTAATCTTATTAAAATGAGTCGCACGCACATTTCGTCCGGCATAATGAGTCGCATGCGAGTTTTCGAAAGTGAGTGCAGCCAATTTGCTTACTATTTTTCGTAAACCGTGTTGTTATTAGTGCAGTTACGGGGTATTTTTATTTTCATTACATTTCAAATGTTGTCTGGCCGTTCAATATATTTGTGTAATTGGCTGAATTTTGTTTTTTTTTAAGTATTATTTTATTTTGCCTATCATTGTTTTTTATTACAAAACAAATTCGAAACTCTCTAATTTCGCATTTCTTTCCACTTGTTTTGTTACTAAATACATGTTGTCGACTTGAAATTCATTAAAATTAACCCAAATTGCTTGTCAACAGCGTGTTTGACGTCACAATATTAAGATTTCATGAAATTTAATCTCGAAATTTCACCAAAAAATAAATTTATAAATGCTTAGCGAAAGCTAAGTATAATGCAGCTTTTCACACTACATGCACCTCTAAGCAACCATTTAATTAAATCGTTTCATTTAAAGTGAAAAAGTGCACAAAATTTAGTTTTTTTTCGTAATTCTATGCCTCATCTACTCGTATATGGTTGTGTCAGTTTGTGCGATTTTTGGCAATGAAAAGCCGCCAGCCTTGCAATTTGATATGTTTGGGTATAAGTATTTGTTTTTGTTTTTTCTGTGAGATGAATGCCTAAAAGTGTGCTCAAGGATAAAAATTTAATCAATAAAGTAGACAAAAAAATAAAAAAGTTGCAAATACCACTCAGTTGCATACCGTAGACTAAAATCGCAGATTTCGCAAAAAATGCATTATTTTGGGGTGGTTTGGTTACTGTAAATGAATAGTTTGCAAACTGTGCAGCAATTTTCTTTTTTCATTTATATATTTATTTTTGTACCAATTTTAATTTGGATTTTAATTTTAATTGAATTTTAATTTTAAATTTTAATGTATTTTTTAATTTTGATAATATAATTTAATTTTAATTTTAGTTTTACTATTTTATTAAAACTTAATTTAACCTCACTCTAGTTCCGATAAATGATTAGATAGGTAGGTAGATAGGTAGGAGATTTTAATCACAGGCTAGCGTTAGATGCGCCATTTTAATGTTTCAGGATTATTCTCAAACAATTTGGTATTTTCAATAAAACTAAGAACTCGTGAAAATTGCTAATATAGTTGCCCGTTTAGGGTTAGGCAAGTCTAGTCTTAGTTATCGAGGTCATCTAACGGGAGACCCAAAAAACGTGCTGTTTCGAGGGTTCGTGCCAGAGGGAGAGGGGTGTTAAGTGAGAATGCAAAGAGTGGTTAGTGTCGTGCGGGGATTCTTGCATGCGGGACATATGCTGTGTATATCAGGGTCGAATCTGGATAGATAGGAGTTAAATCTGCTACAATATTCAGATCGTAATTGTGCCAGGTTTACGCGGGTCTCTTGAGGCAGTGCGAGCTCTTGTTCTGCTATGGGTGGTGATTGGACTCCGAGAACACCATTCACGGGAAGAGGGTTCACTAAGGTGTTAACAGACTCTCGGTGAATAGTGCTTATGGCCTGTCTGTACGCCGTCCTGTCCAGCGGGTCTTGTCTGTATTGCTGCACGGCGTCCCGGTAGTGAAGTACTCCCTTCCTGATGTGCCTAGGTGGTGGTTCAGCTTCCAATAAGTGTCTGTTCTGATGATGCCGACAGTAGCATCCCAGCAGATATTGCTTACACAGCAAAACATTATGCTCCTTAACTGGGAGCATAGATGTTTCACTATGTAAGTGGTGCTCCGGCGCCATCAGGAGGTTTCTGACAAGTCTGAAGCTTATTCAACTGCGTCTCGCTAGTCCCCGGCGTCCAAATCGGTGCAGCATAGTTTACGACCGGCCGGCCAATTGCCTTGTACGTTGCCAGCAGTGTTTCTTTGGCTTTTCCCCAGGTGCTACCGGCTAGCGATTAGAGGATTTTGTTGTGGCTCTATCCTTTGGTGGCAATTGCAATCGTATGCGGAGTGAAGGCAGTTAAATGTAACACCCAGTAACTTTGGGTTGTACGTGGTCGGAATTTTGACGCCATTGACCGCCACATTGAGTTCTAGCTGGTACTCCTGCGTCCAACTGGTGAAAAGGATGGCAGAGGATTTCGCTGGTTGTAGGTTAAGATATCGTGAAGTGAAGAAGTTGGAAAAGTCGGCAACTGCTATACTTTCGAACAAGGACTATCAATATCCTGGCCAGATGCCAAAATCGAACAGTCATCGGCATATGAGATCAAAGAGACGCCCTCTGTGGGTGGAGGAAACCTCGAAGGAAAGAAATTATACAGCATCGGGAAGAGGAAACCACCCTGCAAAACCCCCTGTTTAATTTTCCGTAACTTTGAAGTTCGACCTCGCAAGTCAAGCGATGATTGTCGACCACTCAGGCAATTCATGGTCCACACCTTCAACCTAGGCGGTAATGAGGAATCCTCAATGTCCGATAGTAGCACTGCGTGATTAACCGTGTCGAAAGCCAGGTCCAGTGCTACTAAAACATTTCGCGCGCAGGGTCGATTTTGGTTAAGGCCATGAATTATCTGAGTGCTTATGGCGTTAAGTGCTGTTGTGGTGCTGTGCACTTTACGGAAGCCATGCTGATGTGTAGCTGGGCACAGATGGTGTATAAGAGACATGAGCAGCAAGGCCTCAATTGTCTTCACTACTGGGAAAGGAGAAATGTCGGCCGATAAGACTCTCCTTTGTTTGCAGGTTTCCCCGGCTTTAGTAGCGGGACCACTCTACCTAGATTCCATATATCGGGTATAATTAGAGTGGTCAAAGACAAGTTGAGAACCTTGGTGAGATAATCTGCACTCGCTGGCCCCTAGTGTTTTAACATGCATGTTTATTCCATCGGGGCTAAAATAGCTCGCGCACCTCTTGTCAATCCACTCTCCCGCGGTGACTTCATTCTTTAACTCGTTTGGAAGGGAAAAACTCCATTTGAAATTTATAATAAGATAAAAACTGCATATTGTTGTAAAGCTATGAATCTTACTAGTGTGTACAAGTGGTGTTGTGATTTTACTTACTTCTTTGAAGTATGCACAGATAAGCACAAGACCTTCAAGTCTAACTGCGAAAGGTCTAAAATAGTCGAAAATGCGCTTCGTGACCCATCGCAAATTGACTATGGATGAACTTTGCGCAATGTTTCTGCAAATTTACAGATCTCTACTACACGAAACAAGCACAGAAACCCTCGGATATCGTAAACGGTCCGTGAGATGGGGTTGGCGGGAAACTACTTCGAGGAAGGCATCACAATATTGACACTCCGCTTCACCACCTGCTTAGAGAAAAATGAGGACAATGTTGGAAGTTCGTTTCCATTATGTACTAAAGTACAATGTATTTTTTTTTTTTGCTTAGTTAAAAACTTTTAAAACCTATGAAAGCTCAGTGCACTTACTTTCTGGATATGCCTCGCATATGTATATATCCGATAGGCTTTTTGTTTACAGATGTTCAAGGTTTGGTACTTAATGGATTTCAATTGTTCTATATCGGGTTTGTCATAGAGCTGGGCCTTCACAGAGAGTTTGCTGCCGGTCTACGACTTATCCAGCTCGTCCGCTTTGTCGTTACCGAAAGGTATTCTATGGTTATGGATACGTCAAATTAGACTTGCAGAGAGCTTAAAGCCTAACAAATGTGGAAAATAAGGTCAGCAATGTCGCCCGGCTATCCGCGTATATGATGTATTGGGTCGCTTTCTGTATCCTACCGTATTTATTCAAAAAAGGTTCACAGGACTTTTCTATACCTAATACTTCCGCTTCCAAGATGTTAGCTGAATTTTATTGACGGATCTAGAGGGATCTAGAGATAAGTCGAAATAGATTGAAATGGTGTCCCCATCACCTACTAGACCTCTTCCCCATTCATGTCCTGTTTTTTGATTTGAGATATCGTTGCATCCATAACTCTTTTGGTTCCAACCAACCTATTAATCCTTAAGTCGGATACAACACTAATGTGTGAGGTAGCTGAGGCTTTAGGTATCTCACTGAGTGATTACAACACATCTTACATAAATATTTGGACTTGAAAAAGCTGTCCGCGCGATGGGTGCGAATATAAGCGCAACCGTGTAACCACTTCAAAGGAGTGATTAGTGATGTTCAACCGCAATCAAAACGATTTTTTGCTGCGTTCCGTTTTCGTAGACGAAACGTGGATCAACCACACTACACCAAAGACCAAAGAACAATTAAAACAGTGGGTTTCTCCGGTTGCACGTGCACCAAAGAAAAGCCAAGGTGGGTCTGAAGACCAACAAGGGCCAACGTTTTTTGGTATGCACGAGATGTTATTCACATCGATTACCTTGAAGAGGGTAAACCGTTCACCGGCGAATATTATTTAGAGCTTTTTGACAGATTCAGTATTGATTTGAAGCCGAAACGACCGCGTTTTGCGAAAAAAGTGCTGATCAATTAGGGCAAAAATTCATAAATTGGGCTACGAAACTCTACCCCATCCAGCATATTCTCCAGATTTAGCCCCCTGCAACTACTTTTTATTTTCAAACCTGAAGAAATGGCTGGGCTATAAGATATTCCGGTCGAATAGAGAGGTCATCTCAGAAATAAACGCCTATTTGAGTACCTTGAAAAGAACCAATTTTTTGGAAGGAATACAAAAATAGGAAAGGAGGCTATGTTGAGAAATAAAACGCTTATTTGCCAAAAGGAAAAAAAATATTTTATTCAAAAATTCAATGATTTACCAAACCGCCATCGTAGATATGTAAAGTTATATCTGCAAACTTAAGTACTTTAAGGCAGATTGCGCTGCTTTTATTATTGCGCACATTTGGCGCATTGATAAGTATGCCAAATATCAGAAGATAAAGGTGACCTTGTACTTAATGTTCGGGGAATGTTTGTCATTGAGTGTCTGAACACTCTATCTACCCATTTTGGATATGTCTATTTTTCCGTTGCTCTCCACCATACTAGGAAAAAATATTAAATTATTGACGCATTTTAACACTTTATTTGATTTTCACATGACGTTTCTGCTCTAAGTAGGGCGGTGCGTTTTGATAACGTTTTAACAAGTCATACCAGAAGATAAGTGTTGAAGGATCGTGCCTTTTCATACACATATATATATTTCTAATGTAAGTTCTTAGTGATTTTTTTTAGTATTTATACAAATATTTTCATACAAAAAATATCATTTAGTAATCGATATTGCAGGAATTTCTATTTATGCAAAACAAAAACAATTAGATATTTTACTACATAATTTCACTTTACATTTTAAATATACATAAGTTAATTGTGAACAATTTTTCTAATCTCCACTTTAAGAGCAATTTTCCACTTCAGCAACTTTTATGTCTGAAATATTATGTTTGTACACGAACGCTTATCGCTCTGCTGTAATTAACCCTCTTTAGGTGCTAAACAAGCCGTGTCTCATAGTGAAATAACAAAACCTGAAATTAACAAATCTGAGTTACGGTTTTAAGTGTTCTATTGTTTGCACATGTTCATATGTATCAATATGTATATATTATATATAATTACCACTATGAATGCTTTGTTCCTTTAACATACATAAATGCTTATCCGCCAACTTGTATGCCGTTAATGTTGGTTCTTTACCGTTTTCATAGCTAAAATGTCTAAGCGGTCAATTGCTCAATAGGTCGAAACCGTGAAAGAATGTAAACACGACATATGTTATTTGTATGTATGTTTGCTGTATGAGCATACCATTTGTCATATGTGCTTTGTGTAGACCACCAAAAAGTGGTACAAACTCTAAAAACCGGTTCTAATCAAGCTACCATTAGTGAACATACATAAATATGCATTCGAAAAAAGTATTTTTTATTTGTAATTTGAACACACTCAATGAATTTTATTTGCAAAATTTCACCGAATATACTTAGATGTGAAAAAAAAAAAAAGAACTGGAAAACAAAGTAAGGAAAACTAAGTTCGAGTGAACCGAATATGAAGTATCCGCCTGACAATTATATTAGAATTTGGTCGGTTGGAAGAATGGTTATTATGGCAACGAGACTAATTAAAATGTCATTACTAACGCGGTATTGCTTGTTGGTTTGGCGGAAGGACAACAAATGCAGGAAATATAAGGAAAGTGTGGCGACGGTGGATCTTGTAATCTTCGAGTGTCTAGCGCACTACAAGACCTTCAGTAACGACTACTTAAATTTTAGGAACAGAACAGCAATGTTCTTCAAAACAAAGACACAATATAGAGTGTTGTGGTACAACTTTGGTCGTACATATCTGGTAACACTATGGACGTAGTATCGCCTAGCTGAGACACATTGAAATCACTCACACAAAACTAATCTAACCTAACCTTAAAATGTGTTAAGAATACTTACAGTGAAAAATAATTTTAAGATGAGCTACAAGGGTGGTTTGATAAGTCAGAAATTTTTTTGAAAAAAATGTTTCTTTCGTTTCCGCTAAAAAACGTTTCATTTCTCAACATAGGCTTTATACGTTTAGCCAAGACTTTTTCAATTTTTTGTATTCCTTCCAAATAAAGTTTGTTTAAGGCCCTCAAAATAGGCGTTTGTTTCTGTGATGACCTCTTCATTCGACCTAAATCGCTTACCGCCAAGCCATTGCTTCAGATTCTGAAACAGGAAACAGCCGCAGGGGCTATACCTGGAGAAAATGCTGGACGTGGTAGCAGTTCGTAGCCCAATTTATGAATATTTTGCCTTGGTGACTACATCCTGAAGGAAGAGCACTTTTTCGCAATATGCGCTCGTTTCTGCTTCGAATCAATACCGAATCTGTCCTAAAATTCCGAAAATATTCGCCAGAAATTGTTTTACCTTTCGAATTCAATCGACGTGAATGACACCGTGCACCCTAAAGAAGTGTGACCATGACTTTGTTGGGCGACAGACCCACCTTAGCCTTCTTTGGTGCCTTTTCGCAAAGAGAAATTCACTGTCTTGATCGGTCTCTGGTCACGTCCATATTTCGTTCACGAGAACGCAAAAATTAGTTTAGATTGCGGTACACGGTTGCGCTTAAGGTCCTGTTGGAGCAAATGTGACGCCCATTGCGCGGATAGCTTTTTCATGTCCAAATATTCATATGAAATGTGATGTAACCGCTCAACCACCTCGCGCACTTTTAATATCCGATCGTCCAATATCATTCCATGGTTTTTATCGCCGGTTTCTGGCGTGACGACCTCTTTTGGTCTTAAAGTAGTTCACATAATGTTCAGGAATGTTACTTGTACTGGTATGACCACAACGGAACTCAGTAAAACATTTCTGAACCATTTAAATTGATGGTGCAGAGTCACCATAGTATTTATCAAGTCTTTCCTTGGTTTCGGTGATGGTTTTTTCCATTTTCGTTAAAATTCACAAAATAAATGGCGCAGGAGTCTATTAATCGATATTATTAAAAAGAGGCATTCGTTTTTGATGTTTTGATGTATTTTTGGAGATACCAAATTCCCACTTCGTGCTATCGTAGGCCAACGGCTCCTGCCAATTTGTTATACTTCAAACTAGTAACCACTATTCGAACTTCTTTGTATCCAGGTATGGCATTTCCTTCAATTTCATGGGCTTGAGGAGTGTTCCCTCCATGAGCTCAGCATACTCTGGACATCAGTCCCCAGCCCACCTATCGGAGTCCTAGATCGGTATGCTTCGGTCTTGAAACCTTCTGTAATTCGCCGCATTTTCTATTCGAATTTTTTAGCACTACCTTTATCATCGGGGAGCTAGCTTCTCAGCCCTTTTTTACACACGCTTTTCAGCCTCTTTCTTTTTATGTCTGCAAAGTATTTTCATCTCCCACACTCAACTCGCTTTGCGGTTGATCGGAATATAACAAAATGGACACTTATTTTCACTCCACTACAGTCAGTATACATCTTAACAGCTTTCTTTCAGACCACGTCGAAAACTAACAGTTTCCCTGCCGACAGTACGTAAGGTAAGAAGTAGTTTTAGGTTATACCGCCTGTCTGATAAGTCGTACGTACACCTGTTGGTACTTTGTAGTGAGTCTTATAGGAAATCAACGTAAGGTTTAAAAGAGCCCCTGGCATCTAATTTTAAGACTTTTTCCAGTTCTCTGAACTGAAAAGTCATTAGATATATGAGTATATGATTTTACACGCATGTGGCGTCAGTGCCGAGATGTGTGAGTAAAAGCTAACTGTATCTTCCTTCACTGACATTACATATGAGCTTCTGCTGGTCGTTAAGAAGGTTTACAGAGTTAATTATGCAACCGTTATCTGAACAAATCTAATATAACCAACGAACACAGACTTCGAGAGAGAGAGAGTTTGGTATAAAAACGAACAGCAAATTTGTCTCAAACTAAGAATGCTGCGACCCAGTGAATTTGTAAACAACCGTTAGTTGCTATCTTCATATTTATCAACGCATTTACATATGGATATATGTATATATGTACTTACGCAGGTGTTTTGTGCCTAAATGACATTGCACAAAAGTTTTAGACAAATCAAGATGCCATTCAGAGATACCTAACCTCAAAAAGAAGTAAAAAAAATTTGTATTTGGTCGACTAGAAGATGTTATACTCTATATGAATGATTTAGCTGTTTTAGTTATAAACAAAAAATCTATAATTACACTTGTTTTCCGTACATGTATGTGTGTATAATATATGTATGTAAAAATGTAGACTAAGTAAAAAAGGGAACAGCGATAGAAGACGCATTCCTAATGCGTGAAAAGCATGAAATATGGAAATTTAAAATTCTAGCAAATTGTGTGTTGTCTTTCTATCCATGCTTCACATGCCATTCCCTCCTTACCTTGCAGTTTGGCTTGCCACCTCAATTCAGTTAGTGACGGCATTCTTTTGTGCGCCTCTGCGGCATTAATTTGATGCGTGAAAATATGGGTTAATATGATATCTGCAATCTCTATAGAATAGTGGCAATAATTGTTTGACGTTGTTGCCTTTTTGTGACTTCTTCTGCGGTGTCTACCGCTATTGCCATAGCCGTCAGGTGGCACATTGTTACTGGCTGTATCTTCACTCGACTCGAAGTGTTGGTTCTTTGCTTGGCGCAAGCGTACATATGTAAGTGTGATGAGTCTGAAAAAGAAAGTGCTTCACGGGCCATGACATTACGCATGTACAAGCATACAGGCACAGCCACTCTATGTACTCGTTTGCCTAAGAAGTATGTTGTCTTTTAATGCCTTATTATCGTATCAGTGCCAGCAATTATTGTGTATGTATGTACTTGTATACCACGAGTGATCGACAAAGAAATTCGCGCCGCATTCTCGCACCAAAAGCGTCAACAAACCTTTTGAGACATACTCGCATTCTTAAGTACTGAATGCCACAAATATTTGGCCCAGTGCAATGCTTTTTGAAATTTTCTTTTGTTTCATGGCTTAGTTTCAGTTGTGCACAGCAATGTCTGTTATTAACCTTAATCTACCAGATACGCTCAAAAGAATCTTTGACTTTTGTGTTTGTGGCAAATGTGGAAAGTTTGTGGTTGCACTGCATCTTGCGGAATACTTGTAGCGAACAGTGTTTTGGTGTTCTGATTTTTTTCCTATTCTTTAGTTAAATTGTCTCTTGGTTATTTTTGTCTGTCTATGTGTTTACAAAACTTATTTAGGTGTAATGTTCATTTCTCTATCCCTTAATGCACTTAACTCTGTCAATTTCACTGTAAACGTCGTACAGCACATTGCTCCATCATCTGCGGTATTCGCCATCGTCCATACGCAGAAAACTATAAATCTAATCGCTTGCACAACCTATTTTCCAGAAACTCTCAAAGCCGACTCTTCGCTTGTTGACATCGTCCAAGCTTCCCACAAATGATGAGGAATGTTTAGACCTCGGTTTATGGAGAAAGATCTTTACTTTCAAACTACTCAGTCTAAAGTAGTATTGTTGGCAAGAGTGATTCTGCATTGCATATTTCTGAAAGTTTCATCATGGAGACCGATTTTCTTGAAGAAAATATCATCTTTGTGCTATAATCGCCAAATACAATTTAGATATCGGGGCGGGTCCAAGGTTATTGTGCGTTTCAAGCGCAAGAAGAAGTGATATTTCTCTTCAGTCGTACCGTTAACTCAAGTAAGCAATATGTTGAAGAACTTCGCTTTGATGCGAGTAATGGCGAGATGTTCATCCAGCCAACGCAAAATCTGCGTTTCTTTATATCGACGGTGTCGTAATTGTCACAAGGATCTGCTCGTAACAGTCCTTGCCCCGTCTGTAACACTTCTTGAACGGCGGTAATGCCAGTCTTCAACCGTTCGAAGGTATCAACCAACCTTCTCAATTAAGTGACTGGATATTCCAAGTGTATGGCCGCAGATCGTAGTCCTTGAGACATTTATAGTGATCATCATCAAAATAAGAAGTTTCAATGCGAGGGTTTTGTGCCTTTTTCATTGAACTTTTGCGTGGCGAGTTCCAAATACTATGCACAACCTCCCTGCTACTAGAAATCCTTTATCATTTTGCAGACAATACAGCTATGGGTTGTTTCAAGATACAACAATCTGGTAAAGTTATAAAAAGAGCACACGCTCACATTAGGGTAGTGATCCAAGTAGTCTTACTTTTTTCAGTAGCCTTTTTTTGACAGATCACGCGTGAGTCGTGCCAAGTTGTCATGCTATTTTTGTTCAGAATTGTTTGGCATTTCATCGCGAAAAGACACGTCTGAACAACGTTTACAAGTCATTCAAATTTATTACGAAAACTCACGTTCTGTAAAGAATGCGTTTCGCGCGATTCGCTCAACTTATGGTCAACATAATCGGCCTACTGAGTGTACTATTCACAATACCAAAACCCATCTTAAGACCCAGCATTCATTATTGGATAATACTCGACCGAATAGACTACGTCCAGCACGCAGGGAAGAAAATATAGCGGTCGTAGCTGAGAGTATACACCAAGACCGTGGAGAGTAGATTCGGCGTCGTTCGTAGCAACTCGGACTGACGTATGGAACAACTTCGCGCATTTTATGTCGACATCTTAAATTGAAAGCATACAAAATGCAGCATGTGCAAGAACTGAATCCGCACGACCTTTCCAAGTGGCATCGCTTCGCTCTATGGGCTCTTGAAAAGTTCCAAGAAGATCTGACGTTTTCGAGCCAAATTTTGTTAAGCGATGAGGCCATTTTCTGACTCAATGGGTATGTAAACAAGAAAATTTACCGTATTTGGAACGAAGAGTAAAATAAAGAAATTCAAGAGCTGCCATTTCACCTAGGAAAAAATGGTTTGGTGTAGTTTGTGGGCCGGTGGAATCATCGGTCCATAGTTCTTCAAAAATGATGCCGGTGAGAACGTAACCATCAATGGCGACCGTTATCGCGATACGATAACCGACTATTTTATGCCTCCGCGACATTTGGTTTCAACAAGAAGGCGCCACTTCCCACACATCGCATCAATCAATGGATTTATTGAGAGAACACTTCGGTGAGCAGATAATTTCACGTTTTGGGCCGGTCGATTGGCCACCAAAATTGTGTGATATCACACCGTTAGACTTTTTCCTGTGGGGATATGTAAAGTCTAAAGTCTATGCGACAATCCCGTTTCGATTTAGGTCTTGGAGCAAAACATCACGAAAATTTGACTTAACGGATGGACCATCTGAGACGTAGCCGCGGCCAACATCTGAAAGAGATAATCTTAAAAAAATAAATGCCAAAGATTGTTCTTTCGAATGATAATAAGCATTAAATCTGAATTTTCTGTGTTTTTTTCTTTAAAAAAGTAGGGATTCTCGAAATGGATCACCCTTTAGTTGTGATCTTTTTCTTTATTTTTAATTAAATAATTTATTTTGATTTTCGTACATTTATTCGGCATTACTTTGGCCTTCATAACTCTCAAACAAATATTTGCGGCTATGGAGAGCTTTTAATGAAAGTATTTTTCTTTGAATGCACGTACATATTTATACATACAAACATGTTTGCGCATCGCTATTACACTTTAATCTCTACAAGCCCATGACCAGCAGCTCACAGCTCACAATTAGCAAGCAGTTGTTCCTCCATTATGTGCACAATTGGCTATTGTTGTCGGCCATTGTACGGCAAGTGAAGGCAATTGGCTTTTCATTGACATTGGATGAACCGTGATGTCGAACGGACATTATGAATACAAATGAAAAAACATAAATAAATGTAAAATTAATTTAAGAGAAAAAAAATATGAAAAACACTCAAAGACATTCGGATGACACTAAACTAAATAAGAAAACTGCCAATTGTTACATTTGCCTTGCTTGCTTGTCTCGCTTTTGTCATAAATCATTGACTTCAATATTGATTAGTTGTGCTTCTTGTGCTCTTTCTCAAGACACTCGGTCAGTGGCACTATTGCGCTTTGTTGTATATGCCTTGTCTATTGCTAAGTACATATGTATTAACACGTTACTTCAAATAGACAGAAGCGACTTAAGTGATAATAGTTTTTCTTGCTTTTGTACCATTTAAGTGACCACTACGCATTCCCTAGCGTCTATAGAATTAAATAAAGACACTTTGTATATATATATTTACTGTTATTGATATATACAAAATTTGTTGAAGATAATTTCTCTTTTTTTTTTTTGGAACTTAAGAATTTCATGTTTTTCTTCTTCTTATTTTCTCACACTTTCTTCCAGGCACAGATTCTACAGCATCCACCACAGACAGTCCGACAAAACGTTCAACGACGTTAACATCTACGTCATCAGTAACTCAACACTCACCGATAAAATTATCAGCATCCACATCATCATCATCACCAACAACAACAACATCGGAAAGGATTGTGCTACGTGAACCTGAATCCTTCCCCAGTGGTGGTCAAGATTGGTTTGAGCATAAGCGTCAAGCGATTAGCAGTGCACTTGCAGCGAACGAACGCACTACAACAACAATAACAATGATGATGTCGTCGCCACCGCCGACAGTACAAAAAGATGCCGAGGGTCTTATATTGCCTCGGAAGCTGATAAATCCGTGTTTAGAGTCGAACGAACGACAGCAACTACATCGAGAGCTGAAATTCAATAACAAAATGTGAGTGAAAGAAAATTTTTATTTTTATTTTTGATATCAACGCCAGGGTGGACAAAGTATCTTTAGTACCAGTGTTGGTAATTCATACACCACGAGACCTCTTCAAATGGTCTGAGGCATATCAGTTAAAAAACAAAAATCCAATAGCCCTCTGGGCTGTCACCGGAAGGTACTATTTAAAATCAAATCCTTAGTTGTAGGCTCCGAAAACGTCAACTTGAATCATTATCTTGTCACAGCCAAGTTACTCCCTCGTCGTTAAGCAGTGAAGGACACACATGAACAAGAAACAAGGAACGTTTGTCTCAAACCCGCAGATTGTCGCCCGATTCCCTACTCGACTTGATTCCTGATCTCTGAGAGCACTCATCAACAACTCGGTACAGGTGAACTTTGGATTGGAAGTTCAAACTTCTTATAAGTACTTAACCCTCGAACGATTCGGTCATTGATCAATAGAAGCCTACATAGTTTCTATTGGTATTGATGTACCAGAGCTTTTTTAACACTACGAGAGAAACAATTGATTTTCGATAAAGGCGAAAGTGTAGCTGAGGATTGTTTCTCTGCTGTATAGACAAGCTTCCTCACAACGTTGTGATCAATTAAATGTGTGCTGTGTGGGAAACAGAGAAGAAAAACGCATTTACAGAAAGAATATTAAATGCTTGAGTACGAAGAAATACTAAAAGAGCTGGTCCGCTGTATGAACGAGAAAGACGTTTTTGTAACCGACAAACAAAGGTTATTGAGATTTGGAGGGACCCAGCCTGCTTAATTGTAGATAATGACTACGATCACCCGGCTTATCGACAGAGCTTTTCAAGTATGGCGCCAAGATTTTACATAGTGCATTCATCACCTTTTTCGCGGAATATGTCTGACAGAATCATTACCGATTTTTAAGACCGAAGATGGGCAAACTGTTAAACACCAGGGCGGCGTTGATTTTTCCAGAGAGGAGGTTTAGGGGCTTATCGGGACAGCAAAAGCATCTAAATTCGTCAGCCCGTACGTATTAAGCATGCTGCTGTTAAAACGTTTGGGTCCAGTGGGAGCAGAATTTCTATCCACAGTCCTCACTCTTTCTTACCACTCTAACAATACCTAACATGTGGAAACAGGGTAGTGCGGTATTGCTAACAAAACCGCGGAAAGTAGACAACAAAGAAGAATCGCAGATCCCAGCTTTCCCTGTTAGCGAATACGCCTCAAACACCCAGATAATTCCAGATAATTGGTCCTGCCCTCGAACTTCCTGTATCAGTCAAAAGCTTTAAAAATAATCAATCATTCAGTGTTACTCCGCCGAGATTGAAGATGTGGAATATTATTACCTGAGTAGTCGTCAGTTATCGGTAGAAAGTCCGGGTCAAAATTCAATTCCCCTCAAAATTTTAAACACGGGTCTCCGCAGGGTGTTTTACTCTCCTCGCTATTGCTTACTTTTTGTATTTCAAAACTCCCATCATCACCAGAGAGTATTTACTTCTAATGTACTCTTAACTGCTTGTAATGGGTGTCTGCCCAGGATATAGATAACAGACCCGCTGGGCAGGACGAGCTACCGGCATACCCTAAATGCCACTCACAAAGAGTTTGTCAACATCTTTATTAATTCTCTTCCCGTGAATGGCGTGCTTGGAATCCAACCATCCTTAGCAAAATCCAAGTAACGCTGACACAATAAAGGTAAATCTTGCCAACAGATCCAACTTTGGACTGAGTATTCAATTGAAAAGTAAATTCCTTTCTCAACGAATAAAAACTGAACTCCAAAACCCGAGAGAAAAGTCTTGAGGAAGATTTATGGTGAACTATGTATAGGTTGCGGCGGACAGCGCCACCATAAGGCAAGCGAGATCCTTGATGTATGTTTAAATATTTAGTGCTTTCACCGAGCTCCTGTTCCAATGTGCGCTCCATCTAACGGCTAATGGATTCTCATGAAGAGGTTTCATTTTATGTCAAAAACCTCTAAGTAGTGTTAAAACTCCTTGACTGGAGTGGCCGCCGTTAGAAAACTTTAAAATTTTGGTTGTTGATCTAGCCAAAATTCGCATTCGCGGCTATCAAGGCGACCTAGCCTGGGTTCAATGAATTTAGAGAGAGCAGGCATTCTGGCTAAATCATCACGTCCGCATGAGCGAAGTTATCGATGCGGTAAAGGCAGAGAAATAATTTCGCATTTGGTGTCTCCAATTGGCATTGAACTGTGAAAAGCAGGAACGTCTGGCGTGCTAATGTGGATTCGTCTATAAACGCGATGGCGATGCCAATTGTCGAGAATAAAACTGAAAAATAATTCTAAATTAAGATTTCAAGAAATCTTGAATTAATACCCACTCTCACTATTTATTTATCTTCCTTTCTTATACACAGGGGCAAAAGTGTGCTGAATCAAAAATCCGAATTGCAGCGAGCCTACGAAAAGCAACGCGAACGGCAACAACGCCAACAGCAACAGGAGGATCTCTCACCCACCGCCGGCCTTAAAGCTGAACTGAATCGTGTGATAATGGAGCGTGCACAAAAGCACGAACGCCAGGAGGGTGGCGATGATGAAGAGGATAAACAATATGTGAATCCGGAATACTTGAATGCGCGAGCGAAACTGCGTCAGCAGCAGCAACGAGCGAACGAGTTGAAATAGATGGGGCTGTTGACGAGGGAGGGAGGGAACAAACAAAAAACCAAAAATAAAAATTATAACAAACAAAGCACCCGCGCATACAGCAGCAACAACTACAACAACAATAGAAAACGTATTTTAAAACATTTTTTTAATCGCCTGTACTAATTTTTTATTGTAATTTTTTGTTGGAAAACAGACTTTTTTAATGTAAGGCGTGCAAAATTGCTTGGTATTTATGTTGAATTTGGCGATTGAAGGAGAATGGTAGAGAAATTATTAATCTTTGTTAATATTTTATTAAATTTTGAAAAGCATATGTTTGATTTATTGCACATCACTTTTTGAAACCACACTTTTTGTTTAGCATAAAATATACATTTAAACGTTTAATTCAAAATTCTAAGAACGCATTTGTTTGAAATCTTAACACAATTATATATGTATGTAAATTAGCTTAATTTTGTTTGTATTGTTGTCAACTAAATTTAAATGTAAATTTAAACAAATATTTTAGTAATTTTACTACTCCAAATTTTCATTAGTCAAAGTGTTTTGTAGTCTTACCTATGTGAAGAGCAGTTTTTTTTAGAAAAAAATCTAAACCAATTAAAAATAATAATTTTAATTAATTTTAATATTTTTTAATTTTTTTATTTTTTGTGAAAATATTTATTCAAAATTTCTATCCAAGTAATTAACACTTTAAATTTATGTATTTATGTTCATATGTTTCTTACAAAATCAATTGCGTAAATCAACAAATTGTGCTATCAATCATCACACTCTATGTATGTATCTAATTATATGACGAATGTGGAAATTTCAAAGAAGAAATGATATTATTTTTATACATAAAAACAAATCCCATTTAACATAACTGTATTTTGTAATGATAATTATGTAATAATAATAATAATAATAATATATTCTAATTATATGGTATTGTATTTGTAGTGAAACTCTGACGTTAAGCAAGAATCCTTTAACAAAACCGAATTCAACCACTCTGTATGAAACAATAAAAATCATAATCACAAACCATAAACTCATAACTCATAAAACCTTAAAAACAAATGTTCAATAATGTGAAAATGTTTAAATAAATTACATAAAAATTGAAAATAATTACTCAAATTGACTTAACTTACATGTGTATAAAGCAAAAAAAAAAATATTTTAATTATAAACAACAACAAAGCAAAAAAATATATATATAAATACAAAATTGTAAATGTTAAATAAATGTAATGGAAAGGTCTGACTTGTGAAACAGGGAGATAAATATATCTACATGTACTAAATAAAAAAAAAATTAATAATACATGAACGCGAACAAAAATGTAAAGGGAAATATAAAAAATCGTTAGCAGTTCTTTAAAGCAAAAAATAAAAAATAAATAAAATAATACAAAAACAATACAAATAACATCAATAATTATATGAAACGTAGATAATACTTATAAAAATTAGTTTTAAATAAATTATATTGTAGTAAAAAGTTAACATAAAATTCTGTTTCAATTTATCATCAATATGTGGAGTGCGTGCTTTCACCTTTTTTACAGTACACAGTAAGTAAATTTTTTTAGTAAATATTTTTTATCATAAAAATGTATTATTAATCATTTTCTAAGAACATAAGACCGATTTGCTTTATAAAAAGCTGTACTTACCCAGAAAGCGTATTTTTATTCTACATATATTTTTAATTGAATTGGTTTTGACTACTCACGAATTCAACCTGAACTTGCTTTCGATCAGAATCGTTTGCTATTTCAATTACATACTTATATAATGAACCGAGTGGTTAGCATTACGTACCACGATGCGGACGGCCTGGTTTCGAGTAGAGCTGTTGATACCCGGCTCGATAGTCGCTCATTGCTCAACTGCTCAGCAGAACAAAAAAAAATTAGTTTTGTTTTTCAAAATTTCTTTGCTGTTTCAATGATTTTTACACTCTGCATCAATAAATTTAAAATTAAATTAAAAAAAGTTTAGAGAAAGAAAGGGTCAAAGGGTGTTTGTCAAAATATTCGAAAAGCTCGAAAATAATCGAGTAATAAGCAATGAGCAGGTGTGCGAGTGCTCGTTTCTCATATGCTCGCTCTGCTCGAAAATGTTTGAGCAAAATCTGGAGCACTAGTGTTTCTAATTGCGGTCGCTCCTCGGCAGGGAATGTTAAGCCCTCCTAGTGTATTTCTGATATGAAATAAAAGCTCCTCATAAAAATCCATCGGCAATCGGAGGCGGTTTAGAATAAACTGTAGGCCCCATCAATTTATGGCTAAAACAAAAGGCGCAAAAACCACAAATTGGTAAAAATGGATTTATATATTTTAATGAAATTGGTAATGAGCTCCAAAGGCTGACAATACCAACAAAAGATAATCTAGAGGTCGCCAAGGTTTTGTATTTTGGGACAACAATATTGTGAGTACGAGATGATTGCACAAACTTTATTTTCTGGAAAAGATACAAGGTTAACGGTTTCTAATAATTTTAAATAAATATACCAAATAGTGAACTTTGAGATAATTATCAAGAGTGAACCCAAGAATGTTTTTGGAAGGAGATATGAGATATGGTCAAACTTTTCTTGCAGCAAATGAACCTGGGCACGTTATTTAGAGCTAGATTTAATTTGTTTCTGGAATTGTAACTTAGAGTACCATATATGACTTCAAAATAGGAAATTTGGGGAACTATAAGGGACTGAACTAATTTAAGTTTAAGTGCTTGTTAGTAGACAATCACACATGTGTACTATAGATTTCTTAATGTCAAATATGTTTTTACTATCCAGTGATGTATATCATCCTTGTAAGTTAGACGGGAATTCATTTTGTACCCAAGATTACTCACAGCATGTTCAAATTTTAGTTTCACCCCGTTCAAAACAATTGGTGTTAGACTACTGAAATCAAGAGAATTACTTTAATCGAAGCACCTTCGTTTTTTTAGCATTTAGACGGAGACCTTTTATATCAGCCCATTCTTGAATTCTTATTAGATCCTCGTTTAATCTAGCTATTAGATCTTATTCAAGACCAATAGGACGTAAGAGGTATATCTGAGTGTCATCAGCATATAAAAGGATACAATAATTTATGCAGCAGTGGACAGTGTCATTAATAAATAAACTGAATAGTGTTGGGCCCAATACGGAACCTTGAGGAACTTCTGAGGGAATTTCGTTGTAATGTGAAACTACTTCCGCTCATTGAACTTGATGATGTCTGCTCGATAAGTAGATTCTCATAAGCTTAATTGCTGTTGTGTTGAAAACAAAATAACTTTTCACTTTTAATAGAAAAATATCTAAAAATACTAAGATGGTTAGTAAGTTATTATAGAGGGCAGGATGGATGTCATCCATGATTTTCAGCACGAGTGCCAAAAGACTGTGATTTTATCTATACCCACACTGGAATTCACTTAACAGATTATGGAGACGATACGGTACGATACTATTTGAATGGAAATACATTTTTCAAAAACTTTTGACAATGCTAATAAGAAGCTGACGGGCCTATAGTATTGAGGAGACCAACTATAATTGCCCGTAACTATCGGGATGCCATTTTTCGCCTTCCATTGATTTGGAAAAGTAGAGGTTGTTATTATTGTTATTCGGCAGTATTAGTTTAAAAAAAAAGGCAAACTCAGCCCATCCAATCCAATTGAATTCGATTTTTTACTAAAAACGCACTGTAACTAGACCAAATGAAAATTATTGGGTGTGAGTAATAATTAAGCTCTAATTTATACTGAATGTAGATACATTCACATGAGAACTTATTCCAAGGAAGTATGAGCTCATCACATCAGGGTCAATCATAAATTTTTTTCCTCTTTGATACAGAAATCCAGTAATTTTAGATTTGTCCATAATTTTTTTTTGAGGGTGAATCCGTTTTAAATTTTGCACCCAGGTAGGTGGTAGGTTACTTTATTTCTCATGTTTTTATATGTATGTAGTCCAACGTTCACTGGTAGGATTACACTTCCAATATTTATAAGCCCTCCACCGGTCTTAAATAAATGCTAAAATAGCCTTCGTGAACCAAGGTTTAGTATGGTCAATAAATTTAACAAGAGGGTCATATTTTTTAAGCTGATAATTAACTAGCGGGATAAAATGGTCCAATTTGTCGGTAACATCTACAAGGAGCCAGCTGTAATTTCAGTTATGTGTTTTGGCTTCAGCAGATAGCGCGGCTTTGTGCTAAGTCATTGAAGTCTCTAAAGGTGAAAATAGTCAATGGCTTGATTTTTTTTTAATTCGAAGCTCGAAAATATTAACATTAGCTCATGGTCAGAAGCTCCAAGCAGCGCAAATTGGTCAACAAATTTTAAATAATAGGTTGCTTATCTGGGAAATTAAATTAAATTATTATTATCAGGATAACTGAACATGGCGGGGTTCTATACCATGTCGACGTTGTCCACAGTCAACAAAGTTTTGTAACAAAATATTAGTTACAGATTTTTTATACGTAATGTATCCTGTCAAATTCAAATGTGGTCTTTATCATATTGGGTTTAATGTGTATTTCGAGGAAATGAAATTGAGCTCATTAGTAGGTTTTCAGTCACTTCCTCCATAAAAGAATAAATTGTTTTAAAAATGTGCATAAATAGTACTCAACGAGAGCTTAAACAAATTTTATTTAAATAGGTCAGGTTAAGTTACCCTGATATGCCGAATATAAATAACATTTTATACCTTTGTAGTGCCAGATAACTATCTAATTTGAGGAGAAATAGTCATAATATAGAATGTAAATGCTTTTTGTAAAGTTTGCAAGCTCCGAGTATTCTGTTTTGAGACTTCTCTGAATTACGAACCACTTGGTGTGGCTTGTCCGATTCCAGCAATATGAATAGCACTTTTGCAATCTCATCAACCATATCGTTTCAAACAATTCACTTGTGACATGGAACTCAGTAGACAATAAGAAGATTTGCCAACTTAATACGCTGTGAGATTAAGGCTTTAATTGGTGTCTAACGTAAATATTTCTGATGCTAGTGCGCTTGGTCCCAAATAGCTTTGCAGCTTTCGTTATAAGGAAAAATTTCACCTGGAAAACACTTCTGTAACCCGGCAGCCTGAAATCTCTAGCACTGGCATACTTAAAATATAAACAGAAACTGCACTTAATTGTGTCGCAACTGAAAAAAAAATACAAATAAATTAATATTACCTAATAGATATCGTTGGCCAGCTAGCCCACCAGCAATCAAACCTATCGGAGAAAAAATGCTGCCAATGCAATAAATGGCATGCCAATGTGGATTTTTCTAATATAACCAAAATTGCAAAAGTCATTTTGTTATTAACAGGTTTAACGATGAATGACCAAAATAGGCGAAACACTTAGCAGCAGCTGAAAGTAATATGCAAGTAAAATATAAAAACAAAATAAACAAAATAAAAATAAAAACAAAAGTGACAAGTTGTAAAGTCTGGAGTTGGTTATGCTCGTATTACATGCCTTAGTATTCGAATGCCCCCAGTGCTTGAGTGCTCGCTTAGATACGAAGTTAATACAACAACCTACGTTCCGCGCATGCGTAGAGCTACCTTTACAGCTGATCAGATTAAATGGGTGACTAGGTGAATATGTGAAAGGATATGGCTGGTTACGACATGGCACATCTTGAAAGTTAAAGAGTGATAGAAGGGAGATGACGCTAGCCGTAGCTGGTTGCTGTGCCTACGTAGCCACCTGATTTAAGTTGAATTGAGGAAGTAAATTGTTATGTCATTTTGTTGCAAAAAGCAATTGATTAAAAAAAAATAAAAAAAATTATATTTGCAATAAATTTTAAGCAACAAAAAACAACTTTACCAAATAATGTAAGCAACAAGTTTGTCACTTGGTATGTTTATGCTTACGGTGTATGTATGTCTGTGTATGTGTGAATTGCAAGCTGCAAATGCTTTTTAAAATACCAATTGCTGATGTTTACCAACATACTTACATACTTCTGCATGTTCATATGCATTTTTTCGCATAGTATTTTTGCTGTTTGTTAAAATTCCTCAGCTGTAGAGAAGTGACAATTTGGCCACAAACGTTTCGTTTTGATAATAATGATTACGTTGAAAAAATGTGTAGAAAATTGCTTGCGCGTTAGTAAATCTGGCTACGAGAAAACAAGTGGGATTAGTGTGATTTTCGCAGTTGTGATTTCGTAATTGCTTATATAGGAGTAGACGTCTGTGTAAGAGTGAATTGCAAGAGTGCCTCTCTGTAATTAAATAGATTTGTTGCACAAACTACTTAGAAACTAGTACTAAACACTAGTATTTTTTTATAATTCCACCAGCTGATATTGCAACGAATAGTTTCAAAGCTAGAGTACAATATATTCATCCATCTGAACAACATGGCCTATCTAGAGAGCATCTGTTTCGCAATTCGCTGAACTACGTGCACATGCCAGAACTTGCTAGTATCCACTCAGCTCCCACACAGCACGCATTTCTTGCGATCGGAATGTTACTAGTTATGCCGTGTTTCTTCTCTCCACTACGGTACAACAATCCTCCAGCAAAACTGGCTATTTTTTCTACCTTTCTTAAAACTAATAGGCTTCCTGACGTCAGTACGCCTTATACCAATTTGCTGATGAGTGCTCTCAGAGAGCAGTACCGCAAGTGAAACGGAAAACTGCTTAGCTGTCTGCTGTGATTGCAGATTTTTGACATCCAACCTTGCTTGTGTTTTTGACGCACTCTTGGCTTCACAAACGCGGATTAATATCTTTGTTGTGGCAAAATTGTATTCTTAGTCGATGTTTGGAGCTCGGAGCGTATGCAGTAAGCTTTTTGATCTGGAGACAGCCATATGACATCGATTAACGGTAAGATCGAACCGCACCAGCTCATTTTGGAATGTTTCGTAATGAAATCTAAATACTCCGTCCGACTAGAGGAAAACAACATCGCCAAGCAAAATTTCAACATCGTTGCGGTAAAAACGCTCATAAGGGTGATCCATTTCGATGTTTCCTACTTTTTTATAGAATAAACACAGAACATTCAAATTTAATGGGGAATGTTTATTATCATTTGAAAGAACATTCTTTGGCATTTATTTTTTGTAAATTATCTCTTTCAAATGTTGTCCGTGGTTACGTCTCAGATGGTTCATCCGCTGAGTCCAATTTTCTATGACTCTTTCGAGCATTTTGGCTAATAAATGGTGAATGACACGCGTGATGTTTGGCTCCAAGGCCTGAATCGCAGCGGGATTGTCCGCATACACTTTAGACTTTATATATCCCCACAGGAAAAAGTCTAACGGTGGGATAGGACGCGATCTTGGAGGCCAATCGACCGGCCCAAAACGTGAAATTATCTGTTCACCGAAGTATTCTCTCAATAAATCCATTGATTGATGCGATATGCGGTAAGTGGCGCCGTCTTGTTGAAACCAAATGTCGCGGAGACCACGAGCTTCAATTTCAGACATCAAATAGTCGGTTATCATGCCACGATAACGGTCGCCATTGACGGTTACGTCGTCACCGTAATTTTTTTGAAATATGGACCGATGATTCCACCGGCTCACAAACCGCACAAAACTGTTGTTTTTTCTGAATGGAATGACAGCTCTTGAAACTCTTCATGTTGCTCTTCGTCCCAAATGCGGCAATTTTGCTTGTTTACTTGTTTACTTGTCCCTTGGGAAGATCGAGCGGATTCAGTTCTTACACACGCTGTGTTTTATACGCTTTCGATTTGAGATCTCGACGTAGAATGCGCCAAGTCGTTCCATACGTCAGTCCGAGTTGCTGCGAACGGCGCCGAATTGACTCTCCACGGTTTTCGTCTACACTCTCAGCTACGGCCGCTATATTTTCCTTACTGCGTGCTGGACGTTGTCTATTCGGTCGAATATTCTCCAGTAATGAATGCTTGGTCTCAAGATGGGTGATGGTGTTGCGAATAGTACACTTAGTAGGCCGATTATGTTGACCATAAGTTGAGTAAAGCGCGCGAATCATATTCTTTACAAAACGTGAATTTTCGTAATAAAGTTGAATGATTTGTAAACGTTGTTCAGGCGTAAGTCTTTCCACGATGAAATGCCAAGCAATACTGAACAAAAATAACATGACAGCTTTACACGGCTCACGCGTGATCTGTCAAAGAAAGGCTATTGAAGAAAGTACCTCTACTTGGATAACCCTTTAGATACGCTCGCGGCATTCATAGTAAGTTCAAATATTCTGGCGGAGCGTGAGCATGTACTCAGCGATGTGTTGAAGAACTTTGGTATGAAGCGGATTGAGTTTACACGCTATTCTATAGAGGTCAATGCCAATACTCCGCCGCATATTATCTCTCCTAACACCAAATTATCGATCCGGAAGTTGAAGTACATGAATCTCCTTTTTTCCATTCTTACCTTGTCCACCGCGTTTCTTGGATGGCAAACATTGTTACGAGGTCTTCAACTAGCTGGGATAGGCATCCTCTCATTTAAGTGGCCGATGTATGCTCTTAAATCATGGTCCCTAAGAGGTTTGCAATGGTTGTCATCAAGATTTCTTGCTAGTTTTCATTGGATCTGTTTTTTCTTGGCGGGTCTCAATTTCCGGGCACAATATTACGTACGAGAGGGTACAAACTGAAAATGACATATTTACATCCTAACCTGGCATCATATGAGCAGACGGTGCAAACAGAGTTTAGTGTGCTCTTAAACTGAATTGGTCGAAGTTACTCTACTAAAGCCCACTCCCTCTCTCTTATAGCCGTGTCACAATTTTCCACACGTGTTGGGGAGCACATCACATATCCAGGGGTATGCGACGAAGGCACACGAATGGACATTGAAGAAAGTCCTGTCACTGCAAACCCAAAAACGGGAGTTCACCCCATTACATCCCATAAGCAATCCGATTCAGCCCACTCAAAACGGCTGATGAAACTTTTTTAATTTAATGTTAAAAATAAACTCGTAGGGACGGACATGACTCAAACCCAAAACTCTGCGTCAAATGGCATACCCTACTTGCCACTTTCAAAATACAACATAAAATTTTCTCCTACTCCATGCGATTAGCTAGTGATTCATTATTATGACCAAATAATTTGCCAACAACCAACCTGGACAGCGCTGAACATCAAAATCAACAGACAAATGGACACCGCTGTAAATATTATCATAACATATTTGTGTTTGTGCGTGAAATGCGTTGATATTTCGTTGCATTTAAAATGTATAAATATTTGTATAAACGTTTATTTTTATTTTGTTGCAGTTATATCGGTCACGAGCGGCATTTCCAGCTAGTTAACTGGGCATTAAGTATTTTTTTTATGTATGTTATGTACTCGTATAGTTGATTATTTATCTGATCGACTGTTTGGCTAACAATGTGTGTGGAAAAGACAGGTTGTTGGATATTGTTAGGCTACGAGTGATTATGTATATATGTATGTACCTTCCAAACAGTGGCAGGCCTTCCTGTCTTAGACGGCTCGTCTACTTACTTGGCAAGTACAGTATGTATGTTATGTATGCCTCGCTGCTGATCGCTGCCTTTCTAACTGATCAATTCCAGCCACGAACTGACTGACTGCGAAAACTCTTGTAAATTGATTGGTTGTTGTTATTTTTTTTTTGCGTTTACTAATGCTCGTATGTAACTACATACATATACATACTTGTTATTTTAATCATATTTTGATTTCCTGTTGAGTGTTAAATTCCTTTTACATGCCTATATGCATATTTCTTAGTCCTGAAAACCATTGGCTTTACCTCTACGAGCAACTCAAGGCAATAAAAATAACTTAGTTAGTATAAAAGACGGACAGAAGCATTCTCGACACTTATGTAAGAAAAGTATGATCCAAGTAGACGTACTTTTTTCAATAGCCTTTTTTTTGGCAGTTCACGCTTAATTCGTGTCAAGTTGTCATGCTATTTTTGTTCATTATTGTTTGGCATTTCATCATGTAAAGACTTACGCCTGAACAACGTTTACAAGTCATTCAACTTTATTACGAAAATTCATTATTGGATAATATTCGACCGAAAAGGCCACGTCCAGTACGCAGTGACGCAGCTTAGAGTGTATACGAAGACCGTGGAGAGTCGACTCGGCGCCGTTCACAGCAACTCGGACTGACCTATGGGACGACTTGGCTCTTTTTTCGTCGAGATCTTAAATTTAAAACGTACGAAATACAGCTTGTGCAAGAACTGAAGCCGCTCGACCTTCCCAAGCGACATCGCTTCACTATATGGGCTCTTGAAAGTTTCGAGCCAAGTTTCTGCGATGGGGCCCATTTATTTCTCAATGGGTATGTAGACAAGCAACATGTTACATTTGGGACGAAGAGCCACCTGAAGAGATTCAAGAGATGTCATTTCGGTCCATATTTCTTCAAAATGATACCGGTAAGAACGTAACCATCAATGGCGACTGTTTTAGCACCATGACAACCGAATATTTGATGCCTCGTGATCTCCGCGACATTTGGTTTCAACAAGACGGCGCCACTTCCTACACATCATATCAATCAATGGATTCATTGAGAGAATACTCCGGTGAGAAGATGATTTCACGTTTCGGTCCGGTTGATTGGACACCAAGATCGTGTGATATCACACCGTTAGACTTTTCCCTATGGGGATATGTAAAGTCAAAAGTCTATGCGAACAATCTCCCTTCGATTCAGGTCTTGGAGCAGAACATCACGCGTGTCATTCGTCAGTTACCAGTCGAAATGCTCGAAAGAGTCATCGAAAATTGGACATTCCCAATTAAATTTGAATTTTTTGTTTTTTTTTTTCTTTAAAAAGGTAAGAAACCTCTAAATTGTTCACCCTTTATTCTTACTAAGATACCATTAAATTCTATTATTAGAAAATTCATAAACCATTTACGACTGAACTTTATGAAAGCTCCTTCATTTTTAATCCGCATTCGTACTGCTAGTCGATTTTTTATAAGAAACTTTTTGTACTATATTTCTGAGCAGGTATTCGATATAGAAGGGGTCTTCATTTCGTGCTTAGTGGTGGCCTTAGAATTAAGAAGAAATTGCTTTAATGGTAAGTACTCCAACAGCTGCAATCGAAAGGTTACTCGATTAATCAGACTACGTGTCCTCGCGATTCTTCTGAAGAACAGATTTCAACCTACAATTACAGAAGGTGGATGGCGCAGAGGCGTCCAGTCTGCCAACGGCATTATATATATAGTATTATAGCATTTACATGAATGAATCAAAAACGTAATAATCTGACAGCGCATTACGTCAGAAAACATTATTTAAAACACGGATTAACTGTATTTCAACTGGGTTTCAGGCCACAATGGCATTAGTGAAACAAAGTAGTTGATGAGAACGTTAATAATTTGACGGATCAGTGCGAGATAGAATGGTTCAACAGCAGCCTGTAAGACTACCAATATCATATATGAAGGAAGTGGAGAAATATAAGGTCAGTTTTTGCTCACGATCCCGTAAGTAGTGCAGAACAGTGCTAGGCCTAATGTGTTCAAAATGATACATCGAGGAGATCTGGTATTCCCGAGCAAATCGCTATAAAACCTTCCCAGTGATTTCAAAAAAAACGACTCAGATATCCAGAGGCTTTGGAGTTTGGAGTGGGCTAGTATATAAATCTCAAAGCCAGTTATTCAAGCGCTCTTTAACTAGCGAAGAAGCGTTGATGTCCCAAATGAAGACTACTACACCTCAAATTAGCTCTAACAAGGACCATGTACAGCGTATGCCAGCCTAACCTATTCAAAGAGGGGCAGATATCCCGTCGATTTTTTCAAAATTTTGATTCAATTCAATTTCAATTCAGAATTTGCTTGGCCATACCTTCTCTAGCAAGTTCGTCTATCAAACAGTTGCCCTCTATGCCACTTTGAACAAGGAATCAAATGAGGAATAGTTTGTTCTGTACAGCCTTCTTCTGAATAGATATGCCACATTTCAGCACCATTATATGGCTTATTCTGATCAATTTTTTACTGCCTGACTGTCACTGAAATTTTTTCATTCGATTTCCAAGCGTTTTACAGTTCCTACGAAAGCGGAGATATCAATCAGGAACACACCGCAGTATTCCCATAGCTTGAATTAGAGTCTTAGCGAATACTACGCACCAAAACGTCTTTACCCACACTACCTTCAAGGCTAACACCGTCTGTTTATATTTCAGTGGTAAGTCTCATAGTTGCTTGGCCTTCCGGCCGAGAATCGGTGTCGTATAGTTGGAACGGGTACCCAAAGCAGAAACGTAGCGTCCAGTGCCTACTTATTGAATTTTGGCCTTTCTTTATTTTCAAAAAAGTATTAAATTTAGCGTAAAAACCCCGACTTTGGCAACAATGCATCCAATGCTGAGATACGGAGCTGTTACGCGATGCATACGTAGCCACATACTTTTCATTATCGCAGCTGCTCTTCATGTGATTGTGTTGTATCACTCTGTTGCCTTCACATTCGTTTTCAAAACACTCAGAAATTTTTTCTCCGACTTGTCATACATATCTACGTACACATTTACTTGCTCAACTGCTAGGTAGTGTTGCTTGCGTTTGGTTGACAGCTTGCTCTTCTTGTTTACTTTTTGTTGGTTCCTACATTCGCACCGATGAGTGCCTCTGCATTGTGGTGGTGCTGTCGGTGCGCTTTCGCTCTTCAGCCGAATACAGTGAGTAGCCGGCAGCTGCTTGTTATAGTCGTTTGAGCGCCTATTCGAATATTTCGTGTAGAGGGACCTGCCTCAACATTGTGAGATTATCTAGGGGTACTTTTAGGTTACCTTCATGGTACCTAACTATCTTAATGGGCACTATGCATTTGTTGCTGTGTGCTTACAAAACAGCTGAAGAGGAGCGAACACTTTTTTCTGTTTAGTACATACATGTAGGGTCTCGTTGTAGGCACCGTTGAGCGCTTGCCATGCAATGCATATGTAGTACATACATGCCATGTAGTGTAGCTGGATATATATCTGGCTGATTGACCTCTGTTGGTTATCTGCGACGAATCAACAGAAATGCATACAAGTACATAAAGCCCCACTGCAACAGCAACGGAATCTTCCCCTGTTGAGCTCGAGTTCAGCTGGATTTCTTCACTTATTTCAAAGAGACATACGCGTACATACATACACTCAACAGCTCACACAGTTTATTTGGCCTTGTGTTGGCGCTCAACCGTTTGTATTCACCAACGATTCCATGCAATGGTTATGTTTTTGCTTATTTTTATCTCTCATATTTCTCGTTTTCTCACTCATTGTGCGATAGTGTGGAGGTGTTGCTTTCTCCTATTGTGGAGCGGCTGTTTTACTTGTTGTGTTTTTGACTGTTGACTTTGTTTTTGTCTCCCAGCAATGCATGTATGTCGCTCTCTTGCCTTGTATTTGCTCTCACTCACTTTCTCCAATACCAAAATGAATACAACAGAGTAAAGTGAGATAATAAAATTTTTTATACATATATACTTGTGTGTAACAACAAATGCTTCGCGTGCTCCACAGTGCTTTCGTTCCCCAATTTTCAATTGGGCTCAGGCACATATACAACAATATCTTAACGAAATGTTTTGTTCACAGTGGGCAGGTTAAGACTAATCATAAAGTAAATTTATATTCATGCTATAGGTAAGATGTATAAGGAATACTCCGTCAACAGAGTATTACCGAAGTTAATATTTAGAGGTGACCTGATCCTTCTACTATGCCCTTATAGATGCTGGGCTGGCGAGGTATCTACGCTAGCGATATAATATAATCAAAGTAAGGTAGAATCGGCAGTGTGTAGAGCGTGCACAGGAGGGACGAAACTCTGGGAATTACCTTTACAAGTGTCCGGTATGCAGCAGAAAGCAATTCTTTTGCATTATGAATATTGGCGCGGTCGTTTGTTAAAATGAGAGCGGTAAGGGAAGGAAGAGGACACTGAGACTCTGGAAAGTAGAAACTTCTGGAATGAGAAAAATGCTAATAATTCTCATTCTTGTTCCCGTCACTCCTACACCAACTGAGCTCAATAGTGACCTTTTTCACTTGCTAAGTTAAGTAAAAACTCCCAAAATTATTTGGAGAGAAATTAAATCCTCATGTCGTTAACCGAAAACGCATGGTACAAAGTTATCGACCGGTCATAAATTACTCTACGCCGGTGTGAATGCCAGAGACTAGAGAGACACAGAATAATAAGCTACAAATCTGCTAACACATCATATGTGCATCATTTGCATTGCGACGATACATAATGCTATGACTTTTCAACAATATCTACTGGGGTGTTTCTGCAGTTACCAGCTCAAAGGAGGACCGCACCAGGCATATCAGGAAGAAGTAATAGACTATACGGACCTCATTCAGTTATACGTAACAGAATGATTGAAGCTTGCCTAGCGCCTATAGCAGCTCAAGCTACTTCGCTAAATCCAAGTTAATCCTCAAATATGCCTGATTGCTATTACTGTGCGCTATATTTGAATGTATGTAGTTCGAAAAATAGATATTTGAATTTAAGCGGGATACCTAAAGGTTAAAACAACAACAACTTTTAAAATGGAACCTCTAGTTAGTTCATACATATGCACATACATGGTTTAAAAAAAACACACTACTTGTTAAGGAAATTTAAATGTTTTTTTTTAATGTGAAGTACAATCGATACAATTAAGTTCTGAATATAACATATTCAAATGTCCTCCACGACATCTTTGGCAGGAACTAATTCGATGAACAGAATTTTTGAGCACTTTTTCCACTAAATCAAGTCGTATGTCGTATGAATAGCACGGTTAATATTGACTTTTAAAGCTTGAAGAGAGTCCGGTTTATTGCTAAATACCAATGACATCAAATAACCCCACAAGAAGTAGTCTAATTTCTGAAAAAATCGTTATCGTTTTCAAGTTGTTTCAAGGCAAAATCAGCAAATTCACGACGTTTATGGTAGTCCAATGGCTTCAGTTTCTGAGTGAGAACAATTTTATATGGATTCAAGCTGAAATCCTTTCTCAAATTCCGCCGTTGTGGTTTGAGGCAGTACCAATCCTTAAGAACGTTTTAGAATCGACAAATCGCGGACATCAGCAATACTTGCTTGAACGGCAGCAATATCTTCATTACTTCGACCGGTTCTTTGCCTTATGGGCTGTTGAACATTATGTAAAGGAAATGTACGCTCAAAATTTTCAACAATACGACGAATAGCGAGCACAGGCGGACGATTATTACGACCATAAAATGGCAAAAGCGCACGAAAAGTTGCAATTGCAGAACGATTATTTTGATAATAATATTAAATAATTTGTAAAAGTTGTTCTCGCGTATAGCTTGCCATGATGAAATCGCAAACATACTGAATACAATGGAAAAAAAGAGAGATCCTGACATATTAAATATGGCCAAATCATCCCTATTGGAAGACCTCATATATATAAAATTTGATTTTCTATATTCAATACTGTAAATATTTATATCTACATTTCATCTTCACTGACTCACTGTGCACCTTAGTAACTTTTTCCGCCAAAACGTGGCTGCATACACATACATACATACATGTGTATGTATGCTACACTCCAAAATATGCTCCATTGCTCCCACAACGACTATGCTTTTACTTGCAAGAGTGTAACAATAAGTATTCGTGATGATATATTGATATATATTTATATATGTGTACACATATGTAAGCACGAGTACACTGCCGCTTGAATTTCTCGATCTCCGTTCAGCAGTTGTCGCCGCTGCTCCGATTGGGGAACTTCAATCTTTTGATTTTTTCATTTTTGTGGTGGCGGTTGGTGGCTACGTTGCTGTCGCCTTCGCTTCTACGTACTTCTGAGCGCTTGTTACCATAACCGCAGCGGTGACAATGACGCCATGACATCGCGTTTGAATTTCATGTGTGCGTCGTGACGCTCCATATCGTAGCGTTACGTTTTGCTTCTTAGCTGCGTTGTCGACCGTGACTTTAAAATTAACGTAGTGTCGGCGCAAGTGAACACGGGTTGGCGACATGGTTGTATAGTGTATTAAATAAATTGTTTGCTTTAAATTTGATATGAAATTCGAAATATCTCGGGGGCACCATAAAAGTCACTCAGTCATGCGAATGATTTTTGGTGTAAATTAGGCAGCTTTTTTTATTACAATTTTCACACCTCGAGCGCGTTGATGCGTCAACGGAGTCAATGAACGCGGCGTCGCGTCACTTTGTTGAATTGTCGCGGTCGAGGCACCGTTATCTAACGCCAGCAGCTGACTGCACAATATTTACCGTAAACTACGAATCAACCAGTCCACTAACCAACGGATTGTCCCACAGTTCCACCAAATAATCATTATTAGCCAAGTAGACAAACAAGTAACGAAGAAGAAGAAGATGAGGAGTACACCGCTCCAATGTTTGGAAATATAAGTGTAACCAACGAATTGCACCGACGATTGACAGCTGTCCGGGTTACGTCAGTCAAAATGACGCATCGTATTTTGGTAACAGGGCAACAGATGATTCCAGCAACCTAATCGTTATATGGCGACAAACCGCCACGCCATATCGTGTTATCCATCCGCTGAGGCGCTCAGTGGTCGACAATGTCGGCGCGCGGCTCTAGTTTGGTTGCGTTCGTGCGTACGTTGGATCGTCAGCCAGGCGTTGCTGCCAAACAAAACTAATGAATTAATCGGTATGTATGTCGCGTAGCGTGCGGCGTGTATGTGAGTTTTTTTTTCCCATTGTCGCCTCGACGTAAAAGTACAAGCGCATGTGGTGTAAGGGCAACATCGAAATATTCCCGCTCGAATGCTCGAATGCACCGAGTTATATAACTTCATTAGCTGCGTGGCATGGTTGTTTTTGTGTGGTGTTTGCAGTGATTAGTCGCGTTTTGTCATTCTTGCTCAGTTGTGCCTCGTGGGTTTGGCACGACACCAGCGGGTTGTATGGCAGTGGATATTTACATTTGTTCTTTGGGCGTACTGGTGCTCATATTCATATACAGCTAAATGTTTATGTCCGGATTTATGTGTGGCTTTATGGAAATAAAGTTGTTGGGCTACGAGCAGTGGTTGCATGGCGCCGTAATCGTAGGTGGAAACAATACTGCCACATGCCATTTACATACACAAGAGCGCCTCGTCCGATTGGATTGGATTCCGATTGCCAGCGGAAAATTTTCGTAGGCAACTGTTAACGCCAGGGTGGTCAAAGAAGGTATCCTCACCTCAAAAATCAGAGAAATCATTTCCACGATGAAGTCACTTCCACAAAAGCACTGACTGGGATCGTCTTCGTGTAGATCTGAATTAGAAAATTCATTAATTCATGTACATATATGATTGTCTCTGGATCAAAAATTTGGCAACCAAATCGTTACCATAGAGGGACGAAATGTCTCTGGAGTTCATGATGCACATATGCTCCGAGGATCTAACATCAACTGGTACCACTATCTTGTTGCAGCAAATATATGCGCCCTCCTGTGGGCAATCAAGAACACTCGTTGACAAGCACAAATATGGTAGGATTTCGTAAACCTGCAATTATCACACACCAGATGCTTCCTCATACCACTTGTTGTTGTTGTTGTTGTTGTAGTGGCATACACCAGCCCCGTTTAGGGTCAGGCATGTTTAGTTTTAGTCATCGAGGTCATCTAACAGGAGGCCTAGGAAACGTGCTGTTTCGACGGGTTCGGACCAAAGGCAGAGCTGTGTTAGATGAGTCGGGTTAAGTGGACATGCAAAGAGGTGGTTAGTATCGTGCGGGGATTCTTTGCATGCGGGACATGTGTTGGGTATGTCGGGGTCGAGTCTGTATAGGGTCTCACGAGGCAGCTCGAGCTCTTGTTCTGCGATGGGTGGTGATTTGACTCCGAGAACACCATTCACTGGAAGAGAGTGCACGAAGGTGTTAACGGACTCTCGGTGAATGGTGTTAATGGCCTGTCTGTACGCCGTCCTGTCCAGCGGGTCTTGTCTGTATTGCTGTATGTCTTCCCGATAGTCAAGTACTCCCTTCCTGATGTGCCTAGGTGGTTTGCCGCCACGGTTCGAAGGGCGGTGTTCTGGCAGGTCTGAAGCTTCTTCAAATACGTCACGCTAGTCCCCGGCGCTAAAATCGGCGCAGCATAGTTTACGACCGCTCGGCCAATTGCCTTCTACATTGCCAGCAGCGTTTCTGTTTTCCTTTTAGGTTATATATAGCGAGCTGATTAACGTCAATTTAGAGAAATTCTCACGACCGGAGCATACCTATGTAGGAACCAAAGAACGAACTTGGTGATCCATATAAATAGCATATGGAGTTTATGGAGGGAGCACTTAGCTAGCTAGATGAATTGTAGAGATATGGTGAACCCGTATTCCCAATAGATGGCGATGGAATGGAAGTTTCGTACATGACATTGGCTTGCAGGGGGCTGATATACTCAAATATAGCGGAGAAGAGTTGCCTCAAAGTCGACACTAATAATCGTGAAATGAGCCTGCTCGACATCACCTGCGCGATTCTATCTGGCATATTGTGTTAAAGATCAAAGCCCACAGTCAAAGTATTGATTAATAGTGTGGCCTCAGAATTGCTAGATCTACCATTGACCATCCATTATTTTCAAACAAACCACCTCATAGTAGAAAATCATTTCTTTGAAGTTATAGACGATTTCGTCTATCTGCATTATTAACAGCAATAATAATGACAGTCAGAAAATCCAACGCAGAAGCTCTCTAGCCAGCTGTTGTTTCTTTGAACAATTTAAAAGTAAAGTGCTCTCGATAAAGAAAATCAAGCTCTTCAAGCCGCTCGTCATTCCGGTCTACTTTATGCTACTGAAGCATGGACGACGATAACATCCGTTGATTCAGCTTTGGTAGTTTTCGAGAGAAATTTTTTTGCAAGGGCATATATCATGGACCGTGAAAGATAATTGACAGGCAATAAAGAGACAGCAGTTACGTTAGCTAATTAAAAACTCATAAGCTCTGAAATTAATCGATGTATTATCCGCTGAAGGAAGCAAAGAAAAAAAGAGATATCTCAATTTCATTGGATTGATCAATTCGGGAAGGACTTGACTTCACTTAGTGTATTACGAGTATGTAGCCGCTAGACCACCGGGCTTTTATTAACTCGACTATAATCGCTTAAGCGGTACTTATATCAATTAAGAAGAAGAAGAACATCTCTATGTATACATGTTTGTTTGGTAATTCTCTTTTTTCCAATTAATTACGTTCTTCATATCCTTTTGGTGTGCTCACGTAAAGCACCGGGCATCTCACCAGAGTAAGCTCTTCTGCCTTTAATTCCCCTTTTTTTGATTTCCATTTCACACATTTTTGGCACACGTTCACAGTATTTTTCTGCTTTGGTTCTGCATAATTTTATACCCAGCTGCACTTTTTCCACTGGTACACTATTATTGTTCAGCTAACAGTTGCATGTAATGCCATACTGTTATAAAGATAATGCTCGATGTGTAAATTTATAAACATATAACTTCAAGAAACGATGAAAAAACCGATTTTCCGATGAGCAAATAGGTCTTGCTTTGCACTTGGGGGAACAGATTCCCGTAAGAAATCGGTCTATGGCTCTAACATCTCATAGACGAGAAGGAAATTTAGAAAAATATTCAAAGTTTAGTCAGTATAATGGAATTTTTGAATTCCAAACATCTGCGAAAATGAAAGACAAGGAGCCACTTTCGAGTCCAGCTCCGATATAAGAGACCAATTAACCGATTTGTAAGTGCAGCTTAATCAATTTATGTGCTTTTCTTTGAAACAAAATTATTTCAATCTTTTCTCTACAATGACTTCACTTTTGACGGTCAGAATCTTAACATCACTATTGCAGCAACCGTTTGCCAATGGCTCGGTTCGTCGTTTCTCTCACGAATTTAGTCCATTTTTACATTTTTTTTATATCTCTGATTCATTTTTATTTATGCTTATGTTCCACTACCATTTATGTATGTATATTTCCATTCCAATGCATTCAGATTCTGCATTGTTGTTATTGTATTTCTCCACACAAACACTGTCGGTTGTTTCCCTACACAGCCCCTTTGGTTGGCGAGATTGGCGCAATTGGCTTGCTTTGCTTGCCAAGTTGGCTGTTTGCCTGTTGAAAATACCAGTTGGGGATTTCCCATGTGGCCAAAGTACGCCCACGCAATCACAGTGGGGAGCAAGCTTAACGAATTTGGCATCCAAGTAGGAGATATTCTAGTTATGAAGTCTTGATGCTGCCCACATTTTCGTTTGCTTCCAAATGGTTAACTGTGGCGCGATGCCACACCAGCAGCAACAGCATGCAAAAGGGGCAACACAAACAGCACATATTATGTGGTAAGTTAAGCAGCAGCCGGCTGTGCTGACAACGGATGGCATGACACAAGCTTGCATGCATACGTACATAAGGCTGTTGTGGGTACTCCATTGCATCTGCTAGCAAACACAGTGGGAGCTGCAGCTTATTATATTCCGTTTCAATATTACATATTTTCAATTTGGCCAAATCCTGTGTACTTTGAACCAACAGAATAGATTGCATTCGTTATTGGTGTCTTAGTGCAATTTGTGTTTTCTCGTTCGTCCGTCGAAATGGTGATTTCCTCACAAGTAGCCTAGACTTTATGTACCCACTGCATCCGGTGGCGTCTTTTTTCGTGAAGAGTCTTACTCCATCACTCTCAAATGGCGCTGGGGCAGCAGCACTGAGTGAGTGTTGCAACCATTTTTCTTGCGAATACCTACAGTTAGTTGACCAACCATGAAACCTCTGCACTATGCTTACTATACTTTTTAATCATAGAATTTCCTTATTGGCAACGGATATGAATTCATTACAATTATTGTCTAGACAAAATTTTCAAATGTAATTTGCGAAAAATTCGTTAATATTAATATAAGACATATTTATGCTTATACATGGGTATCATTTGAATATTATTTATAGGAATAAAGTGATTGCTTGTCGAATGGGACTCTGTAATTAAAACAAAAAAAACAAAAAATTTCAAAAAATTCACTTAAATCAAAGTGCCAAATTTGTTCACGAAAAACAGCAACATGAGAGGTATCCTTGATGTACTAAGTAGACATGTGTGCGAAAATTTAATGGTGAAGTAAATATGTGCAAGTGGTAAAAAAAATCACATCTAGTGCGAAATAATTCCATTGGAGATTTGCTTCAAAATTATACAAAAAAAAGGGGGAAACAAGGCGAATTTACCAAAGTGGAGTTAATATGGCAGCGAATTCAATTTCTTTCATTCGTTCTCCGCAAATATTGTCAAAGTTATTTTTTAGTCGGTATTGCTTGCTTAGTCTCCATTTTGATTTTATATTTGTTAATGTGAAATTTTTAAAATTGTGATAATGTGGTTGTGATCTACGCGAAAAAATAGTGGATCAGAAAGCAAAAGAATTTCCCATGATTTCGACAAATGCTACGAAAAAAACCCCGGTAAGTATTATTTTTTTCCATCTTCTGCTCTCACCTTTATAAATTCGCCTTGGGGAAATATTAGTAAGTTTATTAATTGCTGCTCTTCAGGCTTTGTATAAAAATCCTTTTTATATCGTTCATGTACATAAAATGGTATATAAACTTTGGTCTGAAGTATACTCGTATAAGTACCAGAAGTAGAAGAGATAGGCCCACCAAAATGTATAACGATCGTAAGCAGATCCACGTTTACGTTTAAACTTTCGATTTTTCAGATTTCAAATTTTGGTTCATAAATTCGTCAAAAAAGTATTTACGACCGATTTCGTATGCTACACACACATAATGATATGCATTTTTTTTTTTGTTAAATCATCGAAATTGGATAACTATAACATATAGCTCTCACACACCGATTTCTGGAGATGTGAAGCTTTGGTTAATATTTAGTGAAGAAAGCATCTACTTGCGTGAAATCGTGTAGTAGGCAACTATATTACGATTTGCATATTCGTACTGAAAATCATCTAAATCAAAATACTATAGCATGGAGCCCCCATACAACCGATTTGTTCAGATTTGATGTTTTGCTGCAAAAATCGATCAAAAAAGCATCTTAGAGTGTGAAATTTGGTATTTTTCAATTTGCAATAAAAGTGAAACTCTATTTCTAGTGCATAGTTTTCATCAAAATTAAAAAAATGTGTTTTTTTTTTAAAGAAAGATCTTAGGAATTATCTCGTAGTTGACACACGTCCATATTTGTCAGTGCTCATATTTGTGTCTTTCTTGTATTTTGTTTTATAATTATTGTTATAACTAAATTATCAAAAACCCTATGTGGATAGAAAAAGACTATTAACTCAAGAGAAAATGGAGTACTACGCGAATCAAAGCGATTCAGAAATCGACGAGGTTTTACCGAGGATAGTAACGACAGTAGCTCTAATGAACCTTCTGAAAATTTAAGTGATAGTGAAGATGAAATCACGCTCGAACCGGAAGTTGATCCAGAACCAGAAAATAATGACAATGATTTCCAAGCAACAACACCAAATGCTAATGATAGTTAGTGGACAGAAATTCAACAAGATAAATAATTATTTATTTTCCAAGAAAATGTTGGTGTGAAATTGGATACAAACGCTGGTGGACTTATTTTTTTCGAATTCTTGCATTACTGGTGGAATAAACTATTCTATATGCTGCGCAAGAAATTGAAAAACTCAGAGAAATTAAAAATCTACTAGGTTACTTCGTTATTTTCATTTGGTTGATAACTCAATACCCTCTGCCGACAGAATATACAAATACTAAATCATTTCAATAATACTATGCGTGAAATCTGTGTACCAGATAGAAATATTTGTATTGCCGAATCCATGATGCTATGGCGGGGAAGATTGTTTTTCCGCCAATACATAAAAACTAAAAAATACAAATATGGTATCAAACTGTATGAACTATGCGAGTCCGAGAGTCTCGTAATAAAAACAAATATTTACAGCGGAAAATCTGAGGAAACTGAAAAAAATATAGGATACATGGTTTACATAGATAATTTTTATAATTCAGTTGCTCTTATAAAACTCCTAAATACACGAAAAACTGATGCGCGTGGAACCTTACGAAGTAACAGAAAAGGAAACCGTAGAGATATAGTAAGTCGTGTATTCAAATAGAAAGGCAAACGAGATGTCTTTACCATTTCAAGCATGCCATGCTGTTGAAATGTTAGAGGTAACCAATCGGAATAGAAAAATTTCAATCAAACCGAATATAATTCTAGATTAAAATAATGGAATGTCTGGCATTGACCGATCAGATCAAATGCTTTCGTACTACTTATCTCTAAGAAAGACTATTAGATGGTCCAATAAGATTGTACTACATATTATAGAGATATACATACACAATGCTCACAAAATCTTTCAGAGAGTAACTTCTTCTAAAATAAAACTGATAAAGTTCAGAGAAGAATTCGTAATTAATAAAAGAAGAAATCCTACCAGTTCGAAAAAAAATTAGATTGCAAGAGCTGCATTATTTAGAGAGTCTACCACCAACCGAAAAAAACAGCGTCGGACGAAGCCATGCCGTATATGTACTCAAGCAAAAAAAGACGCCGAGAAACTCGTTACTTCTGTCCAGCCTATAATGAGAAGCCAGCCATTTGTGTGGAAGATTTTTTCAAGAAGTTTCACATTCAATAAAATATTACTTTATTTCTTAAATTTAGATTAGAATTCAAACAAAATTATGAAATTGTTTTTTGTTCGATTTTTAATAAATTTTCTGTTCATGCAAACCAGCCTTGATTTTTTTATCTTTTCCCAGAAGCCAAACATCGATATTAGTACTGATATAATCACTGATAATCAAATGTTTATAATTTTATTACGAACAAATAGCTGATTGAAGCAAAATACTCAATACTAATTTAATCATAATATCCAAGAACATTCATAAGCTCGTATATTTGCCAAATATATTTTTTGGAACTTTTATGTAACAACCATACTAATTATTCACCCCGATAAGAATTAAATTATACGAAATGTATACAATTTAGTAGTTACGTAATAGATCGTTCTCTCAGTGCGGCTAATCTGGACATCACGAATATCGGACTGATTACATACCATACCAGACGTCATTTGATTATTTCAGAAGTCTCCCCAATCGGTCTTAAATGTTTAATCTTTTAGTATTTCGCAATAAAACTGCAAACATTGTTGCCTGATTATCATAAGTTTTGAGGGCAAAAAAATAAAAAAATTAATAAAAAAATAAAAATAAAATAAAAATAAATAAGATACATAATACAAAATAAGAATAAAATTAAATTAAATTAAATTAATAAAAAATAGAGTAGAATATAATAAAATTAAATTGAATTAAAATAAATAAAATAGAAAAATTCAAAAAAAGAAAATTAAAAAATAAAAAAGTGGTATGGCCGAAGACTTTTTACCTTTCGAGAATACGTCAAATTTATTGTATTCTATTTTAGGCTTAAATATCAATTCTTATATCTGAAAAATCAATTGTAGAGGGCAATAAGACGTTGTCTTCCGATTTCGAAGATTCAGTACTAATATTCACGCTCTTAGAAGCTTTCTTTACCCAATATCTCATATCTGTGATGGAATTCACTATGCTTTTTTTAGCGATTATCAGATCATTATAAATACTTAACGAAAATTTTAACGATTCGAGTATTCGTTATGTATATTTTAACGATATTCGCTATCGCTTGATCAGCTGTTTGCGTTAAATACGCCATAACTTGTTAATTAAATGCGACAAATACATTCGAGTTGTTAGCCGCCACCGACAAAAGATTTCTTACTTTATTTATATATGCATAAAAGTTAAAATAAAATATAAATAGGAAAATGACATATTCAAAGCAAAAGAAAATAGTCAAAAATGGCTTTGGAGTATTTGGCATACACTAAGGAGTGGATAGTAGCTTGAGACTTGAAGTGGAAGATCCTTTCAAGTTGAAAGCAACTGAATTTCATACTTGATATCCTAAAAGGCAAGAAAATAACGGCGATATCTACAGAGCAACGGGTAAATAATGCAACTTTCAAGAGTTTTCCAATTATTAATACTGTGATGGAAATCGGAAGTACGAAGGACGGATAAATGGAGCGACACCAGCTACTGCAGGAGACGAGTAGAAAACGCAGTGGCGTTAACATAGCAGAGAGCTGTGTGTTTTAGAAAAGGATAAACTCTGTGGAGCGGAAAATAATTGTGTGTTATAAAGAATTGTAAAAAAAAACAATTGAGTATAGTGTATAAAATTGTAATTATTGCGAACTACATAAAGGTTTTGACAACTAAGAAGCCGAACGTATGTCTTGAGACTTTTATTTAGCAATCCAGTGACCGGACTCGAAGGATTTTAGAAACGCCTTGCGATTCTTCTCAATTAGATGCTATCAAAGTCGTATCTCAATCTGTATTGGTGCGTCACTTATTCATTTATTTAGAGCTCTTCTACAGGGCGAAGAGTCATGCAGCGTATTTTGGAGGTGGGAACCATAACATGTTTTTGATTGGTAAACTTTTAAATCCATTTAAACTCCAAAGGAAATTGGCTATGTCTTTTCATACAAAGAACTCTTTTGTATGATCCTGGGTGCATTGGTAGAGTAATGCGTGCTCAGTGTTACATAACATTATATTAGGTGACCAAATATAGAATTCTGAGGTAGAGTTCCTAAATAACAGATACCAAGCCCGGCGTTTCTATAAAAAAGTTGATCATCCAACTTAGCTGCTGTACTGTAGCTCGCTTCTTTATTGTCGGAGCCATTCTATTATAATACACGAAAAATCATATCTAATATCATAAAAATTATTAAACATTTATTTTACTTAAATTTTTCAAAAATATATTCAAAAAATTGCAGAAATATATGCACATGCTACTTTGCTATAACGAATTTATTTGTTTTTCTCATTCTTCCTAGTATTTTTCCCATATTGCAATGCTGGGATGGCACCTTTTCCCACTTTAATAAAAAGAAAAATGCCAGCAAAAAAATATCGTTAAAAAAAGTTTAGAGAAGCGAATAATAGTAGTGCAAGCAAAAAAATTCGTAAGTTAAAAATTCGAAAAATCGTATCGATAACAGTTACAGAATTCCGCTAATAAACTAATCCTTCCTACACGGGTTATTTGAAGTAGCCTTCGGATTTCGATATTTTCAGTACCGATATTTATTTGAAGTTACGTGTGTACAATACCATATTTTAAGCTCATGGAAGCTGCTTTTTGACGGATTTTTGACCCAAAACCTCATATCGAAACACATCGGTTACAAAGCGTGATGCAAGTAGAAACACTTTTTTCAATAACCTTTTTTTGACAGACCACGCGTGAGTCGTGTCAAGCTGTTATGTTATTTTTATTCAGTATTTTTTGACATTTCACCATGGAAAGACTATCACCTGAACAACGTTTACAAATCATTCAACTTTATTACGAAAGCTCACGTTCTGTAAAGAATGTGTTTCGCGCGCTTCGCTCAAAACTTATGGTCAACATAATCGGCCTACTGAGCGTACTATTCGCAACACCATTGCCCATATTGAGACACAGCATTCATTATTTGATAATGTTCGACCGAATAGACTACGTCCAGCACGCAGTGAAGAAAATATATCAGCCGTAGCTGAGAGTGTACACGAAGACCGTGGAAAGTCGATTCGGAGTCGTTCGTACTAACTCGAACTAATTTATGGAACGACTTGGGGCATTTTATTTCGAGATCTTAAATTGAAAGCGTACAAAGTACATCTTGTACAAGAAATGAATCCGCTCAACCTTCCCAAGCGACATCGCTTCGCTCTATGGATTCTTAAATAGTTCCAAGAATACCCGACGCTTTCGAGTCAAATTTTGATAGCCGATTAGGCCCATTTCTAGCTCAATGGGTATGCAATCAAGCGAAATTGCCACATTTGGGACGAAGATCAAGCTGAAGAGATTCAAGAGCTGCCATTTCATCCAAAAAAAAAACGGTTTGGTGTGCTTTGTGAGCGAGTTGAATCATCGGTCCATATTTCTTCAAAAAAGATGCCGGTGAGAACGTAACCGTCAATGGCGACCGTTATCGCGCCATGAGAACCGACTATTTGATGCCTGAAATGAAAGCTCGTGATCTCCGTCCACGACATTTGGTTTCAAGAAGACGGCGCCAATGGATTTATTGAGAAAACACTTCGGTGAGCAGATAATTTCACGTTTTGGATCGGTCGATTGGCCACCAAGATCGTGTGATATCCCCACTTTTTCCAGTGGGGATACGTAAAGTCTAAAGTCTATGCGGGCAAACGAGCTTCGATTCAGGCCTTGGATCAAAACATCACCGTGTCATTCGTCAGTTAAGTGGAAATGCCAGAACGACTCATCGCAAATTGAACTCAACGTGTGGACCATCTGAGACGTAGCCACGGCCAACATTTGAAAGAGATAATCTTCAAAAAAATAAATGCCAAAGAATGTTCTTTCGAATGGTAATAATCATTCCCCATTAAATTTGAATTTTCTGTGTTTTTTTTTTAATAAGGGAACATCGAAATGAGTCCACCTTCCAATTTCTGAGATTTTCAGTACCAATGTGAAGAATATTTGTTGAATACCAAATTTCATGCTCTTACATGCTTTTTGACGGATTTATAACCCAAAATATCAATTCTGAAAGTCAATCGTATGTATTTTACAACTAAATCAACATTCTGATCCGATCGGTATAAATTTTAGTGGGTCTATCTCGATGGAAAAGGAATGTAAAATCAAATAAATTTCAGAGAAATAAAATAAAGTGAAATCAAAAAGAGAAAAACAAAATAAATAAAAATTCAAATAAGACAAAATAAAAAATTAAATGAATTAGAGATTTTTGCTTTGCTCAAAACGGCAACACTGCAATTTATGCGAATCAATTTTTAAATAAATTTTTACATCTTTAATGGAAAGCTTTTCAATTATTACAGCTGAAAGCTATTTTCACTGTTAACTAAGAGTAAAAGCTAAAGTTTAGCTACGTCATTGCCAATATAAAGACAGAATATCTTTTTTTGCACTGTCACAAAAAAATTGACGGCGAAATTTGTTAAATACTTGACTGTCCCCATAAAATGAGCACTATCTATACAAAATATTGAGATATACATACGCACATACATAGTTCAAGTAGATAATTTTGTAAATGTACATAACTATGTATCACAAATATACACAATTATGTATGTATGTGTATTTATAATGCAATTAATTAAATAATAAATAAGTTTTGGTTAATATTTTTGTTTAAATTTTTTCTTACCAAATTTGTTTTACATTTTAGCATCACAATCTCGTGTATAACTGTGCTAACATTTGTACGAATGAGAGCTCATTAAATAAACATTAAAAATTAATGTGGAAAGTTAGAATAATTACTTAAAATATACATATGTAGGAATGTATTTACATACTCGTATACTAACTAATATCTACAATATGTATAATAAATATTTTACAACCGCATACATAAAATATTTGCTGGAGTATGAGTGCGAATATATGACACCTTTCTAGTAAACAAGTGATATGAACACAAATAGTAGTACTTGTTATCTAAATTGGTTATTGGACAAAGACTCCTCCCGCACTGCCTGTTATTAATTTTTTGGTGCAATAATCCTATAAAAACAATATTTTATTTAAAACTTAACAGAATTTCAGTTTACTTATTTAGTAGTAATTTTGCCGTGCGAACGCATAGCTGAAATCAACGCGCTGTTGGGAGGTAGAGCATAAATATTTGGAGTCAAAAAAAAAAAAAAACTAAATTGGTGAGTGTGAAAGTGTTAATGCGAGAGTGAGTAAATCTCTAGCACTGTGAAGCACATTGAGGTTAATTTTGAAAAAACTATTAAAAAGGATATATTTTGCAATACAATTATCTGTGTCCATCATAAATTATATGAAAAATTATAAAATGGAATTATAGTGAAAATATTTAAAACAAAATATGAAAGTCAAGAAGAATGTGAAATTTCGAATAAAAGGCAATGAATTCTTCACGACTATTTCTGAATTTTTATTATAATTCTGTTAAATATAATTAGAGAGCAAATATAATAGATTTAAAAAAATCATAGAGATTGAACATAATTCCACTTGTTACCAGCTACAATGAAAAGAAAAATTGCTAACACCTTTCTTATCAAAATAACGATCGAAACAATTTTAGCGTACAAGATATGTTATCTTTTTATGAATTATTATGCATCTTGTACAATAAATTTTTTTTTTGTTCGTGTCGGTCACCATGGTCTGCGTAATCCAAATTCATGCTAAAAAAATTGGGGGTAAAAAAAAAAATTTTTTTTGGTGAAAACATCGTTATGTGTCCAAAATAAAATTTTACGAAATGAGTGAACACAAATTTGCGTACTCTGTATGAGAAAACGATCATAAATGCACTGGTATTCTTCTCATAAAAGTTTATTTGCTTGGTAGGGTGTTTACTTTTTTGACAAAGTTCCGGAACTTTTAATAGCTTGCGATTAATTTTTCAAGAAAATACTTTTTAGAGCGTACTCGCTAGTCTCATTTGAGTCTTCGTGAGGTGGCATATAGAAATATTATAAATACTTGTGTATTTTTAGCCAATTGCAATACAGTCAGTTATCTTTACAGACCAATCTGGTAAAATGGACTAACTTTTTGCACACATACACACATTTTTTGCTATCATCTCAATTTTGTGGAAGATTTCTCAAAGTTAGCTACAATAAATGCGAAGATCTACATTAATTCGTTTTTTCGAGTTGTATCAGACCCCATTTTGCTTTTGGGAAAAGTAAAAAAAATTACAACAACAGTCTGAGCGGTAGAAGTTATAGCTATTTCGGAAATCACCTCGTTTCGTCATTAGACTTCTTCTACAGTTTATTCTAAGCTGCGCATATAAATTCAAATAAAATAAATTTTGAATTTTCATTTTGACCTAAATCATTTGATTTCGATTGGTCTGAACCAAATTGTCTCTCTAAGATTAAGTTTTGAAAGTAAATTTACGAAAGCTGAGCATATGTTGCACTGTTTAATAAGATTTTCATTAAATATTTCACTTTATTAAGACTGCTTTACTTTTAAAAGTTTTATATATAGATATTAAAACTGAAAATGAAATATTTCTCATAAAAATTTACTTTTAACTTAATACGATTTTAATCTGCAAATCAAACGCAATGATAAAAGTTCGACCAAACAGATCACTATACACCAAAACGGTCACAATTATTTAATAAATAAAACCTATTGCTTCTAAATCTAGATTTTTTAACACATTATCAAGGTGAATTTAACAAGGTGTGATTACTATCGCAGCGAATTCAACTTTTTCACTCCTTGCTCGCATAAATTTTCAAATTTATTTTTTAGTTTATTTTTTGTTTTCTCTTGAAATTTTCTAATGAAATTTAAGATTTTCTATTTGTATACATTATCATCTTGTGATAATGTTATTGCGGTTTATGCGAAAAAATAGTGGATCGGAGAGTTCATAAATTTTTGAATTTTCCATGATTTTGACAATCGGCACAAAGTATTAAAAAAATAATTCATTGTAATTATTGTTTTTATTCTCTTGCTCTCCCTTTTATAAATTCGTACTCAATATTAGTAAAAAAAATTCATCATCAATCACTTCACTTCAAAACTAATCAAAAAAAATTTGAATAAATACTGACGTAACTGCTACACTGTTTGAGGTTAATCTAAGTAGAATGTGTCGAAAGCTTGATAAGAACAATTGCTGAAAGTTGTACTCTCAGAGATGTTAAAATTTTCAAGTGTTCAAAAGCTCTTTTGAAATATTTTGCTCAAACAGTAACTACATCTAATTCTCAGTATTGGTTGTTTTCTAAATGCAGCAAACTTTCATAGAGAAGAAATGTTTGTTTCGCGGCAGAGCGGCTTTTTAGGTGCAAGAATTGTGCGCTGCGCCTCTTACAGTTGCAGAAAGAGGGCACTAAGCACTAGTTGTAAGTGAGCAATTTTATGATTTGCTGCCAATCCGGTTTTGAGGGAAAATTATTTTTCAGAATTCCAATATCATTTCAGTTGGCATTTATACGCCGTAAAACAAGGAACATTTGCCTTTCAATTGCTCCCAGAACTTTCAGAAGTTTTTTGTAATCATTATAAAAAATACAAAATGTTACTAAAAAAAATTTCTTTATTTAATTTTTTTCTTCTAATGCTCCTCAATATCAACGCCATCACTGCAACAACTGCCGATACAACAATCTCGAAAATTAAAGCTAAAATGTCCGCTGAAAATAAAAGGTTCAAAGTGCTAGTCACACATCCCGAAGTGCCACAAGAGGGAATCGATATATTATCGAGCAACTGTGAAGTGATTATTTGCCAGAATGTGCCGCCAGTACGAGCAGACATTTTGGAAAAATCAAATGGTGTAGACGCAATTCTTTGGGGTGGCCATGAAGCGCTCAATGCAGAGGCTCTAGATGCTGCGGGTCCTCAACTAAAAGCGATCTCAACCATGTCTGCTGGCATCGATTATGTAGATGTGGCAGAGGTGAAACGTCGCAAGATACCACTCGGTCACACACCCATTGTGTTAAATAATGCCGTGGCTGATGTAGCAGTGGGATTATTATTGGCTGCAGCGCGTCGTTTCCACGAAGGACGTCTGAAGATTGAAAAGTAAGTGTGATCTTACTGATATGTTTACTAAGAATTCGAAATAAGCACATTTTTACATGCGCTCTAGTGACAAGTGGGAAGTCGCCCATCTTAACTGGATGTTGGGTCAGGATTTGCGTGACTCTGTTGTTGGTTTCTTCGGTTTTGGTGGTATTGCGCAAACTATTGCCAAACGTCTATCTGGTTTCGATATTGATAGCATTCTCTACACGACACGCCGTCGTGTATCTGAGGATATCGAAGAGGAGTACAACGCAAAGAAGGTTGATTTTGATACCATGTTGTCGGAAAGTGATTTTGTTATCATTGCAGCGCCCTTGACAAATGAAACTGCTGGTGTTTTCAATGCCACCGCTTTTGGTAAGATGAAGAAGACCGCTGTGCTGGTGAATATTGCGCGTGGAGGTAAGAAATCAAAGAGATAGAGAGAGAGAGAGTGAACGAATCCGTAGTTTTGTAATAATTAACTCTTATTCCTTCTCAGGTATAGTGAATCAGCCAGACTTGTATGAAGCTTTGAAGACAAATAAAATATTTTCTGCTGGCTTGGATGTTATGAGTCCTGAACCATTACCAACCAATGATCCTCTGTTGAGTTTGCCGAATGTTGGTGAGTATATCGTTGAGAGATGAGGAAATAGTTAATATGTATTGAATTTTTTTTTAAAGAAGATTTGTTTAATAGGGATTTTTATGTGATAAAATACAATTAAAATTGATGTTTGTATAATTTTACAAAGCAGTAGGTTATTAGATAAAAGTTGATTTGGTGTTAGTGAAATAACCTTCTTTTGACATTAATATTTTTTTCTTTATAACTCAATTTTTTTCTGTTCATTATACTTTTCCGAAATTTCTATTTATTTAAGATTAAAATATTTTCACATTAAGATATTTTCTGTTATCTACCTTAATGTCTTAAGTGCAAAGCTCTTAATTGCTGGTACCACTTATTCACCTGATTTTTGGTTGTGATACGAAAAAAAATTTTTTGCATCCATTTAATCTTATCGTTTTCATTTTAGTTCTAATTTTAGCTTATTTTATGATCTCTTTCATGGTTATGCTATAATGAGTTTTTTTACAGAAATTAAAATAAATAAAATATTGATGGCCATCATTATATTTTCGATTTCTCAAAGACCAAAAAGAAATCAAAAATTTACGTTCTTTTGGGAATAAATTTTATGTCTTATCACACATGAATTTTCATTTTTCTACTCAAAATAAATACCTTTTTTTAGTATTATAATACAAGTAAATGTTTTTTTTCAAACAAAAATAAATTTACTTTAATTTAAATTTTTTAAATTAGTTTTTAAAAATAAATGTTTAAAGATATTTTCAGTACGTAGGTAAGATGTCCAAACAAATCGTAATTACATAATTAAGTGCTTGTTATATTTTTTCTTTACAGTTCTGCTACCTCATTTGGGTTCGGCTACCCTGCGTACTCGCTCCGATATGTCTACCATAGCAGCGCATAATATCTTACGTGGACTTGCTGGTGAACCAATGTTCTCACCAGTGTATTAAATTTCTATAAACCACCTGCATTTTTATATTTTTTTCCAAAAGTCTTCGGAAATAAATGAAATTTCTGAATAAAAAAAATATTAACAAAAGAGTACACGTGTTTTAAAATCTTTTTAAATTACAAGTGAAAGCATAGAAAAAATATTTAAATGATTTCTATCCCCAGTCAAGTAGTGTTGTTTTTTTCACCAATAAAAAACGAAATAAAATAAAAAACGGTGAATCTAGGCACTGTCAACTGTCAAAAATATATATATGATAAAAACTATTATATAATAATTATTTATAAACCTGCAATGGCGGAAAAAGTCTAAAAATTTTATTGGATTTTTTTTTTCAACTATTTTCTCTTATCGTAAAAAAAAGGTCATTCTTTAACATAAAATAATAAAGCTATGGCAAAAAAAAAACGTAAATCCAACATTGACAAAAGTCTACATACAGTACATACATAACTTATCTTAGCGCAAAAACTTTGGTTAATATCAGGTAACATGATCATTTTAGTATTTAGTTGGTCCACCGTTTGCATCAATAATAGCTTGAAGTCGTCGCGGCATCGAAGCTACTAAATTTGTCAATTCTGAGGGAGTAGTACTGTTTAAAGCTTCAATAAGACGTTCTTTGAGTAATGCTGAGCTGGAAAACTGATTTTTCTAATTTTTCGCTCTAAAATCTTCCAGATGTGTTCAATAACATTCAAATCTGAGCTTTGAGGTGGTCTGTGTAGTTGTCTTGGAGCATGACAAAGCAATCAATCCTTAAGAATATGGGCCGTGTGCTTTGGATCGTTATCCTGTTGAAAGATGCAGCCTGCGCCAAACTCCTAACTATCCACCGAAGGCTTCAGATTAGCTTCCAACAATGACTTATATTTGAAATGATCCATATTACCCCCAATAAAAACAAGCTTTCCAACTCCAGATGCCGCAGGCGCCCCCAAACTATTACGTTGCCGCCGCCACCATGCTTCACCTTGGTACTATGTTTTTGGCGTTAAGCGCAGTATTTTGTTTTCTCAAGATTTTTGCTCTTCCATCGCCGCCGAATATATTGAACTTCGATTTGTCTGTAAACAAGACTTTTTGCCAAAAATCTATTCGCTTGTCTAATTGTGTTTTAACGAACTCCAAGCGAAATTTTAGATTTTTTTCAAAATTAACAGGCTTTTTACGTGGCATTCTACTGTGGAAGCCGTTATCGTTCAGAGCTCTTCGAATTGTTCTTAAATGGACACACTTTCTTGATGAGTTTGCGATGTTTTCGGCAAATTTTGGTGCACTTACATTAGGATCATCATTCACATCCTTCAGAATAAAGCTGTTGTCTCTTCGAGTTAGTTTCTTCGGGCGGTCAACACGCGGCTTATTTTCTGTGGATCCATTTTTTCAAAGATCTTTACTATGGAATGTATCGTTGGTCGACTTAAGATACAAATTTTTCAAATTTCACTATGGGATTTCTTGTATTTTCTGTGCTTAATGACTTAATCGCCATAACAACACAGCATATCGACATAACTGCTAGTAAACCTGTTGTGTATGTAGACTTCTGTCAAGGATATTTTTGCGTTTTTCCACCAAAATTGTTTTATTTTATGTTAGAGAATGGATTTGTTTCAATACATGCGATTAGAAAAGTATTTAAAATAAAACTGTATACCTACATTTCTCAGCAAAGCTATAGTACTTTCTACACAACGAATACAGGCGGTTTTTTTGTTTTTGTTTCGGAAGGGGGAATCTTCCAAAGATACTGCCACTGGCGGCATTCACAATTCATACCGTCCGCTAAAGGTACACCTCATTCGGGACCACGCTCAAATAGCATTTTCTAGCTAGAATATATGCTCTACATTTTCTTCGGCACTACCTCAGAGGGAACATTTCGTCTCGTCACATGGCCGAATATGTGAAGGTACTCCCTGAAACAGCCATGACCTGACAAAACCTGTGTGAGATAAAAGTCAATTAATCCAGGTTGGTACTCTTTAAATTAGCCTATGTGTCCATCTTCCTTTTTGTGTCGCATCCCATTGCGATTGCCGCTCGTCAAGGCTCGCCTGTCTCTCCTTTGTGCGCTCGTCGGCCTTAAGATGCCTATTCAAAGCTTTTGATTTTTTATGGAGCCTGCCAAACTCCGAAGCCAATATATCTGGTGGCATTAGGCCAGATATGATACCGGCTGCTTCATGTGATACCGTTCTAAAAGTGTAGGCTACTCTTAGGCTACAGGCGCTTAGCCTGGAAACCGCCTTTGCCTCATTGGCACATATTTTTTGTTTCAGGGCTGCCCCCCATATCGGAGCCGCATACATTAGTACTGACTGACTAACTTTAGCTAGTAGCGCTCTCCGACTGTGGCTAGGAACACCAGTGTTTGGCCGCATTCGCCAAGGTACCTCAACGAATTGTGCATTTTAATGTCGTATCCTTCAATATTCAGGGTGACCTCTTCTATTTTTTTTCTAATAGTGATGAGCACCGCTTTTCTTTTTTTCTCCGGCAAGCTGCAGCTTATTTGTAGTGAGTCAATCTTTAGTCTTCAATACGGTTTCGTTACAGATACACTGAATTTGAGAAAATTCCTTCGCGACGATCAATCCAGCTATGTCGTCCGCATAGCCAATTATCTGAACCTCTTTAGGCAGCGGTAGGCGTAATACCCCATCGTACAGTACATTCCATAATAGCTTACCAAGTACGGAGCCCTGTGGTACTCCACCTGTTACCACGTAGCTTTTTGGACCTGTATCGATATCGTACAATAGCAGTCTGTCAGACATATAGCTACTGATTATGAAAGCATTTTTCACGTCAAGTGTGACAACTGCGCAATACTCTTCCTCTGCCCTCTATGGCCTTTGCCGCAATGTCCGTTAGTTCTCCTACTGCCTCTATGGTAGACCGATGTCTACTGAAGAAAATTGGTTTGTAGATATGCCAGGCGACTCATTTTGAAGGTGACGTTCCAGGCGTGTACAGATCACCCTCTCTAGTATTTTGGCCATTGGGTCATTCATACAAAGTGGCCGGTGCGCACTCGACTCTCCTGGTGGTTTGTTAGGCTTCTGGCGGTATATGTAGCCTTTGTCCGCCACTATATATGTTCGTATGTTTATACGTATTAACATACTCGTGTAATTGTGTTCTAATATCTTCAATATAATAAATATGCATAAAATATTTGTTGTCGTACAAGTATGATTATATAACACTTTTCTAGTAGAGAAACGATATGAACATAAAATGTACTTGTTTCTAAATTGTTTAATTTGCAAAGATCATGCACCGCGTATTATAAAATTTTCGTTGCAATAATCCTATGAAAACAATATTTTATTTAAAGCTTAACAAAATTTACGCTTACTTATTTAGTAGTAAATTTGCTGTGAGAGCGTACAGTGCTTTTGGGAGTTAGAGAATAAAATAGGTAAAAAACACAAGTAAAATTGGTGAGTGTGAATGTTTTAACGCGAGAGTGAGTTAATCTCTTGCACAGTGAAGCAATAGAGATAATTGAGGTTATTCAAAAAAAAAAAAAAAATTGTTTAGAAGTACATATTTTGTAATAAAATTACTGGTGTGTGACATGATTAAAAAAAATTGTTATTCGATGATTTTAATAAAAACAGAACTTTAACTGTTTCCTTTTTTCTTTTATTTGTTTGAAGCTTTATTGGGAGATAATGCAACAGATTTTAAAAAAATTATACAAAATTTAGATGAATGATTTTGTTTCTATTTCTGTTACATTAATAACATTTCTATGTTACTTGTTGTTTTATAACATAATATATGTAAAAACTAACAAAGGAAATTAGCTATCTATGTTCCAAAGATCAAGCAAGTCGAACCTCAAACATGATTTTTCGAAATAGATAGGTCCACGTTTCGGCTTAAAAAAATTTTAACATATCACAAAAAACAAAACAAAAGCAAATCAAACTATAAATAAATTTATTCGAATAGAATAACTTTCGTCCATTTCCAGGAAAAAGGTATAATTTTTTGTAAGGCTTTTAGAGTTCGGCTTTAGAAGTTTTCGAGAGAAAAGTTTTGGGGAAAATTTATGGTCCTTTGCGCGTTGGCAACGGCGAATACTGAACGATGAGCTGTACGAGCTATACGACGACATTGACATAGCTCAGCGAATCAAGAGACAGCGGCTACGCTGGCTAGATCATGTCGTCCGAATGGATGAAAGCGCTCCAGCTTTGAAAGTATTCGATGGAGTACCCGCTGGCGGAAGCAGAGGAAGAAGAAGACCTCCACTCCGTTGGAAGGATCAGGTGGAGAGCGACCTGGTATCACTTGGTATTTCTAACTGGCGCCAAACAGCAAAGAAAGGAAACGAGTGGCGCGCTATTATTGGCGAGGTTATAGTCGCGTAAGCAGTGCCTACGCCAAAGAAGAAGAAGAAGATATATTTTGTATGCCCAATTTCTATCCCTTCAGTGTAAAATTTTGGAAAAAAATTTCATATCAGATGCCTACATACATCATACAGAGAAACACGTACATAAGGTCTCTACGATCAGCGGCTTAGGCTGTGAGTTGAGCCTTCCAGTCATTCTATTCAACAAAGGCAGGATCTTTTGTTTGTTCTAAGTTGTCTCCGAACGATTTTCATTAGAATCTTATTATTCAGAAATATACTCGGCGAGATTGACATTTCTTGCTAAGGAGCGAATTAGAATTAGAACAATCAGTATATTTCTTCAAATTAATTTCATATAATTTTGGATGCCGGCCTGGTCAAGTTTTTGGCGGCTCATTACCCCATATTTTTCTTGATAAGGCTTTAGGAATGAAAAAAAAATGCAGCGTATCCAATCGAGGACTTTGTAAAGAAGTATTACAAATACTCAAATCTTTTTTGTCTCTTTCCTATCACTTTCGTGTGTGAGGTTTTTATGCCAAACATGAGGTTGAACTTATATATTGAAATTGTATAAAGTTTTACCTAAAAAATCAATTTTATTATCATATTCTAAGTGTGAAATGCAAATAAACATCAAACTGATTATTAAATAAATTTTTAGATATTGATCAAGACCAAAGGTGAAGTTACTACGGCGGCGAATTAATTTTTTGCCATTCATTGAACACATAGATTGTCAGTTTATATTTTGTTTGCTTGATTGATTGATTGAGTTTTCTATTTATAAAAGCGAACAACTTGAGAATTGTAATTTTGTGATGGTGATTTCCGCGAAAAATGAGTGGAACATAGGGTTTGTGCATTTTCAAAAGCCAAAGAAATTTCCATGAGTTTGAAGTGTCAAATAAATGCGTAAAATATACCATAACTGTTGTATGTAATCTCCTGCTCTTACGTTTATGTATTTGCCTTGAACTTGATTTAGTTTTTGTCGTAAATCAATTAGTTTCTAATGACCTGTAAAATGACAGGCTGCGTGAATAATACATATACTAAAAACTAAGCAATACCATTCGGAAAGCCAGGGTTCGAGTCCACGTTCGAGCAGCATCCAAAATTATAGAAAATTAATTTTCTAATTGCGGTCGCCCCTCGGCAGAGAATGTCAATCCCTCCGAGTGTATTTCTGACATGAAAGAATCCATCGGCCGTACGGAGGCGGCATAAAATAAACTGTAGGTCCCTCTATTTGTTGGTAAAAACATCAAGATGCAAAACCACAAATTGGAGGACGAGCTTGGTCGAAAATCGCTTCAGCGGTTACAAAGCGCCATATATATATATATATATAAGCACCTTTCAAGGCGTCAAATTTTCTTAGCTGCTATCAACATCCCCTTTATTTTATTTTGATTTTTTAATTATCATTGATATTTTTTGACTTTCACTTGAATTCGTAAAAATAATTTTTTTAGCAAATATTTACTAAACTGCTACACTGTGCGAGATTAATCTATGTAGAATTTATTACATTGTTATAGAGAACACGAGCTTGGAGTTGTTCTCTCAGATACGTTAAAATTTGCAAGTATTCAAAAGTTCTTGAAATATTTACTCATACAGTGATGGTGTATCTAATATACAGCAATGGTTGTTCAAGTCAGGGAACAGCAATCGTAAAGAATGCGTTTGGCTGTGTGAGTCGCTTATTCGCTACTCACGTAAAGCTTAACGCATTAGAATATCTTGTACCCGCAGAATAAAAACATTACACAACGAACATATCTACGCACGATCCATGCTTATATCGAAATCATATCAATTCTTTTTTTTTGTTAATCTGTCGGTGATCTCTTTCCCGGTCACTAATCCATGTCTTTCAATTTTTCCTTCTCTAGCTACTCAACGTCAACGCCATCGTTGTAACAACTGTCGATACAAAAATTTTAAAAGCTAAAGCTAACACACAATGTCTGGTGAAAAGAAAAAATTCAAAGTTCTAGTCACACATCCCCAAGTGCCGCAAGAGGCTATCGATTTATTATCCCGCGAGTGTGAAGTAATTATTTGCCAGAATGTGCCACCAGTACGCGCGGAAATTTTAGAGAAATCAAAGGGTGTGGACGCATTATTCTGGCGTGGTCATGAACTGATCAATGCAGAGGCTTTGGATGCTGCGGGTCCTCAACTAAAAGCGATCTCAGCCATGGCGGCTGGCATAAATCATATAGATGTGGCAGAGGTTAAACGTCGCAAGATACCACTCGGTCACACACCCATTGTGTTAAATAATGCCGTGTCTGATGTAGCAGTGGGATTATTATTGGCAGCAGCGCGTCGTTTCCACGAAGGTCGTTTGAAGATTGAAAAGTAAGTGTGATCTTACTGATATGATTACCTAGTATTCGAATTAAGCACATATTTACATGCGCTCTAGTGACAAGTGGGAAGTCGCCCATCTTAACTGGATGTTGGGTCAGGATTTGCGTGACTCTGTTGTTGGTTTCTTCGGTTTTGGTGGTATTGCGCAAACTATTGCCAAACGTCTATCTGGTTTCGATATTGATAGCATTCTCTACACGACACGCCATCGTGTATCTGAGGATATCGAAGAGGAGTACAACGCCAAGAAGGTTGATTTTGATACCATGTTGTCGGAAAGTGATTTTGTTATCATTGCAGCGCCCTTGACAAATGAAACTGCTGGTGTTTTCAATGCCACCGCTTTTGGTAAGATGAAGAAGACCGCTGTGCTGGTGAATATTGCGCGTGGAGGTAGGAAACCAAAGGGAGGCAGAGGGAACCAATCCGTAGTTTTTTAATAATTAACTCTTATTCCTTCTCAGGTATAGTGAATCAGCCCGACTTGTATGAAGCTTTGAAGACAAATAAAATATTTTCTGCTGGCTTGGATGTTATGACTCCTGAACCATTACCACCCAATGATCCTCTGTTGAGTTTGCCGAATGTTGGTGAGTATGTTGTTGAGAGAAGAGCAAATAGCGGATACGTGAAATTATCTGCTCACCGAAGAGTTCTCTCAACAAATCCATTGATTAATGAAATGTGTGGGAAGTGGCGCCGTGTTGTTGAAACCAAATGTCGCGGAGATCACGAGCTGCAATTTCAGGCATTAAATAGTCGGTCATCATGGCGCAATAACGGTCAACATTGACGGTTACCGACATCATTTTTGAAGAAATATGGACCGATGAGTCCACCGGCCCACAAACCACACCAAACCGTTGTTTTTCTCGATGAAATGGCAGCCCTTGAATCTCCTCAGGTTGCTCTTCGTCCCAAATGCGGCAAATTTTGCTTGTCTTCATACCCTTTGGGCCAGAAATTTTCAAGATCCCATAGACCGAAGTGATATCGCTTGGGAAGATCGAGCGGCTTACGTTCATGCACAGGCTGTATGTTTTACGGTTTCAATTTAAGATCTCGACGTAAAATGCGCCTCGTCGTTCCATACGTCAGTCCGAGTTGCTGTGAAAGGCGCCGAATCGATTTTCCACGGTCTTCGTGTACACTCTCAACTACGGCCGCTATATTTTCTTCACTGTGTACTGGACGTGATCTATTCGGTCGACTATTATCAAATAATGGGTTTTGGTGTTGCGAATAGTACACTCAGTAGGTCGATTATTTTGACCATAAGTTGACCGAAGCGCGCGAAACACATTCTTTACAGAACGTGAATTTTCATAATAAAGTTGAATGATTTGAAAACGTTGTTTAGGCGAAAGTCATTCCAAGATGGAATGCCAAACAATACTGAATACAAATAACGTGACAGCATGACACGACTCAAAAAAGGCTAATGAAGAAAGTACCTCTACTTGGATCACCCTTTATTTAAATTGTTTCAAAGAAGATTTGTTTCTTATGTGTAGTGTAGATTTAAAAAAAATTGTAATTCCGTAGAGTTTCATAGAAAATATATACCCTCAGAACTTAGTAGTCTAGGAAAGACTCTAGGAAACAGTAGGTGTATGGTTAAGAGTGTGGGCTACCATGTATTATATGATCCTATTAGACCCTTGGTAAAAAAAAATAATAATAATAAATGTTTGATATTCGAAGCTAAGGCTATATATTTATGAAAAGTGAAAAAAATCTTCTAAATGAAGGTTATACCTTTAAATTATTTTCAACGGGTATTTAGCATTCACTTAGTTGAGTTTCCACGTCAAGTTCGATAGAATTTTGGCTGTTAATAACAAGTTGAGGTCGGAGACACAAAGTCCGCTCTATAGCGCTCAGATATTCAAAATTCTTTTGTGACATTATTTTGGTACCAAGGTTGATCAGTAGTAGATTCCTTGCTTATTTCAGGTTTTGCCTTTCCATTACATCTGCGCAGATTTTAATTGAAAGAGTGGAATTATACTCTAGTTTGGTAAAATCTATTTCATCTAACTGCGCCTTTGTTGGTCTAAGATTTTCTTTTACACTTTTATCAACTACCCGTTATTTCAATTAATACAAACTTCCAGTGTTAAGACGAACTCATTTACAATACAATAAATAGTATTTAAAAAAAAAATGATTCGATTTGAATGAATTTGCCATCCGTTTTTGTATATTTGTTTATTTTAAATCAGTTTTATGTTGTTCTATACATTTTTGATTGGTATTTTCGATTTAATTAATATTAAATTATTTCCAAATCAATAGTTAATTTCTTAAATACTCAAACTCTAAAGTGCTGTTAGTATTTACGCATCTACTATTTTGAATTTCGGCTCCAATTTTATCTTAAATTTTTTTATTTTAGTTTAAATTTTAGCCTATTTTAAGAGCATTTTCTTGTTAGCAGTCATTGCATTTTCTATTTTTCAAAAAAATTAAAAATGGTCTAAGGCTGTAAAAGTAAAATCATCGATTTTTTTCCAAAAACCAAAATTAAATGGTTTTACAGATTTAAATTTAAATTTCTTTAGTTTGAATTTTTGTTATTCTAAAATCCTGAAAAATACCTAAATATAGTTTGAATATGTACGCAATACGTCAAATCAATACATTATTAATCAACTAATTGCTCGTTATGTTTTCACTTTTCAGTTCTGCTACCTCATTTGGGTTCGACCACTCTGCGTGCTCGCTCGGATATGTCTATTTTAGCAGCACATAATATCTTGCGTGTACTCACTGGTGAACCAATGTTGTCGCCAGCATATTAAATTCGTATATATGTACATATATATCCTCTGAATTCTTCTAATATTTTTGAATAAAATAATAATAAATAATAATAGTTTGAATAAAATAAAACACTCTTTGAATCCTAAAAATTTTTTTTCCTCTGCCTTAGTAAACTACGGACTGTACAGAAGATAGTTTATAGTTTCCTTTAGCGATGAAGCGCACTTCTGGTTGAATGGCTGCGTTAACAAACAAAACTGCCGCATTTGGAGTGAAGATAATCCTCAAGTGTATGTTGAATCACCGTTACATCCAGAAAAACTGACTGTTTGGTGCGCTTTATGGGGTGGTGGAATCATTAGTCCGTACTTTTTCAAAAACGATGGTGGCCAGAACGTTACAGTCAATGGTGATCGGTATAGAGCCATGATATTACTAACTTTTTCATTCCTGAATTGAATAACCATGATGTCCAGGAGATGTGGTTTCAACAAGACGGCGCAACATATCACACAGCTCGTGCCACAATAGATTTATTGAAAGACACGTTTGGTGACCGCCTAATTTCACGTTTTGGACCTGTGAATTGGCCTCCAAGATCTTGTGATTTAACACCGCTATGTAAAGTCATTGGTCTATGCGGATAAGCCACAAACGTTTGACCATTTGGAAGACAACATTCGCCGTGTTATTGCCGACATACGGCCACAAATGTTGGAAAAAGTCATCGAAAATTGGACGTCCAGATTGGACTACATCCGCGCTAGCCGTGGCGGTCATATGCCAGAAATCATATTTAAAATGTAATGCCACAAGATTATCTTTCGGATAAATAAAATTCATGTCAATCGAATAATCCATCGTTGTTTTATTGCAACTTAAAGTTCTATACCTCTATAAAAACACCCTTTATATGATGCCATCTATTACTTTTGATAACTGCGACAGTGTGAATCCGATGTAATGACAGGCCTCACTACGTGAATAGCTTACTGTGCAATGAATAGTCAGAACTCACACCGTGTGCTAGTTTTGGTTTTGAATTACAGATTGCGTTTTCTCAAAATTGTACTGACTTGCCTTAATCTTAAAACCCTGGCATGCCTCATAGTATGCTCTAACTTTGTCGCCATTGGAGAAATCTCCTGTTGTTTGCAATGGATCTGGATGTTAGCACCTTCTCCATAAGGGTAGGTGCCAACCCCTGCATGGCCTCCCAGTTTTTAAAGCTTATCATGGGATCATATAGTGAATCCGAAGTCTGAGCGAGTATAGCGACTACGAGTGGAGATCTCTTTTGAATGGACAAGTCAATATATTTTAAAAACTTTCGAATTTACTTAAAAGGGCGAACAGTGGGCATGCAAAACGGCGAAAGTACCTTCCTGCCCAAAAAGGCAATTGCCGGTAATATTGGTAAGACAACTTCCCACAATACCGTGAGAAAAAAGGGTCTTATGATGGAGCACCTGCACTCACAAGTCTGTGGAGAAAACCAGTTGCGAGTGGTTATAGGCGGCCTAATAACCTGTAAAGGAGTCTCTCTGCTGACCAAAAGCGCTAGGGAAACCGTGGGAGGGCAAAAGTCGTACTACCTAACTTTCAAGCAAACTTTGAGTAAGCTGAGGAAACGCATGCCAGTGATAGGACCAATGCTCTTTTAGGTAGTGATGGTATGGTGGTGGCCTGCGTTAAGCAAGGCGGCAACTTCATTAATAAATACAAAGATATGCGCTGATAAGCAGAGGTGGTGGGTGCACTCAAACCTTAAGAATCCTTAAAGTTTATCGTCATCATCGTACAATTGGGCTTATTACTTGTAAATTACAAAACAGAAACACTAGTTGCTTTTCGTCTAAGAGAGGTTTGTCAGTGGTGTAGTCAATGATATGAGACCTCGAAATCCCTAGAACTTTCATCTCAAGCGAACCTTACTGAACAGCGCTGCTTAGGTAAAATAACTATAAGACGTTCCCTAAAAGGAAAGAATTGAAAAATTGTTTCGATATCTTAGTACATAACATGGAAATATGCGAATATACGGAAGGTTCTAAGCTCAAATGTAAAGTTGATGGTGGTGTTTTCTCAAAAGAGCCAGCTTTCGATCTATCTTTCCGACTACTCGATCATTGCAGTGTCTTCTATAATGGATACTGTAAATTCAACAGGTTAACTTTCAACACTTCTGCTGAACTGTCGTCGATCTCTACAGAAGATGGCCAACAGCCATATTGACTCTCAGGGACATAAAAGGCACTAAGGCAAAAGTACTTACTAGGCAGATTGGTATAATTTTTCTAAGAGGCGATTTGCGAATTAAAAGAATTTAGAAGCAGACAGCAAATAGATGAACTCACACCGTGACCTACAGAATATCTAGACGAAATTCGCCGAAATGAGATCGGTAGGGGTAACGTGAAATGCACTTTCTGGAAGGTCAAGTCATTGGTGATAGCACGATTCGCAGAATGGGTCGCAATTCCATTTAGAAGATTCTGCAGAAGCTGCATAAACGAGTAGGAAGAACCAATCTCGCAAAACGTTGATATTGGATCGTAGTTTACTTAGTAACCTCAGTTTCGCTTTCCTCCAGTCTTTCATAGGGACTACTAGCTTGGCTTCGATGCCATACATGTTTTCATTACTCGTCATACGTACATGGATTTTGAAAAAAGTTGCACCTCTATTTTTAAAAATTTGAAAATATTTACTATTGTCATTTGTGTATCTCGAAATTGATTTTTATCTGTATAAATAACTAAAGCGACAAAAGATTTTTAAGCCTTTAGAGGGATTTTCTCTCAGATATTCAATAGATTCCGTTATTTCGTCAATTTGCACTTATAAATTAAATTCATACATACGAGTACATGTTTATGTATTTACGTACGTGAGCACACTTTAAATGATTTTTAGTTCATCAACAACATATTAAAAGCTCAGCACTGTTATGGAAATAGTTTAGTACCGCCTCAGCTTACCACTGCTGTTGACGCTAATTTGTACAAATTTTATTTATTTTTTTTATAATTTCGTAATAACAATGTCCAGCGCAACACGACGTCTTCACAAAGTGCTCGTGTCACATCCAGCAGTGCCTAAAACAGCGCTGGATTTACTGCAACAACGCGGTTGCGAAACAATTGTATGTGAAAATGATCCACCCTCGCGCGCCGAAATCTTACGCAAAGTACCCGGTGTAGATGCAATTTTCTGGGCGCATTATCAACCACTCAATGGCGAGATACTCGATGCGGCTGGTAAGCAATTGAAGGTGGTATCTACGATGTCGTCAGGCATTGATTACGTTGATGTAGCAGAGTTCAAGAGACGGCAAGTGCCTTTGGGACATACGCCAGGTATTGTGAAGAACTCGGTTGCCGATTTGGCAGTGGGTTTAATGATAGCTGCCGGTAGACATTTTCATGCTGGGCGACAAGAAATCGAAAAGTGAGTTGGATTGGAAAAATGGTAAAAAAAAACAAGTGTAAATAAACAATGCGAAACAACGCAAAATATTTGAAGGTCAAGCAAATAGTTTTATGCATTCTTAAATAAACAAACCAACAGCTGATTTAACAGTACTGTTAAAGTTTGCCTGTTAAGCAAGCTTTTAGAGCTTATAGACTTTGTAGAGGAACTGCCAAGTTAAAGAATTTGCTTAAGTTTTAAACTAACACATGTATGTATATGTATATAAATATATTGAATGCTCTTAATTTGTATGGGGTTTTCAGCTCTCTTTGGCGCACGGAGCGTATCATTTGGCTGATGGGCCAAGAAGTGCGCGGCTCTGTGGTGGGTTTCCTCGGTTTTGGCGGCATTGGTCAAGCTATTGCGAAGCGTTTACAAGGTTGGGGCGCAGCAAAATTCATATATAACACACGTAGACAACGCGATAATCCTTATGGCGCAGTTCATGTGTCCTTCGCGGAGTTGTTGTGTGAAAGCGATTTTTTGGTAGTCGCTTGCCCCTTAACACCGGAAACACGAGAAATTTTTAATGCGGAAGCTTTTAAAGCTATGAAAAGAAATTGTGTGTTTGTGAATGTTGGTAGGGGAGGTGAGTTTGATTGAACACTTAGTAATGTAAAAAAAATGATTAAATTTGCTTTTTTTCACCATACCTACTAAAATCAGGTATTGTTGATCAACCCGCCCTTATCAACGCTTTAAAAACTGGTGAAATTGCCGCTGCGGGCTTAGATGTAATGACACCGGAACCACTGCCAGCAGATAATCCACTGCTGCAATTGCCAAATTGTGGTAAGTATTTATTTTTGGCATATATATGTATACAGATCGCAAACAAAGTGATAATTATCCACACTTGCGTCCACCTGTGCTCAGCTTTAGTTTGAACTAATATCAAATGCAGTAGCCTAGTGGTTAACTACTGGCATGCCGCCATGTGAAGGGTCACGGTTGTATTTAACGGCATGAAATAATCGACACAGATATGGGCATATATATATCAAACTTCATGGACTGCCTGATTTCATGATCAATTGATTTATCCAGGTCTGTATGTCCAAACGTCTGTTCGCTTGTCCGTCTGCTTACACGATAACGATGACTTAAATAAGAATATTTTAATGAAACTTGGTTCACACGTTTCTTGGAATGCAATACGGACACTATTACATCGACATTATATATTGGAAGTACGAAAATTACAATAATTCAATAACTAAATATGTCACAATAGCCGAGTGGTTATCAGTGCGTACTGTCATTCGAAAAATATGTGTTCGAATCCTGGTCCGATCGACATACAAAAAATTTATTATTTAAAAACAAATTAAGTTAATTTTTCTAATTGCGATCGCCCCTGGCAGGGAATCTCAACCCCTCTGACATAAAATATAAGTTCCTCATAAAACTCCATCGGCCGTTCGGAGGCTGAAGATCGAAAATTTTAAGCCATTAATCAACATTTTATGGAGACTAAACTCTTGTCAAAAATAGCTGACATAGGCTTACAAATCTAATGGGTGATCCAGTTCAAGGTTCCCTACTTTTTTAAAGAAAAAAGCGCAGAAAATTCAAATTTAATTAGGAATGTTTATTATCATTCGAAAGAACATCCTTCTATCAGTTGAGTCCAATTTTCGATGACTCGTTCGAACATTTCGACTGGTAACTGCCAAATGACACTCGTGATTTTTCTCCAAGGCCTGAATCGAAGTGGGATTGTCCGCATAGACTTAATACTTTACATATACCCACAGGCAAAAGTCCAACGGTGTGATAGCACAAGATCTTGGTGGCCAATCGACCGGCCCAAAACGTGAAATTATCTGCTCACCGAAGTGTTCTCTCAATAAATCCATTGATTGATGAGATGTGTGGGAAGTGGCTCCATCTTCTTGAAACCAAATGTCGCCTAGATCACGAGCTTCAATTTCAGGCATCAAATAGCAGCGCGATAATGGTCACCATTGACGGTTATGTTCTAACCGGCATCATTTTTGAAGAAATATGGACCGATGATTCCACCGGCACACAAACCACACCAAACCGTTGTTTTTTCTGGATGAAATGTCAGCTCTTGAATCTCTTCAAGTTGGTCTTAGTCTCAAATGCAATTTTGCTTGTTTACATACATATTGAGCCAGAAATGGGACTAATCGCTGAACAAAATTTGGCTCGAAAACGTCGGATCTTCTTGGAACTTTTCAAGAAGCCATAGAACGAAGCGATGTCGCTTGGAAAGGTCGAGCGGCGTCAATTCTTGCACAAGCTGTATTTTGAACGCTTTCAATTTAAGACCTCGACGTAAAATGCGCCAAGCCGTTCCATACGTCGGCCCGAAATGCTGCGAACGGCGCCGAATCGATTCTCCACCGTCTTCATTTACACTTTCAGTTACGGCCGCTATATTTTCTTCACTGCGTGCTGAACGTGGTCTACTCGGTCGAATATTATCCAATAATGAATGCTGGGTCTCAAGATGGGTGATGGTGTTGCGAACAGTATGCTCAGTAGGCCGATTATGTTGATCGAAAGTTGAGCGAAGCTCGCGAAACACATTCTTTACAGAACGTGAATTTTCGTAATAAAGTTGAATGATTTATAAACGTTGTTCAGGCGTAAGTCTTTCGACGATGAAATGCCAAACAATGCTGAACAAAAATAACATGACGGCTTTACACGACTCACGCGTGATCCGTCAAAGAAAGGCTATAGAAGAAAGTACCTCTACTTGAATCACACTTTATCCTATATAACAGGTATTCTATTTTGGACTAAATATATATGCATCAGCCGAGTATCTAATATACGGTTCTACCCGAACTTTGTATTCATAACTTTTCTTTTTTTTTAAATATATTTTATATCTATTTGCAGTTGTCATTCCTCATTTGGGCACACAGACCATGCAAACGACAACTGAAATGAGTTTAACAGCGGCCAATAATATCCTCAACGCACTGGAAGGTAAACCGATGATTTGCCCCGCCTACTAAGTTCTTTGATTTTATATTTACCGAAAATTATGTTAAACAATTTATTACACAAATACATTTTACTCCCAATGAAATTTCGTTGCATTTAAATTGAAATATCTACAGGGTTATTACTCATAAAATGGAGTTAAAGAAATCCAAATACTTTCCATCCCGGATGATTAGTGGCATTTGTTTTCACCAAGATATAACTTTAGTTTAGTCAGTCGATTTTGCCTTTCATAGAGAATATTATAACCAATTTACGAAGAAAAAGTTCTATGCTAAAACCTCTAATCTAACCTTGTTTCTCTCACTTCTCGCTCGCCGTCAAGTGAACTCATTTTCAGGATTCATACTATTATTATGAAAGGGCCATTGAGGTGCTATGTATATCCTTTCTCTAAATTTTTAATACTATCTTTCTAGATTCCATCAACCGTTAATTTTTAGATAGAAGTATGTAATATATTTATATGTAAGTATGTAAATTTGTGCTAAAAATTTAGAAGTGGAATAATTTATATTATATTTTAACCGCTTGTGAGATTTGAGCGCTTCTCTTTCGATTTGCATTTGATGTTTTGATATTGTGATTTTGAGGTTAGTGTTTTGAGATTTCTATTTTAAGGCTCTGAAGTTGAGATTTTAATTAAAGAATTTTGATAGTGAAACACCTAAATTCTGACATTCACTGTCGGAAGGCAAACCGTCCTGGTCAAAACTGGGATTCTCGACTCTCCGCTTCATGGCAGGTACCCATTTAGCTAAAGCTTGGCTTCATATTTTTGCATGTTTAAGGGGGTATTCTAGTCTAGAGGGATGAATTGTAGGTAATCTTTGAAGCTCCGTGAAAAGAGAGCAATCAATATTTTTACTATCCATCTTTTTATAAGTTATTTATTGACTTGAGAAAAATACAAAAAAAAATTGGAAACAAACAACAATTTTTAACATCAGATGAAGTGGGGGGTCGCAATAAATTGTTACGTGACCATACCCACGAATTCACCCCTTCTAGCAATCTAAAAAAAAGAAAGAACTACGGAAAAGTCGAAAAAAAAATTTTTCACAAAATGGCGGCTGTTTGAAAAAAAAATTTATTTAACCTTTTTTTGGACTTTTCTATTTTTTTTTAAATCCCAGACATAGAGAAGTCTATAAAGATGACTCTCCAAAAAAGTTCAAGTAAATCAGTCCAGTAGAACTTGAGAAATCGTGGGTATCGTTTTGAAAGAGACAGTTTCGTGAAAAACGTGTTTAAAGTTCCGCGTAAAGGCCGAGCCGATACGGATGCCGCGTCAGAAAAATACCTTTACAGACATATATTCAAATATTTAAACTTTGAAAATATGCAAAAAATCGAATTTTCCAAAATTCTAGTTTAGAATACCCCCTCAAAAATTTAATAAGGTCAGTTATAATTTGCTCTAAAATTTGACATTAAGCTGCAAGCTTTTAAAGGTGCCTCGACGAATTCTTCAGAATAGTAGTGGCCACCCAGTCACTTCTTGTTTAACCTTGCTTAATCGCGTTGAGTTGTTTATCATTGAATTACCAGGCCCCTCTTTATCTTAGGGGTAAGAAAAATAAAAAATTTTACTGTAACACGGGGCTTCAATGTTTCCTTTCTCATGCCATTCATAAACGAATGACGTAATAGTTTTGAAGTCTGGTTACAACTCAAGATGTAAAACTATGTTCCTGTAATTTGACTAGCAACCAGGTATAGTTAGCACAACCTATAGGTAACTCTCTTCAAAGTACATACATTGTGAATGGACAAGTAATCGTTTTTATTGTGTAATAATACCTTCTTTTATTAGTTTATCGCGTGAATTCTCCATGCTTTGAAAGAGTAGGTTGTAGCTAGCGGCAACTAGCCGGGTGGGGACAAATAAATATAATCCTTAGTGATATAAAAATTGGCCTTAGCAACTTCAATCTAACCTAACTTTTACTTCGTCAGGTATTTCTGCTTTGTAATGTTCGAACCTCTTTACTGTTGTTTTTGTATTGTAGATATTCATTATACATCGAGTAAAGGTAGTCAATGTTAGCGAGGTCATATAACGGTAGGCACAGGATGCGAGCTGTTTCGAAGGGTTAAAACAAAGAGGATAGTGTTGATAGATGAGTTGGTCATAGAGATGTTAGTGTCATGCGGTGGTTTTACTTTACATGGTTTCCGTAATGCGATATTGGGCACGTATGGTCGCTAATATCAGCAAGACCTCTAGTACTCTCACTACTGGCGCGATATAATTTCGTTTTGTTAACAGGTTTCTCTGGTTTGAACAGGGAGACTACTTAGCTCTATTTACACATGTTAGGTAAAGTTAGATTGCCAAAGACAGGTTAAGGACCTTAGGTTGGCAGACTGCTTCCGCGGACGCAAAATTTTTTAGAATCAGCACTCTTGTTCCTTCGAGACTAACGAAATTGTAAGAAACATTCCTGATTACTCCCTGCACTCCTGTTATGATATTCGATAGCTTGAGAAAACGTCGGGTAATTGTCCTTTTAGCTCTAACTACTGGAGCTTTAACCGGAGTGTGATCATCTTGATTACTCTTCCTAGTGCGCTCAAGCTGATTTGACAGTTGTCCGATTACATCTTTTTGCTAAACCTGTAGCATCTGTGAAAAAATTTTGGTTCGTTGCTCCAAAGAAAGAAAGAAATCCTTGTCAATCGAGATAGTTTTGAAAAACTTGTCATAGGTATGCTACTTATCAGACTTGGTCGGCCAGGATTTTTAGCCGTGATCCTCCGCATGTACACATGGACTACAAACCACTCGAGTTTGTCATCGCCTGACCGAATATGCTCAAACCTTCTACGGTGATGTCCCTGCGGTAGATATTGTTTCGAGTGGAGGAAACAATTGATTTCATGCCCTTTACACATTTATTTTAAAATATAAGCATATATTGTTGTGTTTTACTACTCAGTTTTCGTCGTTTTCTTTTACCAGCAAAGGTAAGAACACCGTGTCCCATTCGTCACGATGCAATGCTTTCAAATATTTACGCCTTTGCTCTAACACTTTATCCAGAAGTTCGGGTTCATGTTTTTGAGCCACCTCCAAGGCTCGACGCCAATTATGCATGCGCAAGCAGAGCGCAACAGCTTCGGGAAACTTCTTATTATGCAATAATATCGTCTCTGCTTCAATTAAACGACCCAACATTAGGGAGTTCTCAGCCATTTGTTCGGGGCTCGCAGAGGCTAACTCCTGAGGAGTAGTATTTAAAGAATTAATATCAAGCAATACGCGTTATAGTGCATATTTTACCTTTATGTATTGCAAATAGCTGACTTTGTCGATCTGAAGCGCAGCTGAATAGGCTTCCTCGCTTATTTGCAATTGATTTTTACGCGTTGCGATTGCGGCTAAAGTCGCCCAGAGGTTACCATTTTGTGCAAGACGGCAAATTTTCAAAGCTTGCTGCCACTGTCCCTCCATCAGCGTACGATGTAAAATTTCACAATAAATATTCACATTCACAGGCAGCAGAGCGCCTGCGCAGCGGAATGTAACAATGGCGTCCTCGAACGATTCCAATGTGATATTTTTACCGAATTCACTTAGAGAACGAAAACGTTAGTTAATGGAAAAAAATGTTAGTGGATACTTACGTCGCATCTATAGTGACTGTAGTGAGCGCAATCAGCGTGGGATCAGCGGCACCCTCGCCTGGACAATACCAAATGCTGTAGCAGGTATCATGAACACCAACTAAAATATTTGTTTCACTAGCCCACATAACGGTTGTTAATTGTGTGCCAATTTTGTAGACTTCACCGCTGTTGCTGGTGCGACCCCCATGAAGACCACGTTCTGCATTGCCAGCAGCCCCGGAGGCACCGGCAGCACTACCACCAGCACCAGTCCCACTTAAATTTCGTGACTCTGTTATGTACAACTCGCGATTGTTATCGATTAGCCCGACATACTGATCATCAATGGTGCCCGCACGACATGCCGAAATCTCGACGATTTGAGTTTTAGCGCGTAATGAATGGGGTTCGTATTGGCGTGAGGCACCAGGAACAAGATCGAAAATGTGTATCACTAGATGTGTGAAAAATGAAAGTGAGGTTAAGAAAAATTTATGGAATTGAATTCATATTTCTTACCTGTGGTATCCGAATTATCTCGTATAGCTAAGACATCCAGACCGAGTGTGACAGCACGCCCTGTAAGTAGTGGTACTTGTGCTTGAAGGCCCGGATAGCGTGGATTCAAGTGTAAGCGTCCGGTATAGGTGTATACCCAAATCGAAGTGGCATCTAAGACCATGAAAAATCTTGAAAACAAGAAGAAATAGTTATTAAATTCTAAAAATAAAAGTTGAGAAAGTAAAGAAAATTGTTTTGGAGATTCGTGGAAGCACTATTAAAGAAATCTCAGAGGAGTTAGCATATCGGTTGGCTCACGTCATATAATTTCTCCTCGCATGAGTATCGCTTAGGCATGAATGAAGTAAGTAATACTCCTAAATTGGTTAACAGAGTCTAACTAGTGACGAATCAAACCAAGGCCCAATTGTCCCTATAAAATATCCCTAGTGAGCCGGAGCTGGGCACGCCAACTTCTATATCCTTCCGATTAAATTGTGGAAAATAATCATTACCTTCCCCTTTTCTAAGGCAAAGGTGTCCGACAGTGTAGTTTAAGCTTCAAATATTATTCAATAATGAATTACTTCAGGAGGGACGAAGATAGATCTTCATTTCAAACAAGCTTCTAAGCCTTTAAGTCGCCTCCGCAACGTTGATAAAATGTGAGGACGGAAAACTCGGGTTGTTAAAATACACCTCACAATGCTGAAATGTTGTCATCATCACCCGATGAATCAATTATCGAATTCTTCGAAAGTAAGACCTTTTATGGTTCTTTGTGCGTTGACGATGGTGAGTACAGCAGTCGATGGAGTGACGACGTGCATGAGATATACCGCACTATTGATATAATACAAAGTTATAAGACACAGCGGTTACATTGGATAGATCACGCTGTTCGTATTGGCAAAAACCAGTCTTTCAGGTATTCGATACAGCACACATGTGTTGCATAGGAAGTCATCTGTTGAAATATCAGGGCGAGAAAGACCTGGATTCATTTGGTCTTAAATTGACGTCAATTCGCGAAGAGAATATATGATTACCGCGCTATTGTTGGTTCGGCTAAAATCGTGTATGCGGTAATTGGCACAGGTCGTGCCTATTTTTTGATGCTTCGCAGCTCTACCATCATACTCATGCATTTAGGCCTTTCTCTTATTATTCTATCTGCTCTCTTCCTTCACCTTTCAATGAGTGCTCTTTGAGTTCAGGAGAGTAAATCGAGTAGAAAACCGTTCGGTTGTCGTGATAAGAGCTTTTCGGCGTTGTTCTCTGTTGCATAGACACAAGAGAGTGAGTGACCCGAGTAACCTGAGAAATTTTTGTGTGTCGGAATCTCGCCACAGCCCGCTGGCTGAATTTCCGACTGTTGTGCCGAAAATACTTTCTTTGTCCACCCCGTCATTAAAGTCGCCGGGCACAATTTTAACAATGTGGCGAGAACAGCGCTCATAATCATGCTCCAGGTGCTAATAAGACAGCATTGGTCACATTGGTCTGTTCATCCGTCTTGGCGTGAGCGCAAATTAGCAACGTCACTTTAATGTGGAGTGGCGAGATTTTCAACCCGTTGGTGAGTATATTTCCCACCACGAATCCGACAAATGTTAACTACTTTATATGGCCGTTGTAGTACATGCCAGAGGAACCTATTCGTATCCATACTGGCCCCGTCCATCGCAATTCTTAATGATGTCAGTCTTTAGTCTTATAAGCACATCAACCAGCTGGGCAGCGGCACCTTCCCAATTAAGGGACAGGAAATTTCAGTCAGATGTCCTCAAATAGTTATCAGAAGGAGGAATTCTCTCAACCGAGGCTGTTGACTCTATTTTATCGGAGCTAGTTTCGAGGTGACGTGCTCCAAACCCACACAAGGCTCTACAGGGTTTGGTTACTGCATCTCCCTCGAGGGTTGCTCATATAACCAGGATGTACGACGAGAACGCAAACCTAAGAATCGCGTATAGAGTTGCAACTGTAACTGCATACACAGAAAAAGTATTACACCCCACTCCACCTCTCGAGCTAAAACCGGACTCATCTCGAATGTTCTTCAAACCGATGCATTACAACAGCAGTCCTCAACCATTTTCCTGAAACAATGGTTTCATCTCGACCCTTAGCTACTGAGCCGACCTTAGCTGAGCTCGATGACATCGACTAGACGTACAGCTACACCAAATAGTACTTTCTTTAACCTCTTGGTGGATGAAATGGTTTAAGAGTGATTCTGTGAGTTTCTGATTAAAACAAACTTTATGTATGGTTAAAAATTTAGTCATACCACAAATATGAAATCTAACGGTTTAATATTTATACTCACTTCTTCCCCACCTCAATTACGCGCACATCTGTTCGGCCGTCAATGATAATCGGTGTATTTATATATTTCTCATTGTAGATATGCAACTGATTCGAAGTGGCGACTATGAGATGACCATAACCCAGACCAAAATTTATAACACGCTCCGGAAAGTCCAAAGCATCGCTGCTGCCATTTGTGATGTCCTGTAAATTAATGGTTTTACGACCGGTTGTAGTGGCTTTCAAATTACGTGATATCAATTGACGATCCACAATATAACCAACAACAAGATTGCCTGTGGAAGTGCCACAAGCCACTTGTGTGCCATCCGATGACCAAGACATGGTGTAAAAAGAGCCAACGGTCGGTTCACTAAAGCGACTACTGCTATAAGACCACTGAATGTTTGCAGTAGATAAGAGTGTTTGAAGTAAATTAATAGAGCTACATATATTCAGCATACTCACGCCAGCACTGGAACAGAGTTTTAACATATTGAAAGACCCCACCAGCAGCACATCTTTCTCTGAGTTGAAACATACCGAAGTTATGGCATACTCCTCTGTGGAGCTGGTAAACAAATTGGCACCTTGAGTATCCCAAATCTTAAAGCGAAAATCCTCACCGCCAGATGCTATGATATTCGAGTGCGTGGACCAGCTCAGAGAGAGTACGAGACCATCATGTGCACGCCACTAATAGAAAAATTACTTACAAAAATTTTTCTCGTTCTTGTATTTTCCGAAAAGCATCTTACCCTCGTTAATTTGCTATTCGCCGCCAAAGGTTTAATAGACATGTAACAGCCCTGACTAAAAACGATAGATGTCGAACTGGGCGCCCAACGCGCGCAGCTTATTGGTTCGTCACTTTGTATCACTGTGGAACGCAACATGCCAGAACGTGACCAAATTTTGATAACGCCATCCTCACCAGCTGTGAGTATGGAACAAAAAAGAAATTTAATTCATTTTGTTTACAACAACTCATTTGTAAGCGATTTACCTGTAAGCAGCCCAGCACCATCCGGACTCCAACGTCCCGTGCTTATAGCAGCGCTATGCGCTGAAATATTCCGTTCCACACGTGCACTTTTGTTCAGTATAATGAAGCGGCCATCATTGCTGCAAATGAGTAGCGTGTCACTGCCTTTTCCGCCGCCACTGCTGCGTCCACCCAAAAGTAACCAATGCAAATCAGTTGGTATGAAATCATCAGGCAGCTTGGCCACTTCCACCGAATCACGTGTATTGGCGCTCCATTTGTAGATCTGATGGTCATCGCTGTTATACCAGAGAGCAACCATAAGGGAAATAAAATCAAAAAATCTTAAATATATTTCATGTTGAGATACTCTTTCACTACTTAATTTAGTGAAGGAGTATCCCTACATGTCCAAATCAGCTTACCTTACGAAATATATTTCCTCATTGCTGCTCCAATCCACACAGCTTAACGGTGTTATATTCGCTTTTTCATTATTGCCCTTTTCCTTATTTCCAGTTGCGCTTCTTTGACTTGCCGAATTCTGTAGTCTATAATCAATATTATTGTTAACAGAAGTTCGCTTGCAAATATGAGTTTTTAAACGCATTTTTATAATTTTAATCGAGAACCTCCGCGTATATATTTCATACTAAATTAACTTTGAAAAACCAAGTTTTGTTTGCTTGTTTCGTTGTCATGACAGCCCTGTTTTAGGTTAAGGGTAGCCACCCTTAGCGTTTGAAGTTTTCCACCTGTTGTTGACCGCAAAGACATAGTGCATACATAACGTATATACATTAGGGTGTCGTATTAAATTCAATAATATAGAGAATGCTGTTAGTTCTGCTTCTTCTTCTTCAGCTTTTTAATTTAAAGGCAGCTATAACTAATTATATATTTATAAAATAAAATTATTTTGAACGAAAGATAATGAAATTATTATTTTTTGTTTGCCTCTATTAATGTATGAGTAATGGCTGTACTAGGTGCAGTTCTGTTCTTGTGTATGCAGTTGCATACTTACATCCTCGTCGCACATCCTCTAAACGTGAGAAGCCCTTGTGAGAGTTGCGGTAACCAACCCGGTCAAGGTTTTAAGAGAGAAACTACTCCGACATATTCGGTTTAAAAGTACACTGAAGTCTAATTACAGCGTCTGTTCATCAGTGGTGCGGCTGCCCCAAGATATGAATTATATATAGGATTCTGATTTGTGGATATACACTTGAAAGTTTCGGTCCCTTAATTGGAAAGGTTGGTGTTATTGGTAAAATCACCGCCATCCAATAGACGCGATGGACGGAAAAAGAATGGAAACGAGTAAATTATTATTATATTTACATATCAAGGAGCACGAATTAAGTGTCAGATTTGTAATAGAAGATAGACTCCGCCTGCAGTGTACTATCGCTCACTCCGGTGGACGAACGTCTCGCCACAATCCGCGAACAGAAGGACGATGTGTGCAAAGATACGTTCTATGAGGACTTTGAAGGCACTTGCCGACTTTAATGGCAGGGTAGGTGAACAGTCAGTAAATTCAGCCTCATTAATACAAAAATCTTGACTCCAATGTCACTTTTGACAGCGAATAATTTAATAAATTTTATCTATCTAGGAACCTGCAACAACAATATCAGCCTTGAAATCCAAAACGGAATTCTTGCCAACTGGTGCTACATTGGACTAAGGCAATTGAAAAGTAGACTTTTCGCGCAACATACAAAGAGAAACTCTAGAAATGTTTCATCATTCCTGTTCTGCCATATACGTTGACTAGATTCGATGAGTCGGCTTTTGGAGTCTTCCAGAGTAGAGTTTTATGGAAGATTATTGTTATGCTCCTCTGCGTAAAGATAACGGCGAATACTGCAGATGATTAGATATATGATATATGCGACGACATTGATATATGTGGTTCAGCTATTTAAGAGACAGACTAGCTAACTTATGTCGTCCGGATGAACGAAAATACTCCAGCTGTGAACGCCGGTGAATCTACTCTATGACATCCAAACCAAAGCAAAAATATCTCAATAAAAAATAACAAGAAGAGCATTGACCAAAAAAACGTCGAGAAAAGGGATTTAGTTTTAAAATCATGCTTGTTGTTTTCTTTGTTTTAATGGTGTGATGCATAGTGAGTTCCTACTTCAAGGTCGTATAGCTAATAAGCAGCATTAGCTTGAGGCCTTGCACCGATTGGGTGAAGCAAAACGAAGAACCGCTCGATATTTTGAAAAAATAAAATAATTCATTGCCATTAAGGTGCATTTAGCATGAGAACAGTTTTTCTAGAGATTCCGCAGAAATGTGTTCTATATGGTTTTCATTATGAAATGTCCTTGGGTCCTTACTTCGTCGATCAGTAAAAAGAAGTTAAATATAATTTGAGAACATTTAAATATCAGCTCCCTACGCGATATTGATATTGTGACGGAAATCCCAAATACGAAGAACAGTCTGAAAGGAGTAGCAATGTGACGAGATTTCCAAATAAGAACAGACAAAAGAAGCGGCCATATGATGCAAATCACCCGTATAAAGGACAAAAAAAGGGTTGACAATGTAAAGGCAATTCCCCGAAAAGGACAAATTTAAGAAGCGACAGTAAGATGAAAATTACCCTTACCTAGGACAAACAAAAGAATCGACAGTGTAAAGGAAACTCCCCGTCGTTAAGGATAAACGGAGCGACTGCAGCTACCGCAGGCAAACGAATAATAAGCCTATTCTTGAGCGCGTGAAAAGAATGTTTGGGTCATCCTCAGGTATAAAGAGATCAGCAGCCGCTATCACAAGAAGAGACGAGTAGACAACTTAGTGGAGTTAACATTGGTGTGAGCTGTGTGTTTTAGAAACGGATAAGCTGAGTGAAGCGGAGAATAATTGTGTGCTATAAAGAATTGTAAAATAAGCCATTGGCTGTAGTAAAGAATTGTAATTTTTAAAAACTTAATAAACGTTGAGTTAATTCCTGACGGTTAAGAGGCCAAACGAACAAATTTTGGGAGTTTTATTTAGTAAGACAGTGATCGGACTCGAAGGATTTGGGAAATCATCGAGGGCAGCAACGAAAAACGTTGCAATATATATATATATTAAGATGAGCCAGGAACTAATCTATCGCATTTATGGGTTAAAACGAACTTATTTACTGAGAAAATAATGTTTAATTTCTCGGGTTTATTAGTTGTATAATAGGAATCCAATAAAATATCAGGGTAAAAATTGGCCTGCTATGCCCGTGGCTCATGGGTATACCTAAATTAAGTATCTGTTAAGATAATATCAAACCCTCTGAGTGTATTTCTGATATGAAAAATAAATCCTCACCTAAAATCAATCAGCGTTGCGGAGGCGGCTTGCAAAGAACTATAGATCCCTTGGAAAAAACATGAAGACGCACACCAAATATTAGGATGAGATTTTTGTTTGAGTACGAGGATATTAGCATACTTTTGGGGATATTACATACTTAAGCCACATTCTAATATAATAAATGTATGCATTGGCAGATAGATTAACCTTGAAACTTCATGCAAAATAAAGGTAAAATAAATAATCGAATTCATTGTTTATATTATTATTTATATAGTACTAGACCTAAATCAACCATGCCAGCTCTATGATATTCAAAAAAAAAATAATAATAATAATAAATATAAATACAAAATAAATATTACTTATATGTCAGACTTGGACAATCTATCACCTTTATGATTACGCATATTTCGGTAACTCAAACAAATGCATTATTAGACATTACTAGTGCTATGTACACATTTATATGTTTAAATAAAGCGAAAGTGTCAATTAATAAAATGATTTTATATCAAAGAAAATATTGTTAACTCCAACCACGTGTATGTATTAATTACCCTGTGGTGGAAAGGTAGAGTAGTATGGTATAATTCTAGTTAAATACTAGTATGAAATAGGTTGAAATCATACCAGTTTGTTATTTGTATATCAGTTCACCACAGCGCGAAAATTAGAAATTCAACACATACTTATATATGACAGTTCGTAGGATATAGCCGTGTTGAAAATACCAGTCGCTTATATGGAAACTAGTTAGTGCAAAAATGCAAACTAGTAGGATTCTAGTTGAAAACATTAGGCATTTTTCTTAGACCAGGTAAATAGATAGTAAAAGTGGGGACAATATCATATTTGAAACCTTACTGTTATTTCCGTCTTCAAGAATTACTAACTCCCTTAGAGCTGAATGTATATCATGTATATCCGTAAATCTTTAGTAAAGTATGACGAAAAGCTTATAATGAAGACGATATGTTGAGCTTATTATAGACATATATCATTATCGTAGAATTAATCAAGTATTGTTTTAATTTAAACGGTGAATTACAAGCTGATGAGCCATCAATATTTATTCATTGCAGATATTAACTCTAGATGGAAGTACATAATGTAACTAAGCCAAAGGGTTCGGCCATGTGATAATGGAATTTTAAGGGTTCTCCAAGTGGAGGTACTTCTTTCAATAGCCTTCTTTTGACGGATCACGCGTAAGTCGTGTCAAGCTGTCATGATATTTTTGTTAAGTATTATTTGGCATTTCATCATCGAAAGATTTATGCGTTTACAAATCATTCAACTTTATTACGAAGATTCTCGTCCTATAAGGAATATGTTTCGCGCACTTCGCTCAACTTATGGTCAATATAATCGGTATACTGAGCGTACTATTCGCAACACTATCACCCATCTTGAGACCCAACATTCATTATTGGATAATATTTGACCGAATAGACTACGTCCAGCACGCAATGAATAAAATATAGCGGCCGTAGCTGACAGTGCACACGGAGACCGTAGAGAGTCAATTCGGCGCCATTTGCAGCAACTCGGGCTGACGTATGGAAAGACTTGGCGAATTTTTCATCGAGATTTTAAATTGAAAGCGTACAAAATACATCTTGTGCAAGAAGTGAAGCCGCTCGACCTTACCAAGCGACACCGCTTCCCTCTATGGGCTCTTGAAACGTTCCAAGGAAATCCGGCGTTTTCGAGCCAAATTTTGTTCAGCGATGAGGCCCATTTCTCTCTCAGTGGTATGCAAACAAGCAAAATTGCCACATTTGGGGCGAAGAGCAACCTGAAGACATTCAAGAGCATCAATCAATGGATTTATTGAGAGAACACTTCGGTGAGCAGATAATTTAACGTTTGGGGTCGGTCGATTGGCCACCAAGATCGTGTAATATCACACCGTTAAACTTTTTCCGGTGGGGATATGTAAAGTCTAAAGCCTATGCTGACAATCCCGCCTCGATTCAGGTATTGGGGCAAAACATTACCCGTTACGTCGTCGAAAGTTGGGCTCAACGGATGGACGATCTGAGAAGTAGCTGCGGCCAACATTTGAAAGATATAATCTTCAAAAAATAAATGCCAACGAATGTGTCGAATGATAACACACATTCCCCATTAAATTTGAATTTTCTGTGTTTTTTTTTTCCAAAGTAGGGAACTTTGAAAGGTCAGATTAAAGATTTAGAAAGAGAGGGTGCACTATGTTTTGAGAGAAACATAAAGCTTTAACCGATTTCCCCACAATTTAGTACCAAAAATTTGCCTAGCGCACACAGCTATCATATAACGGCGTAGGAACCCCTTACCCCATTATAGTCAAGTCAACTATAGCGGGTCAGTCGTTTCTGTTTCCGCGAATTCTGGACCATTTAAAGATACCAAGTGAATCTAAGTCCCTTTTGACCTGATCTTTCCAACGAAGTGGAGGTCTACCTCATACTTTGCTTCCAGCTACATTAAAATTGGAGTGTTTCCATCCATTGCGAGGACATAAGCTAGCCACTGACCTACATATGTCAATATCGTCGTATATCTCGTACAGCTTAACATTCCATTGTGTACGGCCTCCTTCGTCACCCATGTCCAGAGGTTCATGAATCATCCGCAAAATATGTATATGTAGGAAGTCGGGAATGATGAGCGACTTGATTCTCATTTGAGAGATTCTAGAGAGGAAATTACATTTCAATTGTTTATACCATCCAAAGTAGCGCTGGATTTCAAAGCTGACATTGCTTTTGGTGTTAATGCAAGTTCCGTGATAGACGAAATTATCTAGGACTTCGATGTTACAACAGCCAACAGTAGTGTGGAAGCGGACAGTTTCTTTGACGAAAGGATGTATTTTATCTTGACCTTGCTCGCTATTAATTCCATTCTCTTCATTTCCTTGTAAAGACTTCTCTGATGTTTGACACAATTATACATTTTTGGTAAATTGTGAAGCGTGTAATATAAATGTGTAGATATGTAGTAATATTTTTCTTGATTATTACTTTTAAAAGCAAAGTAATTGTCTATGTCTACAAAATGTCAATATGTAATAGGAAAATGTACTTTCAAAGTACAAAGTAGAGAATAAGACATCTACATATATATTTATATCCATATATAACTACATACGCATGTAGGCTTGACTTGTATGTACATTAGTCAATTTTTGGTAGGGCGTTGTCCTGGAACAACATTTCTTTGCTAGTTCCGGCCCGTTGTATAAAATTTATTTACAATATGTATAAGTATATATACTTATAAACATGCATATACTTATACATATGTGTGTTAATGTTTTGTATACGTGAATTGCATTAAAGTTGACTTCACGGAAATGACCATGTTCGTTTGACATGGAAATTTTTTTAGCTCTGAAATCTTATGAACCATTAAAAGTAAAAGTATTTCTCCATTTCATATTGAAGTATTTAGAGTCATACTACCATTTCTAACTTTATATACACAAGTACTCGTATGTACTACATTAGGCTATATGAAATTTTCGATTTAAATTTAATTTTAATTTCTATTTTAATTTAAGTTTAATTTTTAATTTAATTTTAATTTTTATTTTAAATTAATTTTAATATTAATTTTAATTTTAACTTTAAATTTTATTTTTATTTTATTTTTAACTTTAATTTTAATTTTAATTTTAATTTTAATTTCAATTATAATTTTAATTATAATTTTAATTTAATTTTAATTTTTAATTTTATTTTTATTTTAATTTTAAATTACTTTTAATATTAATTTTAATTTTATTTTAATATTAATTTTTATTTCTATTTTAAATTTGATTATTATTCCAATTTTAACTATTATTTAAATTTTAACTTTAATTTTAATTTTAATTTTAATTTTAGTTTTAATTTTAATTTTGATTTTAATTTTAATTATAATTTTAATTTTAATTTTAATTTTAATTTTAATTTTAATTTTAATTTAAATTTTAATTATAATTTTAATTTTAATATTAATTTTAATTTCAATTTTAATTTTAATTTTAATTTTAATTTTAATTTTAATTTTAATTTTAACTTTAATTTTAATTTTAATTTTAGTTTTAGTTTTAATTTTAATTTTAATTTATTTTTAATTTATTTTTAATTTTAATTTTAATTTTAATTTTAATTTTAATTTTAATTTTTATTTTAATTTTAATTATTATTTTAATTTTTATTTTAATTTTTATTTTTATTTTAATTTTAATTTTAATTTTAATTTTAATTTTAATTTTTATTTTAATATTAATTTTAATTTTACTTTTAATTTTAATTGTTCTTCGCAAGACAAAAAATATTTCTCAGAAACTGCAAAATGTCCTTGGGAAATTTTTTTCCTATGCTCTGAGCTTTAGATTAAGATGAAGGTCGTATACCATATTCAATATATTAAGGATAGCCTTAGTGGAAGTTTGAATTCAAAACTATTTAAGCCCTTTAACTAAGAATTGATAGCACTAATTTCCTATCATTCTTATTCTTCTTTCTTAGGGGGTTTAGTCAATGAACTTTAATTGCTGAAATCAAATTGAATAGTTTTATTATCGCTGAATATAAAGAATATGAGTAACCAGGTTTCCAGACTTGAATAGTAGTATGAGCATTCAAAAAATATTTGTTTCAAACTCTACTCGTATATTTCGTACGTGAGATATACTTTATTAATTTATTTGTACTTTACCTGTGTGAGAGTAGTTAAGTTAGGCTCTTTAAGATGGACTGCACATTAATATTTTACCATTTGACAAATTTACCTGTTTGCATGTCAAGGTGTATGGTGATTAAGGAGCCCGTGCATGTAAGTGAATAAGCACGGAAGGTTCCATTTAATTTGTCTTTTCTACACACACCTTTCTCCTGAATGCAGTAAAATACAACTGGGCGGGATAATTGGATTTTATGTTGACCAAAAAGTGAAAGTGATTTGAGAAATACATTTTGATGTTATTAGTGGCGTAAGGTAAGAAAATTTGGACTCAATTAGATAATCACGTATTTATATTCGGGAATGAATAAATAATGTAAATGAAGCAAGAATTTTTTTCAATTTTTCAAATTAAGCCAATGCATGCATATCACATATAGTAAGTTGTAAAGCATGGATGTCGCTATGATAGTTAGTAGAGACTAGCTCACGTTATCTTCCGAAATACGAAACTTCCAAAAAAATCTTAAAGGCTTTCTTAGTTAAACAAACAATGCTATATATAACTACTTTTAGTCTAAGAATAATCATATCTGTTTTTTTTAAAGACTTATACTAGATAAATGATACTTTGCTTTACATCCCCAATCCTTGCTTAAAATTTTCTCATAAGGAACATTTCCATGAAAAAGTTCTTGTTGTTTGCAAATAGATCCATTTACCTTTTAATCTAGACCAATTTTTCATTAATTTTGCCATTAGCAGATCTGATTATTGACTTCGCAACCTCAGATGCCTTCCACACATCGAGAAACTCGAGTGGGTCTAGTCTCATTTATGTCTTACGAGTCTTGTGCTCAATACCTTATGCTATAGATTGAGTACAAAAATAAATAAAAATATTAAATTCATAAAATAATAGTAATAATGAATTGAAATATATTTTCATAAATAAAATTTGTTTTTCAAAGTGATATGGACTTCCCTGTCTTTCCTTAATAAAATTTAATGAAATGACTGATAAATAAATAATTTATGCCAACCTTAAATTTTATCACTTAACTTAAACTATTCAAAGCTTGTTTAAATTGTTACACTATACTTTAAGGAGTAGAGGTAGTCAAATATATGAAAAAAATGAGAATTTCCAATAGTTTTTCGTCAGTAAATCAATTCATTTTATAAAATATGGTATCATTATATTATCTTTCGACTTGCTTTAATGAAAATTTGAAGAAAAAAAAACTTAGTTCTGAAAGCAATCAATTAAAGTAACTAACAAGATCCTTTGAAATTCTTCTATAATCAACATCGAATAAAAGAAAATTGACTTATTATAATAGATAATCTAGTATTTGATCGCAGTTGTTTTCTCAGATTTTCGGAGAATGCCTACAGTTTATTATTTATAACATATGGAAAATTATATTTTGGAAACACTGTTAAAAATTCATTGTTTTCAAGTTATGATTTTAATCGAAGCTCCTCCACCATTTTGTGGTATGCGTCTTAATGTTTTCGCACAAATGAAGGATTTTTAAGAAGAGATTTTTTTCATGTCAGATATTCCCTGCCGAGGGGCGATCGCAATTAGAAAAAATAAACTTAATTTTGTATTTATATTAATTTTCTAGAATTTTTTATGTTGGTCAGACCAGAATTCGAAATCTGGCACTACTCAGCACTTGGCCTTTGCGTCGGAAAAAATATAATTTTCTGAAAAATACTATTAAATTTTTAGAAGAGCGTTCTGTGGCGCCCGAGCGCTCACAGGAAAAGTATTTGTCCGATTTACACCAGTAAAATTTTCAGAAATAATGAATTTTTGCAAAATGTTATTAACAATAATAACTTATTAATTCGGAATTATACGCGAAATCTCGAAATATTAAAGCTCACAAGACATAATCCAGCCAAAATCCAGGTCGGACATATTTCAAACTCGACCAAATACCGACAGAGCATAATTCAGACACGACACATTTTGAGTAATTTTTGAAATTGTTTTTGTACTTTTTCGAGATTTCATTCTTGAATGTTAACTGATAAACATGAATGTTGACTGATAAACATGAATGAAAAATAGCTAAACAAATTTTGTAAATCTGAAAAAATTTCGTGCACTTACTTTCTGGATAGGTAACTTATTTCTTATCATTTTTTAACTTTCTTCATCTTCTGTAATCAGCATAGAAGCATATTTCAACAGGATATTAGTTTTCAAGATCAACAGAATTATTTTTAAACTTGTGTTTCGTTTGAATAATTTTTTTCGTGTCGTACATCATGGGCAATGTCAACAGAAGTTTTCTAAAAAGTAATTATTTTTTCCTCATCGACAACACCGACGTCTATCTATATCAGGCTTTCTTCGACGAGACTTGCAGAGGTCGCCAAAAGATATTGACTGCGTGATAAAAGCCGAAAGGCATCCAACCACCACTATGCGTTGTATTTTGGGCCCCCAAAGAAATGGTCAGGTAGTATACGTACATGGAACTTCGAACTTTAAAGAACTAAAAGAAAAGTCAAAGTTAAATATCAAGGCGCTCCTAAACTTCGTAAATACGAAGATTATTTCACTACGAATTAAATTGAAACAAGAACAAAAATAAAAGGGTTTTAAAGTCCTTGTATACCTGCGGCTTACTATTATACTATACGAAAGAATTTCACTTCAATAGGTAGTGACTAGTCAAGGTACCATGCTGAAAATTTCTTAGAATCATATTGAATGATATATCTGGAGGAGATTGAATAAGATCAGGATCACTTACTTCGCCGCTCTCTTACTTCTGTGTGGGTAACTGGCTTTGGCTCACGCACCTTTCCTCACCTAAGTGGTACATCCGTCACAAAATTGTGAGTCTTTAACTATCAGGGTTTACTCAGCCATCTGGTAACGAGATTTAATATATCTCCTGTGAGCAGTGTGAAATCAAAACTTTAATTTTTAAGATTTTTCTAATGTTTTTAAAACAATTTTACAACTAAATAAATCTCTATATATGAAAGGATTTGTCCTGAATGACTGACAGATCAACGCACATCTTAAATCTCTGATCGTAGAGGCTTACAACTTGGAGGCAACCGATAATAAAGTGTTTTGCAAGAAGAGGACCTGCGGCAGATCCATTAAAAAGTAAATATATTTATTGTTCGATTTACTTGAAATTTTGAGACACGTAACTCTCAGCTTCACCACCTGCATAGAGAGGAATGGCGACTATGTCAAAAAATAGTATACATTACGTACTGGTTGGCACTTCGTTATGTTTGTTTTATGTAGTGTCAGGAATGTGTCTTGTATGGATTTTGATAAATAGTCGGGATCGTGCACAGTCTGGATTTTCAAAATCGGAATAATAAGGTACTTCTAATTTATAATATTATTCATAAATGAAACATAAATTGATATAATATATGGGGGGTAATTTTCCTCGGATCTAGATAATTTTTATATGATATTCATAATTGATAAAAAAATACAGGAAACATCTAAATTAGCAGCCTGTCGGTATATATTTCAATTATTATTTTCATTATTTCAAATACTATATTTTATAGTATCTTAAGTGTTGAGTTAAGCCCAAAAATTCAAGTATCTGAACAAGTATAAGCACTATAGAAAAGACTAGTAAAATAAAAAGGTTACATCTGTTCACAAAGTTTCCTTCAAATATCCCAATGCCTTTAAAAATCAGCAAACTAGAGAAATAATGTAGTTCAATTCAGCTCAGCCCTGATCATATCGGTATAAATTAAATTATATTTCCGTATTTTCCCACTCTTACTAACTTACTGCAAAGCTATCTGGTTTCAGATTCATAAAAGCTATAAAATGATTTTATAATCGCTTATAAAAGGTGATCCAAGTAGAGGTACTTCTTCAATAGCCTTTTCCTGACAGATCACTCGTAAGTCGTGTCATGAACAGCGTTTACAAATCATTCAACTTTATTACGAAAATTCACATTCCCTAAAGAATGTGTTTCGCGCGCTTCGCTCAACTTATGGTCAACATAAACGGTCCACTGAACGTACTATTCGCAACACCAGCACCCATCTTGAGACCCTGCATTCACTATTGGATAACACTCGACCGAATGACCGAATAGATCACGCCAGCACGCAGTGAAGAAAATATAACGGCTGTAGCTGAGAGTGTACACGAAGACCGTGGAGAGTCGATACGGCGCCATTTGCAACAACTCGGAGAATAGATTCAAGAGCTGCCATTTAATCCAGAAAAAACAACGGTTTGGTGTGGTTTGTGGGCCGGTGGAATCATTGGTCTATATTTCTTCAAAACTGATGCCGGTGAGAACGTAACCGTCAATCGCGCCAGGATAACCGACTATTTGATACCTGAAATTGAAGCTCGTGATCTCCTCGACATTTAGTTTCAACAAGGTGGCGCCACTTCTCACACATCGCATCAATCAATGGATTTATTGAGAGAACACTTTGGTGAGCAGATAATTTCACGGTTTGGGCCGGTTGATTGGCAACCAAGATAGTGCGCTCTCACACCATTAGACTTTTTCCGGTGAGAATATGTAAAGTCTAAGATCTATGCGGACAATCCCGCTTCGATTCAGGCTAGGGAGCAAAATATCACGCGTATCATTCGCGAGTTACCAGTCAAAATGCTCGAACGAGTCATCGAAAATTGGAGTCAACGGATGGACCATCGGAGACGGCCAACATTTGAAAGAGATAATCTTCATAAAAATAAGTAAATAAATAAACATTCCCCATACAGTATGAATTTTCTGTGTTTTTTTCTTTTCTTTTCTTTAAGAAGTAGGGAACCTTAGAATGGATCACCCGTTATAAATATTTCCTTGTTCTGTTCTATCAGAGAAAAGTCATTTAGTTTGAAAATTTAATATTATGATATAAAGCATTTCTTTTCTGGAATGCAATGCTCTCTAAAGTGACTAACTTATTCCGAATGTATTTATTTTATCACATATTATCGTTTCAACAAATTGCAACAATTACAGCAACAATAAGTGAAAGAGTAACAAAAAATCAAAGTCATTGGTGTACAACTTAAATAAAACGATTTTATCATTACACTCAAAGGATTGACAATTTTCTGTTTGGAAGTGACCAGAAGAGCAATATGCAGCTGAGGGGACCTATACATATTATTCTATATATCTTTATGTATGTAAATACATTAGTATCGACATTCATATAGTATTATTTGTATTATAATCTCCGGTTGGTTGGTTGGTCGCCAAATCAATACCTGTTTGTGCGTATATATGGAAAGTTTTGTGCCACACACACTGGACTTATATTTATATGTATGTCATTGATGTCGAAAAATGTCTGCTGTTGATGATAATAACACTGCCTGCTTATAAATGTTATATTATACATTTAAATGTTGAATGAAAATGTGCGTTTATTAAAAAAGTAGGTTGTAATGTGGTAAGAGTAGTGGAAGTTCCTTTCTCCCAATTTTGAAATTTTTAAAGTTATAAAAAAAATTTAATTTCATCTCAGAGATTCTCTCAAACGCCGGTTTATAGAGAGTATGTTTGTTATAGGAATTTTTTTAAAACAAAGATCAATTACCAAAATAGTAATTTTCGAATTCAGAACTGCTCTTCGAAAATTTATACTTCAAATAGTTAAAATTAAACGTAAAATAAGTTGTACTCAATACATATATATAACCTTTATCTTCCCGAAAAAAAAATTCTAAATAACAGTCCTTATGTAACTCACACTTCAGCGATCAAATTATTGACAAACGAACAAACTTAATAAAAATTGGGTATAATTTTGAAAAATTTATAAATTTTAAGTTAAACGAAGAAATACGAAGGTGATATGTTCGTATTTATAAACTGTAGGTGCCTCCATTCCTAAAAAAAAAAATCAGACCACATATGGGAAGAAGAATTTGGCCGAAAATCGATTCTGGGTTTACAAAGCCTCATATATATAAAGGGTTTTGGTTTGGTTAAAACTGTTGAAACCTAGAACAAAAATGCTGATGCAAACGTGGCCACGTTTCGTGCCTTAAGAGGAGATTATAGAGCATATAATCGTCCAACTACTCAAGCAATTGGTAAAACTTGAAAGAAATTTGAAGAGACTGGATCTGTTACAGATATTGTAAGGCTGCTGAAAATGGAAGTGTAGTCGAAGACCCGAATGTGTTTATTTATCGACGTTCCAAAGAGCTGGGACTTTTTATTTTGCACCTGGACTTACACCTACATCCATATAAATCCAGCAAAATTTTCCTAAGTGACGAGGCACATTATTTACTCGATGGAAACGAAAATAAGCAAAAAATAAAAACACCTACTGTTTGGTGCGCTCTTTGGTCCGGAGGTATGATTGGACCTTACTTCGTTGAAAACGATAACGGCGATACTATCACTGTCGATTCGGAGCGTTATGGCCATACAATAACTGACTTTTTTGGCCTGCAATTGAAGAACACGACTTAGGCAATTTGTGGTTCCACCAAGATGGTGTCACCTGCGACGCAACACGAGCGAATACGGCTTTATTGCGATGGAAATTTCCCGGCTGTGTAATCTATCGTCTTGACGATGTCAATTGGCTCCGAGATCGTGCGATTTGACACCGTTGGCTTTTTTTGTGAGCCTACGCGAAGACCCTCTTTATGCGGATAAACCTTTAATTTTTGAGCACTTGAAAACTAACGTTCATCAAGTTATGGCTGATATACCGCCCAATATTTGCCAAAAAGTAGTCAAAAATTACCTCAAAGTGATCGAAGTTTTTAAAAATTCACGAGGTCATTTGAATAATGTAGTGTTTACATACACAAGGAATTTTATGGAAAAAATAATTTTAATGCATTTTATTTGCATTTATTTTGGAAACCGCAAAATAGATAACCCATGTATATATAAGTACATATGTATGTACTGGTAAATCAAGTCATTTCAAAAATTCAGTTGTATACTGATGATTTGGTCTTGATTCACATTTCTTCGCCGGGCATATATCGTTATTTTTGGCCACTAATAGTTATATATCACGTGCACTAAATCACTGACGATTCTTCTTGTAACTATGTGAGATATTTGGAAAAACGTAGGTCTGAAATTTGTTTACAAACCTTTCTCAGAACAACGTGAACAGACTAAAAAATTTTCAGCTTAATCTGCAGAATAGTTTGAGAGAACAGATGTCCATTTTTTTCTAAGTGACTGCGTTGCTCAACTTACGGACAACACCTGGAGAACAGCGAAAAGATCAACAGGCAGGTGACAAAAACTAGCGGAAAACCTGATTACGGAAATTATGTGTTAACAGTTGGCTCTTAAAGAGATCATTTGCCGATGTGGGCAGGGCTGCTTATTAAGGGTATTATGTAAATATTTCTTGTTGGCGAAATGATTATAAACTTACTTCACAAACCTCTGAAAGAGCCATGAACTTCCAAGTTTTTGTTTACTTAAGGTATTTATAGCGATTGTGGTGAGATTCTTAATATGTTTGGGCGCTTTTGCAGGAATGCTGAAGGTAATCTAGCCAAGTAAGTTGTGTTATAGATGCTTACTCTCATCAACTTTATTGGAATTGCTCAACGGCTTTGAAGTATAAACAAGGACGATGCTTATGACCTGTGAAGATTTCTTAATGCATATAAAACCGATCTCTTCTTCATATAATCCAATTTTTCGCCATGCACTTGATATTGTAGCAACAATGTCAGATGATTTGGCAAATATTTGGCAATATTTGGCATAGGGGTTAGCGTATTTGCCCACTAAAGCAGGCTCCGTAGTGTGATCCTTGACATATATTTACTTTATTATCTCCCGAATAGAGGAAGATCTGAAACATAATAAAATTCCCTACCTGGAAACAAAAGCATTGAATGATTTTGAAGAAGATTTGAATATATGTATAAACGTATATATAAAGAAAAAACTAATTTAGAGACCCCAAAAGTGGACGGAATTTTTACATATATTGCTTTTTAAGAATACTTAATATGGGGCGCGAAAAGCGAATTTTTTTATACGAGTGTTACTCGCTTTAGGAGTTTGAAAAAGATGAAAATGGGTACTTGAATTCACATAATAGTCCTGTAATGAAAATTAATAAAAAATATAATGGAAAGTTTCATTAAGACATGAAGTACCAAAAAACGACGGTATATCACATTGGCAGAGATGTGAGTACCAACAAGGTCAGGAACATAAAATTTATGACTTTCAATGGCAATGCAGTCATCACTATAACTGTGCAGATACATACAGATATGTATGTACCAAGTTGAATTGTGGGAAATCAGTTATTTCTAAGCAATTCCACACGCATTGTCACGCAAGCGACTTTGCTATGATGAAAATTCCATCATGACTCCAACATAATGAGCTTTTGAGTTCAATGAGCACGCTGCAAACAACTTGTGTGGCGTTTGTTTGGTTTTGTAAGGTTTGGTATGATTTGGTATTTATGTAGTGGGAGTATCGAGCTTGACTAACCCATGCGTGCTTTTAATTTCAATTTTAACTTTAGTTTCCCCGGAAATCAAAAGCGATCAAGTCACAACCCCAAAGTGGACAAATAAAAATATACATATACTCGTATTATGTATGTATGTGTGATTTCTTACATTAGTGTGGATGTGTGCATTTCTCATTTGCCTTCTGCTCTAAGTGTCGGTCACAAGCCAACAAAAACACTCAGGGGAGCATAAACTTCGCTTCACTAGTTGTACAATGCTGGAAAAAATAATAGATGCTCGGCCGTTTAAGCGATTTATTGAGGAGGCGAAAACATATTTTTTATTATTCGCGATTGGTTGGTTGAAAAGGACTCTTGAACTCTCGAACTCCTGAACGAACAGGCCGCTCAAAAGTCCTTAACTGGTCTCTTTTTACACGTTCGTTTATACAACTTATGAGCTTGTGAACAGTTCAATTTGGTGATGTTTTTCGATTTCTACCAAGCATGCGTGCCCAATTCCCAAAAATCTACAACTGAGAGCATCGTGAAGTATATGCCATTTCCATCTTCTAAAGGCCACAAATTCGCAAAGAAATTACTCCAGAGTTTCCAAATATTCTATGCATGCTCTGCCCATTACCTTACTTACAATATACCTACATGCTTACAAAATATTTGCTCAATTTGCATTAAGAGAATTTAAATCTGCCTGCAATCCGTGCTGCCATACAATAATTTAGTGGTACGACCTACGTTGGTAGAGCTTCAGGATCTTAAGTGTTCCTTCATGATCCACTGCTTCAGACACCATTTGAAGGTGCCGGTCGATAGTGGCAGCTTCGCCTGGTAGCGCAAGCCATTTTGGCCGCCTTCTCATTTCCTTATACTACATCAGTGCCCTGAGTCCCAAGTGTTGCTCACTGCGTTTTCCCATGAATTACGATTTATTTAATTGTAAAAACTATTCTATTCCCAAAAAACACAAAGGGAATATTTAAAATAAATTTAGTGATTAACAAACTTGTTGTTGCCACACTGGGAACCATTGCAGCCGAACCTCCATGAAAAATAACTTCAGACGGGTATTTAAAATTGCATTAAAGAAATTTTAGCCTCCCATTGTGTTGCAGTTCCTGCAGTCTATACTAAAATGCATCACATCTTTGTCTATCTTGGCTTAAACGCCCATTCTTAATGGTTCTGAATCGAATACTCAAAAAGTTTATGTTGTATGGTAATGAGAGAAAGTGCCCTCACGACGAGTCTCTCAAAGAAACGATACCAGTAGATTAAGGTTGTCACCTTGGAAGTAAAATGGGCTAGTGTGGCATCCTCTGGCACAGAATTCTATTAATCAAATCGAATTTTATGCTTCGGTATAATTTTATTTCAGCGATTAAATAAACACTCACTTTTCAAGCCGATATGTTATTCTTATTTTGAATGAACATTTTTATTTACCAGGATGAACATAAAAAGGGTTTTCCAATAGGGATGATATGATTTCTAAGTGTCGTTTTGGCCATTTTTAATTTGTCATGATATGTCTTTTTTTTTACAGTAATAATTAAAATTTTATCATGGCAAGGTATACGCAAGAACAACGTTGTTGATTTTGCTGTGAACAACTTCAAAACGATAGCGTTTTTTTTTAAGAAAATCATCTTCTCCGATGAGGTTCACTTTGATATGAGTGGTGCGGTAAATAAACAAAGCTGTCGATTCTGGTGCAAAGAAAATCCACAAATTATTCATGAACAACCATTACATTTACCTTAATTGACAGTTTGGTGTGGTTTTTGGTCTGGTGGAATAATCGGTCCGTACTTCTTTCGAAATGAAGCTGGTAGCACCGTTACTGTCAATGGAGAGCGGTATATATCGATGACAACCAACTTTTTATGACCAAAATTGGAAGAACTTGATCTTAACAACATGTGGTCCAACGAGACGGGCTACGTGTCACGCAGCACGTGCAACCACCGAATTATGGCGAGAAAGGTTTGGAGATTCGACTATTTCAAGAAATTGTGACATTGAATAGCCTCAAAGAAGTTGTGATTGAACACCATTAGACTAATTCTTGTAGGGTTATTTAATGTCATTGGTCTTTAACAATAAATCAGACTCTCTTCAAGCTTTAAAAAAATTGGGTTCATCGAACTCGTTCCTGCAAAAGAAGTCCTGGAAGCCATTGGAATGATGTTATATTCAGAGCTTAATTATATCGATTGTTCTTCACATTAAATATAAAACATTTGAATTTCCTTAACAAATAGTGTGAGTTTTGTTTTTAAGAAATCGTATCACTCTTAGTGAAAAACCCTATATATAGTTTTGAATTTAACATAATATATTTTATTTTGTATTTAACAGCTTTAGTTAATATTAATTCTATAATATATTCTTAACTAAGCAAGTTTATTTTTTATATAAATAAATAAAAACTTAACAAAAAAATGTTTTTTTTTAATTTGCCTATTGGACGCTTCCTCATTATGCTTTAATTTTTTCCAGCATTGTACCCAAGTTTGGTTGCAGCGAGAGGGGCCGAATCGCAGTCGCTACCAACACACACACACACACTTGACGAACTTAGTACGAGTATTTGGCTACTTGTGGAGGCAACAACGCATTGAACTCGCAGTCGAGCGGCAGTCAGTCAGTCAGCAACATTGTCGTTGTCCGGTAGTGTTTAGTGGCCAGTCTTGGGAGAAGCGCTAAATTTGAAAATTAAAATAAGCATAAAAATATTGTAAAATATTTACAAAAATACAAAAAAACCTAATAATAGTTTTTGTGAAATTTTATATGAAAGCATTTGGTGCTTTATACTAAACAGAAAATCAATTAAAAAAGGAAATAAAATATAAATAAATATATGCATAAATATACAAACTTCTGCTGAATTTCAAATTTCATTTTGAAAAATTCATATTTTGGAAAAGTGCACTCTCTTTTATTGTTGTACATACATATGTGAAGGTGTGAGTTGTGCAAATAATATTTTGAAAATTTCGAAGATTTGAATATATTTATATACGCACATAGTGGCAAATAATTTGGAAAATCGCAAGTGCCTTTGTATTCTAAGTGAAATAAGAAACTAAAGCAATTATCCGCAACTCAAGGAGGCTAATATTTATTATAGCAATCATGTCAACTAGAGCTCTCATCTTATCATTACTTGTGGTGCTTGTATTGAGTAGCACAGCAGGTGAGTACTTCATTGAAAAATCAAATAATTTCTAATTGCATTGAAACTAAGAAAAGTGATGCGAGGTTAAGAGTTATGTGGGCCTCTGGGGTTCAAAGAACTTTGGGGAAAAGTTAATATTTTAATCTACAAAGGTACTTAAAGCTATTCTACGCAATAAGAACCAGCATTACGTGACTTTTTTTAATTGTTTTGTTCAAAACAACCTAAAAATATGAGATTTTCGCAAGCTTTCCATTCAGGGTAGTTAGTTAGGTAGGAGCATTGCCCGAGTTTTTCTAACCTCGTCATCGTTCATTTGGCGTTCGAAAGGATTAAAAAAAATTATAGCCAATGATTTTGTCTGTCTATTTAATTAGTAATTAGTTCTTTTCCTGTCATAATTTGGCCAAATCTTCTTCGTTATCTCCCTGTTGCATATTATGTATTTCCATCTATTCTGTGTTATTTCTTCAAAATGTAAGTGAAGCTCACTACTGATCGTTCCTTTCGGGCATGATATTGACTTTCGCTTCGGATTCGTCAGGAGAAGGCTCGAACTAGGCCAATTCTTTAGCTTTTTCGTTATCGAAAACATGTCTGTGACCGAGAACCCACATTATGTAGATGTCGAGTTAACCTGCCAATGAATTTAAAATATTCTTACGATGACGACGCTGAAATTTATAATTGCTTTCTGTATGCTATAGCTCTACAGGCCTTTTTTATACATAGTAAATGTTTAGAGAGAGAGATTAATGTCAAGAACCTATAAGTATACCCCGACTCCAGCTAAACAGTCCATTTTGGGCCCGGTAAATTCAGATGTTATCTTCCATCCCTACCAGATCTCTTTTCCATTGACGTCTAGAAGGTATCTTCACCTGGAAGCAAATTTTGAGATCCTGGCTTGGGAGGATTTAGTCTGATTTATTTAAAGGTATTGTGGGCTGGTTCAGTACATTGCTATGTTCTTAACATGAAACTACCAGGGAAATAGACAGCCTTTTCGCTTACAAATAAGAAAAGATTATGGGTGATCCGGTGCTATATCGCTATTAGACAATTTAACGTTGTGACTATAGGTGGTCTTACTAAATGCTTAAAGATCCTTCGATTTTTATTAAAGACTGAAAGATCTTCATCTGCCCAGGAGAAAACCGCAGCCGAAGAGAGAGCCTTGTCAGACGTTCTTTAAACAGCCTTGAACGCACCATTAGCGCATCCATATTCGGGATAGTAAATGTTGACGTCTTGAATTGAGATGAAGCTTTAGAGCAGTAAATCTCCTGGCTTCTTAAATAATGCCACTTTCGTTAGAGACAAACTTCATACGGCAAAAATTTAGAAATCTCTATATTATAGGCTCAGGCTCTAGAAAATTTGTACGTGCCTTCAAGCTCGAGCACTACCTCTATGAGTGCCCGTCCTTTATTCAATTAAGACGTCATATCTCGCACGAGCTCACCACTGAAGTATTTTTTTTTTTAATAACAAAGAGTTCTGTTAAACAGGGGAGAAAAATTAGCCCGGTGAGGCCTTTAACTTCCCCTTTCACTAAGTCAATAAACAACCAATCAAACAAAGCAAAGGTAGACGATGCGAGTCAGTAACAAGCAAGAAAAGAAGGCACGGTATAGGTATCTTATTATGCGTCTTGAAATCACTGTCTTTAAAATTTTATACATTTCTTTTTATTATTATTTCCGTCCTAGCTAGCGACATATCCACTTGGCATGCCACTAATCAGTGCTTTTGCCTACTCAAATTACTGGACAACCCCTTGTACACTACACACACTGCATTCGGTGCAAATAAAAGGGGCTGCATTTTTTCATATTATTACCATTTTTAGTTTGTGGTTTTTTGAGCTTAGCATTTTGAATGGCGTCCGTTGTCGCTAAGTATGTTGTGCCGCTTTTATTTTACCTAATTTCGTGATACTCTTTCCCCAACAAACCCCCATTTCGGTTGTTGCATTCATAAGAGTTCACTGAACTGTTCCCATTTGTCTACTACTAGGGTATCAATTGGCATAATGTCAAAAGGGTAACTTAATGTATTTATGCTTTCAACTTAAAAGTACACTCGTACATATATAACGTTCGTAGTAAAGTGCAACAAAGTTATTTGGCAGTGCGTTATTTGCGTACTCGCCAACTTTGAAATCGCATTATCTTAAGGACTCTATCCAAGTACTTAAGTGTAGTGTCGTTAAGATTTATATAAAAAAGTAAGGAAGTAGTGAGTTTCAGGAGCGCCGGACTGTAGGTCTCCTCTGGACGGCCGAAAATTACTAGGCGGTTATAAAGGGTCAATTATACATAGTTGCACTCCAAAAAACTAAATAGACCACGTTGAATCTTCTACGCTAAAGCGGTTTTTGGCTGAGGTCATCCTTTGATTTGTGGGGTGCGCAAACAAATGGACCTCTAGTTTATTCTAAGCCGCCTCCGAACGGAACGCCTTACATGGACTATAAGAAAAACTTGTTTATTAAGCACAACTGCGGAGCCAAATATTTGAAAAAAAAATTCATTCGAAATAGGAATACATTTTTTAATTTACAAATCTTGTTCTAAACATTTTATTTACTACAAAAAAATTTTTTTTTTTTTTTGTAAGAATATTTCATTTGGTGATCCATTCTTGGTTAGTTTGCTGTTATGAATAATTTTTGATTGGAAAATAGTCGAAATATAAAATGTAGAAATTTTTTGTATAGTTGTTTGGATTTTTTGTCTGGATATAGTCGTGTCTGGATTATGTGTTTCAGGATTTTTCATTTCTAGATTTTGTGTGTCGGGATTTTATTATAGACCCGTTATATATATTTTTTGTTGAAATATATTTAAAAAAAAAAAAATTAACACTAAATTTGTCACCAGTAGAAATTGTTGCTTTTGTTTTTTACAGCACGCTGTACTTACCTACATATCCTTTAGTACAATTCCTCCATATTCAACATTAATCATAAACCCTGAGTAGTAATAAAACAATAATCTGAAAATATAGTTCAGTTAATGATAATTAAATTTTGTCACTTAGCTCAGATAGCTTATGCATTTCAAATGTAAAAACTTGCAAAAAAAGAAGCGCTGCATATTGCTGTGCTGAAGTCCTTACACCTTTTATGAATATATCAAATTAAGTAAAAAATGAAAAAAGGGTTTTCGTTGATTTTGAATGTCAATATTTTTTTTTTATCTACGTTGGTAGTACAGCTTCAGATACCCGGGTTTCGAGTATTGCGAGCAGCTCGATGCTCACTCGATACTCACTCATTGCTCAACTGCTCAGCAAAACAAAAAAAATTAATTTTGTCTGTCAAAATATCTTTGGCGTTTCAAGGATTGCATAATAAAATTTAATTGCATAAATAAGTTTAAAATAATTTAAAACAAGTTCTCAGAAAAAAGTCAATGTTTTCTTAAAATACTCGAACTGCTCGTGCTCATGCTCGAAAAGTTTCGGGTAATGAGCAATGAGCAAGTGTGCGAGTGCTCGATGATCAAATGCTCGCACTGCTCGAAAACGTTTGAGCAAAATATGGACTTGGTAGCATACAAAAGTTCATACTATAATTTGCTTTTTGGGTGGATTTTTGACCCAATACTTCATATCTGAGCCTAACGGTTCGATGATTTTCAGTACCAATGTTTACTTCATTATATGTGTCTAGAATATACAGACAGACAGTCAGTCATGGCTTAATCAACCACAAGGTTCGAAGGGTCTATCTCTTCTTCTTCTGGTACTTACATATTTCGGACCAAAGGTATTATACCATTTCTTGTTCCTGAAAGGTATAAAATCACAAAAAACAAAGTGCGCACTCTGCAAAATCCTGCTAGTCTGCTTCTTCAACGTCAACTGTAGCAAATAGCAATGAAAATGAAAATGGCTTGGCTTGTCAACACGTTTGTATTGAACATCATTGCGGTGAACGAACGGGAGCTGGCATAAATGAATCATGCATGAAATGGCTAACCGGCAGGCAAGGACATTCATATGCACTATATAATGGTATTTTTATGTTTTCCACTATTACTTGGAAGGGGAGGGAAATTAATAGGCAGCTTTTTATGTATTCCCACTACAGTTTTTCTTAAAGTCATTGTAAAAAATTTATGATTTCCATTGCGTGTTGTTAAAGGCATTAAAGGCACAAGGAATTCCAGCCTTTAAAGTTGCATGAGGATATCTCAATTTCTACTCAGGTTGGTCATTTTCATTCTTTTGCTTTGCTCTTTTTATAGACATAAAACTTCATAGAAGAGAATGGAAGGAGATTCTTGTTGAATATATTATTTTTACTGAGAACTTAATACCCACAACCATAGCGGAGCGGTCACATTACCCCAGGGTCATGGTTTCAAACACTGAACAGAACAAAATACGAAATTATGGAAAATTATTATTTCCAATTGTTTTTGTTCCCTAGCAGGGAATATCAGCCCCCCTAAGTCTAATTCTGATATGAAATAAAATACTTTCATAAAAATCTTTCAAACTTCATGCTTAATGTATCTTCATCGAAGAAGTCATTAAATTCTCTCATAATTTTATTTCAATATCTTCTTTTATGTTAAACTTAATTTAATGCTTGTGACAATATTCAATTATTTGTTCATAAATATAAAAAATTTGTGTTAAAAATTAAAAAAAAAAACTCGCAAACAGGAGTAAAAAGCCCCAATTTTCCACACATGAAGAATAGACCAATTAACAACAAGTTCATAATAAGACATGCAGAGATGATATGGTGTATGCCGACAAACAATAAATTCCTTTTTCATAGAGGAGCTAAAAAGTGGTGTCAATCGTTAAGCACGTATCAAGAAGGCCAAGCAAACTTCAATATATTAAAAAAAAAATCAACGAAATGAAATTTTTAAATTTAGCAGATGAATTTTTATTTTTAAATTTTCATCACAAAGTACAGCACAGCTAATATGCAGTGAGAACAAACTCATATGATTAAATTGTTGTTCTTTCGAAATATTCACTGTTTTTACAATACAATTTTTTTAAATAAATTTGTTTTTTAATTATTAGAAACTTTTCTATCTCTAAATTTATTTTTAGCAACATTTTTCCATTTTATTCGATTCGTTCGAGTTGCACGCTAATTGGGTTTCCCATTTTCTTCGCTTGGCGATCATCAAAGAAAATTTTGAAAACAAATGGGCATACTCGTATGCACTCCAATACACCTATGCACTTCTTCCTCAGGCCATGCCTTACCAAGCTCATAATCATAAATTAAATGTCGCATGAAGAAACCTAATACGCCATCTGCTCAGGAATATTTGTAGCTAGCAAAAGTAAATCTCAACATATACATAGAATTCATGTTATTTTCATCTCTGTGACATACATTATACATACATATGTGGAAATAAGTTTCTTTTAAATAAATTACAAGGCATTTTTCAATTCTTTCTAATAATATTTTTAATAAATACGAAATTTGGAAGTGTATGAATGGATTTTATATTTTAAATTAATCACTCGATTATGGGACTTATGATTTTTACAATAAAATTATTATTATTTTGCGTAAATACTTGTATATACACTATATGCTGAGATACTTAACTGGAAAGGTTATAATTCGTAAACTCAGGTTTTTGAGTTTTATGGGAGCAAAATGTTTGCATGTTCTCGAAATACTTTATGATCCAAACTCTGTCCACATTCTGAACCTTTTGTCAATTTATCTCTTTTTCTTTTAACTATTTCAGTTGCTCTACGATTACTGTCATTGTCATTTATAATTTATAACAATATAACTTAGACATTTTAAAAGATAAAATTACAATTTCTATGGAAAAGTCATATAACCCAAACTACTCTCCGAAGATCAACGTACTCCGAAGGCCACTAAATCTCCTTCTCTTTGCGTCTAAAATTGGAAGAAGTGGATCTTAATAACATCTGGTTCCAACAAGACGGGACTAAGTGTCACAGAGCACGTGCAGCAACCGAATTATTGCGAGAAGGGTTTGGAGATTGGATTATTTCAAGAAATTGTGACATCGAATGGCCTCCAAGAAGTAGTGATTTAACAACATTAGACTACTTCTTGTGGGGTTATTTGAAGTCATTGGTCTTTAGCAATCAACTACACTCTCTTCAAGCTTTAAAAGTCAATGTTGAACGTGCTATTCATGACATTCAAAGTGCTAAAAAATTGGGTTCATCGAATTCGTTCCTGTAAAAGAAGTCGTGGAAGCCTTTGGAATGATGTTATAATCAGAACTTAATTGTATTGATTGTGCTTCATAATAAACTCAAAACATTTGAATTTCCTTAACATTTAGAGTGTTTTTTTTTAAAGAAATCATATCACTCATATTGGAAAGCCCTATATATACAATACATGCTTAGCACCTTAAGTGGAATAGTTATTATCCGTAAACTCAAAAACCAATTTAGTTTTATTGGAGCTTTATGCCCTCGAAATATTTCATAGCCCGAATCTTCTTCACATTCTGAACATATTGCTTAGATATTTATTTAAGTCCTCAAAGTAACTGCTCCCTGAAAAATTTAGACCAGCCAAAACAGAAGATACTTCATATGAGATCGAGCAACAGATAACTGTAATGGATCCATATAATGCTTTGAACTTTCTTTGGTATGACTTGTCACCCAAAACCTCGTAAAAAACTGGGGCAGCATTAACTAGATCTGCAGAATGTCATCTCTACTTTAAGAGTAATTTGGAGAAATGACATAAACATTGGATTACGTGAGGTGAATAGAGTCATACTGGACACAGTTTATCTGCACGTAGTAGACACTTTGAAAAAACAAGCCGTAGCAGAACAAGTGAACCTACAAAAGAGATCGTAACAAAGTTTTTTTTGGCCATTTCGGTTGCTAAACATTTTTTAATTTTTGACTGAGCAACATTACTCTAATTGGTTACCAATGGCGAATGTTTAGCAATGCATACTTCCATGGGTCATCACCTCGAACGCTGGCCTAAAAAACAATATAATTGCGGTCGTCCCTGATCAAAGAATGACAACCACTCCGAGAGGTATTTCTGACTTGAAAAAATATATCAGCCATTCAAAGGTGGCTTAGAAAAAATTTTAAGTCTCCTCTATTTGTTGGAAAAATTCAAGAAGGAGCTCGACCAAAAATCGCTTTAGCGATTGAAAATTTAGATATATATAATGTATATGTCATAGCCCTAATAAATGATCTATCAAACAAGTCGAGTAAAAGTATGTAAGCACTTACATCCACAATAGCGAATCAATATCCCTTCGGGGGGCATGCATTAGAAATGTGTCTGCCTTATAACAGCCGTTGCCACCGCAACAAATTAAAAGGGGATAAGAAAACAGTCTCTATGAGTGAATGGAAGGGATTTTCGCTGCGGATTGTGACTGGATATGAAAAGTGGATATACTACGATAAGACCAAGAAAAAAAATTACTATGCCAGGCCTGGTGAACCCGTTCCATCATCGTTTACATCAATGCCAACGAAAAGTAACTACACGAATGCGTTTGAGCCGTGAAAAACGGCCAGAAATGAACAGAAGATATGACAAAGTTATTATGCAACATGCAACGCTCATCCCTACGTGGTTGTAATGGTCAATAACTATATGGAAACGCTGAAATAAGAGGTCTTACCCATCCCAGCATATTCTCCAGACCTTGCTTCTTCCGACTACTGGCTTTTTCGACGCATGTGGTTCGGGTATTTTGAAGAAATCTAAGAATGGCTCAATGATTGTATCGAGGACAGACAGGACGAAATTTTTTTAGAGACGGTGTTCGAAAATTCCCATAGAGATGGGAAGATATAATTGCATGATTTTTTTTTATATATTTTTCTAACAAAAACGGTTTTTTGAATACAAAAACAACGGAGGGAATTAATTTTTACACAAAATATTTTATTTTATTTTATTATAATTATTATTATTTAAATATATATAGGGTTTTCCAATAAGAGTGATATGATTTCTTTAAAAAAAACACACTAATTGTTAAGGAAATTCAAATGTTTTTTTATTTTAATTTGAAGTACAATCGATACAATTCAAATGGCCTCCACGACTACTTTGCAGGAAGGAATTCGATGATCCCAATTTTTGAGCACTTTTTCCACTAAATCAAGTCTTATGTCATGAATAGCAAGTTCAATATTGACTTTTAAAGCTTGAACATAGTCTGGTTTATTGCTAAATACCATTGACTTCAAATAAATAAATCACAACTTCTTGGAGGTCATTCAATGTCACAATTTGTTTAGATAATCGAATCTCCAAAACTTTCTCACTATAATCCGGTTTTTGCACATGCTGTGTGACACGTAGCCTCGTTTTGTTGGAACCAGATGTTATTAAGATCAACTTATTCCAATTGTGGCCATAAAAAGTTGGTTATCATCGATCTATACCGCTCTGCATTGACAGTAAAGGTGCTACCAGTTTTATTTTGAAAGATGTACGGACCGCTGATTCCACCAGACCAAAAATCACACCAAAGTGCCAATTTAGGTGAATGCAATGGTTGTTCGTGAATAATTTGTGGAATTTCTTCGCACCAGAATCGACAGTTTTGTTTATTTACCACACCACTCAGATGAAAGTGAGACTCATCGGAGAAGATGAAAAAATAATTGTTATCGTTTAGAAGTTGTTTCAAGGCAAATCCAGCAACGTTGTTCTTGAGTATATCTTGACATGATAAAATTGTAAACATTACTGACACCAATGAAAAAAAAAATGAAAAATCCTGACATATTATATATGACACTTAGAAATATTGTAATCCCTACTTGAAAACCCTTTATTATATATCTTTTATATATATTTGCTACTACAAAAATTTTAATGACTAAGACCAGCAGTAATTATATATTATATCACCTCATTTCCTTAAATAAATTCGTTTTTATAAAAGCGTTTCATATTTGTCACGAATTTCTGATATATGCAAGTTAATTATTAGACTTGTTCATACATACAATAGAAAATTATATGTCTCAATACCCTAAAGATGTATTTAAAGATAATTAAAAATGTTCATTAGTAAACTGTCTTAATCTACCAAAGGCATATATTTACGTACAATAATTAGTCAACACTTACATGAAGGCGCATTTCCGCTAATTATAGTTTTCACCAAGAGGAAAATGAAATATTTCCTTAATTGTCACGAAAAATCTGTTAATCGGATATAATTTCCTTGAATAAAAATTTAATTATAAACAAGCAAATATTTATAATTAATGAACATATATGTATGTGTAAGTACTGACAACTGATTTCGTGCCAGTAGATGCCAGTGATTTGCTGCTTCCAAAGCTGCTGACTGTTACTGTATCTGCTGTCGAAGATGAAAAAAACGAAAAACATTTAATAACAAAAAATATCATGCGAATCTTTTGCTAAATTGGGTGGGTGGTTGTAATTTACATATATACATATATATATATATATATATACACAAGGTATATACAAGTACGTATTCATGCAATTTTAGTGTATGAAGAAAATTGGCTTAATTTGCCTGAGAATACTGAGCGTCACAAGTGTGTGAGTGTGGCAAGTTGGGCCGACTGAGTAACTTAACGAGCCGAGCCGAGAAGTATTGTGCATGAATTTAGCAAAATAAAAAAAAGAATCAGTTAAAAATTAAAGATGAATGAATGCACATAGTGCATGTGCAACTTAAAATAATTTGCTGATGTAAAAGCTTTTGTCAGTTTGCCAAAGTAAAATGTCTTTTTCATAGTTTGCATTAGATAATTTTTGCAATTTCCTAGTGATTATCATTTTTGCGCATTTTCCACTTTTCGTAAACATTAAAAAACATTTTCAAAATTATTATAATTTATTTGCGATGGACATTACTTTTATACATACATATGTATATGAATATATACTCGTTGTTAGGTAAGCATTTAAAGGGTATGCCAAGTAGAAGTACTTTTTTCAATAGCCTTTTTTTGACTTGTGCGCTCGATCTTCCCAAGCGACTTCGCTCTATGGGCTCTTGAAACGTTCCCAGGAAAGCCGACGTTTTCGAGCCAAATTTTGTTCAGCGATGAGGCCCATCTGTGGCTCAATGGGTATATAAGGAAGAAAGTTGACCCATTTGGGATGAAGAAAAACCTGAAGAGATTCAAGAGCTGTCATTTCATCCAGAAGAAGCAACGGTTTAGTGTGGTTTTGTGGGCCGGTGAAAGCGGTCCATAGTTCTTCAAAAATAATGCCGCTGAGAAGGTAACCGTCAATGGCGACTGTTATCGCGCCATGATAATCGACTATTTAATACCTGAAATTGAAGCTAGTGATCTCAGCGGTTTCAACAAGACGGCGCCAAGTCCCGCACATTGTATCAATCAATGGATTTATTGAGAGAACACTTCGGTGAGCAGATAATTTCACGTTTTGGGCCGGTCGATTGGCCACCAAGTGTGATGTTACACCGTTAGATTTTTCCTTATGGGGATATGTAAGTTCTAAAGTCTATGCGCACAATCCCGCTTCGATTCAAACCTTGGAGCCGAAAAATTCGCCAGTCACCAATCGAAATAATCAATCGAACGAGTCATCGAAAATTTCGAATAAGAATACACATTCCCCAACAAATTTGAAATTTCTGTGTTTTTTTCTTTAAAAAATAGGGTACCTCGAAGGGGATCACCCTTTACGTATGTAAGCAATAGCTATGTGTCAATTTACCTTTTGTCGTTGCAAATTTTCCTTAAGTGCGGGAAATTTTGCACTTGCTTGCAATGTTTGGACTGACTTAAGCTTATCGCAATTATTGTGGGCATATGTACATACGTGCATACATGTGTGGGTACACATGTGTAAGTTGTGTACTAATATAATTACCTTACAATTGCAAACATCATAAAAAGTTGCGTAAAGTCAATTACAAGCCACAACTAATGGCGATGCACCACAACCATATGTATGCATATGTGTGAATACGATTATTATGTACTTACAGTGCTGGGAAAGCTAAGTTGACGAAAACGCTACCGGTATAAATTCAGCGAAAGAAATGTTTAATGCTTCGATGCTCTATGCAAGCCGTTGGCGCATCAGCTCCATACTAGATAAATTTTAGTTCATTTGCGTACCATATCAAAACAAGCAAAACATACCGAGATGGGTAAATATTAACACAACATAGCGGTGACGTTGTGGTGGAACTTGCTTTATTCCCCTCACTGGGATTTTGCCAACAACTCGCGAACTCGTTTCATTTTTCTTTAAAATATTACTACTGAACTAGTATTCTTACATACATACTTTAGTTATTCACTGCAGGGTATGTACTTAGACCCCTGTGTAGGAACCGCTTAACAAATCCATTCTTGAAAAATATAAATTTTCTAATAATTATGCTTACATATGCGTTTGCATATACATATGTTAGAAATACTTGATAAATTAATCGTTTTCAAGTAGCAACCCAGCCATAACTTCGTCAAATATGTATCGTATGTAGATAGTATAAATTAAGGTAAGTCAACAAGCAATTATTTTAAATATCAAAGAGTTTATTGCTCTTTCTCGATAGAGGAAGATTCGGGCTTTTTAACTGCTGGCAAGTGAAACTAAGTCGCCGAAGTGGGGCTCATTTCTTCTTGTGTATGTCGACCCAAGACATATTGAATGGAAAACTTGGCAAATTGCAGAGTTTTCATTCAGCCGGATAAAGTGTCTTAGTATGACGCTCTTCAGCTAACCATCTCTGTCGAAAAACTCTTACTCTTACGCCGATTCTACGGTTGTCGTTATCGATCCCTCTTCTGCACGTTATTGCAGGACGGGAATGTTATGCTATTTTTTAGAGCTTAGCTTGTGTTCGTAGAAGGAGTGTTTTTCAATTTCCTACTCAACCCAAAGTAATACTCCTTGGTAACAGTGATTCTGAGTTGGATTCCAAAGCTGACATTGCTGATGGCGTAAAGGCTGTTTTACCGATAGAGGAGAGAATTGTATCCGAGTTCAAACAATCAAAACGCAAGGGCGGACTGTTTTTATGAAAACAGGATTTCATTATGTTCTCATTCACTACCAGACTCATTCATCTGGTCGCTTCCTTATCCAGTGAGGTGAAAGCATAACTAAAGGTGCAACTGTTTGGACCGAGGATGTCGATATCATCATCAGACGCCAGCAGTTGGACATTCATATAGACGATTGCATCTTCTCTATTCATTTCTGCAACTCGTACAATAAGTTAAAAAGGAAATATGATAGAGAGCTACCTAGTCTCAACTTTGTTTAGTATAAAATGGTTCGTGGAGGTCTTTTCCGTTTCTGAGCTATTAGTTTTGCCCAGCATCATTTTACAAAGCCGTATAAGTTTTGCAAGGTAACAAATTAACACATAGTAAAGTAAAGTAAAGGGCTATGTGTTCGATGGGCTTCGTACCATCGAAGTCTCACGGGACTTTTCCATAGTGAAAATGTATCTAGTCAATTGTAGGTTTTCCAGGCCTGAAGCCACACTTTTAAGGTGCAATAAGTTAGAAGCTGATGCATTCGTCATTCCGTTTTTCACCACCATATTTGACAGCTCAACCAGTAAGATATGGGCTCACGCCGCTTCGAGGTGTTCCAGGCAGAAAATTGCTATTCTAACTTTATTATAATCCTGGTTATACATGGCATCATCTGTTCACAGAATTTTTATTCTGGGATCAGATACCATTAACTCATTTTTCTGTTCCGGTATGATATCAAGGAAGAAGGACTTTAGAAACATACAGAGAACAGCACTAGAAAAAATTGCCGAACAAATACTTTGGTTTCTTCTGAATTTTTAATATCTTCGCTATCCAGCGGGTGTTCAGTTTCCTCGGTATAAAAATAATAATATCCTGGTTATACATGGCATCATCTGTTCACAGAATTTTTATTTTGGGATCAGATACCATTAACTCATTTTTCTGTTCCGGTATGATATCAAGGAAGAAGGACTTTAGAAACACACAGAGAACAGCACTAGAAAAAATTGCCGAACAAATACTTTGGTTTCTTCTGAATTTTTAATATCTTCGCTATCCAGCGGGTGTTCAGTTTCCTCGGTATAAAAATATTATTATGAACGAGCATATTAGGAGCGAGCAAGAAGCATCTCTCAGATTTTGCAGAATCTGAAAATTCTGAATGTTATGTTTATGATTTCAGTTATTTATTGTAATTTAGAAAAAAATTAATCTAAAAAAAATATAGATTTAAAAAATATCTAAAAATTAAATTCTTTAGTTTTTCATTAAGCTGTAAAAAACCGATACAAGCTATGTGTTTTGTTTTTGGAAGATATTATTTAAATGCCGCTATCAAGGTCAAATCGCACTATGCTACACTGAGAACGATATAAACCATGGAGATTTTACTTTTATACTCGAAATTACTATGAAAAATATAATCATAAATACCTTATTATATGTATGTATTTTATATTTTATTATTTATATTGTAAGTTTTCTTATATGCATATTTTTAGCTATTTTCTCAAGGTACGGTGTCAGCCGTGTATTTATATGAATAGTTGCCCAAATAGTTGTCTATTATTATGAGAATTTCAAATGTCAAGAACATTTTTTTTACATTCTAGTTCAATGCCATATACATATATACAAAAAATAAAAAAAATACTTAAGTATTAATTAAGAAAGTTGGTTTATAAATACAAATTTCTCGCTAAGTAATATATGAACTTACACATGCATATATATGTATACTACACCCAACTGAGAAGTGTTTTAAGCCAATTGGAAAAATTCACATTCATTTCTAACCGCTTCCATAAGAAAAAGTAAACTTTCGTTGACCATTTTCATCATCATTAGCATGTATTAGAGTAGCAATTATTAATATTGTCACGAAACTTTTGTACAGTATTAAATATTGACCATTCATTGTAATATTGAATTACAATAATGTCAAGCATGCATGTATACGGGTATGTATGTATGTTTTTCAATATGAACACACCAAAAACAATACGTTTGTATACATTTGAGCTCTACAAAAAAATTAAATATATTATATTATTGCTTTGAGTTAGAAGTTTGAATTTAACTGTATTTTCACTTCCAACAATAGTAGCCACATTAATTAATGATATAGACAGCCTCATTTTAAGTTTATTTCGCGCTTATTAACGTTTAAGAGCTCATTATTTTAACAAAAAATCAAATAAATGAATATAAGTAAAAAGTATTTCCCTCACAAAAAATCATTTGTTAAACCGCCCGTTGTTTGAAAATTGTTTAAACTATGCCACCGTTCTGGCAAGCTATGAGAAAATCTGTTTATGGTGATATTCGAGGTTTCCACACTGTGGTTTAAGTTAATTTGGCAGCAATTTTCGGGATTTCCATTTAAACGTTCTCAGTGATGTGAATAATTTATAGCAACCCAATCTTTGACCCGAGTTTCTATACTTCACCACTAAGTCTGTTACCACTGGTTCACCTTAGTTAACTTCAAGGTCATTATTTGATCGTTTTCATGAAGGAGTGATATTCATCATGGTCCTGAATTATGAGTACTTAACATCATACGTGCAGAAGGAGTGCTAGCGCCAATAAAACAATCAAAACGAAGTAACATTTTTAACCAACCCAATTCCATTCTTGCATTTCAAATACGAAGATTGATCCTTTTCCTTGGGCCGGCCGATAATAGGTAGTAATCCTAACCAAATATACATTTCTGTTTCGTCTGTTGGCTTCCGGTTTACATGTTGAAGTAGCCTAGTCCTAGACCTAAATAACTTCTCATACTTTCCGGTTTCAATGGCGTACCCTTCCAACATGCGGCTTTACATTTGTACAATAATATCATAACAATCGACAGACATCGGAATTGAGACTACAAAATCATATCCAACATCATCAATATCTTCGTGCTCAACCTCAAACTTATTATCAACATCAGATACCTCTTCACACACTAATTAAATGTCTTGAAAAATAGTAACCGGCTTCTAATATTCAGTTTCAACCCAAGCTATTCTTCATTATTTGGATTTGTTCTTCATATAGGTATACAATAAGTCACTTATTTCCTGAAGAACTGTCACATGAAATTCTAAACCAGTATCAAATTCCTACCTGTCAGCGGCTTAAAGATGGGATACTGGTCTTATAACTCAACAACCGAAAGCGTACCAACTCAACTGATGCGGCGGTCTTATGATAGTACTATATAATTTTTTTCTTTATTAACAATTGCATTTAATTACTGAATCTTCTTGAAAACAATAAGTAATAGAATTTTATAACTGGTTTAGTTTAGTTATAAAGCCTATTAGCAGGAATAGGTTTTGCTGGCACAACGTTGCTCTTTAGAAGGCTGGTTTGTCTCTTCTCTCCAGGCGTGTTTGACTTGTTGCGGAGTCCAAGGTTTTAGCCAAATAGTTGGGATTATTACGCAGTTCTGTTATGTATTTTTTTGTTTCGATTTCAATATCTTCATTAATGCTTAGATCTCCATGAACATATTACTTTATTTAGCTTGGTAGTAGTGCACGTTTTCTTTATGTGTTTGCACTTATTTTCATTAACATTTAAGCGACATTTTGCTAGCCAGTCTTCAACACTTTTGTGGCTGTAATGGGGAATTTATGCCGACAATACCTTGCGGAACACCTGCTTTAATTATATATTCCTCTGTAATGTATTCCATAACTTTTACAGTGAAACGCCTGTAGTAGGATTCAAGGAAATTGTGGAACGTATTAAGCAATGTTTATTTAATTTTATAAATTAGATCATCATGCCACACCTGATGAATGCAGACATTTTAGCGGCATTTCATCGAATAGTTTGGAAAGACAAGGCAACCGACTGATAGGTGTGTAAGATGACGGCAGAGTTGCGTCTCTAACCAGTTTAGCTAACATAATTATCTACGACTTTTTCAATGATTGTGGATATTATCCTAACTTGAATATGACACTGAAGAGCTTTGAAAGAAAATTGAGAGCAATGCTTGGCGTTTCCTTTAACATCTTTGGTATAATATGCTAGCATCCAGAAGATATTTTTTTTGATCTAAGACTTCAATAATCTTCCTTAGTACAGATAAAGATTTTCTAGCAGAAACAATGTATCTTGGAACATAATTATTTAGTGACAAAGTTGTATTATCTGAAGCAGTAGTAGGCTGGAATACCATACTGGAGTGCGTGGCAAAAACAGTCGGCTTTTATTTTTCAGTTTTGGCCCAGGAAGCGTTACGTCTTCTCAATGGCGCTTCAGATTTTTGGTAAATACATTTTTAGTGGATTTTTGCACCGTGGGATCCGGGAGTTACTAAAGGGTGCTTTTTTTTTATAGAGGTATAGAACTTTAAGTTGCAATAAAACAACGATGGATTATTCGATTGACATGAATTTTATTTATCCGAAAGATAATCTTGTGGCATTACATTTTAAATATGATTTCTGGCATATGACCGCCACGGCTAGCGCGGATGTAGTCCAATCTGGACGTCCAATTTTCAATGGCTTTTTCCAACATTTGTGGCCGTATATCGGCAATAACACGGCGAATGTTGTCTTCCAAATGGTCAAACGTTTGTGGCTTATCCGCATAGACCAATGACTTTACATAGCCCCACAGAAAGTAGTCTAGCGGTGTTAAATCACAAGATCTTGGAGGCCAATTCACAGGTCCAAAACGTGAAATTAGGCGGTCACCAAACGTGTCTTTCAATAAATCTATTATGGCACGAGCTGTGAGACATGTTGCGCCGTCTTGTTGAAACCACATCTCCTGGACATCAGGTTATTCAATTCAGGAATGAAAAGGTTATCAATCATGGCTCTATACCGATCACCATTGACTGTAACGTTCTGGCCACCATCGTTTTTGAAAAAGTACGGACCAATGATTCCACCAGCCCATAAAGCGCACCAAATAGTCAGTTTTCCTGGATGTAACGGTGTTTCAACATACACTTGAGGATTACCTTCACCCAAATGCGGCAGTTTTGTTTGTTGACTTAGCCATTCAACCAGAAGTGCGCTTCATCGCTAAACAAACAAAAAAATGGACGTAGTGCGCGATACGTTTTCCGCACATAACCATTATTTCCGAAATAAAATTGTACTATTTGCAAGCGTTGTTCAGGCGTGAGTCTATTCATGATGAATTGCCAAACCAAACTGAGAATAAATCACTTAACAGCTGTTAAATCGGTCACCATTTTGAAAAGTAATGACAACTTAAAGTTCTATACCTCTATAAAAAACACGCAGTACATGTATGAATTTAAAGGTGCTCTGCGAGAAATGGAAATACACTTCTTTTGGTCGTTTCTTTCTGCGAAATACAATATAGTCCCTGCGACAGTATGCTGATTGCTTAAAAAGTATATTATTGAGCTCAAATTAACTAAATTAATTTCTGAAACGAAACAATTAATAGGTTAGGTGGGTTTCGGAGGTTAAAAAAAAGAGTTTTCACCATATCAAAGATACGTATTTAAACAGTATTTTGTGAAATTTTTATTGAAAATTCCAAAAACTTAGCTGCTGGTACCTCATCTCCCTAGACGTCTCAAAAGAAAATGCTCTCGCCGTGGACAGCATAACTCATTACTGGTTCATCTAAAATCGAAAAACCCAAAAATATTTCGTTAGTACATGGATAAATCTCATTCTTGGACGAAGGAAGAAGCAAAAAATTAAAATTGTCAAATTGACACAGACATGGCCTGATGGGCGGAATTTTACTCCGATCGATTTGAAATTTTAGGAGAATATTTTAGAGATATTTTACAATTTAATAAGACAAAAAATCGATTTTTTTTTAATTTTCATACCCACCTTGGAAATGTCTACAATTTTTCGAAGTGATTTTTGAAAGAGTTAGCGCCTTTCACTTCGAGTTCAGGTTCGGTATAATTATGTATTTAAAAAGGACAGTATGTAAACAGAAGTGCTGCTCTCAAATTATATTTGATAGCAAAATTGTCCGTTATGAATTTTTACTTGGTATTTACACAAAAACTAACTCTTTAAATGTTTATAAAAAATTTATTATTTTACATATAGATAGATTTATTACAAGGCTACCACATATTTACAAGTAAAAACATTGATACTTATACATACATATATAAAATTATTTATTAAGCATAAAAAAATTTCATTTGTTTATTAGCAATATATTTTTTGGCGACTCTTGAAGTCTCTCTTAATCAACTTCTCTTTGGTGGTTGATTCTGAAACCATCAAACCGTTTGAATTGCGTGAAAGTTGTACGTGCCATATTTTTTGTGACTATCACGGCATATTTGGAGTGGAGCCAATGAATAGGTGTCGCATAGCTCTCCCTGCGTTTTAAAAAGCCCTTAGCAAAATCATTTTTTCGATAAGTACATTCAATCCACATCCAGTTTCTAGCCTTTATTTCCAATTCCTTAGCTACAATGATATCAATCCACATTCTGATAAGCGCTACGCCAAGTAAATAAAGCTTATGTATATGTATGTACAGAGCCAGGTAAGAGATAGACGACGCGCTGCACACTTGCTCGCACAAAGTGGTTCACTAATTGATAGGCGACATCGACAGAGTCCACCACCTGTTCCTGAGTGCATGTGTACATACATTTATATATACTATACTACTACTTGTATTTAAGTGTTTATGTATATGTATGTTTGCTTGTCAACATATCAACTTTGAAAACAATCATAACAACCTGCTCAGGCAACAGCAGCTACAGCAGTTTTGAGGACCAAGCTTGTTTCGAACCAGTATGTAAATTTGAGAGATTTGATTTGGCTCACCAGTCTAACTATCAAACTATTTACGCATGTACATGTGTATATTTCTAGATAAATATTTCATATTCTCATTTTTTGTTTGCCTCTCTTATTTTTATTATAGTTTATGATGGGTTTATGGTTACCAGATGTACTGATTTGGGAAGGGCAGTATTAAGATGTTTTTGTTATTCTTATATTTCCGAAATTTCTGCTTAGTACCGATTTTTCAATAGCAGCACTGTTAAATGCAAATTTAGATTTTTTTTTAAATTGTGTGCTACAGAGTTTAGCAGGGAAGGTACAATCTTCTATAGTGCATATGAGCATTGTCGAGTACCAATGGCCATCTATGATCTCGTTTAGTAAGACTATTTGAAATTTTAATGATTTTCCTTTAACAAATATAATTCAAAAATTTATTCGTCACAATTTTCACAACTTCTATTGGATTTATTTTTATATGGGAAAATTTTGGTCTAGAAAGCTCTTATAAAATTGTCAAACTTCTGTAAAAAAACAGTTGTTTAATTTTATGAAAACGATTTAATTGTTTGACAATTTTATACTGAAATCATACGGAAAAATCTGGCAACCTAATATGAATTCCAGTACGAACAAACTTCATATTAAACTAAGCACTAAAACTTTGACAGTTTTATAAGCGTTCATATGAGGTTTTTTTCTAACAGACCTGCCAAATATTTCAGCCGAAAGCCAAAGCTGTCAAATTAATTTCTGGCATGAGAGGTTTAAAACTATTGACAGGTGTGCATTTTATGAGATTTGAAAATCATAATTAAAGCATAAACAAACTATAAATGCCAAAAAGCATACGAGTACATACATATGTATGTGTATACGTAGGGCTGTATGTGAAAAAATATTTCTGCCTACTCTTTTCTTTGCACCAAAATTCTATGCGGAATCTGAGCGTTAATCTCAGTGATATAAAAATTAATCGTGCACATTTTGAGGTGAGATTAAATGCATTTCCTGCAGTTTGTTACCATTAAGCTAATATTTTACGACAATTATGTGTAAAGAGAATGGAAAAGTTGTTGTAGAATATTTACAGTACTTCAGTTCACAGTAATGATCGCTGACTTACGTATTTTAATATAAAGGGTGGTTTTTTTTAGATGTGTGATTTTCAATGCGTCAATTAGTTTTTTGAAGTCCTTTTGACAGCTCAGCGGAGAATTCTTGGTTTTGGGCTAACAAAATCCATCTCGTTTCGGGAATGGGCCCAAAACAAGATTACCACCGTTCCCAATTTTCACAAGAGTTTTGTTCAGTGAAGAAGTTACATCCTCAAAAGGTCAAAAAGGTGTGCTCTATGGTCAAAGAGTATCATTGTTACATATATCACATAAGTCACATCCAATAGGGAACGTTATAAAGCTTTGATTAATGAGTTTTTCATGCCTGATTTGGAGGATGTTGATTTGGGTGGTGCTACATGCCACACAGCCCATGAAATAGTAAATTCATTAAAGAAGACTTTTGGTGAATGCAATATCTTTCGTCGTTGGACCTATCGACTGGAATTTATTCGAGGCAGCCAGGGAAGTTACTTTCCTGAAATCATTTTTAAAACAAACTTAAAACAAAGTTATAATAAAGCTAATATCTTGGCCAAAATGTAGTAAACATAATATGCGCTTTATTTCTACTTGGGAACCACTTGTCTAAAAGACACCTAATCTGTTGCTTTAGTAAGAGTACTGAATGCACAGTGATCAATAATTGTGGCTGTAGGTTCTTTGTTTTTTTCCCGGCATACTTGGGCCAAATCTGCTTCGTTAGTTTGAATATAGATCAGTACTATTTGCTTAAATTGCAAGGGAATCTCACTCCTGATCATTCCTAATGGGAATGATATTAACTCTTCATCAGATTTATCATGAGATGCTCCCGACTTGGTCAACGTCAAGTAAAATTACGTACCTCTCTGGCTTCCCACATGCCCTACATTTCCTACATTCATTGTCCTCTACCAGACCTAAATTGAAAGGCACCAACAGGCAAGACCCCATTAATAGTGCCCCTATAAGATTGTAACTTGGTCTCTAGTAAGAGTTTAGTAAGTTTCGCATCACATTTTTGGCACGTAATTTTTGAAATTCTTCAATCCTTAGTTTCCAAAAGAGAAGAGTATTTCTTATAGGCGCTTCCTTTCCTTGAATAGGATTAGCAAGTCCAAAGTTACGTCTTATTCTAAAAGGACACTCCCTTTAGCGAGTTCATCAGCTATAACATTTCCTTCAATATCCATATTCCCTACCATCCGGTAAATGGGAAACTTTCTGTTCTCAGACAAAGCCTTTTAAGCGTCCGACTTCGAGTTATTTGATAGTAAAACCTAAATTGCAGCTTAGTAATCGACATAGATATGTACATATTTTTCTTTTATGAAAGACTACTTCTGAATGAATGGTTGACGGACAATTTAAATGACCTTCTTTTATCTGGTTGGGTAGTAAACTTCCACTCCACCGCTCATTTTAGAACTATCGGTAAAGATGTACGGAGCTTTCTTCCCCAACCTCAGCCCATTGCTAAAAATATTCGCTTCTATAGCAGCTGTCAGAAGCTTCTTGGAAGTTTGGAGAGGGACAACATAGCCCATTCTCATACTTAGGGATAATGCACTACTGTGCACGTACATATGTACTGTTTTGAAGCGTAAGAGTCGATAAAACACTCACTAGCACTGGCCCTATCTCCTCTGATGTTTTCACCCAAATACCTTGGCGAATTACCATCAGCAAGTGTCATTCATAGTATGTATTTCATAGAACACAGTACAGAGTTTGCCTATCTAAGAAGGTGATAGAGACTTTTTCACAGACCCAATATTGGTATTAACTCAGCCGAGTAGACCTAGTCACGGTGATGTGGTCTAGCAAGAAAAATAACTCAACTCCATTCATGCCAACATGTTTACATGTACTGCCGTAACACTTTAAATTTTTAGATCGTTATGATTCAAAGACAGAACATATACCAAAGTCATTTTATTTTAATAAATTTAATTTTAAATATAGTTAAAAAAATTATTTACAACCTGGTATTTCATTTAATTCTTGCAATTACAGTCGATGCTGTCCTAAAATGCTGGCGCTGTTCAACTGATGTCTCCAATGGTGGTTTCTGCGATGATCCCTTTGATCCGGAGTTTATTTCGGATCAACAACGTTACTGGAGCTATGTAAATTGTTCGTATTCAGCGAATTTCAAATCGGTTAACGCACGACCCGTTTGCAAGAAACTCGTACAAGAAGGTAAGCGAACGGAAGTAGAATGGAAAAGTGTTGAAGCAAAGAGACTGTTTAGTCAATTTTATGTTTTGTTTAAATAATTAAATATGTATGTATTTATGTATACATATTGATTTATTATTTACAATTCGCTTTACTTATTTATTTATTTAACTCATTAAAAAAATTACAAGTATTGTTTACAAACAATCGAACGTGACTGGAATTCAAAAAATTAAGCGGTACCGGTAGCTTTTGATTTTCTTTTTGGATATTGGACTTAAAATTAATTTTTTTTTCCTTTTACATTTACATTTACGTTAGCATAAATAAATCAAGTGAATCCATAATTGGTTGGCAACCAAAATTTATAGGCATTTGCTCGCAGCAAAAGGAAGTTATATTTAGGTAGAAATCCGCTTTTTTTCAAAAAAATGTATGTACATTTTATTACGAGAGTGATTTGATAAACCAGTGGCTTTTTGAATTAAATATTTACTTTCGGCAAATAAGCGTTTTATTTCAGCGTTTTTCCAATTTCTTTAGTAATAGATATTTTCAAGGCCCTCAAAATAGGCATTTGTATCTGTAATGACTTCTTTATTTGGCCTGAATCTCTTACCGCCCAGCCATTTATTCATCTTTGGAAACCAGAAATAGACGCATGGGGTTACCTGAATTTTGCCATGGTGTTTACACATATTTGCATCTGTGCATTGCCCTCATGGAAGAGCACTTTTTTCGCCAAATGCGGTCATTCCTGTTTCAAATCAATATCGAATCTGTCAAAAAGCTCTGAATAATATTTGCCGGTGATCGAATTACGCTTTTCAAGGTAATCGATTTGAATAGCACCTCGTGTATTCCAAAAAACCGTGGTGAAGACATTGCAGTGATTTACAGTAACTGAGCGCCAAATTCAAACGTCAAGCTTATCAAACAGCCTTCGTGAAGAAAGGAAATCTATTGCCACAAGTTTTGAGCTGATTCAATCGAACAGCTTGAGAATTATTTGATAATACGCCTTTTTCCCTATTTTTGGAAAGATTGAAGCCCGCTCCTAACGAAGACTTATCTATGTGACTTTAGATTTACCATTGAACAGATATTTAACACTCGCCAAATCTTGGAAAAGACCCGTGAAAAAGGATCGACACCACGTAATGTCGATTTTAAAGCAACATTTTCCGTTAAGCCGCTATGTCTGAATTTGAAACTTAAACTGACGCTTAGCAACACTAACAGCTCCGTTAGAATCGGAAAGGGCCTCTCCGAGCCTTTCGATATTAAACGTTGTATCATAGAGGGTAATTTTTTATCGTGTGACTTGTTAAACAGAGAAGAATTTATGTACTTATACATCTGCTGGCTTATGACGATAATATTTATATCAACCTAAAATTAGTTTTGCTTTATCCAGACTGAGTAAGGAAGCGAAGCGAATGGATCTGGTACTGAATGAGGGGAAACACTTCCTGTGACCCATCAAACAGTCAGGGCATTCGCGTCACAATCACAACTTCGAAGTAGAGGATGATTTCGTCTATCTAGGTAGCATTAACACCAACTACTTGTATAATGTTGGCCTTGAAATGCAGCGCAGAATTTTTTTGTCAAAAGATGCTACTTTGAGCTTAGCAGACAATTGAAAAGTGAAGACCCGTAAGTCTATATTAGGAGGTTTTGAAAGAAATGTTTTGCGGAAGATTATTCTTTTCTTTATCCTTTTTGCGGTTACGAATACCCCAGACGATGGATCGATTAGCTGGAGATAAACTACGACATAGACACAGTTCAGGGAATAAACAGTAAGCGGTGGTTGCGAAGAATAAATTGAAGAAAAGAAGAAGAATAAATAATTTATTTACAAAATTAAGAAATTACGTATTTTTTCCACTCTTTAGTTACCTTTTGTGATGTCAAAATCTGAATAAATATACTACTATAAATAGCTTATAGGAGAGTTGCCGTATATATTCGGGATTAGAGAAAACAAATATTATTCATCGAAAATTGTTTTATTGTTTTACAAAATATTCTCAATTAAGATTTAAACAGTGTTGCGTGCTTTTGAATCGAAGCACTTTTGCCACTCTGATTGAGGTATCTCCAAAACATACGCTCTGAACGCATCAACTGCCTCTTCAGATGTCAAAACAAGATTACTTCTCAGTTTAGTTTTAACGGATGGAAAAAAAAGAATTCATTCGATGCCAAGTCAGAACTATGACACATCAAATTGAAGTTTTGATCGATCAAAAATGTAATTGTTTTAGTCGATGTGTTAGAGCTGGCATTGTCGTGGTGAAGAGTGATCCTTCTTGGGTGGTTAGTTTTACTGATATCATGAAAGACAGTGCAAATTATGTTTAGCACTCAGAATTTACCGTTCTGTATTGTTCTATTGGTACGGTTGCGACATGTCAAGTTTTCCCAAAAGAAAAAAAAAAACATTTACCTGGAAGCGCTTCGTGAGCGAAGAACTTTTGTTGAATTCGGCTCATCTTGACATACCCATAAAGTCGACTCTTGTTTACTGTTTCGGTTAGGGATCCAACGTTAATACATTTTTTTAACAATCAAATCATCATGTAGTATTAAATATATGCTGGTTCCACTAATGCCTATAGTTATCCCAATATCACGATGACGATCTTTCCATTTCATTCGGCGCACAACATCAATAGTTTCTGGAACATCAACAGTTTTTAGACGATCTTCACGAAATTCGTCTTGGAGTGATAAACAACGGCGATTCAACTCTCCATACCATCGATAAACACTGGTCCTTGATGGAGCTTCATCGCCAAAATTTGAATTAAGTTAATCCTCCTAAGTTGTCAATTGCTAAACTGCAATACTAGGTTTTCCAAATCCTGAAATACAAACGCCAAACCTGTTATCAACAGTAGCTGCGTGGTTTTCTTGACCCTCGGCAGATAATAAAAACCTCTCGGAGAGCATATCTGACTTAAAAAACTCTTTATAAAAATCCATTAACCTTTCAATTGTACTATGTTTATATCGATCATAATATTATTTTGTAAAAATAATGCAATCTTAAAATTAAGCACAAGAAAGACACAGAAAATACTATAACAACTGAAAACAGTTTTTATCATTTCGCAAGATATTTTTATTTTTATTTTGTTCTTATTTTCATCTCTTCTACTCAATCCATCATTTATATGTATATGCAAATTTCGTCAAAAAATTTTATCTGGTATAACTAAGCAGTAATCAAATGAAAAACAAGCAATGTCCCAAAAATAACACAGCAACCCCGGAAACCCGGAACACCACTAAATCCTTCTGAATGAAAGTTAACTAGTACGAAAAATACCAAACAGGAGCAAGTTGCATAATTAATACTTATATTCTTCTGATTCCGGGTTTAAATAAAATTATTTAAAAAAAAAAATACTTCTTGCATTTAATTAATACTTTTGGATATTTATTTTAAATATTAATATTTTAAATTTTTCTTTTAATCCCCCGAAGAGAAATTCTTAATAAGTTTATTATACATACAATATGTACTTATATAGGGATTTCTAATAAAAGTGACTTGATTTCTTTAAAAAAAACACTAATTGTTAAGGAAATTTAAATGTTTTTTATTTAATGTGAAGTACAATCGATATAATTACGTTCTGAATATAACATGATTCAAATGGCCTCCACGACTTCTTTTGCAGGAACGAATTCGATGAACCCGATTTTTGAGCACTTTTTCCACTAAATCAAGTCGTATGTCATGAATAGCACGTTCTATATTGACTTTTAAAGCTTGAATGCTTGAGTCTGATTTATTGCTAAAGACCAATAACTTCATATAACCCCATAAATCCCACAAGAGGGAGTTTGATGGCGTTACATCCCGAATTCTTGGAGGCCATTCAATGTCACAATTTCTTGAAATAATCGAATCTCCAAACCTTTCTCGCAATAATTCGGTTGTTGCACGTGTCGTGTGACATGTAGCCCCGTCTTGTTGGAACCAGATGTTGATAAGATCAACTTCTTCCAATAAAAAGTTGGTTATCATCGATCTTTACCGCTCTTCACTGACAGTAACGGCGCTACCAGCTTAATTTCGAAAAAAGTACGGACCAATGATTCCACCAGACCAAAAACCACACCAAACTGTCAATTTAAATGAGTGGATTTTCCTCCCACCAGAATCAACAGTTTTGTTTATTTACCGCACCACTCAGCTTTATCGGAGAATATGATTTTCTTAAAGAAATTCACGGCGTTTATGATGGTCCGTGGATGAAATTGTAAACATTACTGAATACAATGAAAAAAATATAACAGATCATGACGTATTAAAAATGGCCAAAACGACATTTAGAAATCATATCATCCTATTGTTATGAATAAAATAGTGCAGGCTGTGCTAGCTTCCATAGGGATTTTGCTTTACTCCAACGAGCGCTTTATTGCTTCTACATAATTAAAATTGTTTTCATGCAGGTAAATTTTCAAAATTGATTTAGTGATCTTAAAGCTCATTTTTAGCTGCTAGCAATCTGGTTTATTTCTTAGAGAATCTTCAATTTTCTTCCATCTCGCAGAACGCCAATCTATACCTGCTTCGGTTCTAACTAGAGACAGATTCTAACCCGCTTCCTTTCTACCTAGTTTTGAGATAGTTCCCAGCTAGTACATTTATTGCATTTACCTCCCTACTTATTCACGTTCCCGAATACACAAATATTTATGTGCGCTTTTGTGCTGAAAGCGAATACAATGAAGATACGTACGAAAATTGTGTACCATTTGCGATAAAATAGAAATTGCTTGAATAACAAAGTGACACTGGAAAATACGTTCAAAAGTAATATAACTGTTAAAAATGCGAAAAGAGACATAACAGCGAACAAATAAATGAAAGTAGCAATAGCATTGCACAACGAGAGCATTGCAACAACAAGTCGGTAATGACAACCGATGCATGTTAATTTCGCCACACATACACACTCACATTGCGATAAATAAAATGTATGTATTATGCATATGCATGTTAAATGTTTGTAAGCAATAAAAAAAAATGTTTGCAATATTTCTGCAAATCAACAACGCGTTGGCGGCGACGTCGACAACAACGGTGACGAAGTCGTCACGATTTTGTGATTCGGTGATAATAAAACGAATTTGCAGTTGCATGCCACCGCCGACGGAGTTGTTGAAAAAATGGTGTAATAAATTGCAACAAATTAGCGCCGCATGTAGCCAACAACAACAAACAATAACAACACAAGCGAATTTGTAGTGCAAATGACAACAAGCGACGCTTGGATAACGCATAGCTCTGATTTTTCAAAAAGGAAAAAGAAAAAACATTTTTTGAAAAATCTGCATTGGAGAGCTTAGGTTGCGGGAGAGATGCTAAACACGTGTGATCTGTAGGTTGCGTTGTAGGTTGTATCGTAGGTTAATTTTGGACAATGAAACGATAAATATACAGACACAAGACGATAATGTCGATTTCGCAAATTGCATTAAGCTTACACGTATATATGTAAATATCTATATATATATGGATATGTATATTTTTTATTAATGGTCATGTAGAGAAATTGTGTATGCACCACTTGACGCTTGCTCGCTTTTGAAATATTCGCAGCGCGAGTGTCATTGTCAGTGATGCCAACTGCACCACCCGTTAATTTGGATTTCTTTTGTTAGCTCAATAAATTTAAATCTGTTTGACATCTCGGCACCAATACCCAATACGTTGCATTACATAACAAAATGTAAATATGTCATGTTGAATTTTTCCTTTTGGGACCACCATCAATGTAAAGCCAAAATAATTTGTAGGTGTCGAAATTTTTGGTATAAGCACTCCTTACTCAATTATGGTGGAGCTAACAGTAGCACGTCAGTAGTTTGTTCTTTTCGCTCCAATTGAAAATACGAGGAGTAACCACGTCTCTTTTTACCTGATTCTTCCAATGAAGGGGATGATCTTCTTCCTCTGCTTCCACCAGCATTGTCGTTCCATTGGCTGCGGTATTCGCCGTGGCTAATGCGCAAAACATCATTAATCTTCCACAAAACATTTCCCTCGAAAGTTCTTAATGCCGACTCGTCAGATGTTGTCATTGTCTACATCCCCGCACCATATAGCAGGAAGGAAATATTGAGAGACTTGCAGGGTTTGGTCTTTGTTCAACGAGAGAGCACTTTATTTCTCAATTGCCTATTCAGTCCGAAATAGCACCTGTTGGCAAGAGTAACGGTGCTTTGGATTTCCAGGACGGCCTTGCGGTAAATGTTATTGCTAGCTCAAAGATAGAGAAAAGCAATTACGACGTCAAAGTCATGACTATCAACAGTGAGATGTGTGCGCTGAGCCGCGTATTCGCTAACTGTTTGTTTGATGCTATGAGATATTTCGTCTTATCCTCGTTTACCACCAAACCCAATCGGTTCGCTCCTTTATCTAATCTGGAGACGGAGCATTTGGTGTCGCAGCGTGACAAGCGACAAAGGGGTGGTATGTACCGGTCCTCTTTTCACTGGTCTTTTCCAAGTTTTGACGCATAGTATTTTACACAAGACACTAAGGACACTGTATTCAATGTTGAGGAGGCGTATTTCATAGTAATGAAACTGAGCCCGACGTTCTTTTGCAAAGAAGCTGATGCATGTTACCTTGTCAGTTCTACGCTGTCATATTTGAATACATTCAACCAGTAAACCATAGGCCCCGCCATTTTCAGGCACAGAATTGATATTATCACTAACATTCAGCAGACTGAAGAAATGTTCTCCACACAATCAGTATACTCTGGATATCAGTCGCTATATCACCTATTTAGGTCCTACATGAGGACTAATACGAATAGTTATAGGTGTTTTAGTATAATTTTTTTGGAACTTATGCTCTTGAAGATATGCCTAAGTCTGAATGACAAATGTTTTTAGTATTGTTTTTTTTTCGAAAGGAGTGGTAACCACTTGCTTAGTCGATTATACAATTTATTTTCCTTCAGATGTATTTATAGCACTTTACATGACATAAAGGTCTTTGAAAGGAACTTTTCTACCCTGCCCAACAATTATTTATCCGCACTATGTCCTATTTCATTTTAAAATAAAATCATATGCCGTAATAGCCGAGTGGTTAGCACTGCATACTACCATTCGAAAGACCAGGGCTCGAACCTAGAGGGCAACATCCAGAATTATAGAAAATAAATTTTGACATGAAATAAAAGCTTCTCGTAAATTTAAGCAACGATTCCCCTCGACGGGGAGTGTCAATTATTCCGAATGTTTTTCCTGCATTTTACACTATAGATCCCCAGGCCACACTATAATTCTTTTCTGAGCCTATCCCATTTCCACAACAGCTAGTCTCGACTTTTCCCTTCCCAACAAATTTTTATTATCACTTAATATAAGGGTAGAACGAGTATCCAGCGAAATATCAGTGGTTAGACATGAACGCTGTATGTATTTGCATTGCTTGTCTAGTTCTATGACAGTTTCTCATTGCTGATAAATAGGTTCAAGGACTGCAATCAGACAGCAGCAAGAAAATTTAAACCAAAGCATACCAAAAGTACATTGTCAAATACTCGATCACAGCAAGTGACAGCTCTACTAGCCACTCCACTGGCGAACGAACATGCCTCTTTGAAGCAATGAAAACTAACTTGAAAATATACAACAAATGTACATAAGCTTGTATTTATAGGCATGCATTCAGTATATGTATGTATATGTATGTATGTTAAATTTAACTGACCAATTGCCTACTTGTCTATATTATTCGTTTCCGAAACTTATTTAAAAGCAATAAAATCAACAGTAACAACGTAATAAATTATGTATGGATAAACAAAACGCAATAAGCAAGCAGGTTCTAAAACACAAACAAACAAAAAAACAAATATTACAAATTTTCACAATTCACTCTATTCGCACAAATCGCATTTTTTCCCAGCGGATAAAAAATAAATAAATAGAATTATACGTTTTCATTGCAACTTCGTTCTTATTTATATTTATTTATTATTTACGTGTTTGTTTGCCTGACCGTCCAATTTTCTACAATCACTACAAGTATTATGGTGTGCTTTTTAGTTTTGATTGAAATTGTTTACTTATTTATTTTATTTGACTTATATTATTATATTGCATTTTTTTTTTTTAATTAATTTAATTTAATTTTATTTTGCTTGATTTCAAATTCTTTTGCTTTTTTAATATACATATAAGTTTTATTACTTTAATTATCTCAATTTTTTAATTTTAGATGATTTTACTTTTTCTTATTTTATTTTATTTTTTATTCAATTTTTGAATTTTTGAATTTAATTTTATTATTTTATGTGTATATATTTATATCATTTTTTAATTATTTTTTCATTTCTTGTTTTTTTTTGATTTTATTATATTTTATATTATTTAATATAATTTGATTTAATTTAATTTTAGTTTATTTTTGTTTTATATTTTTCTATTTATTGACATTTTATTTTATTTTTATTTATTTTATTTATTTCCCTAGATTTTTTTAATTAATTAAATTTTTTCATATTTTGCTCATTTCGCTTGATTTTATTTTACTATATTTGATCTTGTCTTGTTGAAACCAAATATCGCGGAGATCAGGAGCTTCAATTTCAGGCATGAAATAGTCGGTTATCATGGTGCGATAACGGTCGCCATTGACGGTTGCGTTCTCACCGGCGTCATTTTTGAAGAAATATGGACTGATGATTCCAGCAGCTCACAAACCACACAAAACCGTTGCTTTTTCTGGATGAAATGACAGCTCTTTAATCTGTTCAGGTTTCTCTTCATCCCAAACGCGGCAATTTTGCTTATTTACATACCCATTCAGCCAGAAATGTTCTTCATCGCTGAAAAAAATTTGGCTCGAAAACGTCGGATCTTCATGAAGCTTTTCAAGAGCTCATAGAGCGAAGCGGTGACGCTTGGGAAGGCCAAAAGGCTTAAGTTCGTGCACAAGCTGTATTTTGTACGCTTTCAAACGCTGCGAACGGCACCGAATCGACTCTCCAAGGTATTCGTGTACACTGTCAGCTTCGGCCGCTATATTTTCTTCACTGCGTGCTGGATGTGGTCTATTCGGTCGAATATTATCCAATAATGAACGCTGGATCTCAAGATAGGTGATGGTATTGCGAATAGTACAATCAGTAGGCCGATTATTTGGACCATAAGTTAAACGAAGCGCTAGAAACACATTGTTTACAGAACGTGAATTTTCGTAATAAAGTTGAATGATTTGTAAGCTTTGTTTAGGCTTTCCATGATGAAATGCTAAACAATACAGAACAAAAATAACATGACAGCTTTACTCGACTCACACGTGATCTGTCAAAAAAAGGTTATTGAAAAAAGTATCTCTACTTGGATCATCCTTTATTATCTTACATTAATATATTTTTATGTTTTATTTTTATTTTAAGTTGTTTATTTTATATATTAGTTTCTTAATTTTATTTTATTTAATTTTATTAAGTTTTTTTATTTCAACTTACCTTATTTTATTTATTTTAGTGTTTGTTTTTCTTCCTTTATTTTGTTTCAAAATTATTTAGATTAATTTGTTCCTTTTTGTTTTATTTGATAACTTATTTTATTTGTTTTCATAATTTATTTTATTTGATTTGATTTAATTTTATTTTATATTATTTTATTTTATTTGAAGATAATTTATTAAATAAATTATTTCATTTTAGGTTGTACAATTAATTGAGTAATATTTTATTTTCATTTACAGTATTTAATTCCTTATTTCTTTTTTTAGTTTTTTTTTTCACTTGATCTTGTTTTCTTAATTTACTTTTGTTATATTTTGTCTTAATATGTTTGATTTTATATTAAATCTCTATCTTATATTATGTTTTATTTATTTTTACTTTATTTTTAATTTTATTTTGTTTTATTTTATTTTAATTTATATTATATTATTTAATTTTAATTAATTTTAATTTTTTTAAATGATTTTATTGTATTTTATTATATTTTAATTTATTTAACTTTAACTTTTTATTTCTTAATTTCTTTTGTTTGTTAAAATTTATTATATTTTAATTTATTTTACTTTTTTAATTTTGTTTTATATTATATCAATATATTTTAATTTGTTAATATTATTTTTTTATTTCCTTTTTTTTAGTTTTATTTTATTTTATGTTTTTTTTTGTATAAGTTTTATATTTCATTTTGTTTAATTTTAATTTTTTTTGTTTATATTGTTTTATATTATTTCAATAGTTTTTAATTTTTAATTTTGTATATTTACATTTTTCATTTTTATATTTTACTTTGATTTATTTTTAAAATGTTTATTGATATTATATTATTTTGTTGTATTTAACTTAAAATTTTTTTAATTACTTAATTTTTTTTTATATTTATTATATTTTAATTAATTATATTTAATTTTTTTTTTTTTTGTATTTTATTTAGATTTTTTTTAATTTTAAGTCATTTTATTTTTGAGTTTTTTTTTGTTTATTTAAATTTATCATTTTTATTTGTATGCGTTTAGAGTAACTCATACGATCAGGATAATTTAACACTTGATTGACGTAGAGTGCAAAATTATGAAGTGTAAGTCCTAGCTTACATATGTATGTGTTTATTTTTATTTTGGTTTAAATATTACTTTTATTGCACATGTGTGTTGGCAAACGATGGGTGCAGTGATAACGCCCTTTATGGTCATTGGGTTGGTTACTCTGTCGCTGATAGACACATCAAATCATGCTAAGTGAATGTTAGTAGCTCTGCCAAAGCAACTGTATAGGTGTGTTCCATCGAAGTCACCAATTCACTTATTTCGATATATCGATCGGCTGATAAGCAAAGAAAACGGCTTTGGAAGAAATATATAGACAAATTATGGATATTTGAAAGTTGAATGCAATTTTTGGCTATCAAATTGTCATAAACATTTTACATAAATTTTTTAAATTTTTATTGCACACTTAAAGTTCCAAGTTAAATAGAACAGACCTGTACCGAAAAAAGAAATTACATTAAAAAAATTAATTATTTTATAGTTCCTTTCTACCTTGACGAAGAAATATATTTGTTTAAGTATGTATGTCTGTTAATAAAATTGCAATTTTTCGTACTATTTATTATTTTTTTTAGTTACCGTTAAGCTTTTATTTTACATTTGTATTATAAAAGCATATTACGTTTGCTAAAAAGTAAGTCTGAACGGAACTGGCAAATCGTTTTGAAAATTTCCTAACTATCTTAAATGAAAGAGTTTTCGATGTGAATGAAATGAAAGAAACAAACAAATTAAGTCGTAACTATGAAATTCATTTACCAAATACAGCTGATTAGATTAGTAATTAATTTGTTAGGCATGTAATGAGTGCAATAATCACAAGAAAATAAGTTGCAATTGCAATTGTTATTTACACTTAAATATTACAACAAAAAAATCACTCAACAACAAAGTGAATAATAATAATTGACATACATGACAATTGAATAAACAATCAAATAAAATTGAATAAAGATATTAATGAATTTTTTCTCTAGTTTACTAAGCGCATAATTTTTTTGGTTTTCATTATTGTTGTTTGAATTAGTAATTGGCAATTGCCAGCGTGAATAAAGTGGCAATTATATTTTTTTTGGTCATAAATGTCAATTTTTCTTACAACACACAAAAATCAGCTCAGCGCCAGATGACAGTTGAAATTCTTCCTTAAAATGTCAGAGTTTCTATTGCTGGTTAACTACTGGAAAATTTATAGATATTTTTTAATGTTTCAGTATTTTTTTTTTATTCATTGGTATTTATTTAGTTATTTTGTTTTACAAATAATATCTTTTATATACAAGAAAAGTTAGCTTTGTTCATTTTTCTATGAATTTTTACAAGGCATAAATCTCAATAAAAAACAAATCGTGCCTTTTGGGATCGTCATCATGTCAGCATTAACCTGTATGCGACAGCGATTATGATTACTAATACAGGGTAATCCATTTAGCGGTTTTCAAAATAAACGTAAATCAAATGCATTTCAAATAATTTTTTTTTTCATAAAATTCCTTTTTAGTGCAAAGTTTGAACCTTGACATTATATGTGAAGCACTACATCATTCAAGTGATCGCGATGTGAATTTTTTCAAACTTCGATCGGTTTGAGGTAATTTTCAGCCACTTTTTGGCACATATTGAGCGGTATCTCAGTCATAACTTGACGAGTGTTGGTTTTCAAGTGCCCAAGAGTTCAAATTGTATCCGCATAAATACGGTCTTTCACGTAGCCCCACTTAAAAAATGACAACAGTGTATATCGCATGATCTCAGTGGTCTATTGACATCGCCAATACGAGATATTACGCGGCCGGGAGTTTTCTCTCTCAATAAAGCCATATTCACTCGTATTGTGTGGCATGTGGCACTACCTTGTTGGAACCACATATAGGCCAAACAAAGTCACTTATCATATGAACCTAACGCTTCGAATTGAAAGTGACAGTCTCGCCGTTATCGTTTTCAAAGAAGTAAGGTCCAGTCACACCTGCGGACCAAAAAGCGCACCAGATAATAAGTTTTTTAGATGTAATGGCCTCTCCTCAAATACTCGTATTTGGGGTTTCTTAGAAAAATCATGGTCCACTGCTTGTTGTTCCAGCACCCAATCGACGTAACTACGGCGTTGTTAATGATCAGCTGGTGTATGAACTGAACTTTATATTGATGTAAATGTTTTATTTTGTTGTATTTAACTTAAAATTTTTTTAAATACTTATTTTTATTTAATTTTTTTTATATTTATTATATTTTAATTAATTATATTTAATGTTTTTTTTTTTTGTATTTTATTTAGATTTTTTTTTAAATATTTAGTCATTTTATTTTTGAGTTTTTTTTTTGTTTATTTAAATTTATCATTTTTATTTGTATGCGTTTAGAGTAACTCATGCGACCAGGATAATTTGATATTTGATTGACGTAGAGTGAAAAATTATGAAGTGTAAGTCATAGCTTACATATGTACATATGTGTTTATTTTTATTTTGGTTTAAATATTACTTTTATTATAATATTACTTTATATTGATGTAAGTGTAAGTCTAAGTGCAAAATATAACATAATGTGCCGTAAGAAGGTCCCAGCTCTTCAGAGTTTCGAGAAATAAACAAATTCGCGTCTTCGGCTATTTTTTCACTTACAGCAGCGTTATTTGAGGTGGAACGAGCAAAACGATGATGCACAGACCGTACAATATCTGTAACCGTTCCAGTCTCTTCAAATTTCTTTAAAAAATTTTACCAATTGCTTGAGTAGATGAACGATAATAATCTCCTTTCAAAACATAAATTTGGCCAAGCTTGAATCAGCATTTTTGTAGTAGGTTTCAAAAATTTTAAGCGTTGTGCGGTTGTTAAGCGATCCATTTTCATAAATGCCTGACTTTTAGCTAAGGCAAAATATGTCTGGTTTGACAGTTCAGTTTGACAGATGTCAAAATACAGTTTTTACTTTCGATAACCCCTAAATAAATAACCCTTTATAATACTAGTACGAATACGATTACGAATGCGAATGCATATGCCTATCCGAATACGATTACGAATACGAAGACATATGCCAATCCGAATACGATAACGAATACGAATACGAACCCGATTACAGAATTCAAATACTTTCAAGTATAGAATTTAATTGTAGCTACGTTCAGCAGAGTTCTATTCGACACCGAATAAGTTTTCCTTCGACTAGGCATTAGAGCAAACTTTCACAATAGTTATACAACTAAAATATTTTCTCAACATAGCCGCAAACTTCTTACACTTTCGCGAAATGAGTGAAGAGTGCGAAATCGAGACGAGGAATATAGAATGAGTGAAATTTATAGATAATTAATTGCCCCTTTTAAGTTCGTTTCTTTATTCGTCTGTCCGTCCGTAGTTGGAAAAATTAAAGTCACGAGTCAAATATGGAAGAAAACGGTTGCCAATAATTTTGTTTCATCTCATATAACTGTCTTTTTCTCGGGAATCTTCGGTTGTCATAAAAGGAGAATCATCAATTTTCCATGTGACTGAAAACCCCTTTTGTCCGAAGTTCGGTGCCACCCGAACTTAGCTTTTTCAATATATTTCTTATTTATATTTTTACGTTAGAATTCTTTTTCTTTTTTTTTTGTAATTATCTCAAGCAATCACAATGACAATAAATGGTTAGAAAAAAATACTCAAACGCATCGCAATCACTTTACCGGTTGTTGTTGTCGCTGTTCACCATTATGGAGTTGCTTTAACAGTTTCGACCATTTTGGTTGGAGCAAGTTACTTTTTATGGTTATTAGCTAATTTTTTTCAACCCATTTGTTTTTCACTTGAAAATAGTCATACATGTTGCTGCAATACTCAACTTTGTTAGTTGTCAATTTGAAGTTTGTCACGAGTATTGGTGAGACAATGTTTTTATTTTTTTTACTTAGTTGAATTGAGGATTTTGTGGAATTGTGGATAAGTCAAAGGCTAGGGGAGAAAATTATAAAAATTTCGTGGAAAGATGGTGACAAAAATAGTGTATTTTGTATAAGAGCCCATTAGAACAGCGAACCACATGCTGCAATATTTCTGAAGTGATACAAATATGTATTTGAATTTAATGTTGAAAGGATAGTTGTCTTGCAACAATACTGGGCACACCAAATACTTAGCTTAGAAAAATTGTTGTTGCTAAAAATATGTTTCTTTAAATTTAGAGTTCGGACTGCTTTTTATTATGTTTTATATTCTTCATATCTTTAGTAGCGGTATTTTACTAATTTTAGCTTTAAAATTTTCCATTTATTGCAGTTTATGGCAAGCGTGTCATTTCCCGATCTTGTTTCTATGAAGACAACGATGATTCTGCAGATCGCTGCGGTCACGAGACTACCTCATCATACATTAAAACAGTTTTCTGTCAAACTTGCGGCACCGATGGATGTAATGGCGCAATGTCTTTCTCACCCTACATCGCTTTGGTGTTTCTGCCGATCGCTGCGCTATGCACAAAGCTGATCAAATGAAGTTCGCTAAAGTGATCGTCTAGTTGAGCTTGTGGAAAGAATTGTTTTCAATTCCAAAGTAGTAATGCTTTTTTTATCTAAAGAAGAAAAAAAGAAATTTTATTTTATATGCTATTTGAAATATTTATGTGTAAGTCACTTTTCAATTAAATTTTTAAGCTAGAAAAATAACAATTTTCCTCTTACTATATATTTAAAACAAGTTTTAATGTTAGTTTGAATAATTTTGCAAATAGTTAAACTGTTTTCAGGTTAAGTTTATAAAAATGTAATTTGTTTATTTTAATTCAAAAATAAATCTTTTCAAAAATATTTTTTAAAACTTCGCACAAAATTATAACGACAAAAAACCATCAAACTAAGCTAACTTCTAGCACTGCAAAATTTACATTAAAAACTACACTAAATTTAAGAAAAAAATACAGTTAATAACGAAAAATTATTCTGGTTTTCTGTTGTAAAAATAATGAAGGATTTGAAGTCAAGCGGTTTCCGAAATATGAAATATTTTCTTTAAATAGAATAAAGAAAAATAAAATTTAAAGAATTAAATAAATTTAGATGAAATAAATTTAAATAAAAACAATAAAAATATAATAAAATAAAAATATAATAAATTAATAAATAAATTAGATAAAAAATTAAATAAAATAAAATAAACCAAAATAAAATAAAATAAAATAAAATAAAATAAAATAATATAAAATAAAATAAAATAAAATAATTAAAGTAAAAAAAATAAAATAAAATAAAACTAAACTAATAAAAAAAATAAAATAAAATAAAATAAATTGGAATATAATAAAATGAAATATATTGAAATAAAATAAAATAAAATCAAATCAAATAAAATAAAATAAAATAAAATAAAACAAAATAAAATAAAATAAATAAAAATAAAACAAAATAATTAAAAATAAAAATAAAATAAAGTAAAATAAAATCAAATGAAATAAAAAAAAAACAAAAAAAAAAATAAAATAAAACAAACAAAAAAATGAAATACAATGAATTAAAATGAATTAAAATAAAAAAAGTAAAATAAAATGAAATAAAATAACATAAAATGTATTAATATAAAATGAAATAAAATAAAATAAAATAAAATAAATTAAACATAATAATATAATTAAAATTACAAAAAATGAAATAAAATAAAATAAAATTAAACAAAATTAAAAACAAAATAAAATAAATTATAATTTAAAAAAATGAAATAAAATAAATAAAATTAAATTAAATTAAAAACAAAATAAAATAAATTAAAATTAAAACAATTAAATAAAACAAAATAAAATAAAAAAATAAAATAAAATACAAAAAAATAAAATTAAAATATTAAAATTGAACTAATAAATATAGATATTTGTGAACGAATAAATGTAATGAACATTTTTTTCCATAATCATATTTTTCTAAACACTTTCATACATATAAGAAATTATATATATGTTATTTAAGAACACACAATGCACATACATATACATACGAGGTGTATTCAAAAAAATATCGAAAATTTTAATTATTTTAACAGGAAATTTTTTTATTCATCTACATAGATGCTGTTGCCTTCAGAATGGTCCCGCTTCTTACAATTCCCGACTTCTTAAACTCATTCTTTCAGCGATGCGCATTTAATGGCTGTCCTTATTATTTACTAGCCTCGTCTGTCACATGTTGCTGTGGCTTCTATTGAGTTAAGATATTATGATTGACATTGAAAAACGAGAGTAGAGCAAGGAATGATGCAGCTCATCAAACATATTAAAAGATACCTTCGTATAAAAATTCAACAAAATCGAACAAAAAAATTTTAGTCTCAATAAGATCGGTGTCTGTTTCATTTCCAGAAAGACCTGTCTTTCAAGTAAGACGAAAAATAAGTAACATTTTGTAGAATAGATCGACCTCAGGTTGACTCCCGGGAAGAAAAAGTGGTTCTTATCTTGGTTAATCGATCATCGAGGTGATGTCGTAAAATCGCTACATACAAAATTAATTTTCTTTATAATTTTTTCGGGAATTTTCTTGGTTATTCTTCTTGATTGTTCGCAGACCAGCCCAAATGGGCAAGTGTCAATGAAATTGAGCAGGCATTCCTGAGTTATAGAATACATTATAACTACTGTCACTCTCTTTTATATATATAGAAAATCGAGCCATAAATAAGAGTTTTTTTTTAGATAAGATGGGTCCTTGGGAGAAGTAGTGTTCGTGTTAAACTAAGTTTAAAGCTATCTACGTACCAAATTTCAATAAAATCAATCCAAATATGATATTTTCGAATAGGTCGGTCCCTGATCTACTTCCCAGACTTTTCTTTGGTTTTTTTTTTTTTGCCGACGACCTATCTGATTCCACTCCTATCATTGAGCTTTATTTTCAACTTCACCTCAGTAAACCCATGGATCGCCATCTATTTCAGTAATTCTGCATCATCGTTGACTTAATTTAGTCCTGAACAACTTCCATTCTCAGCTTTATTTTTTCGAAATTCAATAATTTTGGATCAAACCTTGCCCGTAACATTGGGTAATATATTATGACGTACGGATAAGCCAAACATCATCAGCGACTAACCTAATTGCGATTTGAAGATCGTTCATAACCGTTTCTTTCACTTAGATTCATGTTTTTAGTGGTTGTATTCACGGCCTTCTTGGAAGCGCTTATACTAATCGTTAGCTATTTTGCAGATTTACCATAGGCTTATGTCAATATTTCGCATATTTTGTTGCAGTTTATACCATTTTTTGCTCAAAATTCTATACAAATCCTTTGATGCGTTTCTTTAACAAACAAAAACTGACGAGCTTATAAAAACACGTCTAACCTTAGTGGCTGTCACAAAGTCAACAATGAAAGCAGTTAAAAGATGTATTACACTTCAGAAGCAGGTATACCAACATAATGAAAAAAGGCTTAAAAATCGGACTCTCCGAACCCACGAAATTTGAAAATTCTCGTTATTTTTTGGAGCACACCTCGTATGTACGTACACGTATAAAAAGCGCTAATAATTTTTCAGATTAATGTAATTCAAGATAAAATCTGAGTTGATTAATAACTGCTCTGTCCAAAAATATGTTTCACATACAATACATACATACATACATACATTTATTTATAACAAAGCAAGCTGGTGTATTAAAGAATTTGCAGATGTCCAAATAAACTGAGTTAGAAGATATTTAATTGTTTTAATGTTTAATTTATACAGATTACAATATTTGCAGATATATTTATATTTCGAAAATCGCTTTAATTTTTTTTTTTTTCAAATATATTCTTCATTGAGATCTATAACTTTTGCTGGCATTTGAACCAATTGTCGAAGCAGTTTTGCCACTCTCATTGAGGTATCTACAAAACATGCGTTCCAAATGCATCCACAGGTATCTTCAGGTGTCGAAAAACGTTGTCCTCACAGTTTATTTTCAACGTTTTTACTCCCTTACGTTTTTATTTTATTTTTTTTTTATTACGAAATCATTCGGTGCCAAGTCAGAACTATACGGTAGATGATTCATTAAGTCGATGTTTTTAGTGTTCGAAAAAGTAGTTGTTTTAGTCGTAGGGCTCGCATGGTCGAGGTGAAGCGTGATCCTTCTTCGGTGGTTGACTTTCCTGATCTTGTGGAAGACAAATGGCAATTAAATGGTTGCGCACCACTTCGAACTTACTGCGTTGCTGCAGAGATATGGGTCGACAACCATTTGCTTAGAAGCGCTTCGTGCATTTTTTTTTTTTTTTTTTTTGTATTCGGCTGAACTTGAAACACACATACAGTCGATTGTAGTTTACTTTCGGGCTCATACGCATAAATAAATCCAAGATTCATCACCTGCCACGATGTCACAGACGTGTTTCGAAGCACGATGCGTGTCATGACGATCTTGCAATATCAGTTTGAGTACAATATCAATAGTTTCTGGAACAGTAACTTTCCTTGGGTGACCTTAACTTAATTTTTTTTTGGAGTAATCTGCGACCTCAATTGACCATACCATGGATAAAAATACGGGTCCTTGATGGAACTTCAACGCCAAAAATTGAGTTAAGTTCATCGATGCACTGTTGCTGAGCTAATCTGCGTCGAAAGTTGTAAAAAATATTTTGAATATGTATAACACAAAAAATTTTAAAATTTACGATAAAGTTGTCAGTTGCCAGATTGCAACAGTAGGGTTGACAAATTTGGAATATAACCCGCAACCCGCAATAAAGCATTCATTTATATTTCGGCGATTGTTTTAGCGCTGTTAGACTTCTATGACAGACTGGCAGAGTCAAGTAAGGTCTAAATGTCTACTATGTAGGTACATATAAAATATAATACATATGTATGTATAAAATTGTACATATCTATGTTCCTCATCCTAAGTTTGCTTGCAACCTATTAATGCATTCTCTAAAACCAGCGGAAATGTAATTATGTATAATTGCTCCTTTTTGTCATGATTTAATTTTTTGCCGGCTATTTCGCTCTAAGCTTTATTGTGTGCATTTTACTTTTCCTTCTTTGTTCATTTAGCTACACTTGCCGCCTACGCATATGCATATGTGCATATTCTTCATCCGCACGTCTAGCGAAGTGCGGCCTTTGACCGTTGCATTTGTTGTACTCGTATGTGCTATGTATGTATGTATGCCTGGCAGCGTTGACAATGACCGTGCCTGCGAATCAGGGGAAATATTAATTGACAGCCAAGGAATCAAATGCATATACATATGTACATACACAAAAGTGTATATTCATAAAGAAATTTCTACGGAGAAGCTACAAACAGCTATTATGTATATTTATATCTGGACTCATAACGAATAATCATCTAAATCTACTCTTGGTTTTACTAACATAACCAAATATTCAAGCTAGTCATATTTAACTCATTACTCTGCCAGCGAACGAATTGCTGATTTAATATAATTTATTTGGTCCACCGTCTCATGTGTTGTAAAGTAATAGTTTATCAAGATATTTAGCGGAATTTAGTCCGAGGAGTTCTCTTAGTTCGATTTATCAATTTTAATGGCAACATTAATTGCGGTCGCCCCTCGGCAGGGAATGTCAAGCCCTCCGGGTGTATTTCAGTAGGTCTCTCCAATTTGTTGGTAAAAAAAATTAAAACGCAACACCACAAATTGGAGGAAGAGCTCGGCCAAAAATCATTTAAGCGGTTACAAATCGCCATATATATATATATATATAATGGCCACAGTGCTTATTCTAGCTTGTGCTGATGATACCTCAGGGTTATATGTCACGTCGTCGCTGTGTGAGCACACTTAATTGTCTTAACTGCCGTCTACCCGTCTACATCTGATGGATTTCTATTTTAAATCGGTTGTTCATTTGGCACCTTTAATAATGCTGTCATTCTCTGCTTGTAAGACAGGTTGGTAGTCGTTGAGTTTGAAGCAGAGGTCACAGTGAAACTTTTCTCTGCCTCGCAGTTAGACCCAACAGCACCGGTTTAATTAGAAAATAATGAAATAAATTAAATTTCGAAGTGGAAGTCAGCTTTTCCTAAGAAAGGGAAAGAAGGTTCCAAGCCACATTAAAAGAGCGCAGATGCTGCAGTAGAATGTGGCCCGCCAACAGAGCTTACTACATCTGCACGGACGGATCAAAAATGGCTGACGTAGTGGCCGCCGGTTTCTTTTGCACTGAGCTCGTTCTCAGACAACCCCTCTAGCTTCCGGAGTACTGCCATATTTTGTAGACGGAGGTCTTCGCGGTAGAGAAAGTGACTGAGATAGCTAGTGTCACAGAAAATCACATGAAATTGCCAAACGGCAGTTAAGGCAATGATCTCACATCGCATTACGTCAGAAATGGATCCTAGAAGCAGTAAATAAGGTAGCTGCAGGGAAGTATATGTAAACATACTGATATCCAGGCCACAAGAGCATTGTGGGAAAGGAAATAGTTGAGAGGTTTGACAAAGTGACATCTGTCGAACTACCAAACCAATATATGTAACACAAAAGTCACTAAAGACCTATAAAACGATGTTTCAAAGAGAGCTTAAAGACGAGAAGAGAGCTTAAACTGAGATAGAATGCTTTAACGGCATGCAAAATATATAAGATCATGTGAAATGGCAGCTAAAGAAAGCACACTCCATTCTTGCTTATCTGGTCTCGAAAGGACTGTACGACAGTTGTTGGACAAGACCTACTGTCATCACACCCGGCTAAATAGGGATTCATACCAGTGACACGAGTAATAAATGGAAAGAGGCAGGATTAGTAAGTCTTCTTCCCCTATTCGGCCTTATCGATAACTTGTCTCAGACAGGTCAGAGCTCTCCTAAACTTTGCTAAAAGCATTACCGGAAAGCTTATCTTATATATTTATTAAAAAAATGATGGAAACTTTAGCTAGAAAATTGTGATGAATAATATTTGCTTCGCACTTTAAATGGTAATATAATGGAAGGAAGCATAAAACCTCATTATCCGAGAGTCATAAAGGGTAGGTCCCAATTATTGTAAAAAAGCTACTACTTTGAAATAAGAATAGGTCAAAAATAGAAATTTTTCATGTATTAAAAATAATTAATTTTATTTAACTCAGATAGTGAAGAAAATATTTGTCTGACTGGAAAAAGAATTACTCTACAAATGTACATATATTTCATTTAAATAGGAGTCAGATTCAGACATGAAATGAAATTATGTAACATATCATTCATTTGCAATAAACAAAACAGGCAAAAAAAAAATTAAAAAAATAAATACCACTGTCTCACTGGTTTTCAAAATATCCACCAAGAACCAGCATGCGCATGAGTGTGTGTGTGCATAAGAACAGTCGCTCGCTTGATTGGCCAACTCTTAACTGGCATACTGACCACGCGCCATGCCTTTTAAAATGCTTTATGGCCTAAAGTGAGCAAAAGTAAAAAATTAAATTATGTTTGTACGCCCAAAGTTATCGCCTGTGGCAGCTGGAGTGGCTGCTGGTGCCCGTGGCAATTGGCATGTGGCATGAAGTTTAATGTTGAATTTTTTCACTATTTATATATTAATTTTTTTCGCCATAACCGTGATTTATTTTGCATTATTGGTAAACAATGTAAATTTTACTTGGTAAGTAGATGCCCAGCAGAGAAAAAGAGTAGTTGTTAACTAGAAACCAACTAGTTTGCATTTTTGTACTAACTAATTCATCTGCCATCTATTTTCCATGTAAGTAAGTGGTATTTTTAACACGGCGATGTCCTTCAATTATCTAACTATGCATCAGCTTCTTACTAGTTAAATACTAGTTGATTTATGCATGTTGAATTTCTACTTGAGTAAGAATGAAATAAAAAATGTATATGCCTGCAGCGAGAACCTCGGATGCTACAACGACTAAACCATTAACAACTCGGCTTTAGTTTTGCTATAATGAGCAGCGACATACTGTGCACGTCAACAGAGGAAATAAAACTCATCCGTGAGGTACTAAAGGGTGATCCAAGTAGAGGTACTTTTTTCAAAAGCCTTTTCTTAACAGATCACGCGTGCGTCGTGACAAGCTGTCATCTTATTTTTGTTCAGTATTGTTTGGCATTTCATCATGGAAAAACTTACGCCTGAACAACGTTTACAAATCATTCAACTTTATTACGAAAATTCATGTTCTGTGTTCAAGAATTTCATTCGCGCGCTTCGCTCAACTTATGGTCAACATAATCGGCCTACTGAGCGTACTATTCGCAACACCATCACCCATCTTGAGACCCTGCATTCACTATTGGATAATATTCGACCGAATAGACCATGTCCAGCACGGTGTGAAGAAAATATAGTGACCGTAGCTGTACACGAATACCGTGGAGAGTCGATTCAGGTGCCGTTCGCAGCAACTCGAACTGACGTATGGTACGCATTTCACGTCGAGATCTTAAATTGAAAACGTACAAAATACTGCTTGTGTAAGAACTGAAGTAGCGCGAAATTTTCGAGCCAAATTTTGTTCAGCGTAGAGGCCCACTTCTGGCTCAATGGGTATTTAAACAAGCAAAATTGCCACATTTGGGACGAAGAGCAACCTGAAAAGATTCAAGAACTGCCATTTCATCCAGAAAAAAACAAAATGTTGATGTGGTTTGTGGGACGGTGTAATCATCGGTCCATATTTCTCCAAAATTGATACCCGTGAGAATGTAACCGTCAATGGCGACCCTTATCGCGTCATGATAACCGACTATTTGATACCTGAATTATCGCATCAATCATTGGATTTATTGAGGGAACCCTTCAGTGAGCAGATAATTTCACGTTTTGTGCCGATCAATTGGCTACCAAGATTGTGTGATAGTAAACCGTTAGACTTAAATTAACACGGCGATGACTTAGAATTATTATTATTTCCGTTACTGGTGAACTGCTACACAAATAACGAATTGCTATGATTTCATCTATAAAAGACTAGAATTAAACTAGATTTTTTGCATACTAGTCTACCTTTTCACTGCAGGATGCAGATACACATATGAATTAATCTATGTATACGCGCATGCTGCCATGTTTAGAAATCCAGTCTGCTGGTAAATTTGCTAAATACTATTTGTACGCATATTCATTTTATTTAATTTAATTTTTTTCTTTTAGTGTTTTTTTGCCACAATGCATTGCGCATGCGCGTAGTCTACGCACAACTATTAGGCTGTCATGCACTTTGCCTTCAACTGCAGTCACATTTGTATGTACAAACATGTTTGAGTCAATATATATACATACATATATATACATATAATAACTTTTACATACTTATCCACTTGTGTTTAAATTTACGTATAATTTAAGTACTGTAGCTGTCTGTCTTGTTAACTCTCCTCCTTTTTCATTCCGCAACTTTTGTTTGGCCCCTGGCTGCTGGAAATTCGATTTTACTGTCGTTTAATGAATAAGATTAATGTCAAGATTTGCATATAGACTCATAGATATTGCCAAATCGAGTTTGTTGCAAATCTTTTTTATATATTTAATTATTTTATACCTAACTGAGCTGCAAACACATGGTATATTAACTTCGTATAATTAACGGTTGTATGAAACTGTAGAAGAAATTTGAAAATGAAAACATATTTATTAAAGAGCAAAGCTTGAAATGTCGGTACGTTTCCGCATATTTCAAACACGAATTGGTGAGTACGACTAGTGTCGAAGTTTATCAAATCGAAAGCTTATCAGAAGAAAATATAAAACAGAAAAAAAAACTAAAAAAATTTTAAGGGAAAAAAATTCCTTATATAAAATCAGCAATAATTTAATTTTTTTAAATAAAATATTTAATTATTTGTCTGCATTGGATATAGGAAAAAGTCACACGGATCTCTGTTTGGCGAGGAAAGCTGGGGCCTCGTTATAATATTGTCTTTGGCAAAAAATTTACGAAGTGTAAGCAGTTGCATTATCATGATGCAAAGAACATAAACTATTTTTCAACAAATTCAAGCGCAAACGGCCTCGAGCTTGCGGGTAGTCCCACGGTCCTTTTTGACCATTGGAACTGGTGTCAGGAGTGCATGATGACTTATGCCATTAAATTCGAAGAACACAGTAAGCATGTCTTTGACGTTCGATCGCACTCGTCGAGCCTTTTTGGTCTTAGTGATTCAGATCGGATCACTTAGTTTCGGCTTCATATCAGTAAACCCATATTTTATTACCTGTTATACTACGATTCAGTAATGCTGCTTCGCCATTGGCCTTAGAAATATCCAGTCGCCGCAGTTTTTGTTCTAAATTCAACAATTTTGGAACAAATTTTGCTATCAAGCCTTTCATACACAAAACATTGGAATGAATGTCTTCACAGGATCCAGTCGATATACCAACATCATCAGCGAATTTTCTAATTGTGATTTAATTTCTCTAAAAGTTAACCATTATCTCTTAATAAACTAGGAAGTAGATAGTCTTCTCAGGGAGGTATGTTTTCCGCTACTTTGGTCAAAGGAGCTTTGAAATAAATTTACAGAAAGAGTTTCTAAGGTGCCTACATAGACGACATAACTATATGTTCTTGTGACGAGCAATTACCTATTCCCTAAACTGGCATGGCATTTTTATCTAGAAGATACATGGTCCCTGCATTGAAACCTCCTAGGCTCAACGGAGCATACATAATTGATACTTAAGGTGCACACCAAGTATTTCGAAGTAATTTTGGATAACAAACTGCTATAGAAACTTAATATGAGAATATGGAAAGTGCTAATAGCGCCTTTAATGCATGTAAGATGATGTTTGACACGAGTGGAGCCCTCTTGAATGAGCTTATGCACTGGTTCCACTCGGCGGTGGGGAAATCAATCACTACGGAGCACCATTGGATACAGACTGTTTTCGGATACTTCACACGGAAGACTACTCAACCTTCGGAAGTGGGATATAGGCTTTGGTTGGTTTCCATGTTAGAACTTTCGAGATTAAAGCAAAAGGCAAGGGAATGTTGGACCAGAGAAATAGCGTCAGAAAATATCTTTAGGAATCCGATAGATCGACACACGAAGAAATGGCTTTACCGCAATACTCCTAGGTTCATGTGTAAAGACCGAAAATTATAAACTCAATTTTCCATCAAAACATTTCAAGGAGATTTCAAGACGGTAATTGGTCTAATGATAAGCTAATACATCGCGGCGTCATGTGCGTGCAAAATAGGCAACAGGTAACGTTAATGCATACAGAAAATATAGAAAGCGAGGCATTCTAGAATACATTTCAAATATATAGGAAAGCAATCTAGAAATCTCAAAGTTGGATATTTAACCATTTTTGAGATACGCAAAAAAACCAGACGTTCCATATGACGACCAATTAACCTCGAATTGGACTTATCCCCCGTTTGACACTACAAAGGACCAACAGAAATATTCATATACGCCAGAGTATTAGTTTTTTTTATTGAATATAGTAATAAAAGATACATCTTTCAAAGTATTTTCCGTTGAAGCGACTACTTTTTTCCATCTCTCTGGTAGTTTTCGAATACCATCTCTAAAAAATTAGTCCACTCTGTCTTCGATCCAATCATTGAGTCATTCTTAGATTTCTGCAAAATATCCAAACTCCAAATCGTTTGGCATCCATCGATAAAGCCCATAGTTGGAAGGAGCAAGGTCTGGAGAATACGGCGGGTTGTGTAAAACCTCCCATTTTAGCGTATCCAGGTAGTTTTTGATCCTTACAACCACGTGTTGGTCTTTTCTGGCTGTTTTTCGCGCAATTCACGACTCAAAGGCATTAGATGTGGTCGATAATGAGTTCAGTTTGCGTTTGGCATGGATCTTGATCCAGTAAAGCCTCCAATTCCTCATCTTCATAATTTTTAGGTTGACCAGGACGCTCTTTTGTCTTCTACGCTAAAATGATCCCTTTTCACTCGTCGAAACCACTCTCTGCATGACTTTTCGGTGGCGCAGATGCACCATAAACTTCCATAAGAATTCGATGGGCTTCAGCAGCAATTTTCTTCCAATTTAAATAGAAAAATTTCATAGATTTTTATTATACAGAATTGTCAATCGGTAAATATTTTCAGCATTTGCTTTCTCGCTGGGTACCTGTTAGTTATTTTGTACGTATGATCCCCATGTTACCATAATCGTGCTACAGGCACACGTAAGTAGGTACCTCGATTTATTATTTCGGACTTTTTGATATTTACTTTTGAGTATTTGTTTTACGAACCAACAAAATTCACAACATCGATAATTTCAATCAATCCCTTTTCCCGTTCGGAGACAGTACGTACTCTAATATTGGGTTCCACCCGCATTTGCCCGTTTCCTTCTTGCTGTATATATATTTATATTTGTATATAATGTTTTGTTGTCTTTAATATTATGTGCTTTGTGAAATGCTTATTACTTCTAAATAAATACATACACACCGATTATTTTTATATAAAAATAATAATACTAAATTTGGTTGTATAATTCGCCAGGTTTTAGGTTTTTTTTTTGTTAAAAGTGCTGAAAAGTTATGAATTATACACAAAATTTAATTAATTAATATCAAATTGATAAATATGGATTTTTAATTGTACATACTATTATTGATTCAGAGCTGTTCTCTACTATCTCTTGAAATGTCCTAGAGAAAGCACAGGTAGGTATTCAGCCCATTGTTACCTGGTTTAAAAGCAATACCTGTAATACAATGATAAAGATACTTCAGTAATCGACTCAGTGAGGGAGAAAATTGTGAAAGCATGTGAGAATAACATCCTTAGGACCTGTCATCGTCCTTCTAATGTCCCAGATGCACCACTTGGACAGCGAAAAATATATGCCCCAATTAAAGTGTATAATATTATGCTCCACCTGGCATATAAGGAAGGGAGCACTAGATACAACGACTCCATACAGCCATATAGAGCATAACCGCTGGATAGGACAGCATACCGACAGACTTTAAACGTCATTCAACAAGAGCCCGTCAACACCTTCGTAAATTCTCTTTCTTCTTGGAACCCCAGCACCACCTATTGCAGAACAAGAGCTCGAGTTGCCTCGAGAGACCCGAGTAAAACCGGCTTAATTGTGCCTCTAGATATTCTAGTCGACTTAGTTCTTAAAACACTTCGACATACCCAACGTATGTCCTGCATAAAATGAGTCCCCTCACGATACTAACTACAACTTTGCATGCCGCCTTAAACTAACTCATCTAACATCCCTCTCCCTATGCTCCGAACCTGTTGAAACAGCTCATTTCCAGGGCATTCCATTAGCTGACCTTTATGACTTACTACTTATACTTATAATAGCCTTTCCTGCTTCTAGATGGGGCTCAAGTAGCCGCTACAGTAAGAAGAAGATTTGTAATTTTAAGCTACAACTGAATTGAAGAGACTTAAAATCACAGCTATTTGGGCTAAGAATCAAGCGCTCTCTGTAAGCCTGGAAATATCTGAGGTCTAACTCTTTAACGAAATGCAAAATTTCGCTAATTAACACATCATCCTCGAAGGCTAATAACACAATACCTCTCTAATTCATATATGTCTTGCTATAATTACTGATATAAAGCTTCAAGGAACATGATAGCAGGATTAATATAGTCATCGGATTTGAAAATCCTGCAGAAGGGTCATTGCGTCCAGATGAGCGCTGCAAAATGTTTTTTGTCTGTTCAACAGTGTTATAATGCATTACAAGAAGAGGAAAAATGCCGGATTAAAATCCTTAAACGAGTGCAACGTGCTAGTTTCCTGAATATAACACGCACAATGAGAATTATGTCAACAAGACCCTGGAAATTATCCTTGATATCAGTCCATCTAGAAATCATACATGAAGAAAGCCCATAGCTAATAGCCTAACCGTGCTAGACAAATGGACAAGGTGCCCTAGAGATAAAAGACACGAGCTTGGAAAACACTGTTTCCCAAACAGTTAGGAATGAGCGGCAGGCAGGTGACCATTCACAAGCCGTAGTTACGTCGATTGGGTGCGATGCGAGGCACATTTCTCACTCGGTGGATCAGTAAATAAGCAAAATTGTCGCATTCGGGTCTTCGAGAATCCTCAAATAATTGAAGAGAGGCGATTAAACCAAAATGAAGTTACTGTCTAGTGCGCTCTTGGTTCCGGAGATGTTATTGATCCTTACTTCTTTCAGAGCGATAGGTCGTATGATAACAGACATTTTGGCCTACAATTGAACAACTCGACTTTGGGTTCCAACAAGATGGTGCCACAAGACACCCAACACGGGCGAATTTAGCTCTATTGCGAGAGAAACTTCCCGGCCACGTAATCTCTCACCTTAGTGAAGTCAATTGGTCACCGAGATCGTGCAATTTGATACCGTTGAACTTTCTTTTGTGGAGCGAAAGATCGTATTTATGCGGATAAACTTTTAGCTCGTGAGCACTTTCTTTTTTGGGATGACGCCCGTGAAGAAGAAACTCTCATAATTACTGCTACACCGACATAACAGTATGCACGACTTGAAGTCTCATAGCTGCACCTACGTACTAAACACCTCTCCACTCACTACCACTCTCCCCACGGAACTATCAATAAAGTATTGCCTCGCGGGGCTGGTAAGCACATTAGCGTTACTTTAACAACAAGCTGCGATACACACGCTACCTGAGTAGCTGGAGAGGCCCAGTCCTCCGGTCTTCAATATTGTACTGCCGGCGGAAAGGCCTTGTTTCCGCTCCGCTCAACTGATAGGCTTTTGAGCTTGGTCGAAAAGGACGAATTTCCGATCCAGGCTAGCTTTGCATTTTATCATATCATTTGCCATACATCGGGAATTGCCCCAAATTATAAGTTCTTTATTAAATGTTCATGTGCCTTAAAATTTTCCGCTTGTCTTAAACTTGTATATGTGACTTTTGAAATCATACATATTCTTCAATTTTCAGTGGAAAGCACCATATAAGTTAATAAATTGGTGGTGTCCGAACAATATCTCGGGCATCGAAACATTACGTGTCCCGCATCTTCCTCACACTCTGGGCATATTGGACAAAACGCCGAGTTGTCATGGCCAAATCTGTTGAGGTATTTCCTGAAAACTCCATGTCCTGAAATTAATTGCGTCAGGAAGAAGTCGGTGTCCCCGTGTCTTCTTTCCATCCACCGGCTTAAACAATGAATGAGCTCGTAAGTCCATCTGCCCTTCGCAGAGTTATCCCATCGTTCTTGCCAGTCACTTATAGACCAACTCCTTTCTTCGGCAGCGATTTCCCTTCGATTAACGTCCACATTTAGAACCGAGAGCCTTAAATACACCCTTCTCATTTCCTCAACGAGCATGTCAATAGGGATTTGACCAGCTAGAACATATGATGCTTCATCCGATATCGTTCGGAATCCACAGATAACTCTACTTGAGCTTAATCGACATAGGGCGGTGAACTTTCTTTTTAGCGAGTTGTTCCTCGAAGCTTCGACCCAAACTGATGCAGCGTATAGAATATAACATAATAGAATAGAATAGCGTATGCAATAGAACTTACCACCCTGCTCAATAGCTTACTCTTACTATGTGCAGGCCCGCCATTATTTGACATAATACGGGATAGACTAAAATGGACTTTTTAAGCCTTATCAACCGCATACTCTTATGGCCTTTAAAAGATAATCGGTTATCAATCATAACGCCAAGTGAGCACTTGAAAACCAACATTTGTCAAGCAATGGCTGAGATACCGGCTAGAATGTGCCAAAAAGTGGTCGAAAATTACCTCAAATGAATCGAAGTTTTCGAAAATTCACGAGGTGGGCATTTGGATGATGTAGTGTTCCAAGGTTCAAACTTTATAATAAAAAAAGAATTTCCTGAAAAAAATTATTTTAAACACATTTTGTTTACGTTGATTTTGAAAACCGCAAAATGAAAAACACTGTATATATATTGATGCGCTTAAATACAAGACAGACACAGGGGCCAGGTTGACTGAAGGTAGCCTCAGATGCAATGTGCTCAACTCTAATCTTTAAACAGACAATATAGTATTACGGAAGGTGCCAAATTGTAACCGCTTTTATATGGGAATGATTTCAATACCTTTTATAGCACTTCACTAATCAACGAAAAGCGGACCACTGTATTAGGTTTAAGAAGCCACACAATATGGAGTCATTTTGTCGGAGTTAACACAAGTATTTTCTTCCTAATCGAAAAGGAGCTTCTGGGGCTGTTCAACGTAGCTTAAATTTCTCAGGTAGTCAAAATTCTGGCATCACTCTTTCATGCTATGTGTGGTGTGTGTCTATCCCTCTTTTTAGTGTACTTTTTAAAGTTTGGGACACGGTAATCTTTTCGACGATTGTGCTTCAATTTCTGAAGACACACTGATCGGTTCGTTAACGGTGAGCTTCAATATTTCTCACAGTATGTAAGATAGGACCTTACATTCGATGTTAAAAAGCATTACCCCCACATGTTTCAAGCAGCAGTTAGAAACAATTTATCAGTTACTCGTCGCCGCGGGCAGGCCATCAGCTGTTCGCTGTTTTTTAGTTTTAAGAACATTTAACTACTGTTCTAACTTCGTTAAAGAAGGTAATTGGGGCAGATTGGACGTTCATTTCATCATCACATCGCGATACTGAGCCAACTTGATATATTCATACATACATTAAATGTTTGTTAGTGCATATGTAAACTGAATTCCATTATGAGATCATAGACTAATGAATTTTGTTGACTTTATTTAATTTAATATTCCTTCCTAGTAGTCAGCCTATTGCGAAATCAAAGAATTTTTATATAGTTGTATTTATTATAGTTTTGGAAATAATATAATTAAATATTATAATGATTGCAATCATCATCCTCTGTTTAGACTTCACACATTCTGTACTCAAACCGGATACTTAGTTACCATACAGTATACCTCAAACTGCATCCAAGTTTCTTACCCACGAATCAGACTGTTAGGAATAAATGTTATTTAACAGAAATGCAAATCGGTTTTACCAGAGATGTTAATAACATAACATTCCGCAACACAGCTGTTAACAGCATCCCCCTTCCAAAGGACTAATTTGCTAAATGCCAAGTAAGCTGCTTATGGCGCCACTGAGACTGCCACCTCCATCAACAACACCAAAACGATACTTTGGCGCCATAGCATACTTGCAGAAATGTGTACATACATATGTATGAACGACGCATAAAATTGCGAACTAACCGAACAAGAATACAGCCGACGACGGTTAGCCAAGTGACGAGCACTGTTTACAATACGTGGGTCACTTGGTTAGCCGGGAACAAAGCAAAAACAAATACAAAACAACAACAATCGTGGCCGCAATGAACGACGTCACTTGTGAAATTCTCAAAATATGCGTTTGTGTTGCTTTGTTGTAAAATCAAATGCTGCCGCGTTGCGTCTGGCTTTGTGGTCGGTCGGTCTTTTTGTGTGTTTGGTAGCTTCTTCTGTTGGCCCAAGTAGCTGTTCGCTTTAGTCGAAGTTCACTAGAGAAAGTGTTAACAACGCGTTCCACTTGCAGATCACGTGCGAATCATAATAATACTAACTTTCAATAGTAGTAGTGCGTAGTATAATATTTGAATTTAACGGTTAAAGGCGCCATACTGTCGCGAAAAGTTTTGCAAATATTTGAGTAAGCGAATTTCTTGCGACTTTTGGGAAGTGAAAGTGTAGAAATTTATTTCGGAAGGTAGAAAGAAGTAAATAAAGAACAACTAACTTAAGACTTCAATTATCAAAGGTCACTTTTTGTCGTTGGTATACTCCGGAAATAAAAGTTAGTCTTTAATTTAAAAAAAAAAAAAATGCAAAACGGCTTGAAAATTGTATTGGGCGGAGTTTTCCTTATTTTGGTGCTGCATTATAGCCAAGGTTGGTATTATGGACATTTCCAAGTATGCATATGACTATGTAAGTAAGTATATTTATATTTACCCAATATAAAATTACAAAATGTCGCAAATAATTGGGACATTCAAGGACTAGGTGGCTGCTTTAACCCTATAAGAAGCATGTAGTACGCCACGGATTCAAAACCGGCCAGTCCAACATCCAAAATCATAGAAAAAGTTAATTCTTAATGGGGTCACCCATCGGCTGGGAATATTAGTACATTAGATGGTATATTTGACAAGAAATAAAAGGTTTTCATAAAAAGCCACAAGCTGTTATAAGGCCCTCAGTTATTCATTGCTTGAAAAAAATGGCATTGAATTTAGAAAAAAATTACCAAACAAACTTAGCCACTAATAAGTTTACGATTAAAAGTAATCTTCGGCTTGACTGATACTGATTCATTAGGTACATAGCTTATCAGAGACCAAAATGATTATTTTTTTTAATAAAAGAAATCAGAAGCTTATAAATATTGCTTGCGATTTTTCAGTATATTCATTTCTTAAGTATATTTCTTCATAACCTTTATGATTATTTTATTTTAACTTTTTTTTTAAAAAGAATAGTGCTAGGAAAATTGGTTTTATATTTACCATTAAAAAATATATGAATAAAAACTTAAAAAAAAAAATTTAAAACTTAATCGACAATCGTTTTTTCTAATCAAAAACTTCAATAAAATGTTGATTTAAGGGAAATAATTAAAATCGAGACGTTAGAATTATAAAGGGTGTTTTTTAGACGTGTGGTTTTCATTGAGGCAATACTTTTTCAGAGTTGTTCTTTTTGACAATTGATATTTGATTTATACTCAGTTTGGTTTGCCATTTCTTAATGAATAGACTTACTGCGGACCAACGTTTGAAAATCGTGCAAATTTATTGCCAACATAATGGTTCGGTTAGCTCCACGCTTCCCGCGCTATGTCCAATATTCGGTCAACATAATCGCCCAGCAGAGCTGATAATTTAATCGGTTTCGCATCACGTTTACTCGAGTTGATAATGCACATCCTCAGAGTCGCCGTACAGTGCGCATCGAAGTCGTTATTGATGCTGTTCAGCAAAGTGTCGTAGAAGACCTGCATGAGCATATACGCCATCGCGCGCAATAACTGGAGCTGTGCCCATCCACTTTGTGGTAGATTTTGCGGAAAAATCTTATGCTTACAAAATCCAACTTGTGCAAGAATTGAAGTCGAACGACCATTGAGTGCTTCGCACGTTCGGTGAATGGATCAAAAACAAATGTCCACCATTTCGAATTTGCAAAAGAAAATTTTTTTTAGCGACGAAGCTCACTTTTGGTTGAATGGGCATGTTAATAAACAAAATTGTCGCCTTTAGAGTGATGATAATCCACAAGCCATTGTTGAGATGCCGTTACATCCTCAAGAAGTCAGTGTTTGTTGTGTTCAATGGGAAGGGGGAATCACTAGTCCATATTTCTTTATTAATTAAAGCCGGTCATAATGTTAAAGTCAATAGGGAACTCTATAAAGCCATGTTTAATGACTTTTCAGTGCTGGAATTGGAGGATGTTTATCTGGACGACCTTTGGTTCCAACAAGATGGGGCTATTTGCCATTGAGCCAACGAAACAATCAATTTATTGAAGAAAACTTTGATGAGCGAATTATCTCATGTCGTGATTTCTAAAATAGTGTGATTTCATACTGCTGGAGTATTATTTGTGGGGTTATGTGAAATCGCTTGTCTTCGCAGATAAGTCCGAGACGATTGACGCCTTGATAAAGAATATTCGACGCATTGTTTCTGATACACAGTAACAATTGCTGCAAAAAGCGTTCGAAAATTGGGTTTCTCGGCGGGAATTTATTCGGTGGTCACTTGCCGAAATCAGTTTTAAAACATAATGACAGCCCTTATATTTAAAATAAAGCAAAGTTATTGGCCATAAAACTAAATTATATGCATTTTATTTCTTCTTGAAAATCACGTACCTAAAATGCCTTTTATTTTCTTTATAAGCTTCTATTGTGAGTTGCTTTACTTCGAACGGCCGATTGATTTTTGTAAGGAGCTATTAATTCATGTCAGAAATACACCAGATGGTATGTCATTGCTTGCCGAGGGGCGAGCGCAATTAGAAAAATCTATTTCTATAGCTTTGGATGTTGGTCGAATCAGGACTCGAACCCGGGCCTTCCGTATGGCAACTAATATGTGATTATTTACAACAACAAAATCCAAAACGAGCTTAGAAAGTATCTCTTAACATTTTCCAGAAAACACAATTTCTTTTATCATATTTTACATACATTTGAAAGAATATAGCTTCAAATAACAAGAGCATCCACTTCTGATGAGGGGACAGTCGAAGGTGTATATTCTGAAGAAACCATAAAATTGAACTCTCATTACTTTTAAACTCCAAAGTTGTGTTGGATTGTCTCAGATGGTCGTTGGTTGTAGAAAGATGGGAGGGAATTTTATGGTGAAGGAATTTGCCAGGCAAGGCAAGTACAAGCTAATTCTCCTTTCTCCTCGAAAAATAAGACATTCGTTTGCCTTCTACCACATGTGCCCTGAATCTAAAGGATTTACGTATGAATACAACAGCTTCCTGCTGCAAACTTCATCGAACAAACTTCATCGATGTAGGATACATAAAAATCTACCAAAAAAGGAGAATACCTCCATCGTAGTTAGTATTATGACAGAGCATATGTTAGTCTGATAGGATGGCATGCAGAAAGACTGTTGGCTCCGTCTATTAGGTGCTGTAAAAAATAAGAGAAGGGCAAAACGATCACTCATCTTTTACGTGACTGAGCTAAATTTGAAAGTGTAGAGTTTTGAGATCTCTGGATGGACTATCTTTCTTGGTTTTCTATCAAAGATAGTTGGCGGTAAGGATATTGCTCTCATAAGGTTTAACAGAGAATCGAAGTGTTTGAATGTGTTATTCTGGGAAGATTAATCAATATGTTTCATTGGTAAACAAGTACAATCTAACAACAGAAGTATTTGTATAAAAGCTGAAGAAAGCTACATAACTCGAATTAAAAAATTGTGTAAATTAATGTGTGTAGGAGAAATTGAAATTATTATTTATTAATTATTGAAAAAATTGTTATTTTGTTAATTCATTCTCTTTTTATTTTTATTTTTATTTTCATTTGAAGAATTTTAGAAATTTTTGGCAACATTTTTTAGCTCCTCAATTCAGGCATAAGTTTTGACGATTGTTGCTGAGGATACTTACCATAATTAAAGTTTCTGCTTCATTACTTTTTCCAGTTTGGTTGCCGTTTGGATTTTATGACCTCGTACAAAGTCGATATAGAGCAAAAAAAAAATTCAAAACCAACTTACCCTGAAAAAGTACCTCAAAAACGAAAAAAGGCCATTTTTAACAATCCGAACGAAATCGATAAATTGTGTTCAGAGTACTAAGCGTAAAAATAAACAAATATTGGCACATAATTATTTTCATTTTCAAGCTAAATTACTTTCTCATTTGTAAAGTAAATTAAAAGTGACACAAAAATCATATTTTCATTTGTAACATGTGTATTTAAAATGGTTTTTGAAATAGCTGCCAAACGGCAAATGATTCTTATCTAAAATATCATATGAGTTACGAGGTATGTTCAAAGGAAAAGGTGAAGGTTTTGCTGACTGTTTTCTTTGATTACAATAATGTGGTGCATCATGAATTCCTTCCAAAAGGTCGTACAGTTAATGAGGAATACTACAAGGAAGTTATGAAACGTTTTCGTGAAACAATACGGCTCAAACGATCGAAATTGTGGAAAAACAAATCGTGAATTCTGCATCACGATAATGCACCAGGTCACACATCAATGATTATTCGTAATTTTTTTTGGCCAAAAACAAAACCTGGACTACGATTCTGGGACTACTTTAAAGGGAACAAAATAGATATTGATGAATAAATAAGTTATTTTCAAAGAAACACTTTTCTTTTGAACACACCTAATGCAGAGTATAAATAAATAACTTACCATGAAAATACCTTGCACTTGTAAACACAATCAATAATATTATAAATACCTGTACAAAAAGTATAATACATACATACATATATATGTACACATAGATCACTTCGAAATTCTTGCGTGCACTTGTGTCTTTAATGTATTTTTTCAATATTGTGCATTCTCGAAATATAGCAAATACAATTGAATTGAAAGTCTGTCGATAAATGATTCACTGCTGGAGAAAATGAATATTTATTTTCTTAAATACTTACTCTATATATGAGTTATCTTGCTATTCACCAGCTAAACAAAAGAAAACAATAATACATAAGTAATGAAATGAAGACACGATCTGATGGCCCTATTTATGAAGTGGCGATGAAATATACCCTTCATAAATATAAATATGTAGACATTGTTCTGCTAGCACTAGTGGAAAAATTGGCAAAAAATAAAGATTCTTAAATGTTTATAAAAGGAAAATGGAAGCTTTAAAAATATGTGATAAGGAGAGGAAGAAGTGGGGATCGCGACTACTTCAAACAAATGCTATGGAATAATTTTGAAAAACTTGTAGTGAAAGCTCATTTGTAGAAACCACAGGGTATCTGCTTTAGTTGAAATACCACAGACCGCCTACAAATCTTATATGATGACTAGCGTATAACGTAAGTCAATGTCGAATAGATGAATTGGATGCTCCCAACACCTCTTCCGCTTGTGGAAGTATCAAATTTTGGTGTTATCAAGATCTAAAATTGCACAGAATTTCGAGCGCATTATCACTGAAGATGTTACTTGAAACAGGTGTCCATCAAATGACATACCAATAACAGACCATACCAAAAAATTGGAATCAGTTCTAAAATCGAGGACAACAATATAAAAAAGGTATTATCATTTCTGGGGAATGCTACGCAGCCACAACAGAAAAACTAGAGAAAAGTTGACTAAAGTTCTGTTGCTTTTTTTAAAAAATGCCTCGGATTGCAAGAGCGGGAGTCATAATGTCTACTATGCGTGGTAAGGCTTAGAATCGTTGATTTTCACATACTTCAAAATTAAGTGAGACATAAACGTTACATCAACCGACTGATAACCGAGAATCAGAGGCAATCTGAACTAAAGGGTTATCCAAATAGAGGTACTTTCTTATATAGCATTTTTCTGATAGATCACGCGTGAGTCGTGTCAAGCTGTCATGTTATTTTTGTTCAGTATTGTTTGACATTTCATCATGGAAAAACTTACGCCTGAAAAATGCTTAAAAATCATTCAACTTTTTAAAGAATGTGTTTCGCGCGCTTCGCTCAACTTATGGTCAATATATTCGGCCTACTGAGCGTACTATTTGCAACACCATCACCCATCTTGAGACTCAGCATTCATTATTGGATAATATTCGACCGAATGGACCACGTTCAGCACGCAGGGAAGAAAATATAGCGGCAGTAGCTAAGAGTGTACACGAATACTGTGGGCGGCTCGACCTTCCCAAACGACATCGCTTCGCTCTATGTGCTCTTGAAAAGTTCCAAGAAGATCCGTCGTTTTCGAGCCAAATTTTGTTCAGCGATGAGGCCCATTTCTGGCTCAATGGGTATGTAAACAAGCAAAATTAATTGCCACATTTGGAACGAAGAGCAACCTAAAGGGATTCAAGAGCTGCCATTTCATTCAGAAAACAACGGTTTGGTGTGGTTTGTGGGCCAGTGGAATCATCGGTCCATATTTCTTCAAAAATAATGCCGGTGAAAACGTAACCGTCAATGGCGACCGTTATCGAGCAATGATAACCGACTATTTGATGACTGAATTTGAAACTCGTGATCTCCGCGACATTTGGTTTCAACAAGACAGCGCCACTTCCCACACATCGCATCAATCAATGGATTTATTTATAGGACACTTCGGTGAGCAGATAATTTCACGTTTTGGGCCGATCGATTGGCCACCAAGATCGTGTGATATCACACCATTAGACTTTTTCCTGTGGGGATATGTAAAGTCTTAAGTATAAAGCCGCGGCCAAAATTGGAAAGAGATAATCTTCAAAAAATAAATGAGAAAGAGTGTTCTTTCGAATAATAATAAACGTTCCCCATTAAATTTTAGTTTTGTGTGCTTTTTCTTTAAAAAATTAGGGAACCTCGATATGAATCTATTATGAATCCATAACCATTGGCGGGAGCACGCCGTAATATTTTGTATCTTAAACAGAGCAGCTACCAAATCAGGTGCTATGAAATGGTTGAGAACAAGGATATGTTGAAAAGTGACCATCCTACTTATTAAGGGTGTTCTGTAAATATTTTTCTATTGAAAAGAGAGTCAAATATATTTAATGTTGCGGGAATGATTATTTCAAAATTCCCTCTACTTAAACCTATATTCTAAACATGAACGGTTTAAAATATCGATACAGTCTTGAGCGGATATTGAAGTTAATCTCGTTAAGGATTGTTGTTTTCTCTTATCCCGTTTAAAAAATAATACAGAGAAATCATCTTTATTTCTTGGTCTAGATTAACTTATAAGACGTGGAGGGCTCTTGTAGAGAGAAAGATTCTAACTCTGATTCCATTGCTGGTACTTTTTACTGTGGATTCAAAACAACAAAAATAAGTTTCGAATCAGATCTAACGAGAGATAAGAAGTATTCTAGGATTCCGAACTTCTCTATTTCCCCTTTTTTCTTTGGCGCAGTCGATCCGCTTACGTGATTATAGCCGAGTTCACATAAGCACCTCCGTTTCTTTCTTATTTTCGTTGTTTGGTGCCAATGTGAGACATCAAGAATAGTCTGGTACTTATCCACCTGATATTTTCTAAGAGGTACAGATCTATTCCTTGTTCGATTTCCATCGGCGGTATGTATTTTCATCCATCTGGACAAAATGATCTAGCCAGAGTAGTCGCTGTATCTTTATTCTCTGAACTATGTCAATGTCGCCGTATATCTCATACAGCTCATCGTTTCATACCGTAGATGGTATTCAACGTGAATGGAATGCTAAGGTGCAGAAATCTGTATTTCGCATGTTGTCGATGCTATTGGCAATAGTTATTATGTGTTAAATTTCAAGATTATGTTGCTCCTGGTGTAAATATGGGTTCCTAGATAGAAAAAATACTCTATAACTTTATGCCTGCCGACAGTGACGTTGGAGGCAATATGCGACTGCACTGACTACCAGAGCCATCTATTTATTATCCAGTCTGAAGAAAGAAAAGTCGCCAATGCACTCCATACCTCCCACCTCTTAATTTGTTATTGAGAAGACTTAACCCACTATGAATTGTGCAGATTGTTAGTTCACCCTATTTGTGGATTGGGCAAAGAACACTCAGGCTAAGGTGTAACTAAATCAATAAAAATTTATTAATATACTAATTAATTGAGACAAAACTCACAATTGTATAATGGAGGTGTGTGCGTTTCGTTAAAAAATTATACCAAAAAGCAAGTATTTAAAAAATCGACTTCAAAATTCAGTGGCATGAGATCAGACTACTTATTTAAATTTCTAAGTAATCTTTTTCTCTACTTTTTATTTCAATTAAATGCATACATATATTTAAATCCCCATGTGATTTAATATATTAAAACAATAATTGAAAATAAAAATTGTTTTACCAAAAAAACTCAATGAAACAAAGTGCGATAAACAATTGAGCAGCAAAACAAAGCTGTTGAGCGGTTGAGGGGTTGAGGGGTTGAGGGGTTTTCGCATTTGTAGAGCTGTCCGCACTTTTGTTTGCTTTGAAGCTATAAGCCACTTGTAATTTTTCATTTGTGTACAGGTGTATTTATGTATTGAACATACGTAAAATACAAATATATTTTTGGATGGATGTTCCTTGTTTCTCATGTCTGTCTGCTCGGCGCACCGTTATGGTTTACCGCAATTTATTGCTTCACTTTCAGATTATTTAAAACATTTCACTGAACTTGCCAATATTTTTACCTTACTATATACATATATGATGTACGCGCAAAATAATGTATGTACATTAGGGTGAGTCAAAAACTGACATACCGAATTTATAGATTAAAATGAACCTATTAACTGAGAAGGCAATGGCAAAATATGTCGAATTCCTTTGCTCAATTTTGAAAAGTGATCATTCAAAGTTTCCTATATAAAAAATATGCGTAAATTTTGTTTTATAGAACAAGCATAACTTTTGAACTGCAGTGACTACAATACGTGCATGGTAGGATAGATACCGAGAGCTGGGAAGTGAGATACATTTACAGACAAAAAAAGAGAGGCCGAAATGCGTGATTATGAAATGCTTGGGAAGCTAGCCGACAAGGGTAATGCTCGAAAATTCTATGAGAAGATGCGGCGATTTACAGAAGTTTTCAAGACCAGAGCAAACTCGTGTAGGGGCCAAGGAGGTAATCTGGTGACAGATGCCCAGAGCATATTTAGTGTATGCAGAGAACTTCTCCAACCTTATCAGTGGCAGTGAATGTGAAAACCCGGAGATGGTGAACCCGAAACACCAATCGATGACGATGGTATAGACGTGCCATCACCTGACTATAAAGAAGTTCGAATAGCAATTACTTGCTTCAAAAATAACAAAGCGGCGTCAGCCGATGGCTTACCGGCAGAACTATTCAAAGACGGTGGCGAAGAACTGCTCCTTGTCATCAGCTTCATTGCAGTATATGGTCGAGCGAAAGCATGCCTGCCAAATCCAAAAAAGTGAGAGGTGCTATCTAGCATATTGTGTGAAAGATTAAACCCCACCGTCAACAGACTTATCGGCCTTTATCAGTGTGGCTTTAGACCTGGTAAATCCACCATTGACCAGATATTTACTAAGCGCTAAATCTTAGAGAAGCCCCGAGAGAAAAGAATCGATACACACCGCCTTTTCATTGATTTAAAACTACCTTCGACGGCGCGATAAAAAACTGTGTATAACCACAAAACTCATACGGCTATGTCAACTCACCCTGGATAGTACCAGAAGCGCAATCAGAATTGGGAAGGACATCTCCGAGTCGTTCGATGCACTCGTGACTTTGCTCCCACGTCACTGCTGACAATCATAATTTCGAAGTCGTAGATAATTTCGTCTATCTAGGATCCAGCATTAACAACACCAACAATATCAGCCTTGAAATCCAACGCAGTATCACTCTTGCCAACAGGTGCTACTTTGGACTGAGTAGGCAATTGAAAAGTTAAGTCCTCTCTCGACGAACCAAAACCAAGCTTTACAAGGCGCTCATCCTTCCCGTCCTGGCATATGGTGCAGAAGCCTGGACGATGTCGATATCCGATGAGTCGGCTTAAGGAGTTTTCGAGAGAAAAATTTTGCGGAAGAGTTATGGTCCTTTTCGTGTTGGCAACGGCGAATACCGCAGACGATGGAACGATGAGCTGTACGAGCTATACGACGACATTGACATAGTTCAGCAATTCATGAGACAACGGATACGCTGGCTAGGTCATGCCGTCGGAATGGATGGAAGCGCTCCAGCTTTGAAAGTATTCGTTGGAGTACACACTGGCGGAAGCAGAGTAAGAGGAAGACCTCCGTTCCGTTGGAAGGATCAGGTGGGAAACAACGTTCGAAGTGTATTAATGTATATTTCAGGGTTTTTTCAACCAACCGTTGTCTGTAAAATATAATAATAAAATAATATAGTTGGATACAGAAAAAAAACTGTCTATCCTTAAGTTCCTATATATGACAACTCAATGAAAAATTAATTGACTGATTCAATCAAGTAAGGGGCACCAGATTTGGAATGGTTTCTTCTTTGCTTTACTGGGTGATTTTGAAGAATATGCCAAATGTTTGTAATGAATCTTCTATAAGTATAATCAATTTCAAAATATACTTGCATTCAAAAATTCATATTTGACATTCGTACTATACAATAAATATATTCGCATCTTAATTATTTTCGCGTGCTGAACAATTTCAGAATTTTTGCTTTGATGTACTATAATTGCCTCACACAGTAAATTGGTTAAAGACGATATATTCAACATTGAGTAAATCTGCTTTGGTTGTGACAAGGACGCTAAATAATAAGTAAGAAAGAGTGAAACCGGACGAAGCCTATTCTTTTCATTCTTTGGCGTGGGTACCACTTTCGTGATTATAGCCGAAACCGAGCCGAGATACTCTACTGGTATTTATATTAAACGCCAGTCGGCTTATCTGACTTTCGCAAAAGCACTAAAGTCCCATCATGCTCGAGTCGGGTTTGTTTGTGGAAACATATTAGTGCTTTTTGGCAGATGTTTGAAACTCGTTGTAGCTATCATATTCATTAAGTAAGGTCAAGTTCGGTCATAAACAAAAGGTCGGCTAGATTGGATGTAGGTATGTTTCTGGATCTACGTCAGCGGCTTTTGTAGTTCTTTAGCACCCATTAGATGTAACACACCTACCGTTTTTAATTGAGTTCTGTTCTGTCCTGAGACAAATGTTAGTTGTTGTCAGATTGCATCCATTTCCAATTCGTGTTCATACTAGACCAATTCCCTTAATAACAAATTTATCGAATTCTGGTTTCTAACATCTTATTTTTGATCGAAAGTTGGTGTATGCCACGCCGAACCCAAAAGTTTTCCCCTTCTCTCATATTTTTTCCATTTCAAGCCATCTGCCCTAGCAAATATGATATGGGATTTAATTCATCCGTTTTCAACCATTTGCCACAGCGCCCGTACTTGTAATCCAAGAAATGTGCGAGAAAGTTACAACAAAATATCTCAATCCTTGCTTGAGTTACGGTATACACAGATGGAAGGACGAACGGGTGGACAATCACACAGATGTGGCTAAATCGATTCGTCTCACTATTCAGTAAAGTTTGATGTACATGTGATCCATTTCGACGTTCCCTACTTTTTTATAGAAAAAAAAACACAGAAAATTCGAATGTAATGGAAAATGTTTTTCATCATTCGAAAGAACATTCCTTGGCATTTATTTTTTGAAGATTATCTCTTTCAAATGTTGGCCGTCCATCCGTTGAGTCCAATTTTCGATGACCCGTTCGAGCATTTTGACTGGTAATTCGCGAATGATACGCGTGATGTTTTGCTCCCTAGTCTGAATCGAAGCGGGATTGTCCGCAAAGACTTTAGACTTTACATATCCCCACAGGATATCACACGATCTTGGTGGCCAATGGACCGGCCCAAAACGTGAAATTATCTGCTCACTGAAGTGTTCTCTCAATACATCCATTGATTGATGCGATGTGTAGGAAGTGGCGCCGTTTTATTGAAACCAAATGTCGCGGAGACCCTAGCTTCAATTTCAGTCATCAAATAGTCGGTTATCATGGCGCGATACGGTCGCCAATGACGGTTGCTTTCTCACCGGCATCTTTTTTGAAGAAATGTGGACCGATGACTCCACCGGAACACAAACCACACCAAACCGTTGTATTTTCTGGATGAAATGGCCCTTGAATTTCTCCAAGGTGCTCTTCATCCCAAATGCGGCAATTTTGCTTGTTTACATACCCATTGAGCTAGAAATGGGCCTCATCGCTGAACAAAATTTGGCTCGAAAATGTCGGATCTTTGTGGAACTTTTTAAGAGATCATAGAGCGAAGCGTTGTCACTCAGGAAGGTCGAGCGGATTCAGTTCTTACAACAGCTGTAATTGGTATGCTTTAAATTTAAGATCTCAACGTAAAATGCGCCAAGTCGTTCCATAAGTTAGTCCGAGCTGCTGCGAACGGCGTCGAATCGACTCTCCACGGTCTTCGTATACACTCCCAGCTACGGCCGCTATATTTTCTTCACTGCGTACTGGACTTAGTCTATTCGGTCGAATATTATCCAATAATAAATGCTGGATCTCAAGATGGATGATGATGTTGCGAATAGTACGCTCAGTAGGCCGATTATGTTGACCATAAGTTGAGCGAAGCACGCGAATCACATTCTTTACAGAACGTGAATTTTCGTATTAAAGTTGAATGATTTGTAAACGTTGTTCAAGCGTAAGTCTTTGCATGATGAAATGTCAAACAATACTGAACAAAAATAACATCACAGCTTGACACGACTCACGCGTGATCTATCAAAAAAAAGGGTAGTGAAAAAAGTACCTCTACTTGGATCACGCTTTACACGTTCAGTTGATATCTTTAGACGGCCTGCTATTTCATTCAATTTAAATTTACGGTCATTGGAAGTCATTTTGTGGATTCTTTTTATGTTTCCGTCATTAACAACCTCTTTTGGGCGTTCACTGCGCTCACCGTCTTCGGTGCTCATTTCACCACATCTAAACTTAGCATAGCAACCCTTGATGGTTGATTTTCCTGGGGCAGTGTTCGAAAACTCGTCATGAAGCCAAGTTTTTGTTTCAACTGTATTTTTTTCCTTCAAAAAGCAATAGTTTGCCAACACACGAAATTACTTTTTATCCATTTTTTCACAATAACAAAAGTTGCTTCACGCAAAATGCTAAAATTCACAAACTAATAATCTGACAACTGTCAAATTTATACATGCGTCTTTTTAAGGTTAGGGATAACTAAAAATCATTAATTAATTAATTCTAGCAGCGCCATCTATGTGTCAGTCCGGCGACTTTTCAAATGACCTGTTATATGTCCATATCTATTTATTTTATTTTATGCCGTTGCATACAATCATTAGCTGAACAAGCTTAATCTACTCAGTGTTCATAATATAACCGAGTATAAAAAATATAAATTATAAAATTTGGTTTACTCTTCGCACAAATATTAAAATTAGAACATCAGAATTCGTAATAGATTATCTTTTTATAGCGAAAAATTGTAATGAACGCAAGCATAATCGTACGTACTCACAGACACCTCTAGAGTTCAGCATGCATATGTATGTACGAGCACATAAGCACGTACATATGTACAAAATACAAAAATTCCGTCTATCATTCTGATGTACTATTTACCTAAAATTTTAATGGCCAAATTCATGAATATCCAAAAAGCATATTTTTTCAAAACTTTAATGAGCATAAATACTATCTCAACTACTCACCTGTGTGTATATGCATGTAAGCAACTATAAATGTAAATAAAATCATTTACTATAAACTAGTAATTAGTAGAATGTAAATATTTATATGAAAGCATATTTTCACAATTTAAACCCATTTAGTTATGTATATATCAGAAAAGCAAATTTACTAAATTGAAATATTTACCAATTAAAAAAAAGTATATTGTTAGACTCAGTTGAAAGGGAAAGGTAAACAAAAACATCATACATACATACTCGTATCAATTTATGTGATAATTACAATTAATTAATATTAATATTGGCGATTTTTGCTGCCCCCTTGTAGGAAAATTCAACGTTCGTTTCCCCTTGTAGGAAATTCGTAGTTGCCACTGAATGATTAGAGTTTGTACAAGTACATATTCGAGGTGTGTTCAAAAAATATGTGGAATTTTAGTTTTTTTTTTAACGAAATATTTATTTTTTCGTTTAATTTGATGTTGTCGCCTTCAAAATAGACGCCATTAGAGATTATGTATTTGTGTCATTAAAATCGCTGAACGAGAAATGAGCATAACCTTTACGTTCGACCGCACTTGTTGATCCTTTTTCGATCTTGGGAAGCCAGAATATATCCATTGCGATGATTGATAGCGGAAACAGAAGGAAAAATAGCGACTTAGATGACACAATCTATCTCGAGAGAACGCGATGTAAATGAAAAGTTATCACACTTGACGCTGGCGTTGCTGATGTCGTAACGTAGACGATATGATTTTTCCCGTATAAATAATTATAACTTTCTTGTACATGAATGGGTATATTACCTTTGTTCCGAAGCATGTAAATACCAGAAAGAGAAGAAATAGACCCTCCAAAATGTATACCGATCGTATCAGAATGACGAGCTGTGTTGATTTAGCCATGTCCGTCTGTCCGTATGTCTGTCTATCCGCCTGTTCGCCTGTCTGTCTGTCTGTCCGTCTGTTTGCCTGGTTAATCGCAAACTAGTCCCTCAATGGGCGGCCGCCATAGCAGAATGGTTAGAATTGCGTACTGTCATTCAAAAGGCCTGGGTTCGAGCCCAGGTTCGACCAACATCCAAAATTAAATAAATTTTTCTAATTGCGGTCGCCCCCCGGCAGGGAATGTCAAGCCCTCCGAGTGTATTCTGGCATGAAATAAAGCTCCCCATAAAAATCCATCAGCCGTTTGGAGACGGCTTTGAATAAACTGTAGGTCCCTTCATTTGTTGGTAAAAACATCAAGATGCAAAACCACAAAATGGAGAAGGACCTCGGCCGAAAATCGCTTCAGCGGTTACAAAGCGCCAAATACATATATATATATACATATACATATATCTCAATTTTTGAGATATTTCAACCAAACTTAGTAGGCAGATGAACCAGTACGTTTAAGCAATCATTTGTCGGAACCGGCCAGATTGGACGCCCATAGCACGACCGGTTTTTCAGATTTCAAATTTTGGTTCACAAATCGTCAAAAAAGTACATAAGACCGTAAAATTTGGTATGCAATTCACGCATATTGGTTTCGGATAATCATCGAAATCGGACGACTGTAACATATAGCACCATTAAACCGATTTGCTCAGATATGAGGTTTTGGGTTAAAAATACGCCAAAAATATCTACGAGCGACAAATTTGGTATTATAGACACATATACATATATATATTATGAATTGCATGTTGGTACTAAAAATCACCATTTTCGTATACCCCTTATAACTGAATTGTTCAGATATGAGGGCCAAAAATTCGCCAAACAACCAGCTAAGAGCGTAAAATTTGCTGTTATACATATATATTATGAATTGCATATTGGTAATGAAAATCAGCGAAATCGGAATACTATAACATATAGCTCCCATTCACCGATTTCTTCAGATGTGATGCTATGGTCAAAACTCAGACGAAAGAGCATATTGTATCCTCCAAGTAACTTAAAATGAACACTGGTACTGAAAATAATCGAAATCGGAATACTAAATCATATAGCCCCCATACAACCGATTTGTTAAAATATAAGGTTTTGCATATAAAATCCGTCAAAAAAGTTTCTAAAAGCGTAAAATTCAGTATTCTACCTACCCAATTAAGCGACTAGAAATTCAACGCTGGCACGACCAAATCGTAGTCCTTAGTACATTTTCGATGGTCGTCATCAAAATTGGAAGTTATTATTCGGGACTGTTCTCTATCTCTTTATTGGACCAGATTCGACGATATAGAATTACTGAAACGTATTCTGGTAACATATGACGTCAAAACTAATAGTTCAATCAGCCATTTTACATGCCTCCCTGTCGTATCACTTGACTGGTAGAGGAATATGTTGTCAAAAGTTATGACCGCTGCTTACGTAGGTGAAATGTTGCCAGCCAGTGTGCATGTATTCTTTTAAACAAATTTTCGTCAACAAATTTTATAATTTATATATATATGATAATGAATAATTAATTACGATTTCAATTTTGATTTGTTTTGTAAAAATTGTGTAGATTCCTAGTTTACTTAAAAAAAAAGAAGTTCTCTGCTATGCTGAAGTCTTTGCACCTTTCATGAACATAATAAATTTATTGCAAATTGCAAAATTCGATTTCGATGATTTTTAGTGGAAATATTAACTAGTGGAAATATTAATTTAGGTTAATATACCGCTGCCATACCGCGGCCATTCTAAAGGTGTTGGATTTTGGGGAGGGAGATGCTCTGTCAACGGGTACTATCATTGATTTCTGTGGTCAGTCGTCTCACCACTATACGAATTACCTAAGGGTAGATAAAAACTATGTTTTAGGACTTTGTCTATTAGGCTATCAAATTACTGCAATATTTTCCAGGCCGAAGCCTTTGCAGTAGGAAAATATGCTGAGCTAAGCAACGCAGTAACCTTAAAAACATTAAATCAGACGTTAGAACAAAGATATCTCAGGAATTCGCACCATACTAAACGGCTAAAAGAATAAATGAATGGCGTTTTCCCTCGGCAAAAATCGAGTAAACCGTAGTTAAGCCGTGCCTTCATACCGGATTGGGATTACTTTGCTTGGTTCGCTACTCAATGATAACGATTCACTCAAGGAACTTAAATCCATTGTATCTATCTCATCGATTTTATGCTGTTCATGATATTTACACCTTAAGGTCGTGTATAAATTAAAAAAATTGCAAATTAACATGCCAAAGCATCTACACAATTTAAAATACTCTCACTGCCAGTTATTGTTTAGAAATATTGAAAAGCAAGATAAATAATAAGCAGTCAAGTGTGAGTGGCGTATGAGCAACTTGATATGCAATAGGTGTGGTAGCACCTCAAATAGCGGCATATGCATGCACTAATTACTTACGAAAACAAAATTGAGTGCGATGAGTCAAACGCCAATCTACACCAGTTACCGTTAATGGTGAATAAAGGCGTTGGTTGGAGTAGGAAGATCAGTTTTTAAGGCCACTGAATGACACGCTGTTATTGCTTGAACTTTCAATATGTCCCAGGGTGCAGCCTTGCCAACAAGTACACAGTAAGCAATTGTATTTTTGCCAACTAGGTTACTGCTAGTCATGGCAACGAAACGAGCTATTTGGACGGCCAATGTGCGTGTGTAAGGAAAGGATTCACATACATGAGTATAATGTCAAATATATGTAAATACGAAAGTTGTACATACATACTTATGCGAAAAAGGTTAAATTCTCCTTCACTTCACATAGAATGGAAGTTTTGAAAGAAGAAATGAAAGAAATTCTTGTAAGAAAGTAAGAGTTTTAAAGTATACATATATTTGAGAGTATTTATTTATCTGGGCTACATATGTATGTAACACATATGAGTTCTTATGTTTATGACTTACGTACATATATGCATGATTTACTGTGTATTTGCCAATTTTTTATTGGTCATTTTCACTTCCAGTAATTGGTGTAAGAAGAGTGTGAGAAATTCATAGTTTTATTATAGTTGCCCTAAAAAGAAGAATTAATTTTTTTATTGATATTGCCAGTTGCAATTTTCAACATTTTACTAAGTCACTAAAAACGTTAATGAAAATTAAAAGCAAAATTTTGCCTTGAGAATAAATTTCATAACCGAAAATTGTATTTGAGACGTATTTTATTGTTCAAAAAATGCTATAGATGTTGCATATAAACTGATTTTTCAATTCTTATTATCTCCATAAAAATGGGGAGTAATACTTTCCATGAAGACCAGTTTTTTTTCTCTGATTTCTCATAAAACTGTTCTGTATTTCTGTTTAGCAGCCTTCGAGTCTATATCTGCCTGTATATATTCATTGAGTAATGTGTATGAACTCGGAACTACACGTTGCTCAAAATAACCTTGTTAACCTTATCGACGTGATTATAATGATCTTTTTTTCAGATTTGGGACAAGCACAATCACTTGGATCACGTTTAAAACAATGGAATGTACTGAATATAAATAAGAGAATCTAATACTTAAACAGCAGAAAAGAACATTTAACGAGTTAACATATTTTACCAAAAATATCAAGGAACAGCTCGATTCGAGTATTTTGTTTGAAACTTTCGAGCTGATGAATAATTTTTTACAGCAGCACAAAAGTTTTCGATTTTATTTCTCAACATTTGTTCTGCACTTCAAAGATTTTAAAATATTGCAAAAATAAATTCAAAATTATACACCAAAAAAATATTGAGAAATAAGTCAAAAATCAAAACATTTCTGCTCAAAATGATGGAAAGATGCTCTCCCTCGTGCTTGTAAATATTCTCGTAATGAATATTGTGCAGATGTGAGGTACTACTATTACATTATAGCCGCCTCAGAGCGGACGTCCAAATAGTTGATCCAAAAGTTCAAATCTGAACTAATCGATTGTAACGCGCCTACATGATATACTCTGACTAGCTTGCGTTCCAGTTTTGCTGTTTTCTATGTGAGGGAAACAGTCACAAGAGACAATATATAAAATAAAAATTCTGGACTCTTGGACTTAAAAACGTTTTCCAAAAATCCTTAGTAACAAGTAGCACATTTTTTGGCCACCACTTGGTGCTCATGAAAGAGTATCTGAAAAATTTCTTTGAATTAGTAGTATGAAATTGAAGAAAAAAATATTTTCCAAAGCACCACAGATTCGATAGTTTATGAATAAGTTTTAAGTACTCTTAAAAACTAGTGAAGTACAGCTTTAGTTCATTAGTAGTAATGAACGAAAAATAAAACGTTGGAAGTAGCGTTCGGCATGTTTGACAAGATAAAATGTTCGCTAGGGACCTCGAGTGATTTTGCAGTTTCGACAGGTCTTTTTTCAGATATTTATCATTTCCGTTTATACCATTGGTATTTCAAGGCCTCTATGTATATTCTCGTTGTGCATAACAGATCAGTTGAAAAGTCTCTGGCCCGACACGTAGATGGCGCCACTAACTTATGATTTTAAGTTAGCCCTAATCTTCAAAAGACGTGTATAAATTTGACAGCCGCCGTTGAAGCAAAAACTTGGCTTGATGAAGAGTTTTCGGACACTGCTCAGGAAAATCAACCATCGAGGATTGGTATGCTGAATTTAGACGGGGTGAAATAAGCACCGAACGCAGTGGATGCCCGAAAATCCACAAAATGATTTTGAATGAGCGTAAATTGAAATTGGATGAAGTAGAAGGTACTCTAAGGATATGGGCATGAGAAAGCTCTGTGCAAAGTAGGTGCCGCTCTCTTTTGACCAAAAAAAACGACGAGTTGATTATTCGAAGCAGTGTTTCGACATGTTCAAGCGTAATAAACCCGAATTTTTGCATCGATATGTGCATGAAAAATGGATCCATCATTTTACTCCAAGCTATGAACCAGCTCGAAAGCTTCGAAAAATACAACAGTCGACTGGCAAGATTATGGCGTATGTATTTTGGTTTGTATATGGTATAAATTTTATTTGCTACCTGGAAAAAACAAGGACCACCAACAGCGACTATTACATAGATTTTTGGACCGTTTGAAGAGCGAAATCGGCGAAAAACGGTCGCATTTGAAGAAAAAAAGTGCTGTTTCACCAAGACAATGTACCGTGACACAAGTCAGTGAAATTGATGACAAAAATTCATGAATTGGGTTTTCAAATTGCTTCCCCATCCTCCGCATTCTCCACATCTGGCCTGCAGATATCAAAAGAATGCTCACTGGGAGGAAATTTTCGTCGAGTTAAGAGGAGATCGCTGAAACAGAGGCCTATTTTGAAGCAAATGACAAATCGTACTACAAAAATGATGAGTACCATGTAATCTGCTGTTGTAATATTCAATTTATTAACAACCAACAACTACTAAGTGCGCTAATATTTAGCCGCTATTTTACTTAATGTTGGGTTAGTAATTGTCTGAGAAGTGTATAAGCAGATTTGGTTGTCGGACTCGACATATATATTATAAGTTGTTTATTGCGGTCTGTAATTGTTTTTGGTTATAAGTTCAAAAGGCCCATTTTAGATTACATGGCAGCTCAGAGGTAGAGCACACGCATGTGATGTCAGGATCCTTTGGTTCGATCCCTGCTGTAAAAAGTCTGATTAGAAGATATGGTGATCTCCAAAGCAGCTGTCACTTCAACCATTTATCTTTGTTGAATAATAAAATATTCAATTCAAAAACAAACAAATAGGCCTTTCCAATAAAGCTCATTCATTATAACCTCAAAAATTTTTTTTTTTTTTTTTTTTTTTTTTTTTGAAGTTTCAATAATGTTTAGAGAGCAATTTTTATTTGCCTAAAAAGACGCTTGCCATTTATGGGCTTATAAAATAGTTGACGTTAGACGATCACAAAGATGACTAGAAATTAAACTCTTTATGTCGTGAAAGTGCTCTGAAAAAAAAATTTTTTTTTAAGATTTCACAACAGAGCCACTTCGATGAAAAAGTTTCGCTCTGGGACTTCTAAAGAAATTTTGGACATTTTTTGTAATAATAAATTCATAAAGCAAATGAATAATTTTACATTTATAGCTATGTTTCGTAAATATTTGGCTGATGAACATTTATTGACAACCTCAAATGCTTTTCTGAGTAAATATGGTGCAATTCATTATTTACTAAGCAGTACTAAGGCTTGTTTACCATCAGCTATTCAAAGTTCCTTCATTTCGCTACCATTACCACCTTGTTACCATAATCGAGGAATGCATTTATCTCCATTTTGAGAGAGTTTCGTCATCTTTATCGATGAGGCTGAATGATAAAAGCTCTGCCGTTTGAAAGAAAAAAATGTCAGAAGTAACTGATCTCTACTATTCAAGGCCACCCGAAGCATAAACAAACATACATATATATAGAAATATATATAAAAAATATACATACAAATTATACATATACCAAGAAAAATATATATATATTTGTTATGTAAATATTTCGCATAAATTATGTACATATATAATCCATGGAGTCCAACCAAGGCAAATCCTCCAACTCACAAGCAAACCGATGATAACACAAAACTATCAACATTGAAAGCGTTAAAAATTAGAACTTGTGCCGGAACGGCGCCACTTGTGTCTGGCTGGCTTTTATGGCGTCCTTTGAAATTGTGTTACTCGGGTAGTTATGTGAAATTGGCGCCAAGCGGTGACATTTCCGTATTCAATTGAATATTCAAAGGATATAAAAACAGACTAGAAAGCATGAGGAAAGAAATGTGAGCAATATAGTGTAGGAGGACAGCAGTGAGAGTTGTTCCTTCATAAAAGGCATCAATGCCAACAATGACGTAGTGAAGAACCATAATTTTCAATTCATTTTATAAAGATTTTATCATTAAAGGAGATAAAGTCCATAACACCACCCACCGCTATACTCCCGCTGAAGCCACATGTTGCATTTGCACTTTGCACTTAAATGTCATTTCATACAAAAGCAAAGGACAAAAGATAGAGAAAAGACTTTCGCTATCGTTAATGTCAATTAGTCGTGATTTCTTGAAACGCTCATACACACACGCATATGCATACACACACATCCAATTATACGCTAACATAATGAATCTCATGGTGGGCGTCTAACCGACTGGAATTTCATGCCGGAATGTGCCATTAATTCACATGACAGTAATGAAAAACATACATAAATACATACATATACACACAATAATAATAATATTAAATTTACTCACATTCATCTGAATTTACGCACATTTCTCCATGCAGCCCACAACATTCTTATTTTATTATTTGTCGCTGATGATGTCAACACGCTCAATTTAATGCCTTCTTGTTTGTCTCTGAGCAAAAGAGTTTTTCATATTCTCGTACAAACTGTGTGTACTCGTTTTGCAGACGAGTATGTGGAACATATAAGTACTATCCCTATGTATAAATCTGTGTCATCTCTGTGCTCACATTGACTTTAACCTATATTTTCTTCACTCCTCCCCATTCAGTCTGAGTTTTTCCAATATCTTGTGCTCATTATCCTATTGACATGTTTTTTTATTATTTATATGTAGTCACCATAGTACAGTATATACCTCGTAAATATATTGTACAAAATTTCCCTTTTAATTGAAATTAAAAATCACTATTTTTGGTTCAATTAAGTGGATCATCAACTAGCCGAGACTTGTATATTGGACCAGTGCATGTATATTGAAATCTCGCATAATTGAACTACCGAAATGATTAAAATGTCAAGAGTTTTTCTTAAGCACTTAATTCTGCATCCCCAACACGACGGTAAGATCTTTCTGTTTCTTTTCTGCAAAATATCGACCTATGAGCAGCAGAGTGAGCTAAAAGGTAACCTATCGCCTTTATGTCTTAAAATTATTTTATGGCTTTTCATTGGCTATATACTTAGTAGGGACATAAATACTGTTACACACATTTTATGCTATGAAATAAAAAATAATGAAAGTTTTTGGACCATTTTTTTTTACATATTTATTGATATATATTGTATACAAAAAAGCAGTATTCATTCGAAATGCCCGCCTTTGGCCTTCACACACGCCTTAGGTCGGACTGGCCAATCATCAATAGCTGCACGCACCTCCTCCATTGGGAAATTGGCCACAGCACGAATCAAAGCTGTCTTAAGAGAATCAATGTTGGGGTATCTTTTGTGGCAAACCATGTCCTCTAAAACTGTCCACAATTTGTAATCCAGCGGGTTCAAATCAGGACTGCCAGAGGGCCACTATTCAGAGGAAATGAATGCTGGTAAATTGTTTTGGAGCCAGATTTGGGTCGTTTTAGCTTTATGGGTCGGCGCAGAGACTTGTTGAAAAGTCCATGATTGGTTTTGGAACATGGAATGGTTAAGTGGTCTTACAACAGCTTCCAAAACGGTTACTTGGTAAACTTTGGCCGATGTTTTGACCCCTTGTTCGCAAAAATGCAAGTCAGTTACCCCATCATAAGAGACACCCCACCAAACCATGACTGAAGCTGGGTGATGACCTTTTGCGACCCGTGGAATCAGTTCAGATGCTTCCTTAGATGACCATACACCCTATCATTTTGTTTATTAAATTTCTCCTGCACGGTAAAAAAATTTTCATCGGTAAACAAGATTTTTCTGTGCAAGTTATCAGCGTGCTTCACCAAAAGACGTTTGCATTTTACCACCCTATTTTTTTTTTCAAAGCTGCAGTCAACAAATGTCCGGTACGGCGTTTGAAAGCCCCAAGTCCCAAGTCTTTTTTGATAATTCGACTCATGGACTTTTGCGAAACATTCATATCTCGGGCAATGATTTTCTGTCTGAGCGGACGGAGTGTTTTGAAAATATCACCTTTTTTCATTTCACACTTAAAAAGCGCTATAACAGCGATACGGTTTTCATTATCTGACCATTCCATGTTGAAAACTAACACAATTTAGAATTCCCGATACAGACTAACGCTTTACAGGTTATATTTTATAAATCATATGGGAATTATGTGGTATGCTCAATTCTTCTATTCTATTCTGCGTGTGTTTAATGTAGTAAAAGTATTTATGTCTGGCATGCATACAGAGCTGCTTGCTCATGCATCGTACCTCGATGTTGTAAGCATACAATTTCTACTGGGTATGTTCCACGGTTTCTCATCTGGAAATGCTGCAGGTTCAAAAATTTTTCTAAGAAAATTTATACATTAATATGAAAAAATAAAAATATTGACATTTCCAGAGCGTACCTTTGGCATTTGTACCCCAAACAAAATTGATGTCCATTTGTTGATATTTATTTAAATAAAGATTTAATTTCATGCAATTCTTAAGAATTGTTATTAGAAAATTTTATTTTTATTTTGATCAAAATTAAAAAATTAACGTTTTTTAATTTCTCTCACACTTAACTACAGCCGATCTGCCAAAACAATTGGAATGCTGGCATTGTAGTTCGGAGACGAACGGCGCTGAGGACTTCTGTGGCGTTACCTTTGATGAGGACAGCATACCCAGCGCGGAGATAATGAAGGAGCATAACTTTAATGTGTTACGTAATTGTAGCAGCACTACACATTCCGAGCATGAGCGACCCGTTTGTCGTAAGACCGTTGAAGAGAGTAAGCACAATTCGAAATATAAATACGTATATATATATATGGATATACACAGATTATTACTAACGTATTCTATTCTAATTTTAGTCAACGGCAAAGTGGTCACTAAACGTTTCTGTTATTATACGAACAAATCCGATTCATTGGAACGCTGCATGGAAGAGCCCACCGAGAATAATGTGGTGCGAATATTCTGCCAAGATTGTCAATTAGATCGATGCAATAGCGCTGACAATCATATGGCAACATGGCTTGGTCAACTTCTGCCACTATTCTTGGCCAAATATGTACGCTTTTAGGCTGTAGAACTTATAATGAGAAATTTTGAACTTCACTTTTAGTTAGGAAAGTAAAAATCATATTTTACATGTTAAGTAGCTAAACATATATGATTTTTATGAAGAAAAAAATCTTTAAATTGATACTCATGCCTTAGAAAACTCAAATCTAGTTTAGTTATGTACTGTATATTGAGTATTGCTAGTTATAAAAAAAATATTTTTAAACACATATTTAAAATTTATTTAAGTGCCACTGAGTATATTTAAGATTTGTATTTTCTAGAGTTTAAATAAATATTATAGCTTTATATATTTACTTAAAAATTATTTATATTACTTTAAAGTCATTACCAAGTAGTTATTTTTGCGTTTTCCCTTGAAATGCTTATTTATTTAGTATTAAACTAAACTATTTGAAATTGAATTAAACTTTCGATAAATTCATAGTCATTAATTTTTAAGTAGAATTTTTCAAAAAAGATTTAAAAAAAATATTTTAAAGAAAATACCATAATTATTGTATCTAAAGCACAAAAATCCACTTTTTGCATTTTGAAGTGCGTTCAGTAGGAAAATTTGAAAAATACTAAATTTCGAATTTAATACAAACCAAACAGAAAAAACACTACAAACATTAAAAAAAACATTTCAGAAGTTAAAAATGTTCATTTGATTGTATGTAAGCGTTACATAAGTATATGCATTATCGTTGTCCTTTTAAAAAAGAGTTATATGATAAAAACTAATATACCTACCAACATACATACTCGTACATGTATAAATAAATACATTCGTGCCACATATTGTATTCACAACAGATACTTATTTATACATTTACAACAATAGAATATTCCCAATATACCTCCATAGAAACTCATTATTACAAAATAATAGTAAAAATATGCAAAAATCTTCATGATTGTCCGCCGATTTCAGTGATCTGAGAAATAAAGTTGATAATATTACACATTTTATTTCGTTTTGAAAATGTTGAAAAAAAAAATTATGAGAAATAATTATAAATTGAATTACTGGAAACAATTGTATTTATGTCATAATAAGAACATTAGACGAGTGTTAAGAGGATAAGTCAGAATTTTCAAAAAAATATTCTTTTTGTATTTACTTCAAAAAAAAAAAATACTTTGTATGCTTTGAAAAGAAATTTGAAACAAATTCGATTAATAATTTTCCAAGACGAATTTAACAAGCAATTATTAATTACTATAGCAACGAGCTCAACTTTTTCGTTAATTGAAAAACGTAAACGTAAACGTGAAAATCTGGAGAATTGTGATTTTGTGATTATGATTTGCGCAAAACAAGAGTAGAACAGTGAGTTTCTGCAGTTTTAAAAGCCAACAAATTTTCCATTATAATTTTGACAATCACTACTCAAAAGCAGAAACAAAATACACGAAAACTTTTAAATTTATTCTCCTGCTCTCCGCTGTATAAATTCGTAGTGCTGTGTAACTTAAAAATACTCATTAAAAAAAATTTGAGGAGAACTCGTTAAATAATTATCGAGCTGTAATCACAAAGGGCTCTCAGACACTCGGCTAAAACATTCAATGCTTGTTTTGACTACTATAATTCGAAAGATGCTGAGTAGATTTCTATTAAATTTTTAGTCTTTGGAAAACATAAAATACTAGTGCCTGATTCGAGACATTTTTTTTTTAATTTTCAAATTTAATAACTGTTGTTTCTTCCGAAAATCTGGCTGATTTTTTTTTTAATTTAAATAAGTTATTAAGGAAAATTTCAATCAGGCACTAGATTGATTGTCTATTAAAAAATAAAACATTTTTTTTGTCCGACGACCTTAAGGGAATCACTAAGAACTTGTGAAGCTCACCTCAAGGTAAATACTTTAAAAATTATAAATTCTAGTTTTTTGCAAACCTTCTTGACGACAAGTCGAAACAAAGCGGCGACGTACGATGGCTTATTGACTGAACTATATATATACTTCGCCAAAGAACTACACCTTCCTTGCATCAATTTTTTTTCTTCAGAATATGGTCATACGAAAGCTTGCCCGAAGTATTGAAATTTAGTTACTTCTTTTATAGTGGGATTACCTCTCTCAATATCTCATATAAGGTCCTATCGAAAGCACCGTCAACGTCGGGACCTGGCGTATCTACATTCGACCAGATATTCACCATTCGGCTACTCTTACAAAAACCCCGTTATAAAAGGATCGACACGAACTAAATTTTCTTGGTCTCCCCATAAATCTTATACGGCTAGATAAACACTGACACTGAGCAACTCCAAAAGCTTCATCACGAACAGGAGGGACCTCTCGATCTGTTCGATATTAAAATGATGTTTCAGACTTTTTTAGCTGCAGAGCTAAGGGAGTATGCAACTTCTGGCATATGACGGCAACAAATGTGCCGTTAGTTCTGATTTCCTCCAACCTGATAAGTAAGTGAGGGCCTAGTAGTGAACGAGGATAGTATAAAATATTCCCAGTCATCAAACAAACAGTCAGCGCATTCGCGATTCGGTTGGCACGGGACTGCAGGCAGACATGACTTCCAAGTAGTAGATGATTTCTTGGACACTAACTATGTCAACCTTGGAATCCAACGCAGAATCACTCTTGCCAACAGCTGTTACTTCACAAAAACGATGAACAAAAACCATACTCTAAAAGGAGCAAAAGTGTGGACGATGAATCGGCTTGTTAAGAGACTTTTTGAGAAGAAGATTTTATGTAGTTTTTGAAATAGGAAACGGCGTATATCACAAAGAATAGAAAGGTGAGCTGCACAAGAAATAGTTCAGTGAATTGAGAGATAGCGGCTACGCCGGCTGTTCATGTCATTCGGATGGAGGAAAACACTCCAATTCTGAAAGTATTCATTCGTACCCACCGGTTAAAGCAGCGGAATATAGAAGGACTTGGCTTCACTTGGCGAGCGCTATTGCTAATTCGGCTATAATTGAAAAACTATTATTTTATTTTAGAGCCAAATCATTTAATGTCGAACTACTCGTCCATTCTAATAATAATTTTCAGATAATCAGGGTTGTAAATAAAATTCGATCGGTATATAAATCGCAGCGAATGAACATTCATTGGAGTACGAGCCTTTTGGCTTCGAGGTCACTTTTCTTCAATTCATTCTATTTTTAAAAACATAATTTGTAAAAGTGATTATTATTATACTCGTGAAAAAAATACGAAGTAAAAAAAAAAAACGATTTTCAGAACCCCTGTCTTCTATTGCGAAATAGTTAAAATCGTCAAATTTGTGATTTTTTTCAATAAAAATAATTTGACAATATCTAGACTACCTAACCATCGACCAATCTAACTTCATTGTATTATTTACTGTAGAGTGGTCTCGATTTATTTCTATTCTAAACTGAGGGTTATTGAATTCTATAACTTCTCTCAAAAGTGCGCATTTCGGTATCCCTATATCCCAAATTTTGTTTAGCTAGCTTCATTAGTTGGCGTTCTCTGCACTTTCGGATCTATGGGACTATCAACTCGACTTATCCTTCCAGAAAGTTTCAAATGGTATATATCTTATACCTACATGCATCTTAAAGAGTTATCCACACACTTTTCAATTATTTTCTTTTCAATTATTATTAAAACAACTTCTACAGCAATATATATAATTACCACCACGAGATGTTCATCCCACAATAAACTATATAGTGCTTTGTCACGCAATAGGTGAATGTCCTTCGCATGGAAAAAGAATAATAAAATTATTTCCTCATAGTAGCGCTGAAACAGCAAAGGGATTACTGTCTAACTAACTAATCGTCATGATAGCGGTATTTGCTGTAGAATTACATTTCTGCTAAGTAATTTTGTAAAGTATTTATTTTCAAAGTTCAAGGGTAACGCCTTTATTTTACTTAAAAAGAAAAAAAAATTGAGAAATATGCCTAGTACACGTAAATTTTGTAGTAAGAAAAAAAGGAAATGCTTACGGAGAACTTTCGCTTGAAGGACATGTAATTTCAATGTAATTTGAAAGGCTTTGCACATATTAAAAATGTTTGCAAATTTGCATAAAAGTGTTTGCCGTGGCTGTTTAGTAGTTACTTCAACTCTGCCCAGCCAACATGTTATTATTTATTTATTTTCATTTTAATTTAATTTTTTTTACCCAGCGAGTGACCAATTTCAGACACGCACGCTGAAATAGAGCGGAAAATACATTGCTCAACAGTGGTTTTGGAGGACGAAAAACTGGTAGTAATTTTTAAAAAGTATGCCTCTTAGACCAACTTTACCAAAGACAGTGCCAGATCAGAGGTTTTAAGTGCTTTTATGAAAATGAAGATTTAATATTATTATTAGTTAATTAATTTTAAATAAATCATTTGTAAAATGTTATCCGACTGAATGAATTTGTGTTATCCGACTCTACAATATAATTTAACGCTAAACTTGTTTGTGACATTTTTTAACCCAATAATTTCTTTACTGAACGAGAGACAAAGGCACTATAAGAAATATACATCAAAACTGTTTACGTAGGTTCGAAGTCTGATAAAAACCTGAGGAGTCTTTCCTTACAAACGATCTCTCGACAAAGGGATTAGGCTTTTAGACCATTTCATTGGTTTTCAGGGTGAGCTTAATTTTGAATTTGCGTATAGCCGAGCGCCTACCATTGTCCTGGGTGCACTCATATTCAAAATTAAGTAAGAGGATTGAAGAAGATTTAATTGAAAATAAAAGTAGAGACAGATGGATGGAGCAAATAGTTTTAAAATGAATGACGAATGGAGGATTGCAATTTTTTGCGCCCAACCTAAGTAAAAAGGTCATACAAGCCACCAAGCCACTGCAATATCTTCTATTCATAAATATTTGCCTTAAAAAATGGTAGAATAGCTACTTCTGCAGGAAACTAGTCTACACAAAAAAGAAAAAAAATCATATTTATGCAGATAGCTTGGCGTCCATTACCGCTTTACTTTCGTACAGCGCAAAGTCGGTAGTGGTTGCAGTATATGCAGAGGTGTGTGAAGGTCTTCAAAATACTGAAAGAAGAAAATAAAAATTCACTTTAATTGGATAGCACGGTAGAAATGCATCAAAGGCAATGATAAAGCTTATGAATTTGGATTAAAATTAAGTCCTTTCTGAGCAGAGCATTGCTAGTTCCTCACAAAGAAGTTACAAGTTAACAGGAAACATTCTTTGAGCATACAAAGGGATGCAGAATACCAAAAAATTATGCATAAAACTTAAGACACGAAGCTTACTAAGTGTCTTCAATGAGATCGGACTTCAGGGATATAAAGTTTATTTACCATGCCTTCAAATTAGGTCTGGTTGTTGATAATAAATACAGGAACGTGCGAAGACATTATAGCACGCATTTTGTTAGTGCCCGTTGCAGTGGTTGATCATTGGAGGGGGGTCTTTAATCAGTAACATATATTGCCTTAACCATAAGGCGATCTGCTCTAGTCAGCAGTGGAGTCTACAACCAGGGAGTTCTGAGTGGACAGCATCCGATTGGTATCCACGAAGTCTGTTTGCGATTGGAATCGTGCCGAACACCTACCGTCAAAACTTTCTAAAATATCAAAAGGACTGTTCTGAACAGAGAGTAGTCCAGAGTTTATAATCATACAATTAAGTAGCATCTAAACGAATGTAAGTACATTTAGGTTAGTCCATCTACAGGGCACTCTCAAGGTTAGTCAGCTCACACTCTCTTTATGTGGAAATTTTTACTTTTATACCTCTTCGTGGCCAGATCAACATCCAAGATTAGAGAAATTAATTTTTCCTAAATTCGATCTGCGACTTCTGACATTAAATAAATGGCTACCCATACTCTTTCGACAGTCCATCAGACTTTTTCATAATTTTTAAAACTTATTTGTATTGAGTAAAACTTTGCGAAATTCATTGCAGAGCGTGATTGTGTCGAAATGATAGACTAGGTAGGGCAATGCTGAGTCGATTAGAATTTTTTATATTAAAAATATATGTATGTATGTATACGTAGGTATACACCAGAGAACTGTATATTTATTTGTAGCACACTTTATTAAATGACCTAATAACTTACTCCCAACGATTTCCCATTACTAATTCTATTACAATTTTGCTTCCTTTAAAGCTTTTAGTTTTTATTTAGCTTTTCTACACGCTGAGATTTAATAAAGCGCAAACACAAATACTCGCAGGTGCACATGTTTATACACATTTATTTGTATTCGACTTCCTACTGATTCATTATTTTTATGCAAATCGGTTTTAGATTGACTTTTTTGGAAGACTTTTCTATCAATTATTGAAGTATATAACTTTTCAGAGGGTTTTTGTTATCGCTTTTTTCTTTTTTCCTATCCCATAACATACTGCCGTTTTAATACTTAATTAAAATACGAAATAGCTAACGATAATGGGCTAGTTGCTTAGCTCATGCGTATTTGTGTGCAGGTAGCTAACATTCATTGTCTACATTTAGGAGCATAATTGTTCGGCACGTTTTACAGTCGGTACCATAATTATTCAGATAACAGCTTTTGAAACTGCTTAAGAGGTTTTCGACCTATTTTTTTTTCTCCGCTATATACACCTCTTGTTTTTTGTTCTACAAATGACGGGGTCCCGAAATTATTGAGGGTCGAAATAATCGATCTATGAGTTTATCTTATTGTACAAAGATAGTATAATACGAATCTTATTATGTGGATATATCATAAACAATTTTATTTTATTTTTTATTTTTGGAGATTTTAAGCAAAGTTTTGAGATGCTTCGTTGTTCCACTCCGAACTTTGTTCAAGTTCCAAAAATAAGTAATATGCTCAGCTATATATCTATATATTACACATTTGCTTTATCAGGGTAGGTCGTTAGGACTTCCGCCCAAAATATTCTAGTCACGGTTCCAGTTACCGCTAGATGCCCCATTTTGATGCACTATTGTAAGACCTTAATATCATGTTATCACATCTCTTTGTTGTCCTTGTGTATATCTACTCAAGGTTTGATGCCTGGCAGATTCCAAATGTTCTAGAGCAAATATGAGAGAGAGAGCTGGACACACACATTGAAAATGGACACTTTTTCCATTTTCTGTTTCAAATCCTAATGAACCAAAGTCCCGTTATTGCGGCTGTAACTCTATATATACTCTCCCTAATCATATTAAATAAGTTCCTAATTTTTAAGTCGTCTTATTTGGCCCAAAACTGTTTCGACATCCTACAGGTGTTTGGTTTCCACCTGTTTGAGCCATTTATTCAAATTGTAATTGAAGTTTTTTCCTGATCGTTCTAGGCAAACATGGCATTAAATCCGCTTTGGACTCGTCCACAGATAATCCCTACTAGCCAGTGAGCTAAAGATTTATCTACAACTTTTTACAACACTCGAGTTTACCATTGGCGACGCTAAGGCTCGCTGTGTATATGATTGGATTTTATACTCGTGTCCTCTCGTAAAAATTCATTAGAGCTTTACAGATTTTTTTTTTGCGCTTAGTACATCTGCTTAGAATATACTAGCTGAATTTGGAATCTTCACCTGGAAGCATCTGTTGACATATAACTTTGGGTGGATATAGTTCAATTTGTTTAATAGTATTGCTAGTTGCTAGAGTATATTGCTGGGTCAAAATTGTTATTGTCTCCAATTACGCACCTACATAAGTCTGATAGCGAAGTCTGCTGCAGCTTTGCAAATGGAAATGTTTATAAGCAAATGATATATAATAATTTTAAGCGCACCTGCCAGACATAAGTTAATCGCCCGTGTAACATCCACGGGATGCTGTGAAGGATGAATTTTTGTACAGTGGGGTGAAGAGAAATTGACATTGTGGTTTATTGACATTTTATTTATTTATTTATTTATTTATTATTATTGTGAATAGCACAGCTCCGTCTAGCTGAGATTAAACTTAGTCCTCCATAGTCTTACTGATTGTAGATAGAAACAGCCCTGATATCATTAACACGAGCTCGTCTGTATATTCTATTGCTACTTTCACTCCGCCTTCGTTGTGTTCGAGTAGTATTTCGTTGAATGTAAATAGATAAAACTGCTCCTTGAGGAGTCCTCTGCTGACATAGATTGTCATTATTTCCATATTATTGTAGGCTCTACTTGTACTTATAGAAAGGCTACCATTGTACTTTTTTTTTGTTGATCGACCTTATATGTTAGCATGTTGGGCCGTCGACAAAGTAGTTCTTGTTAGAATAGTTCTTCTGTGAATACCTATTAGCCTTTATAGCATAGCGAGAGGCAATAATACTTCGAGCAGTTTATCTAATAGCACTCATTTATCATCAATATCATTTTTTAGACTGAGCGAATAAGGAAGACTCTTTCACTTATTAAATTATTTAAAAGTGCATGCCTGTTTCACATTTTCACCGTCATAATCTCCTACGAGTAATGAAAGCGATAAAATAAAAAGCAAGCAATTATATGCTAAAACTTCGCTTGGAATAAAAACGTTATGAGAATGGAAGATTTTGTAATAATTCGAATATATTATCTTCCTCTCGTTCCCATTAAACAATTAGTTGTTGTATACTTCATTAATTCTCCGCCCCTGCATATCGTGCCGTTAAAATATCATTCAACTTAATTCGATTAAATTCAGTTAAGCGCAGAAACAATTGAAATAATGCGTTCGTGTATATATATGTGTGTGTGCGTATTAATATGCTTATAATTATAAGTAAAAGCAGACTTGAAACTTATGTATTTACACATATAAAAAATATAAAAAATTCTATTTTAATATGTGCTCATCCGTACATAAACACCTGCCCTGCAGGAAAAGTCCAGGGATAGGAAAAAAATTATTATTTTTGATTTTTTAAAGAAAAAAATTAAAGCTTTCTACATATGTCATGAAAGATTTTTGTGTGTTATATGTATAAGCATATTTTACTTATCGCTAAAAAAATAATTATTAACAATTGAGTTATATTTTTTCGATCACATGTGATTTTTACTTTTTGATTCTTATGTTTTCGCTCAAAAGTAATGATTATCTTTAAGTTCTTGCAAGTTCAATATTTGATCAAAATAAAATCATAATTTTTGTTGTTAATGTTATATTCATGATGTGTAAAGCAAATAAGAAATTTTATGCCAATAGCTTCATAAGTAAAGAATTTATGGCACAAATTTTTTCCAAATTATGTGACCTCTATAGAAATTTGATCAAATTTGCTAGAAAGATGCTTTGAGCGATTCGTTGTGATCAAAGTTGTAAAAATCAAAAATTAATTTATATTTTGATTGGAAAATATTGCACAGGAAAAAGTTTATATATTTGATCAAAAAATAAAACACAGTAAATAATTATTATTTTAAAACTCTAGGTGCAATGATTATTTTTGATGATAAAAAATAAAACTCAAAATAAAATCGTTATTTTTGATAAAAACCTTAAGAAACAAGATGATGATTAAATAGCGAATTTTTTGATAAAACTTATAAAAAACTAAAGTGCCACTGGCTTTTCATTTCAGCAAAGTAGAAACTCAACATGCATAAATAATCGAATGTTAGACTCATACGAAGATATTTAAACATTAAACCGTGATATGTAGACTATTTTGTCGCATGACCTTTCGCCATCTGTCGGTTAGTTGAAAAACTCCACTTGCGAAGAAACTTATTTTAAGAAGCGAAAAAACTGATTTTTACCAAATCGATTGGAATCGTAAGTTTTGCCTCTAAAGGGTTTCCAAAGGAGCGATATATGTATATAGTAATCTAATGCACTAAGTCAATGCTATAGGTTGGATAAGGCATCATTTCCCAAATGAGCTCGAATTATCAAATATGTGTAGGGTCTGGCGTTGTCATCACACATGATTTCTTAATTTCCTCGTTCAATTTCGATAGTTTAAGATAGTAACCTTACAAATAAATATTGTAATATTTTGAAAGCTGTTCAAATTAGACCATGCCCAGCACAAAGAAAGCACATTCCTCTTTTGTAGAATATTGGCTTTGGACACCGATGGTGGATGAAGACTTATTTTGCTTGGTCCATAGTCGTTTTCAGAATATATGGTCCGTAGTATGTAAGCACAACAATGAGGAGAGATAGCCCACCGATATGTATACCGATCGTATCAGAATCACGAATTGAATTGATTTAGCCATGTCCAACTGTCCATCTGCTTGTACTCAAACTTAATATGCGAGTGTATTTTTGTAAAGTATTGATCATTTGTCGGACACGGGTAGATCGGCCGACTATATCGCATAGCTCCCATATATGCGATGTGATTTTGGGTCATAATGCTTCAGTAAAGAATTTCAGTATTCTACACAAATATAATGAATTAAAAATTGATACTGAAAATCATCAAAATCGGACAACTACATTATGTGATCCTCATTTAACCAATTTTTTCAGATATAAGGTTTTGGTTTAAAAATCTAACAAGGAAGATCGTGAAATTCAGTGTTCTACAAAGGTAATTTCAAATAAATATTGACACTAAAAATCATCGAAATGGAATTTTATATTTTGATACAAATTTCATAGGCTCATGAAAGCTGTAAAGACTTCGCCATAGTCGCAGACAACATCTCTTTCTTGTTATTAATTTAATTAAACTCGATAATCTGAGCTTATTTTCTATCTCTCGAGCTATTATCGGCCGATCATGCTCGTTCAGCACCATATTTTTGCCGTTACCAGTAGTGTTGCCAACTAGTAGCATTCTAGTTTATGAGCTGTATCGTGCTCTGCAGGGTGTATGCGTAACTATATACTCCATACGCGCATGTGATTGTATTTTCTCTTAATTGCTGCTTAACTCAAACTTATTCTTTATTATAATTGATGCATGTAACTTCAAAATTAGTAAGAGTAATTTTATTTAATTTTAATTATTTATTTTGTTTTCGGTAAAAATATGCTTACACATTTCCATGTGTATTCCGAAATTTAGTTGAGCTTTATCTGACCCGGAAAACGTTAAATAAAGTAAATGTGTGGCTAATAAAATTATTTGGTAAGTATTTATTAAGCAAATAAATGCGTATATATTGGCGGCTGCATTGTCACAATGAGAAGCAGTGCGTACTACTATGTGGAAATCAACGGGCCGAACCAACAACGAAAATTATAGAGAATTATATTTTAATTAACCCCAAGCATTCTGAGTGTATTTCTGACTTGAAATAAAAGGCTACTCATAAAAATATTCAGAGAATAAACTCAAGGTTCCAATTTGCTAAAAATCGTAAAGACGCAAACCACCGATATTTACTTTAGTGGTTATGAAGCGCCCAGTCATCCATATTTGTTGAAATTTTATTCGCCTCAGAAGTATAGATATATATATATATATATTTGGCGATTTGTAACCGCTGAAGCGATTTTCGGCCGAGCGTCTTGATGTTTTTACCAACATATGAAGGCACCTACAGTTTATTCTAAGCCGCCTCCGTACGGCTGATGGATTTTTATGAGGAGCTTCTATTTCATGTCAGAAATACACTCGGAGGGTTTGACATTCCCTGCCGAGGGGCGACCGCAAGTAGAAAAATTTATTTTCTATAATTTTTGATGTTGCTCGAACTTGAGCTCGAACCCAGGCCCTCCGAATGGCAGTACGCAATGCTACGGCGAAGTATAGATATAAATATATACAATATATAGTCTGTGTTTCAACAGAGGCAGCCATATTAGATCAAGAGATCAATCAACTCAACTTCTGATCATATATCAGTTGAAAAGTTTAACTCTTCTTCTTCTGGTACTTACATGATGCGGACCAACGTTGATGTACCATTTCGTGTTAATGAAAGGTATAAAAAATTACAAAAAAATGTTTTTAAGTACACTTGCCGCTACTGTTTATATGTACACGTGTTTGCATTCAATGACTCATTTGCCGTTTTTGTGCGTTCAACCGTTCTAGAGTCAACAAGCTAATTAACAATTGAAAGTGAGATATACATATGTATGTGTAAAAACAATATATATATACATCTGTATGTAATATGTGCAATGATAAACTCCCAGCAAGGAAGTAAAGTTTGCCATACAATGAACTAGTATGCGCCTGTAATCTGGAATCTACCAGTCACATACCAGTTCAAACATTTTTTGAGCTTTAAATTATTATTTCAGACTGCATGGTAGTGTATCTATATCCTTCATCCGAACTCTCATTCATGTTGACAACGAATTATAAAAGGCATTGGTAACGAATATTTAGAAAGTAATAAAATCCCAAGGCCCAATCTCGATAGACTTTAAAATCGTACTAGATCGTCCCACATGGAAAAAATTCTTCATGTCCCATATCGGGGAAAACTTGGCCAAAATAAGACCAAGAGAGTAAGTATGGTTTATACCCTTCGATAATGAACTATACATGAGATGAGCCTTTTGATGTTTTTCCAACAAATGGAGGGTGCTGATTCCTGTTGGATTTTTATGAGGTTTTCCATTTTCTTTTTCAGTAAAACACTCGGAAGGCTTGACATTTTCTGACGAGAGGCGATGGAAATGCGATTTTTTTTTTAATTTTGGATATTAGCCGAGCCCATGACCTTTCGCTTGCAGTGCATACTGTTAACCAAACGTTTACAGCGGCTGTCAGAAGTAGATCTCGAAATATTGTAGCCTGTTTTATAGGTAACTTTCATTACGTAGCAGAAGATCACAACAATAATCGTGTTTGTAAAATGGATTGCTCCCAAACCGAATACTATGTACATTTACCTAGCCTAGCCGGAATTTTTCGCAAATTTTTAAAATTTTCAAGAAATCAGGAAAACCAATCGTCGAGGACGGTTCACCTTCAAAACATCGATTTGATGAATCATCGACCGTATAGTTCTGACTTGGCACCGAATGACTTCTTTTTGTTCCCGTACTTAAAACACTAACTGAGAGGTCAACGTTTTTCGTCTCTTGAGAAGACGGTTGAGCGTTCAGAACGCAGGTTTTGGAGATACCTCAAACAGAGTGGCAAAAGTGCTTCGACAAGTGGTTCAAACGCATGTAAAAATGTATAGATCTCAATGGAGAATATTTTGAAAAATGTTAAAGCGATTTTCGATGATTAATTTTTGTTTTTGTTCTCTAAACCAAAGAAATGAAGATATTCTAGTATTGAATTATAATTACTTTTGACCAGTTTGAAAATTCACTGCCGGTTTTTACGGTCGTAAGTAAATGCGATTTTAAATTGAAAGCAAACTTTCTGTAAACAAATAACAATTTTTCAAAATTAACAGCTGTATGCTAATTGAAAAAAAAATTATCAGCTTACAGCCTAGTATATATGTGCGTACTTACATAGTTGACACTTTTCAACTGTTTAAGTGATTTACGGTCAAGGCTTTCTCACATTTGGTTTGAGCGCTTTTATTTTCCTACCATTGTTCACCTTAAAGAAGTGGGTCACTCCAGAATTTTCGGAAAATGGATTTTTGTCTTTCAAATGATATACTATGGAATCAAAAATTTTATCCCGAAAGATTATGACAGATAAAATTTCTAAATGCCCCATTTTCGTTCTCTAGTTGAAGGCCGTCTGGTCGGCAGGGAGCCTACTCAAAACTGCTTTTTTCAAGTTGGCCGGAAACATAACTCAAACAATTACAGGCCGAATTAAAAAGACCCATAACTCAAACAATTTACAACCGTTTCACTTGAAATTTGGACAACTCTTTCAGGAACACATTATCAACAGAAGTGCGTGATTTTTTTTATCTTGCATAGTTTCTTTTTTTTATTAGCAAATTTCGAACAATTTTTTAGGCCAAATTGTTACTTTTTCCTTTAGAGACCCGCCATTTTGTCAAAAATTAATATATTTAAAAAATCGTATGGACTTCTGTAGCTATTGCTATTTACAAGCGGAAACCGTTCAACAATTTATTGAAATAAAAAATTACAGCTGTGTGTTCGGCCGTGGTTCCCGAAAAAATGGAAACATCCTAGGTAAACGCTGTTTAGCGGCCATTTTTAAATTAATTTTTCTTAAAAAATAGTCATAAGCAGTTAATTATATATTTAGTAAATGCCTTTTGTCAAAAATCAGATTTGTTTAATAGTTTTCCCGAAAAAAAATCTAAAAAAGGCTTATTTTGTGGCCCTCTAGAGTGGCCTAACCCCTTAATGAAGCATATGTAATTCGAAGACATCTCAAGGTGTCTTCTTAGGGAAAGCTATTATATTTGTATCAGAAAAACTTTCGAATATTTTTTACCCAGAAAGGATCGTTTTTAGAAAACAAAACCCTTAAGTGGTTACCCTCATCAGGATGTGAATCTTCAACTTCCGATTCATAGCATGTGCTAATCACCTGGCCACAGTGGACGCCTATGAAACGTGCATAGTTATATATAAAGGGTGTTTTTTATAGAGGTATATAACTTTAAGTTGCAATAAAACAACGATGGATTATTCGATTGACATGAATTTTATTTATCCGAAAGATAATCTTGTGGCATTACATTTTAAATATGATTTCTGGCATATGACCGCCACGGCTGGCGCGGATGTAGTCCAATCTGGACGTCCAATTTTCGATGAGTTTTTCCAACATTTGTGGCCGTATATCGGCAATAACACGGCGAATGTTGTCTTCCAAATGGTCAAGCGTTTGTGGCTTATCCGCATAGACCAATGACTTTACATAGCCCCACAGAAAGTAGTCTAGCGGTGTTAAATCACAAGATCTTGGAGGCCAATTCACAGGTCCAAAACGTGAAATTAGGCGGACACCAAAAGTGTCTTTCAATAAATCTATTGTGGCACGAGCTGTGTGACATGTTGCGCCGTCTTGTTGAAACCACATCTCCTGGACATCATGGTTATTCAATTCAGGAATGAAAAAGTTAGTAATCGTGGCTCTATAGCGATCTATACCGATCACCATTGACTGTATGTAACGTTCTGGCCACCATTGTTTTTGAAAAAGTATGGACCAATGATTCCACCAGCCCATAAAGCGCACCAAACAGTCAGTTTTTCTGGATGTAATGGTGTTTCAACATACACTTGAGGATTACCTTCACTCCAAATGCGGCAGTTTTGTTTGTTGACGTAGCCTTCAACCAGAATTGCACTTCATCGCTAAACATCGCTAAAATGGACGTAGTGCGCGGTACGTTTTCCGCACAGAACCATTATTTTCGAAATAAAATTGGACTATTTGCAAGCGTTGTTCAGGCGTGAGTCTATTCATGATGAATTGCCAAACCAAACTGAGAATAAATCACTTGACAGCTGTTAAATCGGTCGCCATCTTGAAAAGTAATGCCAACTTAAAGTTCTATACCTCTATAAAAAACACCCTTTACATATATATATATATATATATATATGTATATATATTTGCATATAAAAATTTTGCTAAAAACTTGTTAATAAGAAATAATCACCTTAGAAAATTACGCCGTTACGCGACTAAAATTTCGTAAAATATACATACCTATATATATAAATAAATACGAGTATATACTACATTCGTAAAATTATTTCATGTAATTTTCCATGGCAAACTCGTATAAAATGCACTTAGAATTTAAATGCCTAATTATATTAATAATCTTAACGCATAATCAAGTATTATACGTATATATGTACATATATAAGTATATATGTAAAAAATAAAATGAGTGACATCTTCTATATACATAAGTAACACTCAAACTCACATGTTCTCAAGTAATTTTATATTGTTTGCCTGTACATATGTATGTACATAAGTATAAGTACATATGTATGTATAAGTATGAACAATTAAAATGTAAAAAAGCCCTTGTATTTCGGATATGTGTAAGTATGGATATCAGGGTTACAACTTCATTAAACTTTTGCTAAAAATAATAAAATATGTTTCGTAAATATATTGCATTTAATATTAGTAGACAAAATAGAAAAATTAAAAAAAAGAGTTCATACTTCCTTATTAAAGTTCTTCAGGCGTCAATTTATTATAACAAGAGTAATTATGGTGAGTAAATTTTTCATGATTGAGCAAGGTTCATACAGGGTCTCTATGGTTTACTCTAATTTATTTTTAACCTAGAACATATTGACCAATCTGGCTCAAATAGGCGAGTGATTAGCATTACGTACTACAAATCGGAAGCTCCTCATAAAAATCCATCGGCCGTTTGGAGGCGACTTAGAGTAAACTGTGGGTTCCTCCAATTTGTTGGTAAAAACATCAAGACGCAAAACTAAAAATTGGAGGAGGAGCTCACTTCAGCGGTTATAAAGCGCCAAATATATATATATATATATATATATATATATATATATATATATATATATATATATATATATATTATCTATGTCCTTTTGCCATTTTTCGGATAGCTTCCTAATTATATCAGTGTAAAATTTCCGTGATTTATCTACGAAGAACTTGACCGAATGACTTTGAGCGGCGCTTCGTCGGCCGATTTTTTACCATCAAGAGAGTTTTGCAAAGACTGAAACAACTGGTAGTCAGAAAGTCCGGGCTATATTGACCAAGCTCGGTCAATTTTTACCTGATCATCAAAGATGTAAGTGGTTAGACTTTGTCATGATGAAATGCAACTTTTTCGGTTCATCATTTCAAAACGCTTTTTTCAAAGATTTTATTGTGATCCAGTTAATTGTTAACATTAGCGCTCAGAATAGACCGTTTCGCCAAGTTTTCACAGCTAATAACAGAAAAACCGCTTATAATACCATCTTCCACTCGGCGTCCTTTTGTTTGTCGCCATTTCAAGCTTTTAAGCCGTTTTTGGAGGGCTTTTGGCCTTTGACCATAATATTTGTCATTTCATATTCCTTCCTATTTTCCATAGCCCGTGATGAATTGCTTCAGAAATTGTTCAATTTTTTGGAGTTTTCAAAGTGTTTCACTGCCTGTAATTCAGTCAATCAATTTTGTTTTGAGTTAAATCAAGTGCCACCCAAACATCGAACTTCTTTGAGTAGCCAACCTTTTTTAAATAATTCCAAACTGTTACGGTAGTGCCTAATACCTCTGCTATCTCCTCAAATTTTGCTTGCCAGTCTTGCACCAAAAGTACCAGATTTTCATCGACTTTTTAAGTAACTGATCAACCAGAACGTGATAAATCTCTTTGATATTAAGATTTTCGGAACCGACTTCGACATCCACTTACAGCAAGTGTTTTAATATAATATTATATTATAATAATATTATAAATTAAATATTAAATTATAATATAATATTTTAATATAATAAAGTTTGCCACTTCGATAAAATAAAATTATTTTCATCAAAACCTCTTGAACGCTCGAAACTACTTATTGGTTTCATATGCACCTTTTTCAAGTGTATAAAATGAACCTGGCGGCAATTTGTTACTACTGTTGTAGAGGTTAAATCTATATTTACTAGTACTTCGATTAGCCTTTTTCGTATCTTATCGACTTTCTTTTTTTGTTGCATCACCCCTACGGACGACCTAGCTATAGGCTTTTTTTTAGATATTACTAATAATGATAAGGCATAAAATTAGATAAAAACAGTGAGACAAAGTCTTATTCCTGCGATGCGCCAGTAACTATGCGGACCCTGTAATACTGGCTATTTTGTTCATATTTTCTATTTAAAAGTATACATATGCACAAAGATATCCGAGGGGAGAGAAGTTTAGGTGGTCCATGCAATTATAATATAAATTTTGAACATCATAAAATCACTATCTCAAATTACAACCTGCAACTGTAAGTCCAAAGTCAGCTTTTCTGAAACATTTTGTTCTTATTAAATACGCATCCAGCATTGCCTATCACAATGTGTACTGTTCCTATTCGATAATGAAAATTTTAAAAATCTGTTTGCGGAAGTCGACCGGTAGTCTGTTCCTACAATAGTTCCTACGCAATAGTAGTTAATAATAGTTGAATAATTCCTACTCAAAAATTAAATCACATATGTATGTATTTATTTTTCTACAAATTTATAGAAATAAAATAAACTAAAAATTATGTTGTATACTCACAATTACTCACTTACTGCTGATTGCGCTGAAGAGAGAACACTCAAAACAAGATTTTCCGGACTACCTTAAAGTTTTTGAAACAAATATGAAAAAAAATTTCAAATAAATTATATTGCTGGTATGATATATACGCCTATGTAATATACGTGTTTTGTTTTTTATATCTCAAAAATTAATCATCGATAATTGCTTTAATTTTTTTCTTCAAAATATTCTCCATTAAAATCAATGCAAGTGTTTGAACGAATGACCCAAGCACTTTTGCCACTCTGATTGAGGTATATCCAAAACATGTGTTCCGAACGCATCAACCGCCTGTTCAAGTTTCGAAAAATGTAGACCCCTCAGTTTATTTTTTACGTATGGAAATACGGAACTGTCCTCGGCGTTTGGTTTTCCAAATGAATATTTGTGTACCACTCAGAATTTACTGTTCTGCGTTGCTCAAATAATACGGTTGGAACATGTTCAGTTATTCCACAGAAACAGGAACTAATTGGAGTGATCTACGACCACGAAGGAATTCACCATATTATTGACCACCATAATAATATCAAACTGTCTGTCAAAACTTTCGTTTCCTTTCTCCCACCAAAAAATAGAAATCGGTTCGGACGGGTTTATATGCATACCTTTTACACTTTTCATTCTCTCGGCAGTGTAGAAGATTTGACGGAACGCTTTCGAGCACGCCAGCAAGTTAAAGTTTATAAAAACCACTTATTTTTTTTAACAATAAAGAAATATTTGAATTATTCATTTGATTCCACACAACATTATTTTTTATTTTTTGATTTCATCATATTACTAATTTCTTTTTTTCTATGGTTTCAATTTACAAATACTATTCCTTGGCCACGTCCTATTTGGAGCGACAAACCAAAGAGAATTGCGTAATGATGGAGCTTCAACGTCAAATAAATAATTGCGTGAAGCTGTTCGCGATTTAATTCCATTTTTTGTCCGAGATGAATATTTTAAGTTACTGTAAACATCCCAAATATGCGCTCGTATGTCAAAAAGTTCTGAGTATGTTAACATCGAAAATGTCAGACCTTACAATAAAGTTGTCAGTTACCAGATTGCTGCACTAGAGCTGCCATTTCCCATAATATAAAGGGCAACCCACATATATATGCATAGATACATACATATATATGTCTTACATTTTATAATTCAACATGTAAATACCTTGTGAGCATCATAATATGGGAGCCGTCTGATGATGTCATCAGCCATTCATATCCTTCATTTGACACTGAAGTAAACATATGTATCCTCCCCCGAAACCAACGTTTTGTGAATCTGTAAGCAAACACAAAATAGGGTGACTATAAAACGCAAAGTTATTTCCCCCCGCTCTAAAACTATTGCATATAAGTATTTATTTATGAGAATGAGAAAATGACGAAAGCTTTTGGGGCAGGGCGAATTTGTTGGAAATTCGGCAGCAAAAAAAAGGGATAATGATATACTTATGAGAAGAAAATGTTATACATATACTTTTTATATTTATTTTAATTAATTGAATAATTGAAAATCAAGAAAAATATTCGTACATGTTCGTGAAAGAGGCAGCTAAATCCTCTATTTTTATATTATAAAGTAACCTTTTTCATTAGAAACGCAGTTGTAAAAGGTAATATCTTTAATTGTAGTACAATAAATGTTATTTCTTCCAATAAACGTCGTTTCTTTTGATGGGAGACCTCATATCAATATAAGTAATTATGTATTTATGTATATATATATAAAGCACAGATTAAAGTTCATTGAACTTTATTTTAAGAAACTGGTTATTTTTTTTAAACCTTTACAACAATACATGCCTGATTTTCGAAATGCTCATGCCGGTCCAGATAATTGTTTTAAAAATCATCTCGATGATTCTTATATGAGTCCTCTTGCTGCTTTTAAAATGATATACTATTCAAATTGTGTACCTCTTAAATATGACTCGAAACCAATTCCTCCATGTGCTCAAAATGAGATTTAATCGTAAAAAATAAGGCCTCGCAAGTTAGAAGTATGACTCGAAACTAGATTTAGAGCTGATCAAAAACAGGAATCATAAGTCATTCTTCATGAGCATTCGAGGGTGAGGTATCATTTTCTCCCAAGAAAGCATTATTTTTGACCAGAAGATGAGTGAATTCATAGTTATTTGAACATATTAGTGTCCAAAAACGATTCTTTTCGGATTATACACATTGTAAAGTTCTCCGTCTGTACGTCTATTTTAACGCAAACTAGTCCCTCAGTTATTGAAATATTTCAACCAAACTTGATTCACGGGTTGATTTTGATTCGAAAATCCGTAAAATATTCTTCTAAATTCGTGAAGGTTAATATTCTACACACTTCAATTGAAATTAAAATCAATTTTTTTGTAGCCCTAGATATCTTTGCAAATTTTTAGGTTTTTAGGTTTCCAGATTGCGAATGTATTCACGAAAGTCCTAAATTTGCATTCGTTTTTATGTTTTACGAATTTTCTTGTGTTGCAGTAATAAAATCTATTTTCCAAATCATAGCCTTCTGCTCAGCTTCTTCGTGCGTACAAAGGTTAGGTAATCCCCCCAACGCCGCGGAACAGAATTTGACAATGGTGAAGTACTTACATGTGAATCTGGATAAGTTGTGTTTCTATTGCTGAAGGTCCATTCTTATATATTTGTCTTGTCTTTCAAAATATGAGTTCGTTACGAAGAAAGTGTAAATATAGCATAATAGTAGTATAATATATGTAGGTCTGTTTTTTATATTTGCCGTGTTATAAAGGGTTTTTGAATAGTATGATTTCTAAATGCCGTTTTGGAAATTTTTATTATGTAATGATTTGTAATATTTTTTTTCATTATATTCAGTAATGTTTAGAATTTGCTGATTTTGTCTTGCAACAATTTGAAAACGATAACGATTTTTTTACGAAAATACTGTTTTCTAATGAGGCTCACTTTCATCTGAGTGGTGCGGTAAATAAACAAAACTGTAGATTTTGGTGCAATGAAAATCCACAAATTATTCATGATCAACCATTACATTCACCTAAATTGACAGTTTGGTGTGGTTTTTGGTCTGGTGGAATCATCGGTCCGTACTTCTTTCGAAATGAAGCTGGTAGCACCGTTCCTGCCAATGGAGAGCGGTATAGATCGATGATAACCAAATTTTCATGGCCACAATTGGAAGAAGTTGATCTTAACAACATCTGTTTCCAACAATACGGGGCTAAGTGTCACACAGCACGTGCAGCAACCGCATTATTGCGAGAAAGGTTTGGAGATTCGATTATTTCGAGAAATTGTGACATTGAATGGCCTCAAAGAAGTTGTGATTTAACACCATTAGACTACTTCTTGTGGCGTTGTTTGAAGTCATTGGCCTTTAGCAATAACACAGACTCTCTTAAAGCTATAAAAGTCAATATTGAACTTGCTATTCATGGCATACGACTTGATTTAGTGGTGGCAGTTTGAATGATGTTATATTCAGAACTTAATTGTATCGATTGTACTTCACATTAAATAAAAAACATTTGAATTTCCTTAACAATTAGTGTGTGTGTGTGTGTTTTTTTTTAAGAAATCATATCACTCTTATTGAAAAACCTTATATAACAAAAAATAAACAGACTTTGTCAAGGAATCTGATACTGTACTTGTATATTTATTATATATGGACAAACTAGATAAACCATGGATGCCTCATAAAGTGTGTAAGTCCTGTGATGAGACTTTACGGTTTTAGAAAATAAGAGAAATTATTAGATTTTGGTATTTCTATGTTCTATATGAAGCATCAGAATCATCTCGATGATTATTGCTTTTGTTTAGTAGATGCAAAATGGTTTGGTGGGTAAAACATCAACGCCTAAGTTATTTTTCCAAATAATTTAATATGTTATCTCAATTTATCAAAACATAGATGAAAACCTCAAGCCTCAAGATTGAAGAAAATAATTTTATTTGTACCAACACTTGTAATTACAACATGTAGACACCGGATAAGGAATTCTACAAATTTTTTAGCAAAGATAAAGTCTGCTGTACAATAATGATATCGGAAGCTGCTTATAGATATATGTTTAAAGGAATACAATTCTACTGCGTGGCGCTTTTTTTTTTAACTGTTTTAAAGGAAGTTTTGTGTTGGTAGACGAAAACTGGCTTGTGAACCAAAAAACACCAAATTTTGAAGAAAAGTTGCAAAATATGGTGACAAATTTTCAAATTCTAGTAGCAAATATGCGTATCAAGTTACACTTTCCCCACAATCATTTATGTAAATTTCTAGCAAATTTAAGAAATTATAGTAAGAAACAGAAAGAGTGGGTTCACCTGCACCTAAAAGTGGTGGAGGAAAGGTAAAAAGATCGATGGGATTGTCACATGAGGGTAGACTACTGCTAGTGGTTAAAAAGAGACTGTCTGAAAATTATAACAGAAAAGCACATAAAATATAAGTATATGTTGTGGAAATATAATTATATTTTTGGCATTTCTTCGCTATTTACTTTGGTGAATTTCAGGTTTCAAAACAAAAGCGCCATTGTAAATATATGTATCTGTTAATTTGTTTCTTGTTTTCAGATTTATTTAAATGCAAAATGAAAATAAGGATTGAAAATAAAAACAAGAGCAAATCTTTCAAAATCATTGATTGTTTTATGAATTATGTGCATAAATAAATCCGAAATCAAGCTTAGGCGTAGGGTAACAAAACCACTGTAGAGCAGTGAAATCATTGAAAAAGAGTTTTTCTTGATGTTGATGTTGAAAATTTTGTTTTAATTAGAAAAGGTCTAAGAAAGAAACCTGACACTTGCATCATCGAAATATCTTATTGTTACCAACACATTTCCCGAAATAATGAGTGTGATACCTTTCTGGAGCCGATTCATTATATTTATCGTTACTTGGCCTTTTTTTTTCAAATATAACAATATGCGATTTGTCACACCAATAATTAGGTACAGTGATTTTAGTTCATAGTGAATAATTGTGTAAAGAGATTGTACAAATGGATACATGTATGTACGTTGGTTAGTAAAAGTAAAATTAACGATCTTATAGGGTTATTCACTGTGCCAAGAAAATGCAACAAAACACATGCAAAAAGAATATGCTACGATAGAAAAAATATCCTACCAAAACCAAACCTATGTTCATATATTTATTGCATATATTTATTGTTTGACTTGGATTTTATACAAAATCCATAGGAAATATTTGCATAGCATGCGTTTCCTAGACACAGAGAATACCCCTAGTGAGTCATTTTTTTACAAAACAGCTGCAAATCTGTTCGCACTTACACATGCATACATATGTACCCTGTATTGAACGTAAACTAATATAGTATGCAAAAATTCTAGTTAAATACTAGTATGAAATAGGTTAAAATCGTTACAGTTGGTTTTTTGTATAGCAGTTCACAGTTTCACTTCCTAATAAACTCTATTGAGGTGCGCAGTTAGTCGATGCTCTTCAAATCACAACGATATTGGAGTGGTTAGAGATTATCACTGTAGCCTTGAAGTTTCGCAGGCCGAGTTAGCAATGCGTACTGCAATTCGGAAGGCCTGGGTTCGAGTTCAGATTCGAGCTACATTAAAAATTATTGAAAATTAATTTTTCTAATTGCGGTCGCCCCTCGACAGGGAATATCAAGCCCTCGGAGTGTATTTATGACAAGAAATAAAAGCTCCTCATAAAAATCCATCGGCCGTTCAGAGGAGGCTTAGAATAAACTGCAGGTCCCTCCATTTGTTGGTAAATACATCAAGACGCAAAGTCACAAGTTGGAGGAGGAGCTCGGTCGAAAATCACTTCGATTACAGGCACCAAATATGTGTATATATAAGAAATAATCAGTTCGATTCTCGCTGCAGGCGAATTCATTTTTATTTTCATTTAATTTTTGGTGAACTAGAAATTCAACACATAATTATGAATGATAGCTCGTAGGACATCGCCGTGTTAAAAATACCAGTTGCCTATATGAGAAATAGATGGATGATGAACCAGATAGTGCAAAAATGCAAACTAGTAGGATGCTAGTTGGCAACTAGTATTTTTCCCTGCAGGGTACCTACAAATATATACAAACACATACATAAGTACAATAATAATGACTGTTTTCTCTAAATGACTTATTAACGGCAAAACAAAGTTTCGCTTCAATTAGTTCACCAAAAAAAATTCACAAAGTACAACTTCATGCTGGCAAATATTAATATTTTCCGCTGAAAACCTTTTCTCTGGAAAATTTTAATAGCATCATCTCTGAGCTGCTAGTCATGCCTTAATCATTGCAGAGTTCTTCCTATTGGCATACTGTTGTGAATAAGCTTTGCCTCATAAATGAAAATAATATTATATATACAGTAATTATTATACATATATATACATAAGTAGATATATATATATATATATATATATGTGTGTATACACATATGTATATATCAAAAGAAATAAATAAAACGAAACTTAAGTAAAAAAAACTCACAAAACTTGTTTGAAAGATTGTTACGAAAAGCTTCAAAGTAAAACGCAGAAATATTCAAACCAAACGAACAAAACAAAGGCTGCTCAAATTATTTATATGTACATATGTAGTCAATACAAAAGTCAAACAGCTAATAGACTTCAGCTAAATCAAAAAAAAAAAAAAAGCAAATCAAAACCGTCAAAAAACATCTTAAAATGCTGCCGAGCCGAAAAAATGCCACTCAAATATTGGATTGAAACGGTGCGCAACCAAAACAATTAACACAATACTCAGGCAGTTTCACTCAGCGTCAAATGAGTAACATTGGAGTGAAGTAGTTTACACTCGCACACACAGCTTCTGGCAAAAATTTGCAATATCTACAAATTGTATGCATTTTTTCTAGCATAAATAAATGCTGACACAATAGTTAACAATTTTAGTCATTCCACACAATAATTATTTACTCTACGTAGTATATATGTAAGAATGTATGCGGGTGCATATGTAAGCTTATGTGCTTAGCTCATTGTGGGGGTCGTGCGTGAAAGTTCATTGGGTTGGGTCTTTCGTTTTCGTTTTGTTGTTATTTTTTTGTTTATTTTCTTTTTCTTCTTTCTTTTTTTTTTTTGCTCTCTCTCAGTTTCACTCAAAGCAAAGCATCTGTCTGTCGTTCAGTCGGTCTTGCGTTTACTCAACCGTTACACATTGTTGTGAATGACAACATTACTATTTGGGTGTATGAATATAATTTTCTATACGTTGTGTATGTGTGTGTTTTTATGTGTGTTTATGTCACGTATACGCTACTGCGAGCGACATGGCATTCAATAATCCAGCTCGCTCTTTGGGTACCCACGCCCGCCACAGTTGCGCCCGTGTCGTGCTACTTACCAGACGTCTTCTGCTCAGCGTTCTCTAAGGTTAGACCAAAGGAAGTGTTGTGTTGTTTAAAAAATAAAAATAAAAAATTAAAAACAATTCAAATAATTAAAATAAAATAAATTTATTTTGCGTTTGTAAGCCCTTAGTGGGGAAGTCAGTGTTATTTTTTAAGTTTTTGTGTTGAAAAAGTGTTTTTTATGAATAAATAAATAAATTATTTGCTTCCAGATGTTAATAATATGCGAAAAAAAATTAAAAACTCTTATATCTTAAAAATCTATATCAAAAAGTCTCAAATTTAATTTTTTCAATTATGTTTATAAATGATGATAAATTATATTTTTAAAATCAGATTTAAAATTTGTTTGCAATAAATTCTTTTTTAATCAAAACTCAAAAAATTTAATTTTTAAATTTTCTGTGCTGTATTTAATGAAGTAATTTAAACGAAAAATTAAATTAAATAAAAAAATTTCCTTTGATGTATAAAAATAATAAATTAAATAAATTAATTTTTTTTGGAATTTTGAAGCAATAAATAGGCAGTTTAATATTATTATTATATTTTTTGTTAAAAAATAGTGTTTTTACTACCAAAAAAAAAAAAAAGTATTATATTTAAAACGCCCCTCTGTAAATATTTTACGCTTTAAAGTAAACATTAACGTCTATAATAAAAATAAAAATTATGATATATTTTTATTTGGATATTCATAAAATAGTAAAAATTTAAAATTTTAATTTCTAGTAAGTAATAAATGATTTTATCTTGTGAATATCATTTAAAAGTACGCTAATTTTTATTTAAGAAATGATGTAAAAAATATTATTCAATTCGAACTTTCTCATATTTCTTTTTGTATGTTTGCTTATTTTGTATGCTCAAGTTCATATTTAATCAAATGATTTCAACAAATCTTTAAAAAAATTAAGTAAAATAAATTTTTTTGAGCTTTGAAGCCCCATATGAGCATGTTAGTGATATTTTTATGTTTATTTTCCGCATTTTACTTAAAAACCATTTGGAAAATTGGAAAAATTGATTTCTAATATTATTTTGTATTTATTTATTTAGACATATATATTTCTGTTACCTGTATATATTATAATAATTATAATATTATTATTATTATTTTTTTTTTGTTTAAAGATATTCATAAAACATATTTATTTATAACTTAAACACCAGTGTATAGGAAATATTTCATATCTTGTATGTATTATAGCTCTAGATAGCCGGGTATCGAGCATTGCGAGTGGCTCGATGCTCGCTCGATACTCGCTCATTGCTCAACTGCCCTGCAGAACGAAAAAAAAATTTTTATTTGTCAAAGTTTCTTTGGTGTTTCAATGATTTTAACACTTTGCATAAATAAATTTAAAATTAATAATAAAAAAATTTTAGACAAAAGTGTTTATTAAAATACTCGAAATGCTAGGCTCGGCTCGAAAAGTTTCGAATAATGAACAATGAGCAGTTGTGCGAGTGCTCGTTGCTCAAATGTTCGAAATACTCGAAAATGTTTGAGCAAAATCTGGAGCTCTAGTATATATAGTTTAAAGTTACACGGATTTTTAAATTTTCCATTTGAAAAATGTGTAAAAAATATTTTTTAGTTTGGACTTATATTGTATTTTTTAATTCCTATTATTTTTGAAGTAGAAAATCAAAATAAGTAGCGCCAAAAAATTTTTTAAAAGTTTTAGTTTTAATTAAAAAAAACTTCTTTTTTTCATTTTTTATCAGCATTTCAATTCAGGGGGAGGAAATTGTGGATCTAAAATTTGTTAATAACAAATTTAAAACTTTTACGAAATTTATAGAATGAAGTACATTTTCTTCAATTTCCAAAGAATTAAATTGCATAATTAATTTTTCTTTTGTATTTTCGAACTCCAATAAAGTTTTTATTTATATACAGACTTTTAAAGTGCTAAAAAAAATAATTTATTGCAAATTTCAATCGTCTTTGGCTTCAATTCATAGTTAATATAAATTTTTACTGATTTAGAAAAAATTATTAGTCTCCTAAAAATAAAATATAATAAATATCAATAATTAATTAGTATCATAAATCATTTTCAATTTTTTTAAATTTTATTTTATAAATTTAAAAAATAAAACTTTTACAAATGATTAAAACACATTATATAGTAAATATTAGTATATTTTAAATTATCTCTCTTTTTTATATAACCAGGAAACGTAATCAAACAAAACACATCAACCCGTTCACCAACCGAATCCAATTAACTTACATAGAACAACAAAATGGTTTCTGCAGTAAAATCATTATTGGCCATTGCCGTCATTGCTAGTGTAGCTACTTCAGGTAACTTTGAAAATCAAAATATGCGTATTTATGTATGGAACAACAATTATATTTTTTATTTATTTATTATTATCAAAATACTAATGTATATAACAATTTTAGGAAAGTCTAAAAACAACAAAATTGTAAAACAATTACATTTATTATTCTATTAAAAATCTAATATTTACAAAATTTCAAATTCAAATTATACTTACAATTTTGATTCTAGTCAAAAGCATAATAATTAAAAGGAAAAAAAATCACTCAAAAGAATAGTAATTCAAAAAAAGATCAAAACTATCTAAATAATTTAAATATTACATTTTTTAGTAGTGTTACATTATTAAAGTTTTCAAAATAATAATGTGCATTACGTATAAAAGTAAAAAAACTTATCAAAATAAAAAAATAAATATTTATTTTCAATATTATCAATAATAACTAAATAATTAAATGAAATGTGAAAATTTAAAAGTTTAATAACATATTTATATTTGTTTTATTAAAAATTATTCAAAGGAATAAAAATTAAAAACACAAAATAAATTATTTAAAAAAAAATATATAAACAGTTCTAAAAAATTTCAAATATTTTTAAAAATGAGTAACAATTCCATTTTTGATTTATTTTTATTTATTAGAAAAGAATAAGGCATAAAAAATAGAATATTCGAAATTAAATAAAAATTACATTTAATTTTCTTCAAGAGAATAATAACAAAAATTAGTGCTCAAACCCTATAATATTAAAAAAGAGTGAAAATAAAAAAACAAAGTGAAAAAAATTATATATTTATTTTTATTTTTTTCCAACGAAATAATGCATATAAAATAAAAACATTAAAAAAAATCAAAATCATATAATATTAAAATTTTTTATATGGTTAAAAACAATAATATTTAAAAAATAATATTTATTTATTATAATATGTTTACAAACAAACTTGAAACTAAGAAAACTGGCCTTAGGCCTTCGTCCCTAGAAAGTAATAAATAATATTAATAAATAATAAGAATAATACATTAAAAAAATAATAAAAAATATCGAAATGAAATTCCATTATACTATTAAACTTTATTTAAAAGCATACTGCGCGTAAAGGTTGAAAAATAATTACATTTCTCTTTTATTGAAAAAATATAAGCACAAAAATTCATTTGGTATATAAGTAATAGTTATTTATTAAAACTCTATTTCTACTCAACAGCTTTTGCCGTACAGTGCTACATCTGCGATTCAGTCACCCAACCCAAGTGTGGTGAGAAATTCGAATCGAGTGATGATATGAAAATCGATTGTTCACGCGTATCGCCACCACGTTTCTTGCAGAACTTCTTCAACGTACACAATGCCACCGGTTGCGTGAAGAAAGTGCTCGATGGTAAGTAATGGATATCTCAAGATATGATCACCCATATCAAATAACATCAATATGAATACAGCTGCAGTATATTAGGGCGGGTACCGCAATATTAAATTTACTATAAGTACCAAAACAAGAAAGAAAGCTTTAAAAATTTCACAAAAGCTCTCTAATATAAGGGTTTAAATGGGGTTTTGGGCAATTTCCATAACTTCCAAGGCCCATATTCTATCCAGCTATTGATTGTAAGAGATAAATAGCTTAGTTGTGTCATCGCAAAAGCTTTCATTAGAAATAGTGCACTCATGATCCGTGGAAGATTACCATTTAATTTGCATCTTTGTTGAAGAATTTGTAGGAAAATAACCATGTGAGCTATACGTATGTATTATATATTCGATCATAGAAGAAGAATCATTAGCCATGCCACTTTCTAAATTTCGTTCAACTAATTATGTGACAACTTGAAGGACTAGCTTCTCCAAAAATGGGCAAACTCTTCAGTACTACAAGCACAATAACTCATTTACCGGCAGTGAAATAATTTGGCTAGTGCGTACATATAAGGCAGCCTGATCACATATAAAATACATATGTACATACATACATCTATAACCTGTGTCACCTTATTTGATGACATAATTTCACCAAAGATTAATAAAGTTAAAAGTATTTAGTTACGAACTCACTGCCTGGCATTTTTATGGCTGCTCCAGAGGGCGGGGAGCAGACAAATGTAGGAACGAAATTTCACGCATAGCTAATACTTGTAGTTATATAAGTAAATATATAAATACTTGTTTGTAAAAACCTTATATAATAAATTTTTTATACATTTGTACATCAAATACTTCTCTTACTATTGCCCATTTATGTCAATGATGTCATGCTAACCTGGAGATTTAGTTAATTTATTTAAAAATATACCCGTATTGTCTATATACTTATGCACATAAATATATTATACATATATATATATTTATATATGTACATACATATGTACCTGTTAACGTTGTCTCTTCACGCTATCATTCTATTGCGCTTTAACTTTTCAAGCGTACTAACATAGCTTCCAGTCAACAGTAATGCCACAACCGGTTTTTATTTGATTTTCAGAAATTCATAAATAAGTGGCGGCTGTAATTTGAATTATTAAAAATTCAATTCGTAAATGCATTACGAACCAACTTGAGTTGTGTATCTATTAATTTGTGAATTCGTGAGAAAAATGCAATTTGATGTCTAAGGTTTTGTTTTATACTTTGACAAAGCAATCGAGGTATCCAGTAGGAAAATAAAGCTAGACTAAAATTTGAATTTGAAAAAGCAAAAATCGTGCTTTTGGGTACACCGACGTGGTAATAATAATAGCCATGTCATATGATATGTGAAATCCATGACTTTCACAATTTCTGGCATATTTAGAAGAAATTTTCTTTCTTAAACAACTCATATCGCTCAGATAATATTCTTTATTTACCGTCTGAGCTTCTGGAAAAAATTCTGGAATTTAGTTTCTGCAGAAAATTCGCGAAGAAAAACTAAACAACTGATCGAATGATGCGATGCCGACAAAGAAGACAGTTGTGCCAAATTAATAGCAAAAAGAATTTTGACAAATATTTTATCAAATCCATTTTAAGTGATCAATTCCCAAGATATTTTTTTACAGAATGTACATAAATGGGTATTAGATAGAAACTCACATATATGTATATTAATTTTGGCCCCCAATATGAGATGCGTTCGTGTTTCGACTGCAGTCAAAGTGATGTTCCAAAAAAGTTTAAATTAGTTGTTGTTCTAGAGGCTTGCTAAACCCCATCTATGGGAAGGCAAAACTAGTCCAAGTCCTAGAGGCCAACTAACAGGAGGCTCAAGAAACGTGCTGCTTTGAGGAGTTCGGTCCAGAGGGATATGGATGTTAGATAAGTTTGTTTTAGGGGGCATGCAAAAATGTTGTTAGTGTCGTGCGGGACCTCATCGCATGCAGGACATACGTTGAGTATGTCAGGGTGAAGTCTGAATAGGTAGGATTTAAATCGACTAAAATATCCAGACCTTAATTGTGCCAATAAATACCCAGGATTTTATCCGGGCTGGCACTCTTCAGGCGACCCAACCTCTTCTAGGGCATCAGATAATTTAAATTAGTATTACGACACGCTTTTGATGAAGTACCCGTAAAGCGATATGATGAATTTTGTTCAATAGTACTGTCCACAGTGGCATATGTCTATCGGCTAGAATCGTTGTTTACAAATTGCATCAATTGAGGTAAAAAATAAAAATTTCGAGTGTAAATGAAAATTATTTGTTTGTCGACAATTCACTAGAACAGGGAATATTAATTGCACTGGCCAGGAGTGTAAAATGATTGAAGTAGGCTTCCAACATCTTACTTTCCCTTTTAGTCTTCACTTCTCTTTCTCTCTGCCGCCTGAAACTTTGATCCAAAACCTGTTTTGTAAATTGAGGATTTTCTAGCAAACCAGATTTTTATTTGCGTTAAATCACTAAAAACATAAGAAACTTTATCTTTTACTTTAAACAAAATAAAATTGTCTGCCTAAAATCACACTCAAAAGCTTCGTTTAGGCACTATGATATATCTTAAAAAGTATAAGCGATCCGAATGTAAAGTCATTCGTAATTTTTACAGAGATTTCAATGCCTTTTAAATTACTCGACAAATTAGCTAAGCCAATAGTTATAAAAAAACAAGGACTCAAATAATTTATCAATAAAAGTTAACGCTTAATTTGAAATTTTTTGTGTTGGAACATTGAATAAAACTTTTGCTGCAACTACCCAGAAATACGGCGACTCAGCTGTAAACCTAGCTTAAGAGAGCGCCATGTGAATGAAAAGTTGTCACCTTTTGACGACGCTGTTACTGACGTTCGTCTCGCAGAAACCAACGCCTATTTGCTTTTACCGTAAAACTGACTCAGCTGATTGCCATTTTTATCGTATTTGCTACATGTGACATGAGTTAAACAAAATTTTAAAATTTTAAAATTTGTGTACTTTTTAAAGGTATTTTAAAAATATACAATTCTGATTAAGTGATTGTGTAAGGGCAACACTCATTTATTTCCTAATTTATTGCAAATATTTTTATAGAAAATTATGGTATACCACTGCTATTCATATTAACTAAGGTAAGGCTCCGAGGGTATACTGAAATCTCGTCACCCAAAAATTTAAATAAAAATTGTCGTACACATTGTGAGATTTTTCCGAAATTCAGGATTATGTCTTATCTGATCTTTTGAAAATTGTTTGGATTTTCAGTTAAGTATTTTGTAACACTCCCTTCTTATCCAATGCTTAAATGTATATTGTAGTAATAGCTACTTGTTAGGATGTGCATGGACGACAACCAAGCATTTTTTCGGTTTTATTTTTTTCGGTTTTTTCTAAATTATAAGTAATATATATATATATATATATATATATAATGGCGCATCGTAGCCAATGAAGTAGTTTTCGGTCAAGATTTTCCTCCAATTTGTGGAGGGACCATAAGTGGAGGGAACCACAGCTTATTCTAAGCCGCCTACTAACAGCTGATGGATGGATTTTCATATCACGATCGGAGGACTTGTCATTCCCTGCCGAGGAGCTACGACAATTAGAAATATTCATTCATTCATGCCCTAAACATGACATGTAAAAACCGCTGAAGCGATTTTTGGGCGAGCTCCTCCTTCAATTTGTGGTTTTGAGTCCGATATTTTTACCAACAATGTTTTTACCAATGGATTTTTATGAGGAGCTTCGGCTCGTGTCAGAAATATACTCGGAGGGCTTGACATTTCCTGCCGACGGGCAACGGCAATTAGAAAAATTAATTTTCTAAAATTTTGGATGTTGCTCGAACCTAGACTTGAACCGAGGCCTTTCGGATTGTAGTACGCAATGCTAACCACTCGACTATTGCGGCTTCCAATCTCATGTATGTGTGATAACGAAGAAGTAATTGAAAACTTTCACTTAGAAATATTGTATTTTCGACGAGATTTAAAATTTTTGCGCCATTTAAATTTTTATTATTTAGTTAGCAAACGTAACTTTAGCAAAGATCTATTGCTTTTTCCTTCTCGTTAAAGAGGAGTTAATTCAACTTTTTCAGTTTTAAGAATCTTACAAATAACAATCCGGTATAGAAACAGCCCCTACAACCTTTCTTAACCTTTCTTAAAATTCGGACGATCTGGTACTTTTAATTTAATTCTCATTTTGAGAGAAATAGTGTGACCAGATTTTTTTTTGCTGAAGTAGCCTGATCGCTGCTCAAATGTAGCTCCAAAGCAGCCCTATAATGGTAGTAGGATAGCTGTGGTTCGAAATTTTAAATAAATTTAAAAGTTCATTGCTTTCATGATACTTTATACCAAACATATGCTAATGACAAATAATAATTTAGAGACAATTCGAAATAAATTTCGCTTTTAAAATAAATATAAAAAAAAATCAACCAATTTAATATTTCTTCTAAAAAAAAGAATAAAGCCGAGCTGACTAGCAAAACTAGCTCAAGAATAAAATCTTATCGCCGTCCGGAAAGAAACTTTGCCAAATTGGCACTAAATACACGGCAGGGCACGCCGATGTATACCATAAAATAAAATAAGAAAAATACGAAATTGATATTAGTTGTAATCCAATATTAGAGAGTTTTTATTTGTGAAAAGATTTCAATAGATAGATATTGATAGATGGATTTGGATAGATTTTACCTTATTAAATTGGGGTTTGATTGATGAGGATGATGGCTGGATCGTGGCTCAGTTTTCCTTCTTGCGTGGTGTCACCTTGAATGCTGAATTTTTAGTGGCATAAAAAATTATTTAATACGAATCCGTTTTACAAACAGGGAACCGTAAACCGTGTTATTAAAAAGTTAACGAAAAAAAATTGTACATATTGGAAATACTAGGGTGGCACAAAATAGTGCGAATTTAGGCTTATGGCCTAAACAGATGGCACTAAAGAGTGCCATCTGTCAGCTCTGAAGGAATTGAAGTATACAATAAATATAAATTATTTTAATTTTAATTATTTACTTATTTTTTCATTTATTCTGTTAACAATTTTGATTACACAAACTTGTTGTTTCATTAAGAACTTAATTGCTTTTGAAAACAAACAAAAATTAATTGCTGATTAAGAATTTGCTATTAAATCAATTGTCATGTGCTGGCAGTATAATTAACAATTAATTTAATTCTTCAGTTACTAACAATTAAACACTAATTTACGTAGGAGATCACATCTAAGCTAAATGTTCAGCATTGCAGCCGCATGTGATTGCGCTGAGTTCACTGGCATTTTAGTTATAAATGAATTTTGTGTATATATACATACATACATATCCGTATGTGCTTGTACTTGTTATGCATGCATATATCTGGCATGACATCAATAGTTTTAAAAATAATAAATTTGTGCCAATTTCATATTTTTTAAATCTAATATATTGAAAAATGCGATGCTCACAATAGAAATGGGCAAAAAAATTTCAATGCCTCTGCGATGACAACATTGATAATTGTTTCATATATTTAAATAAGTAAATACTTCTGCTACAAATATATTTGTGACTGAATGCTTAGCTATTGAAAACGAAATATATACATATGTACATATCTTAATATGCAAATCAGTTTTTATGCAAATAAAAGAAAAAATTGTCAAATTAAAATAATTACAAATTTTTTAAAGCGTTATTAATATTTAATTCTAATAAGTAAATAATTTGTTTTTGTTTACTGCAACAAACAATTCGAATTCGAAGTCCAATTAACACAGTGCATTCTCTTAGTGAAACAGCACTTTATTTTTCTTCAAATGCGGTTTCATCCTTCAAACGGTCCAATAACGCTATGTAACAATAGCTGTTGATGGTCCTTCCTTTTCTCAATATACAGACGCCATAACCTCGACAGCAGGCTGTTGCGTTTTTCGATGCTTTGGAGCGTGTTCATCGTGTGCAATGCACTCGGATGACTGCCGATTGGACTTCGGAGTGAAATGATGGAGCCGTGTTTCATCTATAGTCACATATCGATGCAAAAACTCTGGTTTATTACACTTGAACATCTGCAAAACACTGATCCGAATCATCAACACGTCGTTATTTTTGGTCAAAAGTGAGCTTGCGCGGCACCCACTTTGCACAGAGCTTTCTCATACCCAAATAGTCGTGAATGATATGATGATGTACATGTTCAGTTGATATATTTAGAGTACCTGTTATTTTATTCAATTTCAATTTAGAGTCATTCATTTGATGTTTTCTTCGGTAACAACATCTTTTTGGTGTCCACTGCATTTACCGTCTTCGGTGCTCATTTCATCACGTCTAAACTTAGCATAGCAATACTTGCAGGTTGATTTTCCTGGGGCAGCGTCCGGAAACTCGTCATTAAGCCAAATTTTTGCTTCAACTGTTTTGTTCCACTTCAAAAAGCAATATTATATCAACACGCGAAATTCCTTTTCATCCATTTTTTTCACAATAGCAAAAGTTACTTCACTCAAAATGCTATAATTCACAAACTAATGTTCCAACAGCTGCCAAATTTATACAATCGTCTTTTGAATGTTAGGGTCAACTGAAAATCATTAATTAATTTATCCTAGTAGCGCCATCTATGTGTGAGCAAGGGGACTTTTCAATTGACCTGTTACTGAATACGAGCTGGAAAAATTATATTATGCGTAATCTAATCAAATTTGCTCATTTGACAACTGAGAGTGGTCCCTAAAGCTTATGTCAATGTTTTAGGAGACTGTGCCAGCTTAGGAAATATTCAAAAGCTAATATCTAAAAACAATTACAATATCATTAAGTAAGACGAAAAATCCACTAATATTATTGTACAAGAAATCTGGTTTAACTTATAAAAAAATTTGTTCGACAAAAAAAAAGAATAGCAGAAATTTCGAAATTTTCAAAACATGAAAAAATATTTAAAGCTTGATTTTTTCATAAATTTGAACACAATTTAAAAAAAAATAAAAGTTTTGTTCATATTTCTTAATTCAAATATTCCAAATCTGTATAAACTGAAAAAAAAAATTTATTTATAATAAAAAAGCAAGAAATTTCGATCTCAAAACTTGAAAAAAATATGTAAATATTTGATTTTTTCATAAATTCTCACAAAATATTAAAAAATAGTTAAAATAAAATTTTTTATCACATTTCTCACTTCAAATATTCCAAGAAAGACAAAAATTCTTAACTCAGCTCTGTGCAAACGAAGAGTTAAGTAAGCATCATGTCATCTTTGCTATCTATGAGGCAGGCAATATTTCCATATGCCAGCTAACATTTGTTACTTAATTATCGTTTTTTTTTTTTTTTTTTTTTTTTGAATTTGTTAGCCGGCAAAAGCTGCGTTTCAAGTAGGAAGAATTTTATTTGGCAATTATAGAAAAGCATTAATGACTTCATAAATTCACACATACATAAATATATCTACACACACCCTCTAGGAAACCAACAGGGAAAGGTATTAGTTGTTGCTATTTTATTTTTCAAACGAAGTTATGAATACACTAGACGACCCGGCCATAAGTTGTTGTGGCTTTCTTTAACATTTTTCCTGATCCATGATCCATTTACACATATCATCAAAAAATTTAACCAAATCGAAACATAAATAAATATATTTTTTTTTGTCAATTAAAACGGTCCACAGCCTGGAAATAGTTATTCACGTAAATCGAGACATAAAAAAGATTTCGAATAGGTGGGTAATAATGTTCTACTTCCCGGAGAGGAAAGTAGTGTTCCTGCTGATCTAAGCAAAAAGCTACCAACATACCGAATTTCAAGCAATTCAAACCATAAATACGATTTTTTCAAATAGGTCAGTGCCTGATTCACTTCCCGGTATGAAAAATATATGAAAACCTATTCGTGGACCTAACGGATATATATACGGAATTTTATTAAAATCGGTTCAGCCGTTTTGGAGAAGTTCGAGGACACTCTGACAGGAGAATTGTATATACTCGTATATAGATAAGATTTTGAATAGGTCGGTCCATGGTCTACTTTCCGAAGAGAAAGGTAGTGTTACTGCTAATCTAAGCAAAAAGCTACCTAAGTACCAAATTTGAAGCAAATCGAAGTATAAATACGATTATTTCGAATAGGTCAGTCCCAGGTCCACCCCCCGCGGATGTGTAACTGATGCAAAAAGTAGATAAAAAAACAATCCTTGATGCGGATTATATAGATATCATGCTAAAATTTCAGCTCAGTGTTGTGAAACAAAACCACTTTCCATCAGACAGGGCAAGACAGCTCACAGAAAAAGGTACGTTAGACTGCATGAAGTAAGGGAGTGTTCCTAGAAGGAAGCTCTCCGAGATTATCTTCAATCAATTTCTATGATCATCACTTATATATTTAAGACCGTAACGAGGTTTCAATCGTCCACCAGCTCCATACTAGTGAAATACTAGTTGTTCACACAAGCGATTGACTAGCTTCTTCTTTTTCTTATTCATTGGCATAAACACCGCATACGCAGTTATAGCTGAATATGAATATCTATTTCGCAGAGAGCAAAATAAAACTAAATTTTACTAGAATCAGATTTCAATTTTAATATTTTTCTTGAGGGTGCATTCAAATGTATGTGTACAAATGTTTGGCATATACTATACTGATTCATTCATTAATACTTTTATGTCCCTTATAGATGAGATAATCAATTGTTTTTAGCTGCAAATATCATAATTTGGCATTAAAGAGCAAGAGAAAAAACATCTTTTGGAACAAATATATATATTTTTTTGTATTTAATATTTGCTTAAGAATGTTAATTAGTAAGTTTTTATTTCAAAATTTAGCATCGCATGTCTACTTATATTCTTATCTGAGTAGGTTTTGTTCTAAACTAGGTCAAAAGTCAGAAGAACAAGGGGTTAACTACGCAAATGGTCTGTGGTCGGCGTACATGCTCACAATAAGACTTTCAAGATATTCAATACGAATGCTTTGCAATTGTTGTATACAAAATGTAGTGTTATGATAATTAAACATATATACATACCTAAAAATATGTCAGACATATGCGTAACATTTTTTTTATACCTTTCATGTACATGAAATATTAACTATGCTCCGAAGTATGTATGTTAAATACCGATCGTAGCAGAATGACGAGCTGAATTGATTTGGCCATGGCCGTCTGTCCGTCTGTGAGTCTGTCCGTGTGGCTGTTTAAACCCAAACTACTCAGTTTTTGAGATATTTCAACCCAACTTGATGGGCAGATGAACTGGTACTATAGCAAATATAGGAAATTTTGTGCCATAAATCCTTCAAAAAAAGTATGAATTGCACATTGGTACTAAAATAATCAACATCGAAATCGGAGAACTTTATATTCTTCATATAACCTATTTGTTCAGATTTGAAGTCCAAAATCCAAATTCAACTTAAAATTGACACGGAAAATCATCAAAATCGGATTTTTCAATTTTCAATAAATTTAATATGTTCATGAAAGGCATAAACACTTCGGCATGGCTCTTCTTTCTAGTTTTTTTTTTAATAAGTTTAAGTGAAAGCTTTTAATTGGGCTTTTAATTGGCACTAGGTCTGATTGTGGGCAATACTTTGTTTACAAGACGCTTCCAAAATACCCAAAATATTTTGTGGTTAATTTTAACCAGGGAATATATCAATGGGAGTTATAATAGTATTTTGAGTTTTATCTAAATTCTTTAGAAACCACTTGACTTAAAAAAAAGTATAACACCTACCTGGATTACTACAAAATGTACAATTTAACGAATGGACTACTTTGACCATGTATAGTTATCTGTCCAAAAATCGTTTCTGCTGCGTTGCATCTCTCTCTATTAATCAAACGAATGGTGAGACCATTGGCTCAAGTAGTCTACAAACAGCTCGTAATCCTTGTCATATGGTGACTGCATTATCAACAATAATCATTAGAAGTAGATTGGGATTCGTCTCGAACCTATGAATCTTCCACTCGGTTGCCGCTCATACATATTTTCTCTAAATTAATCAAAATTTCACATTCTTTGCTTCGTTCAAGACAAATTGATCTCTAATAATATTCGTTTAAGACTAGTTGTGACTAATATATGCCCGAATCGCGCCTATTCGAGGCCAATCCCTAATTACTCTATTTATTTTTCCAAATAAATTAAATTATTACTACCCCTTCATAATTAGGTGGAAATAATTGCAAATGCATTAAAATGTGAATATTATAACAAATAAAACTGAGTTCAAGGTTAATGGAATATTAGAAAGCTGAATAAAATTATTATATATGTTCATACATAATAAAATATTTAATGTTTATATGGCGCTTTAATAACCGACGAACTTTTTCTATTACTTGAGGACGAAAACTAACCATGGCGACATGTATTGTATGTATAATGGGTTTAATTGTGAGTCTATTTCAAAAAGCTTCGATGCCTACTCAAGGTATATATGCTTAACTGGGGTCAATGAGTGTCAGAGACATATTTGTATAGGTTATTTTGCTACACTCTCATGAGAGACTACCGCACCTTCATTTACAGCTGCGACCATTACTTTATTTACCAACTCTTCTTCGGTTGCTAGTCGCTCCTACTGATCGTAAAAGCTATGTCTTTGAAGAGGCGCTCGCGTAAGAGAGGCGATGTTCATTGTGATAGACCACCAATCTATTTGAGTTGCCATGATCCTCGCCTTTCAAAGCCCCTTTGCCTTTAGTTGTTACAGTTTGATTCCTGACATGTAGCATCTTATTAATTATACTCTCCGGCTGTGAAAGCTTGATAGGTACTAAGGGTGATCCACTTCAAGATTCCCTACTTTTTTAAAGAAAAAACACAGAAAATTCAAACCTAATGGGGAATGTTTATTATCATTCGAAAAAACATTCTTTGGCTTTTATTTTTCGAAGGCTATCTCTTTCAAATGTTGGCCGCAGCTACGTCTCAGATGGCCCATCCCACAGTAAAAAGTCTAACGGTGAGATATCACACGATCATGGTGGCCAATCGATCTCAATAAATCCATTGATTGATTCGATGGGTGGGAAGTTGTGCCGTCTTTTTGAAACCAAATGTCGCGGAGATCACGAGCTTCAAATTCAGGCATCAAATAGTCGGTTATCATGGCGTGATAACGGTCGCCATTGACAGTTACGTTCCCACCGGCATCATTTTAGATGAAATATGGACCGATGATTCCATCGTCCCACTAACCACACCAAACCGTTGGTTTTTCCTGGCCAACAAAATTTGGCTCGAAAACGTCGGATCTTCTTGGAACTTTTCAAGAGCCCATAGAGCGAAGCGATGTCGCTTGGGAAAGTCGAGCGGCTTCAGTTCTTGCACAAACTATATTTTGTACGCTTTCAATTTAAGATCTCGACGTAAAATGAGCCAAGTCGTTCCATACGTCAGTCCGAATTGCCGCGAACGGCACCGAGTCGACTCTCCACGGTCCTGTGTATACTATCAGCTACGGCAGTTATATTTTCTTCAGTGCATGCTGGACGTGATCTATTCCACCGAAGCTTATCCAATAATGAATGCTGGGTCTCAAGATGGGTGATGGTGTTGCGAATAGTACGCTCAATAGGCCAATTATGTTGACCATAAGATGAGCGAAGCGCTCGAAACACATTCTTTACAGAATGTGAATTTTCGTAATAAAGTTGAATGATTTGTAAACGTTGTTCAGGTGATAGTCTTTCCATGATGAAATGTCAAACAATACTGAACAAAAATAACATGATAGCTTGACACGACTCACGTGATCATCCTACATCACTCATAGTCTGAGAGCAATATACATCTTATCAGTAATCTTCATCCAGGTTCGGCACATCTTCACTCACCTTTTCCACAGCGACCTTATACAGCGCCACCGATCTTGTATCCTCACATGTGATGCCTTTGATGCTACCCTGAAACCGAAGAGCGTCTAGAGTTCTTAGGCAAAACGTCAAGAATGCCCGCCTACATTTATTCTTCGGTACTGCACCTAGCTTGTTTCCTTTATCCAAGACCCCAATGAGAATCTAGAGGAATTTCCCCTTTTGAAGAATTAAAACGTAAATTAAGAATTTTCATTTACTCGCACATACATATGTACGATATGTTCGAGTACACTAGTACATGTGTATATGCGTGTAGCATACCCATCTACTCCTAAAAATTGGGTGTTCATTGTTCGCCTTCCTCATTAGTTAGTAGAATATTTTTTGACTGGTTATTATTTTTATTAATTATGCTATAACACATTTATTTTCTAATTAATTATGTTAATCTAATATTTATTTTACTCGTTTCTTCCATTTCAGTTCCCGGTCATCCACAAATCATCCGTAGCTGCTTCTATGGTGATGTATCCAACACGCTATCGGGTTGTCAAGCCGATCCCTCATTGCCGTTTGTAAAGCAATTGTCATGCGATGTGTGCACAGGCAATCTCTGTAATGGATCCAGTGCCACAGCTCCCATCGCCGCTGCCATTGTACTATTTTTCGCTTTGGCACGCATGATGTCCTAAAATGGTTAGCCACCACTGTAGTGTATTCGCTGTTTGACATAAAACAACAATTATAAAATTTAATTTAAGTGCTTTTCTTCTACTACAAACAGCGATCAAGTATTTAATATTGTATAATTAGTTTGTAAATTTGTGTATTTGTACCGATTTTAATACAATTATTGTATATGTATTTTCTCTCTTCTACAATTACATTGTTTTATTTTGTTTGAATTGGAATATTGAAATTGGGGTAAGGCGAAAATATGCTTCTTTTGTTTTGAAGATTAGAAACTGCCAAAATGGTCCTTTCCTAAGTGCCCTACATGTATACTTGAAAATTCTTAGTGACAAATCAATAAAAATCCTAGTTTGTTAGAAAAATTATGTTCAGCTGAGGTTTGATGAATTTTGATATCACTGGTCCTCATTCGGCGAAAAGCGTATTGCTTGTTAGAAACCGCAATAAAGTGTGCAGATTATTTCATTTTCTTCTCCAACCAAAAGCAGGCTATTGCTTCTTATTTATATGAAAAACTTTGCGCAAGCTGCGCGCATTCAGTTTGTCTTTGACAGCAATTGAGAGCAGATGACCTCGTGAATTTTATCGGCAATGAGGAAAACAATTGAATTTCAGTAGTCAAGAAGTAGTTTACTGAGTTCCGCTGTAGTCGTACCGGTACCAGTAACGCCGAACGTCCACGAGGCCCAAAAGAGGCGCCACGCCAGAAATCGATAACATCCATAGAATGATATTGGACGGTTGGAGACTAAAAGTGCGTAAGTTGCCTAGGCCTAGGCTGTAGACATCTCAACTGAGCGGATATATCACAATTTACATGAATTTTGGGCATGAAAAAGCTATATGTGCGATGGGTACCGCGATTGCTCACACACGATCAGAAGCGCAACCGTGTGACCACTTCAAAGCAGCTTTGGCGATGTTCAACCGCAATCCAAACGGAAATTTGCGTCGTTTCGCTGTCGCAGACGAAACATGGACAGAACAATCAAGACAGTGGGTTTCTTCGCATGATATACCACAGGAGGCCCCCATGGGTCTGTCGCCCAACATATATATACATTGCCACATATTTTTGGGATGCAGAAGGTATCATTCACATCGATTACCTTGAAAACGGAAATAACAACCACCGAAGGATATTATTCGGAGCTTTTGGGAAAATTCGATATTAATTGAAGCAGAAACGACCGCATTTGACGGAACAAGTGCTGTTCCATTAGGACAATGCAGTAGTGCACACTTGTGTAGTCACAATGGCAAAAATTCATAAATTGGGCTACGAACTGCTACTCCAGCATATTCTCTTAGATGTAGGTGCCTGCGACTATTTCTAAATGAAGAGGAAACAAATTTCTTTTGAAGGCCCTGAAACCCCTCTATTATTTGGACAGAATATAAAAATTGGAAAAATTCTGGACTAAATGCATAGAGCCAAAAGGAGACTATGTTGAGAAATAAAACGCTCATCTGCCGAAAATAATATATTTTATTGGAAAATTCCCTTATATATGAAGGCAGCCTCGTAGACGAAAATGATTTGACACTTACAAATAAGAATAACAGTAAGTTGGAAGTTTCAGTGTGAAAAAAATATTTAAAAGTTAGACCAAATTTTAAAAAGTGATGTATGTAATGAAACAAGATCATTTCGTTTATTTTTCATTTTAACAAAACGAAATGGTAGAAGATATATATACATATTACCTTGTTTTCATGTTATTTAAGTTCAAAAAGCTTTCCACAAAAAGCTTTTCCTGTAAAAGATTACTGTTTAAAACTGCCACATTGGCACTCAAACTATTTGACTAGAAATTACATATTCAACATGTTTGTAAAATGATCTTACAAAAAGATCAATATACTTCCGAGTACAATCAGATTAGAAAACATTTAACGCAGAAAAAAAAATTATTTGGAATTAAAGCCTTTTGGCCCAAGCAAGATCATCTTCATTTCAATTTTACATCCAAGTATTTTTGCCTTAAATTCAATGAATACCAAATATACAAAATTGATATAGAAACCCCGATAAATAATAGATGTATTTCAGTGGTAGCAAATAAAAAGTATTTTGCTGCTTCTTGAGAGGAGTTTACCTGTTTGCACTTCACCGTCTGTCTTCCATGTATATCTTTCCCCTTTTGACCATTTACAGATCATTTTTCATATATATGGTTAGATCATAAACAATGCTTCGAATTTTTTTTTCATTATTTTTCAGACTTCGTGAAAATGCGATATTACCAGAATACAATACATTTTCCATTTTGAAAGAAAACAATAAAAAAGACACGGGCAAAATGCATTAACGCATGAATTTTTTGTAAGGCAAAATATAAAGGCAGCAAAAGCCTCCTTCGAAGTTTTTTTTAAAGAATTTTCATCCAAGCTCTACGCACAACCAGAGGTCCGTTCGTCTTCTCACTTTAGCTCGCCTCCAAACGTATTGTGGCGAAAATGCAAAGCGAATGACAGATGAAAGAGAGGAGCCGACAACTGGCACGTTCTAGAGCGTAAACGACGATTATCGTAAACGAGAGGTTTATCGTAAACGACGATTATCGTAAGCGAGAGGTTTATCGTAAAACGACGCGATTATTCCAGGGGTTTCGTTCGTGTTTTCCGAATACCAAGTATCTGGCACATCTCTTGGAACACCGCCGCTTCAAAGTTTCTTCCTTGGTCTGAGTGCAATTCTATAGGCGCACCGTATCTGGTAACCCAATTGTGAGTGAATGCATCCGCAACTGTTTTCGCTTCCTGGTTTGGAATTGGGTAGACCTCAGGCCATTTACTAAAGTAGTCCATAACCACAAGAACGTATTTGTTTCCTTGTCTGCTCATAGGGAATGGACCGGCTACATCCATGGCAACCCGCTCAAATGGTGCACCTGAGTTATACTGCTTCATCTGCCCATGACTTCGTGACTTTGGCCCTTTAGCTGCAATGCACTCCGTGCAATTAGCAATCCACTCAGCGACCGATTGACGACAGCCAACCCAATAGAACCGCTGCTTGATCTGCTCCAGCGTTTTTGTAATGCCTAGGTGCCCTCCACTAGGACCATTATGGAATTCCTTAAGAACATCCGGAATTCTTAACCTCGGAACTACTATAAGCTTCCGAGAGCACTGGCCATCTTCACTTTCCCATACTCTATGCAAACAGCCAGATATCAATTCTAAACTGTTCCATTGTGCCCAGTATGCTTTCGCGATGGGACTTTCCGCTGCCATTTGTTCTTTACTTGGCCGTCTGTTCACCTCCAATCCGTGCATTACCAATTCCAAGTCCGGATCTTCTTGCTGACATTTCCTTAAGTGACTTGCCTCCCACTCTTCTGCTGATGTAATTGTCACTAGCCGGATGTCTAGTATGTCTTCCTTACCCTCGGCTTTAGAGCAGTGCTTTCTCCTTCTTGAGAAGAGGTATCGTCAAATCCTGAATCTTCACCATTTTTCAGTTATTATCCTCTGGAATTTATTTAACAATCCCACTTCTGACACCAATTGTTACGATCTTGCTGATTAACCTCGATGATTTTAATCTTTCGGGTACGACCTCTGGATTGTTAAATAAAATCTCCAACTTAATTTGCAGTCTCTTTATTTATAAATACTTAATTAATATCCTTTTTAATTATTCGGTAATTCACAATTCAATTACAATTTACGTTACTATTTACAATCACTTGTATACAACTTTCACAATGTACTGTTTTTATTACTTTACTGTAATGTAATCTCCACGAGTTTCATTCACAACTGATTACTCTTGCAGTCGAATGTCGTCCTTATATACTTGTTTGCTGCTTGAAAACGAAACCCCTGGAATAATCGCGTCGTTTTACGATAAACCTCTCGCTTACGATAATCGTCGTTTACGATAAACCTCTCGTTTACGATAATCGTCGTTTACGCTCTAGAACGTGCCAGTTGTCGGCTCCTCTGTTTCATCTGTCATTCGCTTTGCATTTTCGCCACAGTATGTTTGTTGGCTAACTGGAGGATAGGTTGTCTAAAGCCGGAAGTCGTAATCAGCTTGAACCGTCAACGAACTGACTGGACCTTATTAATGTGGTTTTAGACCTGGCATATCCACCATTGACGAGATATTCACCTTGCGTGAAATCTTTTGGTAAATCCCCGGGAGGATAGAATCGATACACACCACATTTTCATCTTAAAGCTGTCTTCGAAAAAACGAAAAAGATATGGCTCTATACTACTACCACTGTTTACACTGTATGGTATGCCTGTAAAATTACCATGCTGTGTAAACTGAAGCTGGACAATACTAGCAGCGCAGTCAGAATTGGGAAGGCCCTTTTCGAGCCGTTCGATACCAAACGTGGTTTCAGACAGGGTGGCTATCCATTTTGTGACCTTACTTAATGCTGGAGAGAATGAAACGAGAGCCTTTAGTTCTGCTTTCTCTAGATTAGAGGTGAAAGAAGCCAAGCGAATGAGTAGCGCATCCTACCAAGTTGACAGTGACAACTTTGAAGTTGTTGATAATTTCGTCTATCTGGCGATCAGTATTAATGGCAGACTTGAAATCCAACAGAATCACTCTCGGAAGCCGGTGCTATTTTAGGTTAAATAGTCAGTTGAGAAGAAAAATCATCTCGCGACGAACAAATACCAAACTCTGCAAGTCGCTGTACGAAATATACGGCAACGTTCGGCAAAGAAAGAGACAGTGGCTACCTAGCTAGGTCATGTCGTCCGAATGGATGAAACCACTTCAACTTTGAAAGTATTCGATGCAGTACCCGCTAGTGGAAGGTGAAAGCAAAGGAAGAGGCAAACCTGCACTCCGTTGGAAGGATCAGGTCTAGAGAGATCTGATTTCACTTGGTAATAGCGTAAGCGGTGTCTACGCCAACGAAAATAAAAAAGTTGTCTCTTGGTACAGGATGCTCTAACTAAGCCATACTCCAACTATGGACTATGAATATGGCTCAATATTATGGATTTGTTCACATACATACTGTTATATTTTTAAAACGGAAGTATAGTTCAAAAATATTTTCATTTGGGAAAATGTAATACCAAATCAATTTCTGCTTGGCAATGTTGGAAGTGTCCAAAACCGACTATATCAATAGTGGACCCTCGCAAGTGTGTTAGTTTTGGATGCTGCTGTCATTGTTAAGTGGTTGTTGCACATATGCCAATATGTTACATGCGTAAAAGTATCTGTCTGCGCTTAAATTAATTGAGAAGGTGTCACCCTCACACATAATTCAGCAACGTTTAACACGTACGAGTACAGAGAACTTATAATATTATTATTATACGTTCTCTGGTTGCGTTTGCATGCATATGTACGTATGTACTGCCGACGATGTAATTGTATGTACACATAAAAAATGTATGTATGTATGTATGTACATAAAGAACTATGAATTAATATTTCGCAGATATTAAGAGTCCATTTTACTATATAATAAATAAATAAATATATTTATACACATCTGTTGGAATACAAAAATTAGAAATAAGTATAAAACACTAGGATATCATCACCCAGCAGGAAATATGTAGATTCTTTGAAGCAATGAACCACTTTTGTAAAAACTCCGACCATAATAAACCATCCTTACCAAAAGCCTAAAACTATCTATGTATAAAATTTATATTTTTCTACATTTTATGAGGACCGGAAGCAGTAATGTAATTTTTTAATTTTTTTTAACATCCAAAATTAAAGAAAACGATTTTTGTAAACCCAAGCAGCTCTCGGCAGCGAGAGTCATTCCCTTCGAATGTGTTTTTGATGTGAAATAAAAATCTCATCATAGAAATCCCTCAGATATTCGGAGGAGGCCTGGAAAAAACTTTAGGTCCCTCAATTTGTTAGAAACATTAGAAAGCATTATGGCACACAGGCATAAATGGTTAATATAACGGGTTATCCAAATAGAAGTACTTTTTTCAATAGCCTTTTTTTGACAGATCAAGGATGAGTCGTGTCAAGCGGTCATGTTATTTTTGTTCAGTATTGTTTGGCATTTAATCATGGAAATACTTACGCCTGAACAACGTTTACAAACCATTCAACTTATTCTGTAAAGAATGTGTTTCGCGTGCTTCACTCAACTTATGGTCAACATAATTGGCCTACCGAGCGTACTATTCGCAACACCATCGCCCATCTTGAGACACAGCATTCATTATTGGATAATATTCGACCGAATAGAGGGTGTATACGAAGTCGATTCGGCGCCGTTCGCAGCAACTCGGACTAACGTATACAATGACTTAGCGCATTTTACGTCGAGATCTTAAATTGAAAGCGTACAAAATACAGCTTGTGCAAGATCTGAAGCTGCTTGACCTTCACAAGGGACATCGCTTCGATCTATGGGCTTTTGAAAACTTCCAAGAAGATCCGACGTTTTCGAGCCAAATTTTGTTCAGCGATGACGCCCATTTCTGGCTCAATGAGTAGGTAAACAAGCAAAATTGCCGCAACTGGGACGAAGGACAACCTGAAGAGATTCAAGAGCTGTAATTTCATATAGAAAAAACCACGCATTGGTGTAGTTTGTGGGCCGGTGGAATTATCGGTCCATATTTCTTCAAAAATGATGCCGTTGAGATGGTAACCGTCAATGGCGACCGTTATCACGCCATGATAACCGACTATTTGATGCCTGAAATTTATACTCGTGATCTCCGCGACATCTGGTATCAACTAGACGGCGTCACTTCACACACATCGCATCAATCAAGGGATTTATTGAGAGAACACTTCGGTGAGCAGTTACCAGTCAAAATGCTCGAACGAATCATCGAAAATTGAACTCAACGGATAGATTGAGTTCGTAGCCGCGGCCAACATTTGAAAGAAATAATCTTCAAAGAACGAATACCAAATATTCTTTCGAATGATAATAAATATTCTCCATTAAAATTGAAGTTTCTGTATTTTTTTTCTTTAAAAAAGTAAGGAAACTATAAATGGATCACGCGCTAGAAACATTTCAGCTTTCAAGACGAACCTTTTCTCCAATTTTTGGTTTTGAGTCTTGATGTATTTACCAACAAATGGAGGGACCTAGAATTTATTCTAAGCCGCCTCCGAATGACCGATGGAAGTTCTGAACACTATGAATTCTTAGGCCCATACAAAACGCTATTTTTAACGACAACAGCGATCTTTGTATTGGGTTTCGTTTTTTGCCAATTCGCTATACCAATCTTCGTTAGCACATAAGGAATGCGTCTTACAAACTCTATTAAGATATATACATTGTCATGGGATTAAAAGTACTAATTTTCCTACTGGGTGCCGATATGGAGGTTGTCTGCGAAAGAGTAATTAACACTAGGTAGCTCATGGCTCTCTCTTACAATACTCCAAAGAAATGCCAGCGGTGCCGAATAAAAATACCATTAGGAGCCCTCACTAACAAATGAGCAAACAAAGAGTTAAGAGTGAGTAGCAATAGATGAATGGAAATACACGCTGTAGAACTAGGAAAAGTGTGAGAGGGTGTAAACGGAGAAAGTTGAACATATAGACACACACACGGTATACGTAAATATCCTACAAAAGATACTCGTGCATATGCCATCGATAGACGGCAGAACTTTTAAAAATACAGTTTCAAATCAATGCCTTTCTTACATATGTATGTACAATATGTATGTACATATGTATCTCTGCTTTCAGAAAAATTATATGTACGTATGTATAATTTTAGTTTGCGGTATTTATCGTAAAAATTTTCATTAAGTGTTTGGAAAATTCTCCCATGTGTCAGTGCAAGTTCGGACGAGTAGTTGAGCGGTACGGAAAACGCGTGTTTGAAAATTTATAAAAATAAATGGAAAATGAGGGAACAAGTGGCAGATATTTTATAAATTTGGAATTTTGGCCGAGCAGGAGAGCCAAAAATCTTAAATGAAAACAAAGAAACAGTAAAAGGTCGTGGTATTAAAGGAATTCAAACGAATGTACCGATTGAAATTCATAATTAAAAAAGAAGATTCAAATTTTGTTGTGCAACATTTGAATTATTAAAGTAAAAATATTGAAATATATTTTTGCAGTATTAAAAATACATTTTTCAATTCCACAAATTACATTCTTAACGTTTTTACCGCTTAAGAAACGGAAAAGGCCAAGTGAAAAATAAAAGTAAACAACCGCACAAAATAAAAAACCAGAAATCGTTTTTTCCAGACGTATCCAGTCGAATTTTATTGTGTAATAATTTCTATAATTTATAGGAGGAAAATGCAACGCACATTATGCTTAATCATTTTGCTGCTCAGTGCGGTCGTAAACGGTGGGTAATATAGCACTTATGTACAGTGGGTCACAGCTTATTTGAAACTAAGTTTAGGGGACTAGTACTAACATCGATTTCACCCATGTTAATTAAAAACAAGAAAGAAGGGCTGTCTTCGACCATGCCGAAGTCTTCATAATTTTCATGAAAAAATCAAAATTATTGCAAATTGCAAAATTCGATTTCGATGATTTTCAGTCAGTTGTACGGCGGCTATATGATATAATATTCCGACTTCGATGATTTTCAGTATCAATATGCAATGCGGATTTTTGACCCAAAACCTCATATCGGAACAGTTGAAAGGAGGCTATTTGCTATAGTATTTCAATTTCGATCATTTTCAGTACCAATATGCAACTCGTAATATATATGCTAATTACAAAATTTCACGCTCGTCGTTAGATTTCGTTATTTTTCAGTACAAATATACTTATTCATTATGTATGCGTAGGATGCAGGTACTTTTTTGACGGATTTATGAATTTCAAATCTGGAAAAGCGGTCGTATACGAGTATGTTCAAAGGAAAAGGTGAAGATTTTACTCACCATTTTTTTTTATTACAATGGTGTGGTGCATCATGAGTTCCTGCCAAAAGGCCGTACAGTTAATAAGGAATACTACAAGGAAGTTATGCCACGTTTGCGTGAAGCAATACGGCTCAAACGATCGGAATTGTGTGACTTTTTTGGCCAAAAACAAAAACGTAATCATGTTTCAAGCACCGTATTCACCAAATTTGGCTTCCTGCGACCTTTTCCTATTCCTAAAACTAAAGAAACCAATGAAATTAAAGCGTTTTACCACAATTGCTGCGATGAAGTCGGAATCGAAAAAAGAGCTGATGACCATACCGAAAAGCGCATTTCAGAAGTGCTTCGAATATTGGAAAAAGCGTTGACACAGGTGTATTATATCCGAGGGGGACTACTTTGAAGAGGACAAAATAGATATTGATGAATAAAAAAGTACTTTAAAAAAAATTCAAAATTCAACTTTTCCTTTGAACACACCGAGGTGTGTGAAAACAGTGAGCAAAAACCAACACCTCTTCCTTTGAACATACCTCGTATAGTGAATCGGCCCCAGGGAGGAGCTTTGCTGTAGGAGTGTTGCTAAGGTTGCTTTTTTTATACCTTTCATGTACATGATATGTAATGTAATGAAAATGTAATGAGTTGATTAAGCCATTTCCGTCTGTCCAACTGTTTGAACGCAAACTAGCCCCTCAATTTTTAAGATATTTCAACCAAACTTGGTAGGAAGATGCACCTATATGTTTAAACGATCACTTGTCGGGATCGGCCAGATCGGTAGCATATACGAGTATTTATCGTCCTATGGTCTTTAAATAGAGTTCCATATTGCACTATAACTGCAATATATTAATAAACAATAAAACTGTGCTCATTATTGATTGACAATATAATAATTTTGTAAATCACCTCGTTTTACGATAGTAGTATTGACATGAAATAAAAGCTCCTCCTAAAAATCAATCGGCCGTCCGGAGGCGGTTTATAACACTGTATCAGGACTCTTACCACAAATTGAAGGAGCAGCTTGGCTGTTAAAAAGCTCCAATATATGTGGATAATCCTCCAGTAAATAGTCGTCTTCTTTTTTTAGAGGGTTAGGTACCACTTTCGTGATTATGGAGGAGTAATTAATGCACCATTCGATTTTTTCTTAGCCAATTTTTGACAACAAGTGAAGCCAAATCCTTCACAACCTGATTTTTTCGACAGAGTTATGGTATTTTTCTTCCTCTGCTTCCACTGCTCAACATGACCTATACAGCGGTTCGCTGAACTATTTCCATGTCTCCTTAAATCTTATACACCTCAACGTTACATCATCTGCGGTATTCAACTTTGCGAAGCGCAAAACCTTTCTTTCGAAAAGCAAACTTATTAGATGTTGTATATATCTCCGCACCATATAGCAGGCTCTACTCAGTCCAAAGTAGCGCCTGTTGGTAAGATTGCTTGTGCTTTGGATTTCAAAGCAACAGCCGAGAGAAAGCATTACCCCTGTCGGCCAACTCTCAAGCTCTTCATACTCACGGATTTCGGCCTTTTTATCTTTTTGTCCTTCCTTTTTTGGCTTTCACATGGTATCTCTTTTATAGTTTTTTATTCGGCAGATTGCTTTAAGAATTCCTGGTACTAAGTTTCATTAAGTAAAGCTAGATACATCTATATTATATACACTTAAGATAATAATGTTTTGAATTTAATTTTCTTTAATGCAATACAGACTTATTGAAAGCAACTAGGGATCAAATTGAGTAGAATTTTTTACCTTATTGAAGGATGAGTGCTTTACCAAGCAAACTAGTATCTGTTAGATTTTTCTAATATTCTTTTCAATACTTTAAATACATAAATAATACTTAGCGTACTTTAAATTCTGTCCAGCTTTTAGTAAGTATTCGCCTTAAGATCACAAAAGCAATTACTAATACTTGGTCATTATCTAAAAAACAATCCAAAGACGTCTTTGACGTTTAAGATATTTTTGATATTCATATTAACCATTTAAATTATTCATATACTGTTCATCAAAAAGTTTTGATAATTCTAATCTTTAGCATGGGCCATTCATTGCTACTCATGTGAATCGATTTATTATTCCGGCTGTGGTGATGATTTCGACCTGGAAAACTTTTTCAAATTGGATTGCTCACATGTACCACCGCCGCGTTATTTGGAAAACGATTTGGATATACGTAATGCTACAGCTTGTATGAAGCGTACATATAAAGGTAATATTAAATTTTCAGTTTAGATAAATTTAAATAATTTTTTAAAGCTATTTATTTACTTTTCTCAAAATGTATGTTATTATAATAAATTGTACCACGATATTACGAGGTCCTCCTTTGATTTTAAGAAAAATATTAAAAAATTCTCGCTACATTCAAACACCAAATTTATTATTGTAAAAAAATAAAAATGTATAATAATTATATTTAAAAAAAAAACTCATCAAGTGAAAGAGGACAGTAGGCACTCATAGCATACATCGGCCCTACACAGAGGTAGTCAAGTCATTTTACTCTCTGGGACGTTACCCTGAAAAATTTGATTCAGAAAACCTTTTAGCTAAGAACCACTTCAATGACTGCACTCAAGCTACCAACAATCGGCATTGCAGTGGAAATCATTGCAGAAAACCCCGCTGTGAAATTGGTGTAGTTAGAAAATAGCTCGAAAAGTAAGAGTGGTGGACAACATAAACCACATACGCTTTATTTGGGTAAGAAGGTTTCACGTCACATTAGAGGAGGGAGGATATCACAGGACTTTGCAGTCCGCTTGTTAAACTTACGAGCGGATCAAAAAAGTCAGATGGCGTTGGTACTGGAGTCTATTGCACGAAACAGTTGATGATATTGCCAAAGATGCCATTCGTCTGGCTACCGAATCTGTACATTAAAGACGGAGTTTAATCAAAGAAATTTCCAAGACAGTTGGAAGATGGATCATGGTGATTTGCAAGACCGCTATTGATAACGTACAATGGCAGCGAAGCAAAATTCACCTAGTTTTTGCGTAGTCAGTCTCGAAAGGATTGCATTATAGATGATCGTCTAATCACAGTCCTTAACCTATTGACATCACACGCGAGCAATATGGACATCATTAGTAGCAGTGACACATTCTTTGGGATACCTCACTTGCTTCTCTCCGGTCCTAACTAGAACTCGCCTTAGGCATTAAGCAGCTTCACTGTTAAGACAAATAGAGGAAGTTTCAAAACTGGATATCAACGCTCCTTTACATTTCACAAAAAGCGTTGACCTTTACCACTTATTAAATTTATCCTAAATCAGGCACTACAGGGACCAACAGGTTTACGGAAAGTTTAACAACTATCCAGTAATACCTCTTCTTGTTCTTCTTTGGCATTACAATCGCTTACCCGATAATAGCCGATTATTGGAAGTACCAACAGAAGCCAGGTCCTATCTGTCTGATCGTTTCAGCTGAGTGTAGATCTTCCTTTCCTTCTGCTTCCACCAACATGTGTTTCATTGAATATTTTAATGCACAAAACTATTCTCTCTAAAATTCCTACTAGTTCTGACTCATTAAAGAGAGGAGAGGTCCTTCCCGTTCCTGCGGAGCTTTTAGAGTTGCTCGTCCGTTAAACAGCCGCATAAATTGTGCGTATCTACTAGCCGTGTAAGTTTTGCATAAAGTTCCTATCCATCTAACCATAATAATTAAAAATCTCATCGAATCCCATATATGAGCACAAAAAAATAATTGTAACGGGTGATCCATTGCGAGGTTTCTTACTATTTTAAAGAAAACCACAAGAAATTCAAATTTAATGGAGAATGTTTACAATAATTTGAAAGAACATTCTTTGGAATTTTTTATTTTTATTTTTTTTTGAAGATTATCTCTTTCAAATGATGGCCGCGGCTACGTCTCAGATGGTACATCCGTTGAGTCTAATATTCTATGACTCGTACGAGCATTTCGACTGGTCACTGGCGAATGACACGCGTGATGTTTTGCTCAAAGGCCTGAATCGAAGCGGGATTGTCCGCATAGACTTTAGACTTTACATATTCCCACAGGAAAAGTCTAACGGTGTGATATCACACGATTTTGGTGGCCAATCGATCGGCCCGAAATTTGATTGATGCGATGTGTAGGAAATGGCGCCGTATTGTTGAAACCAACCAATTTCAGGCATCAAATAGTCGGTTATCATGGCCGGATAACGGTCGCTATTGACGGTTACGTTCTCACCGGCATTATTTTTGAAAAAATATGGACCGATGATTTCACCGGCCCACAAACCACATCAAACCGTGGTTTTTTCTGGATGAAATGGCAGCTATTGAATCTCTTCAGGTTGCAATTTTGCTTGTTTACATACCCATTGAGCCAGAATGGGCCTAATCGCTGAACAAAATTTGGCTCGAAAACGTCGGATCTTTTTGAAGCTTCTCAAGAGCCCATAGAACGAAGCTATGTGGTTTGGGAAGGTCGAGCCGCTTCAGTTCTTGCACAAACTGTATTTTTACGCTTTCTGTGTAAGATCTCGACGTAAAATGGGTCAAGTCGTTCCATACGTCAATCCGAGTTGCTGCGGACGGCGCCGAGTCGACTCTCCACGGCTTTCGTGTACACTATCAGCTACGGCTGCTATATTTTCTTCACTGCGTACTGGACGTCGTCTATTAGGGCGAATATTATCGAATAATGAAAGCAGGGTCTCAAGATGGATGATGGTGTTGCAATTATGTTGACCATAAGTTGAGTGAAGCGCGCGAAGCATATTCTTTACAGAACGTGAATTTTCGTAATAAAATTGAATGATTTGTAAACGTTGTTCACGCGTAAGTCTTTCCATGATGATGATTTCTAAACAATACTGAACAAAAATAACATGACAGCTTGAATAAAATAAATCTACTTCAATCGCTCTTATATTGGATTCTACCCACATAAATCTTCGCTCAATTCAAAGTTTTATGTAATTAAAAATTATAATCTACCAATTGAAAGAGAAAATAAAAATTTTCCGCAATAAATTTGGGTAGAAATCATTTTTTTCCTATACATACATACATACACAAAAGTATACAACATATTTTTCAAACATTTTCGATGGCCAATGTCAATGAGTCACTGTGAGAAGAAATCTTTAAATGAAAAGTGTATTATTTTTGCATTTTTATTGCAATAAACAAAATTTCCGAAATGCATTCAGTTTTTATATTGCATTTGTTTTGTTTGTATACTCATTATAATAATATAATTCTCAATAACTGCATGTGTATTTTCTTTCTTCCACATCTAGTGCGGGACACGTTGAGGATAGAACGCAATTGCTTTTTTGGTGACGTCAATGACACTGTCGGTGGTTGCGAATTGGATCCGACGCTGGAACAAGCAGAGACGATAACGTGCAATGTTTGCGACGATGAAGATTTTTGCAACCACAGCATTCAATTGAAGGCATGGCCGCAGTTTTTGTCGATAATTTTATTTGCATTTACTGCGAAATTTCTGAATTGGTTAAGCTAAAATTCGATTTATCTTAACGACTCAATCTGCTTTCAACTACTTTCTTCTTCTATAATACTCAACTCTAAATAGTTAGACATAAAAATATACATAGATTTAGAAAAATTAAATTATTTATTTATAAAAAGTCGCATGAAGTGCTATTTATTTTCAAATTTACTTTATGTAGAGAGTATTATGTTTACTATAATTCCAAATTTTTAGCTACGATGAGAATGAATAAAATGTTTTAACAAATAATTGAGAAAACCAATGATTAACTAACAATAAAAATAACTCAAAACTATTTTAATAAATTTTATTTTAAATTACAATATTGCTTTGCTCGGTTGTGGCGAAGTGTAACAAGTCTAAACATCTTTAAATATTAATCACTATTTATGTACTCGACCAGAATTTTCTCTAATCTGCAATATTTTTATAGGAAACACTCCATAATTCAGACTTTCAAAATCACAGTACATAAGGCAGGCAATGTGAAATCTCGACAATTCTTTTTCACGACAATTTAATTTTCTTTTTCGCGCGATTTTTTTAATAATATTAATATTTTGTCGAGATTTTTGGAATTTATTATCTGGATTCTATCGTATCTGCATTCGTGTCTGCTCTATTATGTCGTTTCTGGATTATGTTTTGCCTGAATTTGGTCGTGTGTGGAATATGTCTGATCTAAATTAGGTTGGTGACAGATGTCCAGAGCATACTTAGTGTATATAGCGAACACTTCTCGTACTATCATCCGACTATGAAGAAGTTCGAATAGCGATTGCCCGCTTAAAAAATAACAATGCGCCGGGAGCCGATGGCTTATCGACAGAGCAATTCAAATACGGCGGCGAAGATTTGACAAGGTGCTCTACAAGTGTGCTCTATCCGATCCAAAAAAAAACCCACGGTCTGATCATGGAATAAGCCTCCATAATATCGCATATAAGGTCCTATCTAGCGTATTGTGGGAAAGATTAAAACCCACCGTCAACAAACTGATCGGACCTTATCAGTGTGGCTTTAGACCTGGCATCCACTATTGACCGAATATTCACCATACGCCAAGGTTTAGAGAAGAAAAGAAAGAAAATAATCAATACATATCATTTTTTCATCGATTTTAAAGCTGCCCACTAAATTTATACGGTCGCAGTCCTATTTAAGAAGAACCTCTCCAAGCCATTCGATACCAAACGAGGTTTAAAACAGGGTGACTCTTTATCGTTTGATTTCTTCAATTCAATTCTTGATATTGGTAAAAATAATACGAGCTGCAGAGCTAAATAGACCAGGTACATCTTCTCCAGGTTAAACAAAGAATCGAAGCGAATGAGTCTGGTAGTGAACGAGGGCAAGACGAAATATCTCCTGTTATCAAATAACAATCATCGCACTCGGGACTTGGCTCCCACGTCGCTGTTCACAGTCACAACTTTTAAGTCATAGATAATTTCGTCAATCTGGGAACCAGCATTAACAACTCCAACAATACCAGCCTTGAAATCCAACGCGGAATCACTCATGCCAACAGGTGCTACTTCGGACTGACTAGGCAATTGAAAAGTAAAGTCCTCTCTCGACGAACCAAAACAAAACTCTTCAAGTCGCTCATCATTCCCATCCTGACATATGGTGCAGAAGCCTGGACGATGTCTACATCCGATGAGCCGACTTTAGGAGTTTTCGAGAGAAAAGCTTTGCGGAAGATTTATGGTCCTTTGCGCGTTGGCAATAGCGAATACCGCAGACGATGGAACGATGAGCTGTACGAGCTATACGACGACATTGACATAGTTCAGCGAATCAAAAGACAGCAGCTACGCTGGATAGGTCATGTCCTCCGAATGGATGAAAGCGCTCTAGCTTTGAAAGTATTCGATGGAGAACCCACCATTAATCCGTTAAAAAAGCATCCAGGAGTTCAATTCCTCTTCTTGAGTTCACGTCTCGCAACCTGAAAATGCACGGAGACTAGGTTCGCATCAAAAAGAGAAGAAGCTTCTGTAAAGCCACTCCGACATATTCCGGTTCAAGAGTTTCCTAAAGTTCAATTGTAGAATCTGTTCACCAGAGGTGAGGCTGCGAGCGAGTCTTGGTCTTGAAGTCTTGAAGCGCTATATAAACGTGTAAAAAAATTTAAACCTACTAGCGAGTTTGTGTGCTGAACTTGGGACCCGCCACGTAGAAACCAGCTCGAAAAACAAACTTAACAAAGCCTCTGATGAGAACATCCAAATTTCTTGTGCTTGACTTCACTTGATATCTTAAATTGACGCCAAAAAAATGAAAAAAAGTAAAAACGTCCAGCATGCCATTGTTAGCTCGGCTATAACCCTCGGAGGCGGCGCCTATGATAATAAAGAGGAAGATAACAATTTTTAAGGTAGAACTCAGTGTTTTTTCCTGTTTTTTTTTTTGCAGCTTTCAGAAGATAATTGTTTGCCCATCAAATTCAAAATAAATTATTGACCAAAAAAAATTACTCGCAAAACTTATCTTACTCAATTGAAGGAAAATATTTGGGCTGAAAACTAACACCACAGGTGCAACTGTGGTCGAGATATTCCTAAAATTTTTTAGGTACAAAGACGAATAAATAAATGGTATTATAAAGGGTAATCCGTTTCGATGTTTCCTACTTATTTAATGGGGAATTTTTATTATCATTCGAAAGAAGATTCTTTGGCATTTATTTTTTGAAGATTATCTCTTGCAAATGTTGGCTGCGACTACGTCTCAGATGATCTATCCGTTGAGCCCAATTTTTGATGACTCGTTCAAGCATTTCGACTGATAACTGGTGAATGACACGCGTGATATTTTGCTCACAGGCCTGAATAGAAGCGGGATTGTACGCATAGACTTTAGACATTACATATACTCACAGGAAAAAGACCAACGGTGTGATATCACACTGTCTTGGTGGCCAATCGATCGGCCCAAAACGTGAAATTATCTGCTCACCGAAGTATTCTCTCAATAAATCAATAAATAAAATGCCAATCCGAGTTCAACGCCGAAGAATCGACTCTCCACGGCCTTCGTGTACACTCTCAGCTATGGCCGCTATATTTTCTTCACTGCGTGCTGGACGTGGTCTATTCGGTCGAATATTATCCAGTAATGAATGCTGTGTCTCAATGTGGATGATAGTGTTGAGAATAGTACGCTTGTATTGACCATAATTTGAACGAAGCGTGCGAAACACTTCTTTACAGAACGTGAATTTTCGTGAATAAAAATGAGTGATTTGTAAACGTTGTTCACGCGTAAGTTTTTCCATTATGAAATGCCAAACTATACTGAGTAAAAATAACAGGACAGCTTGACATGACTCACGTGTGATCTGTCAAAAAAAGGCTATTGAAGAAAGTACCTCTACTTGGATCACCCTTTAATTTTTGAGCTGATCCTGATCTATCTGCCATCTTAGATGATGAAAAATTCATTTCCGCTCAAACATTTTTTCCTGCTTTGAAACATAAAAAAACAATAAATTTATTTGGAAGAAAAACGTAAAAATTTTGTTTCAAAACAAAGTTTTTTTCTGTTTCAATAAAAGGGCACTTTTATTCACAAGAAAACTAAAGCTATTAAGATATTTTCTATTTAGCCTAAACTACGAGGTATGTATATGTATATACGAACATATATAAACATATAAACGTAATATATATGTGCACTTATGTACTTATATATTCGTAAATGTCTAGAATTGTCACTCTCACTCTTTTTCTATAGCTGTGAAACGCCAACGCAAGATTATTTTTTATTTTTAAATTTTACTCTCTGCTATTTTATTATTTGAGCATAAATTCGGCCCAAAATGATGTATCCAAAAGAATTCATTCACATAAAAATTATTATTTATATTTTTCATTAGGTTACACCCAACAAACAATCCCAATTTACTTTTATACAATTTTTTTATACGAAGAGATGAAGATGTTAGGGTTTAGCTCTCCGAAGATGATAATTACAAACAATATTATTTTTTCAAGAGGTTGTAGTTTAATATTTTTTTCAAGATAATATCCAACAAGATCAATTTCATCAATTTTTCACAATTCAAAAAAAAAAAAAGAATACAAATTTTTACCTTATTTTTTTCGACTAACAAACATCACCCTAGGAAACAGTAAATAAAAATATATACTTCAACTTAAGCAGAAGACCAATTAAGAGAGAGATTTTATGCTTCATTTTTACTAGTTACATTTCTTCGTCTTTAAAAATTTCAAATTCTAATAAAATGGAAGATTTCAGTGCCTATATACGAATTACTGGAAACAACAGTCAGCTGAGTGAATCCGTTTTTAGACGACACGAGTTTTGACCGTTGTCACAAGGAACTTTATTATATGCTAATAGTTGCCATGAAATCGTTAGTGATATTAATATGCATTTGCGTCTCCATATCAGCTGGTAAGTGTTTATCTCTAGAATTTTATATAAAAACTATTTTTAATTTGATCTAATCCATTCCTAAACAGTACTCAGCATTGATTGTTATGATTGTGAGTCTATGAGCGATCCGCGTTGCAATCAATACTTCGAACCGGAAGGTGTCAGACAAATTGACTGTGATGATGCGGATATGCCTGAATATTTACATAAATATGAACGTCGCATTCCGGCCACTGGCTGTTTGACGAAGGTGCATGAAGGCTGTAAGTATGAAAATTTTTTTTCGCGGGAATAACGGTTTCGCATTATTCGGGCCAGCGAAAATAAATTAATATGCTTTTATATCTGTATTGTCATGAGTAAGCAAGACAAAAACATTTGAAAATCCCTACTGTGCATAAAGCCTCCTATGGTTATATCAAAAACTATTAAACTGAGCAGGCTGATAGTTAGAATGATGGACATATGGTATTATATAGTTCATTGTAGTTGATTTAAATAACATTTCGAGGGTTATCCTCAAAGTCAATTACTACTATTATGCCTTTCAAGCGGAAATTGTGGACAATACTGAGTCAAAATGTGTGAGAACAAATATGCAAGGAGGATTAGTCTGTAGACTACCACGGGAGAGCACAGTGAATACATTTGGGTACCGGGTGAAATGGATGTAGAAGGTAACGTTAAGGCGAAATGGCTCGGGCTGCCCCTACGGACTACCTCAAATCTCTCATTACCTTCTAATGTTCTCCAGTGGACTTAAAATCCTAGAGCATTTCCATCATAGCTAGCCCTAAATCACTTTAGGACAGCGTGGATTGCAGACAGACTAAACAGTTTTGCTTGCACTAAGCAAAAATGAACTTATGGATGCATAGACGGGGATTCCACCCTTGATATATCATCTTCACTCTCTAGGTAAGATTAATTCAGCATACAACTCATACACAGAGAAATACGTAACCCTGCGATACCTCAATTGCTAATATCCGCCCTTTAACCGACTATTAAAAAATTATATACTCCGCGATTCCACAAGCTGCAATTGGGCGAATCGAGTGATTTTTTTTCGAAGATGCGTAGTTCGGTTAACCCGGAGAGCATACTCCTTGTAGTACTCACTGCCATACCACCAAAATTATCAGATGATTTTTTCTCCCTATTTTCGAAGAGAGGCCTGCCCTCTGGAGAATAACAAAAAGTTAAACAGACCGACAAATGGAAATCTGCTAAGCCCATATTGTTCTGACTGCGAAACCAAGACGGGAAAGAATGCGATAAAACTTGCCTCTTAAACAGAACAGCTACAGATTTGCTAATCAGCTGTTATGTACAGAAAGCCGGCATAATTATTTAATGATTTCAGTAAATTTTATTTGATGAATATATCAATAAAATGTGTAACGCTTTTGAAGGGATTTTAAAATTGATCTCGTTATGGGAAAATCGGTTGTCAAGACTACGGCTTCGGAAAGCAGTCACGTTAATAAGCTTTATGAGGAGGAGGATTCTTACTTTGATCCCAGTGAACATTTATTTGCTTGAAAATAATAAGAACTGCTACTGATGGGCTTAAAATTATCACTGTGTAACTAATACCATGGATTCCATAAACCAGAAGCATATTCCAACATAGGTCTAACGAGAGAGAGAGAGATAAAGAGTATATTCGTCATATTAGGATCTTCGACTAGTTAATTTTGTATGAAAGCTAACAGGGTTCATTGTGACGTCTAAGTCCATAGGGATACAACAACACGGAAAAATATGAAATAGTGGACTTAGATGACTGCTCTGAAGAACACCGAAAGTAATTGAAATTTCACAAAATACACTGTTTTTAAAAACTCACTTCGAAATATATTCGAAACAGCGCAGGACGACTGGTGATAAAATAAAAGTATTTTTTTTTATATTTGATTCCTTACCTGCTCACTTTTAATATTTTTTATTTAGTCAATTTATACTAAAATTTTAATTTCTTCCTTCTCTGGTACCAGTGGATGGACGTCGCTACTATATTCGTCGTGCCTGTTACTACGGTGATCCGGAAAATACAGCCGAAGCATGTGAGACTCCCGATCCGTATATACCCTGGGCTAATTTGATTTCATGCACAGTTTGTACTGAAGATTTATGCAATGTAAATGCAGATCTTAATGGTGCTCATCATGCAATAGATGATTTATCCAAATTTACATTGGTCGCTGCGGCTTTTGCAGCTCTGTGGTTTTAAATTACCTTCATACAGCTTTTTTTAAATATAATTACATATTGTTATTTGGTAAAAAGTCTGAGGAGCATATTTAGTACAGAAAGTGCTTAATAAAATTAAATTAAAAGTGTTTTATTATAAGAGTTTTCATGGGTCCGAGGCAAGCTAAGTGTATAACGCTAGGAAAGTTCATCAATATAAACTCGTTATATGAGGAGAGGTAGCGGTGAATATCTATTTACTTGAACAAATCAGTCCGAGGTCAATTGGATTGTATGGTTTCTTCCTACCCTGGGAGGTGTTAAGCTCCTTTTTTGAAAAATTTCCACTTATGTTATCCGTTTCACTACGGATAGGTAGACATGGACACTTCAATTAGTCTCACCACTCTAGTATATTGGATATATATAAATAATATATTCTTTATAACGGACCTAGAAACCTAGTCGACAGCAATGTTTGTAACGTTTTCTTTAAAATTTCCCCGGGCAAGATGTATTTTTAGCCTAAAAAATCATAACTCTCACAAATTAAATTGGCGTTCGATCGCATTTGTTACATTCAATGAAGTAGCTGACACTTATTTCTAGAGTTAATTATCAAACCGATCCAACTATTACTCACAACTTCAAAGCGGGAAAGGCAAGACATGTCGTGCAGATCCTCCTAGCTAATGAACATATTGGAATGCCTTTTGTCACGTGGAAACTGCTACTCAAGGAATTTACCTCGTTAAGATGGAATCATAAAATGGCTTGCCAGAAATCTAGACCAATCTGACCGAAATTGGATAGGAAAGTCACGCGAAACGAACTCCTTAAAAAGATATGTAATATGAGTTCAGATCAGCCACTGATAGTCCAACATTCATGATAATCACTTTTTTTTTTAAATAATTTCCATGCTTTGAGCAGCTTAAGGCTGACATTTTGGGACTATATATGTCTTGATTATCAATTCAAGATAGGTTTGGTACCTAAAAGTTTTCTAGGAGTGTTTCCTTGTTCATTTCACAGCTGCCATAATTGTGTTTTGGCATATTCAGCACGAATCATTTCTTCGCTGTTTGGTTTAAGCTGCTTGACTCTTTGAAGATGCCATATAGAAGATACCACGAGTCTGAATATTTTTCATTTTGACGTTACAAGAATTTCTTTATCATGTTTCATTAAGAGTTATGCCTGTTTTGAAGGCACCTCATTCGTTGGCTACTTCATTGGCTATCTCATTGTCTACTGTGTCCTTATGCCCTGGTATGCAACGAAGGTAAACATTTGTGTTCCACGCCAATACAGTGAAATCACTACCGACTTCGTGTTTTATGAAAATAAGGCCTTAATGAGCACTCCACTCGATCGTTCATTTTAGAACCATCTACAAAGATAAGCAACGTTTTTTTCCTGATGGCGCCGGAGCACCACTTACACAGTGAAACATCCATGCTCCCAGTTAAGGAGCATAATGTTATGCTGTGTAAGCAGTACCTGCTGGAATGCTACCGCATGGATCATCCGAACAGGCACCTTTTCGAAGCCGAACCACCACCTAGGCACATCAGGAAGGCAGTACTTGACTACCGGGACGACATACAGCAATACAGACAAGACTCTCTGGAGAGGGCGGCGTACAGACAGGCCATCAACACGATTCACCGAGAGTGCGTCAACACCTTCGTGAACTCTCTTCCAGTGAATGGTGTTCTCGGAGTCAAATCACCACCCATCGCAGAACAAGAGCTCGAGCAGCCTCGTGAGACCCGCGTAACCCTGGCACAATTAAGATCTGGAAACTGTAGTAGGCTTAACTCCTACTTATCCAGACCCGACCCTAACATATCCAACACATGTCCCGCATCCAAAGAATCCCCGCTCGATACTAACCACCTCTTTGCATGCCCACTTAAGCCGACTCATCTAACACCCCTCTCCCTTTGGTCCGAATCCGTCGACGCTACTACAACAACAACAACAACAACAATTTTAAAGGGTGTTTTTTATAGAGGTATAGAACTTTAAGTTGCAATAAAACAACGATGGATTATTCGATTGACATGAATTTTATTTATCCGAAAGATAATCTTGTGGCATTACATTTTAAATATGATTTCTGGCACATGACCGCCACGGCTGACGCGGATGTAGTCCAATCTGGACGTCCAATTTTCGATGACTTTTTCCAACATTTGTGGCCGTATATCGGCAATAACACGGCGAATGTTGTGTTCCAAATGGTCAAGCGTTTGTGGCTTATCCGCATAGACCAATGACTTTACATAGCCCCACAGAAAGTAGTCTAGCGGTGTTAAATCACAAGATCTTGGAGGCCAATTCACAGGTACAAAACGTGAAATTAGGCGGTCACCAAACGTGTCTTTCAATAAATCTATTGTGGCGCGAGCTGTGTGACATGTTGCGCCGTCTTGTTGAAACCACATCTCCTGGACATTATGGTTATTCAATTTAGGAATGAAAAAGTTTGTAATCATGGCTCTATACCGATCACCATTGACTGTAACGTTCTGGCCACCATCGTTTTTGAAAGAGTACGGACCAATGATTCCACCAGCCCATAAAGCGCACCAAACAGTCAGTTTTTCTGGATGTAACGGTGTTTCAACATACACTTGAGGATTACCTTCACTCCAAATGCGTCAGTTTTGTTTGTTGACGTAGCCATTCAACCAGAATTGCGCTTCATCGCTAAACAAAATTCGCTTATGAAAATCGGGAACAACGGTAATCTCGTTTTGGGCCCATTCGACGAATCTACGCCTTACTTGATGATCGTGAGTCTATTCATGATGAATTGCTAAACCAAACTGAGAATAAATCACTTGACAGCTGTTAAATCGGTCGCCATCTTGCAAAGTGATGCCAACTTAAAGTTCTATACCTCTATAAAAAAACACCCTTCAACAGGTTCAACTGCTTGTGTATGAATACGATTCGACATGAATACAAAGAATTTGTGGATGTCATTCATTGCTCTATCTATTTTTACCGAGTTTGTTGCAGATCTGTGGTGCATACTCCGTTACACTGAGCTTAAGGACACATTCTTAATAAATAATAAATTCAAATAAAATCCACTTGATTTGTTTACATTTTTAAGCACAATTTTGTTTTGTGTGCACTTTTTATTAAATTATGACAATTTCTTATATTTTAAATTATTTTAAATTTTTCATATTTTCAACATATACATATATATTTATATATAATAATAATTTAAATCTTTCGATACTTGAGTGATAATAGCGATAATAATTAAAATTTTAATATAATTATAGTAACAGTATTTTCATTTTCATTTTTTCTTTTCAATAATTATAGCGGTTTTATGTACTCTACAACACACAGAATTATTATTGTTTCATATACATATTTTCTTTGTTACATTGGCGCTATATTTTTAGTAAAATATTTTTAATGTCAGTTAGTTGTTTAAACATATTTTTATGGATTTAATTTATTGAGTTTTCATCTCTTTGTTTTTTTTTTAATAAATAAACAACATTATTACAACTACTGCGTTGACGGAATTGGAAAACACTATCAAGTATGCATGTATATATATGTATACAATACAGTCATTGAATTATGTATGACTTACATATATGATTATTTATAAACACATTAATTCGTACATATGTCATAGGTATGAGCTTGTTTTATAAAATACATTTAAAGAATTTTAATATTATATGTATATGGATATATGCGATAAGCATATATATTCGTATGTAAACAAAAATTTATTTTCTACACATATGTATATATATATATAAATATATATTATTTGTAACTACTAGTACATAGAGATGTGTGCACATTTTGATTTATATATATATATTGTGCATGCATATATTAGGCATATATAAAAATATATGCACGTAAATGTATGCAATACGCACAACTACATAAATAAAGATTTTATTCAACACTCATATTTCAAAAACAATAAAAACTACACATTTAGTATAACAAAATTACGCTTTCTTGCTTCACAACATGTACATATGTATGTATGTACATAGATTTATTGCTAAAAACACACATACAGCCAATTCATCTACAAATAGTTGTGTTCAAATATAGTATTTAAAAAAAAATGATTGCTCAATTCGCATATATGTACAATAAAATAAATAATTTTTATTACAAAAAAAGTAAAGCAAAGAAGACATTACATCGCATACTACATATATATAGTGTACATATGTGTACAAAAGTGTGCATAAAACATTCAACAGATGTGTGCTTATACACACACACATATATATAAATAGTTATTATATTTAAATATATATGTATATATAACTTATTTCAATAGCAAAGAGAACTAACCATTTAAAATACTGATAAAAATTGTTGAATTCCATAACGCAAAATACAACAAAAAAGAATAACAATTACAAACTGTTATAACGGTGTTGTATTTAATATATGTTTATTTTACACTTATTTTTTTTATTATTAACTTTATACACAATTGCAACGGTAAACAAACAATAAATATACATATTTAACAAACAAAAAAAACTATCATAAAATAATGATTTTCCTTCTTCTTCTCTTATATAATGCGTTGGCGAAGAAAGTTCTATCCCCCCCATGCAGCCGCTTGCTTGCAGTGTGTGTATATACATGTATATAAATAATAACAAAATTATAATAATAATATATATACATATATCTGCTATGCAATATAGTTCAAAAGCTCAATTTAAATACATATACTAATAGGTAAGTATGCATGTATGCTTGTATTTACATAAATAAATATTACATTTCATATACATAAGTTGTTGTAAATTTTGTAGCATACTCTTAGGCTAATTATATAATAAACTTAAATAAATCGATGTATCAATTTCAGTAAAATACTCGCGCATATACGTGTATATGAACACGTTTACATATACATACATATATATTTTCATAAATTTTATATTTAAACAGAGCAAATCGTATATATCCGATATTGTTTTCTTTCTTTCTTAAAACAAGTAGATTAATAAAAGTCAAGCGCCATTTAAAAGCAACAACAATACTAGAAATATTTGTAAGTTGTGCTGCTGTTGTTGTTGTTGTTGTAGCGGCATCGCCGAAAGCGTGACAGCTCTTGGCCGGATAAAATCCGGGTCAACTCCGATGCATAGAACCGGCTGTCGTGGGAGTTGAAGTTGTGCTGCTAATTGAATATTGTGACGTAATTTAATTTGTTTTCCGCTGCTTTTGGGAAACAAAACATTCAGCCAGCGAGTACCTTCTCATCAAATATATGTATAAATTCATTTATTATTGGAAGCATTACATATATATATACATATGTGTATGTGGTGGGTTTTATGGAGTTTGATCTACAAATTTACTTTTTTCACTGGCATCGCAAAATTACCAGGACATTATTAATGGAAGTCGTTGTTATCTCTTCTTCTTGCTTACAGGCACAAATTATTGGTTAGAATGACTTTTCAAGACCAATTGTTAAAAAAAAAATCTTAAACCTTGACTGAGTTTATTTTTATTAATTTTTTTTTACTACTCATCTTTTTATTTATAACAACAAGGGAGAAGAAATAATTTGGAATGGTACAAAATAAACGTAAAAAAAATAAAGCTAAAAAAAGATTTTTTTTTAAATTTACTTAAAGAAAAAAAATTGCAAAAGTATATAGATTATTACAGACATTGTTGTTGTTGTTGTTGTTAGTGGCTATGAGCTACTTAGAAGCTTACAAATTCATTCAGTTCATCTGATGGGAGACACTGTTAACATTATTCTCATTATATAGTGGTTTGAGCATCTCACATATGGCTTACGTTGATATCATAAAAGAATATATCTCAATCCAGAATGCAAAAAGAATTTGCGATCAATTAGAAAATTTATTTTTGAGCGAATATAAAAAAGCAGTTACAGTAAAATATAATGTGAACTTAAATGGATTTTGTAGAAAAGTTTCACTTTCCCTTTTTTGTGTGAATTTCGGTGTTGAGCTATATTTTTTTAAAACGCTTTTGAACGACTGAAGGTTTTGTATATTGGAGGAGAAACAGAGTAAAGAAAATTTATATTATTACTCTTGAGATGCTGTGACGTTTTTTCTCCAAGATATACATAATAAAAAGTAGAGCAGCTTGAAACACCTTCAATATATTTGCATTGCTTAACTCGTCAAATATTTCTTTGAAAATTTTGAGGTTTTGAACATTTAAAGCAGTTGGAATCGAAGTTTTACAATTTTATTTGACTAAATTTCTTGGGCATTTCAACGATTTTAATATTTTGTGTAAGTAAGTATTAAAATAAATTGAGAAAAAGCAGAAAAACTTGCAAACATTCCTGTTCGAAAATACTCGAAATGCTTAAGCTCATATGCTCATAAGATATCGAAGCTACATTGAAAAGGAGTGCGAACACTGATGTTCAAATGCTCGAACTGTTTGAAAATGTTCCAACAAAATTTTGTGCTCCAATGTAAAGTGATTTTAGATTTTTCATAAGTTATAGTGGAATGTTTTTAACACAAATAAATAAAAAAGAAAGTTCAAATTGTAAGGAAAGATATAGCATTGGATTTGATACTAGTGGAAGGATACAGCTAATATGACTCTTTTGAGCTTTGGTGTGCCAAGAGTTTAGCTTGAAAGTTCTCCTACAATGACCACCTGCCTTCACACAACATATATCGAATTATTTGAAGAGAAAACAACAAAAACTACTTTTTAATTTAAAAATAAGCGAAAGTGTGGTCATGTGAACTCATGGTATTTATAAACAAATGACTAGACCAATTTCAATATATTCATGTTTTCAAATGATAAAATAATTTTTAATTTCTTAGATAATTTTTTTTAAAGAAAATTGTTTAAAATTTTCTCTTTTTTTTTTAATTAAAATTATTTCAATATTTCTGTCATAATTTTCGGCAGCAACTTGAAAGTACTGAAATTTTCAAATCACAAATAATTTTTAAATTTCTTAAAGATATGTATTTTAATTTAAAATTAATATTTTATAAAAAAAATTTCTTACAAATATTTATTTTTAAATTTTAATTATTTAAAAATTTTACTCAGAATTTATTACAAAATATGAATTTTAGAAATAACTTGAAATTATTAAAATTTTCAAATTACAAATATATTTTAACTTCTCGCAAAAATAAAAATAAAAACTTATTATTTAGAAAGCAACTTGAGCAACAGCAGAGACAAACAATTATTTTGCTTTTATATTTAAAATCAAAAAACCTCTTCTATTTAATTACATATTCTTTAATTTTATTTATTCATGTACACACGGTTTTTTTATTTTTATTTTTATTTTTATTTTTTATTTTACATCATAAGAAAGGTCAATTGCGCCAAATTAGCTTCTAGTAGATAAAAAAAACCGCAAAATAAATATGTCAAATGTTTAATCAAAGTTTGTGTTTATAAAAAATAAAAAAATTAAAACACGCTTTACAAGCAACAACAAGAACTACTTTTAAGTTCAATGCTTAAATTCAATGAAATTTTATTTAATTTTTTAAATTTGTTTCGTTGTTAAATATAATGAAATGAGATCAATTATACATTATGCACAATTATTTACAAAGCTTTTATGATAAAAAAAAATATAAAGCAAAAGCCAAAAAAAAAAAAGAGAGACAAACTCAGTGCATAAATGAAAATCATGTTCAAACGAAATTAAATGGTATTTTATTATGCAAATTAGAAATCCAAGTGTAAATTCCAATAATTCTAGTGTATGTGCACACATAATATATGTTTGTATGTACATTAGAGTAATGCGGCGCAATATTTGTAGTTTGACAAACAACAATTCTAGCCCTTTTCTATATATGCATAAGCAAGCATGGGTTTTCTTTATTGATTTTTTTTTTTTTATGTGTGAACATAATAATTTAGCTTTTGCGAACTTAGCTTTTTTTCGCCGATTTTCTTGACTCACTTTAATCTACTTGTGTTTGAATTGAAGTTGGTTTCACATTAAATTTTTTTATATTCCATTGATTTTCTACTGTGGAAATATATAATTGTACATATGTATGCATAGGTAAATGTTTATATATACTTTAATAGCTATAAAGTAATTCTCTTATGCGCTTAATAAACTTACGACAAAAAAAACATTTAATTATACATACTTCATACTTCGTTCTATATTCAATATAATAACATACTCGTTTTGTGTTATGTTAGTACGCGTTACGTGGTTAATGAAAATCTACACATAAATATGCTTTTATATATTATATACTGATGTTTTATTTTAAACTCACTTTTTGCAGCATTGTAATGCTTACCTTATATGTACTATGAAATATGTATATGTATATAACTGTTTTGCATAAACAGTTATTTTTTTGTTATAGCTTTTTATTTGTTTGTTTGTTTGTTTGTTAGTGCGCTCGAAATAATTGAGCAGAGTCCATTTTAATGCAGATTCACAAAATGTAATACGCATTTCAATCTTGTCTCATTATCGTACATACATACAACAAGTAAATTAGTAACAATATTAAAGAAATTAAATTGGCGAATGATGTAATTTAATATATATATATATATATATATCTACAAAAAAATAATAAATAAAAATAAAAAACAATTTTCTTTTTTTTTTTTTACAAAATAGTGAACAGCTTAGAAATATCAATCAATCAACAATACACAATTCAATAGTTGCACAAACAATTTTTGGCAAATTGTTCCAAAAAAATTGTGGTTACTAACAGTAGTAGTAATTATAATACATTATAACAACAATAATTGTAACGTTTGTTGTGTAGCGTGTAATAGTGGTGAAAAAAAAATAAAATTACAATTTATTTTATGCGCGTAATTAAAAAAATATACGTATATTAAATTAAGATGAAATCAGTCCAGACCTTTTTCTGTTTATTAATTTGTTTTTTCGTATTAATTGAATTGCTTTCTTTCTTTTTTTTTTTTTTTTTGTTGCTTATGGAAGATACACTACACTCTTGTGTACATGTAACAATGTAACATGTGGTATGCACATACATTTAGCAATTCCTTTTTATAATATTATTTATTAGAAATAATTTTATAAATTTTATAAATAATTCTAGCTGAGCTTTTTCATTATGACAACTTAGTTGAGGAGGAGGAGAATGTGGAAGCCATTAAAATTATGCCAGGTGAATGCAGTTTTTCTTTTTTAATGAAAATAAAGTTAAATGAAATTTCTGAAGAGCAACTCATATTCATTTTCACTTGTAATGTTTGCCTTAAACAATTTTTTAATTTTTTTTATTTTAATTTTTTTATTTTTTTATTTTTTTGAAAAGCATAACACTATATATTACACAACAACAAATTGTGCCGCAATTATATGCAGCATATTTTTACATAATTTTTTATAGAAAAGAAAAGAGCAACTCAAACCAATTTCACTTAAATGCATGCATAAAGCTGAAACCCGTATTTATGTACACACACTCTTATTATAAAACAATATTTTGTTCAATCAATCAATATGTATAGCTTTTATAACCTCAAAAAAAAAACAACGCTTTACAACCAATATTTTGTAGTTTCACTTATTCAACATAGCATCTCCTCTTTATAATAATATGAAAATGTGAGGAAAAATATATGACTGCATTACAACAATATAGAGTTAGTGCCATAGAAAACTATATATACATATATATATATATTTTTTTTTTTTCAAACGAACATAACAAATAGCACAGTTCTGTTCCAACACAATTCAAAAAATTCAACATTTAATGCATATTTTACTGCTTATTTTGTTTGTTGTGTAATTTTTTTTTAAATCAACGTGATATTCATATACGTAAATATGTTTTTTTGATATTTTCTCATTTTTTATTAGCGTTGCTTTCTCTTTTTCTCTATATATTTCTTTATAGCTTGCAAATCAACATCTCTTAATGTGTAAGCATTCATGCACAAACATGTTTGAGAAAGTATTCAGGTATTATATGTATAATTTGTCAACGATATATAAGCGCTTTTGTTTTTCAATTTCATTTATCTTTTCAATTTTATTTTTCTTTTCAATACCATTTTTTCTTTTAAATAATAGTTTATTTTTTTACTTTTAGCCATTTTTTCATTCACAGAGTATTTCATTTAATTTTTTTTTTTCGTTTTATGCTGCTACATTTTACAACAATATAGAGTTTATATAAATTATTATTTTTTATAACTACGTAGGTATATATTTATATGTATATATGTATTATCTTATTTTGTTTGTTGGTACTTCTTATACACTCATTACAAATTGGAGAATTAATTTTTATGCATTTTTGTATAGTTATTGTTATGTATGTATGTATGCATGTATGTAATAATAATTACGTAAAATACTGCGCCTTGAAACAACTCACTACACCTGTTGGAAAGCTTTCCAGCCGTCAATACATTCTGTCATCATAGTTCAAAAAAAAAAAAGAAGACTTTCTCGGCGGGCAATTCTTGTATGAAATTTATGTATGTTCTTACTACATATAATTTTCGTTTGCATTGCAATTGCATTGCATGTAGAGACAACAAACAGCTGCTACGTACGTGCATAGTTTCACTGTTTCCTAATTTCTCTTTTCTTTTTTTGATTTTTTGCTAAATATTCAAAGAGTGTCATTAAGCGCACTATACTCATTGTCTTCAAGAAGAAGGAGAAGTAACGAGTTTGCAATAAACAAAAACATCTAGTAATCGTTTTAACGCCTAGATTGAGCCATTGCGAGCAATAATTGCTTTACAATATGTGGCACATACATTGCGGATAGGTGTGTGTTCGCGTGTGTATGTACGATTATTAATTTTCTTTTTGGTTCGGAGCATGTGTATGTGTGTGTGTATATTTGCATACATACACAGAGTTACTTAAACACCATCAAAGCCATATACTTCAAGCACACGTATTTCAAAATCACCAGAAGGACATAATGGCGGATTGTTGAATGTCTTACAGCTATCCGTTTTACCAAAACGTATATTCTCATCCATCCAAATGGCTTGGCCCTCACTGTTAGTAACATGAAATAAACAAAGAGAAACACATTTAAATTGCATACCATCATTCAGTATCGATATTCCAAAAAAAAAAGAAGAGTTTAATTACCCGCCACCAATTGTTATCATCTTCGAATCGGCTGCCATAAACAATTCCGACGCATGACCCAAACCCTTTTCATTCTCAATGCCTACCCATGGATATTTGGCACGTTCGGGGTAGAGGGAGAAGAGGAAGGTCTCACCAGTGCCAAAGTAGGCCTGCCGTTGGCCTTTGTCATCTTTGACATTGCGTTCAAACCAACGCGTTGAGCAGTAAGCGCCAAAGACCTACGATACAGGACGAGTACATGGGAAGTATATTTGAATATTTCTTTTTTTTTACATATTTACAAATCAATAATTTGCTAATTAATTACCTCATTATTGCACGTTTTGATCATCATTAACGTTGGCTCATGTTGCTCAACGCGTACATAGAAGGTGGTCAGCGAGCAGCCATGTTCCTCAGTGGTGTAGAGCAGTACCGGTTGATACATTGTTATTCTGACGGGCAGCCACGACCAGAGTGTAAAGAGCTGTTGAGATTGACATAAGTGTTTATTTAGTTTACTGCTTGATACTGATTTGTGTACAAAAAAAATCTTAAGTAACAAAAATAAAGTTATTTAGCGCAATTAAATACATACAATTAAACATAAATAGTAAATACACACATACAAAGTAACGTAATGCAAAGCACATACAAAATCTAGAAGTATTTTTTGTATTATATCAACACTAAGCTATGCACATTAATTTAAATAAAAATAAATCAAATTCCATTTCTTTACAATAACCAAATAAATATTTAGTAAAGAAAATTATTTAGCAGTTCAAAGCTCCAAAACAACATGCTAGAAATAACGCCTATGGCATGAACCAATTTTATACAGGGTGTTTTTTTTTTTGGCGAATTGGTAATGTTCTACATAAATTTTATCCTTTAAAAGAATATTATAATCGATTAACTTGGGTTAAAAAATGTCGATTGTCGTCATTTCTTGTTTTTTTATGTTTTACAAATGTACAAGATATTTCAAAAAAAAAAAAAAAAAAAAAAAATAAAAAAAAACACGCTTATAGGTTTGAGTTTGCATCATCAGGTTACTGTTTGTTTTTCTCCCTTTGAAACTATTTGAATGGTAAAACTTTCGATGCTGATAAAAAAAAATTTAAACCTTTTAACAAGATTTTTTTAATTTTCTTATATTTTAAAAGTTTTATAGGAGTTTTTGTTATCTTTTGTTGCGTTCACTAATACGCATGCCTCTTTTTTTAACATATTTCAAAATGAAAATCAGAATACGATTTTTGTACTAATAAAATATGGTTTTGAATTTTTTAAGACAGCGTACCGCTTTTAAAAACTCGAAAATCTCAGAATTTTTTTTCGAAAATTGTGTAAGAAATTCAAAAATAGTTGCCTCTTAATTGTGTTCATAATCATAATATGTTTAAAAATTGAAATTATGAAAATTTTGGACGTAACCTCAATTTTCTTCTTCTTCTTTTGGAAGAAACCGATATAACCGATAAAGCCTAGAAACTTAGTTGTTTATGTTATCGTGATTGAATGAAAAATCGAAATAGAGAAATAACTTTAGGTGCTACTTTTCTAACCTTAAACATATTCGGCATATAAATTAAATGAAGGTGAGTAATTTTTTTTTTTTAACAAGAAAGGTAAGAGATAAATATAGAGATAAATTAAAGAAGGTGAGAGAAACTGTCAACGTCGGAGTATATTTTTCGTACGAACATTTGCTGAAATTACCTTCCCAAATCTCTTCTGTGGCCTATTCATTATAAATAACGTCCTCTGGCCTTTGAAAAAGTGGTGTTATTCAGTCATATTGTGACTCTCACAAGAACTGTCAGACAGATTAGCAGAAGAGATGAAAATATTTCATAATAATAAAAAAAAATTTAACAAAAATAACATTTACCTATCATATAATGGTTAGTCGAAAAACTATAGAAATCGTGGGTATGGTCACGACACAATTTTTCACGACCCTCCACTTCATCTGATGTTAATTCGTGGAATTAAATTTTTTTTGGTTATAAGTAATGAGCTGTATGCAAAGGCCTATTTTTGTTAGAAACATTATTTTTTTTATTGAATATTTTGTTATAAAGGGTGTTTTTTATAGAGGTATAGAACTTTAAGTTGGCATTACTTTTCAACATGGCGACCGATTTAACAGCTGTCAAGTGATTTATTCTCAGTTTGGTTTGGCAAGTCATCATGAATAGACTCACGATCATCAAGTAAGGCGTAGATTCGTCGAATGGGCCCAAAACGAGATTACCGTTGTTCCCGATTTTCATAAGCGAATTTTGTTTAGCGATGAAGCGCACTTCTGGTTGAATGGCTACGTCAGCAAACAAAACTGACGCATCTGGAGTGAAGGTAATCCTCAAGTGTATGTTGAAACACCGTTACATCCAGAAAAACTGACTGTTTGGTGCGCTTTATGGGCTGGTGGAATCATTGGTCCGTACTCTTTCAAAAACGATGGTGGCCAGAACGTTACAGTCAATGGTGATCGGTATAGAGCCATGATTACTACCTTTTTCATTCCTGAATTGAATAACCATGATGTCCAGGAGATGTGGTTTCAACAAGATGGCGCAACATGTCACACAGCTCGTGCCACAATAGATTTATTGAAAGACACGTTTGGTGTCCGCCTAATTTCACGTTTTGGACCTGTGAATTGGCCTCCAAGATCTTGTGATTTAACACCGCTAGACTACTTTCTGTGGGGCTATGTAAAGTCATTGGTCTATGCGGATAAGCCACAAACGCTTGACCATTTAAAAGACAACATTCGCCGTGTTATTGCCGATATACGGCCACAAATGTTGGAAAAACTCATCGAAAATTGGACGTCCAGATTGGACTACATCCGCGCCAGCCGTAGCGGTCATACGCCAGAAATCATATTTAAAATGTAATGCCACAAGATTATCTTTCGGATAAATAAAATTCATGTCAATCGAATAATCCATCGTTTTTTTATTGCAACTTAAAGTTCTATACCTCTATAAAAACACCCTTTACAACAAAGAAAAATTGGTAGAAGTTACAGCTGTTTCGGAGATCCACACATCTCCTCATCAGACTTCTTTTGCCAGGAATCGAACTGACGGATTCTGGCATCACAGGCGAGTGCTCTACCAACTGAGCCAACGCCTGCCATGCAATCTGTTGTTGTATTATTCAATTTTTTACTAACCAACAACTATTAAGTGCGTTAATATTTAGCCGCTATTTTTACTTAATGTTGGTTTAGCGAGTATTTTGCAATCCTGCATACATTCAGGCAGTAATTGTCTGAGAAATGTATATAAGTAGGATTGCTTGTCGGGCTCGACTTATACCCATTAAAATTTTTTTGTTTCCAATTTTTTTTTTTTTTTTTGTATTTTTCTCAAGTCAATAAATTACTTATAAAAAGATGGATGGTAAAAAAGTTGATTGCTTTTTTTTCACGGAGCTTTAAAGATTACCTAAAATTCATCTCTCTAGACTAGAATACCCCTTAATATAAACAGCCCAAAATTCAATGTTCGGTTTCAACCCAACCTAAAATGTGTGTTTCTCTTCAGTTTCTTCGAAAAATCTCAGCTTTAATTTTAATCAAGTTATGAAAGTGTAAATAGAACTTCTTAAACTCGCCATAAAACACCCTGTATATAACTATATAAAGAAAAAACAATTATTAAAAGGAAAATCAGGCCTAAAAATAAGGGGAATGAACTACAAATTACAGAATAACATATAAAGTAGGTAATTGAATTGCAAAAATTTCAGTTCAGTTTTATTTTGGATCGAATAGACAAATTGTATGTTTGTGAGTGGGATGGATACATATGTTTTTTTTGGTTGATGTTCGTGTGATTTTGGTTTCATTCTTTTGAAAAGTTTCATAATATGTATTAGTACATATTTACTTAAGTGTTTCGAAATTACCAGTATTTATTTATTTTTTTTTTTTTTTTTTTGAACAACAAAGTTTATCATGCAAAGAGTCAAGTGATAAAACTTAAATGTTTTCATAAAAAACTAGAAACTGTTATAATCAGAATTGTTCCAGTTTAAACGTTTTCTATCATAGGTCAGAAAACAATTGATTTTTTCCAAAAATTATTTGTCTAAAAGAGATATTGATCTTGGAGCATTTTGTTTTGAAGGAATTTTAACAATTTTTATACTTCTTTTGCTCAGAGCTTTAATGAGTGTCCGAGGTTCTGGTAGCACATTCACAAAAATAGTACCAGTATAACTACATGTCTTTGGTTCCGTGTATTTCATTATAAAAGAAGTTTAGAAAAAATTCTACAATACAAATTTTCTTTTGTTAATTTTTCCAACGATATTTTATACTACAACAACAAGCAAAACTACTTTCATGATATGGAATGAAATTTTTTTTTAAACTTATGTATTTTTAATTCTTTCTCAACCTCTATACGATGCCAACGCTTGCCCATTAAATGCACTCCAAAGAAACTGTGATTCTAGAGGAAAAAATTTGGTTTAAATTGTCAGATGTAAAGATGATATGATCATTTTAATGGTATGGTTTGAATTGTGTAGTGTATATATAGTAACTCACAGAAGTATTTTGTTTGTGATGCTTATTATTAGAGAAATATTATGATTAGTAAAAATAAATTATTAAAATACACGTAAAAAAAGTCGTTGTTCATTATTCATTAATTAAACGCAACTCAATATTTATTACAGTATTAATTATTTTGGGAAGCAACATGGAAGGATTTTTTGATAGATTATATTATACTCTTGACAAAGTTTCGCATAAGCAACATCTTTGGAGTCAGTTTTACAAGTAACTTTCAAATTGAAGATAGGTCCGAAGACTTTTTCTAGATATGATAGATGAGTGAGATAAGGAGGTGCTAAGTTTTTTCTCCCCCCGTTTTAGCATCTATAGCTATGATTTTTGGATCGATATGGAATATACCAATTTCTTCTGCTCTGGAATTAAACTTTTCTTATAATGGTTTAGTGGTTTCGAAAGTGCAGGCCTGTATTCTGACATCTGTCAAACTGAGCTGTCAAACCAAACATGTTTTGGTTTTGATAAAAGTCAGAAATTTATGAAAATGGATCGCTTAACAACCGCCCAATGCGTTAAAATTGTTGAATCGTACTACAAAAATGCTGGCCACATATCGCGCTTTAAGAGGAGATTATGGTGCACATAATCGTCCAACTTCTCAAGCAATTGGTAAATTTTACAGACATTTAAAGAGGCTGGATGGGTTACAGATATTGAAAGGTATGTACATTAACATTTTGCTCGTTCCATCTCAAATATCGCTGCTGTAAGTGAAGGTTGAACTGAAGACCCGAATGTGTCTATTACTCGACGTTCTCAAGAGCTGGGACTTTCTTACGCCACTTTAAGGCGAATTTTGAACTTTGACTTACACCCACATGCATATAAAGTCCATTTCACACAACAAATGCAGCAAGTTGACCATTCACAGCGCCGAAATTACGTCAATTGGAAAAACAACAAAAACAACAAAATTTTCTTCAGCAACGCGAGACAAATATCTCACTCGGTGTATATGTAAATAAGCAAAATAGTTGCATTTGGGGCTCTGCGAGAATCCTCAAATAATTGATTGTACCTTACTTCTTTAAAACCGATAACAGCGAGACTGTCACTGTAAATTCGGTACGTTAGGGTCGTATGATAACCGAATTTTTTTTTTTTTTTTGGTCTGCAATGGTAGAACTCGGCTTAGACTATATACCGCGCCAGACAACACGAATGAATATGGCTTTATTGCAATAGAAATTTCCCGACCGCGTACTCTATCGTCTTGGGGACGTCAATTGTATGATTTGACACCGTTGGAATTTTTTTTGTGGTTCTACGCGAAGAGGGTGCTTATGCGGATAAACCTTTAACTGTTGAGCACTTGAAAACCAACATTCGTCAAGTTATGGCTGAGATTCCGTCCAATATGTGACAAAAAGTGGTCGAAAATTATCTTCAACGGATCGACGTTTTCAAAAATTCATGAGGATCGAGTGCTCTATATGTTTTTATGGGTCCCACAATACCTTAGAGGGTATTATGCTATTTCCATTAGGGATGGTGGGTTGAATTGGTGAATTTTTGTGTTCCGTGAAGTTTTTTAGTTTTTCTGGATTTACAGTGAGTCCTTCTCTCATAGCCAAACCGCTGCGATTTTAGGCTCAAACTTGTAATAAAAAAGGGAATTCACGAAAAAAAATTATTTTAAAAGCATTTTATTCATGGCTATATGCAAAATACTTTTGTGAGTCACTGTATGTATATTATTTCCATTTAAAACCTGTGAAATGTTGATGTAACAACAATCTCAGTACAAACGTTCTATGAGAGTAATAGAGAGAGAGAGAGAGTAAAATTACTCATGCTTCTTCTTCTACCAGCTGCAATAATCCTCAAAAGTAAGCTTCTGAAAGTTTCGTGGAACTAAGAAAGAATGTTGCGACTCCTGGCTCCATAATGCCTCAATTAGTCGCAATTAGTCGCTTATAGAAAAATATATACCGAAATATCGGTACTTTGTTTTCTTTTCTTTTTTTAATATTCAAATTAAGAACTCAAATAAAATATTGTTTTGTTAGAGAAATGCAAAGAGTGTCAGAATAAATGGCTATCTATATATTCAACAATGTGATCAGCTATAAAACATCAAAACGTATGCAATATTGTATATTTAAATATTTAATATGAAAATCAAAAGTATATATTTATTTAGCAAAATAGTGCTTCAATTACAACATAACACTGAGTTACGCCATTAAGAGTGTAAGAAAGATAAAGAAAAAAAACATTTACGCTAAAAAAAAATTCTAACAATTTTATATGAAATTTCCATTTATTGCAAATATAGTATTTGATTAACAAAAATCACACTTACATCTTCGCTGGAACAAACTAGACTTTTTAGATTGTGTATGGGGTAAACACCCATAGCCACAGCTCTATGGCCAGGCGACTTTTCGCCCTAAAGAGCGTGGCGCATAAATATATTTTCGATTGTGGTTTATAATGTAGGAGAAGAGGAAGAGGGATGCCGAGGTAGTTAAATTGAGGTTAAAGAATAGCAAATCAAAATTGGAGGGAGGTTAAAATTTCGATTAAGATGCGCAAAGGTAAAAAAAAATATTTATTTTTTATACAAAATTAAATTCAAGCGTAAATTAATTTTTATTAATATTAAATGATATGTAGGTATTACATTTGCAGAATACATAAAGCGGATAAAAGAGAGAGAGACAGAGAGTTAAAAAAAATAAATCACATTTTTATGGCAGCATTTTAAAGAGAGAAAAAAATATAATTAAAGGTATTGATACTGGTTCAATGAAGTTAAGAATTATTATAAAATTTTTTTTTTCATATTATATATGTATGTTAGTTAAATTCTGTTTCACAACAAATTTCAGCCAATCAACTTTATACAACAGATAATTTTAGTATAAACACAACAAAACTTTAGTCCTTTCCTTGTTGCCAAACAATATATACATATATACGCACATATGTATTTTTTTTATAACGATTGTGATAAATGAAAGGCATTGAAACAAACTCGAAACGATAAAAAAAAAACAGAAAACTGAGATTCAATTGTGGGAGGCTTCAATTCAGATATTTCTCAGCCAGATGAAATATGAAAAGTAGAGGTGAAAAAAAGGTATAAGCAGAAAAGAAGCGATTGTAATGCAAGTTGCGAGCATAAAGTCATTCAGTAGAGGTGTATACAGCTAGTGGTAGCAAAAAAAAAAAAAAATTAATAAAAAAAAAATAAAAAATTTGGGAAGCAAAATTTATAAATCTTTCTTATAAGAAACGCCGAAATTTGTAATATTTTTCAACTAAAAAAAAAAAATCTGCGCACTCAAAAGCTTAATGCATACAGTGGCGGATAAAAGTCTACATACACACCGCCTGTTTTCGTTGTGTAGAAGGTACTATCACATTGTTGAAAAACTTTGGTATTTTAAATCCTTTTCTAATCACATGTTTGAAACAAATCCATTCTCTAACAAAAAGTAAAATAATTATGGTGAAAAAAAGCAAAAATGTCCTTGACAAAAGTCTACATACACCACGGATTTACTACCAGCTGCGTTGTTATGGCGGTTGGGTACTCTTTTTTTTTTTCTTTTTTTTTTTTTTTTTGCTAGTATTGAATTTTAATTTGCTAGTATTGATTTTAGTTATAAAAACATTAGCATCAACAATGGCTCCGCGAAAAGAAGTATCCATTGACGTATGAATTTTGGTTATTCAGCACAGAAAAGAAAAGAGAAGAAATTGTATAGTGACATTTCAAAAAATTTAATCTTCAGTCCACCTAAGGTACAGACCATTGTAAGAATTTTTGAAAAAAATGGATCCACCGAAAATAAGCCGCCTGTTGGCCGCCCGAGGAAACTGACTCGAAGAGACATCAGCTTTATTCTGAAGGAAATGAATGATGATCATAAAGTTACTGCTCCAAAATTAGTCGAAAACATCGCAAACTAATCAGGAAAGTGTGTCCAAGAGCAATTCGAGAAGAGTTATAACGATAACTGCTTCCACAATAGAACGGCACGTAAAAAGCCTCTTATTTCGCTAAATCACATTTAGACAAGGAAATGGATTTTTGGCAAAAAGTCTTGTTTACAGACAAATCGAAGTTCAATATATTCGGCAGCGATTTTAGAGCAAAAATTTGGATAAAATAAAACACTGCACTTAACGCTAAAAATATAGTACCAACAGTGAAGCATGGTGGCGGCAACGTAATGGTTTGGGGAACGGTTTCGGTATCTGGAGTTGGAAAGCTGGCTTTTATTGAGGGTAATATGAATCGGTTCAAATATAAGTCATTGTTGGTAGCTAATCTGGAACCTTCGATGAACAGTTAGCAGCTTGGCGCAGGCTTGGTCCATATTGTTGATTGGTTGCTTTATCATGCTCCAAGATAACTACACACACCACCCCAAAGCCCAAATTTGTATGTTATTGAATATGCCTGGGAGATTTTTGAGCGAAAAATTAGAAAAAAATAAAATTTCCAGCTCAGCATTACTCAAAGAACGTCTTTTTGAAGCTTGGGATAGAATTACTCCCTCCGAATTGACAAATTTAGTAGCTTCGATGTCACGACGACTTCAAGCTATTATTGAAGCGAACAGCGGACCAACTAAATACTAAAAAGATCAGGTTACCTGATATTAATCAAAGTTTTTAGTTATGTTTGTACTGTATATAGACCTTTCTCATTGTTGGATTTACGCTTTTTTTTTGTTAAATCTTTACTATTTCATGTTAAAAAATTATTTTTGATTGTTTTTTATGATAAGGGAAGGTAGTTGGAATAAACTGTATCTTTAAAATTTCCAATAAACCTTTTGGACTTTCAATTCAACGAAAACAAGGGGTGTATGTAGACTTTTGTCCGCCACTGTACATATGCACATGCATATGATACATGTATATACAAGTAGGTATGTATGCAACGAACGGAAAAAGTACACATAAAAAAAAATTTGAAAAAAAACGAATCATCTCAATCAATCAAGACAAACAAACGGAATAGAAAATAAAAACAAAGACAACAACAACCGAAACAGAAACAGAAACATAAAAAAACGTAAACACAGACGCAAATTGAAATTGCATTTTAAACTGAAAACTAGCGCACAAGTAGTAGTAGAACTAGCTTTGCATTTGCATTTTTTAGCAGCACTTAAAAAACTAATTTTAATTTTTTATTTCCATATTTTTTTTTTGGTTTTTTGTATTGTTATTTTGCATATTATGCATGTATTGATAATCATATACATATATATTTTTAGTGTCCCATACCAAATTGCGACAGGTCTCGGTGTACAATCGCTAAAATGTTTCAATGCACATTTCGGCAGTTCAAGTTACGAGAGTGACATGTATGAGAAAAAAAGTAAATGAAACAAAAAACTCAAATTAAATACGATACTTTTTGTGGCTGCTGTTGTTTGTGACTACTATAAATGTGTGTGTGTTTTTTTTAATTATATACGAGTACATAAATATTGTATATTTTTCGCGGCTTAGCTAGTTAACAGAACTAAAGCTAAGCAGAAGAATGAAATACATATGTATGCATAGGTGTGTGCGTACAAAAGTATTGGGATCTTGTAGTAGAAACTAATAATTTTATTTAAAATTTTATATTTTTTTTAATAAAAACTAATTCACTATTCGATATAACAATTACTAATGTATTGAAACACCAACTAAAGGGAGATCCAACTCGAGGTTCCCTACTTTTTTAAAGAAAACAACACAGCAAATGCAAATCTAATGGGAGGTGTTTATTATCATTATGAAGAATATCTCTTTCAAATCTTGGCCGCGGCTACGTCTCAGATGGTCCATCCGTTGAGTCCAATTTTCGTTGACTCGTTTGATCATTTCGACTTCGTTACTGGCAAATGACAAGTGTGATGTTTTTCTCCAAGGCCTGAATCGAAGCGGGATTGTCCGTCCGCATTGACTTTAGACTTTACATATCCCCACAGGAAATAGTCTAACGTTGTGATATCAAAGGATCTTGGTGGCCAATCGACCGGCCCAAAAAGTGAAATTATCTGCTCACCAAAGTGTTCTCTCAATATATCTATTGATTGATGCGATGTGTGGGAAGTGGCGCCGTCTTGTTGAAACCAAATGTCGCGGAGATCACGAGCTTCAAATTTCAGGCATCAGATATTCGGTTATCATGGCGCGATAACGGTCGCCATTGACGGTTACGTTCCCACCGGCACCATTTTTGAAGAAATTTGATTTGATAGAAAGAAACAATCCACACCAAACCGTTTTTTTTTTCTGAATGAAATTACAGCTCTTAAATCTCTTCAGGTTGCTCTTCGTCCCAAATGTGGCAATTTTGCTTGTTTACATACCTATTGAGCCAGAAATGAGCCTCATCGCTGAACAAAATTTGGCTCGATAACGTCGGATCTTCATGAAACTTTTCAAGAGTCCATAGAGCGAAGCGATGTCGTTTGGGAAGGTCGAGCAGCTTCAATTCTTGCACAAGCTCTTTACAGAACATAAGTCTTTCCATGATGAAATGCTAAACAATACTGAACAAAAATAACATGACAGCTTGACCGAATCATGCGTGATCTCTCAAAAATAGACTATTGGATCACCCTTTATAAGAGTTCTTCTTAATCCAGACATTTTTATTTACAAAAATGTTAGATGCTTGTGAAGGATATGACGTCACAATGATTGAAGGCCGGACACTCGCAAAGGTAGTACTCCAGCGTTTCGTCAACTTCTGTCCATACTCGACGCTCAGTCTATTCGACTTTAGCTGCGCGTGAAGATAATATCTAAGGGGTATATGGCACTTCAATATATTCATAAGAATACTAAGTTCTCTTTTGCTTAATGGACGTAAGAGTTTGACATGTCTAACATATATTCCATGATACCCCTCAAAAAGTTGATAGTACACCCTACGTTAGAACCTTAAGCATCCCTCTATCGACCACTGCTTTAAACGAGATTTGGAAGCGCTGAAAGGTCTGAGGCATCGATGGTGGCAGCCTATCCAGCGTCCGCCTCTTCATTTACTTCTACATTCCTTAGATCTGGTTATATTCGAAAGTCTGTTAACTGCTTTTTCACATGTTTTCACACATTTTGACATACTCAATTGCCGCTTGGCTGTTTACCAGAAACTTAAGAGTTTACCTTTAAAGCAGTTGCAAATTTGACACTTTCACTAAAGCCCAAAATCTCTGCTTGGAAGTTGTAGTATTACCGATGATTTTACCTTCCGACCATTCTGCACTTCTTTAGTGTTGCCCACCATACGATTGCTCTATGTGTCGGTATGGATCTCACAACACTTTTGTATTCCAAATACGGAACGTTTTGTTGGCCCCGCTTTCGATATATGTATTTCCCCCAACTAAGTTTTTTTACCATGCATAACCTCGAGATATTTGACCGACTTGGAGGGGTGGTTTCCATTAGATAAATTGGTGAATTTTTGTGTTACTTGAAGTTTTTCAGTTTTTCTATATTTACAATGAGTCCTTCTCTCTCAGCCTAAACTGCTGCGATTTTAAGTGCCCTCTCTATTAGAAATGATAGACGATCGAGATGTTTTTTCGAAGCTAAATATCATCCACGTAGCAAAATACCTTAAAATTCTCTGTCGAAAGCAGTTAGATAAATTAGTTTATCAAAATCATCAAAACATAGTAGAGTGCCACAAGTGAGTCGCATATCCATTCCATGTTTTTCAGTAAATATGAATCCTTATTAGGCTTCGGGAAAAAAAATCAGATTTGCCACTTGCCACCTGTTAGGTTTATATACGAGCCGGATGCAAGCAGTGTAGACCGAAGCAAATCTGCGCGCCTGTAGGCGTGACCCCTTTTGCAGTAAGGAAGGGAAAGATTCCATCGGTAGCAGTAGTTTTGAATGTTTTATGGCTTGCAAAAGCCTTTTACATCATTTGGGCGTTGAAATAGAGTTCCTCGCTTCGTTCAGACAACCGGAGGGTGGGTCACAGAGAGCTCATGGAGTAATCTTGAGTAAAGTGAGTATTCAATAAAAATTTTATAGTCTTAGAAATTTGAGAAATGGCAATCAACCATAAAAGCGGTCTGAAAATAGTTATTTGATAAAAATTTCTTAAAACCCGCCACACCGCTACGCTGTCAAACTGTTCGCGGAAGAGACATCACGAAGAGTGCTCCAATGAGACCTACTATCATGATACAAGCTTTATTGCGCCACTATTACAAGTAGTTAAATCTAAACCTCCCTTCTATAAAGGTTGGAGTACTATTTACGAGGATGTTTATAATGCGAAGGTCTTTAGAGTTAAAGTAGTCGAAATTATGAATTAAATTAAAATATAAGAAGGCGTTTCCTTTTGCACTCGACCTGCAAGAGAACAGTAGCTAGGTTATCAAATAAAATGGAAGAAAACAGCACAAAATAAGTACGTTGCATTAACACAACGGTTTGAGTTGAAATCGCTTAAAAATACCCGACATGGCGAAAAGTGTTGCAAAGTAAAAAAAGTGGTACTATTGTAAATGGGAAACTGGAAAAACACAAGGGGAAATTCTTGTTAAACATTGCTTTGGGAAAATTCAACCAAACTTCAAAATTCAGTGAGAATTAAAAAAAAAATCTAATAAAATATGAAGTAAACTGAAAGAAAAAATATATTTATTTACCTAAGAATCTTCTGAATAACTTATTTCGTTTGGCTGTTCGTTTAAATATTTCACAAAAAAACTTTTTTTATATTTAGATAGCTAATTGTAAAGTAAATGCAAATTATAAGCCACTTAAAAATAAGCCAACTGGGCATTCTTTTGCAGATCGGTTGCAAAAGAAAACGCCTAGTGTAAAAACATTTTCTTCATTTTGTTACAGGTCCCTCTTTTACACACACACGTATACACATATTTTACATATTTGTGATTATTAAGCTTAGCATATATGTACGTATAAATAATTACTGTAGCTTAAAATTAAATTATGCTCCATTGTAAAACAAAAGTGAACGAAATTTTTTTATTATTTTTTTTTATTATTTTGTGTGCCCAAAAATAATGCATTTTTGATAGAAGTGGCAGTGAAAATGAATAGTAGCTAAAGTGTAACAAAAGCACAATCGAGATAGTATTGATTCATAAAAGAAAAAGAAAAAATGAAAAATGTACTTGTAAATGGCAAAAGGAAATGTAGAAAGGGTCAAAGTTTATTTTTTTGTGCAAAATTGTCAGCGACAAGAAGAATGATTAAGATTAGTGAATATGTATGTAGGCATTTCGTTTTCAAAGTTAGCTTGCTTTAAAGAATACAGAAAAAACCGAAAAAAGAAAGGAAATTAGGGAGAAGAAAATTATATATAAATATGTATTTATGTTTTAGTTGTTATACCGAATTTCCCTTGAAGGACTTTTTGAAAAATTCACTCCTAATAATATTAGATTTCCAAATAGAAGAGCTTCATTATATGGTTTTTATGTTCATAATTTAAAAGGCACTTAGTAATTACATATATTTATACAAGTATGTAGTCATAGATACTCACCTCACGTATGGTCAATGTATGCGACATCATTTGTATATTGACTTGTGATTGACTCGATGGCAAATTATCACTGGATCGCGACTTAACTAATTGCTTCGAGCCGTTATTCAAAACGGAACGACTCTTTAGTATCATTTCAGTCTTCATAAATATTCTAGAGATATATGTGGAACTGTGGAACGAAAATGCATGAAATAAAATTTAGATTATTTACAACAACAAAAATTTAATATGCAAAAAACTCACCTCAATCCCCTAATACTAAATGCGGCATGCAATAATTTCGTTGGTGATACTGGTATCTTCTTACAGAATTTAATCAACGCATTACCAATATCATTTTTAATATTATCTGGACTCCATTCGTTGTTGGATTGACACTCCTTGTGGAAGAGATTGATTATCACGAGCGCAACACGATACAACACCTTAATGCCCTCATGGAGGTAACAATCCATAATGCGTACAAGATGCTGAAATGGTAGACCAGCTAATATCCACCAGCACCAATCCATAAAGACGCGTTCCAATTTAACGCCAGGGCAGATGCGTTGAAAATAGGTTACGGCATTTTTCTGTAAAGCAAGATTTTGGAGAAAGGGTTAATATATAGTATATTTGTTTAAGAGCAGTTTTAATAGATTTGCTAAACTTAATAGGTTAGATCGCTCATTATATCCATACAATTTGAGCATTCAAAGCCTTCTTCAAGCAAAAGGACGATTTTTGAGGTTTGACATTTTGAGCCATACATCTAAATACAAAATACAAAAAACATCTAAGAGTGAAATTTGTATACTAGACATACATAATGAATTGCACATTGAGAATCCGCCAAAACAGGATGCAGTAGAGTGAGAGGTGTTGATTTTAGTGTCAAAGACGAAGAATGTTCGGGCCAACCCAAAAAATTTGAAGATTCGGAAAAGGAGGCTTTAATGGAGCAAGATCCATACCAAACGTAAACTGAACTCGTTATCGACTGAAATTAATGAGTTTGAGCCGTTCTTTGCGCGAAAAAACGGCCATAAAGGACTGAAATGCATGACAAGGTGACTTTGGAACATGACAACGATCGGCCACACGGGGCTATAACGATCGAAAATGAACTGAAAAACTTGAAATAGAAGGTTTTACCCCACCGGCCCTATTCTCCAGGCCTTACTTCTTGCTTTACACCCTTGAGCCTCTCTCAAGCGTCTTAAAATAGTCTGCCTTCAGTAGGACGCTACATCTTCCCTAGTAACTGTTTTCCATCTCCTTATTATCTTGATGAAATCGTTTTCATTGTTCTTAACTTATGTATATCTCTAAAATTTTTGGGTGTGAACGAAGAAAATATACTTTTAACATTATTTTGACGATTTGTTGGTTATTGTTGTTGTAGCGGCTTGCTCAATACCGCATATACAAGCAAAGTTATTTCATATCCTCGAGGTCATCCCATCGGGTGGTCCAGGAAACGAGCTGTTTCGAGGGGTTCGGATCTGAGGTAGAGGGCTGTTAGATGAATAGGTGGATAAGTAGGATTTGAGTCTACTAAAGTATCCAGACCTTAATGCTGCCAGCTTTGTCTGGTTATGGTGGTTGGATTCCGAGCATGCCATTCACGGAAATTAGGTATATAAAGGGATTGATGGGACTGTCTACGAATGGCGCTTAGGGTCTGCCGGTATATCGTCCTGACCAGCGGTTCTCTTCTATAGTACTGAATGAAGTGCTTGTGATTGTGTACTCCCTTTCTGATGAGCACGAGTGGTGGTTCGACTTGCAGTAGATGTCTGCTTGGCGCTTTGTAAACGCGGAAGCGATGGTGCTTACAGAGCATAAAATTACTTAACTAGGAGCATAGATGTTTCACTGTGTAAGTGGTGCATAGGTGACATCAGTAGGTTTCCCGTCACAGTTCTCAGAGCGGTATTTTGACAGGCTTTTAGCTTCATCATCTGCGCCTCGCTAGTCCCCGATAAAACCCCCAGCGATCTGAGAATTTTCTTGTGGCTCTGTTCATTTGGTTGTAATCGCAGTTGTATGTGGAATGGGGTTCAGATTACCGAATGTGCACCCCTATATCATGGAGTTGTTTATTGTCGGAATTTTTTAGGTCATCGTCAACTTCCATATTCAGTTCAAGCCGGTACCTGCTTCGTCCAGCTGATGAAGAGGGTAGTCGCAGAAAAATGGAAAAGACTGACGAGATAGCAGTTTACTTAGGAATAGAGATTATCAATATCCTGTCCAGACGATAATATCGAGTAGTCATCGGCATATGAAATCAGGCGCAATGCTAGTGGAGGGAGCAGCGGAATAAATAAAAACTTAGGTAGGACCGTCGGAAGGACACAACTCCCGATCACATTGCTTAATTTACCGAAGTTTTAGATATTTCAATGCTCGATTGTAGCACTGCTATTAGTTTCTCTTTTATTATCTAAAATTTTCTCCATGACCTCTTTAAACGCGATTCACTATTCTCTTTCGAAAAACAATGACACGGGTAACACGAAATTGTACCACGACACTTTCTATACTATCGGATCACGTACATTCAGGTTACAAGATATTTTATTTTTTTAATTTTTCTCACGCAGAGCGTTCTTTCATGTAGTCCCAAAAGCCTCTTCTTATAATAAAACTTTAGAATTTTGTAAAAAAAAAAAAAAACCTGACGTTTTGGAATTTTGGTATTATTATAATTTTTTTTTTCGACCTCTGTGTTATTACTTACTTTCATGCTAAAGATTTAGATTTAAACTTACGCTATGTTTTTTGGCAATTTGCATCACAGTTTTCCAAGTGACTTCATGTTGTAATTTGGTTTGCTTTATAAATACTTTTTCCTTGCTGCCGACTAGCGCCGCCAAACAATGATACGCTTCCTCTTCTGAAATTGGATAATTAAGAGAACAACATTATTAAAAACTCACTACACTGAAAATATTTCAAAAATCATTTATCTTAAAAATTTTACTATTATAAGAAATTTTCTTGTTATAAGAAATTACATTCTAATAAAGATCGAGTTGAATAATGTTCAACTTCAAACTTTTTACCAATTTTGAGCTCAATATGAGAAGTAGACCATTTCAAGTTGAGAGACCTAAAAATTAACTGTTTTTTTATAGATGTATAAATTAGAAAAGAAATTTTTAACTTTTTAAAATTTTTGGTTTTTTTCTTCTTTACATTTTATTTTATTCTTTTAATGTGTCAACTTTTTTTTTTTTCAAATAGACGGGAACACGAAGCCATAAAAACTGTTTAAGGATAAAATAGGGATAAAGCTTGTAAAAGAACTCTAATAAACAATAAATTAATATCAAAAAACAAATTTGTTTTTTTCACTCAAAAAAGGTATTGACCTTTATATGTTCTTGTGTGGTAAACACAATTGCTATTGACCTACATATATATTACATATACATAAAAATGTATGCGAATGAATTTTGTCAGTTTTTTCTTTTAATTGCTGAGCCATCAAAATTATTAGCTTACATTTGTTGTTTATTACTGAAAAAAAAATTCAATTAAGTATACATATGTACAAATATTTGGATTAAAGCCAAAAAAAAAGAAGCAAAATGTGTACAACAAACTGCCATTATTTTATCGAAGAAAAACATGTGCAATGCCAAAAGGCAAAAGAAAGGCATTTATGAGAAAAGAGATGTTGAAACAAAGCAGGATGAGAAAAAAAGTAGTTCAGAAAGGCTAAAAATACATATACGAAGAAGAAATAAATACAATCAAGGGTACAACAAAAATAACAAAATATTTGGAAACAAGTATAAATCAAAAGAGGCACGAGCATTAGATATGTAATTAGATTGACGAAAAAATAACATACATACATACGTATGTATGTATATTGAAAAATGGGGAAATACTAAATATTCAGTATAGATGACTAATAAAAAATATTTTCTAGCATTTTTTGGATTGTGTAATATAATTTATGCCATAAATAAAAAAATACATTAAAAAACCAGATCACGATCACTTGGAGTGATGAAAAAATGTTGACACAAACACTTTTATGAGAAAATTAAATATATATATATATATATATATATAATATATCTATATATATATATAATATATTATATATCTATTTATATATATAATATATTAAAGCGTTCCATTTATAGAGCCAAATATGGCCCAGCTGCTTGAGTTTATATATTTCGAAAATGTGAATTTTAAATGTTTTCGGATAGATTGATTTTCGAAGCTCTAGAAGAGAATGTGCAAAAAGATAGACAATATCTCGGCAATTTGTACTGATATAAAGGAATAAATAAATAAATAATACACACTAGTTAGAGAATAATGTTTAAAGGATTTTATTTTTGACTGTTAATTATTAATGAGCTAAAATAGAAACAAGAAAGAAAGGCCGTCTTCTGTCATGCCCAAGAAAAGGAAATTTTGGCTCTTGTGCTTGTCTGAAACACAAAAACCAAGAAGATTATTAATTTGTACAAATGTAGCTATATCCTGTACCAAGATTAAAAAACAAACTTTTTTTTTTTTTTGAAAAAATTGTGAATTTTTGTATTTCGATAACAAGAACAGGCTTATTTTTTGTCAGTTTTTGAGCTAAAAAAAAAGATGTTATCAAGATAATAAAATATTTATGCTACGGGACATAGCTACCAGTGTACTGAACAACATATTCAAATTTCAGATCATTCGTATTAATACTTTTTTACCTGCATACTAATTACGTACAAAATTTCAAGCAAATTGCACTTGATCCCTCCTCCATTTAGGGGAAAGAAGAGCACTCTATATGTGTATTTAAACAAAAATTCAGCAAATAGTACCATGAAAAAATATCAAATAGATCGGTATCTGTAGGACCTATAGTTTATTCTAAGCTGCTCTGAATGACTGATGGAATTTTATAAGGTTTTTTTTTCATGTCAGTAGAGGATTTGCCTGACGAGGGACGACGGCACTTAAAAATATTAATTTACATATTGGTCTGGTGAGCCTTGGAACTCATACCCTCCACATGGCAGTACGCACTGCTAACCACTTGCCTAATGCGGCTGCGAAGAGCTACCAAACTACAGAATTTCAATGAAATCGATATAAATACGATTTTTCCGATTAGGTAGGTGGGCCCATGATTCACTGCCTGGAAGGAAATGCGGTGTCCATGATGTTCATGAAAGATAAAGGCTTACCATGTACCAAATTTCACGTCAATTTAACCACAAATACGACTCTCTCGAATAGGTCGGACGGTCTTCCCTGAATTTCTACAAAAATTTCATAATTTTTATTTATTATTATTTTTTTAACTTCTTAGGGAAAGCCACGTTCAGTTATATGCTAATATACTAAGTAATATCGAGTAGGAGTGACGAAAATAATATATTCGTTATATTAAAGGCAAACATCTATGTTAGGAAGATCCGGAGGGAAGAGTCCGGATGCAATTCACATATGTCAAAACTTTTTCCAAATATTTTCTATATTCAACGACCAGAATGGCGTTGAATTCTTTCAGTAATTCTCATTGAGTCTCCTCAATTGTCTTAAAACGGTTTTGAGTCTGTTGAATGGCAAGAAGTCACACGAAACCAGATCAGGTATATACGGTGGTTGTGGAATAATATGAGTTAAATTTTTGTCGGAAAATGCGCGAAATATAAATGCAGTGTGAAATGTTGTTTTTCCAAAAAATTTCGTATTTTTTAACTCAGCCAGATTTGACTTTTCTCAGGCATAAAACATCTTTAAAAATGGTTTTGATTGACCCATTTGTTACTTATAAGCTGATTTTTTTTTAGTTTTGTCGCAAGATGTCCATCTTCAATTCTTTATCTGCTTTCTGTGAATTGTTTGTACCACTAAATAAATATTTTTACAAGGGCAAGGAGGCAGGAAATGTCAATTGTTTTGGCATAACCTTTATCTCTACTCATTCTATGTACTCGCACATGTAAACACAATGAAAATGTAAATATCTATTTTTTGTTGTTGTTGTTGTATATACTTAAGAATAGGTAAATGCTTTTATTGTTGTAAATGCATATAAAATTTGCATATGCATTTCTTGAGCCATTGTAAAATAATGAAACAATATTTTTGTGAACATAACACAAATAATAGACAGAATATCTATGGGTAATTCAAAAACTACAATTATAAAACAGTATTCCTATCATATTTCAGAAGAAAAATTGTTTACCTTTATTTTTAATTTTTATTGAAAGCAAATTAGTTCATATCTGAACTAGTTATGGAGATAATTCGTAAACAAAAAATGGATTATTTATTGCAAACCTCAAAAACCGATTCACCATCGATCTGCGAAAAATTTCAAACAAAACAGATTACCTCTAAAATCATATACAATTTTTTTTTTGCAGCATATGTGCTAATTATACAGCTATGTTAAAAGCTTAAATATTTTCATATGTAATATGCACATTAGTGTCACCTTTTCGGAAAATATGAAAATTCTCATTCACATAAAGATGCCAACTCTAATAGCCTAGAAAGACGGCAGCGTTAATCACGATTAACTGCGCACTTAATCAGATCAAAATTTGTAGGTGACAGACAGCAGAAATGGGAGTTAGTGAACAGCTGATTGGTATTTTAACATTTTCAGTTTTTAAAACTGCTTCAAAATATAAAATTTATTAATGAAATGAAAAAGGTGACACTCGAAGTGAGGGTTATCTTAGTGGGAAATAAGGCGGAAATGCAATCACGGAAGGCGAGGACATTGACTTGAGCCAATACGAATTGCGTCGTGAGGACGAAGAAACATCCATGAAGTATACAGAGAAGGTAGAGGCTGTTCATGCTCTGAAAGATATAGAGCCGCCTTCAAGTAAGTTTGGCTCATGAACATGCTATAGGCTGCAATTTCACAAACAAGATGCCTTAAATGAATATCGACATTACACAAAAGATCGATGAACACGATGCCAATATTTTACAATGCACGACCAAGAAGCGCGTATTTCATCCAAGCTTCAAGAGAGTTTTGTCAAAGACTGCGCAGAACTTAAAGAGAAACAGAACACAATCAAGAAGCGGCAAGATAAAATAGTCAGAACATTCAAATCAAAATCAACGAATTGGAAGGTCGTGTCCGCCATTTGCTTTTGAATCGTCACACCATTTCTTTCACGGCATAATCCCTTTTTAGATCTTTAAGTTACAGCTCGAAAAGACCGCTGCAGCAAATAACTGGAATACTGAGGACAAATCAGCAGCACTACACGATGCTTTGAAGGGACTTGCAGCGGAAATTTTACAGATATTTGCCACATATAAAAGGGATAACTACGAGGCATTAATGCAAGCCGAGGAAAGACGCTGTAGTAGCGAGCTTAGAAAGCAAATCATCCAGGTGGATTTAGACGCTACCAGAAGGCCAACGAAAGCAGGTACCGTAGGCAGTCGAGTAGAAAATGCGGCGACGTTAACACCGGAGTAAACTCTGTGTTTAAAAGAGGTATTGAGGAGAATAAACTGTGTGATTATAGAATATAGTAAAATAAATCATTATGATAAAGAAGAGAATTCTCTAGATGTAGATGTAGATGTAATCTTTTGCATCCAACTATGAAAAGTACAAGCAACTGGTTCATTTTCAGCATCATCACTTTCCACATTTGCTATACAAATTGTAGAAAACCCGTAAAATTTTAGGCAGGATTTCCAAATATTAGAGCTTAAGGATCACAAAAACTTCGAACTAAACTGAAATCCGAATATGAGAACACCACTTAATGAGATCAAATACGAAGACAGCATACGTAGAAGATTAACAAGATCGTTCTCTATTTCAAATCAATAATGATTGTTTTTTGGTTTTCAATCATTTTTAGTAAGAATTTTTCATCCCATATCGTAGAAATAAAGAAAAAGGCATACATAAATATATTTACATTATAAATTCACATACATATGTAGAATGCATGCACTCGTATATATTACAAAACAATTAAATTCACACCAACAATTGTGCTGGTGCCAGTGTGCTTTGTCGGGTCAAGAAAATTCATTTTACAAGGTTGTCGTGTCGTTGCTCGCCTATTGCACTCATTAAGGCAACAACAATAATAGTAACAACGACCACAAAAAAAAATACAATACCACCGATAACCAAGTCAATAGTAGACTTGCAACGATGCTTTAAATGGTGTAGTCAAGTAGAAACAACGTTCGTATACACTTGGCGTAGGTAGGGGGAGGCGTTTGAGAAAAAAAAAACAAGAAGAAAAAACTAGCAAACACGTCGTAAGCTAGGTTGTTACTTAGCTTGACACTCACCATATACATGTTAACATACATATGTATATATATAGTGTATATTTACTTGCATCTTTGACTAAATACGTATGTGCATGTATCTAATGCTTGTATTTAGTTGTCTACACAATATCGAGCCGGTGATAAACGGCAGCTATAATAGGACGACGGCGCTGGTAAGCCGTAATAGAGAAAATAAGTCTCTCTTTCAATTGAGTTTCAATTCAGTTTGCACATAAAAGCATTTACTGTCGTTAGGTTTTTTTTTATATGTACATATGTAAGTGCTTATCATCAAAGTGAATTGGATGGCTTTCTAAAAGTAAATGTAACTGACATACATATATAAGTACAGGTGGACAGGGCATGTAGAACTACGTCAACGCAGTATCATGGGTATATTTAGCACAATTTGATTATTTTTCAATTATTGACAATATTTATAAAATTACATGATTATAATTAGAGGAATGGAAATAAGCTAGCGGGTAATTTAAAAATTGTAACTTGTGATAAGTATTTATGAGTAAAAATAAAAAAAATTAAAATAAATAAAAAAAATAAAAAATTAAAATAAAAAATAAAAAAATATATATATAACTAAATAAATTGAAAAAAATTAATAAAAATAAAAATGAATTAAAAAACTTCTTTTTTTTAAATTCAAAAAAAAATTAAACAAAATGTAATTAAAAATATATAATAATATTAAAAAATTAAATTAAACTTAAAAATAAAATAAAATAAACTAGCGAAACAAATAAAATAAAAAAATGGATTAAAATAAAGAAAATAAAATAAATTAAAGTAAAATGTAGAAAAAATAAACCTAATTAATATAAAAAATTAAAAGAATAGAGTCAAATAAAATAAAATTGAATATATTAAAATAAAATAAAATAAAATAAACAAAAATTAATTAAAATAAAAAGTGAAATGAAATAAAATATATCAAAACAAAAAAATTAAATGAAGGAAAGTAATACAAATTAAAAAAATATTTAATTCAATTATATAAAAAAAAATTATAGCAAACTAAAATACATAAAACATTGTATTGTGATTATATATTAAAAATATATATATTTTATAGTAAAATAATAATAAAATATATCAATTTAAATTAAAATAAAATATTAATTATATGTATAGAAAAAATTAATATAAAATAAAATGAATTTAAAAAATAAATAAAATTAAAAATAGAGCACAACATAAAAATAAAATAGGACAAAAAAAAAGTATTAAAAAATTATAGTAAACAAATAAATTAAAATAATACTAAAATAAAATATATTTCAATAAAAAAATGATTAAAATAACATAATCATAAAGAAAATAAAACGAAACAATTTAAATTAAAAATAAAAAACAATAAATTCTATTAAGATAAAATAAATTTAAATGAAGTGAAAAAATGCAAAAGTCGACGTCAAAGATTTTCGGTATCAATATTTATTTGAATTTACGTGTATACAATACGCCCCCTTAGATGCAGTTTTCAGGGATTTTTGATACAAAACCTCGTATCTGAACAAATAGATCCCATGTTTGTGAATTATAACATTTTGAGTGAAGCAACTTTAGTAATTGTAAAAAAATGGATAAAAAGGAATTTCGCGTGTTAATTAATTCTTGAAGGGAAAAAACACAGTTGATGCAAAAACATGGCTTCATGAAGAGTTTCCGAAGACTGGCGCAAGAAAATCAACCATCAAGGATTGTTATGCTAAGTTTAGACGTGCTGAAATGAGCACCGAAGACGTTGAACACAGTGGAAGCCCAAAAGAGTTTGCTACCGACGAAAACATCAAAAAAATAAACAAAATGATTTTGAATGACTATAAATTGAAATTGAATGAAATAGCAGGTACTCTAAATAACTCAACTGAACGTGTACATCATATTTTCTGCGTCGATATGTGAAAATTGATGAAATGGATCCGTCATTTCACTCCGAAATCCAATCGACAGTAATCCGAGTGAACTGCACACGATGAGCCCGCTCCAAAAACGCAACAATCGACTGGCAAGGTTATGGCGTATGTATTTTGGGATGCGCATGGAATATTTTTCATTGACTACCTTGAAAAAGGAAGGGCCATCAATAGCGACTATTACACAGCGTTAATGAAAAAACGGTAGCATTTGAAGAAAGAGAAAACGCTGTTTCACTAAGACAATGCACCGTGTCACAAGTCAGCGTTATCGATGGCATAAATCCATGAATTGGGCTTAGAATCGCTTCCGTATCCACCGTATTCTCCAGTTCTGGTTCTCAGCGACTATTTCCTGTTCTCAGATCTCAAAAGCATACTCGCTGGGAAGAAATTTTCGTCGAATGAAAAGGTGATCGCCGTAACGGACGACTATTTTCAAGGAAACGAGAAATCATACTACAAAAATGATTTCGAAAAGTTGGAGGGTCGCTACAAGCAGTGTATCACCCTTGAAGGGAACTATGTTGAATTAAAAAAAAGAATTTTGCCAAAAAAAAGTGTTTTACTATGGTGGACCGGAGAATTTCCAATTGACCTGTTAGTTTTCCGATTGCCATGACTTTCAGTATAAAGTCATGGCAATCGGAAACATATATATTGTAGTGGTAGTATATTTAATAAAAACGAAATAAAATAATAAATAGAATAAAAAAATAAAAGAAGCCCTTAAAAAGCTCAGTAGATTTTGTATGTCGTTATTAAAAAAAAAAATTATTCAAAATTTTCAAGCGGTTCCCCTAGATTTTAGAAATTTAAAAACGTACTTGGCTGCTTATTAATTGTGAACACAAATATTAGCATTTTCAATCAATACAAGATGAAGCCGATATTTACAACTGTATTGTACACTTCAATAACTTTGTGAACTTGTTGCAGAACAATAAAATGTCAACATGGAATTTTTAATTTTGTAAAATGTAAACACTTGATATTATTTGTTTGATTATAATACAATAAGTATGTAGATAAAATAATAGGTAAATGGTTAAATGTACATAAATACATGTGAGTAAGCAAAGAAAAAAGGTTTTAACGGTAAATAATTTAATTGTCTTTCAGATTTTTGCATTACACCGTGCACAAATCCAAGTCATTTGGTTCATTGGGTAGCTAAAATACCGAAAGAAATACAAAATTTTGCTTAGAGGTAATTGAGTTTCGACTTTATGGGTCGCTAATTGCGTATATTTAATAATTTATTAGTCAAATAGTGATATTCAAAAATGTCCTTTATAAAATTTTGTATTCTAAAATATCAGACTTTCTTACTCTAAAAACAGGCTACTAAAAAATTAATATTTAATTACAATTATTGATTATTTAAATAAATAGCAAATATTTCGATGTAGTTTAAGGAACTTTGTACTACTATGTCTCACTGATAACGGTCTTATGAATATACATTCAGATGTGTAGATGCTTAATGTAAATATATACATATAAATGGCGCTTTATAAACACTTTAATCATATTCGGTGGAGCTTCTCTTCCTCCAACCAAAAGGCTGTTGATAAGCTTTCAACTCAGATAATGCTCTACCGAGGATAGACTGTATCAAAGAACAAAAAAACTGCTATAAAATTTAGTTCAGCCGTTTCGTTGAGCTCGTGCCTAGAACGCTTTGAGTCGCAGCATATTGCTTTCTATCCATCTTGCTATAGAGCTCCCTGTATGTTCTTATAAAATGGACACGGCTCATTAAAGTTTAAAGTAAGTAAACAAAGTGTGCATATGTATTATGTCTATTTATATCTAAGAGATAGTACAAGCTATCACCCTTAACCTCAGAACCCCACATAAACGACAGCGAGACAGACAAACCTCAATTTACTAATTAATAACTCAAAAAAAAAAAAAAAACCAATACGAAAACACACATAAATATATATGCTGATTAGTAGTGTTATCTATCCTCTTTATATTCAGCTGGCCGCCTATCAGCTATTATTTTCCACTAGTACACACATAAACTTACAACCAATGATAACTAGTCAAAGCTGGTCATATGTTGGCCGCACTGTTGCTCTTATCAGTCAACAAAATCAAAACAAAATCACTGCCGCATAAAGAACATTTAGTAACGAGAATAAATATGTTTATTTATACAATAATATTCAATAAAATATAGCAAATTGTTTCAAGTAGCGTTAATGGTTGCCAGAATATTTAGTGTGGTTATGAACTAGTCCGAAATGAAGTTAAATAGAAAGCGCTCTATCTTGTGTAAAACTTGTTATATTTACATTTATTTTTTAATAAAAATGGAGCAGAATAATCCAAATATATCAAGTGTCGAAAACAGAAGCAGGCGCAGCCTGAAATAGAAAGCGACCGAATCGCGTGAGTAGAATAGAAGAGCTTGAGGAGCTGGCCAACTTGGGATATACTCGAAAATTCTACGAGATAACAAAGCGAGAAAGACCAGAGCATACTCATGTAGAACCCTAAGAGGTGATCTAGTGACTGATGCCCATATTTTAATGAATTCATGAAAGGAATACTTCTTTAGTCTGCTGAATGGCAGTGAAAAGGAAACACCAAGCGATGACGAATCCGGCTCCGCAAACGATAACTTTGTAACAGACGTTCCATTACCCGAGCACGAATCATGCATGAATCAGCTTTTGGGCAGAATATATGTAATCGGACGAAAGTATGCCCGACGAATGGAACCTAAATGTGCTCTTTCATATCCAAAAAAAAAAGAGAAACCTTCAATTATCATCGGATTAACCTCCTCAATATCGCATACAAGGTCCTATCTAGTATAATGTGACCATATCAGCGGAGACTAAGACCTGGTAAAGCCACCATTTCTCGAGATATTCACCATGCGCCAAATCTTGGAGATGACCCGAGAGAAAATAATCGATACAAATCTCAATTTTATCGGCTATGTAAACTGACCCTGAATAATACCTGAAGCGCAGTCCGAATTGGGAAAGACCCATCCGAGTCCATCTAATTTCTTTAATTTAATTTCGGAAAAGCTATGATCTTCCCAAAAACGTACAGTGAACAGCTTTGATATCTTTGACCTCAACAACCTCACAACGTTAGCTCTGCTTTCGCCAGGCTGGATAAATAAGCGAAGCGAATGGGTATTGTCGTGAGCGAGGACAAGACTAAAATTTTCCAGTCAGCGCATTTGGGACTAGATTTTCACGTCACTGGCATCAACGTCGACTTTAAGTGTCTTCGAGGAAAAGGTTTTACGGAATATTTACTAGTGCTTATGGGCGACGCGAGGAAAATCATGCCCTCCGAATGTACGAAAACACTCCAGTTCTGAAAGTTTTTGATATTGTAACCGCTATTGGGGCTGATGTGTGGGGAGCGTCGCCGTCTTGTTGAAACCAGATGTCGCGGAGATCACGAGCTTCAATTTCAGGCATCAAATAGAGGGTTACATGGCGCGATAACGTTCACCATTGACGGTTACGTTCTCACCGGCATAATTTTTGAAGAAGTATGGACCGATGATTTCACCGGCCAACAAACCATACCAAACAAACCGTTGTTTTTTCTGGATGAAATGGCAGTTCTGAAAGTTTTCGATATAGTAACCGCTAGTGGAAGCAGAGTAAGATAAAGATTTTTACTTCATTGGAAAACTCAAGTGGAGAAGGACCGGGCTTGTTTATGAAATTTTTTCAATGATTATTTAAGGTGAAAATATATTTTTTTTAATTCAGTTACTTAAAAAGAATAATTTTCCCAACCACTTCAGCCTTAATCTTCACTAAGGAGTATTTTTTAAACATGCAGCCGCTTTAGACGAGTACTTAATAGTGAGTACTACCATGCCCCATCATAAAGATATCAACGTTTAAATTTATAGAAAATTTACTTTTTGTTTGTTTTTATAATTAGGTTTCCCCCTCGGCAGAGAAGGTCAACTCATCCGACTATATTTCTGACATGAAATAAGAAAAGAGCTCCTCATAAAAACTCCTCAAGCGTTAGGAGTCGGCATAGAATAAACCTTGTTCGCTCCATTTATTGAAAAAAAAAACATCAACCACACACACGACAAATTGTAGGTGGTACACGGAATTAAAACGCTTCAGCGATTGTCATAAATAATCATGTGCTATATTCACCCACTAAGTTCTATGAACCTTTACACAAAATATAAATATATTCAATTTGAAATCAATGCTATTTTATATGTAGCTGTAGAGACAAGGTATGTACATACTATGTATGCTTTTGTGTCATGTGTGGCCGCAAAAGCCTATAAAAATGCTTTTAATTACATTTGTAAACCTTTGGCGTCTTTGTTTTGAGTCAAAATGACATATCAGAGACCATTAAAATTTACAAAGAAAACATTGAAGAATGCTCTTTATGTTGTTTTATTATGACTTTTTTTACTTTTTGCATACTTAAATATGTATGTATATATGGGCAATATACACTTAAATTTTTTGCCTACACTCATGTAATTATGTGTATCACGCAGACTGAGCTTTGAAGCGAATTTCATTTACTTGGGCAATGCAATTTTTCGCAATTTTTTTTCGTTTGAAGTCCTTAGAAATCATAAATACTCGTACCTACCTACATACATATATGGAATGATCATTTCATTTTGTATTTACAATACAATTGTGCCTATAATAATTGCAAATTTTGTAATCAGTAATTGAGATACTCGCGCGCATATAATGTATAGGCATTAGGTTGGTCGGAAAAAATTTATTTCGAAGGCTTAAATAATAACGAGTGATGCTTTCTGAGGTTCGCTACTTTATTTTTAGAAAAAAACGCAGAGAATTCAAATTTAATGGGGAATGTTTATTCCCATTCGAAAGAATATTCTTTGGTATTTATTTTTTGAAGATTATCTCTTGGCTACGTCTCAGATGGTCCATCCGCTGAGTCCAACGCCCAAAACACGAAATTATCTGCTTACTGAAGTGTTGTCCCAATAAATCCATAGATTGATGCGATGTGGGGAAGTGGCGCCGTCTTCTTGAAAGCAAATGTCGCGGAGATCAAGAGCTTCAATTTCAAGCATTAAATAGTCAGTTATCATGGCGCGATAACGGTTGCCATTGACGGTGACGCTCTCACTGGCATAATTTTTGAAGAAATATAGATCGATAATTCCACCGGCCCACAAACCACACCAAATCGCCTCAGTAGGCCGATTATGTTGTTCATAAGTTGCACAAAGCTCGCGAAAAACATTCTTTACAGAACATGAATTTTCATAATAAAGTTGAATGATTTGTAAATGTCGTTCAGACGTAGGACTTTCCATGATAAAATTCCAAACTATACTGAACAAAAATAACATAACAGCTTGACACGACTCTCGCGTGATCTTTCAAAAAAAGCTATTGAAAAAAGTACCTTTACTTGGATCACCCTTTATATGCATGCATGTCTATAAAAGCACGAAACTTTAATTTTTATTTTTTTATTTTGTTTTTAACAAGAAGAAAGCAGAACGCCGGTTGCAGTCAATTTATTCCCTATAAAATTGTAACTTCATACTTCTTTGAGTATTCAGAGTTATGAAAAAGTCCTCAGATTTATAGAAAAGATGTTCTAAAGATACTTTTCATCTCATCGTATGACCTTTTGGGGCCTAGCATAGCATACCAGTTTTTATTTATTTTCATCTTTACTTTTGTTTTTATTTTTTTCAACCACCCTATTGCTATATTCATATGAATGCGAGTAATATTATTTGTTTGCATGAATAGTAGGTACATTGATGAATTATTTGCATTGTTATTGTTCCCACTTAATAACTATTATTTGCTTATTAATCTAATTCAATAAAGATGTTGTTTTCTATTTTGTTTCCAAACAAATAGAAACGGAATGCATTCAAAAGGCCTTTTCAGGTACTTTTCAGAACAAACCGTGCGAATCACGTCATTATTATCGAGTGTTTAAGGTAAATTTAGTTAAGGTAGGACCGCTTTCTGCGGCCAGTTCATACTCGAATATATTAGAAATATATATTTGTTAAATAAACTAGCTAAATTGATTTGATTTTCTATGAATTTCGTTATTCAGTTTGATTTTTGACTAGAAATAAATTTTACATCGCTGAATCTCCGAAAGGCGGCCGCGATAGCCGAATGGCTAGCATTGCGTACTGTAATTCGGAAGGCCTGGGTTCGAGTCCAGGTTCGAGCAAGATCCAAAATTATAGAAAATAAATTTTTCTAATTGCGGTCGCCTTTCGGCAGGGAATTTCAAGCCCTCCGAGTGTATTTCTGACATGAAATAAAAGCTCCTCGTAAAAATCCAGCAGCCGTTCGGGGCGGTTTAAAATAAACTGTAGGTCCCTCCGTTTGTTGGTAAAAACATTAAGACGCAAAACCACAAATTGGAGGAGGAGCTCGGCCAATAATCGCTTCAGCGGTTACAAAGCGCTATATATATATATATATTTATCATGACTAGAGAAATCACAGCATTAAATACTTTTAAAAACAGATACTTCAAAACACAAATAAAAATCTACTAAATTTAATGTACAAATGTATATATTGAAGACTTCAGACTTTGGACCCTATTAACTGTTTTATTGTTAAAAATGGATGTTTCCAATGAATATTTCGCTCCAAGCGTCTCTGACTTTTCTAATTAACCTGACAATATTCGCACTTAAAAGATTTGAAATGCATTTGGTCCCGCTGACTTGTTCAAAGGGTACACTGCGCGACTGTGCCGATTGCCAAAGACCGATTATTTACGGCCGACCTTGCCAACAGAACTCAACTAAACTTGGTAGACATTTATTTTTAATGCCGTCTAAAGCCAAGTAAACCAAAAAAGGCCGAGATATAACAGAATTTCAATTTTTGACCAATTACTGGACTTTGGATGCAATATTTAGGGAGTTTATCGATAAAACTTGATCTTACTTAATGGATATAACAGTTGCAGTCAGTTTCGAACATCTAACAGAAGGCACTAATGTAAGTTTACAAACCAGTCAACCTTCCATATAATTAAGGGTGATCCTGGTAGAGGTTCTATTTTCCATAGCCTTTTTTTGACAGATCACTCGTGAGTCGTGTCAAGTTGTCATGTTATTTTTGTTCAGTATTGTTTGGCAATTCATCATGGAAAGACTTACGCCTGAACAATGTTTACAAATTATTCAACCTTATTAAGAAAATTCACCTTCTATAAAGAATGTGTTTCGCGCGCTTCGCTCAACTTATGGTCAACATAATCGGCCTACTGAGCGTACTATTCGCAACACCATCACTCATATTGAGACCCAGCATTCTTTATTGGATAATATTCGGCCGAACAGACCACGTCCAACACACAGTGAAGAAAATATAGCGACCGTAGTTGAGTGTGTATACGAAGACCGTGGAGAGTCGATTCGGCGTCGTTCGCAGCAACTCGCACTGACGCATTTTACGTCGAGATCTTAAATTTAAAGCGAACAAAATACAGCTTCTGGAAGAACTGCAGCCGCTCGACCATCCCAAGCGACATTACTTCGCTCTTTGGGCTCATGAAAAGTTCCAAGAAAATCCGACGTTTTCGAGCCAAATTGTGTTCAGCGATGAGGCCGATTTCTGGCTCAATGGGTATGCAAACAAGCAAAATTGCCACACAAAGATTAACCTGAAAAGATTCATGAGCTGTCATTTCATCCAGAAAAAACAACGATTTGGTGTGGTTTGTGGTCCGATGGAATCATCGGTTCGACATTTGGTTTCAACAAGATGACGCCACTTCCCACACAACGCATCAATCAATGGATTTATTGAGATAACACTTTGGTGAGCAGATAACTTTACGTTTTGTGCCGGTTGATTGGCCACCAAGAACGTGTTATATACTCAACGGATGGACCATTTGAGACGTAGCTGTGGCCAATACTTGAAAGAAATAATCTTCAAAAAATAAATGCCAAAGAATGTTGTTTTGAATGATGTTTATATTTCCCTTAAAATTGAATTTTCTGATTTTTTTTCTTTAAAAAAGTAGGGAACTTCGAAATGGATCACACGTTATAACTAAAGTCCAGCTCCTTCCGTGAAAGCATATAAGCCGTGTGGCGTTTGATATAAATTCAGCCGAGTGTGATAGGTTCTCACGAACTTAGTCTTCCTTACTTGTTATTTTTATATTTGCTAGCATGGGACAAAGATGAAAGACGAACTAGTTAGTGTAAAACTACGAAACAACTAATGTCTTTGCTGTTGGATACGCTTTAATATGAAGCAGGCTGTTGTTTAAATAATACGGATAACAAAATATTTCCAGTATTTTTATTGTAAATTTTTCCATTATATTGGAAATTTTTCTATAATATATTAAGTAAAGACAATAAAGACAATATTTATGTTTATATACATAAATATGTACAATAAATAAATAAAATTATAAATGTATGTTTCCACATTAGAGTGGTTAAATTTTTCCCAATGGTTATAAATCAAAAGCTCAAAGACATTTTCTTACAAGCCACGGAGTTTAAATAAGCTCAAGGTACGATGAAATTGACTAAAAAAAAACTTTAAACTCCATAAAACTTTAACGAAAGTTTTAAATTTTTTTGTTTTTGAGAATTTATTTACTCTTGTCGTAGTTTTCCTCACAAACAATTTCACCCACCTTAATAAACACTCATATGGTATGTATGCAAGTGTGTTTATACGCTTTAGTAATTCAATTGCAAATTAATTCGAAACAAGTAACACACCCACTCATCACACAGACATATGTACATAGATATATATATATATTTATATTTTTCCATTTTAAAATTTATTGCATATTAATTGAAATACTGCCATCCTATTGCCCTGATGCCCTGATGCTGGGGGCACCCCTTCACCGGCAAAGCCTATTTGACTCATTAGAAATTTATAATACTATTACAGTCTCAATGCTGATGATCGCATCGCATCGCACCACTTGGATATAAGGTGCGATATTCAAAAGTGAAGTGAGTTGTTTATCAAATTAAATTGCGCAATAAATTTTCTACAAGTTACAAAAGAAAAAAGGAGAAAAAAACCTGGTAAATGAGTTCATAAAACCGCAACTTATGCATATATGTATGTATGTACGCGTACATATTCTTCTATTCAAATATATTTAAATGCATACTATATGCATACGTATGTACATATGTATGTGCGCGCTTGTCTTAATGTAATCAGCGATTTACATTTCGAAATTGTTTTCATTCTTGCACATTATTGTTATTATTGTTTATGCACTCACGGTAATATACAAAATATATGCAGATCTGTGTGTGTATTGTATTGTATTGTACAAATATCAAGATACATACATACGTAAATTAGTATGCTATTTTTATGCCTTTTCTGCTTAAGGCTAGCTGAATTCGAGCAAATTTTATCACATCCACATCCGCCGGTTAAATTTTCTTTAAATGTGGACAGAATGGTTTGCACCAAAATTTTATGTGCTACCTTCTGCTTTATTATATAAATTCATGCAGGTAGTGTGAATGGCCGAAATAAATATTGTAATTTTTGATATAAAAGGAATTTACATGTTTAATAAGAACGTAGATTAATTACAAAAATGGATAAACTTCAGAGCCATTGACCTGAAGGCTTCTACGTTGAAGCTTTCAAAATACTTTTTTTTTTTTAATTTCAATACAAGGCCTAAGGGTAATTTTCCTAAAAATAATAAGTTATCTTCAAAATCGAATTGAAAATAGTTTTTACAAGTAAAATACAATAAAGAAAAAAATAATAATAATATAAAACTAAATAAAGCAGATAAAAATAAAAACAAAACAAAATAAAAAAATAAATAAACAAAAAAAAAAGAAGAAAAAAATTGTTTCTAAAATAAAAAGGAATCAAATAATAAAAAAAAATTATAATAAATATAAAGCAAAATAAAAAATTTATATATAAAAAAATAGAAAACAGTAAACAAAGATAAAAAAGTTAAGTAACGAATCCAAATAAAAAAAATTAAATAGAATAAAAATACGTAAAATAAAATAAGGAAAAATAAAATGAAAGTAAAATAAAAAAAAATTAATTAATTGATTACATGAAATGAAAACACACAAAAAAATATTAATTACAAACAAATGCAATACACAAAATTAGAAACTAAAAACCAAGTAAAAGAAAGTAAAAACAAAATTAAATATAATTTTATGCAAAATAAAATGAAATACAGAAAAATAAAAACAAAAATAAACAACAAAAACATTTCATTATAAAATAAAATAATTAAAAAATTATTAAAAAAAATAAAATAAAAATTTAAATACAATAGAGCTATAAATACCCGGGCATCGAGCAGCTCGATACTCGCCCGATACTCGCTTATTGATCAACTGCCCTGCGGAATAATAAAAAATTATTAATTTAGTTTGTCAAAATTTCATTGGCATTTCAATAACTTTTACATTTTGCATAAAAAAATTTAAAATTAATTAAAAAAACGTTTGCGAAAAAAGTTCAAAGTGTTGGCAAAAAACGAGCAATGCTCGTGCTTGGCTCGAAAATTGTCGAGTTATGAGCAATAAAAAGTTGTGCGAGTGCTCGTTGCTCAAATGCTCGTACGGCTCGAAAATGTTTGAGCAAAATTCGGAACTCTACAATACAGTGAAATAAAAAGTAATAATATGAACTTAAATAAAAACAAGCACCAAACACATATAAATGAAGTAAAAAAAAAAAATATAAATAAATAAAAAACCTAATGAAAAAACTAAAAAAAAAAATAATTAAAAAAAACACAAATATAAAAGCTAAAGCAAAATAATATGGAATACAAGAAAATAAAAAATATATAAAAAGATAACCAATTCAACAGAATAAACTAAAGTAAAAAATTAAATAAAACTAAATTAAATATATATTAAATAAAAAAATAAAATAAATATAAAAAAATAAATTAAATAAAACATAATAAAAATATATTTAAAAAATACGATACAATAAAATAAAAAATAATAATACAATAAAAATAATAATTTAACTTAAATAAAATATCAAAAAATATAATTGAATTAAAATAAATTTAAAATAATTAAAAATTAAGTGAAATGAAGTAAAGTAAAATGAAATTAATTAAATATACTAATAAAAAATTCCAAGCAATAAAATAGAAACAAAATGAAATCAATAATATAAAATAAAATAAAGTAAAATAAACAATTTTAAAATTGAAGTAAAATAAAGTAAAGTAAAATAACAAAGAATTAAATATAATAAAATAAACTGAAATAATATAAAAATAAAATATAAACAAATTAAATTGAATCAAATATAATGAAGTAAAAACAAAATAAAATAAAATAGTATCAAATGAAATTAAAAAAGGACTATATAAAATAAAACAAGACAATACAGATAAATAAAAAAAATTAAAATAAAATTAAAAAAAAAAACAGTTAAAAAAATAAAAGAAAATAAAATAGATTAAAATGGCATAAGTAACATAAAATAAAACGAGTAAAGTAAAATAAATATGGTAAAAATGAAAAAAAAAATCCATTAAAATAAAATAAAATTATAAAAAGCAATAAACCAAAAAAAAATTTTTTGATTGAAATAGAGCAAAAATAAAACAAGGTAATAAAAAACAAGATCAAAAATATATATATGGAAAAAATTTAATTTATTTAAAGCGAAGATTAAAAAAAATAAAAGTAATAAAAATTAGGTACAATAAAATACACATAAAACTAAAGGGGAAGTGAATTAAAATAAATAGCTTTTGCAATATTTCTCTTAGCCAGATACAGTAGAACCTAATCAGTTGTGGCATTTAGGGGTCAGCAATTATTTTATATATTAACTAAATAATGCCAATAGTATTAAAATTATTTTATTTGCGGTTAAATTAGCATGTAGATACGAATCAAATCAAATCAAGTCAAAGTATTTAGTATTATTTATTTATATTTCTAAAGTAGAGAGAAGAAATTGCTTTTTTGCTATTAACACCGCAGTTTTTTTTTTTAAATTTTTTATATGTTTAAGAATGCTTGCGCACTCAATATTGGTCTTTATTACAGCCCAAGCGTTAATTGCTTTGATATAGCAATTTGATTATGTTTGTGAAAATGAAAAATGTCAATAAAGAGTTTTAGTCCGTCTTAATGTATAAACTACGTAAAGGGTATATATGTGTGATATATGTATGATACATGTATGAGCATGTTTATGTATGTAAGGAGTCTCGTTGGGTTAATTAACGCCGGTAATTTAATTCAATTTTTCAGGCTAGTCGAAATCAATGTCCACTGTTAACACACAGCCACACACAAAGTGATGGATGTGAGAGACAGCTGAAGCTAAGTGGGCTGAGTCAGAAATCAAACAGGTGTGTGCATTATTATTATTATTTTTTATTTTCTTTTATAAAACATATTTGAAATTATGCGCTATATGTGAGAGCTAGAAAGGTAATACATAAAAAATACTTCGCTATAAGCGTGGCGCACTCAACTAATACTATACAATTCTGTAAATTATTGTTCTCACAGGCAATTTGTATTGTGAATACTACCATTATAATTGCAACACCATTGTTATGTCATTATTAGGTTTTGACAAATTTCACAAAAATTTATGACAATTAGAAAGTTTTTAATTTGAAACGGCAATTAAAGGCATGCAACATGAGGTCCGCGCTCATCTGCGGGAATACGAAATGTTTCCGGTATCTCACGAATACGGATGCACATTAGAGTGGGTGAATTTAATATGCGGGAAAAAAATTACAACGCGAAAAATGGCACACCACCTCATAAGATTTTCCCTTTCAATTTTTTAAGAGATTATGGCAAACTAGAATTTTTGGAATTTTTATTTTTCTTTCATATGATACATTATGGTCTCAAAAATGTTATCCCGAAAGATTATGACAGATAAAAATTTCTAAATTCCCCATTTCCGTTCCCTAGTTGAGGCGGTCTGTTTCAGGCATGAAGGCATACTCAAAATTTAAACGCGTTTATCTCAAAACTGCTTTTTTTAAGTTGGCCGGAAACATAATGCAAACAATTTGCAAAAACGAATCACTTGAAATTTTGGAACATATTCAGAAATACATTATTTACAAAAGTACGTAGGTTTTTTTTTATTTTGCAGTTTTTTTTTATTTAAAAATTTCGAACAATTTTTTAGGCCAAATTGTTACTTTTTCCTTTAGAAACATGCCATTTCGTCAAAAATGCAAATATTGAAAAAATTCTACGTACTTCTGTAGCTATTGGTATTTACAAGCGGAAACAACTTTTTAAAATAAAATAAAATACAGGAGCTGTGTCCGGCCGTGGTATCCGAAAAAATGGAAACATCCTAGGGAGAACGCTGTTTAGCCGTCATTTTTAAATTAATTTTTCTCAAAAAAATAGTTATAAGTAGTTAATTATATGGAAATTAAAGCCTTTTGTCAAAAAACAGATTTATTTAATAATTTTCCCGAAAAAAATCACAAAAAAGGACTATTTTGTGACCCTCTAGAGTGGCCTAACCCCTTAATAGCCATAAAATTTCTGCCTAAATATTTAATTTTGAAAATATGAAGAAAACTGTCAATTGTATTTTTAATTATTAATAAAAAAATTTCACTAAATCCCTTTTGAGAAAAAATATATTTCAAAAATATGTTATTCTACGGATCGAAAAAAAGAAAACACATTTTTGAAACGCTCTAATGCACAAACATTATGAACTGTACATGTGAGTAGATTACAAAAAGGTACACCTGTTCCTTATTCGCAAAGCGGAAATTAAAGAAAAATGTGTAGGGAAGAAAACCATTTGGAATTTTTTGTTTTGTTTGTAAATATTTATTTAATTTATTTATTATTAATTTTATTCATTTCTTTTCTTTCTATGACTTCTGCTATCGCTATACTGATTGCAAATACTTATTTAATTTTCAAGTAATCACAGTTGTGCATACATACATATTTACTACTATAGTGTTTAAACTGTCAGCTAATAAGTTATTAAATAGGTATCAACAGAGTCACATGAATGTTTTTGTGATAAGACTACGGCGTTTCGCGGTGCCATCTGCCATAAAAAAAGAGTAAGGGGGGAAGGGAGTTTATGTAATAGGCATTTATCAACAAATGAATATGAATATTTTTATTTTTCAACAACGTTGTTATAGGCTCTGATAGTGGGGGTCAATTAGAAGTTATTGTTGTTGTCCTCATTACAATAAGCAGTAGAGCGCGAAGATTATTAAGGTTCAGTAATCAGTATTTCTAATAAACAAGTTTATAGTTATATTTCTATATGTATTTATGTATATACACTAGATGGTTTATTCAGCTAAGGTGTTACAAATGCATGCTACGGCAACATTTTATCAATAAATGGCGCTAGGAATAATATAATAAAATAAAATAAAACAAAATAAAATAAAATAAAATTAAATTAAATTTAAATAAATCAAAAAAATAAGCAACTTGAGTTTGTTTAACCGGTTGTGAATTGAAATCGCTTAAGCAATACCAAACCTGACTAATAGTGTTGCCAAGTAAAAGAGTATCCACTGAAAAAAGCAAGAGGAATATTCTCGCTAAACATCAAATTGTTGGGAAATTTAGTCAAAGTTCATAATTTACTGACACTTCAAAATTTAACAGTAAGTAAAATAACGCTTCGAAGCTAATGAAAAGTATATATCAAATTAAAAGTGAATTATTTCTCAGAATGCAAGATAATAACGATGAGAAAAACTATATTTATTTTCCAAAAATTCTTCGTAAGAAATTATTTTGCTTTGATTTTCGCTTAAATATTTCACAAACTAACTTTTTTAATTTTAACAACTAAAGAAAATGCAAAATATTAGCCAGTTGAAAATAAGCCAGCTGGGCGTTCTTTTGCAGTTCGGATGCAAAAGAAAACGACTGTTAAAAAAAATACATAAAAATTTAACTTGTTTGAAATATGACAAAATAGAATTATATAAATAAAATAATACAAAATAAATAAATAAATAAAATAACACAAAATTTAATCAATCAAATATAAAAAAAAAAAATACTTATAAAAAATAAAATAATAATAAAAAATAAAATAAATAAATATAAAATAAAATATAAATATATATGCAAGAAAAAATTTAAATAAATTAACCAAAACAATCAGACAAATAAACCAAAATAATATAAAAAATAATAAAATAAAATGGAACATAATAAAAAAATAAAATAAAAGCCCATAAAATAAAATATTTTAAAATAAAATTACCTTTAGTTAAAAAAGGAAGGAAAACTAAGTTCGAGTGGAAGCGAATATTAGATACTCGGCTGATTTTTATACTGATTCTATAGATCAGTCAAAAATAGAGGTCTGTTATTTGGGAAAAAGGTTTGTTTTCAGGATATTAGTCATCCATTTTAAATAGACACTTTACACAATAAAAATAAAATTTCTACCAAGTTTGGCTGAGGTCTGTTTAACAAAACCTTCAATAATTAATCTTGAGTTATGCGGAAGTGAAATTTATTTATATTAGGCAAATTTGTGGTTTTTGTACGATAGTGTCACGTGTACCCGAAATTTTGTACACCTTTAAAATTTTTCCATTTAATGTGCTCGTCCTAAACTAAAAAATAAAAAGCCTGATGAGATTGGTGATCTCCGAAATAGCTCTCAACTTCTGCCATTTTTCTTTGTTGTATAACAAAATATTAAGGGTGACAGCCACTGGCCGAATAAAATCCGAGTCAATTCCGGCTGTCGTGAGAATCGTTGGCACAATTAAGGTCTAGATATTGCAGTAAGCTCAACTCCTACTTAAGCAGATTCGGCCCTGAGGGCTAAACTGTTTTTTTTTTTTTTTTGACCCAAAACCTTATATCTTAACAAATCAGTTAAATGAGGGTTATGTGACATAGTCTTCCGACTGCCATGATTTTCAGTGCAATGTTTAGTCGTATATAATCTTAGATGCTTTTTTGACAGATTTTTGTCTGCATACTTCTACTACTATGAAGCCAATTTTTGATACCGTGTTCTGATCTGAACAGTATTCTCTTAAGGACGTTTCACATCGATCAAAACAAAAGGTAATGAGAAGGGGCAAGGTCTGGACTTTGAGGCTGGTGAAACAAAATTTCCCAGTCGCTATTTTATAAATAGTTTTTAACCGGTATTGCAACATGAGACCGATTTGTCATGACGGAAAATTATTTCAACGTAACTGGAAAATTTTCGCCAATTGCTTGCTTCAATTTGGTGAGTTGTTGTAGGTGTCGTTACCCATTAATGGTTTCACTCGGTTTTAGAAGCACATTATACAGCATTCCCTTCTCATCTCAGCAAAAAAAAAAGCATTACCTGGCGCCATGTACTCGAATATTCGGCTTCAACTTTGAATTGGCTGGTTGGCCAGGCTGCTCATATGACATTTTGTGCTTAGGGCTTGTCGTATTGGATCCATTTTTGATCATCAGTCACAATCCATCCAATGGCTTGCGGTAGCGATTCTCTACATATAATAGTAGTGAAGAAGAACAACCAGCAAAAACACCTTTTCAGACAAAAAGTTCGACATATTTGACTTCAAAAATTATTGTTGTTTACATTTCCAAGGAAGGACATCTAGTGCAAGAGACGCGCAACGACAGTTGCTTTCAATATTGAAACGATGGAATAATAATCAAGCTACGCCATCTATTAGCAAACCACACGAACTAAGTTTAAGATCCCATAAAATAAAATCAAATGAAATAAAACAAATAAAAGGAAAAAATTAATTAATAAAATGTATGCAGATAATATTTATATACAAATAAATCATCTGATGTGCAACCAACTGTTAGCTTAAAAGTATAGTAAACAATGCGAATGTAAGACGAACGATATTATTAGTAATAAGAATAAATTGTAATTACAGAGAATTAGAATAATCGGAAAACTGCAAATTTATACAAAACTATAGAGGGCGATGAATAGTTAATTCAGCAGAAAATATATGTTAATGTTCTACTGTAGTATTTATAGTAGTTCAGAATATACTTTGATAAACTCATACAGATATTCACATATATAAGCTATGTACTCATATATTAAGTAGAAACAAGTAATTACAAATAGTTTAAACAAATATATATCCACGTTAGTTATCTACCAATTAAAAATAGAAAACTTGCACAAATTAATGATGTGAATGAGTAAAGCAGTGTGAAAAACGAGTTTATGTCAATTCGAACAAGTAATATGCCTATTTAACTGGCTCAAATACATTTCCATTGAAACAAGTGCTGTTACCTTCGCTGCACTGGAAGTTTGAAACATATGTATTGAGGCAGACACATAGTTAGAAAGTAGCTACAGGATTTTGTGCTCTTAACCGAATGAAGATGAGATTTAGTGTCGGAAGTTTGTGTGTTTAATAAATATATATATAAAAAGTTAAAAGTTTTGGTTTTTACAATAAGTGTGGTTTTAAAAACACTTTTCTTGCAGCTTTACAAAGTTTTAAATATTGTTATTTATTTTTTATTATGTGTATATATGTAAAGAGTGATCCAAGTAGAGGTTCTTTTTCAATAGACTTTTTTTTTTTGATAGATCACGCGTGAGTCGTGTCAAGCTGTCATGTTTTTTTTTCACGTTCAGTAAATAATGTGTTTCACGCGCTTCGCCTAACTTATGTTCAACATAATTGGCCTACTGAGCATAATATTCGTAACACCATCACCCATCTTAAGACCCAGCATTCATTATTGGATAATATTCGACCGAATAGACCACGTTCAGCACGCAGTGAAGAAAATATAGCGACCGTAGCTGAGAGCGTATACGAAGACCGTGGAGAGTCGATTCAGCACCGTTCGCAGCAACTCGGACTGACATATAGAACGACGTGGCGCATTTTACGTCGAGATCTTAAATGGAAAGCGTACAAAATACAGCTTGTGGAAGAACTGAAGCCGCTTGATCTTCCCAAGCGATATCACTTCGCTCTATGAGCTCTTGAAGAGTTCCAAGAAGATTCGACGTTTTCGAGCCAAATGTTGTTCAGCGATGAGGCCCATTTATGACTCAATGGGTATATAAACAAGCAGAATTGCCGCATTTCAGACGAAGAGCAACCTGAAGAGATTCAAGAGCTGCCATTTCATCCCGAAAAACAACGGTTTGGGTGGTTTGTGCGCCGGTGGAATTATCGGTCTATATTTCTTCAAAAATGATGCCGATGAGAAAGTAATCGTCAATAGCGACCGTTATCGCGCCATGATAACCGACTATTTGATGCCTGAAATTGAAGTTCGTGATCTTCGCGACATTTGGTTTCAACAAGACAGCGCCAATTCCCACGGTACGTAGAACCGGCTGTCGTGAGAGTAGTTGGCACAATTAAGGTCTAGATATTGTAGTAGGCTCAACTCCTACTTATCCAAATATGGAACATTACATCAATCAATTTATTTATTGAGAGAATACTTCGGTGAGCAGATAATTTCACGTTTTGGGCCGGTCCATATTTTACCAACAAGATCGTATGATATCACTTTTTCCTGTGGGGAAATGTTAAGTCTTAAGTCTATCATCCCGCTTCTATTCAGGCCTTGGAGCAAAACATCACGAGTGTCATTCGCCAGTTGCCAGTCGAAATGCTCGAACGAGTCATCGAAAATTTGACTCAACGGATGAACCATCTGAGACGTAGCCGCGGCCAACATTTGAAATTAGTAATCTTCAAAAAATAAATGCCAAAGAATGTTCTTTAGAATGATAATAAACATTCCCCATTAAATTTGAATTTTCAGTGTTTTTTTTTTCGTTAAAAAAGTAGGGAACTTCGAAATGGATCACCCGTGATAAACACCTTATTATGCAAAATATTAATCAAAGAGAAGGGTGATTTATGGAGATCAAAATGTAAACAAAACAAAGTCAACAAAATAAAACTTGTAACTTTGAAAAACAAGTAATAAATGTAGATTGCAAGGTAGAGAATATTTTCAAAAAAATAAATATTTGTAAAACTAATTTTAAAACTACAGAAATTAAATAAAAAACAAAAAGCAGCTGACTAAAATATAAAGGAAACGTGAATTAAGTCCACAAGATAAACAAAAATGTATTTTAGTTTGGAGTTTACTATCATCATATACATCACATACACTTGTATCGTATATATGTTGAAACCTTCTTTACTTTATTGCCGTGAAACAACAATAACAAAGTAAGCAAATAATTAAAAAAAAAAATAAACCGTACTCTTCCGGCGGGAGTAGACAATATATTTGAAATTTTTGTTTAACATTCTAACTTTACGTATAATCATTTGTAAGCTTAAATTTTCTATGTAATTAACTAATTAACATTTATATTTGCTTTTGAAAACACTTTAACAAATATTATTGTACTTATTTCAATATTTACTTACGCTATATTTGTTAGATAATTTTCCTTTTACTTACCCGACATGAAATGCAGCAAAATCGATGTAATCGGATACAATACTGGACTGTATGTTATATCGGGACAGTCATAACCTAATACATTTACAATACGATCAGCTACAGAACGCCCAGTGCGTGTTAGGTGATAGGTCAGACAATGTGCGGGATCCACGAAGGCGGGTAGCATTATTGGTTTGTCAGAGAGCTCTGTTGTGCCAAAAACCTGTAATTGAAGGAGAAGGAGAAGTATTTAGATTTCAGAGTTATGAATCCTACCGTATGTGGCTGGTAATTTAAGTCTTTAATGGCTGCTCGGCTATCTACACAAATGTATATTCGCCTGCACTCTCCTTTGCCGCTATTTTTTATACCAAATATTTCTGCTTGGAAGATTTGCAGTAGATGGCAGATGGAAGCCACCAATTCTTCGCGCATTTTAGAACCAATTGAAAAAATATGAAGAGTTTTGTCTGCATATCTCAGACCCTTGCTCCAGCTATTCGTCCCTATTGTAGGTGACAGCAGCTTTCCGAAAGTTCGGCACGGGATTACGTAGTATATTCGTACACTTAGGGATATCGCTATACTTGTATACGGCTGTCTGGAAGCGTAGAGCCTCGGGGCATTTAGGAATCTCCTGTTTTCAGACACTAGGTGGACGCTGAAAAGCACCGTAGAAAAGTATTGCCTTAACAATCCCAATAAAGATCCATAGCGAAAGAGCAGGTGAGAGACCCTAAACGCAGCCGCTGATGCCTTCTTAACCATCTCCTCTACATAGAGCCTCCCTGACAACTTGCGGTCCAACACTATTTCCAAGAACTCAGTTTCAGCTGTAGAGTGGCCTCTCCCAGCTTTGGTTTGACTCAAGCTGGTATTTTCTACTTCATTGTGAATATAATCAGATCTGTTTTATCGGTATTAACCTCAAGTTCATCTCAGTTGTTAAGGGTTCCAAGTGACGGATTCGCCAGAAATCGAAGGGTTGCCGAACACTTATCGCCCATGCTGGCTAAGATGTCGTCTGGACAGGCTGTGAGCAGATCCCACTTCCACCTTCTTTAGCAGTCCATTAACGTATAGAGTCGCAAAAAAAAATCGCTAGCAGTCTGTTGCACTTGGAGCAAAGACAGAGAAACCTTGCTGGAAGGTTAGAAGACCGGTGGGATACCAATCACTATGCGCATATCTTGACTATAGAGAAATTTACTAGCGGTAAAGCATGTCTGTCATAAGAGGCGACTTAAATTTAAAAGTTCTCTTGACAGTCGGGTCTTCATACCGGAATGACCGGGATTTTTATCCGGTCAACGACTGTCACTCCCAAAAACAACTTAAGAAATATGAGATGGGCAAATAACAGACTTGTCTAACCCTGCCTTGAGGACCATAGCAGGAAACATACCTTCATTAGGAGACATTTATGCTTCCAGTACCGTAGCATAAAGTATGGAAAGCATAATCTGTAACCATATCTGATGAGATGTTAGCAATGAAGATATCTGCTTGAAGCAGAGCCTTGCTGAAGCCCAACAGGTGGGGTATACAAGACTACGCAGACTCACTACAGCAATTTTTAACAGAAACGCTGGATACAAGGTGTTATAGACAAATTTTAAATGTCATTCATAGAGAATTAATGAACACATTCGTCGAATATCTCTTCTTTGAATGATGTTAACGCAACTTAGCCACCAGCCCTTGTTGCTTCCTGGACCAATCGTTAGGTGATCTCGATAACATAGGCATATAAACTGCCTGTTTCTAGGCAGAGTTTCCAATAGCTACAACAAATACGTGACTTGACGTTATAGCATTTGTAATGCCTGACCAAAAATAAATTTATGAAAGGTATTAAGCCTTCGTATAGGACGATACGATTGAGCCATGCTTGTCTGTCTGTCCTGCGATAACTCAAGTAAGGATTGAGATATTTTGCTGAAACTTGGGGCACACATTCCTTGGATCACAGCTACGGATGTTACTGCAAATGTGTGAAATCGGACTAAAGTAAATGTAAAATTATCATATTGGACGATGAAAAAATTTGGGGTGAATGTGGCGCAATCAATTTTTGAGTCGAAAAGTATATCTCAGAAAGCATTGGACAGAATTTTATAAAATTTTATATAATTTCTGTAGTCGAGTAACAACTAAGCCTTGTGTCATATAATTGACTATTTACTTTCTAACCTCATCCCTCGCTTGACTCAAAACTTTAAGGTTTTAAGGCTTTTATCAATAGACCTCAGCCCTACTTGGCATACCAGCCGCTACTTTTAGTAGGGGCTAAAGTTCTACTGGCTGAAATAAATCCAGAATTCAGACATACATACATAACTGCCATTCTATTTTTGACCAATATGCGCACCGTAACAGGATACAATAGTCAGTCGACTATCTAATGTTCGTTTCCACCCGAACTTAGTCTTCTTTGCTTATTTTCATTTTCATTTCCATTTCGAACACAATCCATTCATAATGTACGTACATATGCACAAATCTTTCTCTTACTATATGTTATTTACCTGGTGCACCATGTCCCAATAGAAACCATCCAACATATTCTGCTTCGTCTGATGTTGCGCACATAATGCTGGCCATAATTGTGCACGTATGGGTGAATTAATAGGCCATGAATTCTCACGTAAAATACTTTTCACATCACGTTTTTTGCCCTGCTGGAGTAGTTGTTGAATCTCGGTGAATGAACGCAAAGCTGGTTCTTTGCCTACAAATACATAATAGAAAATAAGAAAAATTAGAGATTAGTATTGTTGTAAAAGGCATTGAAGAGACAAATGAATGGCAACTTAAAAGCTAGAGAACAGAAAATTAAGAAGAAAGCTAAAATACGAAAACACACACACAGACTTATGGTGCATAATTGGTACACGTCATTGGGGTAGGCCTCACAAGAGTTTTAGTCATGATTTTGCTATATAAATTGATTAATTTTTGTATTTACATGAGCTTATCTGATCAACAAATTGCAGAAAAATATATTTCAAAGTTTATCATTCATTTAAATTTCATACCCGACAGTACTATAATGTATAAGAGGTGTGTAGATTAGCCTCGTTTAACCAACTGCTGATGCGTAACGGCAAGAAATAATCGTACTTTAATTTTTATGAACAAATTCCATAATCAGAATGATGTTACTTCGAACCGATTGCTATCTACTTTATTTTAAACATTGCTGAAAAAATTGTGTGTACTCGTCAGAAGGTGTCCATATAAATAGAATTAGTGAGTACCTTTTTGACACATTTTCAAAAATGCGATGCGATGTCGAAACACTTCAGCTGATGAGATTAGAGATCTAAATTAGTCAGGTTGAACAATTTCACAGCAAAAAACAACAACAACAACAATAACAACAACAATTTTTATCGACAATTCAACAAATTGTGCTAAATTTATTCTTTTCGCATTAAAATTCAAAATCTATCGAGCAGCGTTATAAAACCAAGCTCAGCAGCTACCATTTCTATTCAAAATGTTTTAATACAAACAACAACAACAAAAATATATTTGTCTAAAAAATAATATTATATCGAAATTCGCATTGGAATTTTATGAGCTTTTCATACAAACATTGTTTATAAGCAAATGCAAACAATTTGGCAAATAATAAAATCATGAAATCATGAAAATTAGCAAATACGTCAATGTATTGCAATTTATACAACCGATGTTTTTGTGGACGTGACTATTAACACATGCACAGTGCCCACGGCTCTCATAGTAAATATGTAAATATGTAAATATGAGTATTAAATAGCTTACAAACAAGGCTTGATGTCAGTGTGTATGACGTATGTGCTAAGTATGTACGTAGCAGAAGCAAAAAATTTAACACAAAATAAAAGAAAAACTCATCTAATTTTTTATTATTTATATTAATCAAATATGTTTATTAAAGCAACTGTGAATCAACTTATTTCATGTTATTTTATTCTATTCGATTTTATATATAGTTTAATTTTTCTAATTTTTATTGTATAATATTTCATTAAATTTATTTTTAGTTTATTTTTTAACATAATTTTCTTTTATTTTGTTTTACTTATTTTAATTTAATCTATTACATTTTTTTCTGTTATGTCATAATTTTCCTTTATTTTATTCATTTTATTTTGTTTAATATTATTTTATTTTATTTTAATTTTAGTTTTAATTATAATTTTAGTTTTAATTTTTAATTTAATTTTTAATTTTTAATTTTCATCTTTTAATTTTTAATATTTAATTTTTAACTTTTAATATCTAATTTTTAATTTTTAATTTTTAATTTTTAATTTTTAATTTTTAATTTTGATATTTAATTTTTAATTTTCAATTTTTAATTTTTAATTTTTAATTTTTAATTTTTTTTTAATTTTTAATTTTTAATTTTTAACTTTTAATTTTGATATTTAATTTTTAATTTTCAATTTTTAATTTTTAATTTTTATTTTTTTATTTTTTATTTTTAATATTTAATAGTTAATTTTTAATTTTTAATTTTTAATTTTTAATTTTTAATTTTTAATTTTTAATTTTTAATTTTTAATTTTTAATTTTTAATTTTTAATTTTTAATTTTTAATTTTTAATTTTTGTTTTAATTTTGGATTTTTAATTTTTTATTTTTAGTTTTTAATTTTTAATTTTTAATTTTTTATTTTAATTTTTAATTTTAATTATTCATTATTAATTTTTAATTTTAATTTTTAATTTTTAATTTTTAATTTTTAATTTTTAATTTTTAATTTTTAATTTTTAATTTTTAATTTTTAATTTTTAATTTTTTAATTTTTTAATTTTTAGTTTTTAATTTTTACTTTATAAAATTAAATTTTTAATTTTTATTTTTTAAGTTTTAATTTTTAATTTTTAATTTTTAATTTCTAATTTTTAATTTTTAATTTTTAATTTTTAATTTTTAATTTTCAATTTTCAATTTTCAATTTGCAATTTTTAATTTTTAATTTTTAATTTTTAATTTTTAATTTTTTTTATTTTTAATTAAAGCTATATTTTTTCTTTAATTTTTTTTATTCATACTATTTTATTTATTTTTACTTTTACTTTTTTATTATTATAATTTTTTTTAATTTTAGTTATAATTATATTTTTATTTTTTTATTTTTTTCAATAATTTTATTGGATTTATTTATTTTTTTTATTTTAGTTTATTTTAGTTTATTTTTTTAATTTCTTTATTTTTATTTTTATTTTTTTATTGTTTTATTATTTTATTTTATGTAATTATATTTTATTTTATCTCATTTAATTTAATTTTAATTTTATTTAAATTTTTATTTGTATTCTTATTTTAATTTTATTGTGTTTTACTTAATTTCATTTCATCTGTTTACATTTCAGTTTCATTTATTTTATTTAAGTAATTTCAATTAATTATTATTTATTTTCATTTTATTTAATTCAATTTGTTTCATTTTATTTTGTTAAGTTATAGTTTAATTTAAATTTTTTTATCAATCTTTAATTAAACTTTTATTTAATTAAATTTTTTTTTTAATTTTTTTTTTATTCTGTTTATTTTGTTTTTTATTTAAAAATTTTATTACATATACTTTTAAAACTATATAATATTTATAGAAAAAACTCATATCTGTGCAATATTTTTCTTTCAAAAAAAAAAAAAAAATTTTTTAATTATTTACCACATCTTGAGTAACATCTCTGCGCATTAATTTATATCCCATATAATCACCTGCGTAAAATATTATTACGCCTCATGCTTTTTGGCGACAATTATTCAGATCTAATAAAATTTGAAACAATAATTCCAAGCCAAAATGAAGATAAATGGCACAAGTTTGATAAAAGAAACCCCCCACCTCACCACCATTTTATTTTTTTATAGCTTAATGGGTAGTATTAGCCATACAAATAGGAGTAGATTGAATGTTTTTGCGTGGAACATGCTTTAACATAAAAACAAAAATGAGGCTAAAGGTGCACACATGACATATACATATCTAAATCACATAAATGAGAGCAAATATTGTAAAAATAGCAATTGAAGACGCAGAGATAACATGATCGACTTGTACCCAACCCAAATTCCAACTGTCCAAATACCAACGTGAATTATTTTATCGTTAATTGTTGTGCAAACTGATAAAACCAATCAGAGAATAAACAAATAAACATATATTTAAACATATGTATGTAACAAAAAAAATTTATCTGTTATCGTGTGTAAGGCAGATATGATCATTCATATTCATTGGCTAAATTGATTGCTGTTTGAGTTATCAAGCGATGTATGAAACAACTTTTGATCTCATTGGTATATGTTTGAGTTGAAATGTAAAGTGCTACATACACACATACACCCACGCATTCATGAACCGTTTTTGAGTCAATTTGTAGTATTTTTTCATTTAAATAGTGCTAAAAACTAGAACATCCACTTTAATAGAAGCTAAAATTCCATGTAAAAAGAATATATTGCTACGCTCTTAATCACACATTTACAAACATATGTATGGATATATATATACCAGCATGACATCTTATTTAGTCCAATTAGTTAAACGTTTTTTGATCGATTGAGAACTTCATACAAACGAGTATGGAGTATGTCAGCTGAGCGTCAACACCAATCGTTAGTGATATCATTTGATTTATGATATAAACAAAAATCATAGAGAGCAAATTTTATCGCTTGCTTTGCACACTGTTATACAAAAGAAAACTATAGATAAGATAATGAAAATGTTTTTGAGTGTTTGCATGCCATTATTGTGTATGTACGAGTATATGTATACATAATAATTTGCTTACTATTTATAAGCGTTAAATAAAAATTTCGCCTGAATTTCGTGTCGCTGAAATGATTAATTTCCACCATAAGCACATGTTGTAAAAAATAATTATTGAAAAATAATTCTAAATTACCTTGCGAAATATACGGCTGTCAGTTATTAGTAATTACTTGGAATAAAAAAAAAATTTACGAGAAAAATACCATTTAAGTAAGGAGTTCTTAGCCTACTGCAGTAAAATACTTGTCACAATAAATTTAAAATATATGAAAAAGAAAATATAAAATTTATAAAATGTAATATAAAGTAAAGAAAAACACACAAAAAAAAATTAAATAAGGAATGAATTAAAGTAAAATAAAATAATATAAAACAAAATGAAATTTTATACAATAAAAAAAATTTAAACTTATATTAAATATAAAATGTGATAGGAACATAAATAAAAAATAAAACAAATAAAAAAACAAAGTAAGATAAAATAAATAAAGTCAAATTAAAAACAAACCAAAAACAAGAAGTCTTTATGCCGTTCATGAACATATCAAATTTATTGCCAATTAATTGCAAAACTTGATTTTGTTTACTTTCAGTGTCAATATAAATTTGAGTTTACTTTGGGAGAATACCAAATTTGACGCTCTTAGATGTTTTTTTGCAAATTTTTTCCCCAAAACGTCATATCTGAATAAATCGGTTGTATGGGGGCTATATGATGTAGTATTCCGATTTCATTTATTTTCACCACCGATATGGAATTCATAAAATGAGTGGATAATACCAAATTTCACACTTCTAGACGCTTTTTAGAGGATTTTTTACCCAAATCCTTATACCTGAACAAATCGGTTGTATGGGGATTAAATTATATAGTATTTTGATTTCAATGATTTTCACTACCAATCAGGAATTCATAATATGAGTGGATAATAACAAATTTCATGCTTCTAGATGCTTTTTTGGCGTATTTTTTACCCAAACCCTTATATCTGAGCAAATCGGATTTATAGGGTCTATGTAATATAGTATTCTGATTTCGAAGATTTTCAGTACCAATATGCGAATCATAATATGTGTGCTTAATACCAAATGCTCCTAAATACTTTTTTGACTGAATTTTGACCAAAATTTCACATCTGAAAATATCGGTGTAGGTGAGCTATATGTTATATTCGTCCGATTTCGATGATTTTCAGAACCAATATGCAGTTCATTATGTATACGTAGCATACCAAATTTAAGTTCTTTTTGACGGATTTAAGACCCAAAATTTGAAATTTAAAAAATCGGTCGCATATATGCTAGTGGTCCGATCTGACAGGTTCCGAGAAATGAGCGTCTAAATGTACAACTGCATCTGCCCACCGACTCTGGTTGAAATATTTTAAGAATTGAGGGGCTGGTTTGCGATCAAACAGCAGACGGACAGACGGACATGGCTAAATCAATTTCGGTGGGTCTATCTCTTCTCTTTCTGATGCTTACATACTTCGGACCAAAATTAATATAACATATCATCTACATGAAAAGCATAATGAAAAGAAGAAACACTAAAAACAAAGCACAAACCTAAAAAATATTCGAAAATAAGAGAAAATAAAATGAAAATGTATAAAATAAATAACCTAAATCTAAAAAATATAAAAGAAAAGACAATTAAATATAATGTAATGCAATAAAATTAAAAAATAAATTAACATTGAATGAAATATAACAAAATAGAATTAAACAAAATAAATGAAATAAAAAAATAAAAAATTTACTTAACTTAAATTAATATAACATAAAACAATATAGAACAATACAAAAGAGAATGAAATAAAGTACACAAAATAAAAAAGAATAAATTATTTCATTTTATTTAAAAAAAAAATTAGATAAAAATAAATAAAATATAAACTGGTATTTAAAATAAGCTAGAATAAAAAATAAATATAAGATGAAATAAAAAAAATAAGATACTCGGCTAATATTTATTTTATAAGGTTTTATTATGGGTTTATTTCTGAACCTATCTGAGCCATTTTTGCCAGGAATCCATTAATTTAGCCTAGGGTGAAAAGTAAAAAGACTGTTATATGGGACAAAGGCGTATTTGTTGCCCGATTGTGCTTATGTTCAATTTATTTTCATACGAGAACATGCGAATTTTAAGTATGAGATTTTATCGAATTTTGTTCAGTGATTGCTGATCCAAAGTAACTAAGTGGCACTAGATCCACCTCATATATATTCATTTAATGCGATCATATCTAACAAATGTGACTTTAGTTGTACATTTCGTTTCTAAATTAAGGCGATTTTCATACTTTTAAAAATTGCCGTTACATTGGAGGTGTGCGTGAAAATGTTTCGATTTCACCTATTTGCGACAGGCATCGTACTTGAGACCCAGGGAATGTGTGAATCAAGTTTCATAAGAATATCTTAATCATTACTTGAGTTATCGACGAACAGACAGACAGACATGGCTGAATCGTTTCGTCTCATTATTCCAAGAAGTTTGATATTTGCATATATACAAATGTCCATATATCACGATTATTTTATACCGCCAAATTGAATCGTTAGCTGAAAAAATTTACTATTTTCTGTGTACATAGTAGAGTCGAGTATGAAAAACGTATTTTCAAGAGCTGAGTTATTAGATATAAGCACTTTTTTTTTTTTGCTCCCACTTCACATAACACACTTGTTGCCTTTTTCATTTGCTAAACTCGGAAGGCAATCACACCCAAACGTAACGAAACGCTAAATGATTTGTGAAATGTGACACTTATAGTGTAACAAGTTTGTTGTTGGTCAGTCGGTATGTTAGTTGAGGCAGGCACAAACTTGTAGGTATGTGTGTTTGTTATGTAGTGCGACTGCACTCACTCTTAACGCATAGCAGAGATGCACATGCACACAAACATATGTACAAGAACAATCACACTAAATAAAAATTGTTGTAAAGTCATTGCATTGTCTTCATATTTCTATACAATATCGTTTCGATGTATCACGTTTTTTCAACAACAACAAAAAAAGTAGTTTTCCTTAAAATATTTGTTATGTATGAGCCTAAGTTGTGAGGATCGGTCTCTAACTTTCTCGACGGCAGCTAACCGCAAATGCTTACTTTGATACCGCATCGTAAAGTTAGCAATATAATGTAATATAACAATTTACACTGTTTGAAAAAAATATATATTAAAAAATAGAAAAAAATAAATAAATAAAATAAAAATATTAAAAAAAAATTAAAAAAAATTAAAAAAAAATTGTATATGTAACATATTAGATGCATAGATAGGAATGATTTCACTTCCTAACCGCTAACTACGATTTGTTTTAATTTTTTTTTTTTAATTTTTTTTTTTAATTTTTTTTTTTTTTACTTTTATTGCTATGATTGCATTGTGTGATTATTACACAGTTGTCAGATTACACATTTTCAGAGTATTAGAAAAGCTATTGAGCTAAGAGTTATTGTTGTTTTCATTTTTTTTTTCATTTTTTTTTCTGCTGTTAATCGCCACCAGCGCACGGTGGTAATAATTTGATATTATTTACGTTTGTTTTTTGTTTTCATTTGTAATTTTATTTTATAATTTAACCAAGTGCAGTTATTAGAGTGCTAAATATCATTTTATTATGTCATTAAGGTAATTCAAATTTGCATGCAAAAAAAACAAATTCTTCCACTTGAGTGGTTACGCAGATTTAATTACGGCAAAGGCAATACTTATGATATTATGTAGGAAAAAAATACATATAAATATATATTTTTCAATATATATTTACCTATAAATTACAGTATTTTTCTAGTGAGTTAATTTACTGATTAAATAGAATTTTTTTAGAGTGCTTCGTTTGTAGAGCACTTTATTTTCAGTTATTACTGATTAGCATTTTATTATTTACTTTTAAGTTGAGCAAGCGAATTTAAAATAATTTTTACTTGGTGTGGAACAAAAGAAAATTATAAAAAAAAACAAATTCTATAAAAATTTATTTTTAAGTAATAGTAAATTTCTAATGAATAAATTATTGATTTCGTTTTAATATCTGATTTTTTATTTAAATCAATTTTACAACGAAAGTTTCGAAAAATTAAAAATGAAAATTTTTACCCTTTGATTTAGCTTCAAAAAATAGTTGCCCCTTTTCTACTTAAAATTTTTTTAAATTCTTTCTAATATAAAAAATATATACATAAAAAAAAAATATGTTTACTGCGCCGAGCAACTGATTTTCGTTTTTTTCTCTTTTTTTCGTAAATTCGTCGGGGGAAGAAATACAAATACCGATAATAAATCTACTGTTGAAGATTGGCTCTAAATACATATGTAAATTTTTTCATTTTCAATAATAATCTATAGGTATATATATAAACGGTTGCTGGTATGTTTACTTTCTAGGAACACCGAAAATGTGTGTCTAAGATTCCCAGGAATATTTGTAAGAAAAAAATTTAGATTTATTTGAAATTTGGTAAATAAGTAGCTTAGATTAACACTACTTTTTATCCGGAAAGTGGACCAGGGACCGAACTATTCGATAAAATCGTTTTATTCGTTTGATTTGCTTTAAATTTTTTTAAAAGAAATCTAAAGTAAACACACAAAATTTGTCGGATTGTTTATATGGTAGCCGGGAAAGTTTGTAAGGAAAAAATCCGGATTGACATGTTCGAAAAAATGGTTTGATTTACTTGACCATTGGTACAAAGGTAACTTTAAGCTTAGTGTAATATAAAAACTAATTTTTATTCCGAGAGATTTGGTCTTTGATTCACTTTCGGGAAAGAAAAGTACTCCATCTGTTTGTGTAGAGACAAAAAAAAAAACCTTCACACGAAATTTCACCCAAATCAAGCCGAAAATATTATTTTTTCAAAGATATTCCACTTCTTGGAAAGAGACCTATTTCAGGCTAATGGAACCAACATATTCGGAAGAGTCAGATGGACTGAATTCAAAAGAATTAGATGGGCCAAGAATTTCACTTTGCTTGAAAATTATCCCGATGGTAGCTCTTTGCGTAGATTGGCATATGGAATACTTCCTTTCCAGCAAGGCATCACAAAAAATACCTTTCTCTTCCTTTACAAACTAACATAATTATAGTATCTGAATTTAAATTGAAGTTGAAGAAAGCCACCGCAGCGTGTGACCGGGTATGGTAATGTAATATAAAAACGAAACTAAGTTCAAAACGAATATCTGGTTCTACCTAAAAACAAAAAAAAAACAAAAATTTTTTTTAACTGAGACAATTAAAGTTATTAATATTTTGTTTGTTAGTTAGTGCGGTGACCTAATCATATATCACTCATCAAACACACTTAGGTTTGCTAGTCTGTTACCAAGCGTAAATGGCCTGAGAAAAAGGTCCTTATCACCTTTCTAGGTGCTTAAACACTTGCTGAAGGTAGTCGAAACACAATATTTTCGAGTAGGCGCTTTTGAGTTGCACTGAGGGTTGGACAGGGGAAGAGGTAGTGGACTGTCGACTGCTTCTGATATATCTTCCAATCGCAGAAGTCGTTAAAGAAGTAGCTCACCCTCCAACCGCAAGTTTCCATCATACAGTACCCGCTTATTATGCCGACTCTGATGCCAATCGTGTTCAGGATTGGAAAAGTAGCATTTCATAATCCTTTCTTCGTTCACCCACTCTCCCACCACCTACCTGCTATTGACACAACTTGTGAAGCCCGACCTTAGCAGGTTTTTTGCCGAGGAATGGGGTACATATATCTACATAGCATGCAGAATTTTTGTCCCGGAATGTCCCTGCCTCTGAGTGGACCCCTAAGCCCGCCCTGCAATTGATTTTGAAGCCGTCGGTGAAAATCGTTGTGCATCTTTGATCCGAAATTGGTTATATATTGGTTATATTTTCCACTTCATTCCTCTCTAGAATTGTGCAACAATGCAAACGGTAATAAAAATTATATTTATTGAGAAGTATTGCTTTTCTAAGTCGAGGAGTTTCTTACTGCTTTGACACTTTATGTATTATTACACCCTAAACTCTTTCTAAGCATTAGAGTCGAAAAAAATGGACAAAAAGCTGGTGATTCTTGCATTTTACTATCTTCCATTAAGCATGTCCCGTGCGACATAGAAAAACTGTTGCAAAAACGAACGCAAAGGGAAACTAACTCAAAGAGAAAGCAAATCAAAGCGAAACAAAAAAAATTTAATTTAATTTCAAAAAAAAAATATAGGAATAAAATAAACTAAACTAAAATAAAATAAAATTAAATAAAATAATAATAAGCAAATATAAAATAAACAAGTAAAATACAATTAAACAAAAATAAAATAAAATTATATAAATTAAAATAAACTAAAAAAAACTGGAATAAAATAAACCATAATATAATATAATTTAAAAAATATATAAAAAAATATAGTAAAATAGAAAAGAATAAAATAAAATAAACTAAAATGAAAAAAACACAAAATAAAATAATAGTCAAAAATAAATATGATTGAAAAAAAAAATTAAAAATTAAATGAATAAAAACGATTATAATTAAATAAAAAAAATTAGACTGGAAAAAAGTAAAATAATATGAAATAAAAGAAGCTAAAAAATAAAATAAGCAGAATAAAATACAATTGAATACAACGCAATGAAATAAAATAATTTACAGTAAAATAAATAGTGTTGGAATAAAATAAATTAAAATCTAATATAATTAAATTAAAAAATAAGAACAACAAATAAAATAGGATAAATGAAAATATAATATGATTAAATAAGAAATAAAAACAAAATTAAAATAAATAAGAATATATTTTCTTCTACTGAAATAAAAATAAATTAATAAATAGTGTAGGCAATATAAAAATTAAGTTTAATTTAAATAAAAAATTAAATTAAATATAAAAAAAAATTTAAAAATATTGATCTCGGCGTGATCTTAAAAAGATTAGTAAGAACTATTCAAATCAAAAAAATTACTTAAATTTTCACAAAAATTTACATTCAAATTGCAAACCATGTGAATTACACATTTTTATTATGCCGCAACTTGTATGTATAAATTGACGATTAAGAAACAAAAACAATTATTAAATTTTGTGAAAAAAAAAATTATTTTCAAGGTCATCCACATTGTTGTTTGTGCGAACCATTATAATATTTACCTGGACTAAATTGCCAACAATGGCATTTCGTTGTCATATCTGTAGTGCTGGCCGCAATAAAAAGCGGCATTTCGAAAAATTTATCACATTCTGGATCTACATAAACGCTACTGCGACGACTGAAATTATCCATGTCGCGCAAAGCGATGATTTTGCCAACCATTTTGAAGCTTTTTTTATGTTTTTTTTTTCTTTTATATTCGACGTATAGATACTTAGTTAATTATTAAAAACTTTTTAGTATACTTAATTTTTAAATTGCACTTTTATAACATAAAAAAATTGTTTAATATTCTGCTTTAGATTAGCTAAGGGGCTTTTTTATTATATTACTTTTTCTCTAATGGCACAACATATTTAAGCTTTAAAAACTTTTATTTTTTACTATAATTATCACAATTATTATTATATAAGAAGTCAGCAGCTCAATAGTATCTCAAATGAATGCCGCACTGTGTAACGTTTAACCTTTGAATTTGCACATTTTTATTCTTATGCCTTGCTTGCCTTCTGTTTGTGTTTCTCCGTATTTAAACTAGAAAATTTTGTTGTTGTTTTTGTATTTGTTGAGGTTTTCGTACGCTTTATTACCGTTTCTGATTATTTATTTATTTCTTTAAATTTTTTTGTTCTCAGCTTTGCTAGCTTACCAAAAATATAAAAATATTTACACGAATTAATTAATTAGTGGCGTAAGGAGAATGTAACACGAAAATAACACTATTTCGTATTGCTCGTTTTGCAAATGCCATTATCTTTATTTTTCGTTTTCCGTATTGGATTATTTTTCGTTAGATTTTTAATACAATTTGTTGTAATTAGAAAATATTGTAAATTAAATCACGAGCGCGTGCCACCTCAGCTGCCACCGTGTTTGAGTACTACTGTTCGTTTACAAGCTCACTGCTCGAATGACGATCGTTCATCCCGGTATTGCGAATCAGAGAACAAAAAATATGTAGTACATACAAGCATATATACATACATGCACACGAATAGGAAGAGGAAACATCAACATCAACAAAGATACCACGTACCTCCTACCGCCTCTTATCTAGCAATAGAACGCTTTTGCGCTTAACGCTACATTGTTAATCTCGCCATTGCTCACGATCACCACGATCGCGATCATCAGCCGGCTTATAAGTTGTTGTTGTTCTCGCTGTTGTTTGTTAATTGTTGGGTGCGTATGTGTGAGCGTTGAGCTGCTACAATCGAGAAAATGCCTAAAGCCAACTGCACCACAATATAAATCAATGTAGAGCAAAGCAAATAGCTAAGGTGTCAGAGCTTTTTCTGTGCTATTTCTCAGTCAATGAAGATGCAACAATACCTTCGTCTACGAAGAGTTGAGATAAATGTGGCAGCTAACGCTCGACACATTCAATGTGCTCTCCACTCTCTATAACGCACCGAAGCGCAAACAAAAAATAAATGCAGGACAGGCGTGAAAGCTTAAAGCTTTTTTTTCTTTGCCTCAACTCTTGTGCTTTATCAGTTTGCCGGCTGACAAAGGTCGTGTTTTGTGTTCGTGAAATGTGTTATGTTTACCGGCGTTAATTCGCGTTGATATTAAAATACTCTTTTTTTTTAGTCTCTTATTTACGTTTAGATTTTTAGTTATATGCGAAGCTTTGCATATTGCTTTTACGCTTTAATTTCATTTAAAAGATCTTAATTTACATACTCGATATGTCTACATATGAATGTGCTGTAGATCTCTATCATAAGAACAAAAAAATTTATGTCTATGTGAAGTAGTTTCAAGCATTTTACTCAATGTCTGGTAAGCAATCTAGAAGTTTAAGTTTTATGCTACTCGTAACTTGTGTGTTACGTATTTCAGCAACTTCAGTCATTTATAAACAAGGGTTAACAAATTTGATAAAGAATATTATCTGAGCGTTATGTGACGTTTTAGACAGCAAATTTGTCGAAAAATGTCAGAAGTTTTGAAAGACACCTCATGGATTATTGCATCAAGATAATGAGCTATCTCACATGGTACTTACTGTAAATGAATTTCTGGCCGAAAATTCAACAAATGCCATCGAAAGACCACCGGGATCAACTACAGGGATTTTTTCCTGTTCCAAACATGAAATTACCACTTGAACTTTTCAGACGATAGAAGACATAAGACAGAATTCGCGGCGTGAAATGAAGTTGATTGATAACATTGAGCACTGTTAACAAACTAAACGATAGATCGCGCTAAAACTCAAATTCATTATAGAAGACCACCTTTATTGTAAAAAGAATATTATCAATCTCTTTCAGTGTTTTTTTTTTAAAGATAAATGATTTAGAGATGAAAGCATATCAACTTGTTTGATTGTGAAGGAAATCAATAAGTTTAAAGTAGAAACAACGAAGCACTACGAACCAAAAACCTGCTTCCAAAAAGGTGACCCGGTAACACAATAGTTTAGAGTAGATTGTCGCCGGCTATTGTGGGTTCTTGAGTGTTTAACGAAGCAAAATGGATTATGTGGTATACCTAAATGAATTGAAAAGAATGTGAAATAATCCTTAGATGAAATAGATCCTACAGATAGTGAGTGCTCCTACAGGACTATCACCTAAACAATGCAGCAGGCGTTGTTACGGAGTGATGGTTATACAGGTAATGTTCCCCGTTAGAAAAAAAAAACACATCGAAACAAAAAAGCAGAACCGAAAAACGCACTACTTATGGAGCGAAATCTCATTTCAAATAACTACATGATAACAAGGTGATCCTACCAGTCAAACAATCAAATAAAATGATTATAGCATATAACTCCCATACAACTGATCGCACGGATATATTTTTTCGATTTCATTCTTATAATTAAGTATCTAAGGTCTTGAAGTTTGATATTCTGCTCGCACATTATCGATGAAATACTGATATTGAAATCATTTAAAATTTGACGAAAAAACCTTTAGGTCCCATACAACTGAATGCTCGAATATATATATATATGATTTCGTATCACAATTTTTCCAATTTAATGAGTGAATTTAGATAAGACACATAAGTTTCAAAAAAGATCCTCTACAGTCTCCTTAAAAAATCGGAAAACACTCAGAAAATAAAGTATTTCCCTTAGAAATTGTTTAATCATTAAGAGCTCTTAATTTATGTCAGAAATCATTCTGTTCTGTTTTTTGGTAGTTATTTTCTTATATCCAAAAGAGCTTTTAACTACTGTCAAAAGAAAAATAGTTTTTTCTGACGATTTTTGGAACTACGAAATAACTTTTAATTTCTGCAAGGAAAAAAGGGGTTTCTGGTAGTTTTTTGACCTCCTAAAGAGCTTTTAATTACTGTAAAAGGAAACAAGTTTTTTGAGGAGGAGTTTTTTCCGGCGGTTAAATCCAAGAGCTTTTAGTTTTTGCCAAAGAAACGAGTTTTTCTAGTGTTTTTGTGTTATATCCAAAAGAAAACTTTTAATTTGTTTCAAAAGAAAACAGTTTTTTCTAGTGGTTTTTTAACTTCCAAGAAATTTTAATTTCTGTCAAGCGAAAGAGTTTTTTCTGGTGGTTATTTTCTTAAATCTACAAGAGCTTTTAAGTTCTGCCAAAGAAAGGAGCTTTTCTAGTGTTTTTTAACTCCAAAAAAAAATTTTTAATTTCTATCAAAAGAAAACAGTTTTTTCTAAAAGCTTTTAGTTACTTTCGTCAAAGGAGAAAAGTATTTTATGTATTTTGAACTCTAAAAGAGCTTTTAAAGGAAAAAGGTTTGTTTTTTAAATTTAAAAGAAACCATAATTTCTTTTAGAAAATAGCCATTTCATTTTGATATGCAATAAAATATAATTTAATATATGGAAAGGATATTTTATAATGGAAAAAAGGTATAACAATATTTTTTTTTGTTTAATTTGTCCTTTGGTTCCTTACTATTTCATTTTAGGTAAGTCAAAACACTGAGAAATGGAAAATAAAATGTTTTCCGAAAATAAACATACTATACATTTAGCGCTCTTTTAAAAATCATTTCTGAAACTGCTCAGAAGAAACTCTTTAATCAGTATTTTCTTCGAAGTGCCCCTAAATGGTTAGGTGGGTGAGTTCATAAAAAAATATTTGAAGACCTGGCCAAAGACAGTACTTGTTTCTCGTTTTTTCTTAACCTTCCATAAAATAAATTCAAAAAATTTAAGAAAATTCTCAATAAAATTACAAAACTTATAATATTCACAATAGTTTTAACTGGTGTCAACAACTCTGATATTAATTTAATTAATGATACTCAATAGAGTGTGTCGATTTGAAAAGCACAAATTTCTAGAAAAAACAAATATTTCTCACCTTAGTAAATATTTTAAAAATAACAATTTATTGCTCACACATTTTTCATTGCCAATTATCTTTAACAATTGACAGAGAGCGTAAATATAACTCATATGTGCATAGAAATATATACAGTGTACACATGTGTACAAATAATTTAATATATTTTTTTACAATTTGTATAAACATTTAAAGCTTACAAAAATATATGTACATACTCGTACATATATCACTCGTTAACTGCTTTTCGCGCAATATATTTTGAAAACCTCAACGACTCATCGAAACTTCCACGCCCACATTATGCCAAAGATTTGTTCATATTTCAGGAATGCCATTATAAATACTATTTGTAGTATTACATAAATATCTAAGTACATGTAGAAAAATACATTTATGTATATGACAAACCGCAGACCTAGAGCAACTTTTGCCAATAACAAATCGAGGAAAAAATTCTAAATTTCGCGAGCTGCAAACGAATATAAATTGACAGTAGTGAATATAAACACTTCAATGTGACGTAGAATAAATATGATATCCATGTGTTTGGGAATTTTTTCTTCTGTATTAGTTTGGTATTTTTAAAATAATTTTTTTTTTTTCATGACTACGTCAGCAGCAGCGTGCGCTCGCACGTCAGGTCAATTTAACAGTATTGGTATATTGTCATACACAGTTAGGGTGTTCACGAGTATATATATATGTTGTATTTTTTAATGTTGTATTTTAGTAACATAAGCATTATTATTATTAATTTTTTTTTTTTTTTTTTTTGTGACACAATTATGAATGCATATTTTATTGCTTAAATTATGTGAAGTTTAAAGCGGGAATTTCCTTAAGAAAAATTTATCAAAACTAAGTAAAATCAGCCTTTCCAATCGACATCTAAAGCCAGTATATACCAAAAGAAGGTATGCTTGGTGAGATTGCAAGGGCATAGTCGGCATTGAGGTGTTTCCAAAAAAGCTGAACTATTGTCTTGAGTGTCTACTGTGTCGTTAGGTAACGAAATTGGACAAAAATAAAAAAAAAGATAAAAATGATCTGAACTGGAAAATGAAAAGGCGTGATATTATATTCTGATACACACCACTCTAATAACCCATCAAAAATTGACAAAACCGTTTTTGGAAACTGAAACCATATCCATTCTATAACTCTGACTTCACAATTACACTACCATTAGTTGCATAACCTTCAAAGCCATTTGAATAGTAAAACTGCGTTGGAATTAAACAAGTCGTTGAAAGGAAAGGATTTTGCTACATTTCCAACAACTTTTGGTTTCACAACTGTGTGTTATTGTAACCCGACATTCAAGAAATACAACGAATAATATGTGTTGTGAATTCTCTAAATAAATATATATAAATAAATAATATGTATGTACATCCATATGTATATGTTTTTATATATTAATTAACTTTTTTAACACAAGCGCGTGCAACACTTGATGCCAAAAATAATTTGACAGCCATAACAAACAAATCATACAGCAATTCATCCAATTTTTTCTTCGCCTATTTTTTCAGCGATGAATAATAGATAACTGTGAAAATAACAATAGGCACGGTCAATCATCACGTAGATATATGAATACATACTTGTACACATATTGCTTCAGAAAATCACGTGAGCACCTCTTCTGAGTGACACGAATAAATGAGGATATCAAAAAAAAAAAAAAAAAAAAAAAATTTGAAATATGAATTATTTAATTTAATTATACCTTTTAAGTACATGAAATGGTATATTAACTTTGTTTCGAATTATGTAAGTGATATAGACCTGTCCAAATGTATACCGATATGATCAGAATGACGCGCTAAGTTGATTTAAACTAGTCCGCCTGTACGTCTGTTATGGTCCAGATTTTTCATATGTGGTGTTTTATGGTGAAAAATCAGTGAAAAGGACATCTAATGGCGTGAAAATTGGAAAATAAATATAAATATATATAAAATTGGTATGCTGCCCACGTAAATTCATATAAAAACTGACACTCAAAATTGTTTTTCAATATATTTTGTTATTATTTAATTTTATTTTATTTTTCTTATTATTTATTCTAATTTAAAGTAAATTTTCTTTATTTTTAATTTTAATTATTTACTTATTTCAAAGTTGTTTATATATTTAAAATTTTTAGTGAATTTCTTAGCTTTAATTTGTCTTAAACCTTTCTGAACTATTTGTATTTTTTTTTAGTTTTTTTTTTTTTGGTATTCTAAATTTTCATTTTATTACTTTTTCATTATTATTAGTTTTATTTTTTATTTTATTATTATTATATTTTTCATTATTAGTTTTTATTTCATTATTATTTTTTATTTGCTTATTTTTTTTTCATATAATTTTCCTATTTGTTTTATTATTATATTTTTGTCTTTATTTTTTCCAGCCAAAACTTAACTTTTGACATTTTTTTAACTTTATTATTTAATTAACTATCATTTATTAAACTCTTTATTTTAATTTTTTTTTTGATATTTCTCTAAAAATATTTTTTTAACATTTTTATTTTTTTATTCATTATTGCTAATAATTTTTTTTTATCGTTTCACCAAAAGAACTTTCTGAACTATTAGTTATTTAATTTATTTCTTTTGTATTATTTGCTTTTTGACAATAAGAATTTGTTTATTCAACATATTTGTTTGTTTATCTGGCGGCCGCGATAGCCGAGTGGCTAGCATTGCGTACTGATATTCGGAAGGCCTGGGTTCGAGCCCAGGTTCGAGCAACATCCAAAATGATAGAAATTTTTTTCTAATTGCGGTCGCCCATCGGTAGGGAATTTCAAGCCCTCCGAGTGTATTTCTGGCATGAAATAAAGCTCCTCATAAAAATCCATCAGCCGTTCGGAGGCGGCTTAGAATAAACTGTAGGTCCCTCCATTTGTTGGTAAAAAAAAAAAACATCAAGACGCAAAAACCACAAATTGGAGGAGGAGCTCGGCCGAAAATCGCTTCAGCGGTTACAAAGCGCCAAATATGTATATATATATATTTGTTTATCTATTTATTCCTTTTTTTTCGAATTTTATTTTTTTCAGCCTAAAACCTTTTTGAACTACTATTTCACTTTTATTTTTTATTTATTTATTTATTTTTTAATTTTTTTATTTGGTTATTCTTGTATTATTATTTTATGGTTATTTCTTAATTTTTGTAATTTTTCGATTATATTTTATTTTATTTCTTGTATTTTTATTTTATTTTTTATTTTTATTTTTTTACTAATTGGAATTTTTTTAATATTATTTTTATTTAGTTATTACTTCTTATACTTTCCTTTTTTCGTTTTTTTTTTAATTTTTTTATTATTTTTTTACATTCTTATTAATCGTTTATTGCTTGTTTTTGTTTCTATTGAGTTTATTTTCATATATTTTTAACCTAAGCCTTTTTTTTTTTGAATTTTTTTTTCACTTTTCATTTTTATTGTTATTTTTTTTTTTTTTTTTTTTTTTTTTGCTATATATCTTATTTATTTTTATTTTTATTTTTTTATTACTTTTTTATTTTTTTATTACTTTTTTATTTCTTTATATTTTTTTTTCTTTTATTTTTTTATTCCTATATTTTGTTTAATATTTTTATTATTTTTAATGTTTTTTTTGGTTTTAATTTTTTATTTCCTTTATTCTTAATTTTTTTGCCTTTGTTTTTTGAAATTTATACTTTTTTTCAATTTTTTTTAAACGATTTTTAAAAAAAAATTTATATTTTTTTCTGTTTATTATTTTTTTTTTTTTATATCTTTTTTTCTCATTTTATATATTTTTTTCTTTTGTTTCTTTTTATATTTTTATATTTCATTATTTTTGGTTATTTTCTAATTTTTATTCTTATAAATTTTAATTTATATTTTATTTTATTTTTATTTTATTTATTTTATATTTTTCATATATAAATTTTTTTATATATTCGTATTTATACATTTTTCTTGTTTTAATTTTTTTTCCCCCCTTTTATTTATCGCTTATTGCTTTTAGAGAGTGTTAATTTGTTATTTTAAAGCCCGAGACATTTCAATAAAAAACTTTTTTTAATGTTTTAATTAATTTTATTTTTAAAACTATTTTTTATTACTTTTCAATTAGTAATTTTATTTTTAATTCTGATTTATATTTTATCTTTTTTTAATATGCTTTTTTCCATTCTATTAGCACTTAGATATGTATATGTATATTTATATTCTTGAAATAAATTCCTTTCAAAGCGAACATGCTCATCTGGAATTTATGTAATATGCTTAGTAAGAACAACAATAATTCTACTACGTATTTGGCGTTGAATCAATTTGCAAATTTTTTTGCCTCGCACTAACATATGTACACCTAACCACAGCATGCTTATTTTATATCATGCTTATTTTATACCTACTTTTATGAATTTTTATATGTATTCTTGTATTGGATGCATAATATCTTTTGTCATCATTCTTTCACATCTCAGTTTGTTTACAGTTTGTTACCAGCAATTGTTGTTGTATCATCTGTTAGCCACAAGTCTGCGACAATTTTCAATATTTTTCTTTTGTTGTTTTATTGATATTCTATTTTGTCTTGGGTTATTTAATTAATTTAATTTTTATATATAATTTTTTAGCACAACAAAAATGCAAAACTCACAAATTGACTTATTTAAAAAAGACACACTCAAAAACAATAAAAGCAGTGTGAAGAGGCAAACAAACAAGCAAAAGAAGACATTTTGAAGAAATAAATATGAAGATATTCAAATTGAGCAATAACAATCAAATATGAATGTCCATTTCAATTATTATAGTTAAATATTAATAAATGAAAAATAAAAACATAGTATGAATTATTTTGGATTAAATTAAATTATTATTAATAAAAAATTTATTGTGGACAAAAAACAACATTGAAGAAAATAAAAATATATATACAAAAATGTAAACAAAATGTGAAGTTTTTTCTCTACTCAAAGTCTATTGCGAAAAAAGTCAATATGAATTTCTCGAAGTAAGCCGAGCGAATAATTCTGATACAGAAAAATATCATGACGGGACATAACTACACACGATTTATAATTATATCCAAAGCATCCTATATTCTGACAATCTGCCGGTGATCACTTTCCCATAAAGAAAGTATATACTATTTATATTTCGAACAGGTCGATATTGTTTCCTGGTCCATGGTTTATTACCTGAAAACAAAATTATTCGATAATTCATCCATAATTTTAAGCAAATCGAAGCATAATTTTTTTTTTCATTCCTAGAAATCATAATTTAAGTGCATCGAATCATAATTAAGATTTTGAATAGGTCGGCCTCGAGTCCATTTCCTGGAATGAAAACTAGTGCTCATAGTAACCTAAGAGAAAGGCTGTCTATGGCTTAAATTTCAGCTATCGGGTCAGTCCCTGGTCCACTTTCCGGAAAATTTTTATCTCACGCATTTTTATATATGTTTTTTTTTCGTTTTTGAAATTTTTGTAAAAGTCCAGTCTTAAGAGCTCGAAAAAGTTCTCAAGTGACTTCAGGAAAATTATCCTTGAAGAGGAGATCCCTTAAAGGCTATACCTGGCCTATTATGTCAAGGAAGAACTATAGACTCCTCATAATATGTGCGTAGAGAAAACTTTCCTGCACGAAGAGTATGATGAAAGGATTTTCAATAATGTCGAATCAGAATCAATGAGCAACTGCTTAGTTGAGTTAGAGGTCGAATTGATTATTAAACAACTAGTCTAGTTAGTATCCTCTCTCGTCGGCTATGTAGGAAAGATTACCCACTACAGTGGAGGTGTCATCAAAAAGAAGTGCAAGAAGAAAGCTATTATCATCAACAGTTGAAAGTTGCAAACCACACGTTACTGTACTCCAATATTGTGCTATATTGAAAGAGCTGGCAAAGGCTTACAGTGCGCCCAAGGTATGTTACATATGCCTAACCTCTCTATATATAAGGTCGAGCTGTATTTCGTTAAGGGTGTTTAGTTTGAAGGATCACCGGAGGGAAATGCTGGTATTAGTAAAGCTGATGAACAAGGTGAGTATGTCTAATCTTGAGTTGATTAACCCGGACAGTAGGCGGATGGAACGGCTTTGGCTGATCACGGTTATCACCTAGACACACGCTTACTTTGCGAACGGCGGACAAATGCCACAATAAGTGTGATCGCAAGGTTCTTCGGAATTACTCTAGTTTGCGATAGATCAAAAAATTATGATTTTATCTATACAACTGAATTGTAAAAATCCAAAATTCAACTGGAAAGCTATCCAAATTGAAATAGCCGTGTTGAAAGTGGCGCTTCCAATTCGAAAATAGTACCCATTTTGTTTGAAGTTTCTCTAAAACTTATTTTTCCCCTAATTTTACATGATAACAAAGTACTATATTTATTTACAATGCATGACAATGCCAAGAAGCAAAAAAATGGAAATGTGCTTATTTCGAAAAAAAGGCAAACAAAACAAGACAAAACATAAAACAACAAAGAAGCTTGCGAAATTTTCGTTAGAAAATGGCGAAAATACCCACGACAGACGTCAGGCACATAAAACAGAAAACAGGGGAAGAGATTTAGATGAGACACAAAATAAATGTGAAGAAAATATTTAGTATAAACAACACGATAGAACACAAACAAAAAATAATTAATTAATTAATTAAACACAGAATATGCCTTTTAAAGCAAAAAAATGTTAGTAGTGCCAAATTGAGAATTCATTGATTTTGAAAAGTGGATATTCGAAATAAATAAGAAATGTGAATTGGTCACTCGTAAAGAATGCAAACAAATAGATTATTTGATTGCTATTTTGAACTTTAAATGTTGCTTATTCTGTTTACTAAGGATCGTTGCACTCTTTGGAAAACTTAAACTTCGAATATGTTAGTAATGAGTTTTAAGCCTTATACAACCGTTATATAACAAAAAAAGACTCTTCTAAAACTATAATTTTGAAAATGATATGTTAATTCGAAACGGGGTTTTCTCTATAGCACTCAAAAAGCACCATGCTCTGTGCAATCCTAAACAAGTTTTGAAGCCCAATCTGGTCAGCTTGGGCTCAAATTAATAAAAACCACAATTAAATACTTTTTTTAAGATGCCAAACATCACTTTTTGTAAATTGTGTAGGCCTTACAATCTGGTCACTAAGAAAAACCTTCTCTTTCTGGCAAATATCAACTTTTTCAATTTAAAATATTTATTAATTATTTGAAAATCAAACTAAAAATAATTTATTAATAGATATGAACAAATATTGTACCCTTTACCCAATTGAAGAATTGCAAAAGAAAACAGCTGAAAGCCCACCCATCTCTTGCACGACCAATGGTAAGCCACAGAAGTGCATCTGGGTAGTATTGATTTATGACAAATAAAAAAAAATATTTTCTTCGCGTCTCCTTCCTTGTACATTATTCGTAGGAAATTAGGCAAATCGGCGTTGCAACGTAACAACCCAAAAGGGTTCAACATGCCTGGCTCTAATTGCATGCAAAATTTGTTGTAAATTCTTGTTATTTTCATTTTCTTCTATTTTTTTATATATTTTTTTCTCTTTTCTTTTTAGTTTTTGCATAAATTACGCTGATAAACTATATTTAGCTTAAAAGATTGTTGTTAAAAATTGGCAATGCAACTGCATTTCGTCAACTACTACACAAATAACACTATGGGAAAAGTATTTTAAGTAACACTGATGTTGAGATTTCTTCGAATTGTTGATTGCATTCGGTTGTTGTCAGTTGCCAGTTGCCAGCTGGCTGTTGTTGTATGTAATTTCTTTACCTTGGTTCTTACGACAAATATTTTAATGCGACAATTCTTGTTAGATGACACGTCATCGAAATTTTACAATAATTTAATTTGACGTCGAAAGCAGGAAATTACAGAAACATTTCGAAACGTGTTTTTTGAGGGATCTAGTTTTGGATACTCAAGTCCAATTTCAGACAATATTGCGATCTGAGAACATGTCTTACTTTCAGACCGTCTAAGATGGATTCTCCACAATGGTATTAAAAAGTGCACTTCCTTTTTGTAGCCTTTAAAATTAACTTTTAAAACTAATTTTCTAAAAAACCTATAGCCTTTTCTGGCATATCTTACAACTATAGATGTTCTCTAAAAAATTTTAGGGAATTGTATTTCAGAAAATCTTTTGCTTCGTTGAAGTTACTAATACACGGTCTTTAGGAAGGCTTTTGATACCATATCACATAGAATTTTTATTAGTAGTAAACTGGCCTATCAGAAATATCTTAAATCATTTACAAGCATAAATAATTCGGCATCAAGTTCTTTTCAGCCCTGGCACACATCGGTCAATAACAAATAGTCAATGAAAATCAATTCATAAGTTCAAACATTTAAAGATGGATCTGTCGGCCAAAAAGGCCATGACGACAGTCTTTTGGATTGCACGTTAGGGTTATTCACACCAGTTTTTAGACAGATTTTGTATTATTTTCTAACAGTTCGTTGTTATTTTTCTTTGTTTCATCCTAACAAAGTACGGTCACCCATTTGCGTAGTCACCATGGTAAATATTTATGAATTGGGTTATGAATTGCTACCTCAACCAGAAAAACACTAGGGAGAGAGCTAAACTAGGATAATGTTTGACTCTCTCCGACTCCTTTCCTGTTTTCAAATCTGAATAAATAGCTGGGTGGTAAGAATTTCTGATCAAATGAAGATATCGTAAAGGATATTTTGAGAACTTCTGGAAACTGTGTTATTTGAAGAGAATAAGATATTAAAAAAAACACTATTTTAATTGTATTGAGCTGAAAGGAGACATAAAAAGCTTTCTTGTCAAAAAAAAATATTATAGTTTATTCAAAAAAGAGCTGAAGCTCCTCCCTCGTTTTGGTATACAATCACCTAAATAGCTAGTGGTATTGTGTATTTGGCGGTATTCAAATTCTGAGGAATTACATAGATTTTAAAATGGCTCAGGCTTATCCGATATGGTCACATGGACAATTCAGAGGTGGTCTAAATCAGATTTTTCTCGAATTATCATTTAATTTTAGCTGAAATGGAAGTAACAAATAGCCCTTTGTTTTTAAATGAATGCCTATTTCGTTGCCAACAAAGTAGTCACCGTAAACTATTTGCTTTTATGACAGCGTTTTCGCCAATCCTCAAAGCACTTAAAAAAGTAACTTATTGTGATAATGTTCAGATCCTCCTTCGATGATGTGACTGCGACACTATTGTTGCATTGTTTTTTGGCCAAATAGTCGAGCATAAGCAACGTTGCGTGAACAAGGGATTTGATTGAACTCTATCCATTCGTCAGTATAGTTGCGTATCTTTGTTTCAAAGCACCAAGGATAGGATGAGGATTAGATTCAATAAAACAAAACAAAAATTAAAAATCTTAGAAATGCTTTTAACTGTCATTCGAGTTTTCCATTAGAATTTGCAGTTATTTTATACATTTCTGCAAAAAATTATGGGAGGAAAAAATCAATAGAAATTTTTTAGGACTTTTTAAAGCACTGTATATCTATGAAATTTGATTGTATGGAGATTGTCAAAATAACACTTTGAAGCTTTAAGTTTTAGTTTTTAAGTTTTTCGGCACAAAATTTTTAGGAGAGAAAATTTAAGAAATAACGCCAAAAGAACAATTTGCATTTTCTTCGTTTTTTAGATTTTTTTTTTAAATGTGCAATATATTGAAATAACTGGTCAATTGGAAAGTCTCCGGTCTGACACATAGATGGCGCTACTAAAAAATAATTTAGTTCATAATTTTTGGTTGGCCCTAACCCTAGCCCTCATTAGTTGATAAATTATAGCATTTTGAGTGAAGCAACTTCTGTTATTGTGGAAAAAATAGATAAAATGGAATTTCACATGTTGTTTAACAAATTTTGCATTTTGAACGGAAAAAACACAGTTGAAGCAAAATCTTGGCTTGATAATGAGTTTCCGGACACTGCCCGAGGGAAAATCAATCATCAAGGATTGTTATGCTAAGTTTAGTCGTGGTGAAATAAGCACCGAAGACGCTGAACGCAGTGGACGCCCAAAAGAGGCTGTTATCGACGAAAACATCAAAAAATCTACAATATGTTTTTGAATGACCGTAAATTATAATTGAATGAAATAGCACGTACCCTAAATATATCAACTGAACGTGAATATTATATCATATCACTGAGAAAAGTGGTGGCGCGCGAGTTCACTTTTGACCAAAAAACAAAAAGCCGAGTTGATGATTGGGAATAGTGTTTGGAGATTTTCTAACAAAAAACAAACCAGAGTTTTTGCATGGATATGTGACAATGGATGAAACATGGCTCCCCCTCCCAGGCCTAAAACAATCGGCTGGCAAGGTTATAGCGTCTGTATTTTGGGACGCGCAAGGAGTGAATTTCATTGACTACCTTGAAAAAGGAAGAATCATCAACAGCAATTATTACATCGCGTTATTGGACCGCTTGAAGGACGAAAACGTCGAAAAACGGCCGCATTTGAAGAAAAAGAAAGTGCTGTTTTACCAAAAACAATGTACCATGTCACAAGTAAGTGAAATCGATGGCAAAAATCTATTAATTGGACTTTGAATTGCTTCCGCATTCACCATATTCTGCAGATCTGGCCCGCAGTGACTCTTTCCTGTTCTCAGACCTCAAAATAATGCTCGCTGGGAAGAAATTTTTGTCGAATGAAGAGGTGATCGCCGAAGCTGAGGCGTATTTGGAAGCATAGGACAAATCGCACTACAAAAGTATTGAAAAGTTGGGAAATGTGTTTTACTATGGTAGGCCGGGTAAATTTTAGTTGAGCTGTTCCTGATATAAATTAGGAGCTCGCTTAGAGCTCAAAGCCCCACCAGAAAAGCGGAAAAGAATATTTTCTACTGAAATTAAGTTCTAACGAACTTAAGTTTAACGAACTTAAGAAATTAAGTCTAACGAACAAGAATAATTTTTCTTATGAATGTTTTCGAATTATTAATAATTGTGTTACGGTAAAGCGGTTTATTATTTATGATATTTTACAAGTGATATGAGATCGCCAGTTACTAGCTATTGATGCCATTATTTTCAAGATTTTTAATAATGCCAAAAAAATTATTCCGAAAAATGGATGTCTCAGAAGTGTTATCATTTTAAAACGATAGGGCGCCAAATAGTCTTACAAACGAAGTATACAATAGTGAGCTGAAGCACAGAAGCTCAGTTACATGTATATTGGAAACGCATATATCTACTAAAGCTCCAGATATCACGTTATCGAGCACTGCGAGCAACTCGATGCTCGCCCGATACTTGTTCGTTGCTCAACTGCTCAGCAGGACAAAGAAAATTTAATTTTGTTTGTCAAAATTTCTTTGGCGTTTCAATGATTTTTACGCCCTGCATATATAAATTTAAAATTAATTTAAAAAATGTTTTGAGAAATAAGTCATACATAAGACATACACTTTGTCAAAATAGTCGAAATGCTCGTGCTTGGCTTGAAAAACTTTCGAGTAATGAACAATGAGCAGTTAAGCGAGTGCTCGTTGCTCAATTACTCGCGCAGCTCGAAAATGTTTGAGCAAAATCTTGGGCTCTAATATCTACATATAATTAAAATGTAATAACACAATGAATTGCATTTAACCACTTAAGTTGTATTAAATTTCTTTTTTTAGTTGATATCGGATACTTACTTACACATAAATAGTAAAGTAGAATATTAATATGTAATAAGCTTGCACATTGCACCAAATTAACTCGGCTTTTAACACAGTTTAATGCTTTAACGAACTTTTTAATTAATCGGGGAATAGATATATATATGTACATACATTTCATTACTTAAAATCGATCATGAAAGAAGATCAGTCATAAGGCATGAGGAGTCTCGCATGATGTAAAACGGATAATAAATGTGGTTAGCACAGCTTTAATTACTTTTTATTTATTTATTTATCTTTTTATTTTTTTAATTTTTCAACGCATTTAAATTTTTAGCACATCTCAAGTGCAGTACTAAAAATAAAACTTCTCAAGTGCAGTAGCTTTTTGTAAATAAGTGTCGCACGAATATGACAACTTTGCAACGACCGCAGCAGCAGCATGCACGGACAGACAGAATAAAATTGGCGTTAACGTTAATATCGAACTAGAAAAAATGTTGGTCGGTTTATTGCACAACTAGAAAAATAACTAACACTTTCAAATGCATAACAAAACAAAAACATTATTATGAGATTGAAAATACATATGAATGGAACGACACAAATTATAGGGTGAACTCGTTTATAAGGCCAAAAAGAATCGAGGGGCTTACTCAAGCATTTGAAGCACAGAAATTCTTAATACAAAAAAAGGATTTTCCCTACACTACAAAAGGGACATTTAATTTTAATTTTTATTTTTATTTTTATTTATTTTTTTTTTTTTTTTTTATTTATTTATTTTTTTTATTAATTTTTTTTTTTCTTTATTTATTTATTTATTTATTTATTTATTTATTTAATTTTTTTTTTTTTTTTTTTTTTTTTGAAGAGAAAAATATCAGTTTTTTACTTATCGTTCTGATTTAGTTTCAGAAAATATTAAATTGTTAAGGAAAAAAAGCAAATAAGAACAAAAACATAAAACAAAATAAATTACTGAGCAATAAAACTTTTCTATAAATAGCTTCAATGGGTTAAAGCTAAAGCTGAAACGGCGACAAAAACAATTGTTCCCAAATTGCCACAACATACTAGGTACTATACAAAAAGGGCTTTATTTGTATAGTTGCAGCGAAATTGTGACAAAAACGGCACATGGCAAAATACAAACTATCAAAAAAAAAAAAGACAAAAAAAACCCCCCACGATTTATAATCAACTGCACTCATTTTGTACGCTTTTTTCACCTTATTTTGCATCGTCGGTGGCTATTCATTAGCTATTTATTGGCGCGATCAATTATGAGGTGTATGAAAATTTAAAATAAATTTATTGAAACGAGATAACGCAAATTATTTGTACCAACAATAGTCACACAACAACAATCGAGCTTATTTTTAGTCTCAAATTCGCAGATATCAAGCAAGATTGTGTCGATAAACTTGATGATGATCAAGCTCGACGTCAAACATGTGACAGAATAAAATCAAGCGATTTTATTGTGAGAACACTTCAAAAAAATATAAAAAAAATTGTAAGAAAAAAAATTCAAATTATAAATAAATAGAATACAATTGAAGGAAATAATATTATTAAATTAAAATATTAACTAATTAATAAACTAAATTAGAATAGCAAAAACCAACGTTAAGCCCTTAGAATAAAACAAAGCAATTTATTAAAATAAAGCAAAACACAAAACAAAAGGAAATAAAATATAATAGAATTAAAATAAAAAATAAAGTAAAAAATATAATAAAATAGAATAAATTAAAACAGGTAAACTTAATTAATAAAAAATAAATTAAAAAATTTAAATTAATTAAATTAAAATAAAATAAAATAAAAAATATAAATAAAAATAAAAAGGGCAAAATAAAATAAAAGAAATAAAATAAAATAAAATAAATAAAAATCATATTAAATAAATAAAATGAAAAGGAAAGAAATATAATATAGGGTTTTCCAATAAGACTCCTAGTGTCGTTTTGGCCATTTTTAATATGTCATGATCTGTCTTTTTTTTATTGTATTCAGTAATGTTTACAATTTCATCATGACAAGATATGCGCAAGAACAACGTTGCTGATTCTGCCTTGGAACAATTTGAAAACGAAAATGATTTTTTTTTTAAATCAACTTCTCCGATGAGGCTCACTTTCATCTGAGTTGTGCGGTAAATAAACAAAACTGTCGATTCTGATGCGAAGAAAATCCACAAATTATTCATGACGAACCATTCCCTTCACTTAAATTGACAGTTTGGTGTGGTTTTTGGTCTGGTGGAATCATCGGTCCGTACTTCTTTCGAAATGAAGCTAGTAGCACCGTTACTGTCAATGGAGAGCGGTATTGATCGATGATAACTAACTTTTTCTTCTCCAAGAAGTTGTGATTTAACACCACTGACTACTTCTTTTGGGGGTTATTTGAAGTCATTGGTCTTGTACTTCACACTAAATAGAAAAACATAGGAATTTCCTTAACAATTAGTGTGTTTTTTTATTAAAAGAAATCATATCACTCTTATTGGAAAACCCCATATATTTAATAAAAAAAAATTGGTCCAAGGTAGATATAGTCCTGCGTTTTCGATGATTTTTTGAATTTGAGGATGTATAATACCAAATTTTACACTGTATGACGATTTTTTTGATGGAGTTTTGAACCAAAACCTTATAAGTGAAAATTCAGTCGTATATGTGTCGTACACGTAGTACTCCGATCAGGCCGGTTGCGCCAAATGATCGTATACATAAAAAAAACAGCTGGTCGTTCTTCTTCTTTTGGTACTAACATACGAGTTCTATTTGATAACTGTCGCGCATCTACTATAAATACAACACTGCTCCCTTCAACTGTTCTCGATTAATAGATTGCTGTAAATTTTGACCACGATGCGCCATTTAGTTGATTTAACAGCCACTGAAAGCAGACGACCTCGTGAATTTTAACGAAAATGCAAAAAGGAGAACTTCTTGTGCTGATTAAGCATAATTTTTTGTATAAAAATCCATTACTGAAACCAAGAAAATATTGGATAAATACTTTTGGAACTCTGCACCATTAATTTGAATGGTTAAGAAGTGGTTTGCTGAGTTCCGTTGTGATCGTACCAATACAAGTGACACCCCACTTTCAGGTAGGCGACCAAAATAGGTTATCACGCCAGAAACCGTCGATAAAATCCATGAAATGGTATTGGATATTCTGGATGATCGCGATTGCTCACACACGACCATAAGCGAAACCGTGTAACCCCCTTCAAAGTAGGGTTTGGCAATGTTCAACCGCAACTCAAGCCAATTTTTGAGCCGCTTCGTTACCGTAGACGAAGCACGGATCCACCGTATACACCAGAGACCAAGTAACAATCAGGGCAGTAGGTTCCTTCGGGTGAACGTGTATCAAAGAAGTTTAAGGTCAGTCTGTCGGTCAACAAGGTCATGGAAAGATTTTAAGGGTGCACGAGGTGAAACGATCACTCACGAATATTATTCAGAACTTTTGGACAGATTCGATATGGATTTCAAAAAAAAAACGACCGCATTTGGCGAAAACAGTGCTGGTCCATCAGGATAATGCACGGATACACAAGTGTGTAGTCACCATGATAAAAATTCATTAATTGGACTACGAACTGCCTGCTATCCCATCCAGCATATTCTTTAGATTCAGCCCCCTGGTTCGAGTTTCATCAAAATATGTAGTCCAATGCATAAGCTTTCCTGCGATACCAAATTTTCTGCAGCCGGTTAACTATTAAACAACTTATGATTTATTTTATAGGGCTATCTTCACGATTGTCGCTATTTTGCCACGCCCACAAAATTTCACGAACTTTTTTATTTTTTTGTTTCCAGGTCAATTTCTGTCAGTTTTAGCATGAAATAAAACAATATGCTGAATTTCAGTCAAAACGGAAGCGCAGATGCCTGATACGCTTAATATGTAAATTCCGTATAGATGAAATTTCTCGAATATTCTCCACTCTTCACTTTTCGAGGAAAAACTATTGAACATTCATCAACACCTCTGCGAAAATAAATAAATGTACAAACTAATATCCGCCACTATTAAAATAATTCGAGTCGCTTGTCTGTCGATCAACAAAATATTTAAGGCAAAAAAAAGCGATATTCAGTCACGTTGTATTAGGTTGAAACAGCCGAGCTGATCGATCGATCAATGCAATCGTAAATGGAGAAACCAAGCACGAGACTTTTAATAACAACAACTCAACTAACTAGCCACAGCATTGGCAGCCGCGGCGACGTCGTTGACGATCGTGGCACTTGTTATGATCAAAACGAGCTTTGCAAATTCTTCCAACACATCATCATCATATCATTTTGTTTACTTTACGCTGGATATTTGGCCGCGCCGCCAAGAATGAAACGACGAGAACAATTTTGAAACACACGAACACATTAAGTATGTATAACCGAATGAAGAGCAAGCATGCGAAGGCGCTTTTATCACGTACGCAAGTTTTAACGCGCCGCCAACAGGTAAAGCACAAAAAAGTGGGTGAAAAAAAAGTTCAACAATATCAAATACGAACATAGAGAAATAACGAAAACACGAGTATCGCAAATTTAAATTGTTTGTACATTCACTAAGCGAGCGTAAATTTATTCACATGTTGTGACCACTAACTGATCGTCATTCCATTTATTGACACGATCGGTGCAAAAAAAGAAAGAAAAGTAAAAGCAAAACGCATTTATTTACACAATATATCGCGTTTTAACGATGTACTGCACTCTAACAGGGTGAACTCGATACTAATTCTGGTGCTGAGAGCGACCACACATTTAAAGTAATCTCGATCGGGCATGTGAAATCGGAAAATTATGATGATTGCAATCTTAGAGAAAAGGAAAATGTAGTTCAGGAAAATACAACTAAATGAGCATCGTATCGATGGTAGCTTTAGAAGTAATATGCAGTGAAAAAGCACCGAGAAATTGCAGTACATGAATAGGTAGAGGTAGTGAGTATTGATCACTGATCGTGAGAGTAATTGCAAAAATTACTGACAACTGCAGAATAAATGAATGTATCGAGGGAAATGAGCATTGTGTTGATAGTTGAGCTTTCAAAAATCATGTGTACTTCAGGCGATCCTCACACACAGCTGTAAATGATGCTACTACTCGGAATAATTTAAGTTACTCGTATTTTTTTTTTTTTTTTTTTTTTTGCGTCTTATAAATCTCTACTGAGCAGCTGTTGATATTTTTTAATGCTTGGACGCCTTTAATGTTGCGAAAGTGATAATTAAATGAATGCAATTGAATTCAACTAACCCTAACGTGCATGCAGATCAGTTTTTGTTAATTTTAAAATCATTTTTAGCCATTTTTTCAATCTGAGAACTATATGCTTACATAAATATATACAAAATAAGTGGTCAAAATGCAAAATCAAAATAATTAAGAATTTTTCGTGCGCCACACTACGTAAAACACACTGCAAGCGCGAGATCTACTCTCGATCTAGAGACGATCACTTGCCTCGTTAAACTAATTTCCATGCAAAACTAAGATATTCCACACAAAAGATATTACATTCAAGTCGTATGAATTTTCTACTACCTACCTTTATCTTATCAAAGTTTTATGAACCTATTGATCGTGTTAGCGATCGGTATTAAACATAGGCATCTTTCGCACATAACGTTAAATATGTATGTATCGTATGTAGCTGGGTATATCATTTCAAATCCAGCCAACACTTTAACTGACCAGTATAAACTTCACTTTAGCAGTTATCTGGTATTCCATTTCGGTAGCTGATCGTACCGTAAATCTAATGATCTTCTGTTTAACAAATAACTTGTTTCTTCTCACTTTCTTCATCTTTCCCAACTTTCGTATATTAACAACAACAAAAAATGGATAAAATGACAAAAGCCAACAATGAAATGCAAATGAATTTAACCATTTATTATGAGTTTGAGTTTTGAGTCTGATCGCAAGTGATCCTCAGTCGCCAGATCTTGTACATACCTATTGTACATATGCATTCAAACGCTATAGAATTAAGTGAGTATATGTTATTCAAATTGTAATTGAAGTGTATGAAGTAATTTCGAAATTCCAACATGTTCCCAAGTCCAGTTTGAACAGAAAAAATCGAGAATTTTCAAAGTTCTTTCGATCTTTTGCTTTAAACATTCAGAGAATTGGTAATTTATTGTGTACACACATGAATAAAAATTTACTGAAATAACTGATTACAAAAAAAAAAAAAAAAAAAAAATTAAAAAAATATAGTAAAAGGCAATTTGCTTGCTTATTCGTTGAGAGCATAATATAAATAATAATAATTAAATGCAGCCATGAAGCACTTAACGAAGGCTTATCTAGTGTAAACAGTCGAGTAGACAAACTTAGAAGAAAGCTATAAAGCTGATTAGTAAGAAGTTACTCTCCTCACATGGAGTTTTTTTTAACAAACATTCAACAGTACACAGGAAATTAAGTATAATTGAGGTTAAGCCAGACACGTGCTGTCTTATTAAAGTAGTGTCTCCACATATAATTGCGGTTTTATAGTTGATGAATTACTTTGAAGTGGGTATCAGCTCACAATATTTACAAACTTAAAATTTCGCTCTTATATTATTAGTTGGATTAATTTGTGTTAAAATAATCTCCGTCAGACTCGTATAACAGCTTTAGAAATGTTTGAGCAAATTTGATAGGCACAAATCCGAAATCATTCGGTTTTGGCTATACGAACAATATATATACCACATATGTATGTTAAAATATTTCCGACATCCAGTACACGAAAAATTATAAAAACGCTTTGATTAGAAGATAAATTCAAAGCGTGGTAACAGATCAATTGAAAATCCCCCGGCTTAGCATAGTAACTCATTTTTTTGGTAAAATTAATTTTATTTTATTTAATATAGCCCTCTTCAAGGGTGATACATTAGTTATAGCGACCCTCCAACTTGTGGTATGATTTGCCATTTGCTTCAAAATATGGCTCAGTTTCGGCAATCAACTTTTCGTTCGACGAAAATTTCTTCGCAGCGAGCATTCTTTTGAGATTTGTGATCAGGAAATAGTCCCTGGGAAGCATTTCGAAGCGCTATTCATGTATTTTTGCCACCGATTTCACTGACTTGACGGATGACTGTCGATTGGACTTCGGAGTGAAATGATGGAGCAGTGTTTCAATCACATCGACGTAAAAACTGGGGCTTATTACGCTTTAAAATCGTCGAACACTGCTCCAAATCATCAACTCGTCCTTGTTTTTGGTCAAAAGGGAGCTCGCGCAACCCCCAGATTTCTCATACCTAAATATTCGTGAATGATATGATGTACACATGGCGCAATATTTTATGGACAGATAAATCAAAATTGTTGGTGTATCTGGAACAAGAAAATATACTTGTATATGAAGACTACAAAGCACGGTGGTGTAAATATTGTTTCAGGATGTTTTTATATCACAGCATCAGAATCTATAAATATAAATACATATACGAGGGAGCGTTTTTATGTTCGCAGAATGGGGGATAAGGGGTGGATAAGAAAAAATCAAAAAAAAAATTTTTTTGTAATATATGCACCTGCAAGGTGGATATATTTTTCCGATCTTTTAAATAATTGATTAATACCCTCGTAAAGAAATGTTTTCTTTTTATATTATATAATATTATGAAACTGTCTCCTTTTCTTCAACATCGGTGATACATTTTTTACTCCTCGGTTCTTGTTTCATTTTTAGAAACAAGTAATTATCACTCTGGGCCAGGTCTGGGCTGTAGGGTGGATGATTAAAAATATCAAGGCCCACCTTAAGCAGAGGTGCGTTGTCGTGCAAAACCAATACTTATTTTGCTTCTTTTAGTTAGTTGCTCCATTATTGAAGTATAATATTCTCCCGTTTATCTTTATAACCGATCAATAATGTTCCTTCCGAGTCCCAAAAGGCCTTTGCACGAGTTTCCAACCTGACCTTAAACGTCTTGGGATGTGCAGTGACATTTTTGTGCCACAGCGTGGACTCAGGTTCATAATAATGAACCCAATTTTCGCCTCCAATAACAATTCGGCTCAATACACCATCCTTTTTTTCAATACAGAGGTCCAAAAATGCAAGTGAACACACTACGTGCTGTTGTTTTAATTTTTATTCCACTTTTCACTCCCCACTATGTTGCTTGGATGATGCTGGTTAGTCTTTAAAACTATTGATTAGCATCGTTCTTATACTAATTATGACTCACTGAAGATCCTAATGAGGCTAATCAGCCGCCTACAACCCTGTCATTCAGCAAGCATAAAAATGCCTCCTCGTATACATAAAATATCCCTATAAAGAGTGCAGATCTCTAGTTGACTTGATGATGCGTCGTTGCTCTGCCGTTAGAGCAGAAAAAGACCAGGAATAATTAATTTCTTTTTAATTTTTTCGGATATATTCCTCATTCGGAAACTTTTCGTGGTTTTTAATAAGTTTTTTGGTTAAAGGTTTTTTTTTTTAATTCCTGAATATTGAATTGGGAATTCAGTAGTGGTGGCCGGGGATCGGAGTCACTCACCGCGTACCAACTCATTGCTCACTCATTCAAGGTACTGATTGAAACACAGCTAAATGTCTTCGCCGTATAAACAATTCACGCGCAAACAGTTCCAACATATGCGCATTATCTTCATTAGAGAGAACACCACTCACCACATATCGTTCATCTGTCCTAACTCTTCCCATGCCACCCAAGCTCCTAATGTCCGAGTACATCGCACATTCACAGAACATAGGCACCCAATCCTTACGCTAAGTACCACACTCACAGCTCCCCGTTACGTTCAGTTGTTTCTCATGTAGGAATGCACTGAGAGGCCCATGATCATTAAGCGGAAAACTCATGAGCAAATCTGAAATATCGCTTCTCTGTCATAAACATCCGGGATTCACCTATATGTCACCCGACTATTGGAACTATTGTCCCAACGGTCTTATAATTCCTTGCCACACACTCATTTAGAAGCCTACGGCATTCTAAGAACCTCCTACCCCACAACATAACTATCGTATAACCATCTATTTCACAGCAATCGTACCCAAATTCTTCCCTCTTTAACCTGAAAGCATCATTACCTGGTCATGAGGAGGCACACCCACCAGAACCAGCAACGCCTCAGTACAATACAGGTGCGGGACAAGCACTCGTTGTATTGAACTCATCCAGTTTCTGCCAATAGTGGTCATAACTGATTGATACCATCCAGCCATAAGTGGCACAAACCACGAACAGACCCTGATATATCGTACGAACCGTACAACAACTGTGGTCCCTACACTTCTTAAAACGCGACAAACCTACCCGACTACCCTCTGCTTATTCTCTTTCAAACTCAACAACTTGATCTTGAGCAATTTATTCCACTCTTCCGACTTGCTCTTTACTTTAAGGTTCTAAGCTATCAGAAATGTAGTGCAAATGTGAATTAAGAAAATAAAGTTTAATTGCTCACCGAGCATTCCGCAACTCGCTCATTATTTTCACGTTTGTGGTTCTGCCTAAATATTACCAGCTTCAATTCCATTCACAATTCCATCGAAAGCTATACTTTCATTAATATTCTCGTTAAAAAAAAACACAACAACATGCTTAACAAGTCAATAACCTTGTAAACCCTTAACGTTCACGTTTACACTCGAAAAATGGTGAAAAAAATAATAATTTCTTTGTATTTAATTGGCGAAATTTCTTCGAAGCACATTTTAGCAGACATGTGTAGCAGAAAAGCTGCGCCAAAGCGACGACGGCTCATTGCCGATTAATATATTATAATAATTTATGTAGGCATAGGTATGTAGGTTTACATAAACTCGTACATATACATGTACAATATAAACTTGAATTTATGTATAATTTTTTTAGGAATTTATTTATTTATCTATATTAATTTGTAAAGTCAAACCAAAATAAATCTCAATGCAAAACGCGTGAAACAAAGTCAAAATAGCAGAGAGAGAGATGGAGAGAGAGAGAGAGGGAGAGTGAGAGAAAAAGTAAACATTTTGTAAGAACATACAAAACACAAGTCAATAAATAACACGAACAAACCAACAATCAGTGGCGAAATGTAAACAAACATGCTCGTATATATCGTATATATAAATAGCAAAATAAGCAATTACACTGTGGGACAAATGGTGGGCTACCACAATTCATTTAGCGCGAAAAAAATAAACGTAATAAAGATAATTTACTAAAAGTAAACTTAAAAAATAAAAATATATAAATTTAAAACCTAAAAAAATTTATACAAAAATTAAAAAAATTTATAAGTATATAAAAATTAGATTTAAAAAATACAAAATAAATTTAAAAATAAAAAATTAAAAATTATAAAAAATAAAAAATTAAAACTATATTAATATAAAAAAATATAAAATTTAAAAATAATAATAAAAAATTTAAACTAAAAAATTAAAAATTAAAAAATAAAAATTAAAAAATTTTAAAATATACAAAAAATAAAATTTTAATACTAAAACATTTATTGAAAATAAAATTAAATATAATAAAACTTAAATAAAATTAAGAAATGAGAAAATATATAAAACTTTAAAAAAAATTGAAACTAAAAAGACTCAATTTAAAAAAAAATTTAATACAAAATATTTAATTTTAAAAATAAACAATTTATTAAACAATAAATTAATTAATAAAAAAAAATAGTAAAAATAAAAAAATAGATTAAAAAATAAAAACTAAAAAAAATTAATTTAAAAAAAAAATAAAAAAAAAATAAAAGAAATACTAAAAAAATATAAATTTAAATAATATTAATTTAAAAAATAAAAATTAATATTAAAAAATATACAAATATTAATTTTAAAATAATTCAGAAAAATATTTAAACAAAACCCAAATTTAATATAAAATTAATTTTAAAAAATTAAAATTAAATTTAAATAATAAAAAAATTAAAACTTATAATAAATAACATAAAAATATATAACACAATTAAGACTAAAAAAACTAATTTAAAAAAAAAATAAAACAAAAGAAATTAATATAAAACTTAAATAAAAAATAAAGATTAAAAACTGTTTTAAATACAAAAAATTAAATTTTACAAATAAAAAATTAATTGGAAAAATTAAAACAAAAAAATTATAAAAAATAAAAAATTAAATTAAGAAATTATTAAAAATATAAAAATTAAAAAAGGTTGAAACTAAAAAACTTAATTTAAAAAAAGAATATAAAAAAACAATAAAAACAAAAAATAAATAAATAAATAAATAAATAAATAAAAATAAAAAAAATTTAATAAAAAAATTTAAAATCTTTTTTTTAAATACAAAATATTTATTTTTAAAATAAAAAACTAATAAAAATAAAATAATAAAATAAATAAAACCAATTAAAAATAGCAATTATTAAAAAATTAAAACTAAAATAAATTAATTTAAAAAATAAAAAAATAAAAAATAAAAATTATCAAAAAAATTAAAATTTATTTAAAAAAAAAATTAAAGAAATAAAAAAAATTAAAAAATAGGAAAATATTAACAAAAAAATTTAAAAAGAAAAAATTTAATATACATTTATAAAAAAATAAATAATTAAAAAACAATAATTAAAAAATTAGAAATAAAATAAATTAAAAGAATATAAAACTCGATTGACAATTATGTATTAATTTTTTATTTGTTTAAATAACTTAATGAATCCAAAATTAATGTTTTTTTTTTTTTTAAGGAAATCATAAATTTATATGCACTTTGCGTCCTATCGTTAAAATTAAATAAATGATTAGCGGTATTTAAATAAATCACTGCAGACGATTTTTTACGCTAAGGCAATAAACATATTCCGGTCAGAAATACATATATTAGTCCGGTCAGAAATACATATATTAGTTATGTTTTGAACCAAAGCTCTGTTTATTTATAAAATAAATACGAACCAAAACCAACCTGTGTACATAGATTTTGTATTTTTCTTCGCAAATTTAACACATTTTATTTATCTCCCGGCAGATTTGCAAATAGATAATAAAAAATATGGAAATTTTCTCCTCTGCATACTTATCAAAAGTAGATGATTTATAAAATAAAATAATCATAAAATATATTTTCCTTTTTACGTTTCGTACAATTAATTTCTATTCGATACGACAATTCAAAACTATGAAAATAATTAAAAAGTATATTACATACTAGTTTCGGGTGGTATTAGTAGTAAACTAGTTTTGTTTATACCAATTCTTAATTTTACTCATGATATGGGTATATTATTCTTTATTTATATGTAAATTAACTAAATGTAAGACAAAATTATTAATATAAATGTACAAATGAAAGCATTATATCGCAATTACCGCCTTAGCGCCATTAATTAAGTGTTGAAACGGGAAGGCTTTTTAATTACAGGCTTAACAATTAAGTGAAATTTAAAATTACTTCACATACCCATGTGAAAGTATCAAAGAAGCATAAAAATAAAAAATTAAAATTAAAAAAAAAATAAGAAAAAATTAAAAATTAAAAAATTATAAATAAAAAAACTCAAATAAGCTCGCATATTTGTTGTTATTATTATAGCCTCATGCACTTTTTTCGCTGCAAAATTTGTTTACCATACATATTAACGTTCATTAATAAATTTAAAAGCAAAAGCAAAAAAAGTATAGCATGCAAAATCACTCACCCGCGAGAGCACACTATTATTAAATTTAGCAATCATCAAATAGTAGAATCAAATCAAATAAGAAAAAAATAAAATAGAAGAAATCAAGAAATAACACACACACAAACAGCAAACACAACAGAGCTCATGCGATTGAGTGAAAGAGTCACAAACATGCAATGATGTTGAGCAGAGAACTTGTCGTTATATAGTTCTCTGGTTGCATGGCTAACTCTGAGTATATTCAACCGAACACATTCAAAACAGGGAAAGAGGCTACAGAGATGAATGTTTAGACTCCACCGGAGAATTTATAACTAGTTATCGCCAACATATATTCATGTGAGTGCTTTTGAATCGCTGCAATATTTGCACGGAAATTAACAGTAATGTGAAGCATACTTTTAGGCATGACGACATTTATGGAAGTGGGGTTTTCCGGGATTGTGCAACAAAGAAAAGAATAAGGCAATAAATTCAATCAAAACAAATCAAACAAAATATATTATAAAATAAAATATATTAAAAAAAATTATTAAAATAAAATAAAATAAAATAAAATGAAATATTTAAAAAAAAACTTCAATAAATCAAGTGTAAAGAAAAATGTATTTGAATAAAATTATGAATTTAAAATAAATTCAAATAAAATGACTTAAATTATAATAAAATAAAATAAAATCAAATAAAAAAATAGAAAAAAAAAATAAAAAAAATAAAATAAAATAAAATAAAATAAAGTTAAATAAATTAAATTAAATAAATATAAAATTAACTTAAAAGAATCATTTAAAATTAATAAATTCATGCAAAATGAATTAAAGTAACATAAATTAGATATTTTAAATTATAAATAAATTTAAAGCAAAATAGAACAATGTATAATAAAATAAATTAAAGTAAACGAAGTAATAAAAGCACCCAAACAAACCAATATTTAAACAGAAATGCTATCATTGTGTTTAAAAATTTTGTTCATGGCTGTAATATCGTTTTCCCCCTCCACTTCAAGCAATTTTCAGTTTTTGTCTAAGAATGTGCTAGAATATTATTTCCGATCTGTGTAGGATTTTCATCAAAAAAAAATCCAACAGATTACATGGCTGATGTTAGCTCTGATGAGAAGATGTGGTGACAGCTGTCACTTCTACCATTTTTCTTGTTGTTTCAATTTAAAAAAAAAATAGGTCTGTCGAATAAAGCTCATTAACTTAAAATCATAAAAAAAATATTTTTTTGCAAATGATCTGCTCCATATTTGTACTTATTATTATACACAGATCGTTGGTGTGTCGTGAAGTAAATATTGTACGAAAAATTAAAAGGTGAATGAAATTAAAATGTAAATAAAAAATGCATCATTTAAAAATTTTTACCTGGCAGCTGGAAAATTGTTGTGACGATAACAGTGTCTTAAGATTTGTGAAATAAAAAGTAAACAAACAAAAACTGTGAAAAAAAAATTTTAATTGGCGTAATGTGTACTCTCCCCTGTAAGAAATAGGTTAATCTAACAAAATTAAGTATAATAAGATTTGTTTAAGATAAGGAGTGACAGAGAATGGCGCAAAAATTTTGACAAGAAAAACAGCGAAGTGAAGAAATATTAAAAAAAAAAAAAGTGGGGAAAATAAAATAATATGAAATAAAATAAATGAAATATAAAAAAAACTATTTAAAAATATAAAAATTAATTAAAAATAGGAGCAAAAATTATTAAAAAATTATTAAAAAGATAAAACGAAATGAAATAAAATTAAGTTAATTAAATCTAAATTAAATAAAAGAAAATAAAAAAATAAACTCAAACCAAAATTAAAACATATTATTTCAATAGATGAAAATTAAATTAAATTAAATTAAGTAATATTAAATTAAATAAAAAAGCATTATTTAGCAAGCAAAATAAGAATTAAATTAAAGTAAAATTAAAATAAATAAAATATAATAATATTTAATTAATAAAGGGTGATCCAAGTAGAGGTACTTCTTTCCATAGCCTTTTTTGACAGATCACGCGTGAGTCGAGTCAAGCTGTCATGTTATTTATGTTCAGTATTTACAAGTCATTCAACTTTATTACGAAAACTCACGTTCTGTAAAGAATGTTTCTCGCGCAGTTTGGTTGAACTTATGGTCAACATAATAGGCCTACTGTGCGTACTATTCGCAACATCATCATCCATCTTGAGATCCAGCATTCATTATTAGATAATATTCGACCGAATAAATCTCAGTGCAGAAAATATAGCGGCCGTAGCTGAGTGTACACGAAGACCGTGGAGAGTCAATTCGTCGCCGTTCGCAGCAACTCGAGATCTTAAACTGAAAGCGTACAAAATACAGCTTATGCAACAACTGAAGTCGCTCGACCTTCCCAAGCGACATCGCTTTGATCTATGGGCTCTTGACAAATTCCAAGAAGATCCGACGATTTCGAGCCAAATTTTGTTTAGCGGTGAGGCCCATTTCTGGCTCTATGGCTATATAAACAAGCAAAATTTACGCATTTGGAACAAGCGCAACTTGAAGAGATTCAAGAGCTGTCATTTCATCCAGAAAAAACTACGGTTTGGTGTGGTTTGTGGGCCGGTGGAATCATCGGTCCATATTTCTTCAAAAATGATGTCGGTGAGAACATAACCGTCAGTGGCGCCCGTTATCGCGCCATGATAACCGACTATTTGATGCCTGAAATTGAAGCTCGTGATCTCCGCGACATTTGATTTCAACAAGACGGCGCCACTTCCCACACATCGCATCAATTAATGGATTTATTGATTTATTCACACTTCGGTGAGCAGATAATTGTGTGATATCACACCGTTAGACATTTTGCTGTGGGGATGTGTAAAGCCTAAGTCTATGCGGACAATCCCGCTTCGATTCAAGCCTTGGAGCAAAGCATCACGCGTGTCATTCGCCAGCTACCAGTTGAAATGCTCGAACGAGTCATCGAAAATTGGACTCAACGGATGGACCATCTGAGACGTAGCCGCGGCCAACATTTTGAAGAGATAATCTTCAAAAATAAATTCCAAAGGATATTCTTTCGAATGATAATAAACATTCCCAATTAAATTTGAATTTTCTGTGTTTTAAATTGTGTTTTGGCGGATTTTCATCCAGAACTTCATATGATATAGTCGACCGATTCAGCCGGTTCCTACCAAGGGATCAGTACATTAGAAAAATACACCTGCATACTAAGTTTCGTTGAAATATCTCGAAATCTGAGGGACTAGTTTATTTTTTTATTTTTTTAATAATATTAATTATTATTAATTAATTAATTAAAAAGCAAGCTCCATCACAAGTACATATAAACATATGTACATACATACAAGTAATGTAAATTATTTAATCCAATTGACCGACCAGACAACAGACAGCAGAACTTTTCATTCCAGACCACGATACACTCGAGTTGTTTTTGCAAGATAGACAACTAAATCGAAACTAAGTAGAAACAAAAACGAAAGAGAGAAATGTGTAAATATAAATAAAAATAAAATATAAAATTTAATGGCTCTTCAAGTTTTTATATGTTTTTCCTTTACTTCGCTTTTCTTGTTTGTTTCACAAAGTTCGCACACCGCTTATCTCAGCAGCAGCAAGTTGTTGTTATTGTTCGACAGGAATTAAAATTGTAGAAAAAAGTGAAAATGCTATTAAAAAAATATAAATAGAAAATGGAAAATATGAAAATAAACAATTCTGATATACATGTATGTATGTATATATAAATGCATAGAACCAGTACATGCTTGTGCAAAATTTTAAAACTCTTAAAAAGCCTACAACAATGAGAATTCAATTTTATACGAAATGCAGTTGAGAAGTATAGTAAAAATTGGATTTTACCGAAACCGCAATTACTTACAAGCGATGTGATGGGATTGCTTCAGCTGCATAGCAATGCTGGAGGTATCTGTTTCGTGGAACAGAAAAATTTCAATATGATCTAGCAAGGCTGATCAGTTGATAAAAGTCGGGATTTTTTTTTTTTTTTTGGATGGTTAATGATTGTTCAAAGGTTTAAAATAAAAATTTCCATTTTTTTTTGCACAAAACTGTAAATTTAATATTTATCAGCAGCAATCTCAAAGTTGAAGCAACAACAACCGCTAATGCTGCCATTAACAACAGAAATTACAGTTATTGTTACGTTCGAGCGCATTTTATCATGAGCGCACAGCAACGTATTACAAAAAAAGAAAAAAAAGCATTACAATCTTACATGTTCATTAATTTATCGTAAGAAAAAAAAACTACACAATATTATAACAAACACTATTCCGAGCAACAGCAATTAATAAACAACTAATGATTAGTTATCGTGCATTTAGTGCCTGGAAGCTGGCAATCCTAGCAGTGCAAAAAAAAGTAAATATTTAATTTTTATACTTGTATTTTTATACCTATGCATGAAACGCACACTTCCACGGCTAGTGTAAAAGAAGCACATTTGTATACCCAGCAGTCAAATGTAGTAGTTAGGAACTACCTGGAAACTAGTGGCTCGACTAGTCAGTCAAACAACTGCTTTTTTACTACTAATCGGTATTTTTTAACTCATTTCGTCTTGCGATACGCGGCAAGTATCAAATTTGTCAAAAATTTCCTAGACCCACACTAGTTCAAAATCGACTAGTTCAGTTTTGAACAAAAAGAAATTGAGTATAACATTTTAAAAAATTCCGTAAAAATTTAAAGTTAATTCGACAACAAAAACTTTCGAGTTATTCGACCAGTATGAAAGTGCACTCGGCACCAGAGCGCTACGGCGAAAAAACCATTTTTTCCCATTGATTTCAAATTGATCACCAAAGGTTTGCTCTGGTCACCGTTTGGAACTCTGTCAACGCAAGCAACAACAAAATATTCAAAAAATATATATTATAAAGGGTCATACATTTAGTGGTTTCGAAAGTGCAGGCTGTATTTTGACATCTGTCAAACTTAACTGTCAAACCAAATATGTTTATTTTAGTTAAAAATCAGGTATTTAAGAAAACGGATCGCTTAACAACCGCAACTACAAGAATGGTAATTCAAAAGATGTCACGTCCGTTTGGTGCTTTAAGAGGAGATTTTGGTGCACATAACCGTTGCAACTACTCAAGAAATAAGTAAAATTTAAAAAAAAAGTTTTCAGAGACTGGACTCGTAACAGTCAATTTAATGCCTGTGCATCATTGGTTTGCTCGTTCCACCTCAAATATCGCTGCTGTAAGTGAAAGTGTAGCTGAAGAACCGAATGTGTCTATTTCTCGACATTCACAATAGCTAGGATTTTTTACGGCAGATTATGGAGTATTTTGCGCACGGACACACACCTAGATACACCTAGATCCCTATAAAGTCCAGCTCACACAGCAACTGAAACTAGGTGACCATTCACAACGCCGTAGTTACGTCGATTAGTTGCTTAAACAAGCGATTTTTCGGGCAAAATTTAATTTTCTTCACTCGGTGGATACCTACATAAGCAAAATTTAATACTGTTTGATGCGCTCTTTGGTGCGGAGGTCTGACTGGACCTTATTTCTTTGAAAACGATAATGGCGAGACTGTCACTGTCGGGCGTTAGGGTCGTATGATAACCGACTTTTTTTGGTCTGCAATTGAAGAAGACGACTCGGACAATATGTGGTTCCAACAAGGTCGTGCCACATGCCACACAACAAGATATCCGCTCGGATTTATTACGAGAGAAATTTTCTGGTCACGTAATCACCCGACTTGGCAATGTCAATTGACCACCGAATTCATGCCATTTGACACCGTTGGAAATTTTTGGTGGGGCTACGCCAAAAACCGTGTTTATGCGGATAAGCCTTTAACTCTTGAGCACTTGAAAAATAAATATTCGTTAAGTTATGGCTGAGATACTGGGCAATATGTGTCAAAAAATGGGCGAAAATTATCTCGAACGGATCGAAAGTTGCAAGAATTCACGAGGCGGTTATTTGAATGATATATTGTGTCAAATACTATAATACCAAGGTTACTGCTATCAGTTTTAGATACTTTTCGTACTAGTGTGATTCCCGTCACAAACTTTCAGTAATAAACTAGTACAATTTTTCTGACTACAGCCGTGTAGTATGGCGCAGGTATACGAGTACATAAGAGTATATGGCACCGCCAGCTGCTAGTTTATTGATATTTAGCATTTATTATTTTAACAAATATTGAGCTAGATGAAAATTAAAGCATCCCATTTGGAAAAGGTTAAGTATGGTAATGCAGAGAGTAAGCCCCTAACACACGGTGAATGTCCTAAGGAAGTAATGTGTCGCTTTGGAAAGTAAGCGACAAATTAACTTCTCCCTCATGAAATTATATAACATGTAAATTGAAAGATATCATATATGAAATTAGTTTAATTATAAGAAGTAATGCATTCTTTATACGCGCAGCTAAAAATAATTTCCCAACCAGCAAAGAGAGAATTACCAAAATTTTCTATTTTGTAAATTTTATTTGTTAAGTTTAGTTTCTTTTAAAAAAAATTTAGTTAATTAAACTTAGTATTTTTTGTACACTGTGTATCTCACAATTCAAATATGGAAATGGTCATATATACGTTTGTTTTATACCCCTCTTTCCTGGAAAACTTTATTATTTTATATTTATTACTAGTCCTCAGAATCAACAATTACACTCATCAAAGTTTCATATTACCACAACGGCTTATGTGATTTCGTATCTTAAATAATATTTGTTGATTTTTTCACTCTTGAAAAAAACACTAATGCATTACGCATTTTCCTACTGGGATGCAATTAAAGTCACAAATGTGTATATTTGTAACAGGTCAATTGGAAAGTCCACGGCCTGACACATAGATAACGCTACTAGAATTAATTAGTGAGCCCTAACCTTTAAGAAACAGTTGTCGTTTCATTAGTTTGTGAATTATTGATTTTTGAGTAAAGAAACTTTTGCTGTTGTGAAAAAAATGGATCAAAAGGAATTTCGCGTGTTGAAAAAATATTGCTTTTTGAAGGGAAAAAATACTGTTGAAGCAAAAACTTGGCTTGATGACGAGCTCCGTAGACTGCCCCAGGAAAATCAATCATCAAGAATTGGTATGCTAACTTCAGAAATGCTAAAATGAGCACCGAAAACGGTAAACGCAGTGAACGCCCAAAAGGGGTTGTTACCGACGAAAACATCAGAAAAATCTACAAAGTGATTTTCAATGACAGTAAATTTAAATTGAATGAACTAGCAGGCGATCTAAAGATATCAATGAAAAAACTCTGCGCAAAGTGGGTGCCGGGCGAGCTCACTTTTGACCAAAAACAACGGAGAGTTGATGATTCGAAGCACTGTCTGAAGATGTATAAGCGTAATAAACACGAGTTCTTGCATCGATTTGTGACATGGCTCCATCATTTCACTCCGAAGTCCAATCGACAGTCATCCGAGTGGTCTGCATACGATGAACCCGTTCCAAAAACGCAACAGTCGGCTGGCAAGGTTATGGCGTATGTATTTTCGGATGCGCATGGAATAATTTTCATTGACTACCTTGAAAAAGGAAGGGCCATCAATAGCGACTATTACACAGCGTTAATGAAAAAACGGTAGCATTTGAAGAAGGGGAAAGCGCTGTTTCATTAAGACAATGCACCGTGTCACAAGTCAGTGAAATCGATGGCATAAATCCATGAATTGGGCTTAGAATTGCTTCCGTATCCACCGTATTCTCCAGTTCCGGTCCTCAGCGGCTATTTCCTGTTCTCAGATCTCAAAAGAATGCTCGCTAGGAGGAAATTTTCGTCGAATGAAGAGGTGATCGCCGAAACTGAGGCCTATTTTGAAGCAAAGGACAAATCGTATTACAAATATGGTATCGAAAATCTGCCAAAAAAAAGTGTTTATAATATGGTAAGACGGGGACTTTTCAGAAGACCTGTTATATAAAACAAATGAGTAAATATACTCTGCACATAGAGTCCCGCATGCAAAATTATAACGCTTCATTGAGAGAAAGGAAAAAACTTTGCTATATTTGGTCTATCGCTGACATTTGGAAATTTGCCACAACGCACACATACATACATACATGTGCACATATGTAAATATGAATAATAATCTTAATTGAATCTCAATTATTTTAATTTTCATTTTTTTGTTTTAGCGCAGATGCGCTTTATGGGCTATAAATATTTATAACATTATTCTCTACTTTTAGCAAAGCTGATGTCTTTACGTTCTACGGTGAAAATAATAGGAAATTTTCGTTGTTTTGATTATAAATATGTGTGTACAAATATATATTTGTTATGCATATAAACTTGCAAGCGCAATCAAAATTGACCGGAAATGAAGAAAATGGTGCACCTGTTTGGAGAGTGTACGACACGAGCAGTTTGCTGGCAAAACATTTTTTTACTTTGTACATATGTATGGATTTGGCTTCAAATTATAATGAATTTTATAATCACAGTGCAGCACACAAAAAAAAAATAAACCAAAAAAAAAATTTTTTAACAAAACAGCTTAGACCGGAATGTGCCTTAAAGAATTCGAAGCAAAAGCTATGGAAACAATCAAAAATGGATCTAACTTGCAATTGTGAGCAGTTATGAGAAGTGATCAGAACGGTATTTAACCCCTTAATACATAGCCATTAAAAGGAGCTCCGTGCTTTAACTATTACCCCACTTGACAGCAGTGGTGATCTTGAAGAATCCAGGATATGATCTAAAAGTGTCATTAGGCACTAGGGGTTCAAGGGATCGCACGTGCTCTCAAAAAGTAGAATTTCACATCAACAAAATCTGGGAAATCTAGTTCTGATATTCCTTCATCCGTCTTCTATATATATAGAAATGTATGCTATTACACCTGTAGAAGCTGCTAGTTTCTTTGCTGAGCTTTTTTTTTTTTTGAATTCGTTTCAGACTCAGGCGCTCGGCATGACTGCTGCTCTATCTCTGCTCTATCTACAAATCTACTCCAGATGTTGGGTCCCTCGCATGATATTTTAAGAGGAATCGAAGATTTAAAATCATCTAAACTATGGACATAGATGGCCTTCCAGAAATTATTTTCAAAACCTGTTCATCTCTCATAAAACCACTAAATGACAATTTCAAACATGCCCTTGCCTTCAAGCATCTTCTTAGATGATTGGAAAATAGCTTATATAACCCCAATATTGGAAATAGGGAACTAAAATGATGATACAAATTATAGTCCGATCTCAAAATTGTCTACTGCTCCAAAATTATTTGAAATAATTGTAAAAGAAAAATGTTATCCTTGGTGAGTAATCTGATTTGTACCCATCAACATGGCTTTGTCAATACTACACAGTATCAAATACCGCGGTTAGACTATCTTACTGCTGACTTTTCAAAAGCTTTTGATAGAGTGTCTCACGGGGTCCTAGTTTTCAAATTATTTAGTTTGGGTTTTCACTCAAATTTTCTTCAATGGATAACATCTTACCTATCTGAAAGACTCTGTGCTGTTATTTTTGATAATTTTGCATCCCGACCTTCTATAGCCCCTTGTTGTTTATCTTATTCTTACTTATATAGCCCCTTGTTGTTTATCTTACTCTTATCTTAAGATAAACACTTATTCATCAATGATGTTAGTTTCTGTTTTCTTACATCTAAATTTCTTCTTTATGCTGATATGACCTCAAGATTTACTCAGTAATTTAAACTGCAAATCTTGGTGCACTCGGAATCATCTATTGTTGAATGTCAAAAAGAGTTCTCACTCCACTTATACCTGAAAGTTTCATAATTTCCCTACGCATTACCATATTTCTGTGATACTTCTTGATTCGGTTTCTGAAATTAAGGATCTAAGTGTTTAATGCGATACAAAATTTAGTTTCTCTAATCACATTAATTATACTATTTCAAGATCTTACGTAATGCTAGCCTCCGCCGTAATAGTACTCCTTTTTCAGATACCTACACACTGAAGATTCTATATGTTTCTATGGCAAGAACAAGGCTCGAATATGCTTCGTTCATCTGGAATCTTACCATTCTTCATATATATAAGCCGCTTAGAACGAGTCCAGAAAAATTTTATAAAATTTGTCCTTTCACTTTTCTTAACCGGTTCTTTCATATAAGTCGCGTTGTCTGCTTTTGGGTATTAAGACTCTGAGTAGCAGACACTCTTTCCTCGCTGCCTATTGATGGTCCAATATTGTAAAAGGATCAGTCGACTGCCTTAACCTCTTGGAAAGATTACACTTCAATGTTCCTAGTATAAATCTTATATTGGGATTGTAAAATCTAACTATTCCAATTATGCCCCATTAAGGAGAACCCTTACGGAATTAAATGGCATTTTGAATCTTGATTTGTCTCTATCCTGTGGAGCAGTTTGCACTATCTTATATAATTACTTAATTAGCCTTAAATCTTCAGTCGCATTTTCTCATAGTTAGTAAACATTTATTGTTCATTTGATCGAATATAAATAAATAAATAAAATATGAAATTATTATTCATAATTTTTGCGAATTTTTGCAATTTTTTGAGTTGAATAAATTCAATTAAACTTTTTTTCCTGAATTCCTTTTTTTAGTTTTCATAGCGGTGCAATAGAAAGAAAGCTAGATTCTGGTTTTTATGTATTTTTTAGAAATTACGCAACCTAATGAGCTAAACCTCCAAGTGGATATATTGTAAAATTTCCATATTCCGTAAACATAGCTCATAATATTATAAAAAGGGGTTTTAATTTTATGAGAAGACTTAGAGTAGAGATTACTGTATACAAACTCATAATAGATGATAATAAGTAAGATTAGTAGACGCGCAGGCTTTTCTTTGATAAGAGTAGAGGTAACTGGTGCAGACTTCCTTAAATCCCTTAGTGTATATATACTTAGCACATCACGGAGTTGATGTGATCGACGCAGGCGAGGTTAGAGTTAATAAAAAAAAACTTAGATTCGTAATTTTTTTCGACTAATATAAAGCATCTTTACCTAGGCAAATAGGTAGAATTTAGCTAAATATTATTTTCTTACTGGAAACCGGTAGGAACTGGTAGGACATATGACTTCGTTGGGTTGAGACATAGGCCATTTTGAGTGGCCAATCGCGAGGCAGAAGATAGAACCTGACTTAAGTTAGCAGTAGTTCGCTTTATATCCCTGTATGGAACAGGTAAGTATATCTGGAGATCATATGCATGTACTGAGCATTTACATATCGGTAAGTCTGACAGATATAATTGGTCAGGGAATTTGCCTACGAGACTACTGATACACTACTACTACTACTTTCACACGCTGTGCTCTGTTCGAAAATAACTTTTCATGAGGTACAGAACATTGTATGAGCTTTAAACTGAGAAATGTATGATCAACGGAGTCAAATGCAGTAGCATATACTCTTTTAAAACCTGATTGGTAATTTTCAATATACAAATAACTTGATTCAATTTGCTCAAATATTAGGGACTAATAATAATTGATTTTTTTTTCGATAAATCATGTAAAACACTAATCGGACGAAAAAGACAGGGAGAACACGGACTTTAGTCTTAGCGACAGGTCAAACAGTGGCAACCTTTACAAGGTTTGGAGAACATGATGTGGTGATGGAGTGATTGACAATGTGGGTCAGTTGGTTTGCTATAGACGGTACAGTGTTACATCACCATAGTCATAAAGTGTCATAGTCAATTTCTTAAGGTTAGGCCACTCTAGAATTTTCGGAAAATGGATTTTTTTCTATTTCAAATGATACATTATGGTCTCAAAAATGTTATCCCGAAAGATTATGACTGATAAAAATTTCTAAATACCCCATTTTCGTTCTCTAGTTGAAGGCCGTCCGGTCGGCAGGGAGCCTACTCAAAACTTGAAACGCGTTTATCTCAAAACTGCTTTACAACCGATCAAATAATTTACAACCGATTCACTTGAAATTTTGACAGCATCTTCAAAATACATTACCTACAGAAGTAAGTAGGATTAACAAATTTCGAACAATTTTTTAAGCCAAATTGTTACTTTTTTCTTTAAAGACCTGCCATTTTGTCAAAAATGCATATATTGAAAAATCCTACGTACAGCTAATTGTATGTATAATAAATGCCTATGGTCTAAAATCAGATTTATATAATAGTTTTTCCGAAAAAAATCTCAAAAAATGCCTATTTTGTCGTCGTTCGGACAACGCGACACATAAAAACCAATATCCGTAGTACTTAACTCATAGATAAGCTTCATAACAGGTAAATTGCAAAACTTCCCGTTCTACCACGGTAAAACACGTTTTCTGGCAAAATTCATTTTTTTATTCAATATAGTTCACTTCAAGGGTAATAGACTGATTATAGCGACCCTCCAACTTTCGATACCGATTTGTCTTTTGCTTTAAAATAGGCTTCAGTGTTGGCGCTCGCCTCTTCATTCGAAGCAAATTTCTTCTCAGAGAGCATTCTTTTGAGATCTGAGATCAGAAAATAGTCGTTGGGGACTAGATCTGGAGAATACGGTGGATGCGAAAGCAATTCGAAGCAAAATTCATGGATTCTTGCCATCGATTTCACTGACTTGTGACACGGTGCATTGGCTTGGTGAAGCAGGACTTTATTTTTCTTTAAATGCGGCGATTTCGTCCTTCCAACGTTCCAATATCGCTATGTAATAGTCGTTGTTACGGCCGCAATAGCCGAGTGGTTAGCATTGCGTACTAAAATTCGGAAGGGTTTAAGTTCAAGTTCGAGCAACATCCAAAATTATAGGAAATTAATTTTTCTAATTGCTCTCGACCCTCAGCAGAGAATGTCAACCCCTCTGAGTGTATTTCGGACATGAAAAAAACTCCTCAAAACCCATCGACCCTTCGGAGGCAACTTAGAATAAACTGCAGAAAATATATCCAGCTCAATTAAAATTCCCTTGTTCACTGGATGTAATTTTTCTTTAAATAAAATATAAAGCAGTTCAGTGCATTGCCTGTTCATAACAAGAAAGGAATAATAATAAAAAATTACGAATGAATTTTGGATGACCACACATTTAATATAATGGTTATGGTTACACACATGCGAACAGAGAAATGTAAACAAAATTCTGCGCTTAGCTCAGTTCCCATTAGTGTAAATATTTTATATGCCTCCACTATTTATACACACTTGTTTTGAGCATATAATCAATTTATGAAATTTTTATGAATTTTAAAAAATTCACAACAAAAAAAACAACAAAATTTTATTAAAAAAAACGCACAAAAAAATTCCAAATATTCATAGAAAAAAGAAAATTCATAAAAAAATATATAAAAAAAAGAAATAATACATAATTTATATATAAACATTAAATCGACGGCAAGTTGGCAGAGTGACAACAATTTTCTTTTCATACCATATTTAAAAACGTATTTTTATACATTTTATACAATAAAATGCATTAATAATAAATGGTAACACATCAAAACTTTTAATAAATGTTATATATTATTAATTGTTGTTGTTGTTGTTGTTGTAATTGGGGTTTTTACATTTCCTTGCATCAATTTGTATTTGGCGCCACGCCAAGAAGTTACTCATTTCAAAATTTGTTTATCACAATTTTTAATTTTTCATGGAAATACCTGAGCAAGCAAGAACTGTCACTTTACATCTTTTCTGCAATTTTGAAAATTCCATTGTATTGAAAACATTTTTTTTTTATAAAAGTAGTAAAAGCGAAAAAAATATGTGAAACTATTTTCAAAAAATAAAAATCTGTTGGAATTGACATGCTTGTTTTAGAATGTAAAATTTTAATGAAACCCACCCGTTGAGAAGTGACAAAAATTTGCAACAAACTAATTTTTAATTTCATTATATTAATGTAGAATGTTTAAAAATAAGCATTTTTAACATTTAGCTGATATATACTTATCATACTGTACCTCTACATTTCTATCTGTTATGCAAAATTATCTGTTTACTTAGGCAAATTCATGCAATAAATGCGGCCTTAATTTTTATTGACACCCCATAAAATGGGATTGACACACCGCTAAAGATATGTATACATATATGTTCATATACAAACCGAACAGCGGGACAGAAATAATTATTAAAGGGAAAAATTTTTTTGCACAGTGAAACATTTTGCTCTAAGACGTCCCATTTGGGTGGCCGGTATTCGAAAGACATTTTTCTAGGGATAAAATGGACGTCCTTCATTCCCATTGCAGAAGCACTGACACCAATTTTTACGAAGGTATTCGCAAGTCCCTTGAAAGTCTTCTCAAGTTTCTCTCGTTGAACCGGTATGGTAAGCTTCATGCGAGCTGAAACGCTTCAAGGCTATATAAGTATATAAGTACAACGTAACAAAACCTAAAGGAACCGAATTATCTGCCCAAAAACTACTCTCTACACATATTTAGGGAGAGGTAAACTACACCAACTCAATATTCTGTTTTGATAAAGCATTTTCCACGCAAAAGTTTCAGAAGAGTAGAAATGAGGAAAACGCAGCAATATTAAACTATCATAATGCGCTCCAAATGGATATATGTAGCACTGATATGATGGGCGACACTAAAGAAGAATTGCCGTATTAAACCTCTGGATCAGGTGCAACAGAACTGTTTACTGGACATATCAGGTGCTAAGAGAACTACCTTAATAAAGATTCTTGAAGCCATTCTCAAGTCATCAAGATAATCAGTTTACAAGTGATGTATGAAGCAGCGCTGACCACTAACAGATAGTCGCCTAAAAGTCCTTGACAACTGTATACAGACCAATAACTGTGATGGACATGACTGCATACAGAAAATTATAACGGAACCCAGGCTATACCTAGAATGCGATCGAGAAAAGCAAACATTTTATGCCAGGTGCAAGCAAGTTCCTAGCAATGAACAATGGACAGAAGGCACGACCAATGGTAATACCATAGTAAAGATATTCATATCTTTACTGATAGCTCTAAGTGCGAGGAAGGCGCAGTTGCAGCATTCTTCTCTGCCCGCCACAATAAACAATGCAGCATCAACTACTACTCACTACAACAAAAAATATTTCCAGACTCAGCGCGTATTACTTAAGGTGGCAAATGAACTTCCTTGCAGACAGTCAACTGGCAATCAATCAAGTCCAAATTCGAGAGAACATGTAAACAGGTAATTATCAGATTCACGGGAAAACACAGATTCACAGGTCACACGGATGTAGAAGGCAATAAAAAGGCGGACGAGATGGTGTGCGCTGGCGAGGCATCACTATCGGCAACCTCCGACTTTTGAGCGCCTTCAAATGATGTCGAAAACAATGGATCATGAAGAAATATTTAACGCCATAGGGGCACTTCCAACACTTTAGAATTTAATATTATGGAGAGTGCATTGCCGGCACCCTCAGATATCATATTCCCAAGATAAGATAGAAACGGAGGAGTGCAGAGCATGTTCAGAAGATGACGATAATCGAACGAATTGCTCGCAGCTTAAAACTGAGCGATCTACTTCGGAGTCTGTAGCAATTGATATACTTATAATGAAGAGACTACCCGAGCAGTGGAGTTTTTTAATCAGATTTAACCATAATAGAGGATGGCACATGTGACAGTGATGTAACTCTTAACTTATTTAATGCAATCACACTACGTTTAATGTGACTATAAGATGTAGTGTTTGGAACTCAGGCACAAGGATGTTCTGGGGAACTGTGCGACTGACGATCTAGCTTAAAGGACAACCATCATAATCACAGTCAGTTGGCCACACGTCACGGACATAAATAACTATTTTCTCGGCAAAATACCTGCACAAAATCTCTACTCCTTCTAAGCCGATCCTCTATTAACATTTCGTTGCCACAATAATAGGACAATGCCGATGGGTACCAATAAAAAAATATGGGCTACTTCTTTAATGAAATAGAAGATAAGTCAGCAAGTCATTGCTGACTCACTGGCATTTAGTACCGTTTGACTTCCCTTTGGAAGTTTTTACCTCGGTTGCTCGGGAAGGTGAGTCCAGAATGATATATATGGATAGATATCAATCAAACTTCCTGGAATGACGAGAAAAAACGATTTAACCATGGCATTGTCCGTCTATCCGTGCACTTTAACTCGAATAAGATTTAAAATATTTTCATGAAACTTGGTACACATATGCCTTGGGTCACAAGCACTGACAATATTGGAGTTATTGACAAGTTCACGCCTCCCGTCATCCCAAATAACGATAGTTTTGAAAAGTACGAAAATCAAGCTAATTCAGCAACTAATTTAATTTTTTATTTTTGTTAGGTGCGATCGCATTAAACGAAGGAAATATGGGGAAGGGAAAAATTTCGGCTGGACATGTTACCACTCACTTTATGGTCTAATAAAATACTATATCTACTAGATGAAGGATAAAATTCAATAAATTAACATAGTTTGGTATGGGCACGAATTGATTATGGACCCAATCAGGCAGCAGCTATATCCTTGTATCATATTTTTCAACGATTTGTGAACTTTAATGTAAAGGGTGATCCAAGTAGTGGAACTTTTTCAATAGAGATCTTAAATTGAAAGCGTACAAAATACAGCTTGTGCAAGAACTCAACCTGCGCTCGACATTCCCAAGCAACATCGCTTCGCGCTATGACCTCGTGAAAAGTTCTGAGCCAAATTTTGTTCAGCGGTGCGACTCATAATTGGCTCAATGGGTATGTAAAGAAGCAAAATTACCACATTTGGGACTAAGAGCAACCTGAAGAGGTTCAAGAGCTGCCATTTCATCCAGAAAAAAACGGCTTGGTTTAGTTTGTGGTGGAACCATCGGTTCATATTTCTTCAAAAATGCTGCTGGTGATGCCTGAAATTGAAGCTCGTGATCTCCGCGACATTTGGTTTCAACAAAAGGGCGCCACTTCCCACACATCGCATTAATCAATGGATTTATTGAGAGAACACTTCGGTGAGCAGATGATTTGACGTTTTGGGCAGGTCGATTGGAAACCAAGATCGTATGATATCATACCGTTAGACTTTTTCCTGCGGATATATGTAAAGTCTAAAGTATATGCGGATAATCACGCTTAGATTCAGGGCTTGGATCAAAACATTAGGGATGTCATTCGCCAGTTACCAATCGAAATGCTCGAACAAGCCATCGAAAATTGTACTCAACGGATGGACCATCTGAGACGTAACCGCGATTATCTACCAAACAAAATATGACAAAGAGTGTTCTTTCGAATGATAATAAACATTCTTTAAATTTGATATTTCTGTGTATTTTTTTCGGAATGAATACTAGATAGAGGATAGAATTCGATAAATTAACATAGTTTGGTATGTAATATAAATATCAGCCTTGTATCTAATGTTTGCTTCCAACCGAACTTAGTCTGCCTTACTCCTTTCATAAATTATTATTTCTAAATCTTGAGTACACATACTTATTCACACTACGACCCAGAGTGTACAATGGGTTCTCCTTGCTATCTAAAATTATCTAAACTAAATTTCTTCCCTGTATGACGTAAATTCAAATGCTGCAAACCAAATATATATTTGTGGTAATAAAAATAAAAATAAACTAAAAAAATGTGTCGCATATTAGAAATTGAAAAAAAATTAATAGGTAGCAAATTACGCAAGCCCAAATAATTTAGCTCTGTGCCCAATTCCAAGAATTGGGATAGTCGCACACCAAAAGGAGATAACTTTTTATTACGCTATTGTAGAAATTTATCATTTAATGCTGCTGAAAAGTGCTAAATTTAAAATTTGAGCAACAACAAAAGTATAAAAATATATTTTTTAAGAATGAAAAACATATTTATATTTACAATCAACAATAGAAGCATAAAACACCGGCGCTAATAAATTTAAAAAGCGAAGCAAATTGTAATAAAATTTCATATGAAAAAAAACGGTACATTCAATTATCAAATTGACACGTCGAAAATCAAGTTGAGCAAATGTATGTGATGTATTTTATGATGATTTATGACAGCAGGCGGTGGTGTTCATGTAATCGAGGCCGTTGACTATTATCAGCTACTGGGTAGTTCAGTATGTCATCAGCTGGTATACTGGAAACTATTTCATTACAATAAGTGAGAACATAGGTATGTAAATGTAATATGGCAAACATACGTGCATTCATACTCACATACACAACTATATGCGTACAAATGTTTAAAATAGTTTTCTGAAAAAAAAAATTTACACTCTTCCGTAGGTTGGCAACCCTAATTTGCTAATTGTTAAGTGTCAACTTGAAATTTAGTCACAGATAGGCATCATATGACTGGAAATGTGTAGGCAAAATATAAGTAAATACAAAAAGTAAAAGCATTCCTAATCAGTATGGACGAATTTTATCGCAAAGCTCCAGTAACAGCTACTAATATTTATGATTTTCAAACGCCAAGCAACGTAAGTGTTTGAGTAAATTTTAGATTAGAGCTGTCGTCAACAAACATAAAGTATGTGATTTTTATTGCGAGTATGTCAGGGGCGGCCGCGATAGCCGAGTGGTTAGCATTGCGTACAACAATGCGGAAGGTCAGGGTTCGAGTTCAGTTTCGATCAACATCCAAAATTATAGAAAATAAATTTCTCTAACTGCGGTCGTCCCTCGGCAGGGAATGTGAAGCCCTCCGAGTGTATTTTTGAAATGAAATAAAATCTCCTCGGCCGTTCGAAGGCGGCTTAGAATAAACTGTAGGTCCCTCCCTTTGTTAGTAAAAACATCAAGACACAAAACCACAAAGAAATGGAAGAAGAGCTCGGGCGAAAATCACTTCAACGGTTGCAAAACGCCAAATATATGTATATATATGTACAGCAACAAAATCACAAAAAAGTCTTTACAATGTATGGTTGGATATGAGAAACCATCGAAAAGTAAGTTACCCTAATGGTAATTTTGTATAAACAAAAAATTTCTAATTTTCATATCCAATTGGTTTGTTTACACTGGATTGTTCAGTAAATTGCTGAATGAAACACCAAATGTATGTTTATTGATCGAATAATCACACAAGAAAAGAAGAAAAGTTTCGAGAAAATTTTCAACTAAAATAGAACTATCCAGCTAACAACATGTAACCAATTAAAAATAAATAAAATTTTGTCGATAACAGCGCCACTATTGGAGTTTAGCCAATTTAAATTCGAAATTCCTTAAATGTAAATAAAATTCTGATTTGATTTTTAAACATATACAAAATGTCAAAATTTTAATAACAAACAAAAATTTTACATCTCGTATGCCCATATGTAGATATGTACATACTATATAAATAAAATACATAAGTAGCTGTTTCATCATGTGATATGAATGAGTTGAGAAAGAAATTATGCAGAGAAATATATAATAATATATACAAAAAATGTGTGCAATTTTATGTGCATACCCAATTAACACAAAAGCCCCGAAGCGAATTCAGGAAAACAAAATATTTATTTGGATTTACATTCGAAATAAGAAATCTTACATTGTTTAATTTTTTTTTTTAATTTCTTATTTATATTTTTTTATTGAAATGTATTTTTTTAACTATATGTTAAGTAGTAGTACCATCATCCAATATGAATAAATTTAAAAAAAATAAAATTTGAAGAATTTCAATTTTATTTTTAAATCTAGTTTTTTCATATTTTTCTAATTTTGGATTTTTGTGCCTATTTTTTTTTATTATTTTTGTTTTATTTTTAAATTACCATATTTTTATTTCAATTATTTTACTTTTAATATTCTTTTATATATTTTATCCTAATCATTTTAATTTTTTTATTTTATTTTTTATCGAATTATCTTCCAATTAATACAAATTAAATATTTCTATTTCCTGTTATTGTTTTACTTATTTCTTTTTAAGCTTTTTTTGTTATGATATTCCTTAATTAATTTTTTTTTTAATTTTTTTATTTTTTATGCTATTTTTTCTTTTTTTACTTTCTATTTTTTTTTCTTTTATTTTTTTTTTCTCATTTTTTATACTTTTTTCGTTAAATTTTTTTCTAATTTTTTTTTTTTATATATATTTTTTATTTTATTTTTTAAATATTTTTTCCATTTTTTTCTTATTTTCTTTATTTCAATAATTTTTTCTTTTTTTCCTTTTTTTCTTTTTTTCCTTTTTCTCTTTTTTCTGTTTTTTATTTATTTTTATTTTATTTAATATTGAATTATTTTTCAATTAATATAAATTAAATATTTCTATTTCCTGTTATTGTTTTACTTATTTCATTTTAAGCTTCTTTCTGTTATATCCATTTTTTCCTTCCTTAATTTTTTTTAAATTTATTTATTTTTTTCTATTTTTTTCTTTTTTTGACATTCTATTTTTCTTTTCTTTTTTTTATTTTGTTTTATTTTCTGATTTTTTATACTTTTGTCGTAGAATTTTTTTTACATTTTTTAATTTTTATATATTTTTTCTTTTTTTTTATATTATTTTTTTAAAAAAAAAATTCTTTTTTTCTTATTTTCTTTATTTCAATAATTTTTTATGTTTTCTTAATTTTTTATTTTTTTTTCTTCTTTTCTTCTTTTCTGTTTTTTCTTTTTTTTTCTCATTTTCTGTTTTTTTTTATTTTTATTTTTATTTTTTTTATTTTTTTTATTTTTTTTTATTTTTTTATTTCTTTTTTTAATTTTATTTTATTTTTTTTTCAATCATTTTTTTATATATTTTTCATTATTTATATTTTTATTTTTATTTTTATTTTTTTATATATATTTTTAAATTTCTTTTTTTACTTTATATCCTTTTTATATTTTTTATTTAATTTTTTTTTAATTCCATTTTATATTTATTTATATTTTTTAAAATTCTTATTTTCTCAATTTTTTATTAATTTCTTTTATTATTTTTTATTTTTTATTTTTTATTTTACTTTTATATTTTACTTTTTTTCGTTTTTCCTTTTATTTTTAATTTTTATTCTTATAATTTTTTTATAATTTTTTTATATTTTTATATTTTTTTATTATTATTTTATTATTATTATTTTTTTATAATTTTTTTTTGTAATATTTTTAATTTTTTTAATTTTATATTCATATTTTTTCTCTCTCTTTTTTCCGTTTTTTACACTTTCTTAAATTTTTTTCGTTCTGATCTTTAATCTTTTACTTTTCTGTAATTTTTTCCTTTTGCTTTTATAAATATTTTCATTTGTATTTTATATTAATTTTTTTATATTTTTTATTTCTTTATTTTTTTTTTAATATAAATAATTTTTTTTTTAATTTTTTATTTTTTTATTTTTTTATGCATTTTTTATCACTTCATTCTTTGATATTTATATATCATTTCCTCCCTTTATATTTTTGAATTTTTATTTCTATTTTTTCTGTTTTATTTATTTATTTTGACATTGTTATTTTTTTCTTTTTTATTACTATTTTTTACTTTTTCTTTCTTCTTTTTATTTCTTTTTCTTTTTCATTTTCATTTCTTCCTTATTATTTATAGTTTTTATTGTTTCATTTATTAGTATTTTATATTCTGTTATTTATTTATTTTCTTTATTTTTTCTTTATTTTTTGAATATATTTTAATTTTTTAAAGTCACAATTGTAAGCCGCCAACCGTTCGAGTACGAAAAAATTCTTATATCGGACCGATCGTTGGGAAATATCGCTCCAAGAATATTATCTGGGAAACGGGAATCTTATTATTGGGTTAATATATAAAGTACATAAAGATGTATGAGTGTGTTGTAGATATAGACAAATTTTACAAGAGAAAATGTGACTTTTCCCGGTTTCTGGAACAGTTGTTTCAAGCAAAATATGCCAACCTTGGATTTTCACATTATATATTCAATATTTCTCCCTTCGAAAAATAGCCAGAAAATATGTAAATACTTGTACAAATAAAACAAAAACTCAAACATATCAAAAACAACAGAATTAAAAACATTCTTTACATAAACCACAATCTGAGTACTCCACAAGCAATCGTTTATCTAAAATTTTGTAGTTAACATGAAAATATTTTTTTATGCAAAGTATTTGTATCTATTATTTGAAAACCATATGCCACCTACATACATATGTATAACCACTTGAATGCCATTTTTTAATATTTGTATCATAAAAAAGGCCGCTTGTTTACCCATAAAGATCACGAGATAGCACAATAGATCATCAAGGAGAGAAATCTGCAGTAGAATTATACTATATGAATGTTTCCATATGTAACATATGTACGTTACATAAATATGTTTGAGCATATGATTATGCACATGTAGAAAAATGTTGAAAGCTTTTCCATATAACCTTCGTCGAAAATTTTAATTGCTAATAAGACCTTCTCATCATGTGGAGTACAACATAAAAAGTGCTCAAAATAATATTTTTTTTTTTTTTTTGGTTTCACCACAATTGTTTTGTTTACTTTCAGATGTCTTTAATGAATTATTTAACTATTGCTAATAAATAAAAATAATATGTTATCAGAATCAGGCTTTGTTTACAAAATTCTAATTACCTAAGTAATTACTATTTAATCATTTACATTGAAAAATATTGTACAAATTAACGTATTTAAAGGAATAAGCAATAGTAAGAATTGTTTTTAATAACAAGAAGTTATTGAGAGGCGAGAGTGGCTCACACGATATTTCACTATAGATCAGGGTTCAAGGTGAATTTTGAACCTTTTCAAGCAGGCCGAGCATTTGAACGAGTACTCAATGATAAGGAAAATCTCGAAATATTAAAAAAGAGCAACATCTCCTCGCACTATTTTATGGTAACTTCGAATATTTCAAACGCTACATTTTTTATAGGAGACCAAAATAATACTAGTCTGCAATAAAAAAATTATGCTATAAATATGAAAATTTTAATGCTCTGAATCTATTCCCGTTGGCCGATTTTTTCTATCACGTCTCGATTTTTCGATATGAATATGTTTTCTAATATCATAATTATTTTTTTCAATTTTTTTTTATACGTCAAAAAAGTCACAAGTCTTTGCCTTTTACAATGCTCAATGATATGGAGTGAGCCTCAAAATCATGAAAATGAATGTTATATCTGCATGACATTAACACAAGGATTTTCGAAAAAAAATAGTAATAAAAAAAATTGTATATCCGGACATCGCATCTACAAAGAGACCAATCCCTCGTGGTTAAGGCATTTTACCTCCAGTTCCCACAAAAATTAACGAGATGAAAAATATAAATTCTTCTAGCCTACAGCCTCAATCGAGTTTTATTTATTTTCATCTTCATGTTCATACACTTTATCCGGATCTTCATGCCCATCAAAAGAACGTTATTTACTTAAGCAATGTGATTTGAATGATCTTGTTAGAGACTTGGGGATTTCAAAATCTAAGACACAAAGGAAGATGATTTAGTATATCGTAATGATGCTGCAGGCCTTTTCAAACATTGAGATTCGCAGAAAATTCTGAGGAATGGAGACTTTTTATTGACGTTTCTAAGATAAGCTTAAAATCCGTTTTACTTCATAATGGTGAAGGAAAATTATGCAAATATGGAGCTATTACTTGAAAAAATAAAATATTCTCAATACCAATGGAATATATGTGCTGATTTAAAAGTTGTCGCTAAACTCACTGGATTGCAAGGAAGATACAGCAAATTTTGATATTTTTCATGCGAGTGGGACGGTTGCGCAAGAGAAAAACAATACAAAGTGAAATCTCGGCCGCTAAGAAAGAGCCCGACTCCTGGGCTTAAAAATGTATCTCAAAAACCTTTAGTACCAATTGATAAATTTTTTCTGCCACCAGTTAAAAAAAAGTTGTTACTGTTTAAAAATTTTGTGAAAGCTATGAATATGGAAGGTGCAGGCTTTTTTCTGCTTATAAAGCTTTAGGATGAAATATGTCGCTCAAAATTCATATTTTGGACTCGCACGTAGATTTCTTATCTCAAAATCTTGGTGCGTATCAGATGAGCATGGTGAAAGGTTTCATCAGGATATTATGCAAATTGAAAAACGCTACAATGGGAAATGGTCAGCTTACTGAGCAAAAGAAATTCTCTATTAGATCTAAAAAAAAAAACTTCAATTTACTTGGTTAAATTTTAGCCATCCCAGCGTTAGGTCCCTCAGACCAAACTAAAAGAAAATTTTTAGAATTTGGTCTTTGTTCGTCGAGAGAAAACATTTTAATTGCCCACTTGAGTTATTCTGGGTTGGGCTTCCTGGCCAACATTGTTGCAGAATTCACGACGCGGTCGTTGAGCCCGATGCTATCAATAACATCGGCATAAGCTGTACTCTCTTATAGAAGAAGATTGTACCTTTTCTATTCAGCTCGTATTATTTTCTCCAAAATTAAGTTAAAGAAGTCTTACGATGAAGAGTCGCATTGTCTGATAGCTCATTTGATACCGATCGGATGGGAGAGCCTTTCCGTTTGGTGTCGCTTAATGTCAATTTACACAGCCATATAAGTTTTTTTTTCAAGATTTGACACTTGGTGAATATCTGACCAATATTATATTTTCCAGTTCTAAAGCTAAACTGATAAGGCCAAATCACTTTTTTGACGTAGGCTTTCATACAGTACTCTCGATAGGACCTCATACGTTCGATATTGAGGAGGCTTACATCACATGACGGAAGGGGCATTGCTCATATCTGCATTCTAGGCTCTTATGCATACTTGATCTCATCGTCCTTCTTTTGCGTTATGGCTCAGGCGCAAAATAGCGATGGGTTGAAAAACTTCGCTTTAATGTGGATTGTTGCGAGACCTCTTTCCACCGAGGTGAATGCCAGGACTCTGCCAATCTTTCCAACTACGAATTAGATACCAAATTTTTATTTGGCCGCTGTAGTAAATGCCAGAAGGACCTACTTTCCTCTGTTATTGGCTCGTCCATCGAACTTCTTGGGCGGCGGTGTTGTCAGTATTTAGTCTTAAGCTTTGCATTGGAGTCGGTTTTACCCAGCGGGTCTGGTGAACAGACATTGCAAATAAACTTCAGCGAACTCTTAAATCGTTACTCTCTTATAGTCGCATAAACACGTAAATTATTTTGTCTTTTCTGGTTTATTTTTCTCTTTTATGGTAACCTTAGTGTCCTTTTGTTAGTCTTTTGTTGCAATACCTGAAATGCGTATTTTATAATGAATTTACGAGAAATATATGGTAATGGACACTGTGCAATGATTGTTCTCACGGCTACAGAGACGTCGCGAATACATTAACTGGAGGAGAGAGTCTGTCGAACACCATATCTGTCCTACAATGCTACAGAACCCATCTGCGTGTACCATGAACCATAGAAAGCTTATCTTCTTTAATGAGAGCTGTTTAAATACTTATATCTAGATACACACCACAATTCGAACGAAAAACGCTTAATCGGTTGCAAATCGCCAATTATCTATTTGCATATATAAAAGTCTTAGCCCCAATGACTGGTCGAATCAGCCCACAACCTAAAGAACTGATCGTAGAGACCTGAAACTTGGAGGGTATATTCGGTGTATAAGGTGAGCATCCGATATGAAAGCAGTATACGGGAAGTAGGACGGAGTTCGATATATTCTGTTTTGATTCAATTTGCTGACATTTAGAATTTGGATATGAAAAAGGTGATCCATTTCGAGGTTCCTTCCTTTTTTCGTTCGAAAGAACATTATTTGGCATCTATTTTCAGAAGATTATCTCTTTCAAATATTGGTCACGGCTACGTCTCAGATGATCCATCCGTTGAGTCCAATTTTCGATGACTCGTTCGCTCATTTCGATTGTAACGCGTAATTTTTTGCTCCAAGGCCTGAATCGAATCGGGATTGTCCGCATAGACTTTAGACTTTACATATCCCCACACGAAAAAGTTTAACGGTGTGATATCACACGATCTTGGTGGATAAACAACCGGCCCAAAACGTGAAATTATCTGCTCACCGAAGCGTTCTCTCAATAAATCCATTAATTGATGCGATGTTTGGGAAGTCGCGCAGTCTTATTGAAACCAAATGTTGCAGAGATCACGAGCGATGAAATGGCAGCTCTCGAATCTTTTCAGGTTACTCTTCGTACCATATGCGGCAATTTTGCGTGTTTACATACCCTTTGAGCCAGAAATGGGCCTCATCGCTGAACAAAATTTGGCTCGAAAACGTCGGATCTTCTTGGAACTTTTCAAGAGCCCATAGAGCGAAGCGATGCCGCTTGTGAAGGTCGAGCAGCTTCAGTTCTTGCACAAGCTTGTTTTGCACGCTTTCAATTTGAGATATCGACGTAAAATGCGCCAAGTCGTCCCATACGTCAGTTCCAGTTGCAGCGAATGGTGCCGAATCGACTCCCCACGGTCTTCGTGTACTTTCTCAGCTATGGCCGCTATATTTTCTTCACTTCGTGCTGCACATGGTCTATTCGGTCGAATATTATTCAAAAATTAATGCTGGGTCTCAAGATGGGTGATGGTGTTGCGATTAGTACGCTCAGTAGGCCGATTATGCTGATAAGTTCAGAGAAGCGCGCGAAGCACATCCTTTACAGAACGTAAATTTTCGTAATATAGTTGAATGATTTGTAAACGTTGTTCAGACGTAAGTCTTTCCATGATGAACAAAAATAACATGACAGCTTGAAACGACTCACGTGTAATCTGTCGAAAAAAGGCTATTGAAAAAAGTACCCCTGGTTAGATCACCCTTATATGCTTGAACGCCACATGCGGGAAAATTTTTCAGCTAACAAAATAAAGGGAAAATGAACTTCTTTTTTTAAGTTTATGTAAATTTGAGTGAAAAAATTATAATTATTTAAAACACACTTACCAGTTGAAGGCTTTTGAGTATAGAAATCTAAACTTTTTATCTCTGATGTGTCGACGTGCGGCGAAAAGCCCTCATACAAGTCGGTCTCCTCCTCGATGCCGCTCAATTTATCGGCCTGAGCTGCCAAATTGTCACGATTGTATGGCATTATTATAATTTTTTTTCTTTCTAAATTTGTGCTTTAGGCGTTTCGCTGATCACGATTATTATAAGCGTTGTTTTTCTTTTACAACTACTATATTTTTTCTATATAGTAATGTGGTGATTTGCACTTGTACACGCCTCTTTAATACTTAGCTGCACTCAGCTCAACTCGACTTACGCTCTTTCTCTTATTCCTTTTTTCTTTTTCTTTTCTTCTTTGGTGTGTACTTATCTAATGCGTTGTATTACTGGCCTTTGTTTAGTAGTATTTTTCGATTTGACTAGAAGTGTTTACAAAAGTTGTTGTTTTAATTAAATTCTAATTCAGCAAATTTTTTCGTTTTTTTTTCTTCTCACAAGTTTAAATTGTTTATATTTATTTTTGTTTTTATTGTTTAAATACTTATGGAGATAGAAATACTCCACGGCGGCGTGTTGAAAAATGCAACATTATGATATTTTAAAATTTATGTCAAATCCTCAAAAAGCATAATCCAATAATGCCACGAAAAAAAGGTTTAGATTTAGCGTTTCTGAAAAATAGAGCAGAAAAAGGATTGATGATTAATAATAAAAATTAAAAAAAAAGTTGGATCTCAACCCATAAATCGGAAAAGTATATAATAAATATTTTATTAATAATTGTATGCAAAAAAATTCTAAATGTTATCGAGTCCCAATACTTTCGAAAATTTCCCAATTATTTAAATATTATCATTTATTTAATACCAAACTAGTATACCGTTAAGCAATTTTCGTTGCGAAAAAAATTTCTTCTACGCCAAAATTTGCAATTTTCTTTTCACTAATACTTTTCACTAGATTTTGTACGCTTTTGTAAACAATTTCATTTCAAACTGCCACAGTAGATACAAGAAAAATGTTGTACTAGAATAGGAAAACATACAACGTATAAGATATTATACATAGTTTTTCCATAAGCAAACTGAAATTTATACTTTTTTTCGTGAGCGAATGAAAAAAACAAACAGGCAGACGAGAAATGTAAACAAAATTCGTTGAAATTTTCAAAATATAAAAGTTATTCAAAGCCTACAAATAGCAGAGAAAACTCAAAACAAGAAACATAAAAAAAATTTTAAATAAATAAAAATAGCTTGTGAAATAAATTACAGAAAAATTACTAGAGAAAAACATTTTGGTTTCACAGCAAATTAAACGTTCAACACTGCAGGCAATTTCCTCGAGTGGCGAGTGACGTACGAGCGAATTCGCGCACTCGCATACCTTAGAACTGCAAGTGTTGTACGTGAAAGAGGATGCGTGACGTCAGTCATGCGCCATGGTGGTTTTATCTACAAATTTCAAAGTAGAGGTTGATACATTTCGAGGTTCCCTACCTTTTTAAAGAAAAAAAAAACAGAAAATTCAAATTTAATGGAAAATGTTATTATCATTCAAAAGAACATTCTTTGGCATTTATTTTTTTCAGATTATCTCTTTCAAATATTCGTCGCGGCAGCGCCTCAGATGGTCCATCCATTGAGTCTAATTTTCGATGAATCGTTTGAGCATTTCGACTGGTAACTGGCATGACTGGTAAATGACAGGCGTAATGTTGTGCTCCTAGACCTGAATCGATGCGGGATTGTTCGCTTAGACTTAACATATCCCCACAGGAAAATGTCTAACGGTGTGATGTCACACGGTCTTGGTGGCCCGTCGACTGGCCCAAAACGTGAATTATCTGCTCACCGAAGTGTTCTCTCAATAAATCCATTGATTGATGCGATGTGCGCCGTCTTGTTGAAACCAAATGTCGCGGAGGTCATGAGCTCCAATTTCCGGCATCAAATAGACGGATATAATGGCGTTATAACAGTCGCCACTGACGGTTATGTTCTCACCGGCATCATTTTGGAAGAAAAATGGCCCGATGATTTTACCGGCCCACAAACCATACCAAACCGTTGTTCTTTTTTCTGGATGAAATGGCAGCTCTTGAATCTCTTCATGTTACTCTTCGTACCAAATGAGGCATTTACGCTTATTAACTACATACCCGTTGAGTCAGAAAAATGGGCCTCATCGCTGAACAAAATTTGGCTCGAAAACTTCAGATATTCTTGGAACTTTTCATTTTCGCCTATTAACTACATACCCGTTGAGTCAGAAAAGGGCCTCATCACTGAACAAAATTTGGCTCAAAAACTTCAGATATTCTTGGAACTTTTCAAGAGCCCATAGAGCTAAGCGATGTCGCTTGGGATGGTCGAGCAGCTTCAGTTCTGGCACAAGCTGTATTTTGCACGCTTTAAATTTATCTCTCTCTCTCCACGGTCTTCGTGTACACTCTCAGCCACGATTGCTATATTTTAGTCACTGCGTGCTGGACGTGGTCTATTCAGTTGAATATTATCAAATAATGAATGCTGGATCTCAAGATGGATGATGATGTTGTGAATAGTATGTTTACTAGGCCGATGAGTTAAGCGAAACGCGCGAAGCACATTCTTTACAGAACGTGAATTTTCGTAATAAATCAACGATTTGTAAACGTTGTTCAGGCGCAAGTCCTTCCATGATGAAATGCCATTAAATACTGAACACAAATGAAATGACAGCTTGTCATGGCTCACGCGTGATCTGTCAAAAAATGGCTATTGGAAAAATTACTTCTACTTTGATCACCCTTTAGTATAATATTTATGAAAACCAGCAAATACTTATATATGTACATGGCATGTGTTGAAAGGTTAAAATCGCTTAAGTTTAATTTTCAATAATTTTCAAAGAGTAATAGGAGACATTAAAATAATCATAAAAAAGCATAAAAAATACAAAACAATACGTTCCGTCAAGAAATGTCTACATCAACATTCTAAAGCTGTAAAAATCTGTCATAACTGGAGTTAAACCATCAAGGTTTATAGCCACAGCATTCACTATATATGTATGTATATAAAAATCAGTTTTTAGCATTTACCGGCTGTCGCTAACATAAAGTGAAAAGTCCGTAAATAGCGAAAAACGAAAGAGATAAAATATTCTATTTACACTACTACTGTTGACTTGTATTCCCCACTCAACGATTTGCTCTCTTTACTATTTATTTATCTGACTCATTACGTGCTATTGCACTTCACTTGCTCTGCTAAAGGTGCGACTACTTAGAGACGTACACCTTGTCAAACTATCAGCTGATACGTTCGTCGAGTCTTTCAAAAATAATATAAATTAAAATAAAATAGAAAAATTAATTCAAAAACTAAATTAATTAAAGCAAAATAAAATATTGTTGAATAAAATTATATATGAATCTCAGCCTATAATAAATTAAATTAAAATATTATACTATATAATAAAATTTAATTATATGAAATAATACGAGCACTGTTAATAACTCAGTGAGGAACGCCCGTCAACTGTTATCGATTAATAGACCTCTGTAAAATTTTGAGTAAGCTTAACAACCATTCATAGCAGATGGCCTCCTATTTTTTAACGAAAATGGAAAACAGTGATATACGTGTGCTGATTAAGCATTACTTTTTGCGTAAAAAACATTACTGAAACTAAACATCATCAATTTCAATGGTTAATAAGGGTTTACTGAGTGCAAGTGACGTCGAACGTGCGAGTTGCCGAAATGAGGACTTCAAGCTATAAAATCATCGATAAAAGCTATGGAATGATATTGAACGATCGGAGAATGAAAGTACATGAGTTGACTGAGGCCGTAGGTATCTCAACTGACCGGGTATATCACATCTTGCATTAATATTTTTAATAAAAAAAACCTATCCGCGCGATCTGTGTTACGTACGATTGCTCATAAAAAACCATAAGCGCAACCGTGTAACCACGTCAAAGGAGGGTTTGCGGGTGCTCAACTACAATCCAAATGATTTTTCGCGCCGTTTCGTTACAACAACAAGGTCATGGCCACAGTTTTTTAGGGAGCTCGAGGTGAAACGAGCACCTCCGAATATTATTCAGAACTTTTAGACAGATTCGATATTGATTTGAAGCAAAAGCGACCGCATTTGGCTAAAAAAAAGGCCTTTTTTATCAGGACAATGTACATTTGCACACATGTGTGGTCACCATGGCAAAAATTCATAATTTGGGCTACGAACTGCTACCCCATCCAGCATATTCTCCAAATTGAGCCCCATGCGACTATTTCTTTATTCCAAATCTGAACAAATGGCTGCGCGATAAGACATTCGGGTCGAATAAAGAGGTCATCGCAGAAACAAACGCCTATTTTGAAAGCCTGGGAAAACCCCTATTATTTCGAGGGAATCGAGATCAAGCACACAACATCTTCTTGACGACATCATATCTTAAACAACAACAAAACGTAAATCTAAGTAAAGTAGTAGTTTTTTGAGAAAATGTTTGCAATATGTAAAAATTCAATTGAAATAAAAAAATCACAGAAAACAAAAACTTGTTCTTTGTTGGCCAATGTCATTAATGATAGAAAAATCTTAAACATTACAAAGAATTTTTTAATAAATAAGCAAATTGAGGATATTTTTATGCCTCTGCTTTGTCAAAAGTAGAAGTTCACTTTCTCCCCTAATTTTTTTTTCTAGTGTATCCAACAGCACCTTTAAAACGTTCGTTTTGAGCGACCATTACGAGAGAGCAGCAGTTAATAGTTGCACTCTAAGCCGAACACGTGCATGTCTTACCAGTTTCGAATGCAAAAATATGCTTGTATACATCTCTAGTTAAGAGAGACTACATTATAAAATACATACCTACACATTTACGTATTTTTATGGTCACAAGCTATAATCGCATAAGTGAATTTTTCGAGTTTTCATTATTATTCGAAAAATAGATTGAGGTTATGAATTATGAATAATGATTTCCACAAAAATAATATTCATACATATGTGTATACCTAAAGACATGTGTATATGAAGCAAGTATGCGTACTCTCAGCTTGCCAGTTGGCGCTCATACTACAATATTTTAAAATTTATGTTTTCATCTTCTGATTTATATTTTAATTTTTTTTTTGTTTTTTTTGTATTTATTTACTTTTTCTCCCCCTTAAGATTCTTATGACAGGCAGGCGTTGTTTTCAGTCTTTTAGTCAGAACATAGAGCTTCTACAGAGATGCATTTATGTGTTTATGCCTACTGATTTTAATGGACACTCAACCCAGTAAGAATTTAACTCAAAACATAGCGCTATAAGCTCGAAAGAATTTATATGAAGTTTATAGTGTGGAATACCTTTGCGCTCACTTTCGTTTCGAAAAATACTGATGAGAAAAGAATTGATTTATCGAAATTAGTCCATCACCATATGACAAAACACGAGAGAAAGCAGAGAGAATTATCAAAATGTGGCTCAAGTCCCACAATCGACACTGAAAGCAGTATACACCAAAAGCAGATTATGCTGTCTATGTGGGAGGTGAGAGAGAGGATAAGACAGAATCTATTTTCAGTTAATTCCAATAACACTATTATCGAAATTGAAGGAAAGGCAGAAAAATGCTCTGAATGCGCGATTACCCAGCGAACGTGTGATGTTCCATCATTTTAAAAACAGACCCCACACGTCATTGATAACTCCTCAAAGGTGTACAAATTTCACTTGAGAATTTATGCCAAGTCCACCCTATAGCTACATTTCTAAAAGCATTACGTATAATTTCCCTATATAAAAATAAATCTACTCTCATCATGAAAGGATTAAAGTAAGAATTTTACATCTTGCAAAAGTACTATAAAATGTAAAACTCTAATTTTTCTGCAAGCATTCATGAAAGAATCTGAAATCTATTAAAAACAAACTTTTGTTTTGAGAAGAGAGGAAGGAATCTGGAGGTACGGTATACATATACTGATACGTTATCGTAAAGACCTTGGTAATAACGTTTCATCGTTATGTTCAACCCATTTGGCGCTCTCAATGAAACTACTTATAAAGGGTGTTTTTTATAGAGGTATAGAACTTTAAGTTGCAATAAAACAACGATGGATTATTCGATTGACATGAATTTTATTTATCCGAAAGATAATCTTGTGGCATTACATTTTAAATATGATTTCTGGCATATGACCGCCACGGCTGGCGCGGATGTAGTCCAATCTGGACGTCCAATTTTCGATGACTTTTTCCAACATTTGTGGCCGTAATCGGCAATAACCATAAAGCGCACCAAACAGTCAGTTTTTCTGGATGTAACGGTGTTTCAACATACACTTGAGGATTTCCTTCACTCCAAATGCGGCAGTTTTGTTTGTTGACGTAGCCATTCAACCAGAAGTGCGCTTCATCGATAAGACGATAAAATGGACGTAGTGCGCGATACGTTTTCCGCACAGAACCATTCTTTTCGAAATAAAATTGCACTATTTGCAAACGTTGTTAAGGCGTGAGTCTATTCATGATGAATTGCCAAACCAAACTGAGAATAAATCACTTAACAGCTGTTAAATCGGTCGCCATCTTGAAAAGTAATGCCAACTTAAAGTTCTATACCTCTATAAAAAACACGCTTTATTAATACTATATTTGTCACGCTTTATGTGCCAGTGCTCTGTGACGAATTTTCTTTCGCAAATTCGATGGGAACAGAGGAATTGTTTCTCTTATCCCTTGTTCTTTATCCTCGCATTGTTATTCATTATAGCTCTACAGGTCTTTCCCACAATTAGAACTTCCACTTAGAAGATACTAATAGAATTCGGTAGAAGAAAGGAAAGTAAGATTTTGAGATCTATGAAGAATACTCCCGCCCCTACACTACAGTCCATTTATGATCAATTGGTGTAGATTGAGATGTTATCCTCCTCTCCTACAAAACTTCTTCTCCATTGACGTCAGCATGATATTTTCAGCATGATGCAGCCATTCTGATTCAAAGCTAGCTTGAGAAGATATAGTCTGACATACTTAATGGTGTAGTAATTTGATGCAGTATGTTGCTATATCTAATTCATTTTTGGTTCCAACAGCCCTATTCCATAAGTCTGATTGCAGCACTTGCTACAACTGTCCAAATGAAGAGGTGGCAATTATTAAAGTAGCATGTCAAGACCACCAGTCGGTCATGAATTTACAGCTCCGGGAAGCAATGCATAGGCTGTCCTTTGTATTTCATTTAGTTCCCTAATATTATATTGTTTCTGTACTTGTTAAGAATTCTCTTGCAAGTGTTATAAGTCACTTCGGCTTTCAATATTCATATTCCAGTCCAGTTTGGCATCAATCTCAACCCTTAGATATTTGTACCATTGAGTGAAAATGCTTGGGCCGTTTATCGCGGTGCATATGTGTAATATACGTAAGACTCTCTCCATGATCTCACTGATTCTAGAAGAAAACAGTATTGGTACCATCAACACAATATTGTTAGCATATGCTACTACTTTCACTCACCCTACGCTGAGTTCAAGTAGTATTTTTCACAACGTCTCTCCCCATAAAAGCGGTCTCAAAACACCACCTTGAGGAGTCTCTCTGCTAAGGTATAGTCTTCGTATCGTTAAACCGCTGCATATTATAATCGCTCTATTCTTAAACATAGATAGATACAATATATTAACCGTGTCGTCTATGCTGAAATGCAATAGAGAATCACTGAAATCAATCTCCCTCGCTTTCTAGAAACGACGCCATTGTGTTACTTCACTTAGGGGAGTTTCTGTTGATCGGATCACTTGGTATGTATGTTGGAACCATTCCAAGAGGGTAGAATACTCTCCTTATAATGCCAAAACTTATCCACTCACGAAGTTTGTTATTTGACCGTTCTGTAATCGACTTCCGACCATGCTTGCTAAGAAATTTTATGACGCTCGATTCGATTTCCTCTGATAGCTTCCTTCTGCGACGGAATGTGTGACCATCTGGTAACTATTGACGTAATTGGTTTGAACATAAGTATCCTACTACTAACGAGTACCAAATTAATATACTATCTACACCGAGAAGTATGAGACGTGTCACTAAAAGAATTCGGTTTAAAGAGCTTTTGCAGCTCCCCTCGTTCAAATGACAGCGCATACAAAAGTGTTAAAATTCAGCGTAAAACTGGTGCAATTAACACTCTTCAATTTATTTAAAAGGGAGAACTGAGGTCAGTCAGTATTTCAGCAAGGTTGCATTCTGACAAGTACCAAAATAAACAAGAAATTATTACACAAGCTTCCTCAATGTAAATTTTTATACATATGCATATATATACATCGTTCTTTTTTTGTTTTGCTTACATCAATATAAACATTTGCCTCGAAAAAACAAAATTCTGCAGAATTGCATTATTTTTTCATTAACGACGAGTCCGAGTGCATCTCATTTGGGTTTTTGTATTTATTGTGATTTATTTTTATTTTTATTTTTTATTTTCATTTTTGTTTTTAAGTTTTTATTTTATTTACCTTTGTGACGGACATTGCGGATGTCATAATTATTCAGTGTCAACCAATAAGATATTAACCTTACGGCAAAACTAATAGAAAATGAGTTAAACGTGGTAATTTTACTGCTTTTGCATGCTACAAGAAAATAAAAATACGACTAGAATTGAAATTCTAAGAATTAACAACATTTGTGAAGTTTTTTCTTCTAATTTCCACATAATTTTCATTTTTTAAACGAAGTAAGAAGTAAGTAGTGAGTCATGTTATATTCATATATACAGTGGCGGACAAAAGTCTACAAACACTTAGCTGAAAAATTTAAGTATACAGTTTTATTTTAAATCTTTTTCTAATCTTATGTATTAAAACAAATTTATTGCCTAACATAAAATAAAACAATTTTGATGGAAAAAAACAAAAACGTCTTTGACAAAAGTCTACATACACCACAGCAGGTACGTCGATATGCTGCGTTGTTATGGCGGTTAGGTGCCCTTTTTTTACAATTTTTTTTTTTAAACTATGTTTCCTACTTTCCTAGTATTGATTTTAGTTGTGGTTTAAACGTATTAACATCAACAATGGCTCCCCGAAAAGAAATATCCATTGATGTACGAATCTTGGTTATTCAGCACAGAAAAGAGAAGAAATCGTATGGTGAAATTTAAAAAATTTTAATCTTAAGTCCACACAAGGTACGGACCATTGTAAAAAACTTTGGAAAAACAAATGGATCCACCGAAAAAAAGCCGCGTGTTGGCCGCCCGAAGAAGCTAACTCGAAGAAATATCAGCTTTATTCTGAAGAAAGTAAATGATGATCCTAAAGTTACTGCTCCAAAATTAGCCGAAAACATCGCTAGCTCATGAATAAAGAGTGTCCATCCAAGAACAATTCGAAGAGTTCTGAACGATAACGGCTTCCACAGTAGAATGCCACGAAAAAAGCTTTTATTTCTGAAAAAAAAATCGTAAACTTCGCTTGGACTTCGCTAAAGCACATTTAGACAAGGGAATGAAATTTTGGCAAAAAGTCTTTTATACAGACGAATCGAAGTTCAATATATTCGGCAGCGATGGAAGAGCAAAAATTTGAAGAAACGAAAACACTGCACTTAACTCCAAAAATATAGTATCAACAGTGAAGCATGGTGGCGGCAACGTAATGGTGTTGGGAACGGGTACGGCATCTGGAGTTGGAAAGCTTGTTTTTATTGAGGGTCATATGGATCGGTTGAAATATAAGTCATTGCTGGAAGCTAATCTGAAGTCTTCGGTGGACAGTTAGGAGCTTGGCGCAGGCTGGATATTTCAACAGGATAACGATCAAAAGCACACGGCCCATATTGTTGAGAATTGGTTGCTTGATCATGCTCCAAGCAACTACACACACCACACCACAAAGCCCAGATTTGAATGTTATTGAACATGTCTGGGAGATTTTTGAGCGAAAAATTAGAAAAAATCAGATTTACAGCTCAGCATTACTCAAAGAATGTCTTATTGAAGCTTGGGACAGTATTACTCTCTCAGAATTGACAAATTTAATAGCTTCGATGCTACGACGGCTTCAAGCTGTTATTGATGCGAACGGTGGACCAACTAAATACTAAAAAGATCATGTTACTTGATATTAACCAAAGTTTTTGCGCTAAGATAGGTTATGTATGTACTGTATGTAGACTGTTGTCAATGTTGGATTTACGTTTTTTTGTCATAGCTTTACTATTTCGTGTTAAAAAATGATTTTTGTTAGTTTTTTATGATAAGCGAAGATAGTTGAAATAAACTGTATCGTTAAATTTTCTAATAAACTTTTTGGACTTTCAGTTCAACGAAAACAAGGGGTGTATGTAGACTTTGGTCCGCCACTGTATGTGCATGAATGTTTGTATGTTGGTAGCCTTCAAATTGTGATTTTCTGTGTTAGCAATAATTAGAAACAATTAATACGAAATTTTTGGATTTCCCCTCATTTATAGATTCTGAGTCAGTCAGAGAGAGTTCTGCACTTCTAGCTAGCAAATAAATTTATTTATCAGCGCGACAACCAAATTCAAAAGAAATGAACTTTACCCTATACTAATAAAATTTATCAATAATTTTGCATGTTTCTGAGGAAGTGATTTTCGTAGATAAATATACGTACAGATATTTGTGTAGATAAATGTATTGTACGAGGCTGGTTTGTTGGTTTGATTTGTTGGCCGGTGACGTTTTGAATAAAATGTATATTTTTTCGGCAAACAAAAGCTTTATTTTTCCATATAGTCTCCTTTTGGCTCTATACATTGAGTCCAGAGTTTTCCCAATTTTTGTATTTTTTCCAAATGATAGGGTTTCACAAGGTCCTTAAAATAGGAGTTGTTTTCTATGATGACCTCTTCTTTCGGCCCTAATCTCCTACCGCCCACCCATATGTTCAGGTTTGGAAACCGGAAATAATCTCAGGGGTTAAATCTGGAGAATATTCTGAATGGGATAGAAGTTCGTAGACCAATTATTGCATTGTCTTGATTGAAAAGCCCTTTTTTCGTCAAATACGATCGTTTCTGCTTGAAATCTATACCGAATCTTTCGAAAAAACTCTGCATGATATTCGCTGGTAAGCATTTTAACTCTTTGAAGGTGTGAATTACACCGAATCGCCGAGAGACCTAACCAAAAAAGGCCAACTTTTTTTGGTGCACGTTCATCCGTATTGATTGTTCTTTGGTCACTGTTGTTGTTATAGCGGCTGCGCCAATCCAGTCTAGGGCCAGGCAAGTCTATTCTTCATCGAGGTCATCTAACGTAAGTCATGCTGCGGGGAGCTTCGTTGGGCCGTGGAGGTTACTCAAAGTGGGTAATTGTGCTGAAGGCACTGCCGTGTGGGCTTAAGGCGCAGCTGGGCGCTGGCAGCATGGGGCCACGTAACGCGTGGTCCACTCCCTATGGGTCTTAAGCCCTGAACAGGTTTTAAGATGACTCCAACCATTGCAATGGTTGCATCTAACCGAGATGGATGAATGATGGAGTCGTCTTTAGCACACGCAGCAGAAATAATCCGTCGGCCCAGGGTTGGTTTCTACACCATCCCTGATAGAAGGCTTTGGAGCAGACCTGCTGCAATGTATTGCTCCATTGATGACTTAAAACTAAAATTACCTGTTGACCTAAAAGGGGTTAGGTCGCCGAAGGGGTGACAGCCCTTGGCCAGATAAAATCCGGGTCAACTCCGGTACGTAGAAACGGCTGTCTTGAGGGTCGTTCTTTAGTCTCTGGTGTAGTGTGGCGGAACAATGTTTCGTTTACAGTAACAAAACGGTGCAAAAATTCGTTTGGACTTCGATTATACATCGCCACTTACTTGAAGTGGAAAAACATTTATTGACCATTTAAATTGATGGTGCGGATCCCCCATATTATTTATCAAGTCTTTCCTTGGTTGCGAAGATGGTTTTATTACGCAAAAAAAAAAAATGCTTAAGCAACAAACGAAATTCACTTTCTTTCATTTTCGTCAAAATTCACGAGCTCGCCTGCTTTCAATAGCTGTCAAAACCAAACTAAATGGCTGAGCTTGCTCAAAATCTTTCAGCAGAGTGTTAATCGATAATAGTTTACGGTGGTAGTGTTGAATTTACAGTAACAGAGTAGCAAAATCAAAAAATCACTGACTTATCTATTGATTCACTCCAATATGTTCCACAGTTTCCATGATAACGAAATTTTTGGCCTGGAATACACTGCGGTAATCTGGCAGCTTGAATCAGAGTTCCAATGAAGGATTTCGTGAAGAAACGCCGTCATCTACTCTATATATTTTAATGATGCCAACCGAAGTGTACATAGTTCCTTGTCCATTCTTTCTCTCTGGAATCGAAAGAAGAAATCCATCGGACTGTGCTGCTTGGCAGATATGTGTAACTATCGGATTTTCGAGTATTCTAATGTTTCACTATCACTGTTTCTGTTCTCTTTACCAAAGAGCTTACAGAATCGCTTTCTTATATGCAACCAACTCACGAATATAATGGAGCGGTTCCAAGCGGGTCAGTAATACGTACCAGAGTTGCAGGCTACCGCACTGCAACATCGTACAAAAGTTTGGTCTTACTACAGATATGAAAATCCAGGGGTAGATACTGGGACTTAAATTTTATTTTAACAGGAATAGAAACCGGTACCCCCACTTCAACCACCCATCAACAATATCTGAGCAATACGAACATGTTCTTTCTAATTCATTTTCCTACATTTAAGAGAATTTAAGATTTCCGAAATTGTAAAATCCACAGCGACAATATTTTATGAAGTATTCTTTGAAATATGTATGCTACGGCTATATCGTCAACGAAGGCTGGTAACCAAAACCCTATCCGCTCTCAGTTTCATTAAGAAGAGAGTTCAGAGTAAGATTCCATTTAAAATAATTGGTATATAATAAAGTGGACGACAAGTTAAAAAGAACTTTAATTTGGTATAACTTTTCTGAAAGACATGACAAAGAGGAGGCTTCAGGCTAAAATATAGATTTTGGGGCACTAGACGAATTTTTTGCGAGTAAGTTGGTTTTGAATTTTTTTGGTCTACTTCAACTTTGCTGAATACACCAAAACAATATTATTTACGGCTAACCGAGTTATAGCCATGTGAAGACATCGAAAAAAAATACTCAAAATCGAGCCAACCAATGTATGAGTTCATAAAATCAGAACGGCAGCTAAACTGGCAATAGTAATGATGCAGAAACTCAGAAAAATGTTAGGTGAATTCGGGCAACAACTACAACACTGATCAGCAGAACTCAACCTAAATTGGTAGGTATAGAGCTGCAGATTTTGCTTCAAACATATTCGAGTAGTGCGAGTATTTGAGCATCGAGCACACCTGTTCATTGCTCATTACTCGAAAATTTTCGAGCCGAGCACGAGCAGTTCGAGTATTTTGACAGACACTGCCTTTTTTCTAAGATCTTTTTTAATAATTTCAAATTTATTTATGAAAAATGTAAAAATCATTGAAATGCCAAAGAAGCATTGACAAACAAAATTGATTTTTTTTGTTCTGCTGAGCAATTGAGCAGTGAGCGAGCTTTGCGCTGCTCACACTGCTCGATATCGGAATATCTACAGCTCTAGTAGGTTTACTTTACTTTTGTAGAGAACTAAAGTATTTTCAAAAGTGGTTGAGATAAGTCTAAAAAAAGCTACCCCCCGAGTGTCGAATGTTCGCTTCCACCCGAACTTAATTTTCCTTACTTGTTTTTCATTGTCCTTATATAAATGCTATCTGCGAGTCGGGTAAATAAGAACACACCCGCGACAGTGGATGGACTGTCGTAAGAGGAGCGACTAATATCCTGGTTACCATACTAGAACGCCATGGAAGTTCAAACTGGCAGTAGCTTCGACTACAAACGTTTGACAGGAGACTAAATCTGGTACACCACCCTAGGAACTTACTACGACCTGTTCGATTAGGTAAGGCCCCTCGGGAAGTATCGTGGTGGCTGTAGTTGATGCCCAAATGGGGGTAAAAAGTTTGCTTGTCGGCTTAATGTGCAGTTGCCGGCTTAATAAGTGTCGCACTCATAGAAGTCAGAGGTTTAGGTAGTCATCGAATCTAATCTAGGTGGAAGTGGAGTCCATGCAAAGCTACCACGGTACCATGGTACCACGGTGCATGCATTGTGCGAGCCATAAGCGAACAGGCGCTGAGCACCATGAGATTAGGCCGACGACGGCAGGTAACATACGTTAAATTCATCGTTCTACTGCGCTTATATAATTTATAAGGAGTTTAATATAGGACTATGGATGAGTTTACGATGAGCTACTTATAATTTTCATAGTCCCTCGCACAAATAAGGTCTGGATATAGTAGCAGGCTCAACTCCTACTTATACAGACTCGACCCCAACATATGTCCCCGGGACACTAACCACCTCCCTCTTTGCAAGCCCACTCAACCCGACTCAGCTAACACCCCTCTCCCTCTGGTCCTGGAACTCCCGTTAGATGACCTTTATGACTAAGGCCGGACCTATCTGACCATAGGCGGGGTTGTCTAGCCGTTACAACAACAACAACAACAACAACAACAACAACAACAACAACAACAACAACAACAACAACAACAATATAATTTCCATTGTTCCTATCAGGTTGGTTAGGCATTCCGTAGTTAAACTCTTTACGCAAATCGCACGATTAAATTCACATTACGTATTTACATATGTATGTTACAATGTGCTTTCTCACCGCATCACATAATCTAGCATTTTAATGAGCGAATTAGCACGTCACTCTTCATTACGCTGAATGCCAAACCTTTTGTTGGTTAATAGGTTAAATATACAATTAATCATATATTTCTCTTGTATATATATTCATATACAAATTTCTCTCACTAACAAAAGTTTTGCTAATAAAAATTACATTTAATTCCAGCGTATGTGTACGCCCTCGCACACAGCTGTTAAATGCTTTTGATAAACGATAAACGGACATCTAGATGCAAAGCGTATTTAATAAATCCTTTTTTTTTTCAGAAACCCCAAAGCATATTTTGCTATTATTTACCGCACTCAATGCTCAATGAGTTTCAATTGATGTGAATTAGAAAATTACACTTGTCATTTTAAGTGGCAAAGGCAGTTTTAAAGATATGTTTGTATGTATACCTGGGTTAAGGCGCGAAAGGTTAGTGAATTAAAATGCACATAAAATGCAACAATGCACAAACAAATCTTTAGCAAAAAAATGTGCATAGAAATCTCGCTTTTATTTAGGGAATATTGGAAAATTACCTTACCAAAGTACCTACATTTGGTATATGTACGAGTACTCGTATGTATATCTACTTACTCTCCGATGGCAGCGGTCAAGACGTGCCCCCACCACTTTTTTATGTATAAAGTAGATGTTAATATATGAAAATATATATGCTTGTAAGTATATAGTCCATATTTGCCTGCAGGCAGCCTTGGAGCTTTCTGTGAATGTTTGGTCAGCTGAACACTATTTTGTGATCACATGATTGGCATGGAGTTAAGCTAATGCCGCATTCAGCTCGTTTTCGGTCTCATAAGCCAACTAATGCTACTTATGTACATATGTAAAGCGTGATCCCGTTCGAGGTTTCCTACATTTAAAAAAAAACACAGAAAATTCAAATTTAATGGGGAATGTCTATTATCATTCGAAAGAACATTCTTTGGCAATTATTTTTTGAAGATTGTCTCTTTCAAATGTTGGCTGCGGCTACGTCTCAGATGGTCCATCCATTGAGTCCAATTTTCGATGACTCGTTCGTGCATTTCGACTGGTAACTGGCGAATGACACGCGCGATATTTTTTACTCCAAGACCTGAATCGAAGCGGGATTGTTCGCATAGAGTTTAGACTTTATATATTCGCACAGGAAAAAGTCTAACGGTGTAATATCACACGATCTTGGAGGCCAATCGACCGGCCCAGAACGTGAAATTATCTGCTCACCGAAGTGTTCTCTCAATAAATCCACTGATCGATGTGATGGGTGGGAAGTGGTGCCGTCTTGTTGAAACCAAATGTCACGGAGATCACGAGCTTCAATTTCAGGCATCAAATAGTCGAATATCATGTCGCGATAAAGGTATCTATTGCCTGTTACGTTCACACCGGCATCATTTTTGAAGAAATATGGACCGATGATTCCACCGACCCACAAATCACACCAAACCGTTTTTTTTCTGGATGAAATGGCAGCTCTTGAATCTCTTCAGGTTGCTCTTCGTCCCAAATGCGGCAATTCTGCTTGTTTATATACCCATTGAGCCAGAAATGGGCCTCATCGCTGAACAAAATTTGGCTCGAAAACGACGGATCTTCTTGGAACTTTTCAGGAGACCATAGTGCGGAGCGATGTCGCTTGGGAAAGTCGAGCGGCTGCAGTTCTTGCACGAGCTTCTGTACGTTTTCAGTTTAAACTCTCGACGTAAAATGCGCCAAGTTGTTCCATACGTCAGTCCAAGTTGCTGCGAGCGGCGCCGAATCGACTCTCCACGGTCTTCGTGTACACTCTCAGCTACGGCCGCTATGCTTTCTTCACTGCGTGCTGGAAGTGGTTTATTCGGTCGTATATTATCCAATAATGAATGCTGGGTCTCAAGATGGGTGATGGTGTTTCGAATAGTATGCTCAGTAGGCCGATTATGTTGACCATAAGTTGAGAGAAGCGCGCGAAACATATTCTTTACAGAACGTGAATTTTCGTAATAAAGTTGAATGATTTGTAAACGTTGTTCAGGCGTAAGTCTTTCCACGATGAAATGCCAAACAATACTGAACAAAAATAACATGACAGCTTGACACGACGCACGCACGATCTGTCAAAAAAGCTATTGAAAAAAGTACCTCAACTAGGATCACCCTTTATGTATTAATGCAACAGGCTACCAATAGCCATTATTAATTCAGAGCAGTTCAGTATGTTTTTATTTTTAATTTTTTTTTTTGCAAGCTTTGCGTTACGCTTATTTGTAATTAATTTTTCGCTATTTGTTTATTTTTTCTTTTGTTTTGTTGTTGCTTTTTTTACACTTTTCTAATCGCCTTTTTTAGTTTACGGCACAGGTTTGCAACTCCCGCGCTCTTCTTGGCTTTGAGACTTTTTCGTTTTGTTTGCTTTTGTTATTGGCTTTTATGACGAACGTTAATGTGTATAAGTAGTCACAGAAACGAGATTTTTGATTTTGATATTTGCTTTTACACGCAATAAATATGTATGAATTTGTGACAGTTAATTACAACTGCTTTATATAAGCGCAAAAAAAAACTACAATTCATTCATTCAATTGATTTTGTTCTTGTATGTATATGTATGTACAATAAGTAGCGATAAGTGAACCATTTGACTTGGATGCATAAATTATATCAAAACGCACATATATAAGTATTTACTATCCTTATTTTTATTCGCAAGTCTTATTTTAAAAACTTTCAGAATATTTTTTCAGATTTTCGAAAGCCCTTTCACAGTTAAAAGTCGTTTCAAAAACGAAAACGAGACGGAATTTCAGTCTATTAATCTTTTCTGTTGAATTTTTTTTTTTGGTGCATGGAAAAGAGGTGTTTCCGTAAGTCGGATTTTCGAATTTTTCAGAACATTTTTTCGAAAAGTAGATAGTGTAATTTTTGATTCAGTCCAAAAAAAAAATACACCACCGAGGTGATAAAGATTTGGTATATCTAAAACTGTCCGCCTAAATAGGGTTAGTCGCCAAAAAAAATATTTCAACAAGAGATTGCACAGAGTGGTGTCCTCTACAGTTAATTTTTTAATATTAATTTTTCATATTTCGAAACTCGCTGCACCGCCTGATTAACTCTCTTTGATCACATATGCCGATGACTGATCGATTTTGGCGTTTGACCTATATATTGGTAACCATAGTTGGAAGATTAACGTCTAGCTCTCCGAACCAGTTCTTAGTTCCATACTGCTAAGTATCTATATGAAAACCATAGCTGTACGAAGGAGTACCGGTCAGAGCAAAATTTCAAGTCATTGACGAGACAGTTAATGGAATGGTCGAACGTCGGTCATCCAAATCCAGGCGATTCTGACGAAATTATTATAGACTGGTCTTAAATGCTCTTATTTCGTTTTCTTCAAATAAAGCTTCATCGTAGTAAGCTAGCTTCATTAGCCCTAATTAACCGAATGGCAGTAGACCAGACGGATTTCGTCCTCTTTATGGAGCCATGGATTAATGGAGGGCATATTTGCGGACTGAGGACACCGAATTATAACTATATATGGCGGGCTGTGAAGGTAATTGAGACACCACAACAACAAGCTGTGAGACGAGGAGAGGCAACTACCGACAAAACATGTGGCAGTATCACAGCGTACTCATACTCTAAAGGATAATCTACAGAAACGGTATTAAACACGGTGATTATGGAGATTGAAAAATTTCTGAAAGTAAAGAAATATATACACGTAGCCTTCCTTGGCACAGACGACGCCGTCAATAGCATTCATTCAAGACCCATAATGAGTGCGTTAACAGAACTGGACATCTCAGAGTTCCTTTTCAAATTAATTGAACAGGTGATTCATTATTTCAACGATGTGTATGTCTGTTTTTCTCTGGATCGTAACACAAATGTTCAATGGAATGGAGTTCATATTCTGATCATGTTGAGAGAGGTAAATTTCTAGATATACTCTCCAATCTTATGCAGCCAAGCCTTTGTATATTGATTAAACTTAACTGCGAGCAAAATAGAACTTGTGATATTCTCTAGGAAACACAGGATACAAGATTTCTCCCTAACAATAGTGAATTGTACTTTATTATCATTAATTTAGAAAGCTAATAACACTGGATTGGAAGTTCTCATAGAGACCTAATTTAAAAGATAGGGTAAGGAAGGCTGCACTGGCACTTAGCTGGTTCTGACAAGGAGGGTTCTTACTCCGGCGCTGAAAGCAATCAATTCATTTAGGATCACATCAAAGATAGTGAAAGAGGGTTTGATCCGTTAGCAGGGGTTCCTAGACACCAATTTACAAATAGATGCAAGTAAAGAAAGAATATGTATACCTCTGGCTACTTGCAAATATTTAATCGATAAACATTCAAGGAAAACGCTGAATTGCACTTGAAACAATCACCGATTTGCTCAATAAGCAAAAAAAACAGTAAAAGGTTCACAACTAAAGGCTTCGGAAGTTTCTCATATATAACAATTTAGATTAATTAACTTTATTAAGTCCCCATTGAGAACATGGTAGCCTGAGGAAATTTCAGTTTCAGTGGTATTACAATAGACATATTAAAGGCCTAAGTGCGTAGCAAGAGATCCACGTTATCTACCTACCTAAGCGCTCTTTTCAGCGGTCAATAAACTTGTCTTAAGGATCTTTCCAAAGAGCCCATATATCTCTTACTGTGGAAGAAGAGTTCGAGTAATTCTGGATATTTAAGCAAACTAAACTCTTACCTATTCGGACTTCACCCTGATATGCGCATCGTATGTCCAGCTCTCTTTGACCTAAGCCCGTCGAAAGAGCTCCCAATAGATGACTTCGAGGCATCGACTAGCTTTAGCAACAACAAGAACAGGGTTATGTTTAAGTGGCTACTAAACTTAAATGCATAGAATGTATTAGGCTAGGTAGTTGTGGCTGATCCTAAGAAGAACCTACATAGGCACATAAAACATATCCGTTGTGATACTACAACGAGAGCAGGTACTTCCGCCTGAAGAAACTGCAAACTCCTGGTTCGGAACCCTAAACTCTCCGCTAATGAATAATTATCCTCTCCGTCAAGAGCTTGAATGAATGTAGTTGACCATTTGAGCAGCCGACGTAAGAAGTGTCATACGCAAATTTCGATTTCGACGAAAGCGGCAGAAAAATGTGCTTATGGCAAGCTCATCAAAATAGCCCGATATTAATTTCGAATGCCGCTCATATCAACCATTATTTATAAAATTATAGAAAGATTTTCCAAGTATTTCTGGCATGAAACACAAAGCTTCTATTAAAAATCCATTTGTTCTTCAGAAAAAGAAGCTTTCCAGTTAGATTGGGCTATTTCTCTTGCTGCAGGCGGCATTTTGGGTGATGTCAACTGAGAGGAAATATATATATATCAAATATATCCACACAAATATCATTTTCTGCACTGTACACTATAGTTCGGATCAGTGCTGTTTACGAAATCTGGAACTATATGATGCAAAATAAACCTTTCTTACATATTTTTGGTCTATCAAGCTTAAGATACCTCTATACACCATCCTATAAACATTGAACATTGAAAAACTCTTACAACTGTCCAACAGAGAATAAGAAATTACTGATGCTTTATAATTTTTACCGTTTTCAATACAAAATTTTTTAGCTAATCTCTGTCTGAGATTGTAATGATTCCGTTTCATCTTACTAAAAAACGCTCTTTTCTATTTATATTTTCTTTATTTCATCAGAAAAAAATTTAACCACATATGGATATTGTTGCATCCAATTTAGTAAAACATCCACTTGACATATATAACATAAGCTAAGTAACTGCGTTGTTATGTCATACTAAAAGTGGTAATTAGTTGGGACTGGTTAAGAGTTTGGAACTATTTTAGATGGAAATAGATTTTTTTTCTAATCTAACCTACAAAAAATGTTGTCAGTCTAGTCTTAAATTGAAATTGCTAATAATGAAATCAAGCAGAGATTGAGAAATTGAGTAAATTATTAGTTCAATATTTAAGTGAATTGCGTAAAATGAAAATTTTCTATTTATTTCGACTTTCGCATGCGTCAAGTTCAGCCAAATAAATCGATTAAGTAAGCACAACTAAAAGGCATTTTGTTTAAAGTAAAAATAATAGCAACTTAATTAAATAACAGAAATAAGATATTATAGTAGTTGATACAATAAAAAATTAGCTTGGCAGTTTTAAAAATGAGCAAAAACTGAAAACCATAATATGAAACGAGTTTTTATGGTCAAAACAGTATTCCTTTGAGATGAAAACCGATGAAAGATCGACGACAAATTACATAATGTTTATGAATATTTCTTATCATTTCATTTAATCGTTATAAATCTTTGAAAAAAAATTAGAAAAAACAGCACACAAGAAAAAATATATAAAAGTATATATTAAAAAATGTATAGACATTGGAAAAAACTACACTTGTCACAAATGACCAATAAATAACTTTTGCAATAGCTCAAAAGCTTTTTACAACATAAATAAGCGTAGGTTTAAATGTAATTAAATTATTGGTTACTTGAGTACCAACAAGTTCGGTCAGTCCAGCTGACATTTCACACTTTATAACTGTCATGTTAGATTTATAACATGATTTAAGTGAATAAAAAAAACTAATACTAACAAAAAAACTCATTTCGTATATTACATTACCAAAAATTTTGAAATAATAATAAAGCATAAAAAAGAAATAGAATTAGAATAAAAGGCTCGGAGCTTAAGTTCTTATAATTTTTTATTTTCGTTTATTTTTATGTTTGTTGTATTTTATTTTAATTAGCTTATTTCACTTTATTTTGTTTTATTTTATTCATTTTATTTTATTTCATCTTATTTTTTTTATTTTTTTTCTACATTTTTTTTCCATTTTTTAATTTTAATTTTTTTTTACATTTTTTTTTTGTTTACTTTATTTTTTAAATTTTTTTTTTTTCATTTCATTTCATTTTATTATATTATTTTTTTTTTTTTTTTTTTTTTTTTACTTTACTTTATTTTTTTACTTCACTTTATTTCATTTCATGTCATCTCATCTCATTTCACTTCATTTCATTTCATTTCATTTCATTTCATTTCATTTCATTTCATTTCATTTCATTTCATTTCATTTCATTTCATTTCATTTCATTTCATTTTATTTATTTTATTTTATTTTATTTTATATTATTTTATTTTATTTTATTTTATTTTTTTATTTTATTTTCTTTTATTTTCTTTTATTTTATTTTATTTTATTTTATATTTTTATTTTATTTTACTTTGCTTTATTTTATTTTATTTTATTTTTATTTTTATTTTTATTTTTATTTTTTTATATCTTTTTTACTGTACTTTACCTTCTTTTACTAATTTTCTGGTATATAATATTGCCTATTTCAAAAATTTTCACATAAAAATAAATATTAAAAAATCAAAATTTTTTGGCTAGTAAAACTAGAAAATTTTAAGGAAACCCAACAATAACTTTCAATTCTTCATTTCTTAATTTACATTTTTGACAGTGTATCGACCGGCCTTCACCTAATATCGCCACCCACCACCAAGCCACTTAACCCAGTTCCTTTCTATTCACGTGCAGACTCAGCGTTTTGTCTAAAAATTTATGCGCTTTTTTCTCTTTGCACTTTTCATTTCAACTATCACCACATGCTGCATCCTCCTCAACACCACCTATACAGAAATTCCAAATTAAAACTCTTCCGAGCAGAAATTGAAATTAGTGCCGAGCAGAGCAGCTCTATTCAATTGTGTGTCCTGCTTTGTTTAAAGGCAAATTAAAAATTTTAATAGAGTTTTTACTGCTGTTTGTACCACCAAGGGGGACTATTCCACACAACGCCCACAATTTGTCCTTCACCCTTTGACCTGTTAGCAGTGAACATTATTCTACACTAACATAACGAGAATTCCACGAAGTCTCCGCCATAACGGGTAATGAGGGCTAAGCTCAGCTGACGTCAGTGGGGAAAAAAGAATTGAATGTTTGCGCAGTGTTAAGTAAAAGTGAAAAAGCGAAACAAATAAGTATAAAAAAAAGTATATGTATGTATATAAAAAGTTATTGTTGCCATATCAGTGCGAAAAAGATTACATGAAAAGTGAGAATGCGCGACATAAAAATATTTGTGTCAAGTAGTGAACGCTCTAAAGAGATAGTCGTTATGTCACAGTGTTGAAGACACTCCTCGTCATACTATTATCCTTCCCACCGTAAACTTAACCGAAACATGCTTGCGTCGTACCTCAACAATAGTACAATGACTTTGTGGCAAGTACAAGTCGGAGGTGAGGGATGGATATTATTTGTAGTTGTTGAATTGTGGTTGACGTTAGCAATTGGTCAACAACAAAGACTATTAAAACAAATACAACCTCCGTAAGGGAAAATGAGTTCATTTATGTATATACATACCTATATACATATGTAACTCGCACAAAAGCCATTGCGTAAACACATATGTAACATATAAATGCTTGTATGAAAGTAATTTTACACATATACATATATACATTCAAAGTTTTCCATTCATCTTCTTATTTGCACAATCATGTAGGGGTAAATACATAGGGGCAAATCAGAGAAATTTTCTTGAATGGATATTTCATACATTAACAATGAGACGAGTTCGCCTGCGTATAAGTGCATACATACCCTGCAAATATTTATGGACCATATGAGCCATTGGAGTACGTATAAATATACTCCACTGTGGCAAATTTTGGACCAACTTATGTATGTGTTTACACTAACTTTGTGCGTCACGACCATTCTTCGTGTTATACCGATCGCAAGCACTACACGAAGTTACAATTGCGCAATAAGTTCTACACTCGTATACAGAAAATGTGTGGAAATGAAACTGCGTCAGTCTCGTTTCGTTGTTGAGCTGTGCTGGTACGCAAAAGGTATTAATAATATTAATATAAATTTATATAAAAAATATTATATTTTACTAACTTTCAACATAGAAAATGCTATTCGAAACTAAAGAGTATGTCCTGTGATTTTTCGGATATACTCCAAAATATAATCCCCTGTAAGTACTCCATGGATTAATTTTATGGAGTAGTTTCCAAACTACTTTCCTGTAGGTACTCCATGGATTACTCGGGTGTTATGCAGATATGGATTACATGGTCCAGCCCTAGGACATCACAATGTTAATTGGACCATATTTTTTGTATGGATTGTGGCAGGTTTTGGATTACTCTATTCACGCGTGCATGGAATACTCGCCTTATTTGCAGGGTATAAACCTACATACATAACATATGTATGCATGTAAGAGTATAATCACACTTCAATTTCAATTGAATTTGGAACGTAGTGAAAAGGAATAGGATTTAGTGCGTAGAGGATGGATGGCAGTCCTATATGTACATAAATACCGTTACAATTTGCGCGTTGAATATTTTTGCGAATTTAAGTTGACTCGAATTGCGTTGTTCGTATTGTGCTTTGTATAATATTTGTACAAATGTGGGGCTTTATTACGTAATGCATCCAGCAACGTGACATATGACATAATACTTGTATTATCCTTACTCATACCAGGTGAATGTGTGATTGTGAACCGTAAAAGAGAGAATAATAGAGTCAACGGCTTGAATGAAATTGTTAAATAAGCGAAAATGAATGAATTGAGTTGTATAACTGACATGCATTGTGAATTTGTATGAAATAAGTTTCCCTAAAGGATTAAAGCTAATTTGAATAAGCAATGAATGAGGCGTATTTCCACTGTAGCACATGCACATAACAGGTCAATTGAAAAGTCCCCGGCCTACCATAGCAAAACACATTTTTTGGAAGAATTAATTTTTTGAATTCAACATAGTTTCCTTCAAGTGTGATACACTAATTATAGCGACCCTCCAACTTTGCGATACCAGTTTTGTAGTGCCTTTTGCTTCAGAATAGGCCTGAGTTTCGGCGATCAACTATTCATTCGATGAAAAATTCTTCCCAGCGAGCAGTTTTTTAAGATCTAAGAACAGGAAGTAGTCGCTGGGGGCCAGTTCTGGAGTTCTGGACAACACGGCGGATGCGAATTCGAAGGAAAATTCATGAATTTTTGCCATAGATTTCACTGACTTGTGACACGGTGCATTGTCTTGGTGAAACAGCACTTCCTTTTTTCCAAATGCGGCCGTTATTCGGAGATTGTATCCTTCAAACGGTGCAGTAACAATATGATCGCTGTTGATGGTCCTTGCCTTTTCAATGTAGTCAATGAACATTATTCCATTGGCCTCCCAAAATACAGACGCCGACTGTAGCGTTTTTCCACGTTTTGGAGCGCGTACATCGTGTGCAGTCCACTCCGATGATTCTCGGTTGGACCCCGGAGTGAAATGATGGAGCCATGTTTCATCCGTTGTCACATATCGACGCAAAAACTCGGACTTATTACGCTTGAACATCTCCAAACACTGCTCCGAATCATCAACTCGTCGTTGGTTTTCGTCAAACGTGAGCTCGCCCGGCACCCACTTTGCACAGAGCTTTCTCATACCAAAAAATCCGTGAATGATATGATGTACACGTTCAGTTGATATCTTTGAAATGCCTGCTCTCTTATTCAATTTCAATTTACGGTCATTCAAAATTATTTTGTGGATTTTGCTGATGCTTTCGTCGGTAACAACCTCTTTTAGGCGTCCATTTCACCACGTCTAAACTTAGCAGTGCAGTGTCCGGAATCTCGTCATCAAGCCAAGTTTTTGCTTCAACTTTTTCCCCTTCAAATACCAATATTTTATCAACACCCGAAATTCCTTTTCAGCATTCCTTTTCAAATTTATACATGAGTCTTTTGAAGGTTTGGGCTAAGTTAAAATCATCAGTTAGTAGCGCCATCTATATATCATGCCGAAGACTTTTCAATTGACCTATTATGTCAATACGTTTGAGAGAGACGTATATTTATGAAATATACATACATATATTGTATAATCCTGTCAATAACTGTGAACAAATTGACATTAAACACGAGCATTAACAAACTTTCCATGAAATCGTTGCCAAATTGCACTCCTTTGGAGTTTTAAATAAATTTCTATATTGAGAAGAGATACCTCAAGCTGATGTTAAATATATTTGATTGGTTCTGGGTTCTGAGGGGTTTGGGCTTAAAACTGCGGTAAGCATTATTATTATTTTCCTTACGACATGAGAAAAAATAAAATAAATAAAAAAACAATTAAATTGAATTTATTATTCATTAATGAAGAAGAAGAGCAAAGCACATCGCACTCGTGCACTTTACCACACGGTAAGACAGCTAACGCGTATTGATTTTAAAACCACTAAGCCTATTATGAATGAAGATAGGGAGCTAACAACCTCCAAGGACAAGCAAATCCACATTTCTGGGAGAAATATTCCAAAAATTGCTTTCAGCCCCATCGTTGGAGCCCAGTCAGTCGTTTGTCTGCCGACACCACACTATAAGACATGGCATTCCCACCACATACCCGCACGAGAGATTTGACAACACAAAGCTCAGAACTAGTTAAAACTATCCCTAAGTACTCGCATTCTGTTATCCGTACTGAAAAACGTTTGGAATACCGGAAAAGTACGAGCTGAGCTTAAAGAAGGAATTATTACTTACTTGTTACTTTTCTTCCGAAAAAAGGATAATCTATCTGAGTGCAATAACTGGAGTGGTATCACACTGGCTAGCATGTTCAATAAAATCAAAGCACATGATATTCATAAACGCTGATCCAACTCGCTGATACAGTTGATACGAGGAGAAAAAGCTGGCTTTCGCCCACATTGTTCATGGGTTGATCATATAAATGAATGAGAATGATTGCCGAGCAATCTGTTGAATCCGTGTTTTGTCACCGCTCTTATTTAATTTATTGTTTGACCTTGTAAAACGACAAAGTCTGCGGGGTAAAAAGAGGTATTTCCTGGTGTTTGAATGGCCGCTTGGAAAACGGAAAGTTTTAATGCCATTTGGTTATAAATTCAGGGACTTTTTATCTTCATTACTATCATTTCCAGATAAACGTACGCTTTTTATACCCTTCATATACATGAAATGGTATATAAACGTTGGTCGGAAGTGTGTGCATAAGTACTAAAAGGAGAAGAGATAGACCCACCAAAATGTATACCAATCGTATTAGAATGACGTGCTGAGTTGATTTGGCTATGTCCGTCTGTCCGTCCGTCTGTTTGAAGGCAAATTAGTATCTCATTTTTTGAAATATTTCAACGTAGTTTAGTATGTGGGGGCGTATTTTTGTAATGTATTGGATGTTTGTCGGAACCGGCCGGTTGGGTCATGTCTATCACATAGCTCCCATATAACCGATTTGTTCAAATATATGATTTTGTGTCATAATTACATTAATTAAGCATCTAAGAACTTTAAATTTGGTATCTTTACTTATATAACGAACTAAATATTGATACGGAAGATCATCCAAATCAGACGAATATATAGTATAGCTCTCAAACAACTGATTTGTTCAGATATATAATTTAGGATCATTAATACTTCAATGAAGCATCTAAAGGCAAGAGATTTGGTATTCTACAAACATATAATGAATAAAACATCGGTATTGAAAATCATGGAAATCGAGCCATATAACCGATTCGTTCAGATATGACGTTTTCGAATCAAAAACATCAAAGACGTATGCGATGGTGTGAAATTTGGTATTCTACCCACGTTAATTAAGATAAATATTGACAAAGAAAATCATCGAAATCCACTTTTCCAATTTGCAATAAATTTTATAGGTTCACGAAAGGTATAAAAACTTCGGCATGACCGAAGACAGCCCATCTTTCTAGTTTCGAACTGCCATCCGTTCGCAAAATTGTATTCGAATGCGTGCAAGAATTTAAGTGAAACGTGACAAAAATGCCATCTCGCTAAGAGCAAGGAAAAACGAATTCAAATCTACTGTGAGATCAGCTGACGCTCTAGAACTCTTTTGTAAGACTTACAGTGATAAACAACGCCAAGCAAAATAAAAACGGTCCGACAATAAAATCTCTAAAAGGAGGACTGTTTTCTTTTGTACGATCGCCGTTACGTTCATGAAGGTGTCAATTCATGCCCTGATTTTAGTAATTTCGTACTAACCAGCTCTTTGGAAAGATTAATACTGAGTTAATCCTTTTTTAAGTACACAATTTTAGTGTTCTTATGATTAAGAAGTAATGTATATACTCCACATAATATTTTCATACTTTTATGTGATTGTAATGAATTTAAAGTACATAATTCCCAGCTGCTTACGTTCACTTTAGTACAACATTCCAAGCAAATGATATTTAAACATATGTATGTACGTTGAGCACTCGTTAGCACTAACCACGACCAACTGCTGTCGCCACGAAATGGTTTAAATGCATAGTGTGCTTTTAACTCAATTTGATCGATCTCATTTTTGCTGCTAAAGTGTTTTTAACCCATTCACTACGCCCCCAATTGACTACACGTTTATGTTGTGTATAGATGCATGTACTTACACGGAGGAGGAGTACGTAGTAAATAATCCACTTAAGCGATACCAGCTAATGGATAAGAGTTTAGTTCAAACCTGCACACACGCGTACATACATACATAACAACAGTGAATCACTGTGTATAAGTTTTGCTACGACCGAATGGACGGAAGTAGGGAAATGTGCATCACAGTTGGATTAAGGGCTTGAGCTTTTTAGACAGTAGAGGAGACTAAGAGGCAGACAGGCGGCATAGATTAGCCTGTTATATGAGCTACGTGTCCTTTTATTCCACTTAGTCCTTCTTTTGCCTGTCATCCCCACCCACACTATTTTATATCTTATTATGATTATTATATGTGTATGTGCGACATATATTTTTGTTTTTGTTCACTAGCACTGACTAGCTGACTACATCTCGCTGACTATCAGCTTAATGAACATAAACACGCACACTCACACCTGTTGTTGTTGTTGTTGGACATTAATAAATTAAAAGTGACACTTGATTACGTAGTAACTTAATTTGATTGTCATCCTGTTGCACAAGTTAATTCACAATTCCCACACAAACACACTTACATGTACACTTGGGTTTTGCTGTTTTTACTAACATATGTACGCACAGATGTTTATTTGTCAAACACTTTGCAAATTCAATAAAAGCGTCATTATTAACACCTGGACGATATCGATAGCTGTTAATAGCTGCATATCCATCAATAGCAGTGGAAATCTACTCCCACGGAAAGATATTTTTATTGCCGGTGCGAGCTTTTTTTTTTTTGAAAACATGATATTTTTGTTTTGAAGCTGAATTGATTGTTTTTAGCTCAGAGTCAAGTAATAAAAAAGTTGTGAGAAAAAAATTATGTAACATAAAAAAAATTAGAAAAATGAAAGTAAAGAATTAAATTAAATAAAACAAAATAGAAACAAAGAAAATAAATAAAATAAATACAACGAAATAAATCGAAAAAACAATGTAATGAATAAGATAAAAGATATGAAGTAAAGGGAAATAGAAATAAATAAGAACTAAAATTAAATTAAATTAAATATATTACATAAAATTAATTAGAAAATATAAATTAGATTAAATTAAATTAACTAAGTAGATAAAATAAACATACATACAATAAAAAAAAAAAAATTGGGTGTACAAATTAATTTGGTCCATTTTTTGTGTGTTGAAAAAAGTAAAAAATACATAGATGCCTTTTCAGGTCATGGTTCAATAACATTAATTAGTTTTTTGTTGTTGTTTCTCCCTCTCAGACTGTTGTTGTAATTTTTTAACTTTTCCCAAAAACAAAATATAGTCTAATACGGCTCGGAAAAAAAACTAATTAATGTTATTGATATGACCTGACCTGAAAGAGCCTGCCGAACGAATGAAATTTTCTCTAACGATAAAAAAGGCGTTGCCTTAGAATATTTGTTATTCGATTCTCACAAAAATACTACTTTGCGACAAGTGTAGAGCTACAATGGGAAGAGCAAATAACAACAATGAGTTAACCCTGCACACACGTAGCCTAATGGTTCGCATCCAATTTGAACAAGGGTGTCTGGAAAGAAGTCTGATGAGGAAACGTGGTGGTTTCCGAAATAGCTATAATTTCTACCGCTCAGACTGTTGTTGTAATTTTTTGTATGGTCTGATACAGTTCGAAAAAAAAATTTAAAAAAAATCATTCAAAGTATTGTCCGTTTTAAGCGACTACTTTTTCCCATCTCTTCAATGGATAGTCACCCCGTCTGAAACCTCTTATGATATGCATCTGCTCGTAGAGTCCTTTCCAATTCTTACTGCGCTTCTGGTATTGTCCAGCGTCAGTTTACACAGAGTGGTAATTTTGCAGGCATACCAAATTCAGTGGTAATAGTATAGAGGCATATCCTTTTCGTTTTGTCGAAGGAAATTTCAATTCTTTCCTCCCGAGTCTATACCAATATTTCACGCATGGTTAATATCTGGTCAATGGTAAATTTTCCTATAATCACAATGATAAGGTCCAGTCTGTTGGTTTATTGTTTATGATCTTCCCATATGTATGGAAAATGATTTGCAAATAGTCGAAAGAGAAAGAGATACATGGAAGACAGACTTTGAAGTGCGAACATGTAAACTCTTTCATTCATTTACTTGGAAATAAAATTTAAATGATGATGATTTTGCTCGGGCCAAGCAAAATAATGTGATTTAATTCCTATTTTTTCTGCCGCTTTTGTTATTTAAACGTTTTTTTATCTGATTTTCTGGTAAAAATTGTTGATATATGAACGAGTGTATTGATCTTTTAGTAGGATCATTTCAAAAATATGTTGAATATGCAATAGTTTGTCATTTTCAGTTTTGAAATGTAACAATGTAATCTTTCACAGGAAAAGCTTTTTGTGAAAAGCTTTTTGAACTTAAATGAACTTAATAATAATATCTCATGAGATGTGCATATAAATTTATATCAGAGATGCTGAATTAACGAAACGATAACATTTCGTTTTGTTAATATGAAAAATAAACGAATTGATTTTGTTTCCTTACATACATTAGATGAAATACAAATCTCTCTAAGAGATTTTCTCTCTATGATAATTTTCGAATATCATCTCTAAAAAATGAGGTTTCTCTGTCCTTGATCAAATAATTGAGCCATTTTCGATTTCTTCAAAAGATCTGAACCGGCGACACCAAATTGTTTTCACCCGTAGAAAAAGCGAGTAGCCGGAAGGAGCTAAGTCTGGAGAATACGGCGATATGGAGTAAGACCTAAAATTTCACCATTTCCATGCGTTTTTGACCGTTACATGGTCGAGCGTTATCATGTTGCAAAATATCCTTTTCCTGCCTTTCGGTTGTTTCTGTTCATTTTTCGCGCAATGTATGTCTCGAACTCATGCCTTATAGTCGATAACGAGATCAGTTTAGCATGGATCTTGATCCAGTAAAGCCTCCAATTCCTTATCGTCAAACATTTTGGGTTGACCAGGACGCCTTTTGTCTTCGAAGCTAAAATTACCACCTTTGAAGTGTCGAAACCACTCTCTGCATCACTTATAGGTCGGCGCAGATTTTCCATAAACTTCCGGACATTTTCGAAGAGGCAAAAAACCAATGCTGTTGTCAGAATCCGACTCTAATGCACACTAATTATTGCTGACAGATGTGAAACATTTCCAATGAAATAGGAAAACGCTTTCAAGGTCAGCCACAACTTGAAGGTGGATCAATCTGTTGAGAACGGATCTACTTAATTTGTACATTCGATTGATATATGTATGCTAAGTCCACAGATTGGTCAAGTTTTGACGACCTGTTACATGGGAACGAATTCCATTTTTGAAGCTGTCAGTCGTATTTGATAGGACTTTAACACCCATCAAAAGTAGCTTACCTACCAAGTTTGGATGAGTTCTGTTGCTTAATGCCTTAGATATTCCCTCTTGAGTCAAGCTGGGAGTGAAAACTAAAAAAAATACGTAATATGAGAACAAAGGTGTACAGTTGCTTGTTCGATTTTTCCACCCCTAGTGTTTCTTCATTTACAGCGATCGTCCCTAACAATTATGACTTTAATTACCATTTAAGTAATGTATTTATGGGATTTTCGTACTTGCTGTTTTTTTTTTTGTTTTGCTTTAAAATTAACATTTAATGGGAAGTGGGTGTGAATAAGATCTGAAGGGTGTATGAACCCAGTCTCGATATAGTACTTGAATTATCCTGTGCGCAGATGGACGAACAGACAGATAGACATGGCTAAATCGATTGAATAATCGTTTATTGAGTGAACTCTTTCGGTCTATGCCACAGAATTGTAATGAGAGCGAAACACCGGTAGATGGTGAACCCGACTCTATAGTCGATTGTAAACATTTGAGTAGTCAACTATGATGAAGTTGGAATAGGAATAGCCCGCCTGAAGGACAATAAAGCGGGTCCCAAGGACTTAAAAACAAAACAAAAAAATTTAAACAAAAAATAAAAAATTAGAAAAATAAAATAATATGGCTCTCTGCATCGGAAGAGTGCATGCCTAACGATTAGAGGCTTAGTTAGTGTCATACTCTACCTAATTCCCAAAAAAAAAAAAAAAAATAGATCCCAGTCTTATAAAGTTCAATAGCACCAAGAAATGAAGCGTCATGGCCATCCGATCAATGAACTGAATATTATCGCTTGGCAGAAGATGAGCCTTCTTAGCGAAAAAACACCTTTTAAGTTAATTTATAGATTAATTTTTATTTCACCTCGATAGCTACGTTAAGGAGCAATTGGAACACAGCAAACTAACCTATAACCTTGAGTCAATGCCTTCTCAATAAGAAAATGTTTGGTGTGTCATCAGTGGCACTATTGGTATGATTTTCTTCGAAAACTAGGAAAAAGCTGTCATACTCAGATATTATTTATTTCCAAATCTTGAAGAGAATCAAATGAACGATGTGTGGACAGCATTATGTTCGAAAATCACAGCTGCGATTTGACTCTGTTGAACTCTTTTTTGTGAGGAGTCGTTAAGGATAAGTACACACAATCGAAAATGTGTTGAAAAATTGGGCAACACTAAGTTAAGAATGGACAGTCATGGCAGCCATATGAATGGAACGGTAGCTCCATTATTATTTAAAATGTTAAGGCATTTTAACTAAGGTAACCTCAATGAATAATATTTTTTCGTCATTTTTCTAACATTTTTAAAGGCAAATTTTTCGTGACCCACCTGTTGTTAATTGTTTTTTCCCCAATTTAAAACAATTACATTTATCAGAATACCTAAGATGAAAGGTATGTAAATAAAAGAAATTTTTAACTTGGTCTTTGCTTTTTCAAAATACTACTAATTGGGCTGGAAATTCAAATGTGCAAGATTTAATTTTTTTTGTTTTTTTTTCTAAGTAATAAACAAAAATTTCTCAGGCTCGACCGCGTGTTCAAAGAAACAAGTTAGGTAAGTCGGTTAGATATTTGTATGTGTAAGGCAAACATATATACAGTATGAATTTAAAATTGCAATACTTTAGGATCATACGGCTTATATATACAGTGGCGGACAAAAGTCTGCAAACACTTTGCTGAAAAATTTAAGTATACAGTTTTATTTTAAATCCTTTTCTAATCTTATGTATTAAAACAAATTCATTGCCTAACATAAAATAAAACAATTTTGGTGGAAAAACGCAAAATGTCCTTGACAAAAGTCTACAAACACCACAGGTTTACTAGCAGTTAGGCCGATATGATGTGTTGTTATGGCGGTTGGGTACCTTTATTTTTAATATTTTTTTTTAAATTATGTTTTCTAATTTGCTAGTATTGAATTTAGTTGTGGTTTAAACACATTAGCATCAACAATGTCTTCGCAAAAAGAAATATCCATTGACGTAAGAATCGTATGGTGAAATTTCGAAAATTTTGAACTTAAGTCGACCAACAGTACAGATTATTGTAAAAACTTTTAAAAAAGTGGATTCACCGAACAAAAAGTTGCGTGTTGGCCGTCCAAAGAAGCTAACTTGAAGAACCGTCAGCTTTATTCTGAAGGAAATGAATAATGATTCTAAAGTTACTGCTCCAAAATTTGCCGAAAACATCGCAAACTCATCAAGAAAGTGTGTCCACTTAAGAACAATTCGAAGAGTTCTGAACGATAACGGTTTCCAAAGTAGAATGCCACATAAAAAGCTTCTTATTTCTGAAAAAAAAAAATCTTAAACTTCGCTAAAGCACATTTAGACTTTTTTGGCAAAAAGTCTGGTTTACAGACAAATCGAAGTTCAATATATTCGGCAGCGATGGAAGAGCAAAAATTTGGAGAAAAGAAAACACTGCACTCAATCCCAAAAATATAGTACCATTAGTGAAGCATGGTGGCGGCAACGTAATGTTTTGGGGAGCGGTTGCGGCATCTGGAGTTGGAAAGTTTGTTTTTATTGAGGGTAATATAGATCGGTTCAAATATAAGTCATTGTTGGAAGCTATTCTGAAGCCATCGGTGTGCAACTTGGAGCTTGGCGCTGGATCTCTCAGCAGGATAACGATCCAAAGCACACAGGCCATATTGTTAAGGATTGGTTGCTTTACTATGCTCTAAGAAGGCAACTACACACACCATCTCAAAGCCCAGATTTGAATGTTATTGAACATGTCTGGGAGATTTTTGAGCGAAAACTTAGAAAAAATCAGATCAGATCAGCATTACTCAAAGAACGTCTTATTGAAGCTTGGGACGCTATTACTTCGTCATAATTGATAAATTTAGTAGCTTCGATGCCTCGACGACTTCAAGCTATTATTGATGCTAACGGTGGACCAACTAAATACTAAAAAGATCATGTTACCTGATATTAACCAAATTTTTTGCGCTAAGACATTTTAGGTATGTACTGTTTGTAGACTGTTGTTATTGTTGGATTTACGCTTTTTTTGTCATAGCTCGACTATTTTATGTTAGAAAATTATTTTTGTTGGTTTTTTATAATAAGGGAAAATAGTTGAAATAAACTGTATCGTTAAATTTTCCAATAAACCTTTTGGACTTTCAATTCAACGAGAACAGAGAGTGTATGTAGACTTTTGTCCGCCACTGTACATACACCCGTACGATTGTGATTGTATATAAGTAAGGTAAGTACACCTATTAACATAATCGCTGCAATAACTTCTGTAATGGCAGGCGAGCGCAATAGCCGAGTGCTTGGCATTTCGTACTGCCATTTGGAAGGCCAGAGTTCGTGTCCTGGTTCGAGCAACATCTAAAATTATAGAAAATTAATTTTTCTAATTGCGGTCGTCACTCGGCAGGGGATAGAAAGCACTCTGAGTGTCTTTCTGACATGAAATAAAAAGCTCTTCATAAAGATCCATCGGTCGTTTAGAGGAGGCATAGAATAAACTGTAGGTCCCTACATTTGTTGCTGAAAACATTAAGGCGAAAAAGCACAAATTGAAGGAGGAGCTCGGCTGAAAGTCGCTTCAGCGGTTACAAAGCGCCAATTATATACATACATACATATGTAATGACATAGCAAGTCATTTTTGCTGTTTGCTTTCTTGCAATTTTACTGCTTCCGTCTTTAATAGCAGCGCTAACGCTAACAATTGAATTGCATTTTTTAAACCAGTTTTTTTGCTATTTTTATAATAATTAATTATACATATATATATATATATATATTGTAGAATTTAAAAGCTACTTTTGCAATCTACATAAATTACTGCTCACTTTCTTCTTACTACTGTGCTCAGGTACATATATACCTTGCTTGTTTGTGTTGGGTGTTGTTTACCATTTCATTTTCGATTTTCGGTTTTTATTTTCCTTACGAAATACTCATTTTATTTATTCATTTAATTCCCACAGCCCGCAGAATACACATTTTTACATACATACATACATACATACATACATACATACGTGCCTATAAGCAATTGTTAATGATGTGCATGTTGTTGTTGTTGTCGCAGTAATGTGCTCAATTTTTTATTTGGCTTTTGATTTTTTTAGAGTTCATTCACCCAACGAAACGACGATGTAATAATACAGTAATATCTCGACAATGGCCAACGGAATATTTTTTGTTGTTGTTTTTTTCTTCTATTTTACCAAATTTTCGTGCTCAACAGCAATCGCCTTCGCAGTTCGGCAAGTTGCAAGTGCATTCGTGCGGCAATTCTCTTGTCTTGTTTTTCTGCTCTTTTTGAGCTTTCAATGTTTTCCATTATTTTTTCTTTGCTGGTAGCTTGGCAATGCTAGAGTATGAAAAACAATAAAAAAAACAACAACGAAGTTAGTACCAATGCACTAGACTCTCACACACTGCGCTTAGCATCGTTCGTGTTGCTGTGCTGCCTCTTCGCGCATCATGTTGCTAACAACCTGCCCGGCAACATTTACGTTTTGCCTTTTATTCTCGCTTTTCTGGGTCTATCAACGTGTTTTTCCCACTATTTACTTTAGCAAGTGTTTTCCTCAACTTCATACATACATACATACATACATACCTGTGACGTTGACGGCCACTGCACGTGCTGTGGTTATTTATCGTTTTCTGTTTTGTTAATTTTGCTTTTGTTTTTGCATTTGATTTGATGTGACTTTTACCGTTTCATGTCTTTGCTCTTTGATTTTTTTATTTAGTGCACAACACAAAGCTTTGTCGTCCGTCGCCTTCGCAAGGTTTCCACCACAGTTTCCTACTAAAATTAGCCGTTTTGCTATTATCGTGCAAATGTTGCAAGTTGCATGTGGTAAATTGCTATATATGCGCGGCTGCTGCTGGTGGTGATGGTTGTGTTTGCCGTGTATTTTTCTGCCTGCGGCTTTTCAGTGTTCACCACCAAATTGGGTCACATGCCTCGGGGTTGCTCGTGTGCAGTGTTTTATTTATTTAAAAATACATTCACTTCCGTGTTTTTTGAATTTTTCTTTTTCTTAATTTGCTTGGAGGCTTGTTGGACAGGTTGCTGTGACCTCACGTAAGTTGTTATATTAATAGTGCACTTATGGGGTTTACGGTTTATTGAGCTTCTCCATAGAATGCAGGCAATCTAAAAAATTTGATTTACGTGCGAACTTAGTTTAAGCTTTAGCTAGGAGCTACTTAACCAAAACAACATTTTTTTTTTTTTTGATTTGAAATAAGTCTCTTGATATGACACTACTTTGTCATATAAGAAACTTTTTAATTTTTAAACAAGCAAAAGAAAAGGGTGGAACTTAAAATTTTTCTTTTCAAATTGTTTCAAAAAATAATGATTCTGCCTATGATTCTGGTAAATGATGTAACACCACTTCATTCATTCATTCATGCCGCGGCTGGCCTTGCAGTAGCCCATTCTGTTCTGTCTGTTGACCCAATAATTCAGCACATTTTTGGTTACGGGTCCCTCTTTGGCTTCATTAATGATTTTGATATCATATTTCAAGTCATGAATCATATCTGGATGGTTGGCATAGCATTTATCCTTGAGAACTCCCCCCAAAACATAGTCCATCGGAGTCAAATTGCGGCCAGTTGACATCGTCGTTACGGCTAACTAGGCGATATGCGAGTGTAATGCGCAAAATATCGAACGTAATAACGTTGGTTGTGTGTCATGTAGAGTCGTCAGTTAGGCTCCACACATTGTCCATGTCATTTTATTTAACATTTGTAAACAAATAATCTCTGAATAAGGCACGGCAACGATTCGCACTGGTGGTAACGTCAGCTCCTTCTTCGTTTTCGAAAAATGGACCAATTGTGACGGCGGTACACATGCCGCACCAAACAATTACTCGAAGCCTCGAATGTGACAGTTTTTCTCTTTTCCTTATGAATTTATTAGATCGTTTACTTTAATTTATACGACTGGACAAAGGCTAGTTAGAAAAACAACTAAATTAATAAAATCGAATAGAATATAATAATTCAATAACTGGTAAAAAAATACGAATCTTCTTCGTCGTCACCGCCGTAGCTGCTACAACAATATTGTGAATGTTGCCCCAGCCTTTCCGCAGCCGTCCTATAAAGCACTGTTCTTCAGAATCCCAATTACTATTGAAATATAAGCCATTTGATCTTCGATAATACTGTTTCAGCCCAAGTGTGTCTCGACTTGCTTTCAGTCAATTTTTGTTCTTACCTTTATATGGCTAGATCTAGGAAAATGTTTTATTAGTAGCAGTTTGCATGTGGCTAGAGCCATACCAATACATTTTTATTTTGCAAGAATTTGCTTGGTCGTACCGAGTTAAGAAATTCCATCTTTCCTGTTGTTCTCGCTATGTGTCTATGACAGGGCACCCCAATTAAAGAGAATTTGTTCTGTTCAGCTATCTTCCGAAAATATCCAGGACAGTCGAAACGATTCTGGAACCTAGAGCTTTAATTGCTGCTTGACTGTCACTTAATTGACCTAATTGTTTCCGGATCATTTTATCGATCAAATGGAGTGGGCTGGTCAGTCATCCACCGACTTAAAAAAAAAATCCGACGAATATAAACAAACCTTGGGTAGTTGTTTAGGAGTTGTTGAGCAAAATTGCTAAGAGAAGGATTGTAGAGTTGCTAGACTCAAAGCCTAGACGATGCCGGGTCGTTATTGCTAATAAAGGATATGCAGCAGCCCAAAATTGTCAGTTCCATAGCCCAAAAATAAACAATGGAAATCACAATTTTAGCTAAAAATATGTCAATACTATCTTATAATAGGCCTATCTATTCAAATTTATTCTTGGTTTTGCTTCATTATAATGGGTTAAGAATAGCTGCAAAAAGCAGAGAACGAAACTAATTTGTATTCGATGTGTGAGCAACATGAAAGTGAAGGTGTCAAAAAACATGTTTGAACAAAAGAAAGTTTATCGAGAGAAATGAAGATTTCGAGTGGGAAATTCGATACAATTAATCTAGATCACTTACAAATAAGCTGAGAGAAGTAAACACGAAGAAGAAAATAGAAAAAGATCAATATCAACTTATGTAACTAAATATTATCGGTACTAATCATCGTAATTCGTAAGATATTGGGATGTTGCGTTTATTTTATTTTATTTATGTAACATTTGTGCCTATTTTTGGTCCAACTCTTGTTTAACCTTATTTTTCTTTCGGACTTTTAGTTTAAGTTTAATCGAAATTAACAATCAAAATAATTTCAAAATATTCGCAAATAAGGACAAATTATTTGTTGTAAATTTCAGTTGAAAATATTTGAAAACCTCTGTAGTGTACCGTTCAGACTAAAGCAACGAACGAATACGGTTGTTTTCGGGTCAAAACTTTCATTTTTTGGTGTTGTTTGTGGGGATTGTTGTCTTTATTTGTTTCGAGGCTTTAATAAATAATGTTTAAGATAAATGTGGATTTCTGCAGGGTGGTATTATAAGTGGTGGATTGTAAACTTAGTAATACCTTAAGACAGACTTCATCGTCGAAAATGAAACCTGTATAAATGAATGTTATTGAGAAAATGTATAAAAACAAAAGTTCAAACGGATCGATCTGAACTCCTGAGGCACCCACTTCACGCTTACAAACGGTTTTTGAATATTTTTTACATTTCTCACATAAACTTAGTTTACAACTTTGACATAATTGATCCCATGAAGGAAAAGCTCAACTTTTATAAAGAAAGCCATTAAATGGAACTAGTTTATTATAGGTCGCTTTCGAGGTGATGTTGGATTTTACGAGAAGCTTTAATTTCATGTCCAAAATACACTCGGCGGGCTTGAAAGTTCCTGCCGAGGGGCGACTGCAATTAGAAAAAACTTTTTTTATAAAAGTTTGGTGTTTGATCTTGAGCCCTGGCATTTGGGAAGCAGTAAATACTGCTAACCAATTGGCTACTGAGACTGTGATTAATATAAAGGGTGATCCAAATAGAGGTAATAGCCTTTTTTTCGACACACCACGCGTGAGTCGTGCCAAGCTGTCATGTTATTTTTGTTTAGTATTGTTAGGCATTTCATCATGGAAAGACTTACGCCTGAACAACATTTACAAATCATTCAACTTTATTACGAAAAGTCACGTTCTGTAAAGAATGTATTTCGTGCGCTTCGCTCAACTTATGGTCAACTTAATCGGCCTCCTGAGCGTACTATTAGCAACACCATCTTTAGACCAAGCATTCGTTATTGCATAATATTCGACCGAATAGAACACGTCCAGCACGCAGTGAAGAAAATATAGCGGCCGTAGCTGAGAGTGTACATGAAGACCATGGACTTGGCGCATTTTACGTCGAGATCTTAAATTGAAAGCGTACAAAATACAGCTTGTGCAAGAACTAAAGTCGCTCGACCTTCCCGAGCGACACCGCTCCGCTCTATGGGCTCTTGAAAAGTTCCAAGACTCGACGTTTTCGAGCCAAATTTTGTTCAGCGATGAGGCCCATTTTTGCATTTCTAGCTCAATGTGTATGTAAACAAGCAAAATTGCCGCATTTGGGACAAAGAGCAACCTGAAGAGATTCAAGAGCTGCCAAAACATCGGTTTGGTGCCGTTTGTGAGCCAGTGGCATCATTGATCCATATTTCTTCAAAAACGATGCCCGTGAGAACGTAACCGTCAATGGCGACCGTTATCGTGCCATGATAACCGACTTTTTGATGCTTGAAATAGAAGCTCGTGATCTCCGCGACATTTGGTTTCAACAAGACGGCGCCACTTCCCACACATCGCATCAATCAATGGATTTATTGAGAGAATACTTCGGTGAGCAGATAATTTCACGTTTTGGGCCGGTTGATTGGCCACGAAGATCGTGTGATATCACACCGTTAGACTTTTTCCTGTGGGGATATGTAAAGTCTAAACTCTATGCGGACAATCCTGCTACGATTCAGGCCTTGGAACAAAACATCATGCGAGTCATTCGCAAGTTACCAGTCGAAATGCTCGAACGAGTTATCGAAAATTGGGCTCAACGGATGGACCATCTGAGACGTAGCCGCGGCCAACATTTGGAAGGGATAATCTTCAAAAAATAAAGCCAAAGAATATTTTTTCGAATGATAGTATACATTCTCCAATAAATTTGAACATTCTGATTTTTTTTCTTTGAAAAAAAGTAGGAGACCTCGAAATGCAAAAAAAAAATAGATATGAATAAACAAGCGCCTTTTAACCCCACCATGAACACAAAGCAAATCTGCACACAAATGATATAGCGTGAGCCTACCGAGATTATGTAAGCGTAAAATTGTTACGACTTTTGGTGTTAGATATTTGTTTTTGTTGCCAAATGTATAAAAGATGAGGAAAAAGTACTTACTTTATTTGCTGACAAGTTGATAAAGTAACGGATGTAAATGTCATGCGCCAAATTTGCTGGCTAACATGAAAAAGGCAATCCTTCGTGCCTTGTGTAAACATGGCAAAAAGTGTCTGAGAATATATATACATACATTTTTTATATGCCTTCTCCACATACCCCCAGCTACAGAGTGTCTGTACTACTTGTTTTTATATTTATATTTGTGGCGCCCAGTGTTCTTGCACGTAGGCATATTTAACGTTGTTCCATTTTGTGACTGTCATGTTGACCTCTACGTTTTTACGTCGCCATTAGTCATGTAAAATGGTATGTAGTATTTTTCAATTTTTTTTTCTTTCATTCAATTACAAAGTACAATTTCACACAGAGTTCTTATGCTGGAGAGCTCCAATTTACAAGATATTTAATTTTTTAAATTTTTTTTATATACTTAGTGGAAAATGACAGGTGAACTACTTACAAGTGGAACATAAGAAAATTAAAAACATATATATAGAGAACAAAATGACAGCCAAAAAATACAAATTAAATTATTTATTACTTTCATAAAAAAATTTTCTTCTTATTTTCTTGAAATGCTTTTTTCACTCATTTATTTTCGCGACAATAATTTGGTGCACGGCATGCCAATTAAAATTTAATTACACCTCCACCAAGTGAGCTTTCAATTAAATTAGTTTATAAAATACATATAGTTAATACATACATATATGTAAGTACATACGTAGGTAAATTGTGAGCATGAAATAAATGCGACATAACAATTGAAGTGTATACATACCGAAATATGTACGTGCAGTACTAAAATGCCGCTACACCAAGAGGCGTTTGACCTTTACGATCCTCCTACTGACTGCGTGTCGCAGTGGAATTTAATAAAACTGTCAGCGAAATTAATCTACATTTCAGCGTGACTTTCTATTTTTCTTTTTATTATTTAGTTTTGTTAATTAAATTTATTATTTTTGTAGTTATATTTAATATTTAATAGAGAACATCAAATTTGGGTATATATTAATGCCCTTTATATTTCGGTATTAGAGAAAAAATATTAATCATCGAAAATAGCTTTATTGTTTTTCAAAATATTCTCTATTAAAATGTCAATTGGAAAGTTCCCGGTCTGACATATAGATGGCACTACTAATATTAGTGAATTAATGACTTTTAGTTGGCCCTAACCTTCAAAAGACGCGTGTATGAAATTGACAGCTGTCGAATCATTAGTTTAAGAATTATAGCATTTTGAGTGAAGCAACTTGTGCAAAAAATTGATAAAAAAAATGAATTTCGAAGTTTGAAGGGAAAAAATACAATTGAAGCAAAACCCTGGCTTGATGACGAGTTTCCGGAAAATGCCCCTGGAAAATCAATCATCAAGTATTGGTGTGCTAAGTTTCGCTTACGCATTTGAAAGCGCTTGAACCAATTGTCGAAGCATTTTTGCCACTCTGATTGAGGTATCTTCATCAGTCGCGATGTCATAGACGTGTTTCGAAGCACCACTATCGTATTTTTCAACATTTCTCTCAACCAATCGACACGAGCCTTTTTCAAACGATTGACAAATTCTGCAGGATCCAGTGGAAACAATTTTTTTGTACATCAATTGTTCTTGCAATATTGAATGTATGCTGGTCAACCTAAAGGCCACGGTTGTCTCAATCAAATGATAGGTCACAAGACAATCTTGCAATACAAGTTTATGTTTGCGCCCAGCATCAATAGTTTCCGGAACAACAACTGTTTTTGAACAACCCCCACAAAATTCGTCTTGGAGTGATCTACGATTTCGATTGAATTCACCATAGCATCGATAAACACTTATAAATACGTCAAAAGCTGTTGTTTGAATGTGGATAGATTAACAAAAAAAGTACAAAATGTGAAGAGACAACAGGTTGGCGAGCGATATAAGCTTATTTTAAAACGGGTTTTGGTGTACAATTTGTAGCTGAATTATAGAACAATTTTTTTATATTAAATCCACACCGTAAACAGTGCGTAATTTTATGAACAAAAAACATGATTTATAAGCACAGTTGCTACGCAAATTAGCTAGATCATACAAAAAAATACATAAGGTTTTGGTGTAGCTTAATATATATTAACTGAGAAGTTTAAATTTTATATAAAATAGTTGGATTGGCGCATTAAAAATTGGAGAAAGCTAGCACAAGACATCATAAACGTAGTAGGCAACCACAGCGGAGGCTCTTTATTGCTATAGTGATGTTTCGGTGCGAGGAGAGTAAGAAGATTACATTTTGTGTCAAAAAATTGGGATGCAAAAAGAGTTTATATTTCGGCATAATAGCGATTTGAAGTACATAGCAATGGATACCAGGTTATGGATCCTGTTTACTTGTCCCAAATCTTAAAAAAGTAACCGCCCAAGCCCAGACGTTAACCTAATTGAAGATTAGTGTCGAATTTTCAAAAAGCAGCTAAAAAATAATCAATTAAGAAACCGAAATGATTTGAAAAAAGCTCTATAACTGGAATGCAGAAAAATATATCCAAATATAACAAAAAAAAAATTGATTAAGTTTTATGCCGAAAAAATTATCTGAGTTTTAAAACAAGGAGGATGGGGTATCCTGTTCATTGAATTATGACCGCTGAGTTGAATTCTCAAATAGTGGCTTTAAAAGTATATTTTTATTTGCATGAATCTTTACTATAAATTAAACTATATTGCAATCCTTAAGTCTTATATTTTGTCTGTCCTCCCCTACTTTTTATAACTGCCTGAATTCGTGCATTCGATGCAAGTTAACATTTGTTTTCGAACATTTGTTGTTATCTCAGAGTCACTTATTCAAACATTCTTGATGTTAAACCCTGGTGTTACTACGCTGGTATAACTTGTGTTTCAGGATTAAGATCGGAAAAATTGCCGGGCCAAGGTAAGACCTGTAAATTTAAAGAATTGAGGGTATCTCTGCTTGCTCTGGCCGTGTGGCATGGAGCACCGTCCTTCATGAAAGTATATTCATACTTAGAATGCTACAGAACTCGAAATACTCGAAATGCGCGCGCTGGTCTCGAAAAAATTTAAAAACCACTCAGATATTCCAAATTATTAGTTTTTACAGAAACGAAATCGATTATACGAAGATCTTTTCATTTTTAATAATATGATTATTTTCTTATTCAAAACAATGCTGAGAAACGCTGTTGTCATGTCAATTACTTACTAAGAGAAGCAGCAGTATTTACCTGAAATAAAAAAGAAAACAATTAGTAAATTCTACATAAGTAGATGTACATACATATACATATATAACGATTTATAAAATTTATACTCAATAAATTAATATTGGAAAATGCGAAACTAATTGTTGTTAATAACAAACAAATTATAAGCTTATTTGCATTGTTATTTAACAAATTAATTGAAAGCAATGACTGCAACTGCTCTTTGCGTTGCGATTTCGAAACGCGGCTTATGATTATTGAAAAATTGAATATTGTACCCACTGCAGGGTGGAGGGAACATTTTACTTTTTTAATTAATTTTATCTATTTTTTATATTTAAAAGTAAATTAAATTAAAATGTAAATAAAATAAAACAAAACAGAACGAAAAGGATAGAATAAAAAATTTAAAAAACATTTTAGAATATAACGAAACCAAATAATAATTAAAAAATAGAAAAAGTAGTATAAGAAGGAAGATTGTACTGAGAGCCTCAATGCAAGTTTCTTAAGGCAAATAGGAGGATTTGTTTTCCAATAGACTCTATCCTATCAGAGTAAATGTGATACCTCGGGTTACAAATTACCAAGCCGTATTCCAGAATAAGTCTTACTAATGTTGCATACAAAGCTCTAGTAACATAAGGATCAGTAAACTCCTTTGACCACCGTTTTGCAAAAGCCAAGATGCTTTTGGGCTTTGTTGACTATCACACCAATGTGATGCATACATTAAAATTGTTGAAAATTTTATCTCATATCGTTTACAAATAAAATAAGTCAAATTTAAAAAAAAAATTTTAAATAAAATTAAAAAAATTAAAAAAGAATAAAAAAAATAAAAATAAAAAATAAAAATATAAACAAAACAAAATAAAATAAAATGGAATAGAATAAAATAAATATAATAATATATATTAAATTAAAGTAAATTAATTTATTAGTTAATTATACCCAACGGTTTACCCACCTCCCGCCGCATGTAATTACGGAACTTGTTTTGTTTTTCATGAATGTCGAGAACTAAAAAAATTCAGCTAGAGAACCCAAATTCATCAGCTGATTTTTAAGAATAACATTAATTCAAACATAAAATGTTATTTAATGATTAGTTAAGAGTCGACAAAATAATTTTCTTAATATGAAATAGCGAGTCAGATATGTCAAATGTGCTTGAATAAGAGTTGAAATCAAGACACAAACAATTCAAAGGCTCATGAAATTCAAAACTCGTTTTACAAGTTTTCAGAAACAATGGGCAAAAATGTCTAGACATTCTAAACGGAACATTAAATTTGATTTCAGAGAGAATGAGGGGGCTATAAATTGAGCCTGTGATTATTTTAACCATGAAAATTACACCAAGTATTTCCCGGCGACTGACCAGAGTAGGGAGATTGATAAGTTTCAGACGACTATTATAAGAAGGAAGATTGTACTGAGAGCCTCAATGCAAGTTTCTTAAGGAAAATAGGAGGAATTGTTTTCCAATAGCCTCTATCCTATCAGAGTAGATGTGATACCTCGGGTTACAAATCACCGAGCCGTATTCCAGAATAAGTCTTACTAATGTTGCATACAAAGCTTTAGTAACATGAGGATCAGTAAACTCTTTTGACCACCGTTTTGCAAAAGCCAAGATGCTTTTGGCTTTGTTGACTATCACACCAATTTGATGTGTGAAGTTCAATTTAGGGTCCATAGTGATCCCCAGGTGAATAAGACGGTGAACTTGTTCCAAATTGTAATTATATATAGTGTAAGTAGTTGTCTATATGGCGCAAGGTTCATGGTCTTCTGATTTTTTTATACCATTCAACCATGCTGTGTATGTCTGTTTGTAGTATGATACCTTCATTGGGCAATATATGGATACTTTGGGGTTCTCCTGAAGAAACATTAACGCAATCTGAAATGGAATTTTTAAACATTACACTTTGAGTTCGATCATACAGGTATGAGGAGATGCATTGTAAAAATTTTGGTTGGAAACCAAGTATGTCAAGTTTCTTGATTAGCAATGAGTGACACATTTTATCAAAAGCTTTACTAAAGACGGTATATATTACGTCAACGATGCTGTTCTTTCTGAACGAATTGATCATATAAGAAGTGAACTCAAGTAAATTGGTGGTTGTAGATTTTCCTCAACATGGATTTGTTGGGAATGTGATATTAATGATGAGATTGAATAAGTAAAGTGATCAGTGATAAGTGATTCAAATAATTTAGGAATCGCAGAGAGTTTAGCTATACCTCGGAACTTTTCTACAAAAGATATGTTTCCATTTTTATAAAGGGGTATAATAAAAGATTCTTTCCATACAGATAGAAAGATACTCTCTTCAAGTGAAAAATTGAATAAATAAGTCAAAGGTTTGAAAATATACTTAGCCGAATTTACAAGAAATCAAGAAGGTATTTGGTCAGGACCATATGTATGACTTTATATAGAAAAATACATTGTCGGATGATATTCTAGGTGTAATGAACGAGTTACCCGAAAATAATTTATAAGGGTTATATCAGATACAAGAAATAAAATAAATAAAATGAAATAAAACAAAATAAAATTAATTTAAAAAATGTAAAATTAAAAATAAAATATCTCACAAAAAAATATAATATCCTCTACCAAATAAAATAAATTTAAACAAATAAAAATAAAAATAAAAAGGATTGAAAAAATAAAATGTATCAAGATATATTATAACAAAATAAAATATTATGAAACGAAATAAAATAAATTAATAAAACCGGCGACCCTTCAAATCTATTTCATCCGTAGAAAAAGCCAGTAGTCGGAAGGAACAAGGTCTGTGGTTTTCAGGTTTCACTTTTTGACCGTTACAGCCACATATGGTCGAGCGATGTTGCAAAATCACTATGTCATGAATTTCCGTCATTTCTGACCGTTTTTCGCGCAATGCAAAAGCATTGCTGTAGTTGATAACAAGCTCAGTTTGCGTTTGGAACGGATCTTGATCCAGTAAAGCCTCCGATTCCTCATCTCCAAACTTTTTAGGTTGGCTAAGACGCGCTTGCAAATCACCACTTTTGAAACGTCGAAACCTCTCTCTACATGCCTTATCCGTCGGCGTGCATTCACCATAAACTTCCGCAAGTATTCCATGCACTTCAACTGTACTTTTCCTTCAATCAAAACAGAAAATCCAAAACTCCCGCAAATGCTGTTTATTTAACACAAATCGGGACTTTTTGGAGGAGGCAAAACAGTATGTTGTTGTCAGAAGCTGACGCTGCTCCGAAATGGTAACTACATGAACATGAAAGCACGTTAAACAATACGCTAGCGAAGATACCTAATCAATGGAGCAGCCAGACTGAATATCGCGTGTTTAATGATTTAAAAATTATTTTGCATAAAAACATATCATATGCACATGTACATACATATATATATGCATGGGTTTGCGCGACGTGTCAGATGCAAGTGTCTATACAATTTCATTGGAATTTCAAACAAGTGTCAATCGACGACAGCAATGAATGCATTCGATTGTTTGCAAACTTTGTAGATGACGATGTCGAAGTTGCTTTGTTTGGGACATATTCAACAGCTGGAATGATTATTGACTGACTCATAGGCTGCTACTCTGCAATAGTGGCAGAATCTACTAGAAGTAGAGGCAATTAATAAAAGCTTGTCTGAAGCGTTAAATCATTGTAAACGATGAGGAGGTAATCGAGCAGAGTCTAATAGGAATAACAAAAGTAGGTAAGGCGTAAATTCAGATGAAATCTATTGGGGAGATTTATTCTCTTATTTTTAGAAGCAACTTGTTTACTCAATGAATAAGCAAATACATTAGCTTAGGTGTTGATGAGTAGAACGAGACAGCAAAAGCATAGTATCATTTAGAGTATTTATTCACCAGTATTAGCTATAATTAGAGTAGAAAATAAAAATGACAAACTCGAAAGACCGCCAATTATTAGAATATTGTCCAATGAACCGTTTGTTATTAATTTATATTATATATTAACACTTGCACTGAAAATGCCGGCTATAAATATAACACAGTCTTTTATCATTGCATCATTATTTACAACCCATGCCGAGACACTTTGATGATATAAATTCTTTTACGTTTTCACTTCATATCGATTTCCAATTGCAAAAAGCGATCTTAAAAATTCAACAACACCTTGAGACCTACAGTGTCGTTCAAAGTAATACGAGAGTCAGCTGAAAAGTATGGTTATGTAAAGGAAGGGTAGGGTGAAGTAGTTCAAAATCAAGAGTAAACTAATTCAAGCTATCCTCTGAAATTCCATAAGTTCCTTTTATAATTTTGTAAACCACTTCCGATGTCTTACTCGTTATATAGTTTTTACTAAAAATTAAAGCTCCAGATACTCGGATATCGAGCACTTCGAGCAGCGCGATGCTCGCTCGATACTCGCTCAGTGCTCAACTGCGCAGCAGATCACATAAATTTTAATTTTGTTTGTCAAAGTTTCTTTGGCGTTTCAATGATTTGCATAAATAATTTTAAAATTAATAAAAGAAAGTTTTGGGAAAAAAGTCAAAGTCAAAATGCTCGAAATGATCATGCTCGGTTAGAAAAATTTTCGAGTAATGAGCAATGAGCAGGTGTGCGAGTGCTCGTTGCTCAAATGCTCACACTGCTCGAAAATATTTGAGCGAAATCCGGAGCTCTACAAAAAATCACTTTCACACCAACAAGTAGTAAGTGTTATTGTTGTTGTAGGTTTTTAAACCACAAAAATATTCCCCCAGTGACAGTTTTTGGACAGGTAAAAATTCCGGTATTTTCGGTGTTAAGCCCTGATAGACGCGGGAACTATGCCTCGTACGACATGTATGTGCTAAACCTCAACCAGCAGGTTCAAGTTTTCATTCCTCTTTTATTTATTAAATAAAATTTAAATAAATATGAAACGAAAAACAAAACGAAGTCTCTAGTTAAAAAAGTTTCGGTTATCAACTTGAAGAAGTAGACAGATTATGGACTTCAAATGTGGCAAATAAAATAAAATATCATAAAATATTTTATATACAATATTATAAATTATATGCCAAAAAAGGGTTCAAATATATTTATATACATAGGTATTATTTCTGAGATTTTTTATCATTAAGTGTTTTCATTACTTTAATTGAATTTTGTGTACTCGCAGATTTGAAAAACAAGTCAACTGATATTGATTGAACAGTAGCGCTACTGTTCAAAGAACAAATATACTCATTCGCAACATCGTCCGAAATGGTAACTAGTGCAAGTTCCTATCTGTACCTTATCATTTGATAAGAAATCAGAAACAAAATACAGAAACCCAAAACAACAAAAAGAAGTGCTGACGAAGGCTTCATACCTTTCATAAATAAAGGGTTTTCCAATAGGGATGATATGATTTCTAAGTGTCGTTTTGGCCATTTTTAATATGTCATGATCGGTTTTTTTTTTTTTTTTTTGTATTCAGTAATTTTTACAATTGTAGCAGGAACAAAGTTTACAAATTATTCAATATTATTATCAAAATAATCGTTCTGCATTTTAGATTTTTTTAATAAAATCGTCTTCTCAAATGAGACTCACTTTCATCTGAGTGGTGCGGTAAATAAACAAAACTGTCGATTCTGGTGCGAAGGAAATCCACTAATTATTCATGAACAACCATTACATTCACCTAAATTGACAGTATGGTGTGGTTTTTGGTCTGGTGGAATCATCAGTCCGTACTTCTTTCGAAATGAAGCTGGTAGCAGCGTTACTTTCAATGGAGAGCGGTAGAGGTCGATGATACCCAACTTTTCATGGTCACAATTGGAAGAAATTGATTCTACCAACATCTGGTTCCAACTAGACGGGGCTACGTGCCACACATCACGTGCAACAAACGAATTATTGCGAGAAAGGTTTGGAGTATCGATTATTTCAAGAAATTGTGACATTGAATGGCCTCCAAAAAGTTGTGATTTAAGACCATTAGACTCTCTCTTGTGGAGTGATTTGAAGTCATTGGTCTATGGCAATAAACCAGACTCTCTTCAAGCTTTAAATGTCAATATTGAACGTGCTATTCATGATGAAAAAGTGCTCAAACATTGGGTCCATCGAATTCGTTCCTGCAAAAAAAGTCGTGGAGGCCATTTGAATGATGTTATATTCAGAACTTAATTGTATCGATTGTACTTCATATCAAATAAAAAAACATTTGAATTTCCTTAATAATTAGTGTGTTTTTGTTTTAAAAAAAAATCATATCACTCTTATTGGAAATCCCTATATATGAAGTTTATTGCATTACATTTTAGTCTTAAATATTACTTTCCATATCTGAAAATCGGTTGTGGAGATCTTGCTATATTTGTTTGTACTTGTACATATATATGTAGAATACCAAATTTCGCATCTTGGATGATTTTTTGATTTTACTACAAATCTCAAACATTTCCAACGCATGAAAAAAATTATATTTTATCCATTTGACCTTTCTCCAATAATTAAAGTGAAATCTGTTAAAAAAAAATTATTTCAAATCTCAGACGCGAGCAATAAAAGCGTTGTCGCCATTGGAGCGACTAAAATTTCAATCTAAATTCATTAAAACACATTAAACGGATATGATGGACATTCAAATGCATGTGCGAATGTATGTATGTACGAATGACTGTACGTTTGTGTTGAGGCTATGAACGAACAATGGTGTTAAAAATAAGTAAGAGCAAATGTGCTCTTAGATTATTTTCAATGGCTCGAGAATAATAATAATATTTACTACGCAAAAATTACAGACATATGTATGTACAAGCATACATACATACTAGGCGGCTTAATTGTTGTAAATTACACATTTGAAAAATTAAATACAACAAAATACACACTTACATATGTTAGCGCGATAATCAAAGAAAAAATATTGAAATTTTTATATTAAAAATTTACCATATTCAGGCTGAGAATATGTAAATATTTATTATAAGGGATCTACATATGTACATTTTTTTTTGTAAATATATAAGTAAATATTAGGCAAAAATAAAAAGTTCCTTTAAGCAGTTAAAGGTAAGAAGATCATATGTAAATGAGCCTCGAGTAAAAATAGAACAATACAAATAATTAAAAATGTATAGATGTTTGCACAGCCCGTAGGTGTGGCATTTTCAGACATATACAGTGGCGGACAAAAGTCTACATACAACCTCTGTTTTGGTTGAATTGAAATTCTGAAAAGTTTATTGGAAAATTTAACGATACAGTTTAATTCAACTATTTTCCCTTATCATAAAAAAACCAACAAAAATAACTTTTTAACATAAAATAGTGAAGCTATGACCAAAAAAACGTAAATCCAACATTGATAAAAGTCTACATACAGTACATACATAGCTGATCTTAGGGCAAAAACTTTGGTTAATATCAGGTAACATGATCTTTTTAGTATTTAGTTGGTCCACGGTTCGCATCAATAACAGCTTGAAGCCATCGCGACATCGAAGCTACTAAATTTGTCAATTCTGAGGGGTCAATAAGACGTACTTTGAGTAATGCTGAGCTGGAAATGTAATTTTTTCTAATTTTTCGCTCAAAAATCTCCCAGGCATATTCAATAACATTCAAATCCGGGCTTTGAGATGGTGCGTGTGTGCCTTGGAGCATGATAAAGCATCCAATCCATAACAATATCGGCCGTGTGCTTTTGATCGTTATCCCGTTGAAAGATCCAGCCTGCGCTAAGCTCCAAACTATCCACCGAAGAATAGCTTCCAACAATGACTTATATTTGAACTGATCCATATTACTCTCAATAAAAGCCAACTTTCAAACTCCAGATGCCGCAACCGCTCCCCAAACCGTTACGTTGCCGCCACCATGCTTCACTGTTGGTACTATATTTTTCGAGTTAGGTGCAGTGGTTTCTTTTCTGCAAATTTTTGCTCTTCCATCGCTGCCGAATATATTGAACTTCGATTCGTCTGTAAACAAGACTTTTTGCCAAAAATCCATCCCCTTGTCTAAATGTACTTCAGCGAACTACAAGCGAAGTTTACGATTTTTTTTTTCTGTAATAAGATGCTTTTTACGTGGCGTTCCACTTTGGAAGCCGTTATAGTTCAGAACTCTTCGAATTGTTCTTGGATGAACACATTTTCTTGATGAGTTTGCGATGTTTTCGGCTAATTTTGGAGCAGTAAATTTAGGAACATCATTCACTTCCTTCAGAATAAAGCTGATGTCTCTTCGAGTTAATTTCTTCGGCTTATTTTCGGTGGATCCATTTTTTTCAAAGTTTTTTATACTGATCTGTACTGTTGGTCGACTTAAGATTAAAATTTTTTGAATTTCACCATATGATTTCTTCTTTTTTCTGTGCTGAATAACCATAATTCTTATGTCAAGGGATATTTCTTTTCGAGGAGCCATTGTTGATACTCATGTGTTTAAACCACAACTTAATTCAATACTAGCAAATTAGAAAACATAATTTAAAAAAAGGTAAAATAAATGTTATCTATCGGCCATAACAACACAGCATGTCACCGTACCTCCTAGTAAATCCGTGGTGTATGTAGACTTTTGTCAAGGACATTTTTGCATTTTTCCACCAAAATTGTTTTATTTTATGTTAGAGAATGGATTTGTTTTAATAAATGTGTTTAGAAAAGGATTTAAAATAAAACTGCGAACCTACATTTTTCAGCAAAGCCATAGTACTTTGTACGCAACGAATTCAGATGGTGTTTGTAGACTTTTGTCCGCCATTGTATGTATGTGCGCATGTACCAGCGTGCTCTTGCATCCTCATAAATTCTAATCAAATTAATAAAATCAAATAACAGCCGACGACGCGTAGAAAATCACGTCGCTACAGAAAACGCCCACATTTCGGCGAATAGACCGACCCAGCTTTCATAGACTATATGTATACATTATTCTGTATGTGCGTGCGTGCGTGTGTGTGTATGCAGTGCGAATTATCTTTGCGAGTTAAGCCAAGGCACACAACACACACAGCCAGTCCCCAGCCAGCGCTGGCTGGTTGGCCTCAAGTTACAGCTGTTGTGCCGGTAAACAAGTGACAATTGGCAGCTTCCTGTAGCAGTGATGCGCGCGAATTCCCAATTCACCAGCAGACAAACAGACAGACATACGCTAGGCGCGCTTATATGAGAAAACAACAAGAATAACAACAATGTAAGGCGAAGTGTTGGTAAACAAAGAGAGAGAAAAACGAGTTTTTAATAAAATTTTAATTCGGCATTTTATTCATACGAGCGAACATACATGCAAACGCGACAGCAACACTAAAAATAAAATCAAAACAGCAACAACAACAATAAAAACTTTAATATCTTTCATTCCATTTAATTTTATTATTTGCGTTTATTTTCGTACAATTTTTTTCAAATTTCTTGTTTAGTTTTGTTTTTGTATTTTTGTACATTCATTTTTTTGTCCGCCCAACACTAAACTCCCATCGACTGATGACTACACAATATATAATTCGATGTAAACGATACAATATGACATACAAAAGAAAAAATACCCAAAGAAAAATTTCAAGAAAGAAGTGTAAGTACGAAAGGCAGAAGCGTTTGTCCGTCCGACCGTGCATCCGCCCAGTGGCCTTCCCACTCGTCCCACGCGTCTTCTGCTCCTTGCCCACACATTGTTGAGTCTCTATGCGCTTGATTAACCTTGTTTACGTGACCGATCGACAGATCGACCAGCCAACGAGCTGCGCTCTGAGATGCGTTGAAAGCAGCGCGCCGCATTAACGCTGCACATTCCTCGTGCATATAGAAAGGGCGAACAGGCGGGATGCTTATGGAGCTCTTTGTCGTATTGCCAGCTGGTGGTTGCTTGTTGCTTGTGTTGCGTCGTACGCTTGGTTATTACTGTTGTTGTTTTCGTAATGACTCGACAATGAAAGGTATTCACTCATTCATTCATTCATCCACCGCTTGCTGGAACTTGCCTGTCGCCTCCAGCTTGCGCCGGAATGTTGAATGTTGTTGATGGCGAATTCGAGTTTTTAATACTGTAGGGGCTGATGCATGCGTAATCATACCCGCTTTTTGCGATGAAACGCAAATTTCTGTAGAATACTTTCAATCTCAATAATTTTTTGGCAGTTCATCAAAAGTTTTGGAATTTTTAGATATTGATAATGAAAAAAATTGAAAAGAAGAGATTAGCTTAACGTTGTTTTGAAACCAGTATTGGGATTCCCCAAGTCTCTATAGCCCGAAAGCAGGCACGATGACAACAGTAGATTAATTCATCCAAGCTTAGGACCTCCGCATGAAGGTCTATACTTTCATTTACTGCTTCCATCAATCAAGCTTCCATATCCAGCAAGGATTTTCTCTGGACTCACATGCTGACTATTTTTCATCCTTAGTGTCTGAAAATAGAATCCGTTACAGCCGAACTGGAGTCAAGTGAAATGCAAGTTGGAAAGAGATTTTAATGACCTGGTGGTGCTCAAAAACAAAACGGTTCAAAGCAATTCGTTGATCAGCGCTCCAGCGAGCATTGTTGTACCATTTTTACGTCTGGAGTGGCCACAGTATAGACCTTAGTAGGATTCGAGGCACATCGAGCTAGCATAAGGTCAACTCTATACGCACTTGGGTTTAAATCACAACCACCATTAAACTCTCCGAAAGGTCGTACCGCGTGATCAGATCGTAGCAAGCTCGGAGAGTTCCTATCTCCCAGGGGTCTTCGGTTAAGCCTCGTAGCCAAAAGTACTACTCGTTGAGCTTTCATACAGCTCCGGACTAGTGGCCTGTGTTTGGACGCGTAACAGCTCACATTTACTCACTCATTCACCAGAGCGGTGACGCCAGTAAATTGTGGTGTGTTAATAGGCCCATAACCTTACGGCAGAGTACTTTTGTAATGGAGTTAGCAAAAATTGGCTGTATCTTACCTCCTTCGCTGCCTTTGTATATGATATTGACGGTTTTGTATGCCTCCACAGTTTTTTCGTCGAATTCATTATATAGTCTTTAGTGGTGTGAGTATTTATTGACCTTGAGAAGCCCTACGGAGCGCGAAAGTCTAAAAAATTTACAATGATAGTTCGATAAGCTGCTTTGCTGAGCGCTTATGGTCGAGTGTAAGCAATCGCGTAAGCTACCGGTGTTTTATGACAGCGTGTAATGTAAAATTTCATGTGTCTGCTCCATTGAAATGTCAAAAGTCTCAACAATTTCGCGCATCTTCATTCTCTGGCCGTCCAATACCTTTCCATTGATCTTGTCGACGATGTCTGGTGTTGTTACGACTTCATTTAGACAATCTGAACGTCCGGCGTCACTTTCGATAAACTAGGAACCACTTTTTCACCATTGAATTTGATAGTGAAGAATCTGCAGAGTATTTATCAATCCTCTTCTTGGTATACTAATTTCCTTGGATCTTAACCTTTCACCCTCTTGGCGTATACCAAAGTGAGCTATCATTATATTAGCTGAAGTACTAGTCATAGAAAATGTCTATGCAGCTCTAATGACTACGATTGACTACGGTAGTATACAGATATCACTCCATATAACAGGTGGAAACCCAATATACTGTGGCGGACAAAAGTCTACTACAATACTGTCCCAAGCTTCAGTAAGACGTTCTTTGAGTAATTATGGGCTGGAAATCTGATTTTTTCTAATTTTTCGCTCAAAAATCTCTCAACATATTCAATAACATTCAAATCTGGGCTTTCAGGTGGTGTTTGCGTGCCTTGGAGCATGATAAAGCAACCAATCCTTAACAATATGGACCGTGTGCTTTGGATCGTTATCCTGTTTTAAGATCCAGCCTGCGCCAAGCTCCTATCTGTCCACCGAAGGCTTCAGAATATATTCCAACAATGACTTATATTTCAACCAATCCGTATGACCCTAAATAAAAACAAGCTTTCCAACTCCAGATGCCGCAACAGCTCTCCAAACTATTACGTTGTCGCCACCATGCTTCACTGTTGGTACTATATTTTTGGAGTTAAGTGCAGTGTTTTCTTTTCTCCAAATTTTTGCTTTTCCATCGCTGTCGAATATATTGAACTTCGATTTGTCTGCAATCAATACTTTTTGCCAAAAATCCATTCCCTTGTCTAAATGTGCTTAAGCGAAGTCCAAGTGAAGTTTACGATTTTTTTTTCCTTCAAAAATAAAAAGATTTTTACGTGGCATTCTACTGTGGAAGCCGTTATCGTTGAGAGCTCTTCGAATTGTTCTTAAATGGACACACCTTTCTTGATGAGTTTGCGATGTTTTCGATTAATTTTAGAGCACAAACTTTAGAATCATCATTCACTTCCTTCAGAATAAAGCTGATATCCCTTGGAGTCAGTTTATTTGGGCAGCCAACGCGCGGCTTTTTTTCGGTGGATCCATTTTTTTTTTAGTTTTTTACAATGGTCTGTACCTTGGGTAGACTAAAGATTAAAATTTTTGAAAATTCACCATACGATTTCTTCTCTTTTCTGTGCTGAATAACCAAGACTCGTACGTCAATGGATATTTCTTTTCGCGGAGCCATTGTTGATGGTAATGCGTTTAAACCACAACTAAATGCAATACTAACAAATTAGAAAACATAATTTAAAAAAAAAAAAAAAGGGTACCTAACCGCCATAACAAGACAGCATATCGACGTAACTGCTAGTAAATCCGTGGTGTATGTAGACTTTTGTCAAGGACATTTTTGCGTTTTTCCACCAAAATTGTTTTATTTTATGTTAGAGAATGGATTTGTTTTAATACATGTGATTAGAAAAGGATTTAAAATAAAACTGTATACCTACATTTTTCAGCAAAGTGATAGTACTTTCTATACACCGAATATAGACGTTGTTTGTAGACTTTTGTCCGCCACTGTATATATGCAACTGTAAGGTAACGAAGGAGAGTTTGTCAAAATATGACAATGTATGAACTAAGAACCTAATGAATAGGTTCAGGAAAACTATAGGGTTTTCCAATAAGAGTGATATGATTTCTTTAAAAAAAACACACTACTTGTTAAGGCAATTCAATGTTTCAATGTACGCCACTTCCTTTGCAGGAACGAATTCGATGAATCCAATTTTTGAGCACTTTTTCCACTAAATCAAGTCATATGTCATGAATAGCACGTTCAATATTAAATTTTAGAGCTTGAAGAGAGTCTGGTTTATTGCTAAAGACCAATGACTTCAAATAACCCCACAAGAAAGAGTCGAATGGTCTTAAATCACAACTTTTTGGAGGCCATTCGATGTCACAATTTCCTGAAATAATCGATTCTGCAAACCTTTCTCGCAATAATTCGGTTATTGCACGTGCTGTGTGACACGTAGTCCCGTCTTGTTGGAACCAGATGTTGTTAAGATCAACTTCTTCCAATTATGGCCATAAAAAATTCACAGTAACTGTGCTACCAGCTTCACTTCGAAAGAAGTACGGACCGATGATTCTTCCACCAGACCAGAAACCACACCAAACTATCAATTTAGGTAAATGTAATGGTTGTTCATGAATAATTAGTGGATTTTCTTCGCATCAGAATCGACAGTTTCGTCTATTTACCACGCCACTAAGAGGAAAGTGAGCATCATCGGAGAAGATGACTTTCTTGTTGCAAATTGCAATTGCAGAACGATTATTTTGATAATAATATTGAATAATTTGTAAACGTTGTTCCTGCGTATACTATAAAAAAATTACAGTTTATGGCTTAGCATTTAACAGCCGTTGCTGCAGATGGGAATAAAGGTAAATGTCCAGCGCTCTCACACAAAGACCTTGGAAACCATCAGATTCTAAACATTGAAAGGCTGTCCATAAGAAGCATATCGGAATGAAGTAATTTCTTTGAGAATTCCATATTGCTCGAGCGTAATTGTAATACTAGGTCTTACAATACTGCATTAAAATGGTGATTAATTGGAGCGAGGATCGAAGCTTCTCGGGCAGCACTCCAACATACCCAACTATCTTTCTTCGTACGCCAACTCAAGATAGTTAAAAAAACAACAACTCAAAGAATAATATATCCAAAAACTTCAATTAATTTTATCCGTATCTAAAATATATGTATGTAAATGCTTTGTGTAAATAATTTTGTTGACAATGGATTCCAAGACTTGGCATACAACAATGGAAGTAAAAATGAAATCCAGCGAAGGGATCATGCGATCAACACAGGTATGCATATATGTTCGTACATATGTACATAAGAGGTATACCATTGAAAGATTTGAATTCAAAAGAATTTCGCTACGTAAATAAGTAGAGAATAAATAAATCAACAAATGAGTATAAAAGTAATAAAAACAGATAATAATAAGATAAGTATACCAAAATTACATTAAACTCATATGTAACAGGTCAGTTGAAAAGTCCCCGGTCTACCATATAATACCACACATATTTTTTTTGGCAAAATTTTATATTAGTTCAATTCAAGGGCAATACACTGATTATAGCAACCCTCCAACTTTTCGATACGGTTTTTGTAACACGAATGGTGTTTTGCTTGAAAATAGACCTCAGTTTCGGCGATCACCTCTTCATTCGACGAAAATTTCTTCAGAGCAATCTTTTGAAATCTGAGAAAAGGAAATAATCGGTGGGTGCTGGATCTGGAGAATGCGATGGATGCGGAAGCAATTTGAAGCCCAATTCCTGGACTTGTAACACAGTCCGTTGCTTTTTCTGGATGAAATGGCAGCTCTTGAATCTCTTCAGGTTGCTCTTCGTCCCAAATGTGGCAATTTTGTTTGTTTACATACCCATTGAGCCAGAAATGGGCCTCATCGCTGAACAAAAAATGGCTCGAAAACGTCGGATCTTCTTCGAACTTTGGAAGAGCCTATAGAGCGAAGCGATGTCGCTTGGGAAGGTCGAGCGGTTTCAGGTTTTGTACGAGCTGTATTTTGTACGCTTTCAATTTAAGCCAAGTCGTTCCATACGTCAGTCCGAGTTGTAGCGAACGGTGCCGAATCGACTCTCCACGATCTTCGTGTACACTCTCAGCTACTGCCGCTATATTTTCTTCACTGCGTGCTGGACGTGGTCTATTCGGTCGAATATTAATAATGAATGCTGGGTCTCACGATGGGTGATGGTGTTGCGAACAGTACGCTCAGTAGGCCGATTAGTTGAGCGAAGTGCGCGAAACACATTCTTTACAGAACGTGAATTTTCGTAATAAAGTTAAATAATTTGTAAACGCTGTTCAGGCGTAAGTCTTTCCATGATGAAATGCCAAACAATACTGAACGAAAATAACATAAGAGCTTGACACGACTCACGCGTGAGGTCAAAAAAAAGGCTATTGGGAAAAGTACCTCTCCTTGGATCGCCCTTTATAATGCAGACGCCATAACCTTGCCAGCCGACTGTTGCGTTTTTTGACGCTTTGGAGCGGGTTCATCATCTACTCGGATAACTGTCGATTGGGCTTCTGAGTGAAATGATAGAGCCATGTTTCATCCATTGTCACATATCGACGCAAAAACTCGGGTTTATTACGCTTGAACATCTCCAAGCACTGCTCCGAATCATCAACTCGTCGTTGTTTTTGGTCAAAAGAGATCTCGCGCGGCACCCACTTTACACTGAGCTTTCTCAAATATTCGTGAATGATATGAATGATATCATGAGTTGAAAGTTTAGAGTGCTTATTATTTCATTCAATTTCAATTCACGGTCATTCAAAATCAGTTTCCTTTTTATCCATTTGTTTTACAATAACAAAACTTTCTTCACTCAAAAGGCTATAACTCACAAACTAATGATCCGACAGCTGTCAAATTTGTACATGCGGATTTTGAAGGTTAGTACCAACTAAAAATCATTAATTAATTAATTCTAGTAGCGCCATCTATTTGTCAGGTCGGGGACTTTTCAATTGACCTGTTATGCGAGTGTGTGTACCGGACAGAAGACACAATTGTCTGTAGCACAAAAAAAAAAAATTTTGTTAAAGAAACGGAAAAGCCGGCTCGAAAAGGGAAAGAAAGAAACTTAAATCACACAATTGAATTTATAAAAGCGATTGTAGGCGTAGGCCGGACACTTCGGCCGTTCTGCGACGGTGTTTAGTGTGCAATTTGAATATTTTTATGAGTGAGGATTCACTGCTAACGTGACAATCTTTGTATTTAGCATGCATACTCGTATTAATTTTAATTTCAATTAATTGGCAATTACAAGTCTTTAAATGAATTCATAATTTATACATATTTAAAAAATGTAATTGCGCACATGTGCAAGAACATACCAACCGTTTCTTATATATGTAAGAGCTCGTATGCGCAAACAGACATATTTACATTCACGCATATCCACGGTTCATTTTCAATTTACAGCCATTGTCATCGGATTGCTCTGTTCATTGCCTGCGGGAACACCATTCGTGAGCTCAAAGTGTTTATTAAGTTGGCGTATGTGTGTGTATGTGTCTTTTGTCTACGTATATGGGGGCGTTGAAATTGAATTAAATTTTGTTATAACACAGGTTCGAAAATTTTTACATTTTGCAAAGGCAAAGTTAAAGTTTGTTTTATGGCTGGCTTGGTGTTACTTTGTATCCAGAAATTTCGATATTTGATGTGAAGTTCTTGACTAAGTTACAGGGGAGTGCAGAAGAAATATCAGGATTTTTACGGATTTTATAAAAATGTTAAAAAATATTGGAATTCAAAAGTAATCAAGTGGCAGAAATTGATAAATTTTCTAAAAAAAAAAAAAAAGAAAAAAAAAAAATCTCAGAAACATATTTTCATTGCAGGTCTCTTCATTTGTGGCAAACCCATTTAAAAAAAAACCCCACTCAAAATCGGAGGAAAGGCCAGTCTAGGTGTCCTCTCCCCGATTTTGTTTAGTTTCTATATTTTTTATCCTTTTTCACCAACAGAGGGAGCATCTCTGATCTCAAATGCCGATGACTGTTCGAAATTAAGGTCTGGCCATAATATTGAAAATCGATAATAAACTGCTATCTTGTGAAAGTTAACGACGTCAAAATACCGGCAATAATTGACCCCAAGTTACGGGAAGTGACATTCGACGGTCTACATTTCTTCACTCCTCCTACATCTGAGATTGGTACAATAGTGCAAAGACCCAAGAATATCCTCAGACCGCTAGTTGGCAGCATCTGGAGAAAGAGAAAGAAACGTTGCTGACAACATACAGGGCAAGCGGTTGCCCGGTCATTAATTAGCTAGCGAGGCGCAGATGCAGACACTACAAGCCTCTCAAAACACCGCCCTGAGGACCGTGACGCGAACCTCGCTGATTTCATATGCACCACGTAGACAGTACTGTGTAAGAAATATCTGCTAGGAATTTGCCGTTGGGACCATACTAGCATATATCTACTGGAAGTCGAATCGCCACATAGGCACTTCAGTAAGGAACCTGGACGGGACGACATATCGACAGACCCAAACGTCATTTACAGAGTCCGTCAACACTTTCATAAACTCTCTTTCCATTAATGTCGTGCTCGAAATAAAACCATCATCCCTAGCAGACTAAGAGCTCGAGTAGCCTCGCGATATGCGAGTAATTCTGACACAAATAAGGTCTGGATACTGTAGTAGACTTAAGTAATAATTACCCAGACTTCACCCCAAGTATGTACTGCATACAATGAGTCCCATCACGACACTAACCACCTTTTTGTATGCCCATTGAAACTTACTCACCTATCACCCCTCTCTCCTTCTGATCCGAAACCGTTGTAAATCTCGTTTTCGGTCGTACTCAATACTGAAGGAGTCGACGGTATTCTTCAGCGTCAGTCTCACCGCCGTAAAAGTTATGAGGGTATAGAATTTTTGCGCTGTCAAGATCAACCATAAAATCGACGAAGAGATGATGTACATCGGTCTTTTTTTTCACAGATATTTTCCATGATTTGACTCCTGTTAATTATCTGGTCTACAGTAAAATCACCTTTTTTGGGTTCGATTGCCGACGTTCTTCCCCCTACAACTCTTCCTTTAGCATTGTAGAAGAAAAACTTTGTTCATTGTTTCCCAACCCATTTCCGAGAAATCGTCACTTACAAGCAAGATACCTTCATTGGCCACCTGGCAAAGCTTACGCTTCTTTATATGGTCACAGTAATAAAAGCAACAAGTGATATCAGCCTTTCTTTTTTTAACTTAATTTTTTTTTTTTTAATTTTGCCTAAAAAACTCTATACAGCAAAAAATCCAGCATTATAATATGTGCCAAAACACTAAATTTTAAAACTATAATATTAGCGATAAGGGCAAAAAAACTATAGCACAACGTGCGTCTAAAAATTCCTTTGTGGTTTTTACTTTTTTTAAATCAATTTCCCTAAATTTTTTTTACTTTGTATAAATCTTTGTCAAATTTTAATTTTTAATCTATTATGTGATTATTTTTTCTGTTATACATATGTATTAGAAATAAATCACTAATTTAAAGTGTTAAAATTTAATAATTCAGATACTTCAAGGCGTAAATTAAATAGCAAAAATGCATATTAATTCTCTTGCCAGAGTGTTAAATTCTAATTGAGCTCTTTCTCCCCATTTCCCAGCATGCATTATTCACCATTATTACAACCAATATTGGCAATAATTAAGTGCTGTTAATGAGCTTGTACACATATTGTGTCGATTGCCAAATGAATGCTAAATAAACTGCACACTTCACAGCACATAAAGAAATGCATATAACGCGCTCAATGTTGACAAAACAGTAGTAAGTAACGGCCGCTACATAAGATGTACAATATGTAAACAAAAAACAATGAAAGAGAATAAGATAAACAACGTGCTCTGAGTACCGCATAGACGTATGAGTAACTTTGCATGTAATTACACATTACATTTCCGACACTCACAGCACAAACATGCATCGAGTACATACCTCTACATAAATATGTTACCTGGAATTCGTAACGCTCCATTACGAATAAATATTTATACAAATAAATGTAAACACAAACATGTGACGGAACACGTAATTGAATGTTTAGAAAAATTGGAGCCACTAATGAATTGCGGAGTCCCTGCAAACAAGGCGAGTACTCCATGCACGCATGAAATATATAATCTACGCGGACAATAGAGTAATCCAAAACCTGCCACAATCCATACAAAAAATATGTTCCAATTAACATGGTGATGTCCTAGGGCTGGACCATATAATTTATCTCTGCATAACATCCGAGTAATCCATGGAGTACCTACAGGGGATTATATTTTGGAGTATATGCGAAAAATCACATTCGAACATACTCCTTAGTTTCGAATAGCATTTTCTACGGTGAAAGTTAGTAAAATATAATATTTTTTTATATAAATTTATATTAATATTAATAAACTATTGTTAATAAATATATAATATATATTAGTTTGCGTATTTGTTCTATGTGTTTTCATTGAAATAATAATGAATTATGCACTCCTTTTGCGTACCAGCACAGCTCAACAATGAAACGAAACTGACTCAGTTTCATTTCCATACATTTTCTGTATACGAGTTTAGAACTTATTGCGCAATTGTAACTTCGTGTAGTGCTTGCGATCGGTATAACACGAAGAATGGTCGTGACGAACAAAGTTAGTGTAAACACAAGAGTTGGTCCAAAATTTGCCACAGTGGAGTATATTTATAGGTACTCCAATGGACCATATGGTCCATAAATATTTGCAGGGGTCGAGTTGACACATACGGAAGCGAGCGGCAGAGTTCGTCATTTGATTTTATAGAGAACTTATGTTCATGACAGTTATATGTAAATAAAAGTGGTGAAGGTGCAAAATAAAATAAAATAAAATTAAATTAAATTAAATTAAATTAAATAAAAGGAAATTAAATTAAATTAAATTAAATGATACAAAATACAATAAACTAATATAAAATAAAATAGAATAAAATAAAATAAAATAAAATAAAAAACAAAATAATATAAAGTAAAATAAAATAAAGTAAAATAAAATTTAAAAAAATAATATAAAATAAAATAAAATAAGTAATGAGGTGTATTCAAAGGCCTATTTTTTTTAGTAACATTATTTTTTCATTGAATATTTTGTTATGCAACAAAGAAAAAATGGTAGAAGTGACAGCTGTGTCGGAGATCACCACATCTCCTCATCAGACTTCTTTTGCCAGGAATCGAACCGACGGATTCTAGCATCACAGGCGAGTGCTCTACCAACTGAGCCAACGCCTGCCATGTAATCTGTTGTTGTATTATGCAATTTTTTACTAACCAACAACTATTAAGTGCGCTAATATTTAGCCGCTATTTTTACTTAATGTTGGGTTAGCGAGTATTTTGCAATCCTGCATACATTCAGGCATTAATAGTCTGAGAAATGTATATAAGTAGGATTGCTTGTCGGGCTCGACTTATGTTTATGGGTATTTTTAATGCGGCCTGTAATTGTTTTTGGTTATAAGTAATGAGCTGTATTCAAAAGGCAAAATATTCAATGAAAAAATAATGTTTCTAACAAAAATAGGCCTTTGAATACAGCTCTTTACTTATAACCAAAAACAATTACAGGCCGCATTAAAAATACCCATAAAATAAAATAAATTTAAAAAAATAAAATAAATTAAAATAAAATAAATAATATAAATTAAAATAAAATAAAATAAAATAAAATATAAAATAAAATTATATTAAATAAATTAAAAGAAAATTAAATTAAAAAAAAAAATTAACTTAAATTAAATAAAATTAAATAAATAATGTAAAATAAAATAGAATAAATAAAAGCAAAATAAAATGAAATAAAAAATAAAATTAAATAAAATAAAATAAATTAATATAAAATAAAATTAAATTAAAAAAAATTAAATTAAATTAAATTAAATAAATGAAACGAAATAAAATTAAATACAGTGAAGTAAAATACAGAAGTACATATAAAAATTAAATTAAAATAAAGTAGGCAAAGCAAAGTAAAGTTAAATAAAATAAAACACTAGGCGGTACAAATAGAAAAATTAAAATTTTAAATCAAATAAAATAAAGTAAGCTAAAATAAAATTAAATAAAACAAGTCACAAAAGAGAAAATATTATTAAAAATTTGTCAAATTAAGTAGAGTAAAGTAAAAAATAATAAACAAAAATCAAATAATAAATAATATTAAATTATTAAGCAAAACAATAAAAATAAAATAAATTTTTACAAAAAATAAAAAAGTACAAAAAAATTAAATTGTATAAGAAATAAAAGATTACAACAAAATTTTTTTTATTAAATTAAATAAAATTCAATAGAATAAAAATTTAAAAAATTAAGTAAAATAGGGATAAAATAAAAAATATAAAATAAGACAGATAAAATTTCATTAAAAATGTAAGGTTAAGTAAAAATTTAACGAAATTAAAAAATAATTAAGATTAAATTAAATAAAACAAATAAAATAAAATGTATAATTATAAATAATAAAATAAATTATTATAAAAAATTAAAGTATAAATACATGTAAAAATTAAATTACAATAAAAATTTTTGTTTAAATTGAATAACATAAAATACAAGTACAATAAAATAAGGTAAAAAGAATAAAAAAAACAAAGTGAATTGAAATAAAATAAGAAATAAGATAAAATACGTAAAGTAAAAAAAATAAGTAAAATAATAAAAGCTTAATAAAAATTCAAAAATAAATTAAATTAAATCAAATTAAATTGTACAAAATAAAAAGAAATCAGAAAATGAAAAATAAGATGAAATAAAATAAAATAATATTGTAAAAAATATATATATAAACTAATAAAACATTTCAAATTACACAAAAAAAATCTAAAGAGCGATGGAGACGATACCGTATCTGCTAGAAAAGTTACTAGGGCAATATTTTAGTTTTTTAGTGATGTAATCATAAAATTATCTACAAAAGTGGACCTGATATTTTTTTATCAATTCAAAGAAAAAATTTAGAATTCAATTGGTTTCTTTTAAATAGATTGCATGATTTCGTAGAAATTTTGGTCAGTCATTTATATACATAAATATTTTTTTGTGTTTGCAAAACGTTTTTTAAGCATTCAAATAATTTTAATTCGATTACTTTTCCCTCTGCTGTGAATTCAATATTTCTTCGTAATTTCAAACATCTATACGCAATTCGGGATATCTCCATTTAGAAATAATCGTGCAATATTTTTCGAATTTTATTGAATTATACAGCAGTAGCGAGAAAATCTCTTAGTAATCGCAGTTAATAAGATATAATAACTAAATTACCAATACTTTGGCAATAAATAAATGCCTTCGAGTGGTTTATTGTGATTTTTTAGTTGCATTTTAACGAAAGTACTATACATATACGTATAGGCCACGTCAACATAGTACCGTCACGTGCTTTCTACCAAGTGCTGAAATGTATGTACATACATATGTATAAGTACTCATACCTATAACCAACCATAAGTGCATAGCACACAAAGTATGTTCGATTAGTTATGAATAGTTGGCATTATTGACGCCGTCTCATGGCCTTACAAGGCAACTTTAGTGCAGTCATGAAAACGTTGATATATATATGTATATGTATATGCATATGAGTAGTACATTCGATCTTACCTGCGAGTATACAATGTACTAGATATATGTGGCGTCACATATAGTCGTGACGCCAAAGCGGATAACTTTGCACTTGTACTCGTACTATTAACAGAAAGCTGCGGAACAAAGCTTTAGCATTTTCAAACATACACACATACTTACGAATGTATGTACAATAAAATACTTATTTCTGTCTGGACGTTCATTAACCTCTTGTTCGATTGGCATTCGTAAAAGTTTCGCCGAGATCGAGTTCGTTTACACTAAATTACGGTAATTCGTCGCATCGATGAAAAGTTGCTATACTCGCAAGTAATTTAAATTTTTTGCAATGCCAGTGCAGGTAGATATTTACATTACATGAAATTTATGTTTTCATACACTTTCTGGCTTTTGTAGAGCCCAACTTGTGGGCACAGAGAAGAGATAGGATTTGTAGAAATTTCTCTTTAAAACGTTTTGAAAAGACGTCACTTCGAATTTGAAATCGTCGAAATTGAATCGAAAATTAAAAAATATTTATATAGTCTAGTAGCAGACCCGGTCACACTTTGTTGTGATTTTCTATGTTTTCTTCAATTTTTATTGTAATTGGTATTGCAAGAGATGATAAAGAGCGCTAATTAAGCATCATCTAATATAGAATATTAAGTTTGTTATTATATTATTGATCTAGCTACGGTCCCAAGTACACTTTCTGTTTCATAAAAATCAGTCCAGTCCCATTTTATATATTAGATTTAATTTAAATCTTAGACATACATACATACTATATACATCCAAGACGGCTAGAGGAACCTGGAAAGTCTGGTGGAAAGCGACGTTGAATAACGATAAAAGCTCACAGACACTACGAGTCTTTGAGACAAGCCGACTGTGTATTGTATGGCCTTTTAAGCTAATGCTGAAGCAAGTAACATGAGCTGAAGGCTAAATCGAGGATCTTCAATCTTTCAATCTTCACATTGGGTACCCGGAAATATCTCAGGTCACCAAATTAATTATTAAAAGTTTCTGAAGTTGAATCAACGGCTTAAATCCAACACAGAATCCCGTCCTAACAAGTACCACTAATCTCTATTGCCTCGGTTTTTCACAAATTCTACCGTTACAATACAATTCGACGTACGGCTAGTTAATTTGCGTTGTCGGGCTTTCCTCTGTAAGCTGCTTTATTGGGCCAAGTTTACGTGGATCTCACGGGACAGCCCCAGATTTAAATTTAAATTTTTCACGACCTAGCCGACCGGTAATATTGTACGTTCATTAGTTGAGACCACTAATTATTTTGGTGTTTATAGTATGTATTTTGGTGATATTGTGCACTTCTCACTATGGGCATTACGGCTTAGTTGAGTTTTGACGTTTCTAATGACATTACCGTCAAATATTCAGCCTAACGTTGGCGATTTACGAAATGCTTAAGCTTTCATTTGAAGAAAGTTGGGAGCTATTAGAAATTTACTTCCAAAATGGTGAGTCTTTAACTTCAACTGCAAGAAAATTACTCACGAAATTCGGGCAAAATAACTGGCCTTACAGGCAGTTTACGGAAAATATTACTCAATCATATTAATCAATATTATTAATCAACATCAACTCGATACCTGAAAAACAAAATGACCTCAGTATGTAAGCTTATAAAGTCTAATTGATCCAAGAACAGAAGCCTCATTGCCATCCTGGGCTGACGATCGCTAAGCAGAAGATGAGCATTTTACTCAAAAATCATATTTTCCAGAAAAGCTCATTTAAGCGGCTACGTTAACAAGCTAAAGTGACGCATTTTGAGCTCAAAAATTCCACACATAACCATTGAAAACCCAATGAATCTTCAACGAATGCTACGACATGTGGCCCTACAGCATGGTTGGTGCGATTTTCTTCGAAAACATACGATACCTTCAATGCCGATCGTTATCGTACCATGCTCACGTATTATTTGTTTGCAAATGTTGAAGAGAATAACATTGGGGATGTGTACTTACAACAGCGCGACGATACATGCCACACCGCGAAAGAAACAAGTGATTTTTTTAATTATCCAAAATGGTGATATCAACTAGCCGCCTTCCATCTATCATTTAACTCTGTTGGACTATTCTTTGTGACGAGTCCTTAGGTATAACTGCTATGCCAACCATCCAGAGACTTCAAGCATGAAATTGAATTCACCATTATAGCCAAGAGGCTCACACAATTCAAAAATGTATTGAAAAATTGGATCAACTAAATGAGCGGCTGCATGGACAGCCTTACGAAGTGGTGTTTTATTATTAATTGGAATTTCGGGGCATTTCAATAATGGCAACATCATTGCCTACTTGATGATATCCTCTGCGATGGGTTACTTGCTGTTTGAAGTTCTGCATGCCCAGCCAGGCTATCTCATCTCTTCGTTGGAAACATACTTTCACAACACCCGAATCTAGGCATCGATTTCAAGGATCTAAGTTCGTTTAAAAGGTAAATCTATCATAGTGGTCAAATAACTTTCAGATATCTCAAATTTTACACATATATCCATTCTCCTGGGCATAATCTGAGATAGCAAACTTACCTGGAACCAGAACATGGTAGAAAGGGACAGGAAAGCTATGATCGCAGCATACACCTGTACGACAGTGATAGATAAAAGATGGGGACTAAGACAATCTGCTTTTTACTAGCTATACAAAACAGTAATAAGACCCATATTCTTGGTCAGCACTAGACAAAGCTACCTACAGGAGCAGGCTGGACAAAGTTCAGCGAACGACCTCCGCACTCATTATAGCAGCGCTGCCCTCAACTCCTACGAAAGCTCTTGAAATTCTGCTTAATCTTCATCATGCGAGCTGCAATGCCAGAAGACTTAATGCAAGTCAGTTAGGGAGAAACCACGCAGCACAAATTTAAATAAAATCTCTACTGTATGCGAAACGTCCATGGTTTGTGTCCCCGGTCATAGGGACATCCAAGAAACTGCGAGACCGACGATTTGGATCTTTGGGCACCAGTTCTAACCTCGTGAACTATAAATATTTCTTACTTTGGCAAAGTATCTGTTAAGACTGGTCCTCAACAGTAGGACCAACAGCAGATGACAGAGAGAAACCACTTGCAATGTGACCAGGAAACTAAGTTTTTACTCTTTCGAAACAGGAGCTCCGTGAACCGGCGGCCGTGATAGCCGAGTGGTTAGCATTGCGTACTGCCATTCGGAAGGCCTGGGTTCGAGCCCAGATTGGAGCAACATCCAAAATTATAGAAAGTAAATTTTTCTAATTGCGGTCGCCCCTCGGCAGGGAATGTCAAGCCCTCCGAGTATATTTCTGACATGAAATAAAAACTTCTCATAAAAACCGATCAGCCGTTAGGAGGCAGCTTAGAATAAACTATAGGTCCCTCCATTTATATGTAAAAACATCAAGACGCAAAACCACGAATTGGAGGAGGAGCTCGGCCAAAAATCGCTTCAGCGGTTACAAAGCGCCAAATATATAAACAGCACTTCCATAAGCATAACAACCGGCCTACGTACTGGACACAGTGTTATGGAGAGTTATGCCACGAGTTTTGTCGTTGCAAATGCAAGGACATAGACTGGGAATAATCGATGCAACATTATCTCAGTCACTGCCCAGCCTTTAGTGCGGCAGTAATTTCTACTTCGATTGCTTGGCTCCTAAACTTCATAAAGGACGCCAACCAGTTGGCTTGAACAATTGAAAAGGTGAGAGGCATTCCCTTCATATGCACAACATAAGTATGTATGTATCAAAACGCGCCAAGCAGATCTAAATGCGCTTGATAAGGGTTTAGTGAATCATGTAACCAGCACATAAGTGTTATAAAATTGGGTATAAGTATGAGTATGTGACACATTTAAGAACAGGTATTAATAGGTAGTTATCTATATACATATTTACATATACAAATAAACATAGATATATAGAATTCTTATGTAGCACCATCGTCAAATAGGTTTTGGTGTTAAGAGTATACCAGTAAAAGGGCGAGGAAATATGCTTCAATAATACAAGATATGTTGTTATGTATCTATGTAGTTACGCCTATGAATGACTACCACATCAGTGAATTGAATAACATTCAGAACATGGTAAATGTTAAGAAAGTGAAAAAATATAAAATAAAACACACAGCAAATATAAACGTCAATATAAATAGATGTGTGTGTATACATATACATATATTTATGCACTTTATGTAATCTAAAAATGTTTGTAGTAATTGATACCTAAGACCAACTAATCTATTGATAAGATAAAATACATACAATAAATACAAGCCATGTAAGTTTAACAATGTATCGTATCGCTACCTAACTATGTATATACGAGTGTGTTACATGGAAAAGGTGAATTTTAATTTTTTTTCCTTCCCTCGGATATAATACACTTGTGCCAACGCTTTTTCCAATCCTCGAAGCACTTCTGAAATGCGCTTTTCAGTATGGCCATCTGGTCTTTCTTTGATTCTGACTTGATCTCATAAATTGTGGCAAAACACTTTCCTTTCATTGGTTTCTTTAGATTTGGAAATAAGAAAAAGTCGCAGAGAGCCAAATCTGGTGAATACGGTGGTTGAGACATTATTACGGGTTTGTTTTTGGCCAAAAAAATTACGAATAAGCATTGATGTGTGAGCTGGTGCATTATCTTGATGGAGAATCCACGATATGTTTTTCCACAATTCCGATCGTTTGAGCCGTATTGCTTCATGCAAAAGTTACGTAACTTCCTTGTAGTATTCCTTATTAACTGTACGACCTTTTGGCAGAAACTCATGATGCACCACATCATTGTAATCAAAGAAACCAGTGAGCAAAACCTTCACCTTTTCCTTTGAACATACCTCGTACATATGTACATAAGAAGGTACTGATGCAAGCACTTATGTATAGATTTAAATGTACATGCAATACATGGAAAATTTAGAATTTATAAAAAACGATTGGACCTCAGCGTGCTTTGCTACACCTATAAAAAAATATTAAGAAAATCTAACTGAAATTTTGAACTTTGGAATTTTTTTTGAGATAGAAACGAAAAGGAAATTTCTTACAATATTTTTCCAAACTTTTTTATAACTTATTTTTTATAACTTACATATCTTTTTAATTTTTTTTAAATTTATTTTCATTTTCATTTTTTCACTCTTTCTCTCTCTCAACACCACATGTAGGGTAATGTACGTGTATTTTGGAATTTTACATGTATTTGTTTTGTTGCATGGATTTTGTATGGGTAGCGACCAATTTTCACTAAATGGTCATATGTCTGAAACAGCTGCGCCAATCTGAATGAAAACTTCTTTAACACTAGGTTTACCAGACCAGTCATTTTGACTGGTCGTGCAATTTCAATTCAAAATACCTCCTACATATAACATTTGCTTTCCGAAATGATGTTACGACTTTTGTAGCTATAGGTAGGGAATACATATTATAAACTTAATGTTAGTTTATATATATTAGTAACAAATATATTTTTTTAATGACATTTATACCAGTACCAGTCAAAATGACTGGTGCATGTGTCTATGAAAAAATGGATGATTTTGGGAAAGTCGTGAGACCGATGCAGTACATACATTGTATGTACTTGTACATATGTACATCCATAGCATCCATGCGTCTTTCATTCGTTGTTTCTCGAGATTTTTACGACTTACTTAGTTCGTAAATGCACGAGGAACGAACAGTCTTGTTTCAAGCCTCGTTCAATACACGACATAAAATCTTAGTCCAAGCGATCTCCAAGTGTACAATCATTCTTCTTTACGGCACAGTGACACAGGGAAGAAAAATTTATGTGGATATGAAAATATTCAAAAATATAGTCTTCAATAAGAAGCCTAAATACGAAGAAAGGGTCTTAGTTTCAACTTATTTTATAGCGAAAATGGCAAAACAAATAAAAGCTTCTACATATTTAGAAAATGCAACCAGCATACTTCTGTAATGTTCAGATGTAGAAAGTGAATTACATGATAGCGACGGTGAATTTTTAGATAGACAAATTGATCCACAAGGTAGTAATGATAACAGTGGTATTATCGACAGTAGTGATGAGGAAATTCCTGATGAAGACAATATAGATCAGTCAAGTGACAGTGATTGCGAAAATATTCCAAACAAATGTACGAAACGATGCATGCGATTCCCTTCCAGTTCTGAAGACGAAGGTGGAAATAACGTACCAGATCAGCAAACTCAAATTGCTTCAGACGGAACTATTTGGACAAGAATTGAAAAAGGTTTTGCTAGTAGATTACCAGCTCAGAGTGTTTTCAAGCATGTACACGGACCAACAGCACATGGTGAAACAAACATTATGAACGGGAATCTAAAAAGTGACAACCACATTTTTAAACATATATGAGTTTGAACAGAGTTAGAAGCCTCTCGAGTTTTGGGGAAAAACTGGACAATTACGCAAGCAAAATTGAAGGCATTTCTTGCAATATTGTACGCACGTGGGGCGTATGAAGGAAATACTTTGAGGGTTAAATATTTGTGGAACAAGAAGTGAGGACCATCTTTTTTCTCCAACACTATGAGTAGACACGATTTTACTGAGATTATACGATACATTCGTTTCGACAAAAGAAATCAGAGCAGTCAACGTTTGCAATCAGACAAATTCGTTTTAGTCTCAGCAGTTTGGGACAAATTTATTGAAAACAGCCAATGCCCATGCTTCAAACCGGGAGCATGTGTTACCGTAGATGAACAACTGTTCCCAACGAAGGACAGACGCAGATTTACCGAGTATAAGTCAAATAAACCCCATAAATTTGACATAAAATTTTGGCTGGCGTCTGATGTAGAGACGAAATATGTGGTAAATGTCTTTCCGATTTACCTGAAACAGTATTGGTTTATAATTAAACTAAATTTGGCGTCGATGTCACTGATCAAATGGCACGAGAATATACGGTGAAATCAGGTTCCAGGAGGTGGCGACTTCAAGTGTTTTATAATATTTTAGATTTAGCCGGGACTAATAGCTGAATATTGTACAAAAAACACAACTGGAGAAATACTCTCACGGAAAGATTTTCTATTCCGATTAGCCGAAGAACTTGCTTCAAAATATCAGACGTCAAGGAAAAACCACACGAAGCTGATATACCAACCACAAATGGCACGGGTTCTGTACGCAAATTGTGTCAAATAGGCTATTGCAATAACAACACGACAAATATTTGCAATACATGCAAAAAAAATGTATGCGGAAAGTGTACACACAGCAAACTCTACATATGTAGAAATTGTGACCAATAAACTGTAAACAATTAAGTGTTTGTTATTTGACAATGTCTATAAATCCACTTGTCTATTACAATAAGTATGAGTAAAGACTGGAAGCCATAATAAGCTTTTTTTCTTTTACACCAGTCATTTTGACTGGTTTTGGAATAAATAGGTATATACAAATAGTAGTAAACCTGGTGTTAACCTTCTCCTAATATACCTCTATAACTCCAAAAAATTTGGTGCAATCTGATTTGCTGGTTCTCAAATCATAGGCGTTCACCAAAATTTACATTGATACATATATACATATATATATAGATAATTAAAAAAGTAATTAAATAAAAATAAATTAAATAATAATAAAAATTAAAGTAAAATTATTAAAGATAACAAACTAAATTTTGACGATTATTAACAACTTTCCTAAAAAAATATGTACATAAGAGAACAACTTACAGAAGGCTTCTAAAAAAATTAGAGCTATGTTTATTTAAAAATTACCTTGAATCACAAAACCTAAAAACATTGTTGCTAAACAAATTTTGAAGTTCATTATTTCCAGAAACGTTCTTAACAATTTAAAAAATAAATGCATTTTATAGTACAACCTTTTCAAAATATTCTCAACTTTGAAGTCGATCGGAGAGGAAACTGTCGAAGATACTAATTACAGTGTCTCTTCTTGGAAGGTCAGCACTTAGTTAAAACTAGAATCTTTTAAATCTTTTTTTTTTTCAAAAACCGTTTCTTTTAGTTAGTTAGTTAGTTTCTCTTTATTTAGCCTTTGCTATTTTTTTTTAAATTCAGGTACAGTTACTTTTGCTTTGCCGCGGGTATATTCTTGAACCCCTGACCCGCAGGACTATATCTCCTAACCGCTAACGCCTATTTCTAAAGACATTCTGGGAAAAGCCCCTATACCGGCTTAAATGTCGTTAATTTTAGCCGACAAAAAAGGTGGTTCTCAAATTTAAAATTGATGCCAACGAAAATTAAAAAAATATGTGCGATTTTTTGTGAATTGTGTGTTACAAGGAAATGTGAAACCTCCAGCGATAAATATTGAAGGCCCTGGCCCAATGCAAACTGGCTGTGGTGGCTTTCCTTGAATTGTCTTACTTTGAATGCTAATAAAAAAAAACAACGTTTCAAATACTGTAAAAATTTCGGCCAAAGGGAGAACTGTTCTTACAATATCTACTGTCAGAAGCACAAGCAAATAGAACATAGATCTATTAGAAGCTTTGTTGTGATTCAAGTGCTTACAGCAAACCTAAGTTTTAGTCATATTTTATTTTGACAGTTCTCACAGGAAAGCCAGCCAGCACTGGGCCATTACCTTAACATTTAAAAAAAAAATTCTCTCCCCATCATAACCACTCCTCAAACAGTCGCTGTTTGGTAGGCTATGTGGGCAGAGGAAACCACTGGTCCATATTTCTTTATTTCCTTAAAAATGGAGCCAGTCATAATGTGACAGTTAATGGGGAACGCTATAGAGCCATGATTAATGACTTTTTCGTGCCTAAATTGGAGGATGTTGATGATCTGTACGATCTTTGGTTCCAACAAGACGGCACTACATGCCGTTCAGCCAACGAAACAATCAATTTATTGAAGAAAACTTTTGGTGAGCGATTTATTCCGCGTCGTAGGCCTGTGGTGTGGCCTCCAAGATCGTGCGATTTAACACCGCTGGACTGTTTTTGTGGGTTATATGAAGTCGTCTGAGCACGCAGATAAGCTCAAGACGATTGACGCCTTAGAGGGGAATATTCTGCGCGTCTGTGACACACGAGCCCAATTTCTTCAAAAAGTGGTCGAAAATTGGGCGTTTCGGCTGGAATTTATATGAGGCAGCCACGATAGTTACTTGCCAAAATCGTTTTCCTTTCGTTATATATAAGAAAGCTAAATTTTTGGTCATAAATAAATTATATACATTTCATTTCTTCTTGAAAACATGTCTAAAAGAACACCCTTTACGATCTTTCTTACGGTATTTAAGTACTCTATAAAACTTAGAGTTCTACCTCACGTGTTCCCGTCGGTTTGCTGTCCCGCTTAACATTGTGACCGCTCGACATTTTTAGTCGAGTCGATTCCGCGCAACTTGCTTCTCATAACGAATCAATTTGCATTCAATTAATTAAGGAGTTAAGTGGGTTTGAAATTTAAAAAAAAAAATCGTTTTTTTTTCTTATTAAATGGTAAAATATGCTTCAAAAATTATCCTAAAATTTCAAATTGATCGGAGTAAAATCCTAAGAGATAGGCCCTTTGGAAGCTCCGCTCATCAGGCCATGTCTGTGTCAATTTGAAACTTTAAACGCCTTTATCTCAAAACCCTATTTTTTAAGTCGGTAGACACGATTTCTCGAAAAGTTATAAAGCGTTTATGTTCAAGTTTGGCAGACATCCTTGTAATAACATTATCTAGTCATTGAACGAAGTATTTCTTGTTATTAAAGTCTGTCAAAAATTCAATTTTCAATATTTTCCATCGTCCAGTAACGATATTTATCCATGTACTAACGAAATATTTTGGGAATTTCGATTTGAGATGAACCAATAATGAGTTATGCTGTCCACAAGCATTTTCTTTTGAGACGTCAAGGGAGATGAGATACCAACGGCTGTTTTCGGAATTTTTGAATAAAAACTTCACAAAATACTGTTTAAATATGTATCTTTGATATAGTGAATATAGTGATCTGAAACTCACCTAACCCCTTAATGAAAATGTTGTCTGCAGCGCCGACTCAAAAATATTAAGGTACAGCTACATACATACATAGATTTTTTGCCTTTTAGTTTTTCAGCAATTTCATTTTGTTTTAGGTTTTATTACATAAAGAATTAACTGAATATTGTTAATAATATACTAAAGATTATTAAATTTTCTATGCTCATATTTCCAACAACAACAAAAAAGTATTTTTCAGGCATTTCATCTTACCCCCGTTAACTTAGTCTATGGTTGAAAAATTAATTGTCTCTTACCTTATAAAGTTTATGCTGAACAATGGATTGAACTAAGTAATAAATATTTTATTATTGTATTTAGATAGATACTGTAGTTACGGTATCAAAGAGTTATACACTTTTTTGTTTTTTTAAGTATTTCAATATTTATAGGTTACCTAAATGCAGAAAATTTTCATATTTTCTTATACATAAAGGTTTTCGCACAATTTTTTATGTTATGTTTTATTTATAATTACACTAAGTATACAATTTTTTGTAAATTTTTTATGATACGCGTTCTGGAATATTTTTATGCAATTTTGTTTATATATTTTTCGCCTTCTTTACGTTGCTCTTCTTTATAATATAGTTTATATGTTGGATTCACTCTTCAATTTATTTAATTATATTTGTAATCGTTAATATTAGCAAATTCGCTGTATCCTACTTGTCAAAGCTTTGCCTGTGAGTATGAAGTGAGGTGGAAAACATTTTTAAGTAAAATTACAATTAAAGTGGTGTTTTAATATTGCTTATTTGTCTTATGATAATAAGTGAAAATCTAATTCCCTATACGAATTCAACACACCACTCTTGCTTCCACCCATGAATAGCAAGATGTTGGTAAAATTATTTTTTTATCCTTAAAAATAGTCCTGAACGTAGTTTATGTGCCTACCCATGATCATAGATAAATTTGGGTTAAGGCCGTACTTTCGGTAGCAAATATAAGAAGTTTTTAAGTCTACACAATTTTTATATGCTTATATATACATATGCAAGTGCATGTATGTAAGTATAAAGTTAATTTGTTATGCAATCAAAATGTATTTTTTTTAACAATTTCGCAATTTCTATATGCATTTTTAAGCCAAATTTGTGAAATCTAAAATCTAGAATCCTCAGGACTTTGTGGTAACCTCAGAGAAAATATTAATGTGTCGGTAAAAATTGTCAATAATTGCCTCACAAGATAATGGGCGCGAGATCGCACCTTTACCCCTAAATGTGCAATCTCTCCTCCTCTATGTGGGAATATACACAACATCAAGGAAATTACATAAATTTCTTCTATACGGAGTAGTCACTGGGATGAACACACAAACCTACTAACAAAACAATACCTTGTCTACCATTATTTTAAGCCTCAACACTTCGATTAGCTATTTTAAAACCACTCTCGGTACCTATATATACTTCATGTCCGTCATTCTCTTAGCTTGAAGTTCTTTGGTATTTCACACAAATTTGCTTTTGTCAAAGTTGTCACATTTCATAAAAGAGAGACACATATCAACTTCACTTCGCAAGTTCGTCTGCCCTGACCTCACCCTCAATCGAACAGTACAGACGATTAGTAACTAGTTTTTTCCACCTCCCTTTTTTAACGCACTTCTATATTTACATTGTCCTGCTGGGTGCAGCATGTGTGTACAATAACAACAAATAAATAAATTTTAAATACATTTGCGGCATTGGACATTAGTACAATTCACTTCATTAGTTGTTGGCATATCTAACACACCAAAGAATTGCACTAATAACGGATATGCTTACTTATTCTTCTAGCTCCTTTCGACCACTTTATAAATACCAATGTAATTTGACTGAACCGAACTGAACTGAACTGAACCGTATTGAAAATTTAGGTGACCCAAATTTATTTTATCTCACACGAAAAATCGATTTTCTTCACTTTTATGTGTTAATAGAATTTACGTTAAATGTGTTGTCCGTGATTACACGCGATACTCGCAATCAATTGTAATCATTCAACAAACAGCACGTTTCAGAATTTCGCTCACTAATATTTGTAACAATTTTTTTCTTTTTAATTTCCGATTATATCCTCTTTTTTTAGCAGAATTTTTATGTTAGAATTTTTCGGTTACACTATACAATGTGGGTGAAATATCTTGTAATGCCTACATCGATTCAATTTCACGTATGCGGTACAAAATTGCTTTCGAATATTCGTTGCGCACTCAAACAGGGGAAATGAAAGACTGTAGAAAAATTGTTGAAAACGAACGTCGATAGACGATAATTCAACAATCGGTTTTATTGCTCTTTCGCTTTGTGTTGTATTTTCTTTAATTCCAACAAACAGAGTTGCATATGAGATTGCAGAAGTCACTCGGAAACTTAAAATTCCTCAATTTATAGAGGGATTTCAGTTCTAATTGGAATTTTTTTCCTGATTTTTATATTTTTAGACAAATACTTAATGATATTTTTCAATTTTATGGCTCTTTGTACAATAAAAACTGGAAATATTAAAGCAAAATGGACAAGGCATATGTATATTATTGTACTGGTCCAAAAAATATAATTAGTAAGGTAGGATTCTGGGAGATTTCTATTTGTGACCAAGAGTAAAATTATTAAATAGCAAATCTTACATATTTCCCGATTAACAGATTTTATTGAATTATTAATGAAATATTACTCCCAGTATTTATAAAGTTTGTAAATTTTCCAAAAATGAAGCAGACTCTTTACTCTTTGTAAAACTCAAAGTAGGCCGATAATTAGATTCCGTGCGTCTCTTTATTAGTTAAAAATGCATTTTTTTCTATGAAACACCAATAACAAATAAGTTTTATAACTTACCAATTTTTCTCATATTTTCTTTAACAATTCCTTAATACCTTTTGTGGAAAAAAATGAATTTTTCATTTTTCAAAAATATATTATTTTTTTATATTATTTTATATTTTATATGCTAAAAGAGTTTTTGTTTCTGAAAATACGAGTTGCCCCACGATTCTGATGTTCTTTTTATTTGAAATAAAAAAACCGTTAAAAGTTTATTATTAAAATCCATTTGTAACTTTATGAACGTGCAATATTTTTTTTTTCTAGTAAAAACTAGGAAGTTATTCAGACTAGTTTTTTTATTACATCAACTGTTCGGTAAATGAAATGAAGATGAAGCTCCTTTCCAATATCATGGAAATATACGAAAAATATTTACACCAGTATCCGGGGCAGGACTTAGTTTTTAATTATTTTATACGTTATTTTCAATTTAAGATAACGATTAGGCAATGACTCAATGGATTTTTAGTTAAATATAAAACCAACGTGTAATCCATTTCGACGTTCCCTACTTTTTTTGAATAAAAAAACACAGGCAATTCAAATTCAATGGGGTATGTTTATTATCATTCCAACGTCTCAGGTGGTCCATCCGTTGAGTCCAATTTTTGATGACTCGTTCTAGCATTTATACTGGTAACTGACTAATGAAACGCGTGGTGTTTTGCTCCAAGGCCTGAATCGAAGCGGGATTGTACGCATAGAGTTTAGACTTTCCAAAACGTGAAATTATCCGCTCACCGAAGTGTTCTCTCAATAAATCTATTGATTGATACAATGTGTGGGAAGTGGCACCGTCTTGTTGAAACCAAATGTCGCGGAGATCACGAGCTTTAATTTCAGGCGTCAAAGAGTCGGTTATCATGGCGCGATAACGGTCGCCATTGACAGTTACGCTCTCAACGGCATCATTTTTGAAGATATATGGAGCGATGTTTCCACCATAAATGGAGCGATGATTCCACCAGAAATGGATGAAATGGCAGCTCTTGAAACTCTTCAGGTTGCTCTTCGTCCCAAATGCGGCAATTTTGCTTCTTTATATACCCAATGGGCCAGAAATGGGCCTCATCGCCGAAAAAAATTTGGCTCGAAAACGTCGGATCTTCTTCGAACTTTTCAAGAGCCCATAGAGCGAAGCGATGTCACATGGGAAGGTCGAGTGGCTTCAGTTCTTGCACAAGCTGTATTTTGTACGCTTTCAATATAAGATCTCGACCTAAAATGCGCCAAGTCGTTCTATACGTCAGTCCGAGTTGCTGCAAACGGCATCGAATCGACTCTCCACGGTCTTCGTGTACACTCTCAGCTACGGCCGCTGTATTTTCTTCACTGCGTGCTGGACTTGGTCTATTCGGTCGAATATTATCCAATAATGAATGATGAGTATCATGATCGGTTATGGTGTTGCGAATGGTGCGCTTAGTAGGCCGATTATGTTGACCATAAATTGAGTGAAGCGCGCGAAACACATTCTTTACAGAACGTGAATTTTCGTAATAAAGTTGAATGATTTGTAAATGTTGTTCAGACGTAGGTTTTTCCATGATGAAATGCCAAACAATACTGAACGAAAATAGCATGACAGCTTGGCACGACTCACGCGTGATGTGTCGAAAAAAGGCTATTGGAAAAAGTACCTCTACTTGGATCACCCTTTATTAAGGATATCAGCTTTGCATCCCAATGAATGGTGATTGGATTCACTGATGAAAAAACAATATTCATTTGAGTAAATTTATTATCAAAGAGCAAATACCATCAAAGCGTTGATTTATATTTTAACCACAGCAAAAATAAAAATAAAATAAATAAAAGAAAAGAAGGTTAAGTTTGCGGTCTGTTGCTTTTGTTGTTGTAGCCGCAGAAAATTCTCCAAATGGGGATTCGGGGAACATTGCGGGAGTGACAGTCCTTGACCGGATAAAAATCCGGGTTGTTCGGGTATAAAGACCCGACTGTCGCGGGAACTATGGTTTTTAGTCGGCTCTTACGACAGGCATGCCTTACCGCAGGTAAATTCTTGAACCCCTAACTCGCAGGGGGGTTAAAAGGGGGGGTTAAAAGTTTGCGGTCTAAACGTTACCCGTTATTATTTTGAATAAAAAATGGGTTTGTTGTAAAACAGTTGGCTTTTCATAAGGTAATCTTTTTGATAAACTTTTTAAAACCAAAAAAAAAAAAAAACGAAGATCATTGTTTGAAGGGGCGGTTGTTGTAACTGAGTGAGTAGTAAAGCGTGCTGCCAGTGCCTGGACGAGAGTTTAAGCCCCGCAGTATATTAATAAACCAAAGTACAATAATAATAATCTTTTTTATAAGTACATTCCAAAAAAAAAAATTTCTCAATGGATAAAATAATTACATATTCTGTGAATAACATATTTTTAGATTATTTGAAGTAATGCAGTCTCATTAGAATGAGATCAAGGTTAATGAAATACTTTACAAACAATAGTTTTCTTACGTAACGTAGTTATATAAAACAGTTTTTAGACTAATTTAAGAGGCCGACCTATGCATTTATGTATGTTTGTCAAGAAAATATGTTTTTCGATTGTGTAAAAAAATATTGTATATCTTTGTTTATTGTCTATAAAAGCTGCTAAAATAATATGCAAAAATTACAAATTCAAACGAATTACTTTATACAAACACTTTGTGAGGAATATTAAGGCGGTACAATGATATACTATATACATATTTGAGATTCACAATGTAACCATTACTATTAAGGAAAGAGAGCTTTGAGTATTAAACATGCATTGGATTCCAGTATATTGTAGCTATTGCAGTGCCTTTTATTCGTCGGAGATCAAATTGCACATCTCGTTATTCTTATGGTTCAAAGCCAAGGTGCGACCCACAAATTTTTGTGTAGATTTCGAGCGAATGTGTTTGTAGTAAGAGTTTGGTGTTAAATAAACCGATTTAATATTTGACAAACTACAGGAATATAAGAATAGGTTATTGAAACTACATGAAAACAATAAAAAAAAAGATATTTAAACTCACTTTAGCAACATATCTGGCCGCTGCAACTTCATGCATAACTTCACACCCGAATAGAAGTCGAGGTCAGCTTGTAAAGTCAAGCGCGGTTCGCTAGTCACCGTAAATTTATTCTCTACCTTGGCATAAGTGAAACCGGCTACCATGCTACCCACAATTGCGGCACCGGTACTGTAATAGAAATAAAAGTATTGTATTTATCAAAATTGCTTATCTGAAGTGTGTGTGTGTGTTAAACTAACTTTTGATTGATTTCAGTGTTTGCATTACGATTCCACAAGCTAAACTCAACTTTGCCATTCAAATCAATCGAACGTGTACCTATTACGCGCAAATAAACTGTGGCGCCCGATGACAATATAACGTAGTGCTCATGATCTTCCGCCAAAACGGTGGCGCGGTAGGCTGGTGTAAGCTCAGAAGCAGTGGCACTCCAAATATGACCCATCAGTTCACCTTTGCCGGTGAAGAAAACGAGCGGACGTAAAAGCACACCCTGCACAGAAATTTCCATACCACCAGTGGCGGGTGTATCATCCTCAGCTTCAGCTTCAGCCTCTGACTCTTCCTCTGAATCTCCGACAAACGATGTTAGACCACTGGTGTAGAGTCCAATCTGATGGTAAATTGAATTTGTTAAAATATTGGATAAGATTTAGCTTTAAGAGACTCATGTACCTGGAAAGTGCTAAATTCGTCTTTGCCCGCACCCAAGATCATTTCAACAGTGCCACGTTTCAGTATACCCTGAGAAATCTCCTGCACACTGAGCAGTGATTCGTTGAATGCGGGTGTTGTAGAAAGCTCACGGGTGAATACTGTTGTCAGTCCTTTTTGCCCTATCACATGGTAATTATTTACTTTTGGCAGTTCTGCTAAGCACGAGTTTAGCAATGCCCTAAAACGTGCACACCGATCGGCAATCATTCGTAATTTTTGTATGACGAAAGTTTTAACTTCGTAATGACGATCATTCGAATTCAGATAATTTAGCAATTCACTTAGTTGGTCCTTAGTAGGCTTAAGTGCAAGCAGTATATCCAAAGCGATAACACGCGCTGTAGTATCGTATCTGCGTTTTGTTTGGTAGAAAATTTCAGCAAAAATACTACGATGTTTCTCATTGAAGCTTACAATGGGGAAACTTTTTATCGCTTGCAAAGCGGCAACAGATTCAGTAACATCACCATTTAAGGCGGTGTAAAAAAGTGTTGGTAATGTGTTAACATCTTGTAAATTTTGCAGTGCACGTATGTAGATAACTTTACAATTGATCTCTTCACATTTCTCATTAAGATTATCCAATATGAATTGACGTATATTTTTTAATAATGAATCGTTAGCATCAAAGCCGGACTGACGTGTGAGTGCTGCGACTGTTTGAATAACAGTATCGCGAAGCTTATCATTTGTGATATTTGCACTCTCGTCAGCGTTGAGCTGCAAGCGCGTGAATAGATCTTCAATAATGGCGCGGTCTGGATGAGTGCCCACAGCGAGCGATTGTAGATATTGCTCCAAGAATTTAACATCATCTTCATCATCAAACTTATATAATTCTGTTATGGCATTGTGTGCATCAATTGTTTGTACAGCAGCGAGTAAATCTATCAAGGCTATAACTGACTCTTTATTGGTATCTAAGATTTCGATGAACTCAAATTGTTTGGTGATGCGCGCCAAGGGCAAGAGTTCAGCAATGGCTAGTGCCAGTGATTGTTTGCCAATATTTTCACTGTTAAGTTCAGCGCTTAACCTTTTAATTTCAGTTTTAAGCTGGAAATTAAAAAAAAAGAAAATATAAGTTTTTTAGAATAATGTTTTCTATGATCACACTCACAGTGACATCCTTAATTTCGCTTATGGCACCGTCCACATCCGCTTCAATATCGAAAATACGATACCACTCCAACAAGCTTTTTATTGCTTCATCGAGAGTATTGAATTCCAATTGTTTTACCAAATCCGAGCTCTCTACAAGATGTGTTAAGCTGAATTTTTCGCTCACTTCGCTGCCGACATCTGGTTTTGAAGCCAAAGCAATACGATGTTTTTCCGATGAAATAGCTTGCATAAGTCTGCCATCTGCGCTCAATTCGTATTCCACAATTTCCTGAGACACTTGTGTAGTGCCTAAATTAGAAAAAAATAGTAGTTTCAAGAGCTCTCAGAACCAATTCATTGTTACTTACTTAAAGCTTTCTCCGCTCTGTAATTAACTTTGAGATCCCAATGCGAACAATCTGTCTTGATTTTCTCGATGTTTGTGGAAGACTTGACTGCATAAAATGCATTACATTTGCCTGACACATCGACCTCTGTAACGGGTCCATTTTTATATTCCAATTGTAGGAGGGAAGCAAAACCACGTTCCAAATTCAAGAGCGATTGATCGCGCGATGTATGAGCTATCACTTTGCTGGGTTTTCCATTGATGAGACTGACATAGAATGGACGATCTGGTATTTTTGTTATTTCGGCAGTAGTACTCGATCTTCGTGCCTTGGATGGTGCGCTGACTTTTGAGTATGTAATGAAAACTTCAAGCAATTGTTCTTTCGCTGAGTTCCACACGGAATTCACTTTCAATTGTGCACGAAAAATATAGCTGGCTTCTTCGGCATTCGTACGTTGCAGATCGTGCATAGAGACAACGTTGGTCAGCTCATAGAGATGTTGACTTTTCGGCGATATCAGGAAGGCAGTGTTTGACAGTACCGAAGGAACTGAAACAAAGAAAAATGTTAATTTACAAGTTTACATTATCAATGAAAATAGTAATTAAGTCTACTAATTGCTTTTGTTACTTGTTTCAAATATCTTTGGAATTGTCTACTACACATGCTACTTGTAGATGGAAATTAAAAATAATTTCCTTATCTTCTTTCATTTGATAATGTCATGGGTACGTGTCCAAGCAAATACATATAGCGAATACGCATATACAAAAGATTTTCTCTAACATATTTTGACCCTACAAAAGCGATTAAAGGCTAGGTTATCAGTGTCGCACTGTAAATATGCATATGTACCTATGTATGTGTGTACATTCTTTTGATTGGAACTAAGTGCCTGTTTATTAAATGCAGTGTTCTTGCCTAGCTCTTTACTAAAGAATACAAAAAGAAAGATAGAGAAATTTTAAAGCCGTAGAAAAAAGCACTTCAAATACATTACTTATTGTCCCTTTTTCTATTATCTTTTTTTATATAAAAATACAAAATTTTTTTTTTTAATAACATTACTTCACACTTTGCATATTCAACAATAGCTGTTCAAATCTGCATACATATTTAGGCCGGTGAATACCAATGTAGTTTCATTCATTTACACAGTTATTGCTTGATATCTAGAATGATTAATATACTATATGTACTTATTCATTAATTCATTTTTTATTAGCTCTCACTTACATCCGTAGATCACTTGGAATACTCACCCAATAAACAAAATAATAAAAGTATTGCCGGCTTTTGGCTAATCAACATATGTTTACAACTCATATTGATTGTATGCAGTATGTTGATTGCTTCTGTTTTAATGAAAAAGACTTTTCAAATAAAGATGAAGTTAATTTTTCACAATTTGTTTCACAGAAAAGCGACAGCACATCCGTTCACTAAAGCCTGACTTGAAGATTTGTGGGTGATCGTATACAAATCAGTGCCATCTCCGGCAGAGACGTTGCAACCGGCAGAGCTACAAATAGAAAACAATGTTGCCAGATGTTTACTGAGAAATTTAGTTTTTTAAATTATCAATTAAGTTTTTAAAAATATATCGAAAGTTTTTATGATCAAAGTAATTTTTAAATTAAACTTAACTGCTTTTTATTGATAAATTCCTAATACACATTTTTATAAAAATTCTTTATTTGTAAAATTTGGTTGGCAAATATCTTGTGTATTAAATACAAATAAAGATGTCGCCGTGGTACTCACGAAAAACCGTGGATGAGAATAGCGTGAAGAGCTCCTACGGAAACTACAAATTTTTGAGAATCAGCCGATAGCTGGCATCGGAGAACATAAAAGTTTGTCGTGGGTCAGGGAATGTACATTCTCTGATAATGTTTCCTTCAACGTATAAAAATGGTCACAAATGTAGCGAAGACGCACATAAACAAAGTCGCACACCCTATTTGAGGGAAACTTTTAAGCATAGATGGCGCAGTAAAAGTAAAATAGTATTCACCGGAAGGAAATCAGCTGTTTCATTTTAAATATGGAAAAGAAAAATCACAATCATTTGATTTGTTAAACAGCTTTTTTAAATAAAAACATTTCAAACAAAAAATAAACCAAAAAGATACAGTTATTTCACAAAAAATGAGCCGGAACTCAGAAAAAAGAAATTTTCGGAAAATTTTTTTCTGAAAAATATAAAAATCTGCATTTCAATACATATTTGGGGCCTAGTTGATAATCCGACACCTCTAAACAACTTACAATTTCAAAAAGAAATAGTCTCGTATTTACGTCATTCGAAGTTTCTATAGATATTTCGATGATAAATTCGGGAGTGTTTTAATGTAGAGACCAAAATATTCATAGTCAAACAATATTTAAAAACTCGTCAAAATTTAAAAATTTCACGTAAAAAGCAAAGCAACTGAAACGACAGAATTGAAGAGCTTTTGATAGACCCGTGACAAAGCAAAGTAGATTATTTGCCAGATAAATATGGTCATATAAGAGATGACCGTCTAACTGCAGCAACGTGGAATCGGTTGTACAACGTAACAAAAAATTTAAGTAAGTGATATTGAGCATTGAAAGATACTTAAAAAATAATAATTTTTTGTATAAATAGAAAAGAATATCACTATTTGCCTCAAGTGGTTGTCCATCCTGATATTGTATGCAAAAATGTCAGCCTTGCTTCTCCCATACAGTTGTTACAACTTCGAGCGCTTGGTTAAAGAAATTAGATTTACCGTAACAATATTTTTGAAGATTGCCATGCTTCCGTTTCGTTTCAGTTTTATCAAGCAAAAGAGTACATTGAAGTCGATTGTCCATACATAATCGGCGAATATAACAAACGCATTGGAGGGCTGAAAAAGAATATGTAAATTTTGCAAAAAACATTTCGAACTCAGTGCACATAGCAGATCAATTGAAAAGTCCTCGGCATACCATAGTAAAACATATTTTTTTGGCAAAATTAATTTTTTTTTTAATTCAACCAAGTTTTCTTCAAGTTTGATACACTGACTATAGCGACCCCCCAACTTTTCGATATCATATTTGTAATATGATTTGTCCTTTGCTTCAGAATAGGCCTCAGTTTCGGCGATCATCTCTTCATTGACGAAAATTTCATCCCAGCGAACATTCTCTTGAGATCTGAGAACAGGAAATAGTCGCTGGGGGCTAGATATGGAGAACACGGTGGATTCGTAAGTAATTCGAAGCCCAATTCATGAATTTTTGTCATGAATTCACTGACTTGTGACACGATGCATTGTCTTGGTGAAACAACACTTTCTGTTTCTTCAAATGCGACCGTTTTTCGGTCGCTGTTGATGCTCCTTCCCTTTTCAAGGTAGTCAACGAAAATTCTTTCATGCGCATTCCAAAATACAGAAGCCATAACCTTGCCAGCCGACTGTTGCGTTTTTCCACGCTTCGAAGCGGGTTTATCGTGTGCAGTCCACTCAGATGACTATTTCAGCTATTATTACATATCGACGCTAAAACTGGGGTTTATTATTCTTGAACATCTCCAAACACTGTTCCGAAACATCAACTCATCGTTGTTTTTGGTCAAAAGTGAGCTCGCACGGCGCACACTATACGCAGAGTTTTCTCATACCCAAATATTAGTAATTGATATGATGTACACGTTCAGTTGATATCTTTAGAGTGCCAACTAATTCATTCAATTTCAATTTTCGGTCATTTCAAATCATTTTGTGAATTTTTTTTGATGTTTTCGTCGGTAACAACCTCTTTTTGAAAGTCTTCGGTGCCTATTACACCACGTCTAAACTTAGCATATCAATCCTTAATGGTTTTTTTGCTGGGAAAGTGTCCGGAAACTCGTCAAGTTTTTGCTTTTTTTTTTGCTGCTGTATTTTTTCCCTTCAAAAAGCAATACTTTAGCAACACGCAAAATTCCTTTTCATAGATTTTTTTTGTTCACAATAACCAAAATTTCTTCACTCAAAATGCTATAATTCACAAAGTAATGATCCGACAGCTTTCAAATTTATACATGCGTATTTTTAAGGTTAGGAATTTTCAATTAACCTGTTACTTTTTTTCTTAAAGTGCATACTTTTTAGGCCAAGTTTCGGATACTTTGTTTTGGAACCCAGGGGCAACACATTGAACATGAAAATGCCCATATGTAAAAGATAACAGTAATCTCAATGAAATTATACTGGAACTTGTACTTTCCCAGTATCCAAATATAAAACTGCGGAAACATCACGCTATTTACGTTCTTGACTTATAAAAATATTTAATATATGAGAGTTAAAATCATATCTTGAGACTTTATCTGCGTTTGAAAAAGAATAACCTCCAGATGTATAAAATATTTGAGCAGTACCGGAACTTTTGAGTCCATTTGAACTGGTGACTGATACATCATCCAATGCTTCAGCGCTGTTTTGTTCTATAATTGATCGATCACAAAATCTCCAAATTTTTCTACGACAAAAAATTTCCACAAGGAGGAGCGTAACTTGGAAAAGGTATGTATGGTAATGCAGGAAGAAGCTATCGCTTTCAATATTTATATATATGTACATTACAGAAAATATTCCCCCTAACCCAGCAAAGAGACAAATTCCTACCTTCTGCTTTACCTTTTACTGCATGAAATGATACAGCGTTATTCATTTTGCGGTTTCCAAAATAAACGTAAATAAAATTTATTTAAAATAAGTTTTCCTATGAATTTTTTTTATAATACAAAGTTTGAATCTTGGCATTATATGTGAAGTACTACATCATTCAAATGACCTCCTCGTGAATTTTTTCAAACTTCGACCTGTTTGAGGTAATTTTCGGCCACTTTTTGGCACATATTGGGCTGTATATCAGCCATAACTTGACGAATTCTGGTTTTCAAGCGCTCAAGAGTTAAAAATTGGTCTGCATAAACACGGTCTTTCGCGTAGCCCCACAGAAAAAGTCCGGTGGTGTCAAATTGCACGATCTCGGCAGCCAATTGACATCGAAAACACGAGAGTTTACGCGGCCGGGAAATTTCTCTCTCAATAAAGCCATATTCACTCATGTTGTGTGGCATGTGACATCATCTTGTTGGAATCAAATTCTGTCCAAGTCGTGTACTTCATTTGCAGACCAAGAATAGTCGGCCTATTTTCAATGATTCTCGGAGCCCAATGCGATAATTTTGCTTATTTACGTATCCGCCAGGTGAGAGATGTGCCTCGGCACTGAAGAAAATGTTGTTGCAAAAATCGTGGTCCACTAATTGTTGTTCAAGCACCCAATCGACGTATTTACGACGTTTTGAATGATCAACTGGCTTCAGTTGTTATGTGAAATGGACTTCAAATAGATAAAGGGGTAAGTCCAAGTGCAAAATACGCCATAATGTGGCGTAGGAAAGTCCCAGCTCTTAAAAACGTCGAAAAACATACACGTTCGGATATCCGGCTACACTTTCACTTACAGCAGCGATATTTGAGGTGGAACGAGCAAAAGGAGAAGGCACAGGACTTACAATATCTATATTCAATCCAGAATCTTCAAATTTCTTTAAAATTTTATCAACTGCTTGAGTAGTTGGATGATTATGTGTACCATAATCTCCTCTCAATGCACGAAACATGGCCACGTTTGAATCAGCATTTTTGTTGTAGGTTTCAACAATTTGAACACCTCGTGAGGTTTTTAAGCGACCCATTTCCATAAATGCCTGACATTTAACTAAAACAAAGCATGTTTGGCTTGACAGTTAAGTTTGACAGATGTCAAAATACAGACTTGCACTTTCGAAACCATTAAATGGATAACCCTCTATATGAGTATAAATTGAAAGAAATCATATATGAAATTAGTTTCATTGAAAGGAATTCTTCTCAAGTAATGCATTCTTTCCAACCGCAGCCTGGAATAATTTACCCAACTGGGATGATTGAAAAAATTTATATACATACAAGTACATACATATGTATGTATATGTGTACTATTAAACTTAAAACATATATTCATGAGTTTATAAATCGGTTATTTTATTAAATCCAGTTAATGACTGCAACTGGTCGTGATTAGACTGAAATGCTTCCAATAACTATTGACTTTTGATAGCAAAAAATATCAGTTAACCGCAGATTTCTCACAATTCTCAGTTTAGCTTGTGACATTCGTAAATATGTATTTCATTGTAAATTTCATTTAACTCTAAATAACAATAAACTGTAAAAAAAATACGTGTGTATATGAAAAATGAGACTATGAAGAAATCGCTTGAAAACCAAAGAGCTTACTCATAAAAAATTAATTAATTTGAGAATGGCTAAAGTCAATGAACAATGAGTGTACATATCATATTTATATATGTATGTATGTAAATACTATGACATTACGTGGGAATTTCATTTACTGCTTCTTCTAAAGCTGTTTGGAGTCTATACGAAGTTCTAAGAAATAAGTAAAAATAAAAAATAAATTAAATTAAATAAATTAATTAATATAAAAATTGAAATAAAATAAAATAAAGTAAAAAATAAAAAATTTTAAATAGAACAAAAAAGTAAGTCATAGCAAACAAAATCAAATAAAAAAATATGTACATATGTATGTATGTACATATATATATATATGTATATATTTGGCGCTTTGTAACCGCTGAAGCGATTTTCGGGCAAGCTCCTCCTCCAATTTGTGGTTTTTGCGTCTTGATGTTTTTACCATCAAATGGAGGGACCTACAGTTTATTCTAAGCCGCCTCTGAACGGCCGGTGGATTTTCATGAGGAGCATTTTACATGTCAGAATTACACTCGGCGGGCTTGACATTCTCTGCCGAGGGGCGACCGCAATTAGAAAAATTAATTTTCTATAATTTTGGATTCTGTTCGAACAGGGCCTTCCGAATGTCAGTACGCAATGCTAACCACTCGGCTATCGCGGCCGCCATAAACCATAATTAAATTATTAAATTCCTTTTATATAATAAAATAAAAATTAGAAAATAAAATAAAATATATCAAACCAAATCGAAAATAAAATTTAAGAAAATAAAATAATGTAAAAAATAATGTATAAAAAGATATAAAAATAATTAAAAAGATATAAAAAAATAAAAAAAAAATTAAATATAAAAAATAAATAACAGAATATGAAATTAATGTGATAATAAAAAAATTATAAAAAGTTAAATAATATTATATAATAAAATAAAATAAAATAAATAAAAATAAAAAATAAAACAAAATCAAATTAATAAAAAAATAAAAAAATAAAAAGATAAAAAATAAAATATATAAAATAATATAAAATAAAATAAGTAGAAAAAATAAAAAATAAATGAACAATATAAAATAATTTAAAAATATAAAATTATATGAAATTCAATAAGATAAAAAATAATAAAATAAAATAAAAAAATGAATCAAATAAAATTACTTAATAGTTGTTGGTTAGTAAAAAATTGAATAATACAACAACAGATTACATGGCAGGCGTTGGCTCAGTTGGTAGAGCACTCGCCTGTGATGCCAGAATCCGTCGGTTCGATTCCTGGCAAAAGAAGTCTGATGGCGAGATGTGGTGATCTCCGAAACAGCTGTCACTTCTACTATTTTTTCTTTGTTGTATAATAAAATATTCAATGAAAAAATAATGTTTCTAACAAAAATAGGCCTTTGAATACAGCTTATTACTTATAACCAAAAACAATTACAGCCCACATTAAAAATACCCGAAAATAAAATTAAATTAAACAAGCTAAAAAAATTATATTATTTCAAATAAAACCGTAGAAAATAAAGTAAGGAAATAAGAAAATAAGAATAAAAATAAATAATAAATTTAAAAAAAAAATGAAATAAAAAATAAACGAATAAAAAATAAAAGCAAATAAAATAAAATTATTTAAAAAATTATTATTTAAAAAAAAATATTAATAAAAAAAAAAAAAAAAAAAAATTAAATAAAAAAATAAAAATAAGTAATAAAATAAATTTAAAATAAAGAAACTGTAAATAAATAAATAAATAAAAGAAATTAAATTAATTAAAGATTAAAATAAAAATAAAAATAAAAATAAAATACAAAAAAGTTCAATTAAATTAAATAATATAGAATACAATCAGATCACAAATAATAATAAAAGAAAATAAAATAAAATAAAATGAAGTAAAACAATAAATATAAAATACATACATAAAAACCAGAAAGAAGGGCTGGCTTCGGCCATGCCGAAGTCTGTGTACCTTTCATGAACATGTAAAATTTATTGTAAATTGCAAAATTTTGATGATTTTCAGTATTATGCATGATCAATTTCGGGGTTTCCTATTAAAAAAAAACCACAGAAAATTCAAATTTAATGGGAAATGTTTATATCATTCGAAAGAGCATTCTTTGACATTTATTTTTTGAAGATTATCTCTATCAAATGTTGGCCGCGGCTACGTCTCAGATGCTCCATCCGTTGAATCTAATTTTCGATGACTCGTTCGAGCCTTTCGACTGGTAACTGGCGAATGAAACCGGTTCAAAACGTGAAATTATCTTCTCACCGAAGTGTCCGCTCAAAATATACATTGATTGATGCGATGTGTGAGAAGTGGCGCTGTCTTGTTGAAACCAAATGTCGCGGAGATCGCGAGCTTTAGTTACAGGCGTCAAATAGCCGGTTATCATGGCGCGATAACGGTCGCCATTGACGGTTACGTTCTCACCGGCATCATTTTTGAAGAAATATGGACCGATGATTCCACCGGCCCACAAACCACACCAAACCTTTGTTTTTTCTGGATGAAATAACAGCTCTTGAACCTCTTCAGGTTGCTTTTCGTCTCAAATGCAGCAATTTTGATTGCTTACTTACCCATTGAGCCAGAAATTGGCCTTCTTGCTGAACAAAATTTGGTTCGAAAACGTCGGATTTTCTTGGAACTTTTCAACAGCCCATAGAGCGAAGAGATGTCGCTTGGGAAGGTCCAGCGGCTTTAGTTCTTGCACTAGCTGTATTTTGTACGTCTTCAAATTAAAAACTCGACGTAAAATGAGCCAAGTCGTCCATACATATGTAGTTGCTGCGAACGGCGCCGAATCGACGCTCCACGGTCTTCGTGTACACTCTCAGCTACGGCCGCTACATTTTCTTCACTGTGTGATGGACGTGGTCTATTAGGTCGAATATTACCCAATAATGAAAGCTAGATCTCAAGATGGGTGATGGTGTTGCGAATAGTACGCTCAGTACGCTATGTTGACCATAAGTTGAGCGAAGCGCGCGAAACAAATTCCTTACAGAAAGTTAATTTTCGTAATAAAGTTAAATGATTTGTAAACATTGTTCAGGCGTAAGTGCTTCCATGATGAAATACCAAAAAATACTGAATAAAAATAACATGACAGCTTGGCATGAGTCAAAAAAAGGCTATTGAAAAAATACCTCTACTTGGATCGCCCTTTATTAACTTGAATTTAGTCTGAAGAATATCGAATTTCACTCTCTCAGATGATTTTTTGGCGGATTTTGAACGCAAAAGTTCATATTTGAACAAATTAGTTGTATGATGGTTATATGCTATAGTATTTCGATTTCGATTACTACCAATAAGCAATGCATAATACTCGTATTTATACACAATACCAAATTTCACGCTTCTAGTATCATTTTTGGTGAATTTTTGGCCTAAATCTCATAGCTGAACAAATCGGTGTTGTATAGGAGTTATAGATTATAGACGTTTGATTTCGATGATTTTCAGAACCAATATGGAATTTATGTATAGTGTACTGAGTTCACGATCTGCGGTACTTTTTTGAAGGATTTATAACCAAAAATTTTAAATCTGAAAAATCGATCGTATAAATGCTATAGTGGTCCGATTCCGGCCGGTTCCGACAAATGGTCGAATCATTTGCCTACCAAGTTTGGTTGAAATAGCTCAAAAACGGAGTGACTAATTTGCGATTAAACAGACAGATGGACAGACAGACGGACAGACGGTTATGGCTAAATCAACTCAGCTCGTCATTCTGAAATATATACAAAATTATATAAAAATATACAAAAATTTAAATAAAATGTAAAAATAAAATTTAAACCAAACCAAAAAAAAAAAAAAAAATATGAAAAAAATATAATTAAATTGAATAAAAGTAAATAAATTTAAATATTTTACTCAAATGCAAATGTTTACAAATTCAACAGTGAAATCCGGCTCTCTCAACTTCACATGGCAGATTCGTGTTGGTGTCATTGAATTTTAAGGGAAACAAAAGAATATTACAATGCATTTTTATTGTAAATTTGTGGCGTCAACTATGCGGGCAGACGGACGCCGAATGGAGTAAATATGCATATTCACACACACACACACACACACATTCAACCATACAACCCGTCAACATTGATTCGTTTTGGACTTGGAACGTTTGAACGAACGCCTCCTCAATAATGCATTTCACATTATCAGCAAAATGCACTCGCCTTTGTCGTTATTGACGTCTTCGTCGTGGTCGTTATTGTCACTAGTGACCGGTAACATAGCAATACACTGCTTTATAAGCACATACATACATTTGTACAATGTATATACACACACCCAAACTCTGCCTTTTTAGTCACTTACTTAGAAGGAAGCGACGAACAATGAAAACCACAAATGCACTCACGCTCGATTGCAACAAATTGACGACGCTTATCAGTGATAAGCAGCCAAAGTAATAATAACAACAACCAACAACGTTCAGTGACTAACACAAAACCGACATCAACGGCATAGTCACAGACGCAACGGAGGAGTGTGGTGTATTGAAAACCGGTTCGACCGAAGTGCATAGACACTACTGACAGAGAGAAAATCAACGAAGGCAATGAAAATAATGCTTTGCCCTGGACTAAGTGCTTGTGGCGAACAGCAGCGACTGTTGCTGCTCTTCGGTTTCGACGAATGCTGCGGCAGCTCATCATCGGTCACTATAGCGTTGCTCTATTGTGCAGCGTTGAGTTGTGGCAAATGCATTTCGGTGCACCGCTTTAGATTGGTTGAGTCGAGTTGAGCTGCTGTGGTTGCGCCGAACTGTGGTGCGCGTCGGTAACAGACAACAAGCAATTAACACGAAATAAATCAGAAACATTTCAATACTGTTCTCATCATGTGGATTTTATTTTCGTAGTTTACATTTAATTTCTTGAAATTTTTTATTTTTATTTTAATTTGTTTATTTTTTACTCTTCAGCCAGATTTATTCACGGAAATGTGAAATTCTACACTTTCTTTTTTCATTGTTGTTGTCTATCAGTGCCTTGCTGGCTTCGCTTGTGGCTCGGTCATTGTTGTTATCACTTAATTAGTGCGAAGACTACAAATTACATTGCATCAAATGGATTTCGAGACAATGTTGATAGGAGGTCAGGCCTTTACATACATATATGTATGTAGGTTGGTTTACATACGAAATGAACATGAGTAATGCAACACACACACACACACACAACCTATATGTATGTATGTATTTTATTTAATCATCATGCAATCGACCGTTTCAAATGCAAATTCTATACTCACTGCTGCTACTGATTTCGGCAGTGTCGATTCAAAATTTAATTACAAATGTGACCACGAAGCGGCAAAACAGCGGTCACACAACGAGCTAATAAGGAAATCGATATGGTGCGTAGAGAGCTGATTACGCAATATATGGACATATATTACATATACATACATATGTACATAAGTTGTGCGTTAATTAATCGATTTTTTTAAATAAAACGCAAACCATTGTTTTGTTAGAAAACTCAATGCATATGCGTACATACATATTACTTAGTTATATTTATATAAGCAGTTTTATTTTGCACACGACCTGCAAAAGAATGCCCAGCTGGCTTATTTACAACTAGCTTATAATACGCATTTACTTTACAACACTGGTGTTAGCTGTTAAAATATGAAAAAAGTCCGTTTGCGAGATTCGTTTCGTTCGTGTTTGTAGATTTTCTTCGTATTTCACTTATTTTTCTTTGAAGTAGGCAACGTTTACGCGATTATCTTCTCCTTCTTTGGCGAAGCACCTCTTACGCGATTATAGCCGCATCAATAATAGCGCTCCACACGCTCCGTCTTTTTGTTGTTTGGCGCCACTTGGAAATACCAAGTGAGACCAGGAAGCTCTCCATCTCATCCTTCCAAAGTAGTGGAGGTCTTCCCCTTCCTCAGCTTCAGACAGCGGGTTCTCCATCGAATACTTTCAAAGCTGGAGCGCTTTCATCCGTTCGGAGCACATGACCTAGCAAGCGTAGCCACTGTTTCTTGAATCATTAAAATATGTCAACGTCGTCGTATAGCTCGTAAAGCTCATCGTTCCGTCGTCTGCGGTATCCGCCGTTGCCAACGCGCAAAGGACCATAAATCTTCCGCAAAACTTTTCTCTAGAAAACTCCTAAAGCTGTCAGGACGGGAATGATGAGCGACTTGTAGAGTTTGGGTTTGGTTCGTCGAGAGCGGACTTTACTTTTCAATTGCCTACTCAGTCCAAAGTAGCATTTGCGGGCAAGAGTGATTCTGCGTTCTCTAAATCTCCGCATCTTCTCATAGAGTTTTCGAGCATTTCCCTTGTCGGCCAGCTTTCCAAGCTTTTCATACTCACGCATTTCGGCCTCTTTTTTGTCTGCAAATACGTCTCGTTTCCCTCTTCGGCTCTCGGTGTCTCTCCCACCCGCACGTGTTGTGTTCGAACGCAAAGCTTCGAGTTAGGGCGTCTGCTTTCTTTCCACTGGTCCCCATCGAACAAGCTCTTTATTTGGCCTTGCCGAAATCCGATTGTTTCTGGAATAATGGTATGTAGAGAACTTGAGATGCTGTTCTACAATTCCTCTAAATCGAGAAGCTGATGAGTGCTCTCAGGAAGCACTAGTGCAAGTCGAGTACAAAACTGCAAAGCTGTCTGTTGTGATGGCAGTTTTTCGACTTCGAAACTTCCTTATGTTTCTTGACGTCTTTTACTGCAGAAAGAAGGCGGGTGCGTATCTGCGCTGCTACAAGATAGTGATAAGAGTCGGAATTTGGTCCTCGGAACGTACGAACTTTCTAGACGTAGGAGACTATGTTAAGAAATAAAACGCTTATTTGCCGGAAAAATATAATTTATTCAAAAGGTCACTGATTTAGTAGGAAAAGATTTCTGCACCGAACACGCAACCAAATGAATCACGTTGTGATCGACAGAAAACATGCTTCAAGCGTACTGGATGTGCGAACGTTCCAAATTCGAAAGTTGACTGCGACCGTTATCTTGCTGAAGCCAGCATGCAAGCGTAAGGTCCACAACGAACAGCCTAAGCTTACTAAGATCATCTTTCGTAATTACTACACCAGGACAATTTCCACCCTGCAGATATTGGCGGAATTTGGGAGCACATATCACATTGTATGCGTACTGTCGCTGAGAGAACGATTGGTTTCAAGCGCCCATAACCACAGAATCAATGCTACAACGAGAAGTGTCGTGAGGTAACCTCAGTGAAATGTCCCGCCTACAAAAAACCGCGGCAGTCTGCCTACTAAGTTTGGTTGAAATATCTTAAAAACATGACTATATGAACTCAGGTCGTAATTTGGATACGATCGGTATAAATTTTGTGGGCCTATCTTTCTCCTTCTGTACTTTCATACTTCGGACCAAAGCTAATATCTCATTTTATATACATGAAAGGAAAGGGTAAGGAGGGAGCGTGAGGACCTCGAAGTTACACAGGCCAGAAATGAAGTTTTATAGGAGATAGGCAGTACCCCCGGCGATTATGGAGAGAACCTTTCTTCAAGCTGCTTGCAGGCGATATCTTCACCAATCCCGTCTCTGGTGAAAGCCACGATGGCGTGAACATACCTCGGACTAGATTTATATTGGAACGAATTTGTACAAGGCAATGAGCTGATAGGATGCATGCATCATATTCTTTACAAAATATGGCTAGCGGAAAGAATGCTCGATGATTGGTTTCCTTGTTTTCTTTGTCTTGTACTGATGAAGAGTGACCTGAAGATGGGTGCAGTTACCAGGGAATCAGTCTTATGACGCTCCTCCCGAGCGTGCTTTGCCAAAGATTAAAGCCGTTTGTCAACACTCTTATTAGACCTTATTAGTGCGACTTTAGACATGGCAAGTCCAACAGCGAGATAGCCACGAAATACAGACCAACGCTCGTCATCTCTTTCTCATTTGCGAAACAGCAATCGATAGTCCGATAAGGGATCGCATTTAAGCCATTATTTTTATGTTCGGTATACCTGCGAAGCTGATTGGGCTTTACAGATGACGCAGAACAACACCACCAGCTCTGTTTCTGGTAGGGACGGATCTCACCGAACCTTTCAGTATCGTTCGAAGTTTTAGACAAAGCGACCCTTTATAGTGCGATCTCTTCAACTTTGGGATGCGAGGAGGAGGGTGTGAGGCGGAAGGGCAGGTAATTGAGGAGTAAAGTCCCCTCTGGATGAGCAAAAACTAAACTCTACAAATCGCTCACCATTTCCGTCTTGGCATTTGGTTCAGAGCTAGGACTGTTGCAACATCCGTAGAATCGCAATAAGGAATTTTCGAATAAAAGAGGTTGAAAAAGATTTATAGGTCTCTGCGTAGTTGCGACGGCGTATACCACAGGCTATGGAACGATGAGCTGTACGAGTTATACGACGACATTCCATGGTTCAGTGAATTGAGAGACAGTGGTTACGCTGGCTCGATCATGTCTATCTTATAGATTAAAACACACCAGCTTTTGAGAGTTTTCGACGAAGTGCCCATCGGTGCAAGCGAAAGAAAGAGCTTCACCGTTGCGTTAGAAAGATCAGATGGGGAAGGACTTAACTTGACTTGGTGTCTCCAATTGGCGCCGAATGGAAGAAAAGAATACCGGATTTCTTTGCCTTATTTACAGCTGCATTTTACCTTTCCCCCCACTAAAGCGATATATGATTTTAATAAATCTCCAAATGTTAGCCATATGCATAGCCATTTACTGTATGTTTGTATGTATGTATGTCGGCAACTGCATGTGAACGAATGCAAATGATTGTATGCCGACACACCTACGCCTTCATACATACTTATGTATGTATTGATATGTATAAATGTTGAATTGCAATTAAAAATGCACAAATAACCGTTATATATTTATGTATGCACATAGCTGTGTGTCTCGCCCTGCTCGGTTGATCGCCTATTTACATTGAAGAGAATTCCAATGCATCAATTGAAGGCATGCGGATGTGATGAAAATGTTCATACAAATGTTTGTTTGTGTGTGTGTGCATTTTTATAAATGCATAAGTCTGTTTTAATGCAATCCAACAAGTTGCTTGGCAAATAAATGCGGAGATATGTGTATGCATGACCGTGTGTGGGTGTGTGTGTGTGTGAAAGCATATTCGCATATTTGTACTCAAGCATACGAGTATGCACTTAAGCACTTATGCTCAGGCACATTATATGCACTCGCATGTATATATGTATGTATGTAGACATGCGTGTGCTTTTCTGCACTGAACTTGCTGACTTGGTTCTTGCCTCGCGATATACGAGTACATACCAATTCAAAGCGGCCAAGCAGCGCATAGCCATGGCCAGCTGGTTTCCTTCCTACCGGCAGCGGTTTACCTCCACCACAGCGCTCAGCTGCTGCTCATGCTGCCACGGTTACCGCTCTTTCGTAATGCTCGCCTTGTTCGAGTGCAACGATGAAGCAATGCCGCGCCGCAGAAACCGCTAACAGTACTGCAAGCACTGCAACCACCACCCATCGCACGCACGTCATCTTAAGCAAACTCATCCACCATCCCAATCCATCTCATTCATATCACCATCTTCTCATCCCCACTCTGTAATTGGTGGTGGCCTGCCATTCATGTGCACTCGTTGGATTTCGCTGCTTTTGCTCTCTTGATCTTTGACCCAATTTCTTTTATTCCATTGTATGTTATCTTCAAAAAATGACGGCATGAAGGCATGAATGAATGAATGAATGGAAGAATGACTGAGTGTGTATACGTGTGCGTGTGCATGTGTGTGCTGTGCTAAGAGCAGGGCAATGGTGAGCGAGTTAAATATGCTGCAATGAACATGAGCTCCGTTGCATCGGCGGCCGCAACAGCAGTAGCAAGTACAACAACTTAACGGTACTTCAAATTTTCTGCTTAATCCTTTAGCCTCCACTCCAATCATTTTGCTACAGTTGCTTGGCGCAAATTTCGTCGCTTCCGGCAGCTTCATTTCACTTTATAATACTTTTCATTATTTTCATGCTTCTGTTACTTTCATTTTATTTAATTTTTTTTATTTTTTATCTTTTTTTCACTTTAACCTCTTCCACTCTTTACATCATTTTACATTTTCATCTTCTTAATTCCAAAATATTGCATCAAGCAATCCACACTGCTTTTGCGCGTCTCTTCTCCTATCTCGCTATCATTTGCGCTTCAGCACTTTTTGGTTGCCTCACTCCATCGTCTTCATCTCCTCCTCCATAAAGTTGCTGTTGCTATACGCACTTCTGTGCTTTAACGCTTTTGCGCTTTTGCTCGACTGATTTTCGGATTTTGATTTATTTAGTTTTGCGGTAATTTGAGTGCTTTGGCAAGATATACTGACTCGTTAAGGCAGCACACTGAGGATGTTGGGTAAGCATATATTTTACGCATACATATGTACCTACATACATATATATATACATACATTTTTACTATGTTAAAAAGAAAGTAAGTAAAATAAAAAGGAAACACAAAAATTTAAGTAATTTTTCTGACGAAGCTTAAAGTAATGAGTGTGGTGAGTCAAGAGGTGAAGTTTTGTACTTTTTGGTATTTTATTCGAAATTTGAATTTAATACTCGCATATTCTCGGTCTTGGAGGCTTACTGTAGGAAATAGCCTTTAAGTTGAGCATAGAGCGAGGTGCTTGCTGTTCATTGGAGGGTATAGGATATGAGCTCAACGCCTGATCTTAAAGGATTATACAAAAAGTTTTTTATTAATTCTCTTGGTAGAGAGTGTGGTTAGCTCTGAATGTAAACAAAACTCACCAGACATCCCGGGACGACTACCCCATATCTATCACCAAATTTAAGCTCCTTTATAGTAGGGATCTCTTGTAGTAGGAACCTACTTAATTCTGTCCCTAATACGTTTGCAGTAGTCGGCATCAGAAGTGGAGTTTCTCATCCCAGGGTTGTGGTTTTTCATTGTAGAAAATGTTAATATGTCGGGTTCCAAGCTCAGAGCAAAACCTCTAAGGAGAGGGTATCAGCTATGAGCACATTTAAATAGTTTGGTACCTCACGCAGGTGAGCAGGTGCCTTTACAAAACTCTAGTGAACCCTTAAACCAAATGTGTGTGGACTAGGTTAGGTTGAGCTGAACTGACTGACTCTAACGAATCTTACTTATACGATACTACGTCCATAGATAATCTAAACACATCCCATTACCCCTCTACACCACACTCTCACTCCACCATCACTACTTGCTGCTTTAGCAGACTTTATCTCGTCGCTTCAGTTTGTCTTTAGAAAATCCCGTTGATTTAAGGTTAGGTTAGCTTACAAGGGTGGGCTTTTACGTCGGACATAGACCCGTTTGTCATCTGCAGTATCAGATGTAAGTTCAAATTAGATCGAGATGTATTGACATATAGCGTTGAGACTTCTTAAACGGAATTTGTGGATTTGGTTAGATTGGGTTGAACTGGTTGTCTCTAACGTCCATAGATAATCTAAACATATCCCGTTACCCCCTTGTACACTACACTCTCACACCCATCTACACAACTTACTACTTTAGCAGACTTTCTCTCGTCGCTTCGTTACGTTATATAGCGTTGATATTTCTTCTAGATGCCTGAACTGCTGCTAGGTGAAAGAGGTAGTTTAACGTATCACTCATGCCTTCTTCCCTACATTTCATGAATATATCGCTAATCGTATTGATTATTTTTCACCTAAAAGACACCAGTAGGTACTTATAAGACACCAGTAGGCTGCTCAGCAGCTCCTTAGAGACCACGCGAGCCCAATATGTCACCCTCTCTTAGTTTAACCTGAAATCTTCTTCCACAGTTAAAGCATGTGAATATGTAACATAGTCTAGGTTGTCTACCCTTTCCTTGGTAATTGAGTTATGTCCCAAAGTTTTGACATAGAATTTAAGTTGAGCGGCCAATCTCACAGCGAGTTTTGCTCTCATGTCATACAGCCCGGTAGGTTTAATGATATTTCGAGTGCAGTGTGTTACGCAGATTGCAGGAACCTACCACATTCTTCTCCGTGATTTTCGGCGTGAGACTATTTTGGTAGCGGTGGACCACACAATAGCACCATAGAGTAAGGTTGGCTTGACCACCGCTGTTAGCAGTGGTGCAAAAGTTGAATCTCCTCAGCTACTTGCTGCTAAGAAATACTCCAAAATACTTGTTGGGTTTCCTAATTTCTACTACTTCATTCATGAAAATTACACCAAGTATTTCCCGGCGACTGACCAGAGTAGAGAGATTGATAAGTTTCAGACGACTAGTATAAGAAGGAAGATTGTACTGAGAGCCTCAATGCAAGTTTCTTAAGGCAAATAGGAGGAATTGTTTTCCAATAGACTCTATCCTATCAGAGTAAATGTGATACCTCGGGTTACAAATTACCAAGCCGTATTCCAGAATAAGTCTTACTAATGTTGCATACAAAGCTTTAGTAACATAAGGATCAGTAAACTCCTTTGACCACCGTTTTGCAAAAGCCAAGATGCTTTTGGGCTTTGTTGACTATCACACCAATGTGATGTGTGAAGTTCAATTTAGGGTCCATAGTAATCCCCAGGTGAATAAGACGGTGAACTTGTACCAAATTGTAATTATATATAGTGTAAGTAGTTGTCTGTATGGCGCTTCGGGAGAAACACATAACTTTACATTTTTCAAGGTTTAGGGTCATCTGATTTATTTTATACCATTCAACCATGCTATTTACGTCTGTATGTGGTGAGATACCTTCATTTGTCGAAGTATAAGATTTATAAAGTTTTACATCATCCGCATACATTAAAAATGTTGAAAATTTTATCTCATATCGTTTACAAATATGGACAACAGAATCTGGCCTATGTGGCTACTTTGGGGTTCTCCTGAAGAAACATTAACGCAATCTGAAATTGAATTTTTAAACATTACACTTTGAGTTCGATCATACAGGTATGAGGAGATCCATTGTAAAAATTTTGGTTGGAAACTCAGTATGTCAAGTTTCTTGATTAGCAACGAGTGACACATTATATCAAAAGCTTTGCTGAAGTCGATATATAAAGGTTGATCCAAGTATAGGTACTTTTTTCAATAGCCTTTTTTTGACAGATCACGCGTGAGTCGTGTTAGGCTGTCACGTTATTTTTGTTCAGTATTGTTTAGCATTTCATCATGGAAAGAATTACGCCTGAAAAACGTTTACAAGTCATTCAACTTTATTACGAAAATTCACGTTCTGCAAAGAATGTGTTTCACGCGCTTCGCTCAACTTATGGTCAACATAAGCGGCCTACCGAGCGTATTATTCGCAATACCATCACCCATCTTTAGACCCAGCATTCCTTATTGGATAATATTCGACCTTATTCCTTATTGGATAATAATAGACCACATCCAGCACGCAGTGACGAAAATATAGCGGCCGTAGCTGAGAGGGTACACGAAGACCGAGGCGCAACTCGAACTGACGTAATGAAAAACTTGGCGCATTTTTCGTCGAGATCTTAAATTGAAAGCGTAAAAAAACAGCTTGTGCAAGAACTGAACTCGCTCGACCGTGCCAAGCGACATCGCTTCGCTCTATGGGCTCTTGAAAAGTTCCAAGAAGATTCGACGTTTTCGAGCTAAATTCTGTTCAGCGATGAGACCCATTTCTGGCTCAATTGGTATGTAAACAAGAAAAATTGCCGCATTTGGGACGAAGAGCAACCTAAAGAGATTCAAGAGCTGTCATTTCATCCAGAAAAAACAACGGTTTGGTGTGGTTTGTGGACCGGTGGAATCATCGGTCTATATTTCTTCAAAAATGATACCGGTGAGAACATAACCGTCAATGGCGACCGTTATCGCGCCATGATAACCGATTATTTGATGCCTGAAATTGAAGCTCGTGATATTTGCGACATTTGGTATCAACAAGACGGCGCCACTTCTCACACATCACATCAATCAATGGATTTATTGAGACAACACTTCGGTGAGCAGATAATTTCACGTTTTGGGCCGGTCGATTGGGCATAAAGATCGTGTGATATCACACCGTTAGACTTTTTCCTGTGGGGTTACCTAAAGTATAAAGTCTATGCGTACAATCCCGCTTCGATTCAGGACTTGGAGCAACACATCAAGCGTATCATTCGCCAGTTAACAGTCGAAATGCTCGAACGAGTCATCGATAATTGGACTCAGCGGATGGCGCATCTGAGACGTTGCCGCGGCCAATATTTGAAAGAGATAATCTTCTAAATCTTCTAATAATCTTCTAAATGATAATAATTATTCCACACTAAATTTGAATTTTCTGTGATTTTTTTTCTTTAAAAAAGTAGGGAATCTCGAAATGGATCACTGTTTATTACGGTTAGCTTCTATCAATTAAAGATAATATTGAAGTCGATTTAAAAAGACAATTAATTTGTAGTTCGGCATATAAATTGGTACACATTTTTTTTTTGCCAACCTATTCAACTTTTATGTATGAATACATAATAATATTTTGATATATTTTCACTACATTCTACTTTAGCATAATTTCACACCAATTGTGCTTACCACACCCCCACATAAATATATATTTGTGCCTGCGCATAGTTCAGATATGGTAAATTATTATACACACGAACTTTGATACATATATTTACTCACTCTTTTTTCCTTCCTCCCCTGAATAATAGTAGCACTCCCTCTCAATGGCCTTTGGCGCTGGCATCCTGTTTGGAAGTGCATTGATTGACAGCTGCTTGCATAAATCCTTTGTTGATACTATGGATAGAGCAAATGGTATTTTCTTATTGTTGTTGTTATTATTGTAGTTGTTGTTATTGACGTTGCTATGTACATATGTATATCAGTTCTTGATGCGCCGGTTTTGTATTTATTTTACATTTTAAGTACGTTGTTATGCTTATTGGACACATGTCATCCATCGGCAGCTGTGTCCGGTGGCTTATATCATCACGCGGGTCATTGCTAAGATACAGAGTGGCTTTAGGTAGAGGGAAGTATTTGTCATTGTTGACAAACACCGATGAATTGTGACAAATATCGCATTTTATAACACGGTTACACAAATATGTATGTATGTACGGGTATATAGGTAAATACATATATATATATACTGGCGTGTATATTTAACACTAGAAAGACTAAAGCCGTCAATTTCACCGAACGACGATTTCATTCTTAAATGTTTCGCATATTTGTTTATTTTCATATCTTACTTTTTGCTGTTGTTAGGCTAAATTTATATAAAAAAATATTGAACTATATGTTATATACGAGATTCATTTACAAATACCTACTAGGACCACGCATCGTCGATGTGACCGCATATAAAGGCATGTTGAGTTCTGAATAGGCAGCTACTGTTTACTTTGTTTACATTCCACTTAGTAGATAATGATTTCGTTTAGTGAGCAGTCGGAATTTATTATAAAATATTAAGCGTCGTCTACGTTTCAGTAGTTCGGGCAAATGACATGAGTGATGTTTTGCTCCAATGCCTGAATCGAAGCGGGTTGCCCGCATATACTTTAGACTTTACACATCTGCCTTTTTTATTGTATTCAGTAATGTTTACAATTTCATCATGGCAAGATATACGCAAGAAAAACGTTTACAAATTATTCAATATTATTATCAGAATAATCGTTCTGCATTTTCTCCGATGAGGCTCACTTTCATCTGAGTGGTGTGGTATATAAACAAAACTAATGATTCTGGTGCGAAGAAAACCCACAAATTATCCATGAACCACCATTATATTTACCTAAATTGACAGTTTGGTGTGGTTTTTGGTTTGGTGGAATCATCGGTCCGTACTTCTTTCGAAATGAAGCATCGTTACTGTCAATAGAGAGCGTCATAGATCGATGATAATCAACTTTTTATGACCACAATTGGAAGAAGTTGACCATAACAACATCTGGTTCCAACTAGACAGGGCTACGTGGCACACAGCACGTGCAACAATCGAATTATTACGAGAAAGGTTTGGAGATTCGATTATTTCAAGAAATTGTGACATTGAATGGCTTCTAAGAAGTAGTGATGTAACACCGTTAGACTACTTCTTGTGAGGTTATTTGAAGTCATTAGTCTTTAGCAATAAACGATACTCTCTTCAAGCTTCAAAAGTCAATATTGAACGTGTTGTTCATGACATACGACTTGATTGAGTGGAAAAAGTGCTAAAAAATTGGGATCATCGAAGAAGTCATGGAGGCCATTTGAATAATGTTATATTCAGAACTTAATTGTTTCGATTGTACTTCACATTAAATAAACAACATTTGATATTCATTAACAATTAGTGTGTTTTTTTTTAAAGAAATCATATCACTCTTATTGGAAAGCCCTATATATGTTATATTTGTCCGATTTCGAGGATTTTCAGAACCAATTTACCATTCGTTATGTATGTGTAGTATATCAATACTCTAGTTCGTAGGTATTTTTTTGACGGATTTATGATCCAAAATTTTGAATCTGAATAATCGGTCCTATATATGCTTAGTAGTCCGATCTGGTCGGTTTAGACAAATGATCGTTTAAAAGTATAGATGCATTTTACTACCAAGTTTGGTTGACATATCTAAAAAATTCTGGGACAGACAGATGGATAGACGGACAGACAGACAGACGGACATGGCTAAATCAATTCAGCCCGTGATTCTGATATGATCGGTATAAATTTCGGTTGGTCTATCTCTTCTCCTTCTGGCACTTACTTACAATAATTTCATAAGTTTTCTGACTGAATCTCTAGTAACGTCAAATTTACCGCTGCGGTCTTTGCAGGTACAGTTCGAAGCACGGCCCTTCTAGTGTTAAGGAGATTGTTCATTTGTTTTTATTAAATAAAATATTTTTCGAAAGTACATACATACATATTTATGTATGTATGTATGTAGGTACACCCATTGTAGTGAGCCAATCCTTTCTCTTAATGCATTTTTTTTAATTTCAGCAATAAAGTCATTATAATAATAAATCTGGTTTATATCTGTATACATATGTCGCAGTATGTGTGTTTGTGTATTTATAAAATGCTGACAAATTCCAAGAAAATCTCCAAATTTTAAAGTAGCATCACTTGTTTACAAGTTCATTTTATGGAATGAGCTCAGCCGCAAATGTTTATGTACATACATACATATGTATGTATATATGTATGGATGTGTGTTGGTGGGCGTTCAATGAGACATTAAATTTCAATTAAATACCAAACAAAAGTAAATATGAGCATGTGTTTGCGTTTTGCTGTTTCAATGACTTTTAATTGATTGTTTCACTTACATACATATGTATATAGTGGGTTCATTTGTAGATACGAGGTGTGTAAAAAAATAACGTTTATTAACTCGTCGCCTTCAAAGTTGTCATCATTTAAGATTATGGGAACGTGCCAGCGCTTCTTCCAATCCCCAAAGCCTAGGCAGCGTCCATAAACCACTAATTTCGGCTATGAGAGGAGAGGAGTTACTTTGAATGCTACGCTAGATTTAGATCCAGGTAACAGGGGAAGAGTGGTGAGAGAAAAGCTCTGTAGTTTTTTTTTAGATGAAATAATTTTTAATTATAAATAAATTGTACTTAATAAATTATTTGCCAGCAGCTATTAAATATAGGGTTTTCAAATAAGAGTGATATGATTTCTTAAAAAAAACACACTAATTGTTAAGGAAATTCAAATGTTTTTTATTTGATGTGAAGTACAATCGATAACAATCGATTCAGTTAAGTTCTGAATATAACATCATTCAAATGGCCTCTACGACTTCTTTTGCAGGAACGAATTTGATGAACCCAATTTTTGAGCACTTTTCCCACTAAATCAAGTCGCATGTCATTAATAGCACGTTCAGTATTGACTTTTAAAGCTTTAAGAGAGTCTGGTTTATTGCTAAAGACCAATGACTTCAAATAACCCTAAGTCTAATGGTCTTAAATCACAACTTATTGGAGGCCATTCAGTGTCACAATTTCTTGAAATAATCGAATCTCCAAACCTTTTTCGTAATAATTCCATTGTTGCACGTGCTGTGTGGCACGTAGCCCCGTTGGAACCAGATGTTGTTAGAATCAATTTCTTCCAATTGTGACCATAAAAAGTTGGTTATTATCGATCTATACCGCTCTCCATTGACAGTAACGGTGCTACCAGCTTCATTTCGAAAGAAGTACGGATCGATGATTCCACCAAACCAAAAACCATACCAAACTGTCAATTTAGGTAAATATAATGGTTGTTCATGAATATTTTGTGGGTTTTCTTCGCACCAGAATCGACAGTTTTGTTTATTTACTACACCACTCAGTTGAAAGTGAGCCTCATCGTAGAAGATGATTTTCTTAAAAAATCGTTATCGTTTTCAAGTTGTTCCAGGGCAAAATCAGCAAATTCACGACGTTTATGGTGGGCCATGGATGAATTTGTAAACATTACTGAATACAATGAAAGAAGAAAAAAATACAGATCAAGACATATTAAAAATGGCCAAAACGGCATATGGAAACCATACCATTGGAAAACCCTTTATTTATTAAGTCGTATGATATTTGGATTTAACCAGTTAAATTCTTGATTCAATTAACGATGTAAAATGACTAAGATGGTCATGGTGGTGGCTTTAGAGAGATTAGCTGTGAACTTGGATCACTTTGATAAGCTCAAACATTATGAGAATATGTTCAAAAAATTTAACTTCTTGAGTGATTCTCAAAGTGGCCCTAAACTAGCTAAAAAGCGAAAGCGGGCGAACAGTCCGTCTGATATTTGAAATGGCTTCTATTCCTCCACAGAAGAAAACTCCACTTCCGGCTCAGGAAAAAAATTCAGCAATTAATCTTATAAACTTGTCATAAACTTGCCCACTTTTTGAGAAATATTAAGCTTATCAGTTGCAAAAGCCTTCGGAAATTTCATTGCACCCCAACCCCAAACCAATAGTAATAATAATTTGCAAATTTTATCGCCTGTTTTCAGGAATTTGGTTATTTTTTAACCCAAAAAATCTATATTTTTGTCTAGATTTGCAATTGACACAATTGTTGATGAATTAAGGCATTAGGGGGATTCTCTATGTGCAAATATTTCCTATGGAATTGTGCTAGAAATCGAAAGCACCCTCGTTACAAAATTGTGACATATTCAAGTGAAACAATAACAACCACACGGCACAGGGTTGGCTTTTTCTTCTTGCAATATTTGGGAAATAAATAAATATACATAGGTTTGGATATAGGATATTTTTCCTAATATAGCATATTTTTTGCATGTGTTTTGTTATTGTGCTATTGCACGGAAAAGAAACATTTGGTATCCGTGCACCGTAGCATGCATTTCTTATACATAGAGAACCTTCCTATTACAACTCGGTGCACGGATAGGAAATGTTTCCTATTCGAGCAATGGCACAACAATAAAACACATGCAAAAAATATGCTACATTAGGAAAAATATTCTATACCAAAACCTATGTGTATTTATTGCCCACAGATAGCAAGAAGGAAAAAGCAACCCTGTGAAGTGAAAAGCAACCCTATGTCTGTGTGGTTGTTATTGTTTCATTTGAATATGTCACAATTTTGCAACGGGGGTGCTCTAGCACAATTCCATAGGAAATATTTGCATAGTATGCATTTCCTAGACATAGCGAATCCCCCTATTGATGTTTTAAATATTAGAAAATTTATATTTGAATTATGAAAGAAACATATCGTCATTTCAATTTGATGTTTCTGCGGAAACATTTGAAAGTCGTTTAAGCAGCTCGTTCTGGCCCCTTGTAAGTGAATTTAAGTATAATGTTATTAAGAAAAATGATAAGATCATTCCTCAAACTTCTCGACCAAACGAGGGCCTAAGAAACCAATCAGTAATAATCCGCTGCGTATTTATTATCAAAATATTAGAGGTTTAATATCAAGTTGGCTGACCTTAATTTAGCAGTCTTCATTGCAACTTCAACTTAATCTCATTTATGGAAAGTTGGCTAAATCTTCAGGTTTCTGATAATTAGATTTTATACAGCAAGTATCAAGTTTATAGAAGTGATCGCTTGAACAGAATCGGAGCAGAAGTTTACATTTCTCTTAAAGATTCTATTGAATTCAATTGCATCCGTGTTAGTATTGGTACGTTTTTTATTTAGATAACTTTATTTTACATACCTCCACAATCGGATTTATCAGTAAATTTTCAACTTATTATATATCCAATTTGTGGTTTTGCGTCTTGACGTTTTTACCAACAAATGGAGGGATCTACATTCAAAGCCGCCTCCGACCGACCAACGCATTTTTATGAGGAGCTTTCATTTCATGGCAGAAGTACACTCGGTGGACTTGACATTCCTTCCCAATAATTTTTGATTTTGTTCGAAGCTAAACACTGACATTCCGAATTGTAGTACGCAAAGCTAACTACTCGGCTATTGCGTCCGTACATTTCAAAGTATTGTTTCATTGATGAAAGATTCTGACGACATTATGGTTCTGGGTCCATTTTGAACTCTACCATGTCTTATCGAGTTCTTAGATGAAATGGCCGAGCTTTGCGTTCACAAAAAAATTATTATTATTATATAATTTATTTAAAATAAAATACTTTTTTAAGAACACATATGCATAATTATCTCGTAGAAAATGAAAAGTAGTGTAAAATAAAACCAGGCGGGATGGTTCACAAGAGAGGGCATGCTATGTTACATGGAGGGAAAGGCGCCGGATGTACGAAATCATGACACTTGGATTATGGACGTTGCTCTTTAATTCTTTCTGCGAACTGCTTTTAATGTCATCTACATACGGTAAGTTTCTCTTTATAATGGGAATTAGAAAAGATGTACGCGTATTCGTGTCTGGCGAGTATGGAGCCTAGGTAATCGTTACGGTATTGTTTATGGTCAAAAATTCACGAACAAGCATTTAAGTGTTAGCGGATGCTCTGTACAAAAACCATGAACTGTTTTCCACAAATCCGGTCAAATTTTCCTGTGGGTGGGTACTACTTATTGAGCGTTTTGACCTGGTAGCAGAAAATAATGATGCCCTATATCCGTACACAGAGAGAATAACCTTAACATCGATCGCACTTGCTGCCCCCTTTTGGTTTGAGCGAGCCGTTCTTTATTTTCACGGCCTGCTTGGAAACGTCATAGCAGACTTACTATAGGCCTTTGTTAATACTTCACATACTTTTTACTATTTATTCCATTTTTTACGCAAAATGCGATACGCATTCATTGATCCATTTCTTTTACATCTAACCTTAGTGGCTGTCACATTGACATTCCGGCTCTCCCAGCGTAATTTGAGTTAAAACTTAAAAATTCTAATAATTTTTTGAATACTCCTCGTACATATGTTCATGCTCTTTTTATTGTGGACTTAAAACCTATTATTATTACTTCTCTGATATTGTAGCTTTAATCCATACTCAAGGATCGTTTACGCCTCCGATGAAAAGTATCCATATCTATTATCTAACAACGTTTAATAAATAATTTATCTAATTTGAGCTAAGTCTTGTTGTTCGTATGGGCGACCAACACTCCAACGTGTGAAAGTTTTCGAGAAGAATCGCACGATGCGCTGTTGCTAACTCGCCTATAATCGCCTAAGCGGTGTATGCGTCAATAAAGAAGCACGAACTCATTCACTTTTAATTTAATTCTAAATTTTTCCATTTTATTATTGTTGGTTAGGTAATTCTTCTCTTTATAATTTGATGTCCGCCAGTAAGTGAAAGAAATTCTTATCTCTTAATCTTCATAATGGAATTGAAACCTCCATGCATCTCTGATAAAACCAGTGAATTATACATCGGGTGTTTTCAAAGTCGCGGTTTTTGATTCTTCGTTGTTCCTCGAACGAAGACTTTAGTTCTCAATTGTCTATTACGGAAAATGGATTGTCCGCATAGACTTTATACTTTACATACCTCCACAGGAAAAAGCCTAAGGGGTGTGATATCTCACGATCTTGGTGGCCAACCGATCGGCCCTAAACGTGAAATTATCTGCTCATCGACGTGTTCTCTCAATAAATCTATTGATTGATGCGATGTGTGGGAAGTGGCGCCGTCTTGTTGAAACCAAATGTCGCGGAGATCACGAGCTTCAATTTCAGTCATCATATAGTCGGTTATCATGACGTGATAAAGATCGTCATTGACGGTTACGTTCTCACCGGCATTATTTTTTTGAAGAAATATAGACCGATGATTCCACCGACCCACAAACACACCAAATCATTGTATTTTCTGAATGAAATGGCAGCTCTTGAACCTCTTCAGGTTGCTCTTCGTGCCAATTGCGGCAATTTACATATTTGTTTACATACCCATTGAACCAGAAATGGGAATCATCGCTGAAAAAAATTTGGCTCGAAAACGTCGGATGTTCTTGGAACTTTTCAAGAGCCCATAAAGCAAAGCGATGTCGCTTGGGAAAGTCGAGCGGCTTCAGTTCTTGCATAAGTTGTATTTTGTACGCTTTCAATTTAAGATCTCGATTTAAAATGCGCCAAGTCGTGCAATAGGTCAGTCCGAGTTGCTGCGAACGTCACCGAATCGACTCTCCACGTTCTTCGTGTACACTCTCAGCTACGGCCGCTATATTTTCTTCACTGCGTGCTGGGCGTGGCCTATTCGGTCGAGGATTATCCAATAATGAATGCTGGGTCTCAAGACGAGTTATGGTGTTGCGAATAATACGCTCAGTAGGCCGATTATGTTGACTATAAGTTGAGCGAAGCACGCGGATCACATTCTCTACAGAACGTGATTTTTCGTAATAAAGTTGAATGATTTGTAAACATTTTTCAGGCGTAGGTCTTTCCATGGTGAAATGCTTAACAATACTAAACAAAAATAACATGAAAGCTTGACACGACTCACGCTTGATCTGCCACGAAAAGGCTATTGAAAAAAGTATCTCCACTTGGATCACCCTTTCTTTACATTTAATTGGCACTTTGTAACCAGAGCAGCGATTTTCTGCCGAGATCCTCTTCTATTTTGTGGTGTTATTCTCAGCCTCATTACTATGAAGAGCATTTTATTTCATGGTAATAATACACTCGTAGGGCTTGGTATATCCTACCGGAAGCTGACCTCAATTGGAAAAGTAACTTAATTTATCTGCTTTAATTAATTTTCTATTATCTTCTTTTGGTAGTACTCAAATTCATTTCATTATTATTTTCTTGGTGTGAAATACTAGTTTTATGCACAAATAAATGTAAATATGTATGTACATAGATTTATCTAAGATTGCATAATGAGAAGTCCATGCATACTTGTATATCTATACCAGCAGATGTTATGCTTAACATATATACTTATTCTATTGCAGTAAATGTCATTTATCCAGCTTTAGCGTGAATTTGTATTTATAGATAAATACTCATAGTTGGTTTCATACGTACATAACATACATAAATGTTCTGCAGTTGAATATCAAACTGGTCGATAAAGTTGTAGTTTAATACTAGAATTTCCTGATTAAAATCTCTTTAGTAGGAAAAATACCAAACTCAACCAAAGTACATACACTTAATTAGTGCCTGCTTCAATTAATTTCAGAATTTAAGATAAAAAATTGTTTTCCTAGAATTATTTTTGTTTTAATGGTAGGATGCTTTTATTGTATTTAAAAAAAACATTGCCATTAATTTAAAAAATAAACTTGTCTAATAATGAGATACAATTTTAATAAATACATATTGTACCGTTTTTCGTACCTACCCTCGATGATTTCCCAAATTCTTCGAGTCCGATCACTAGATTGCTAAATAAAACTCCAAAGATTTGTTAACGCCAGCAATGTTAACGCCTCTGCTTTTTCTACTCGTCTCCCTGCAACAGTTGCTACCGCTCTTTTCGTCTGTCCCTAGTACGGGAAATTTTCATCATACTGCGGCACCTTTTGCGTGTCCTTTTTATTTGGAAATTCCGTCACACTGCTACTCCTTTTGTCTGTCCTTCGTATTTGGGATTTCCTTCACACTGCCCTGAACCTAAGTCTGATCGTCCCGATCATAGACACTATCTGTTCCAGATGCTACAACCCTTTCCAAGTGAACCACTTTTATTTTGGTTTTTGGTTTTTCAACGGTCTGGATTCGATACTCCGTGTTATTTAGTCGTTCAATTACTTTGTACGGATCTTCCCGCTTGCTGTACAAGATTTTATTCCGTGGTGAATCGTACAGCAATACCAAATCTCCTTTTTCAAATCTTTCAGGATTCTTCGACTTTATACATCCTTCTACCTTGTTACTCATAACCTTAGAGCGTTGCTCAACAGTTTTGCGTACCTCTCTCAACTTTTCCATTAGGACACGAGACATCTTGCCATTTCCGTACGTAATTCGTTTCAGCTGCTCGTTCTTTACCAGGGGCACATCGTTTCCGTTGTACGCAGGATCGTGGCCAACACTTAGCGGTACTTCCATATTTCCATATCCTATCACGCTTTTTTTTAGATCCATCTTCATTCCTTGACCAAGGAGAAACACATCAACTATGACTTCTTCATCTAAGATTTCCGCTGCTATGAACTCATGTAACACTGTCATATTCCCGATGGTGACTTTACACGTGGGTTTTCCCAGAACCCTGGCGTCCTCACCAGTTACTGTTCTCAACTTAGCTCCGTGCAATGGACTAATTTCCTTGGTGATCAAATCGGATCGAATAATGGAGTTTGACGCGCCCGTGTCCACAGTTAGTACTCGCTCATGTTCATCCGCATATCCACTGACTGTAACGTTGCTTGCCTTGTTATCGATTTGTCTCGTGGGGCCCATATTACAGTCGTGGGCGAAGTGTTCTGGCCTTCTACAGTTGCAGCAAATCCTGGTTCTCATCAGTTTGACGGTTTTCGACGTTTCCCAGATTCCTTTCATCACATCTGGACTTTCCAACCTCCCACAGTTCGCATTGTGCGCTGGTCTACATAAGAGCGCGGCCGTTTGCTGTGTCCCTTCAATGCCATGAATAGTGCAGCTGACTCTCCTCCTCCCTCCAGTTATTTGCTCTAGTCCTCTAGCGTTGGACGATTCAAAAGCAAATCGCGAATACGACCTTCCAATACGCTAATTTTGGTCGCAATTAGTTCCTCTATCTCGTCACACTGCTACTCCTTTTGTCTGTCCTTCGTATTTGGGATTTCCGTCACGATATGTACATATAAAAATAAAGCAATAAATGCGGCTTTCTCAATTCATTCTCTACATTTGTGTTATTATTTTTGTCAACTAGTATCAGACCGGTATAGAACTCCCCAAAATTTGGCATTTATCGTCACTTCTTTGACGTACTACTTGCGTAGCATTTAATAACTAGTTCATTTGTGGGTATGTAATCTAAGTGTGCCTCGTGTTTGCCCATTTGCACCCTTGCACCAAACTTGACTTGTTATCTGGTCGAAAATCATTGAATTTCATTCAGCTGCATTTGACTTGCGCCGGAAGTAGTGGGAAAAATGTGTTTGACAGTTGTTTAAGTTATGGTCAATGGGTTTGATAAAACACATTAAATGTAAAATATTCAAATGCATACATGCATATGTATATTGATACAGATATACACTTCCATACATGTACAGTATTCATGGATGTTATATGCACTTTGACCGAGTATATGCACTAATTGTGTATTAGCAGTTTGAATGCATTACAAATTTTTGAATTTATTTAGATTTCCATTATAAATTATTTTATGCCTATTGGGCAATAATATTTGCAATCGATACAGTACAGAAAAAAAGCTGTTGGAAATAAATTAATTGGGCTGATAAAACAAAGGGTTATCCATTTTGCGGTTACCAAAATAGACATAAATAAAATGCATTTAAAATAATTTTTGCAGAATTTTTTTTTTTTACTATTAAGTTTGAACCTTGGCATGTGAAAGACTACATCATTTAAATGAACGCCTTGTAAATTTTTGCAAACTTGGATCTGTTGGAGGTAATTTTCAACCAGTTCTTGGCACATATTGGGCGGTGTCTCAGTTATAACCTGACGAATGTTGGGTTTCAAGTGCTCCAGAACCAAGGGTTCATCCGCGTAAATACCATCTTTCGAGTAACTCCACAAAAAAGTCTAAAAAAGCTAATTTACATCGCCAAGATGAAAGATTATGCGGTTGGGAAATTCCTCTCGCCATATTTGCTCGTATTGTGTGGCATGTGGCACCATCTTGTTGGAACCACATATTGTCCAAGTCTTCTTCTGCAATTGCAGTCCAAAAAAAGTCGGTTATCATACGACCCTAACGCTCCGAATCGACAGTGACAGTCTCGCCGTTATCGTTTTCAAAGAAATATGGTCCAATCACACCTCCGGACTACAGAGCGCACCAGACGGTAAGTTTTGTATAGGTGTAATGGCCTCCTTTCAATTATTTGGGGATTCTGAGAGCTCCAGATACGTCAATTTTACTTATTTACGTATCCACTGAGTGAGGAATGTGCCTCGTCACTGAAGTATATTTTGTTGAAAAAACCGCAGATCACGGTTTTTGTTGTTCAAGCACCCAATCTTCAAAACTATGAGGTTGTGAATGGTCAGTTGTGTCTTTATATGGATGATGTAGGTATAAGAACAAGTGAACAATACGCCATAACGTGCCGTAAAGAAGTGCCAGCTCTTGATAACGTCTTGACACATTCGGGTCTTCGGCCACACTTTCACTTACAACAGTGATATTTAAGGAGGAACGAGCAAAACGATAATGCACAGGCCTTACAATATCTGTAACCGATTCAGTCTCTTCAAATATCTTTAAAATTTTACCAATTGCTTAAGTAGTTGGACGATTATGTGCACCATAACCTCTTTTTAAAGCACGAAACACGGCTACTTTTGAATCATCTTTTTTTTTAGGATTCAACAATACAGCTCTGCGATTTCGAAACCACTAAAAGGATAATCCTCTATATCTACAATAAATAACATGTCATAGCCTGCAGCCATATTCTAATTTTCGCTACCACAAAACTCTATAGTGCAAAAATGTGTCTAATTTTCGGCAACGAGAAAAAGTTGGTACTAAAAATATTTCAACATATGTTAAATTGATAATATTTATTTTAATGGTTTAAAATACTCAGTTAAATAAAAAATATTTGCTATTAAAGGAAAAAACGGAAAACTTTAGAATAATGATGAAAGATAAAAAAACATATTGCTGATTCAAGATTTGAAAGAAAAAGTAAATTTAGTCCTGATGAAGTCATGAAAATATACGGTTTTCCAAAAAGAGTGATATGATTTCTTTTTAAAACGGAAACACACTAATTGTTAAGAAAGTTCAAATGTTTTTTTATTTAACGTGAAGTACAATCGATACAATTAAGTTCTGAATATAACATTATTCAAATGGCCTCTACGACTTCTTTTGCAGGAAGGAATTCGATGAAGCCAATTTTTGAACATTTTCTCCACTAAATCAAATCGTATATCATGAATAGCACATTCAATATTAACTTTTGAATGCTTGAAGGGAGTCTGGCTTATTGCTAAAGGCCAATGTCTTCAAATAACCCCACAAGCAGTAGTCTAATGGTATTAAATCACAACTTCTTGGAAGCCATTCAATGTCCCAATTTCTTGAAATAATCGAATCTCCAAACCTTTCTCGCAATAATTTGGTTATTGCACATGCTGTGTGACACATAGTCCCGTCTTGTTGAAGCCAGATGTTGTTAAGATCAACTTCTTCCAATTGTGGCCATAAAAAGTTGGTTATGATCGATCTAAATCGTTCGCTATTGACAGTAACGGTGCTACCAGCTTCATTTCGAAAGAAGTACGGACCGATGATTCCACCAGACTAAAAACCACACCAAACTGTCAATTTGAATCTGATGGGTATTCATGAGTAATTTGTAGATTTTCTTCGCATCAGAATCGACAGTTTTGTTTATTTATCGCACCACTCAGATGAGAGTTAGCCTCATAGGAGAATATGATTTTCTTAAAAAAACGTTATCGTTTTCAAGTTGTTCAAGGGCAAAATCAGCAAATTCACGGCGTTTATGGTGGTCCATGGATGAAATTGTAAATATTACTGAATGCAATGAAAGAAGAAAAAAAGACAGATCATGACATAGTAAAAATGGCCAAAACGACACTTAGAAATCATATCATCCTTATTGGAAAACCCTTTACTTATAGAACAAGTCTTAGATGTCTAGGAGCTTTACAGAACTAATAGAATTCTGAAAATTGTAAACCTATGTCCACTTAAACTTCACCAAAGGTATAATGTCGAACATAACAACTACTTCACCGAGAATCAAATTGATTTTTTTCTGATACTAAAAAGGACCAACAGATGTACGTAAGGCCTAGTAGCCAGACAGTGCAACTTAAAATTTGGTATTCTGCACAAATCGAATGAACTTATTATTGTTACTGAAAATCAACGGAATCAGGCGACTATAGTAAACCTTCAATACAACCAATTGGTTTAGATATGCGGTTTTGGGTCAAAAATCCGTCAAAACAGCATTTAGTAGTGTGAAATATGGGATTCTGCACACGAATATTCTAACAAATATTGACACTGGAAACCATCGAAATCGAAAGACTACATCATATAGCTCCCCTACAACGGAATCGTTGCGATATGGGATTTTATCTCAAAAATCCGTTAAAAAAGCAACTAATATTGTCAAATTTGATATGCTACTAAGGGTAACACGATATGTTCCGCAAAAGTTATAAATACTTCTGCATGGCCAAAGATACCACTCCTTTCTGTTTTGTTTACATTTTTCCTAGACATATAGACATTTTAAATGGTTTTTGCAGTAGTTGAACCAAGTTCACCATATACACATAAAAACTTGGAATACAAATATGCCACAAAAAAATAAAAAATAAATAAAAAATATTAAATGTAAAAGTTTAAGGGTTCAAGAAACTATCCAGACATAAAAATAAATTTTCCCTCGAAACCGGCAACATATTTTTTCCCCATTTTGTGTGGAAAAATGCCGGAAAATTGCATGGCTATAAACGAAAATCGAAAGCCATTGAAAAAGTCAATTGCCACTATTGTTAACGTATTATTACTATTTCTGGTGGTGGCGTCGCTGTGACACTTGATTGCCGGCGACAACAGTGAACTGAAGTGCATCCTTTCGCAAATGTTCGTTCAACGACTCGAATTTCACTCATATTCAGTTGTACTCGTATTTTCAATGTATAGAGACACACATCACAATCTCATATGTATTTCTAGTCACTCGTATGCAAATTGCGACTCTTCTTGGCTTGGTTTTGATGCTTTTTTTTTTGCGGCTCCAACTTTTCTTCTGCTTGCATTTGCGTCAGCGGAGATCCCAAAAACGTTCACAACAGCACAGGGGAGTTGATATGATACGTACGTACGAATACATATGTAACATATGTACATATACTCTTATATGCGCATGAACCCATGCAGATCCTATCACATTTTATACATACACATGTAGAGAGGAATGTCTGTCGCTGACGTTTCGCTTTTCGCTTTCGATTGCATTCAATTGATAAAAAATTCATTTTCAATGTTTAAAAAAAAAAAAAATTCCCGACCGACAAATTTGTACGCTGCCAATACTTTTCTTCTGCACTCCTTTCCCGCTTTGATCCCTTTTTTATACTTTCTGCCTCTTGATATTCGCACATATCTTGTGTTTGCTCAAGTCTAGCTATGAATATGTATGTATGCTTACATACGTCTATGGAGGCGCGTGACGGAAATTCGTAGAAATTATTATTTCTTTTTCAAGTAATCCAGAGACCAGTTACGATGTGTTCAGTCGAATAAAGCTCTCGAAAAGCATAGGCTACACATTCTTTGAAGGCAATTTGCTCACAGAGATAGCGGGAAGCTTTAATTCGAACTGATAGCACTCTTCAGGAAGAAAGTTGTTGTCAAGACAGACATATGTCTGCTTTCAACTTCCTTCACTAGCAAAACGACAACTTGAAAACCTAAAAACAAATTACTTGTATTGGCGTAACTCTCTCTCCCTGGTGCCTCAAAGGTCTGCCAGATAATTTTTCGAGGTTGAATAAAAGGTATAGCATGTGCCAGTCATAAATCGGGGAAACTAGTGTGTTGAACACAGTTAATTCAGAAAGAAAGGTTTTGTTTGCAGCTCTGCGAACGGCCCAGTAGTGTACTATCTCCTTGAACCAGTCTATAGGCTCAACTGCTACGTGTATAATAAAAATAAAAGTATAAATTAACCTACGTAGAGTACGTAGATATACTTGTAGAGGCGGGAGAGGATGCCGTTAGGAGATCAGTTACATACTTGAGCAACAGCTAGCTCCATGGTGTATATCCTGACTATTATATCTAAGTTTCATCCACTTTTTCTATTGTCTGTTTGTCGCGTCACTAAATCATTAATTCAAGCCCTCCGATTGTATTTCTGACAAGAAATAAAAGCTTCTCATAAAAACTCATCGGTCGTCCTAAGGCGGCTTAGAATAAACTGTAGGTCCCGTCGATTTCTTGGTAAAAACGACGCAAAACTTATCAGTTGTAGGAAGAGCTCAGCCGAAAATCGGCTCAGCGGTTATTAAGCGCCAATTATTATTAATTCACTAAAGAAATCTTCCACAAAGCACTTCTTCTACAGCTTTTAGTGCAGAAATGATGAGTGATTTGTAGAGTTGGCTATACGTTTGCCGATAGAGAACTTTATTTCTCTTAACTAGCCAGTTTACAATTAAACCTGTTAAGTAAAGTGATTCCAAGTTACATTTAAAGACTGGCATTATTGTTGATATTAATTTTGAAGACAAGACGGCAGCATGCTGGCTTCTTGCTTGATGACAGATAATATTTCGTCTTATGTTGTTGTTGTTGTGATGGTGGTTTGCTCCACCCCCTACTAGTATCAGACAAAGTCAGTCTCTATCGTCGACGTCATCTAGCGTCTAATTTTTCCAGCGACCTAACCTTGTTTAAGCCAACAGGTATATTTAGCCTAAGTATGTCATCCGCCGGGGTGAACGCCAGGATGCTGTGACTGAGTCTCTCTCCCACCAAATTTGCGCACATTTATATGAACGCTACCTTAAATTTCACAAGGACCTACTCGTCTCCGTCCTTGAATCGTCCATCGTACTTCTTGCATCGCTGTAATGTCAAGCTTTAGTCCTACAAGGACATCAACCAGCTGGCACCTTCTCAATTAAACGACATTCTAGGTGCATGCCTTAATATCATGCTCCTTAAATAGTTTGCCGTGGTTGTCATTAAAAGCGGGTCTCACATCCGAGGCTTTGTTGAGGAGCTTTGGACGTTCTAAACCTATTTGCTTTATTGTAATTCCACGTAAAGAGGTTCATTGAAATACATGAGGAAGGCTTCCTTTCATCATGTAGCAGGAGGTTTGAGGAAACTACTCTTCGAAATTATTGACTATATCACTCGATAAGAGGTTTCTGTGGGACGATACCTCAAAATCCCTACGTACGAGCAGGTACGAAGAGGATTGACAGAATGGACAGAAAAAAAATACAGCCAGAGGCCCTGGCCAGATGCTGGCTATGACAACTGTCGAAACAGAATGGAACTATACTAGAAAGTATGAAAAAAGAAAAAATCAACTTTGATTTAAGCACTTGAGGAGATGTAAAGTTTCAAAAGGTCTATGTCCTATTTTTCGGCAGTACATATTGCATTGGCGGCTGCAATAGCAGAGTGGTTAGCATTACGTACTGCCATTCGGAAGGCCTGTGCTCGAGCAACATCCAAAATTATAAAAAAAATAATTTTCTAATTGCGGTCGTCCCTCGATAGAGAACGTCAAGTCCTCCGAGTATATTTCTGACGTGAAATAAAAGGATCCTCATAAAAATCCATCAGCTGTTCAGAAGCGGCTTAGAATATACTGTAGGCCCCTCCATTTGTTGGTAAAAACATCAAGACGCAAAAACCACAAATTGGAGGAGGAGCTCGGCCAAAAATTGCTTCAGCACAGCCAACTCGTAATGGGCTAGGGTTTTAACTCGAAACGTTGCGTCTGGCCGCGGTGGGTAGGAGGATACCTGGGGTTGAAGAGAGAAGTGAGAAGAGTTTGAGGATGGAAAAAGCCAGATAACAAAATTCGTGATTATGAAACTGAAGATGCAGTGGATTACAGAAGGCTTCAAAACAGGGAAATGCTCATGTCGTTCAGACCTGACAAGGTATACACCATACGTTAAATCTTGCATAGGACCCGTTAGGAAAAGAGGGAAACACCAGCTCTTCTATAGAACGGAGAGAAGTTGCATCTACGCCGCTATGTGTCAATTCAGTATCCTGGCAAAGCTTATACGACTGTATATGTGAACTCATTACCGAACAAGATCAATAATTTAGTCAGCACTATCGATTGTTATTGTCAGCTAATGAGTCAATGTACTGTTCAGTGTAAGACACAAGCGTAATCGTGACTTTATGCGATGAGCCTCGGGCTCAGATCAATTCAGACTGTCATTGGTTTTCAGTTATCAATTCGTAGGATTTTTCCCACAAAAGGTGGATAATGATGATGGGTTTTTCGTCAAAAAGACGTAATGTTTCTTCGTTCTGTTATTTGAGAATAATATTTTAGGGAAAATTTAAATATTTCGCACATAGACAGCGAATACTGTAGACGTAGCGAATTAAAAAACAGCGGCTACACTAGCGGATGGATGAAAGCACTCCACCGTTGAAAGTATTTGACCTTGATGGAAGCAGAAGAAGAGGAAGATCTCCACTCTGCTGTTGAAAGGATCAGGTGGAGAAAAACCTAGCTTCTTCTGAGGTCTCCAATTTACGCCAATAAGTATGATTTAAGAGTCCCGACTCAGTATACTACACAAGGTTACCATCACACAAAGGCAATGATGTAGACTTTTATGAATATTCAAAATCGAATAGCGAACTTTTGCCAATCCCACAAACTGATATATGTAAGTTATGCCGAGTATGTGATCTTCTTACATTCATGCATATGCATGATTATGTACAAAGATATGCCTAGACATATACGACATTCACACACGACTACATATATATGTGAGTAGGAGTACGTTTTAATATTTGGTCCTGTTTATTTCGGTTACTGAACGTCGTCTGTCATTTGCAGTTGTTAACATTTTTATTACCAACACCAGCATAAAGTTCTTCCTTTCATTTTCTTTTAGCGCCACATACACACAGACACACGCATAAATAAACAAATATGCATGCACACAAAGCATCCGCTGTTGTTGTTGTTTCTACTTTGCTTGTCGCCAAAAAAACTACTACGCATATATTATTGTTATTATTGTTAGTTCTTTTGCATCGCTGGCGGCTACGCTCCAATTTACACCAGCAGCAGCTAGAGACCAGAGCCACCAGCCAGCTTTCATTCACTTCACTGCCACTTTAACACACTTAATATATACATACATACATATATACATACTATCACAGCCATACATATGTACATATGCGAATTAGTGCGTTGGTGTTACGAAGTTGCGAATGTCCTTTGACGATGGCAACAGGACCAAAACCGGCAACATGAATAATGCGACAGCTTCAACGTCAACAAAAGTGTTGCGAGAAAAAAATTTGCAGTTTTAAATACACACATATACGCATATGTACTTATATATGAGTATAAGCGAAACAGGAGTAGAAAATATAATAATAAGAACAACAACAACAACAACAACAACAACAATATACATGTACTTTTGCATTTACTTGCATACACATGCATTTATGTGCTCGTGTATGTTGCAAAATTCTGCGCCAACTATAAAACCGCACAAAAATAACAACAAAAAGTAAGGAAGACAAAGTTCGGGGGAACCAAATATTATTATTTTTCTAATTTCGGTCGCCCCTCTGCAGAGAATGTCGATCCCTACGAGTGTATTTCTGACATTAAATAAAAGCTCCTCATAAAAACCCATCGCCCGTTGTGAGGCGGCTTGGAATAAACATTCATTATTGGATAATATTCGACCGAATAGATCTCGTCCAGCACGCAGTGAAGAATATACAGCGGCCGCAGCTGAGAGTGTACACGAAGACTGTGGAGAGTCAATTCGGTGCCGTTCGCAGCAACTCGGACTGACGTATGGAACGACTTGGCGCATTTTACGTCGAGATCTTAAATTGAAAGCGTACAAAATACAGCTTGTGCAAGAACTGAAACTGCTCGACCTTCCCAAGTGACATCGCTTCGCTCTATGGGCTCTTGAAAAGTTCGAAGAATATTCGACGTTTTCAAGCCAAAATTTTTTCACTGATGAAGCCCATTTCTGGCTCAATTGGTATGTAAACAAGCAAAATTTGCCGCATGTGGGACGAAGAGCAACCTAAAGAGATTCAAGAGCTGCCATTTCATCCAGAAAAAACAACGGTTTGGTTTGGTTCGTAGGTTCTGTGGAGTCATCGGTCCATATTTCTTCAAAAATGATGCCGCGTCATGATAACCGACTATTTGATGCCTGAAATTGAATTTCGTGATCTCCGCGACATTTGGTTTCAAAAAGGCGGCGCCACTTTCCACACACTTCGGTGAGCAGATAATTTCACGTTTTGGGCCGGTCGATTGGCCACCAAGATGGTGTTATATCACACCGCTAGACTTTTTCCTGTGGGGTTACCTAAAGTATAAAGTCTATGCGTACAATCCCGGTTCGATTCAGGCCTGGGAGCAAAATATCACGAGTGTCATTCGCCAGTTACCAGTCGAAAAGCTCGAACGAGTTATCGAAGACTGGACTCAACGCATGGACTATCTGAGACGTAGCCGCGGCCAACATTTTTTGGAGATAATCTCCAAAAAATAAATACCAAAGACTGTTGTTTCGAATGATAATAAACATTTTCTATTAAATTTGAATTTTCTGTGTTTTTTCTTTAAAAAAGTAGGCAACCTCGAAATGAATCAGCTGTTATATACAAATTGTCTCCATAAGTTTCACAAAATATTTGGTCCTAGGTTTATAATGGGTCGAAAATAGTAGATCTTTTATCTTCAGCCATTTATGGTAGGACTTCAGACCCTATTGAAGGTAGCATACCTACCAAGTTTTGCTGAATACTGTTGATTAGTGCCTTAAAGATTCTATTTTGTGTCAAGTGGGGGGTGGAAAGTAAAAGGTTCGTTATATGGGACAAAGGCGTGATAGCTGTCCGATTACGCCCATAATCAATACATATTTCTACTAGACCATGATAATTAATAGTGTAAAATTTTATCTAAATCTATCAAGCGGTTTTTGAGATACATGGAAACCAAAAGAGGGTGGCGCCACGCTCACCTGATTTTTTTCTACACATAATATTTTCTATTTAATTGCGATCGTGTTTAACCAATGCGATTTTAATTGCATATATAGTTGCTTAATTATTGCCATTTTCGTACTTTTCAAAATTACCGTTATGAGGTCCTTGCTACCCTCGTATCACAGACGGACCGACGGACGATCATACAGGCATGTGTAAATCGATTCGTCTCGTCATTCCATGGAGTTTGATATGTATACGTTCATATATGTACATATATCTCGATAATTTGATGCCGTTACATAGTACAACCGTTAGTTGAACAAACCTAATATACTCTGTGCACTTAATACAACCGAGTATAAAAATACTTAAAGCGACAGCGAAAGTATGTAATATCAGCATTACCACAATGACTTCCAGCCCCGCAACCACATTGTTGCTGTAAGCTACACAAGCCTCCAACACAGTTCAAAGCATCCTTGCTTGTGTACTCGCATAAATTCGGTTACGATATTACTTATAAACATACACACATACGAGTATGTTGTATATTTCGCTTGTTGTTTGTCGGCTCGACTTTCCACTTCAGTTTTTGGCTGGTTAAGTCGATGGCTGGCTGGTTGGCTGCCGGCGCGAATGACCTCATTCTGTCTGCAAATTAAATTTCGCAACAATTTCCACGCGCTTCGTTTCCTGCAACGACACACCACAACTGACGTTGTGCACATACACACACACACACACACACACACACCGTTCCGCTTTCCCGCATACGCCACCCACCACACCTTCACTGCTATAGCTTTACCATATTAACTCACTTCCACGTTTTGAACTCCCTGCTCCACTGCTCCCGCTCTCTATGACCACCTCTCACTCTCGCTCTTCCCATCTGTCATATTCACTTGACAACAATTCGCTCTGAATATGAGAAATATTTTTGTTTCGTTTTTGGATTTCTGGTCTATTTTAGTTTGCCGCCACAAGAGAAATTTGAACGCCGGAAATAGTGAGATGAAAATTGCGTTTACTGCTGCTGCTGCTGTTGCTGCTGGAGGTGTCCAAGCGCGTTTTTGTGGCTTAAGGAGCGACGGACTTGGCAGCTTTTAATATGTAGGGCGCCATCAGCCAGCCGTGCGTTTGTTTGTGTGGTTTGTTGACTGCCTGACCGACTGATGTCCGTCGCCTGTCTGGCCGAGTGGGTGGTGTTGGGTGACGTACGGTTGTGTTGAGTTAATCGGTAAGAGGCTCACTCTTTAGCTCAACACATTTACGTCTGCCATCACCACTATCATGTTTTGCTCGGTTTGGGTAATGCAAGCTCTGGCTCATGAAATTGTTAATAAAACAATTATGCGAAAATGTATCTTTGACTTTGAAGTGGCTCCTTATGACTGAGAGCATTTCGGTAAATACTTGTGTATCATCCGTAATGAATGAATGGAGTGCGGTAATTGTGTATATATTTATATGTATGAATGCTTGAATGGTCGATTAGGTGAGAACGAGGTATGTCAAAAAAGTGAGAGATGATTAGGTTGAAACGATTGGACCCAAGAGGATTTCGTTGGAATATTACAAAAGGCAAAATTTTCTGAACGCTAGCTAATTTCATCGTCGCCTACGCAAATTTTTGTCATAGAGGAAGCAGCAAAGTTTAAAAAATTATTTATTAAGCATCACCATGTGAATGCCAAAGACAGGGAGATAGGATCTCGCAACCCTTCACCTGTGGGTGGTACCCGAATACTTGCTGAGTTGATTCAAGGCTCACCTGTCCAAAAGTAAGCCGGTGAGTATCGGATTGACGCGTCATAGCTTTCGAGATGCTCCCTACTAAAGCCATGCTGAGGTAGGCACATATTTTCTTCTACTTTGGCGTATGCACTTCCTACGCGATTATAGCCACATCAACATTAGCCCCTTGTTTCTTCTCTTTGTTGTTTGGAGCCAGTTGGAAATACCAAATGATACAGGTCGCTCTCCACCTGATCCTTCCAACGGGGTGGAGGTCTTCCTCTGCTTCCACCAGCGGGTAACCCATCGAATACTTTCAAAGCTGGAGCGCTTTCATCCATTCGGACGACATGATCTAGCCAGTGTAGCCGCTTGTCTCTTGATTCGCTGAACCATGTTAATGCCGTCGTATACCTCGTACAGCTCATCGTTCCATCGTCTGCGGTATTCGCCGTTGTCAACGCGCAAATGACCATATCTCTTCCGCAAAACATTTCTCTCGAAAACTCCTAAAGCCGACTCATCGGTTGTCGGCATCGTCCAGGCTTCTACACCATATGTCAGGACGGAAATCATGGGTGACTTGTAGAGTTTGGTTTTGGTTCGTCGAGAGAGGATTTTACTTTTCAGTTGCCTGCTCAGTCCAAAGTAGCACTTGTTGGCAAGAGTGATTCTGCGTTGGATTTCAAGGCTCACATTGTTGATGTTTTTAATGCTGGTTCCTAGATGGACGAAATTATCTACGACTTCGAAGTTGTGACTGTCAACAGTGACGTGAGAGCCAAATCGCGAGTGCGATGACTGTTTATTTGATGACAGGAGATATTTCGTCTTGCCCTCGTTCACTACCTATAGCTCAGAAACTTGTACTATTTTCTCTAGCATCAAATTGAAGGCACACATGGTTGGAAGAAATTAAGAAAGTTTATTAAATCGAGTAAAATGTTCGCAAAAGTATAGTTGGGATAAGTGGGAAAGCCAACATCCCTTTCAACCAACCAACCAAGTAACCAACTTTAGACCTATAGACAGTGATAATAACATTTCCTTCACAATTTTGGTGCTAGACCTGATTTTGGGTGAAAAAAGAACCTTAAACTTTTAAGAGCTTTGAAGTTTTGATGCTTCATATGTATCAGCCACCATATTCATCAAATATTTTCCTTCCAAAATTAAATAAACCCTTGAAAGAACTGAGTTTTGCAACAATTGAGCTGATCTAAACCGAAAAGCAGAAAGAGCTCAAGGAAATACCAAAAAGCGCATATCGGAACAATTTCGAGGATGGACAAAACGTCGGCGCAAGTGCATTAGATATATCTTTGAAGGGATCAAAATAAGAATTGATGAGAACCGATAAGAAAATTATTTTTGGAGAAAAATTAAAATATAGTTTATTGTGAATACTCCTCGTATGCAACATATTATAAAGAAAACAAAGCGGAAAGACTAACCGATGGGAGTGGTGTCCGAAAAGTTGCCACTCAAACAGGGAATGTCAAACAGCATACCTGCCATGAGATAAATGCTTCTCATAAAATCCATCAGCCCTTCGAAGGGGGCTTAAAAAACTCTAGGTCCCTCCATTAGTTCGGCTAGAAGTAGAGGGGTTGTTCCAATGTTTCTCTCATGCCTCCTTCAAAGCACTTCTTACATGTGTCACTGATCCCAATAATGAGAGTAGGTTGTGGTTTATCATTAGACCTACAACTGTTTTGCAATCCTTTCGAGACTGCGTTAGCAAAAAATAAGTGTGCAGTCTGGTCCGTCTTTCGACCCTCTCGGAAATTTAGTTGTACACAGCCTTAGCGTCTTTCGTGTTTCATGTATCGCCAGAAATAGTTGAAAACTGTTTTCGCACAAATCCTTATAGCCTGACCCAATGGATATGCAGCTGTTTTCTGGAGCTTGCACCTTATTAACTGCCTTTCTGCTTTTAGGGACACTTTGTAACCTAATGCGATGTAAGATTATTGCTTTAACTGCCGCTGGACTGTTAACGCATATGTTCTTGTTTTTCATGTGGCTTTCTGCGGTACTAGCTACCTAAGCCACTTTCTTTACCTCGAAGACTTCCACTTGGAAAATACGGTAGTACTCCGGAAGCTTAAAGAGTTGGCTGAGATCTAGTTCAGCGCAATAGATTCCAGCGCCCACTTCATCAAACATTTTGATCCATCCGTTTAAGTGACTTGTAAGCTTTTCCCCCCAGATAAAACATGGGAGTATGTGATCTATTTTGTTCCCCATTCCCTTGATTATTGACCTATTCTAACAGGAAATTTACCCATTCTGTCCAAAATTACTTCCAGCTCCTTAGGTAAGTTTCTTAATCCACCCTGTTGAGCTTCGAAACCATTTTGTCAGCCGATACCTCTAAAATGGCCAATGTCTCCCTTTGCTGTATACTCTAAGAGGATGGAAGGCTCTCAAACTATTCACGATTATATCATTAGAGACATTATTGAATGATCCACTTAAGTTTGGAAAGAGACCCAGTTAGCATTATTTTAGTCCTGTAAATTAAAAATCAAACGCTATGCTGGCTAGACATATTATACGGATTGGGGTTTTGCAAATTTAATTCCACCTCATTTCGAGGGTAAAGTAGTGAGGGTGCATCTCAATGAGAGATTTAATGAAAAGCACTCCAATAGCTTACAGGATTGCCTCATATTTATTTATTTTTTTACTTGTTTGAAAGGAATTAACCCACTTAGCTCCACTGTTCCGCCAAAAAAAAAAAAAGAAAAGAGGAAAGTGTATGAATCAACTAACCGGCAGGCAGTTACGAGTATTTCCTCCGACAATCCATAAATGTTGTTGGCATAACAAGTTGTCGATATTGTCGACGATATGCGTTCAAGTGCCAATTTATAAAAGATAAAGTACAACGACACAAAGGGTCCACCAAACGAACCCTACACAAAGCAGTCAACCACTTTATTGGCTGTCATTTCTGCCCACTTTGAAGCACTTTCGAAGAGTTTCCGCCACTACCATTAGCTCATCTTACATCCAATACTGTTGGAGATTTTCCATTTGCCTCCCACCCCTCTCCAGCTCCTCAGTTGCATGCACACATACTCCAATTCTACTGTCAATATTGTTGCTGTTGTTGTTATTATTGTTGTGATATTTTGCTTTGACAGCGTTATATCCATTTTTATTGTTTTATATTTTCATATTTTATTTTTGCTTTGCTTCCCGCCGTTTGTTTGTATGTTTTTTTTTGCTTTTGTTTTTATTTGCGTGCTGCCTCAGCTGCCTCTTGTTTCTTGTGCGTTTATGCGTATTTGGTGGATCGTCCTCTTAAACCAGTATTTTTTTGTATTTATTCTGCGCTATTTTCCCCTCAATAAACAATAAAGTCACAGCGGAAGCTTTTTGTTGTTTGTTGTTTTGCCATTGTTGGCTGCGTGGATTTGTGTTGCTGGCAACAATATTGCTACCGACATGCACCCGATGCGTTGCAATATAGTAAACAAGCATATGTATATATCATATGACACAAGTTCTTACTTATTTACAAACAAAAAATGTTGTTGTCTTGAGAAAATGATCTTAAAACAAATACAAAACCAACTTTATTTGGAAATATCACTCTTGCGCCCTCGCCGCGGAACCTAGAAACGTGGGTAACCCTGGTGCAATATGCGGCAACTGACCATGGAACCATTCTAACATAAAAAATAATTAAAGTGTTCAACGAAGTTTTATGGTTCTAGTTGCGTTTGCGAATGCGCGCTATTCTGGACAATAAGTTTCTCGCTGTATACATGTGTTATACCTCCTAGGGCAGCGCTGTATATTGTGCTCGCCATACAAAAAAAAAAAGATCCCTAATCAAATGAATAAGCAAACCTTGGATGAGAAGCTCCACTTTTGATGGTGACCACAGTGCACGTTTTTAGTGCGAAACATACATCTGAAATTTGTCCGATAATTGTCGCTACTCAGCTGGTCGATATCCTCGTTAAACTAAGACTGGCATCACTGCTGTCTAAGAGATGGATGGGAGAAAGACCCGAAAAAAGTTCTTTCGAAATACGTACTATACAGTGGCCATATTTAAACAAATTTAGTGTTGTATTTGTGGTAGAAGAGATACTCCGTCGCCGATCGAATAATATCCTTCCACTCGGTGAACGAATGTCTAGCAATAAACCGCATTTTATAAAAGGTGATCCATTTCGAGGTTCACTACTTTTTTAAAGAAAAAAACACAGAAAGTTCAAAGAACATTATTTGGTATTTATTTTTTGAAGATTATCTCTTTCAAATATTCGCCGTGGCTACGTCTCGGATGGTCCAAACGTTGAGTCCAATTTTCGATGACTCGTTCGAGCATTTCGACTGGTAACTGGTGAATGACACTCGTGATGTTTGATGTTTTACTACTTCTATAAGGCCTGAATTGAAGTGGGATTGTCCGCATAGACTTTAGACTTTTTTTTATCCCAAAGGAGAAAGTTTAACGGTGTGATATCACACGATCTTGTTGGCCAATCGACCGTCCAAAAACGTGAAATTGTCTTCTCACCGAAGTGCTCTCTCAATAAATCCATTAATTGATGCGATATGTGGGAAGTGACGCAGGGAGCAAATAGTGGCGTGATGACGGTTACGTTATGACTGACATCATTTTTTAAGAAATATGGACCGATGATTCCACCGGCCCACAAACCACACCAAACCTTTGTTTTTTCTGGATGAAATAACAGCTCTTGAACCTCTTCAGGTTACTCTTCGTCCCAAATATGGCAATTTTGCTTGTTCACATACCCATTGAGCCAGAAATGGGCTCCTCGCTGAACAAAATTTGGCTCGAAAACGTCGAATCTTCTTTGAACTTTCAAGAGCCCATAGAGCGAAGTGATGTCGCTTGGAAAGGTCGAGCGGCTTCAGTTCTTGCACAAGCTGGATTTTATACGCTTTCAATTTAAGATCTCGACGCTTTACGCTTTCAATTTAAGCTGGACGTGGTCTATTCGGTCGAATATTATCCAATAATGAATGCTGGGTCTCAAGATGGGTGATGGAGTTGCGAAAAGTACGCCCATTAGACCGATTATGTTGACTATAATTTGAGCGAAGCGCCCGAAACACATTCTTTGCAGAACGTGAATTTTCGTAATAAAGTTGAATGATTTGTAAACGTTGTTCAGGCGTAAGTCTTTCCATAATGAAATGCCAAACAATACTAAACAAAAATAACATGACAGCTTGACACATCGCACGCTTGATCTGTCACGAAAAGGCTATTGAAAAAAGTTCCTCTACTTAGATCACCCTTTATATTATTGGCAATTTTTTTTAACGGTTGAAGCGATTTTCGGCAGACCTTCGTCAATTTGTGGTTTTGCGCCTTGATGTTTTTAACAACAAATGAAGGAAATTACCGTTTATCCTAAGGCGGAGGCGGCCTGTGAATTTTAATGAGAAGCTTTTATTTCGTTTCAGAAATATACTCACTAGGCTCGACATTCCCAAATCGCCTTAAACGAAGACTTTTCAACATGTCGGTTATATGGGGCTAATTCGGGCTTAAAAGCCGTCCTAGATGCCTGTCTCCATGAAAGAAATCGTAACGAAGTCGACCATGTTGTAATAGGCGGAATACTTGTCTTCTGTGTTCTAGATAGCGGGCCGCGATAGCCGTACTACAATTCGGAAGGCCTGAGTTGGAGTCCTGGTTCGAGCAACATCCAAAATTATAGAAATTTTTTTTTCAAATTGCGTTCGCCTTTCGGCAAGGATTGTCAAGCCCTCCGAGTGTATATCTGGCATGAAATAAAACCTCCTCATAAAAATCCATCGGCCGTTCGGAGGCGGCTTAGAATAAACTCTAGGTCCCTTCATTTGTTGGTAAAAACATCAAGATGCAAAAACTATAAATTGGAGGTGGAGATCTGTACTAAAACGCTGTTGGGGCAGGGTAGGACAAGTCAACTATGTTACTACAGTTGTTTGTTTTCAACGAAATTATTGGTTTTCGACAATATCGAAAGAACAGCTCATATGAGGAGCATTGTTGCTACTCGCGCCGTGTCAGATATATATCGAGAATTGTGGAAGGATTACAGACGCATTTGCAAACAGAAAAAAAGAATGGTCGAAATGGGTGAGTAGGATGAGTTTGAGAGGGTAATCGAGATGCAGCGACTTACAAAAGGTTTTACGACCGAAGCGTACCCATGTACAAACCATAATAGCGATCTGCTGACCGATGTACAGGGTAAACTTAATTTATGGAGTGAACACTCTCCAGTCATCTGAATGGCAGTAAAAATGAAGCACTCGGAAATGAAGAACTCGTTCATACAATCGATTACGATTGTATAGACCTTCCATGGTCCGACTATATTGAAGTCAGAATAGTAATTACCTGAAAAAGCGGCAGTATCCGATGGCTTACCTGCCCAAATTTCGCGGCGAAAAACTGATAAAATTTATGCTTCAACTTCTATTTAAAATTTGGTCGAATGAGAGCATGTCAGAGGATTGGAACCTGATAAGCTGCCAAAACTATAAGAAGGGCGATGCCCAGATTTCGCCAACTATCGTATAATATAACATCCTACCGTGCGTATTGTGTGAGAGTTTAAAGCCCATCGTCAACGAACTGATCGGACCTTATCAGTATGGATTTATAGGTAGTAGTTCCACCATAGACCAGATATTTCCCATATGCGGCACGTCTTGGAAAAATACGTGAGAAAAGTAACAACAAACACCACCCTTCCCTTTTAAAATAGGTAACTCCGCAAATGACTGTTTGAACCAACGTTGAGCAACACATTAAGTTCTAACAAAATCGCGAAATACCACTCCGAGACGTGGCAAACATGGCTTCAGATAATATGACCATGCTTCGAATGATTTCCTTAATTTTTTATTGAAGAAAATAATATGAGATGCCGAACTAAATAGAAAGGGTACAGCCTTTTGTATGAGCGTGCAGCTGTTAGCGTATGCCGATGAGATTAATATTTTTAGCTTCAACAACCATGTCGTTAGTTCTGGTTTCTTCAATCTACATAAGGAAGCGGGGAAATGGCTCTGGTGGTAAGCATGGGCAGGAGGAAATATCTTTTGCCGTCGAACAAAGAACCATCGCACTTGTCCCCTGACTGAATAGGCAATTGAAAAGTAAAGTCCTCCGTCCTTCTGTATGGTGCAAATACCGTAGACGATGGTAACATCGGATGAGTGGGCCTAGGAGTTATCGAGAAAAACTTTTTTTTGCGAACAAATTATGGTGTCCGGCATAGCAGCGACGGCGAATACATCAGACGATGGAATAGTGAGCTACATGAGTTATACGTCTAAATTGAGATAGCTCCGCGAATTGGGTGAGATTGGCTACGCTGGGAAGGTCATGTCGTCAGATGGACTAGAATATTTACAAAAATTCTTAAACCATAAAATTGCAGATTTTCTACTGAACTTTAATTACAATATTCAATGTAATTCACGGGTAACCGTGTGAGTGCTCGTTGCTCAAATGCTCGAACTTCTCGGAAATGTTTGTGCTAAATCTTGAGTCCTGGCACATGGTTCTTCGAATATTTTGCCTTAAAAAGGCCAAAATTAATTCCTTCCTTCGTAGCTCTCTCTTTTGAGTCAAGTGTGCGTCATCGGCGTACCGAAAGTGTCTATAAATTGTCTACAAATACTAAATCAAGTCAAATGGGTTTACAGTTTTAACCGCCGCGCACTACTTCCAGTTGAGTAGCTACTACAATGACAGCAACAACAACAACCACAGATGAATTCAAAATGAAAATCGATCAATATATTGTACAATATATATTCTATACACAACATGACTATGTATGTCAATTTGTAAAGGAAAGTGTTCGTATATATGTATGTATTGTATTTACAACCACGAGTACACCACTTAACAAATGAATAATGAATAGAAAGCGCGCGAAACCGCTTTGATCTATCAGGTGTCAAAGTCGTTGGAGTGCATTGCCATTGAATGCTTCCATCCAATCCAAACCAAACCATTCCATTCCACACCATGCTTTAGTGACTAGTGTTGTTGTTGCTGCTGTTGCTGTTGTTTACCATATGTTTGTATGTGTTTCCGTTTGCACAACTGTGGTGCCGCGACAAATTATCCTTCAAACCGGTTGAATGGCTTTGGGTATTTTTGCATAATTGACGAAGTTAATAAACAGCAAAATGGGAGTAACCGAGGTGCGCTAAGGTGGACAAAATAATTGCTTGGTAATGTATGCCGTAATATGTAGATAAAGGCAAAAGCAAACATATATACACATATGCATGCAAAAACTACACACATACACACACGCGCGCGCTTGTAAAGTATAGTGTTTGTGAGTATGATTAAAACAGGTTGCGGAGCCGTGTCTATGAATAGCTGACTGACTGACTGCTCCACTGCGCCGCTGTTCGCTTCGGTGGTTGGTACTCATACTTGGTAGTTAGAAGTGTACTAAGTAATGGTTGCATGTAAGTATTAATTATATGCATACATCTTGGTGCTTGGAAAAGCGGTATTCAATAAAAATGAAATAAAACAGAGAAAAAAGCAATCGCATCTGTAGACAGCCTAAATGTCAAGCTAAGTTCACAAGCACATGTGTACATATATACATATGTATGAATATGCAATTTGTCAAAACAAAGGCAGTTTTAAATACCTGTAGCTCAGAAAGTCTAAAAGAAATTTCATTAGAGATTTTGCAATTGTTTTCTGGAGGGTATTTTTCTGGAACTCAGGAACTCCTCAAACTCCAATTAAGTGGGATCACCTACTAAAATATTTGTTCACATCTTGTGTTATTCTACTTTTTTTTGACTTTTTTAAGCACATTTCACACCTATTTTATATAAAGGGTGATTCATTTCATGCTTCCCTACTTTTTTTTTAAGAAAAAATAAACACAGAGAATTCAAATTTAATGGGAAATGTTTATTATCATTCGAAAAAGCATTCTTTGACATTTATTTTTTGAAGATTATCTCTTTCAACTGTTGACCGTGGCTACGTCTCGATGATCCATCCGCTGAGTTTTATTTTCGATGACTCGTTTGAGCATTTCGACTGGTAACTGGCGAATGACAGGAGTGATGTTTTGCTCCAAGGCCTGAATCGAAGCGGGATTGTCCGCATAAGCTTTTGACTTTACACACCTTCACATGGAAAAGTCTAACGGTGTGATATCACACGATCTTGGAGACCAATCTATCTATAAAATCTAGCGGAGATCACGAGCTTCCATTTCTGGCATCAAATAGTAGGTTATCATGGCGTGATAACGGTCGCCCTTGACGGTTACATTCTCACCGGCATAATTTTTGAAGAAATATGGACCGATGATTCCACCGGCCTACAAACCACACCAAATCTTTGTTTTTTCTGGATGAAATGGCAGCTCTTAAATCTCTTCAGGTTGCATTTGTCCCAAATGTGGCAATTTTTCTTGTTTACATACCTATTGAGCCAGAAATGGGCCTCATCGCTGAACAGAATTTGGCTCGAAAACGTCGGATCTCGTGAACTTTTCAAGAGCCCATAGAGCGAAGCGATGTCGCTTGGGAAGGTCGAGCGGCTTCAGTTCTTGCAAAAGCTTTATTTTGTACGCTTTCAAATTAAGATCTCGACCTAAAATGCTCCAAGTCATTCTATACGTCAGTCCGAGTTGCTGCGAACGGCACCGAATCGACTCTGCACGGTCTTCGTGTACACTCTCAGCTACGGCCGCTATATTTTCTTCATTGCGTGCTGGACGTAGTCTAATCGGTCGAATATTATGATGAATACTGGGTCTCAAGATGGTTGATGGTGTTGCAAATAGTACGCCCAGTAGGCCTATTATGTTAACCATAAGTTGAGCGGAGTCCGCGAAACTCATTCTTGAGAGAACGTGAATTTTCATAATAAAGTTAAATGATTTGTAAGCGTTGTAACATGATAGCTTGACAGGACTCACGCGTGATCTGTCAGGAAAAGGCTATTGGAAATAGAACCTCAACGTAGATCACCCTTTGTAATTTGTGCTTTATAACCTGCGATTTGCAGCCGAGCTCCTCTCCAATTTGTGGTGTTCGGCTCGATATTTTTCCAACAAATGAAGGCAATTTATACAAAACCGTCTCCGAACGGCGGATGGATTTGTATGGAGAACCTTTTTATTTGTTGTCGGAGCTGGTTTCTACGTGGCAGTTTCCAAACCCAGCGTATAACCTCAATAGGCGGGGTGGTAGGTAAATATATTTGTACAGCGAACCGCTTACCTCAAGATGGACGCCCACTCGCAACCGCACTTCTGGTAAACTGACGCTGCAATAAAGACTCTAGTAAACCAGATATGTCAGAGTGGCCCCTTTAAAGATCTCTCTCTATTAACCGTACTTTAGACTCGACACTAGTTTACTAGGCGGATCGCATCTCGGACAAAGGTTAATCATGTTTCCAGAGTTTGTGACTTGGACGTAAGTATATGAATTGGGTATAGTTTTGCAGCTGTAAATGCCTAACCAGTTACATACTGGTCTATACCTCTATAAAAACACCCTATACAAGTTTTAAGACTGAAGCTTACTCATTTAAAACCTAAAAAGGTGATCTAGTGAGAGAATACTGAATTTGTGGAGGAGAACACTTCTTCACTTTGCTGAATGGTAGTGTAAAAGAAACACCAGGAGATGGCGAGTACGGAAGTTTTATTATCCGAAAAAAGTTCGAATAGCGATTGTCTGCTCGAAAAGAAACTAAGCGGAGGGAGCCGATGACTGAGCTGTTTAAAAATGGCGGCGAAGAACTAACTGACAAAGTGCACAACCTCAACAACCATGCGTCGTTTTTTTTTTGCTTTCTTCCGACTGGATAAAGAAGCGAAGCAAATGAGTCTGGTCCGCTTTTGGGTTCTTCAGGCGGACAATTGTTAATGGGCTTCTTCATATTTGGTTAGAGGAATATATGTATATCACATCGTCATTGATTGGGGTTTCAGAGGGTCACCTTCTCCGGATAATTTATTTTCACTGCGATTGAGTAGACTGGAGAAGTAATACAACCATAAACTTAATGCAATTCGAACGTCGGTTAAAATCCATCTTTGTCATTGACGCAGGAAAAAGCAGAAATACGCCTGAAAGTGAGGGAACCGTTTGGCTTGACGGTTACGCACACAATCGAGCATCGCTTTTAAATAAAAAATATGAGAACTTCTAGCCGACAGATTTTGAACTAGAGTCCAACTTTAAATGCTTTAGATGCAGCACTAACTAGCGATAGCAAAGGGATAATATACTGGAAGATCAACTTAAGGACTATATTGCTCACTTAGTGTCACTGAGTTTTATAATTTAATTTTGGAAAAGATCTACTTTAGCTGAAAGTGACGCATGGCTGCCTCAATTCGTGTTGTAATAACAACGAAATGCAAACTTTTTTTTAAGTGTGCGAGCGACAATGCAATTTTCAATAATTGTATAAAGTTAAAAGTTGCAACAGTCAAGGTTGATGGAAAGCAACTAACCGAACAAACGACAAGTGCAAGTACATACATACATATGTATACATATAGTTGCAGATATACATATGTACACAAGTAATAATAAATATGATGAGAATTGCGAAACAGAAGAACCAGCAATGCGTAGAGAGCTCGCCAGCGATGCTGAGTGAATGCCGAGTGAATTCCGAGGTATCCCGTTCGTCGGAAGTTGGACAGAGTGCAACAAGTGATTCCCGTTACTAGTTACTATGAGTACATGCATTGTTGAAGAAGTTTAAAATTTAAAACAATCAACACACACACACACTGCAATAACAAATACAACACCAATAACAACAACAATACAAATTAAAACAGGACTGCACTCCTGCTCACCATAGTGAGCGAGGCCATTGATGCTTTCGCCAATGTTATTGCTGCAGCTGAGAATGGCAACTGTAATGGTAAATACTAACGGCATAGAATATTTTATACTTTTCGCTTGTTTTTTTTCACCATTACAACTACAATGGGCAACAAAATTGTCAAAGTTTGTGCCAACCTTTACGCGCGAAATTCAATTTCTGCAGCCATTTTACCCTCAACTTTATTTCAACTCTGCTTTTTTTCATCCTTTTTGCTGCTTCTATTTTTCTATTATTATTTTTTCAGTTTTTTTTTTGGAAAATAATGAATGCCATACAAGTGTTAGTTTTACTGTTAGTATTGGTATTGTTTTTTGACGTGCGCGCGCATAACTTTTCTACATTTTAATTGCTTCGGAACAACAAGTTGAAGTTCTCCACGAGTGCGACGCTGTGGAGCATTCAAAGTAAGCGGGAGTGGGGAAATGCGTCGCTTGGCGGTAGAGTATTGGAAAATGTATTTCGTCCGTCAACTGACCGATCCACTCATCAGTCGGTGCATCGTTGTTTGTGTTAATTGAAGTGCTTCTTGGTACAATGGGGACGTGGGTGAAATTCAAAAGCTTCCATCATGTTGAAACAGTAAGAATACATATATGGATATGTACCAACTACTACATAGTTACAAACAAACGTATAAAAGTATTTTAATGTAATTAAACGATTTTTTTATAAGTGAAGGGAAGGTTGTTTTCAGAATTTGAGTTTAAATTTATATAAAAACATGCGAGGAACCGTTTTTATGTTCGCGGAATGAGAGGTTTATAGGCGGGTGATTAGCCTCACTAGGATCGTAATTCAGTAACTCATAATTAGTACAAATATAAGGTTTCATTGTCGGGAGTGAATATATGAAATTTATTGCAAAATGCAATATTTATTTGAATTTACGCGAGTAGCATACGAAATCTCACGTAATTATATGCCTTTTTGGTGAATTTTTGACCGAAAACCTCATATCATTTCAGGACCAATGTTTAATTTACATATATAGGGTGTTTTTTATAGAGGTAAAGAACTTTAAGTTGGCATTACTTTTCAAGATGGCGACCGATTTAACAGCTGTGAAGTGATTTATTCTCAGTTCGGTTTGGAAATTCATCATGAATAGACTCACGCCTGAACAACCCTTGCAAATAGTGCAATTTTATTTCGAAAATAATGGTTCTGTGCGGAAAACGTATCACGCACTACGTCCATTTTAGCGATGTTTAGCGATGAAGCGCACTTCTGGTTGAATGGCTACGTCAACAAACAGAACTGCCGCATTTGGAGTGAAGGTAATCCTCAAGTGTATGTTGAAACACCGTTACATCCAGAAAAACTGACTGTTTGGTGCGCTTTATGGGCTGGTGGAATCATTGGTCCGTATCATCGGGTATAGGGTGTACATATGTGTGTAGAATACCAAATTTTAAATTCTTAACTACTTTATTGAAGTATTTATGACCCGAAATCACATATCTGAACGAATCGGTTGTATGGGAGCTATACGATATAGTCCACCGATTCGGTCGGTTCCGACAAATGATCAATATATCACAAAAAATACATCCGTATACCAAGTTTCGCTGAAATATCTCAAAAACTGAGACTAGTTTGCGTTCAGACAGACGGACGAACATACGGACTTGGCTAAATCAACTCAGCTCGTCATTCTGATACGATTGGTATTTTGGCGGATCTATCTATCTTCTAGTACTTAAATACTTCGGGCCAAAGTTAATATACTGTAACGCTTTTCGTGGCTACCCTCGATGATTTCCCAAATCCTTCGAGTCCGATCACTGGATTGCTAAATAAAACTCCCAAGATTTGTTCGTTTTTCCTCTTAATCGTCAGGAATTTACTCAACGTTTATTTAGTCTTCAATAATTACAATTCTTTATTATACCCAATGGCTTACTTTACAATTCTTTATGCCACACAATTATTCTCTCACATAGCTTTTTCCGCTTCTAAAACACACAGCTCACAGCAATGTTAACTGCACTGCGTGTTCTATTCGTCTGTTCTTGTGATAGCGTCTGCCGATCTTTTTATACTTGAAGATGACCCAAACATTCTGTTCACGCGCTTAAGAATATGCCGATTATTCGTTTGCCTGCGGTAGCTGCAGCCGTTCCGTTTATCCTTAACGACGGGGAATTTCTTTTACACTGTCGACCCTTTTGTTTGTCCTTAGTAAAGGTAGTTTGCATCATACTGCCACCTCTTTTGTCTCTCCTTTTTATTTGGAAATCTCGTCACACTGCTATTCCTTTTGTCGGTTTTTCGTATTTTGGATTTCCGTTACAATGTTATATATGAGTACTTAAAACTAAATGAATTAAGAATAGAGAGATTCGACTTTAGACCCAAAACGAGATCTCGGGAACGCGAAATCAAGATCAAAGCACTTTGAGATTCCATTAAATTTAGAGAGAATAATAATTGAAATACTCGTAATTATCTTCAATTACACCAACGCATAAAAAATTGAGAACGGAGCAAGGAGCTCTGGGCGACCCACTAGGCCACTAATGATGTCATAAACGAATAACAAAGACTTTGTAGATCATCGTAAAATAGATTTATTAGTTAGTATTCAGCGTGAAGTGTAAGAAGGTAAGGGTTCGGTAAAATGAAGGGAAGAGCGAGTCAAAACGAATGAAATTACCTTGGACACTTCTATATCTAGAGGAATGGGATAGACTAAATTGGATTTCAAATTGAGCTAGCTTACTCCAGCTTTGAATGTACTAAGTAATTATATAGAACTTTACGCATGTTGGGATCAGCATATTGCCGTAAGAAAGCAAGGCTTGAATATGCTTTAGATGTGGTATAGTTGTTGTGATTAATGAAGGTGAAACTCGTATTAAACAAAACACCGAGATCTAAAAATTCATTAACAGAAAAGAGCTCATTATCAAGAAGGTAATATATTGACTTGAGAACTTTCAAAATATAATATTAAAACCATTTATGGTATTCAGGTACAAATTTTTCCTAATGATCCAGTTAGCTAAAGATCCTTCTGCAGCATTAAACATCGGAAACGTACAACTAATACATCTGAAAAGTTTTAAATCATCAGCATAAAGTAAAATTTTTAAAGCACTCAGGTACCACATGTACCCAGAGGTATGCACAAGGATATATGATTTCGTATTTTTATATCAACAAATGAGAATCAATTGGAGAGATATGATCCAATCCAGGATAGAAAAGAAGAGTGAATACCTAGGCACGGAAGCTCTCGTACTAAAATTCTATGCGTGACAGTATCAGAGGCTTTAGAAAAATAGTATCTCTTCAATGGTTAATCTTAAAGCCTTGAAGCAACAATGATTAGATATGAGCAGTTTTTTGACGGTGGGCTCTTTAGTCCTATCCTTGACCACACTTATCCCATGTTAGGTGGCAGACTGCGAGATTAAACTTCGAACAGAGGCACATTTAGATTTCAACGCTTTTGCTGCTCAACTTCGTCTAGGAGTAGGCAAAGTTAGTCTATGGCGCCTATCATCTAATGCATGGCCATGCAGGAATCAAGCTGTTTCGATGGGTTCCGACCAGAGGGTCGTAAGTAGAGTCATTGCATGCAGAAAGTACGTAAAGTATGTCGGAGTCAAGTCTGGATAGGTAGAGTTGAGTCTTGTGCTTGTATTACTCTTGTTTCACGAGCAAGCTCGAGTACTTCGTCTGCTATGGACTCTCTGCGAATGGTGTTTAGAGCTTGTTGTTCTATTCAGTGGTTCTGCTCTGTGGTGTAGCCTTTTAGATTCCAATTGTAATGCATGCACTTTATTAGTTCTTCGTCACAATATTTGAATTGCTCAGGTAGTACGCTAGCAGCTTTCGGACTTATGTTATCCCTAGGATGCGATTTTTATTTGAGCTATGTATGTTTAGATAGGGTGATAATTGCCTTTTATTGAGGGTTGGAGTACGGGCTCTCTATTATAAAAACTTAACATCGACCTTCAGATCACCTATGTATCTGCTTCCTGCTTGATTATGTCCTAGCTTTGCAACCTTCTGTAAGTCCACCTTTTATAAAATTCGTGGATTCCTCATTCCCACATTTTTCTATCTGCTTTCATCTTCAACTCTCGGCATCTCTTTCACTTTTTACGCCTAGCGGTTCATTACAGATCGTCCTTCTCTCTACTGCGGTATGGCAAATCACATTGGAACTGCCGTTCAAGAGTTTTCCTATATCGAGTTGTTCACGAGCCTCAAACATTCATTATTATGGTTGATGGGGTCTTTGCCATGCAAATATAGGTGGATATCTTGGCGAAGAGTAGATGGTGGTACTAGCATATGTTACCCTGGAAGTGTACGCACATCTAGAACTCTGAAGTCATTTCAACGGTCTTCGTAGAGTGTCAAACTTTTCTTGTGTCAGAATCTGATGTTACAGACAACTACATTCCGGGCTCCTGCGATGTGGATGAGCCTCAGCTCATTTGGCGAGTGCTCACGATGTAGGATGAATTTTTAGATTATTTTGACGATATATATTCATTGGCCACACTGGAGTTAAAAATACATTTCATTTTGTGATGGGATACATCCTCTTTCTCTTTCGTTGAGCAAAAATCATCGAATTTACGTTCTTCACCATCACAAATACATTTTGCTCATTTTGTTTTATAAGTTTGATAGTAAGCTTTAAAAATAATGGAGATTTTGCTTTTCAGACGATCACATATTAATGGTTTCAGGACTGTTTCCTTACAAAATCAGTGAGATTGAGAGGAGAGCTTAACAAAGATGACACACTTAGACCGGGAACAACGCACTAGGTTATGTTAGTTAGTTAGTTTAGTTTCAATTTTCTTCACTTAAGAGAACTAAAATCCTCTTGTCCCATACATCAAAATATTTAGTGGTTGGTTGATTTTGAAACCAAACTAAACTGGAAATTCGGAAAAATGAATAAAGAAAACCAATGTGGCCTATTACACTTGTAGTGAATACTTAGCAGGGATGAGTTCTAACTTATGGACTTGTGTTTGGTCTCCAGGATTACAAAGACAGTATAATATTAGGAAACTAAGTGGATTACAAAGAGCAGTCTTTGTAGGAGCCATTAAAACAAGACCGAGACATGCGCTGGGTTGCTGGAACCAAAAACATCAAAACACATTTAAATAAATCAGACTATATCCTCCCAAAATTAGATTTCAACAGTTGCTCTGACGTAGAGAAACCCTCTAGACGTAAATTTTTCTAAGCTGATGTATCCAAAATGGATCGAATAGTCAAGGGGCGGGGGTATGCACCAAAGATCCTAAAATCGCTCATTTCTTGCGTCTACCAAACTCAACTAGTATATATTTTCCAAGCGGAAGTAAAACAATTTTTAATTGAAATTATTTTATATTCCTCTGAGCTTTTAACTAATTGTGAGCTAAATTCACGAAAAGAACTAACACTTCCGAGCAAGAAAATAGAAAAATAAAAAAATTTAGTTAAGAAATTCGCAAAAGTTGTTGAACTCTTTCATTAGATGATTTTGCAGTTTCAAGCATTCGCTTCTCAACGATTTACCACACACACCATTATCCAGCTATCGACACCTCACCTCACTCCATCGATGGTGTTGCAACATGACAGTCACGGCGTCGTTGAAGTTTTGCGCATAAAGTTACAGCAATTAAGGTAAGAGTTTTCACAACGCATGTTACAACAACAACAACGACAACAATAATAATAATAATGGCGAAAAAAACCCCAACATTGCGAATAACAAACTCTCACACTGACTAAGTAGCCGCCGATTGGGAGTAGAGAAAAATGTGGATAACACAAAGCTTAAATATATATGTATGTATGTATCTAAATCCTACCCAGCAATCATTTGATCTTAAATATCTTACTTAAGTCCCTAACACTTAAGCTCGAATTAAGAGCTGCTTTTGATTTTCGACAGTGATCCAGACAGGTAATGGATGAAATTTTCATTTGGTATTATTTTGAAGGTCACAGTAGCCGAAAGGCTAGCAAGACATGCTATCATGCCAGAGCAATAATTAAAACATGAGAAAAAAGTCTAATTTCGGTTGCTATTGTCAACTTTTCCAAGTTTATTTCTGTCATAACAGAAAAAACCACTTAAAATTCAATTAAATACCCCGGCTTAGGCTCGAAGATTGGAAGCGCTATTTACGAGTGAAGAAGACTCTGTTATTTCGGGAAGATTTTAATTTTCTTCTCTTGACCTGAGAGGTATAGTTTTCGTCTTAGTTTTTCAAACAAAGTTTGGGACAGAAGCTCAGAGCAGCACATAATTCTCATTTATCATATGAGGAACTTTGCGAGGCGAAAATCTGGCTTCAAGCTATGAAAAGAATTCTTTATCAAACTCAACACCCATTAACAAGAAGAGTGCAATATTAGTTCTTAACTCATTTTATCGTGTTAATGAACGCTTTCCTGACGTCACTTTTAGTTATAATGTCGTTGATATTGGCACTTTGTAACCGCTGAAGCGATTTTCGGCAGAGCTCTTCTTCCAATATATGGTTTTGTGTCTTGATGATTTTACTAAACAAATGTAGGGACCTAAAATTTATTCTAAGTCGCCTCCGAACGGCCGATGTATTTTTATGAGAAAGTTTTTATTTCATGCCAGAAATACGAACGGATGGCTTGAGATTCTTTCCCGAGGGGCGACCGCGATTAGAAAAATTAAGTTTGAATGTTGCTTGAATCTAAAGTCGAACCCAGGTCGTCCGAATTGTAGTATGCAAAATGCTAACAACTCGGCTATTGCAGCCGCCATTGATCGTTACTCCATCATAATCGCAGAGAAACCCGAATCTACCTTCACCCACCTAAGATCTCACCATAAATTACTTCTCCATGCATAAAAACGACCTATGCAACAAATTATATGGACGGAATTTTACTTTCCTTAACTCACAAAAGATCTAGCATTAGGCAGCCATCAGTCATACCACAAATAATCGAGGAGGGTATTGAAAAATTATCGGAGAATCTACTAGCTCAGAATAAACTATACGGTTGGATATTTGGTTGGTCGGGTTCCTGAGTAGGTGATCTGCTTATCCACCCAGGTGAAGGAAATCTCAAATGAGTAGATTGAAGCCCAATTGCGACAGTTTTAGGGATTAGAAGAGATACGAAACCCCAAGTATGTTACACCAAAGACCAACTATGCGAATATTTTTACAAATCAATCACTACTCGCAACGCTGATAGTCGTCAGATTATCAGGCTTCTGCTCAACTCAAGTTACCCCAGAGAAATCGCTTTTGGGGCTATTCTCGTTTCTCATCTCTTCAGGAATTTCTTTGAAATGGAACTAGATCGTCTCAAAAAAGGTGGTTAAAGTCCGTTTATGATAAAATCTTACAACAATATCTCACGCTATACCACATGGAAGGAATATCCCTCAAAGAAAGATTCATCTTAGGCAAAATCATGTCGTTCTATTCCCTCACTGTGCAGTCATTACGCCATTTCCCATTCCCTGAAACTGCACACTCTCTCAATAATATATTATAAAAAGTAGCAACTCTCCAGTCATGTAATGCTTCTCATCCTCAAATTCCCAGATCACCAAATCTGATGTTTGCTGGGCATAATGCGACGACGAGTTGATGATGAACAAATGCAATTTACCGCTGTGTTCGAGAATACTTAGTAATAAAATATGAGTAAACACGTCGAAGCTATTAAAAATTTTCTGTATTGACGAGAAATGTGATTATGAACGCGGCTTTGCTGGAAGCTTTAAAGCGGCAGTATGAGTATTCACTCAAGAGGTGGCGGCAGACAATAGAATAGAAAGAACAGTTAGCTATTAAGTGTATGTATGTACTGGTATATGTTGTGGAGCAGTTGGAAATTGATTATTATCTGGTGGCGTAGAAGAGTGTCGATAAAAAGTTATGGTAATAAAAAAAAAGTTTAGTTAAATTTTGTGCAAAACTTTTCTGGTAAAACAAAATTTATGTTTTACCACGCAAAAGTGCTTTAAAACTTTATTAAGTGGAAGAGTATATGCTAAAAAAAAATACAATATATTACGTGTAGAAAACGATAAAATATAATTAAATGAAATTCCAACACTGAAATTACCCAGGTCGATACAGATGCACATATATGTACGAGTATATGTGTTGAAAGTTAGTTATCTTTAAGCGGGTAAAAGGCCTAAACATAATCGTACCTTACAACTTTGACAGAGTTTCCCCACCATTATATTGTGTGTGTTTCAAAGTTAATTTTTTTAAAAATTTATAAAAACAAAAAGGAAACTCAGTTTACGGAGGTAACACTTTCCCAGCCTGTTGCATATCAGTGAACGTGCAACATCCAGAAATGGTGAACCTGAATTCCTAATCGATGACGAAGGGAAAGAAAATCCTCCAATATCCGATTATGATGAAGTTCGAATAGCAATTGCTCGCTTAAAGAATAACAAAGCAGCTAGGGCCGACGCACTAAGGAGTATTTGACTCAAAAACTTGGCCAACATTATTCTATAATTTATTTATCAAGATTTTCATGGGAATCGCTTGTTTCCAAGATTTTATTGATGTCATAAAACAATGGCTATAGTTTTATTACTGTATGGAAAATATACAAAAAAATCTATTTACCTAGAGTTCAAGATGTTGCTCAACCATTTTTGAACAGTGCAAGCATTTGAGCAACGAGCACTCGCACACCTTTTCATTGCTCATTACACGGAAATTTTCGAGCACGAGCACGAGCAATACGAGTATTTTTACAAACTCTTTAACTTTTTTCTCAGAAATTTTTTTTCTAGTAATTTTAAATTTATTTATGCAAAGTGTAAAAATCATTGAAATGCCAAAGAAATTTTAATAAACAAAATTGAGAATTTTTTGTTCTGCTGAGCAGTTGAGAAGTTGAGCGAGTGTTGAGCTAACATCGAGCTGAACTATTAAGTATAATTTCAAGAATGAAATAAAAAAATATTAACAATATCAATATGACTGTATGACTATTTATCTGCATCCGTTGAGAAATATCTGATTACTCATCCTCAGAACAGAAAACATATAATTTTTGATGGAAGAATCACATCTAACGTCTCTATACGGAAATAATATGACTTGCGTTTTTTTTTAAAGACCACTTAATCAGACTTCAGAAAGTCGCTTCACAATGTCCATGTTACACTCTGCTCTTGAAAATTTTCGAACAAATCAACAAATCCCGACCTATAAATTCTAAAGTATTTATTTCGATCTTCAGCCACCTCCTTACTCAATTAACCAGTTGGCAAAATAGCAGATGAAATAACAAATGCTCCGTGGTATACAATTTTATGCACAGTTGGTGGTTTAGGGTACCAACTGTATAATTTAGGGGGTATTCTGGTCTAGAAATTAAAGAAAAAAAAAGATTTTTCTTTTTCATATTTTCATAGTGTAATCATTTAAGAATATGTTCCTTAATTTTATTTTCGAAATTTAAATTATTTTCGTAGGTCTAGCTGTTTTGCTAACGCGGCATCCAAACCGGCTCGGCCTTTACGCGAAATTTAAACGCGTTGTTTTTGAAACTGTGTTTTTTGAAACGATAACCACGATTCCTCGAGCTCTACTAAACCGAAGTCTTCTTTATGGACTTCTATACCGCATGAACTACGCTCATCCACAAATTTACAATTTTAGAAAAATATGGAACACTCAAAATAGGTGAAAAAAAAAAATTTTTTTTTCAAGCAGCTGCCATTTTGTTAAAAAATCTTTTTTTTACTATTCTTAAGTTCATACAATAGCGACATTCCTCTATATTAATAAAATTTTTTTTCATATTGCTGGAAGGGTTAGTCGACCCCCTTTTCTTCTGTATTCTTGAAATATGAATAAATATATTTTCAAAAATTAGAGTCGAATCGCCTGTTTCGGGAACATACAACTCGTCACGTCATTTAGTGTGTTAGGTATGATGACTTCAGTGAACGGACGGCTGATCGTATGATTGTTACAAACTGTCACGACACGATAAAACAGTCGTATACATACGAAAAATGAAGCAAATCCCATTTACTTCATACGTGAAACGTTTCACGCAATTTTGTTTCGTACGAACGTCCATCCGTTCAAGGATTAGACTATTAGACCGCTGGATAGCAAAATTGTGGATTGCTTTTTTTACGACACTTCAAAAATTACCTTAAATTCAAGCGTCTAGACCAGAATACCACCTTAATTAGCTGTAATCAAAGCGAAATTCGAAAATATTTGAGTATCAAGCTTTAAGCCACATGCCAAAACTTCAGGTATGATCCCGTATCTCCTTAACAAATTAACTTCAACTCCGATTATTTCTGATGTCTTTTCGAAATCACTGAAAAATCTGCGGGACGTGTTGCCATCATTTGTGCTACCAAAGCCAGCCTTAGGGATATCCACAAGCAACCCCATTTGCTCTGTATAGGCATCTTGAATTTCATCTTATTTTTCGGCATAACTGAGTTGAGGCAGCTCAACTTCCATTCGAGTAGTTTCAGTTTTCGTCCGTTTACTTTGCTCACTATGATATGTATGGTTTTTGGCAAAGTCCACTATTTTCTTGCAAAAATTTGGGAAAATATTCAAATCCCATCAGCAATTTTAGCTTCAAAATGAGTAGTATTATGTGTTGATGCTACAAACTTTTTCCTAAAATCAGCTTTAAATATTGACAGCGTTTTTTACAGTTTCCTACCCCTCCACGGGACTTTTTGTATTCTTTCTAAAAAAAACTGCATTTTTCCATAATTTTTTATTCACAATCTCTTTACATTTTGAGGAGTTCATTTCTTGAGACAGAAACATACATTTGAGGTAGATATCTCGAATATAAAGGGAATTTTACGTTGTAAGATAAATCTAATAAGTTTTGACTAGAGCGGCTTTAAGGAAAATAATTAAATAATTTACTGAATCGGAATTTTTTGGAAATTTTTTCTGCTGTCACTGTTACAAAACAAATTTATCCATCAAACAAGATATAAAAGTCAGACGGAAAAACCGCAGAATACGTATTTTTTTCTTACTTACAAAATACACTTACCTTTACTACTTGAATCCATGGTAAAAAGTTATTTGCTTCAGCTTAAGACAATGTTAAACAACTGAGCTCATACCAATTTTTAATTTCGCTAAGACAATAGAAATATAGAAATACATATGTGTGTGAATGTCCGCTTTGAACTGCTAATGCAGATTAGTGAAAGACTTCGAAGGAAAAAGATCGCGGGGAAGAGTGCACTCAGGTCTGACCTTCACTTTCAAATTGGCGTTTCATTATTAAATTGATCTTAAAAAATGGATTTTTGACCAGGTTTTCGAGTGAAATACCCGAATGTGCGACGAATTATCAACTGAGCTGCTCAAATATGGCGGCGAAAAACTGACAAGATGCATTCATCAGCTTCTTTGCAGAATATGGTCTAAAGAAAGCATGCCATACGATAGGAGCCTAAGTGTGTTCTGCTGAACCCACTAAAAGGAGGACCCTCCTTATCGTTAGATAAGTCTCTTTAATATCGTATATAAGGACTTAGTCTTAATTAAAGCCCAACATCGACGAACTGATTGGACCTTAATAGTGTGGCTTTGACCCAATAAATCCATGATTGACCACTCCTATCTATGAATACTCACGGGTACACAGTAGAATATACACAACATTGGTATATAGCGACTTTAAAATACCAATGGTGAAAACAGGACTAACTAATGCCTGGAAAAAATACCAGTCGAAACCTGTAAAAAAAATCATCCGAATCCCATAGCGAACGTTTTATCCTGCCCAGCAAGCCGACCACGTCTACAAAGCAGGGATCTGCCAATCTTTTGAAGAGCAACGTCTTACCTCTTGCCCATTATTATTAATGGACTAAAGGTGTAATTAGCTAGTTATTAAGATTCTAAAACTTAAATAAATATAATTCTTTGATGTTATATTAACAGAAAAAAAATTTACCAGATACTCACCATTCGCTAAATCTTGAGAAAGCGCCGTGAGAAAATATTCGATGCATACCACATTTTCATCGGGTTTAAAACTGCCTTTGACAGCACGCAAAATAACGGTCTCTGCTCAGCAATATCTTAATTTAGTATCCCCACCAAATCTATACGATTGTGCAAACTTACGCAGGGCAAAATCGGAAGGGTAACAGAGTGATTCTTTATTATGGGTTTCTTCATCCTAATGCTGGAAAAAATAATAAGAGCTGCGGTAGGTACAATATTTTATGAGGGTATAACTGCTAGTGTATGCCAATGATAACAACATCCAAGCCGTTCGTTCTGCTTTCTCCAGACTAGATATAAAAAGCGAAGCGAATGGAACTGACATTGAACGGGGCCAAGATGGAATCTCCTGTCAAGTTAGCGCATTCGCGATTCTGCTTCCACGTCACTGTTGATATTAATTTACCTCAAGGTAGTAGATAATTCCGTCAGCTTTGAAATCCAATCAGGCACTTCTTTGAACTGAGTAGTCAATTTAAAAGCAAAGTCCTCACTCGACAAAGAAAGATCACACTTTATTACAAGTAATTTTTATTCCCTTCCTGGCAGTTCTTTAGGAATTGCTTTTTGAAGGCATCCGAAAATGGCCGGCAGAACTTTCTAAATTTACCCAAAAGTGTCAGACTATAGTCAGTGATAAATGACATGCGCTCGACATATTTTGCTCATTTAAAGCTCCACAGCATTATTGAGTTCTCCTCTGTATTTCTGAGTTTACTTCACACAAAACAATTTGGTTCAAATGTAGTCATGTATGGTAAATTTCGTTTCATCAGTAGCGTTAAGCATTATGCGCGCAGTTTTAGCGCTAACACGTATACCAGGACACTCAGTGAGGTTTCGATTAATTTCTGGAGCTGAAGTGCGTGACTTTTTATTTATTTAATTTTCTTACCTGTTGTGTGTCTTTTCGTAAAATTTTAGAGCATTATCCTGACAGCTTCTTAAGTTCTTCATACCCACTCATTTTGGCGTTTCGCTTCCCTCTTCAACGTTCCGTCCAAAATGGACGCTTTCCCCCACACAGCTTGCATTGTACGACAGGCAGTTCTTTTCTTTCCACTGCGGTACAAAGACTCATCGTACCAGCCCTTTTTTTGACCTTGCCGAAAACCAATGTTGGCAGCAGGTGGTAAAAAGCTCGAATTTCCGTCCCTTGTGCCGAGCTGTTAATGAGTGTTCACAGAGAGCAGCATATTGTAGCTTCTCGACGTTGATCAATTTCAGCCCGTTTGAGGCTGCATCGTCATAGATGCTAAATTTTCTAACTGCTATGCCTAAGATTGTTCCCACCCTGGCCAAACACGATTTTGGACACATTTTGCCCTTCTCTTTCGTCGATGCGTGGGCGCAAACAGTCATGTAAAAGAAAATTTGCTTTAACGCGGATTGTAGCAAGATCTTCGCCCACCAATAGTACTTTACAGCGAACTCTCTCTCCAGACACTCATTCTACTTTATGAAAATTTTCAATTCTTGAAGTTCAGTTCGGGATTAGATAACAAAAAGATATATTAATTTTCGAAATATTCTCCATTAAGGTTTATACAGTTTTGCATGCGTTTGAACCAATTGCCGAAGCACTTTTGCCACTCTGATTGATGTATCTGCAAAAGATGCGTTCTGAATGAATCAACCTGCTCTGCGATGGATGACTCATCGAATCGATGTTTTCAGTGCTTAAAAATACCTTTGACTGTCGGTTTTTCTGATTTCCTGAAAGACAACTGCCAAACTAAAGCTTGTGTACCAATCACAATCTACTATTCTGCATTGCTCTAGTGGTGTGTGTGTGACATGTCTAGTTCTTCGTTTTTTTTTATATATGCTTGGAAGTGCTTCGTGCGCGAACAGCATTTTTTTTGGATTCGGCTCATCTTGAAACACCCATCCAGTCGACTGCTCTTTACTTTCGGGCTCATACGCGTAAATCCACGCTTCATTATCTGTCACGATGTCATGGACGTGTTTCGAAGCACCGCTACTGCAATTTTTTAACATTTCTCTCGGTACGAGCCTTTTTTTGGAGCAGTTGACAAATTGTGTGGGATCCAAGTTGCATTAATGCCTATAATTGTCTCAATCTCACGATAGGTAACATGACGATCTTACAATATCAGTTTGCGCACAGCCTGAATAGTTTCTGGGACAAAATCTGTTTTTGGATGACCTTCACGAAATTCGTCTAGGATTGAATTCACTCGATAAACACCGATCCTTTGATGAAGCTTCTTTGCAAAAAATTGAATTAAGTTCATCGATGCACAGCTGCTGAGTTAATCCACATCGAAAGTTGTAAAAAAAAATAATAGAAAATGTTCGTGATTTAATTCCATTTTATGGCCTAGATGAATATATTAAGTCACCGTAAAGAACACAAATGGCAAACATCAAAAATGTCAAACTTTACGATGGAGTTGTTCGTTTCCATATTGCAACACTAGGGTTGCAAATCCCGATATATAAAATTCAGCTCTCGTAATAATGTTCTTGTATTAAATAATTCCAAAAATTTATGAACTAGCATACATACCCTCGGCATCAATTCTCTTATTGACAAAAAAACGTAGATTTAATTTTTTTTTATGAGTTTTTATTTATTTCCTACTTATTAAAAACAAAGATTATTTATTAACTTATAACTAGTATTGTAGACTATTACAAAGTTTCTAGGGTAAAATATGTCCTTGTTTTTAGATTTTTTCTTGCTAATAAAAACAATTAATCAAGGAATGAACATATATCTTCAAAATATAACGAAAATTCATAAAAAATTTATTAAATTCTATACATTTAAGTTACAACTTTTTTTACATAAATTTTAAGTTAACTGTTAGTGAACCAATTTTTTTTCCAATTCAAATTTGCTTAGCTGACAGTTGCAGCAGTTTTTTTTCATGTATTTATTGTTAACAACTCATATTTCTAGCTGATTAAATTTAATTACATATTTTGGCAATTCAATTGTGAAAAGAGCTGATTATATTGCAAAATCGGCATAAAAAAAATTACATGCTATTGTTTAAGTGTATATGCGTGTGGTGGTTTGTTTGTGTGTAACTTAATCGCTACATTAAAATACATAATTTAATTAAATAATAACGCCAAATTGAAATTAAAAACCGCAAAATAAAATCATTTAATTAAATATGCATAATTAGGCAGCAAAAAAAAATTCCAAAAAAAGTGGTTGCTTTTTGTGGTATTTGGGTAAATTGGTAAATCTGTGTACGCGCATATGAAAATATTCAGTAGGGGATAAATATTTATTAACCCCACAGCTCTTATCACTCTTTCGAACCGCAAATAGTAATTACGTTTGTAATAGAATTTTAATATTGTGACAGAATTTAATCATTAAAATTATTTATGGGCAATACATGAATATGTGGATTTAGTTTCATTGATACAAATCGCCTTGTCATATAATTGAATGAATGTGACAGACAGCTTGCCGGGCGGTCAAATGAGGTTTTTAATAATTTTATAAAATTAATATGATGGTAAATATGTATGTAACTCAAGTTGGGTAAAAAAACTACTTATTGTAACACATTAAAAATTCTTTGTTTTTATCATCCCTCAACATCCAACCTTATACGTATTATGATATAAGAAAATTGTGAAAAGATTTTTCATTTAATCCTATTTACTGCAAGCTTATAATTACATATTGAGTGTTGGAGGATTTTATATGAATATTTGTTCTCTAACCACCGTTACTTTGAATCACTTCTGAATCCTGCTGCTCGGACAGTCACTAAAAAAAAACGATGAAATCTGGAGCTGGTGGGACAAAACCGGCATGTAGTCTGTCAAGAGGTAACGGTGGTATTAGACATCACTCACGTAAGAGTTTGAGAATCATTAAAAAAAAAAGCTGGCAGGCTCAAAGAATCTCGATATTTGGTTGCCATACGAGATAACGTCAACAAAAATTTATTGGCCGAACTATTATCAGCGAAACATTCCTGAAACACCACAAAACAAAATCATTTCTGAAGCGACTCATAACAGGTGATAAAAATGGGTTAAATATGAGGATATAAAAAAAAAATATGATCAAAGGTCGACGACCCTCCACAAACCACTGAAAGCCTGAATCGCGGGTAAACAGGAGATGCGGCTGTACGGTCAATTGGGAAGAAAATTGTCCATTATACGTTGCTACAACCAGCCGAAACGTTCAATTACGACCTCCACTATTAACAATTAACCAGATTACAAGATCTTAAAAAGATCGTCCAGAATTGATCAATAGGATTTGTATTCTCTTTATATCTAAGAAGGTAGCCAAACTGCCATAAAGGCCTTATTTTGAGGCAATATTAAGTCAGCAGTGGTTACACTTTGCAACAGAGAAAAGGAAAATTTACATTTACTGGGCACCACGGAGTACGGGTATCGTGAACAATGCGATAACTATCGAAGTCGATAAAGAGGGAGTACTCTCTGAACAGTAGGCAGCATGGACTTACCAGTCGATTAATGGAAGAAATACAAGAAGTACTTTTGTGTCGTTAGGCTAATAGACTTTGGGAACGCCAAAAAGACTGTAATATAGCGTAAATTATGTGCAAAACATACGACGAAAGATCATTAAGTTTCTATTAGCGAAAAGAGGCCAGGCTCCAGGCTGCTAGTGGGGTTGTTAACAAATACAGGAAATGCAAGGAAGGGTAGAGACGGCGCAGAACGTAATCTGTATGCAGACACAGGATGAAGGCACGAAACGTCTGCTTTTCCTCAAAGAACAGCAATGCATTTCAGAGAAGGGACACAACAGGAGGTGTAGCACAAATACTTGATGTAGTGCATCTGGTAACACCATGGACCTTAAGGAAGTAACCAATTAAACCTCTTTCAACCTGATCAATAGAAAAGGTGTTGTAATTGATGACAGCGCCAGACCATATGAATCTTTAATGACCAGGTAAAGATCGACGGAACTTGGTTGGGAAGTTTTGATGTACCCACCACATAGACTGGACTTTTCTGAACACTCTTTGTTTCGAACTTTGCAAAACACTCTTGATGGTAAAAAATTGACCAACCGAAGAACCGCTGAAAATCATTTGGCCAATTTCTTCGACGATAAAACACAGTAGTTCTACACTGATGGAATTATGAAGCTACCTGAAAGAAGGCAAATGTCTTAGATAATAAATTAAAACTAGAGTAAAAATATCCATCACTGAAACCAATGAAAGCCTTGATTAATACGAGGTGGACTCTGTACCATCAATTTCAATGGCTAAGAAGTGGTTTACTGAGTTCTGTTGTGATCGTATCAACAAAAAATTTAATGGAATTATATTGGACGCTCGAAGAATAAAAGTGCGTATACACCTCAACTGAGCGGGTATATCACATTTACATGCATATGGATCCACCACCACACCATAGAAGAAATTATTATCAAAACAGTGGACTTCTCCGAGCATGCACCAAATAAGACCAAGGAGGTTGTGTCGGCCAACAAAGTCATGGCCACAGTTTTTTGGGTTGCACGAGGTGTCATTCACATCGATTACCTTTGAAAAGGTAAAACGATCACTGGTGAATATTATTCAGAGCTTTTTTACAGATTCGGAAAGACTTTATAAATACTATGGGGGGTGCCATCAATTTCAATGGTTAAGAAATGGTTGACTGATGCACGGGTGCACAAGTGTGTAGTCACCATGACAAAAATTCATAAATTAGGCTAAAAACTGTTACTTTATCCAGCATATTTTCCAGATTTACCCCCCTAGCGACTTTCTCTTGTTTTCAAGCCTGAAGGCATGGCTGGGCGGTATTAGATGCGGGTCAAATGAAGAGGTCATCACATAAACAAACGCCCCTTTTGAGGGCCTTGAAGAAACCTATGATTTGGAAGGAATATAAAAATTGGAAAAACGCTGGACTAAATAACATACATATATAGAGCGTAAAGGAGGCAATGTTGAGAAATAAAACGCTTATTTGCCGAAAAAAAAAATATTTTATTCAAAAATTCACATTCCAATTTTCTTCAGCAATATAAAAAAATAGAAGAATTTATAAAAAATTAAAATTGAAAAAAAATTTAAAAAAAATTTTATTTAAGAATAAAACTTTTTCGATTAAAACAAATATTTTGACAATTCTTCATACAAAGCTAGCAGTTTACATTGGATTTTCTTGATTTTTTTATAGGTATGGCAAAGCACGCTGGGGTTCACTATAATTCTCATTCATTTATGTACATAAGTATAACATCCAACTTTATCAGTAAACTTTTACAATTATTTGCTGATATTAAAAACCATCATTAAAAAACTATTATTAAATTTCTTTTACAAAAATACAAATTTTCTTAATTTTTCTTACATTTTAAAAATAGTCTTAAACCTCTGCGACTGACTTGCATTTATTTTCACTATTCAAACCATTGAAATGGTGTCTGTCAGAACACCAAGTCCTCCGCAAAGGGTTAAATATAAATTTAAACAATATATATGTAGGATGTTTTAAAAATATGTTAAACAGATATAGCTTACAACGTGTTGGTGATCATGAGATTTTTAATGATGTATGCATATACATATGTAAGTAGAAGATTCGCCATGTTGTCCTTGCTGCTTACAGCTTGTTGTAACATCAGCTTATTATTTTATAATCCATTTATATGTTTAAAATATTATTTCCTGGCGCTAATCTCGTTGAAATTGACAATTTTGCAATCTTTTTTCAAAGGTGTTTTCATGAGTGTGTTGAGCATTTCATTTTGTTTGAGTATATGTTTTCAGGTGGCTGAGTGGTGGAGGGCCTTAAAGCAAAATCCTCATATGATTTGCTTCAACAAAGTATGCTGAGGAGGAAATAATAGAAACTTGAAAATGTTATTAATACAAAAAATTGAGCTGAAATGAGAGTAAGTAGTAAAATGTTTGCTGCCAGCGATATCTAGGATAGGTGAGCCTGAAAATATACTTTTAAAAATATTTATTGTTTCTGAAAAATTAAAAAGCAAAAATAATTTAAATTAATTTATGTCAAATGAGAAAAATCATAACCTATGTGTTTATATGTGTATTTAAAAGCTGTAAAATTAAAAAAATACTTTGAACAATAATAACAAATAAATATGCATTGTAATGCCATGAGCCTGTGGTATCCATGGCATAGACACACTAATGTATTTTTTTATAGCTCAGAACTGCGTTCATTCACTTTTGCGCTGCAAAGAGATTAACTCGACTTACTCAAAAATGCATTTACTGTCAACCTGAAAAGTTAAAAATATTTAAAAGTGTTATTTTTAAAAAGCACTGTACTTTTTGCTTATTTTGTATGACCATTTCTCCGCCTTCCCCATCACCTAAAACTAACAAACTATTGATTGTGCTGGAAAAATAAAAATTAGTAATTGACAATTTAATTGACTGAAAATGGAAAATGTTCATGATTATGGCTGAAATTGAAATGGTTTAAATGCAACATGAATAAGATTTTAATACAGCTGAAAAACGAAGAAAGAAAGAAATTTTATTAGTCGGTATCCAGGTAGAAATCAGGTCATTCCAATATCAATTGCTGCAAGTGTTAATGCCGCGCACTGCCGCACAGCCGCCAATAGAAACCAATCGAAACCAAACCACTCCGACATCGACACCAACAACACTGCAAATAGACTTAAATACTCCGCCGAGGGCAGATATGGCATGAAATTCAATACACAAAATATACATAGTAAAATATAAATATACACATACATACATAGGCATGTATGTATAGCAGGGACAAAGAAAATAAAATTGAAAAAAATGTAACAAAATCATCATACAAAGAATTGGCTGAAAATGGCCAACACTTACCAAAGTTGCTACTGCTGCTGTCGTTGCCACCATTGGCAAGCAAATGTGTCGTTGGACAACACCAACCATGTACAGCTCGCTATAGGTAGCTCTAAGCTATATGAGAAGCGAACGAGTAGAGCTAGTGGGTGGTTTGGTTGGGTGAGTAAAGGTGGGCTTACTTATGTATATACCTACGAGTACAATACACTCATACATAGCCATAGGGGAATTGAGCAATGAGCTTTTCTAACTGTTCACACATACTACTACTATATATATATACATAAGTACAATGTCAGTAGAAATGTTTATGACCACGTTGATGGCGCTGCTGCTGGTAGTGGCGCTGATAGAGTGGTTGAGGCATGCGGTGCAAGGATGTGGAGAGAAAGTAAAATACTAAAAGTGTGGCGGCGCTTTCACTGTTGGAACATCCTGGGGCAATGAAGTAAGCAAGCATAGTCGCACAGTCGCACAGTGTTTCGTATCGTGTGCGTTCGAGAATACTTAAATAGAATTGAACAAAGCAAAATATGTTTAAGGGTTCCTACTGGTGGAAAAATAATGAAAACTATGAGATTTGAGGATAAAACCTCTTTTAAGTAAGAATTGTAAAATCGTGTAGACCTTCAGATTCAAATGCACATAGAAATCCTTGACACAGATTATCCTTGCGATTGATTGGAAGCCATAAACTAACTATACACTCGGGATTTAGTATATTCTTTCAATTAGGATTGTTAGGAAGATCCAAACAGCGCTTGTCCCGTGCTTATACCAAGAGGAACTCGCGAGGCATAAACCGTATACACTGCTTTTCACTAAGTGCTCAAATAGCTGGCGGAGGGCGACGGCCGCTGTAACTGAATAACTAGTGGAGCGAGCTAACATGCGGAGCTAGGTTATGGGTCTAGTCTTGGCTAGACGTCCTCCAAAACTGCAGAGAATTAATTAAACAAGAAAAAACTGGTGTTTTCAGCTACATTTCATCAACATATCAAATTGTATTTGTATTGTATCTAGAAAATCGTTTACACGGGGAGTAATGATATAGTCTTTCGAGTGTAGAAAACCAGATTTCACGCTCTTAGATGATTTTTTGACGAATTTTTTAAATACAAAATCTGAAATCTGAAAAATTGGTTGTAGTAGGGATACATGTTATAGTTGTCCAATTCAGTCGGTTCCGACAAATGATCATTACAATTTAAAAATTTTGGTCAGTCTATCTGTTCTCCTTCTACATTTAATGTTCATGGAAGACATAGAAACATTTTCCAAATACAGTTTAAAATTTTTTTCATTCCATAGACATGAGAAATGGGGAAAATGGTTTTAATCCATAAAGTAGGGAGAACATCGTTCAATATTTAGGACCCTGATGGACTTGGTCAACTACTACTATATATGGGCACATCCATATCTGGTGTCCTCTCTAAGTTACCTGTACTCTTTACTGACTGAAATATACTAGGGTTTATTGAGTCAGCTTTCACAACCAATTGCCTACCAAACGTTATGTGATCTAACGTCTAGTCGATGTAGGCTCTTCGTCAACCCAAAAAAAGTTGAAAGAACATCCTCGTGAAACCAGACCTAATGTTCCGGCAAATACTGTCTTATTGTTAAAATCCAAAGATTCGCGATGATAGACATGTTAGCAGGTGGACTACTGCATTTTTAGTGATACTTTGGTCCTACCTACCGAGTGCGGCCCGAACGATTTTTATCCTCCGGCTAAAATGCGCCATTTTTGCTATCGTCAGACCCCAATATTTCTGCCATCAATTTTCATTCTTATAGTCAAACCATCTGATTTTTGTGGACTGTCATTCAGAGTTTGATGGGTTTTAAGTATCCTGTGTCGAATTTGAGATAGAGCTGGGCACTCACACAAGAAATGGATAATTATTTCCTTGTTCCCTTGTAGCTCACAGCTGTGACAACGGGCAGTCTGTGGGTTTAATGCATATTCTCCGTTGACCAAGTGAATCGTTCATGTAGCTGTAAGTCTATATATACTTTTCCTAGACCTATTTAATAGCACTATTAGGGATAGAACAATAATCTCTTAAATGAAGGCGAAATTACGCCGTTCCGGACTGAAAAATACCAGAATACAACTCACTTGGAGTATCTAACTGGACTGTCTAACCACAAATCTAGGTAAGTGTTGTTAAAATGAGGTCAAAGATATCATACAGAACCCTTTTCAAAAACTATGTTCATCCTTTGCTGACTAATAACAGACCTGAGAGGCTATTGTTTGATAGCGTATTCTTTAGGCGATACTCCAGGAATTGTAGAAACGTACTGAGGATAGTTAAGTTTTGATACCTCGCCTGGTTATCTTACTGGAGGAACTCACCAAGTTGACAGGATAAAAGACAAATAATAAATTTCGAAAGTGAAAGGAAGATGAGGGTTATGAACTTTAATGATTAATGTTAAGTTGATACTAGAACATACTTATTACAGACTTAATTGTAGTGATGATCTCACCTTGGCAGTCAATCTCACTAACGAAGATTTTTTTGTTATATAACTGCAGTAAAACGGACTAACTGGGAGGAACTGTTAAGGATTAGATTTGAAATCCCATATTTTGTTCATGCTCAAACATTTGTTTATGAATCTGATCACTACAAATATTTGAAAAATATTAAAAAAAAAAAATATTTATCCTCGCCCACATACGTAAACGGCTTTGGCAGTGGTGAAATGTTCAACCCACAAAGAGATGTCTTCTACCCACAGCGAAATACCTAAAGAATTATAAAAAAATCGGAGTAACGGTAACTTTATTTTTTTGGCGCAGCTTATACGGGTTCACGACACTACGACGCGTAGACAACCAGCACCAATCAGCGCGGTGCGACGAAGAATAATCGACCAGTCCGCCACTACACCACCCAGCTCACCTTACCACTTGGAGCGCTCTTGTGTCGGCCAACTGCAAATTTTGCGGCATAGGAGTGCAAATGGATTTGAAAATTGGGTTAATTGATGCTTAGAGGCATACTATACGACTGAGTGAGACCAGCAGGTTGCTATTGCTGGTGCTGGTGGTGGTGGCGGTGGCTTTAGTGAGACGTGGTTGTTGTTGGTACTGGTGTGTTAATGCAATAGCTTGAAGTGGCGCTGAGAAGTCGTTGGTTGTGGGTGCCTGTTGGTGTGTGGTCGGTAAATACGAAATGGAATAAAATACCAGGAGTATGACAGCACCGTTGCAAAAAAGCAGGTGTAAAATAACAAAAGTACAAAAACGTTTCAAAGCGAATAGAAAAAACGCAAAGAAATATACAAAAAAAATACTAAAAAAAAGTAGAAAATACTAAAAAAAAGTAGAAAATTAAAATGGAAATGAAAATGAAAATGGAAATACCGAATGTTAGCGCGGTAGTGGGGAAAAAATGTACACACATACATATAAACAAATAAGTATATATATTTATTGTACATAGTGAAGGACACGACAAACAGTGCGACAATAATAGCTAGTAGCGTATAAATGAATTGGCTACTGAACTTTGCTGGCGCACGCTGGGTCAGGAAAATATTGCTGGTTTTTACGCAAACGAAAGCAATTTGGGATCGATTCAATGCTTGCATAGAAAAGTTTATGCTTGGAGGTAAAAATCATTAAATTCATATTATTATCATATATACCTTCATAGTTTTTCCAAAGACACATCACAGAATATTTATGAAGAATATCCTTTTAGACTCAGCTGTACTCAGAGTATTATTTGATCTTTTCAGCTAATGGTTATATGTGACGTCATAAAATAATTGAGACAGATATGGTCATATATTTTGGAGATATAAAAGTTCATGGAATGACGCGAAGAATTGATTTAGCCAGATCTGTCTGTCCATCTCAGGAGTGTAAAAAGGTTTCGGATGGACATGGTTCAAAAAGTGTATTTCAGAAACCATTAGACAGAATTCGATAAGAATTTCACAATAACTACGCCATTGTCCCATATACCGAAGTTTTTCTTTCAGAAATAGGCTTACCTGCCATATAAAAGATCTTCTATTTTTGAATGATTAGTGGACCTGATAGAAATATAAGGCGAATATCTAATGTTAGATTTTATCCGAACTTAGTTTAGCTTAGTTTTTGTTTTTTTTTGTTTTTTATTGCTTAAAAGTAGAAGCGACCTCATGGAAAATAAACTAGTATTTAACTTGTACGGAGCTGATGCAAAGTCGGACAATTGACATTTTGTGAGACAGTTGCTACCATGATGAGAAAACGATGGTAGATGAGCTATTGTGTGTACAAGTTCTGTCAGTTCTCAATAGATAGCTCCACCTGCAAGTTGTGGCAAGGTCAACAGTAATTAGTGTGGACAATATAATAATTTTTTGCCTCTTCAAAAATGTGTTAAATAAACAGCATTGATTACCTAGACCCTTCTCCTTCCGTCTACTTTCCTTTTCAACTGATACAAACCGATTTGGGAGGTCAACGGTACAGGTCTTTTGAATAAGGTAAAGAATAGCTCAATGATTGGATCGTGGACAGAGAACACTAATTTTTTGGAGACGGTATTCGAAAATAACAAGAGAAATCGGAAAAGAAGTCGTTTCGATGGACAATACTTTGAATGATTTAACACTGTGTTGAACCTAAAAAAAGGTCTGAATTAATTTGTACGCTCAATAATTAACGAATAAGAAAAATTCTCTGCAGGAGTGCCTTGAAAAATAAGGAATAGTTGGGAGCTTTACCAAAAGAGCTAAGTCAAAATTTCACAAAAATTTAATTCTAACGGTTTTCCAAGAGATGGAAAAATCGAACTTTGTGCCTGATAAAGTGTTTCGCGGGGAGTTCTTCTTCATTACCTTAAGGGGTATTCTAGTCTAGAATTTTGAGAAAATTCGATTTTTTTCCCGCATATTTTTAAGTTTTAACTATATAAAAACAAGGGGATTTTTCAAAACTCAAATTATTTCGGAGATACAGGTATTTCCGGCATCCATATCGGCTCGGCCTTTACACGGAACTTTAAACGCGTTTTTCTCAAAACTGTCAAAACAATACCCACGATTTCTCAAGTTCTACTGGACCGATTTACTTAAAATTTTTGGAGAGTCATCTTTATAGACTTCTCTATGTCTGGAACTATGCTCAACCCCAAATTTCAATTTTTAGAATTTTAAACAATTTCGAAAAGTCCAAAAAAAGTAAAATAATTTTTTTTTTCAAACAGTGGCTAATTTGTGAAATTTTTTTTCGACTTTTCCGCAGTTCCAGACATTGTGACATTCCTCTAGATTAATAATCTTTTTTTTTCAGATTGCTTGAAGGGCTGAAATGAAGGTATGGTCACGTAACAATTTTTCACGGCCCCCCAACTTCATCTGATGTTAATTCGTGGAATTAAATTTTTTTTTTCCTTTTAAATTTTTTTTTTACTTTTCTCAAGTCAATAAATAACTTATAAATAGATGGATAGTAAAAATATTGATTGCTTTCTTTTCCATGGAGCTTCAAATATTACCTAAAATTCATCTCTCTAGACTAGAATACCCCCTTAATATAAAAAAAACCTCTGTTGAATTGTGACTGGTGATGAAAAATGGATCCATTACTGCTATCCTAAGCGAAAATGGTCACATGTGAAGCACGTCTCACCAGCCAAATCAACGTCAACGCCGAATATTCATGGCACCAAGGTAATTCTCTGTACTTGTTAGGATCACAAGGGCATGCAGTCCAAAAAAAGGTGAAACCGTTAACGGCGCACGCTGCGGACAACAACTTAACAAATTGAAGCGAGCAATTGCCGAAGAACGAATTTTGAAAAACACTCAGGCAAGGGCTCTAAAATTGTAAAATCTATAATTCTTCATACCAATGATAGCTAGGATTCCAAAAACTTCGTTCGTTAGAAGTTCGCTGCTCTGCTAATTTCAGAAATCATTTATGTATACATATATTCTACAAAAGAGGTTGATTTAATGTAAATGAGTAATATGGGGTAGATATCCCAATCACCTTTTTATTTTTTTCTTAATTTTTAGCCTAATAATTTGTGAGCGTCTGTTCTTCTGTGCCTCAACCAGAGAAAATTTATTTTATATGAGTATATAGATTGTATTGTTGTAAATACGGACGTGTGAACGTATGTTCTTACTCCACATTCTTGACCGCTTTCTGAGTAAATGAACGATTGTTGAACAGGAAATTGAGGTGCATAGAACTACTGCTGTACAGAAGGTATGTACTACATATGTGGGTACTACTACATAGTGTTTAATCATAGGCAATTGCCAAGCACTTATAGGGCAAATCTAAATTGCAAATACAAGTATGTTTGATGTGTGAGCAGTGAGTAGGTAAAGCTAATAAGAAGAGAATTACACAGTTGCTTGAAACTTATTTTTAAGTATTTAATTTATTAAATTTCATGTGAGAAAATGCAGATTGACGAATGTGCCTCTCATTAAGTAAAAAACGATCCCAGTTTCATTACCAAAAGCATCTTCAAAATTTTTTACAAAAACCTTCTTTTGTTTTAACTGCTATAACATATTAGGAGATCCGCCTAAGAGTCCAGATATGCTAACTGAGGGACGCCTATTCAACATTATGGAACTTATGGAACATTTTTATGATAATCACACCGAATGAAGCTCTCAAGGACATGCTCGATGTTATTGCACTTCGCAGCATATCAGGTGGCTGCGCTCGTTAAGAGAGCGGGAAAACGGTGGTGGAACCAATGCTTGAGACATACTATAGTCCTCGAGAGTTACATCTTACCAGAGAGCAGCACATATGATAAAGTTTCAACGACTGTTCGAAAAAGAGGAATGCATTACAAATTATGTCACAGCTCTATACATCGGGGGTATCTTCTCTCGTAATTCGTTCATAGAATATTCTTTCATATTGCCGGATCACTGTAGAGTGTTTCAGTCTGAAACTTTTTCTACTACTGAGGTGGCTGAACACATTGCAGCAAGTTTTTCAGTGTCAGCCAGTTAGAAATAAAAACTTTGGGTCTGATATCAATTAATAGTAACTGAACTATTGCAGTTCCCTTTATGAAGATGGCTGAACGGAACATATACGCTCTCATTTGACTTTACGTTAACATGAACATAGAGTGGGACTAAAAGGTGATCCAAGTAGAGGTTCTTGTAACTTTTGTTCAGTATTGTTTGACATTTCATAATGGAAAATCTTCAACTTACTAGCTAAGAGTATACACGAAGACTGTGGAGAGTAGATTCGGCGCCGTTCGCAGCAACTCGGACTGACGTATGGAACGATTTGGCGCATTCTACGTCGAGATCTTAAAAGCGTACAAAATACAGCTTGTGTAAGAACTAAAGCCGCTCGATCTTCCCAAGCGACATCGCCTCGCTCTATGGGTTCTTGAAAAGTTCCGAGAAGATACGACGTTTTCGAGCCAAATTTTGTTGAGCGATGAGGCCCATTTCAGGCTCAATAGTTATGTAAACAAGCAAAATTGCCGCATTTGGGACGAAGAGCAACCTGAAGAGATTCAGGAGCTGCCATTTCATCCGAAAAAAACAACGGTTTGGTGCGGTTTGTGGGCCGGTGGAATCATCGGTCCATATTTCTTCAAAAATGATGCCGGTGAAAACATAACCTTCAATGGCGACCGTTATCGCGATATGATAACCGACTATTTGATGCCTGAAATTGAATCTCGTGATCTCCGCGACATTTGGTTTGAACAAGACGACGTCACATCCCACACATCGCATCAATCAATGGATTTATTGAGAGAACACTTCGGTGAGCGGACAATTTCACGTCGATTGGCTGCCAAGATCGTGTGATATTATACCGTTAGACTTTTTCCTGTGGGGGTATGTAAAGTATAAAGTCTATGCGGACAATCCCGCTTAAATTCAGGCCTTGGAGCAAAACATCGCGAGTGTCAATCGCCAGTTACCAGTCACAATGCTCCAACGAGTCATCGGAAATTGAACTCAACGGATGGACCATCTGAGACGTAGCCGCCACCAACATTTGAAAGCGAAAATCTTCAAAAAATAAAAGCCAAATAATTTTACTTCGAATGATAATAAATATTCCCCATCAAATTCGCATCTTCTTTGTTTTTTTCTTTAAAAAAGTAGGGAACCTGGAAATGGATCACTCTTTGCAAGTGCACTTCATTTTCATGGGACGACTGAGCACATTTTTCTAGATAAAACTGCTACTAAAAGAATATTTGTATGATAAGCATGCGCTTTGATAGGACCAGAACTTTATTTGTCGAAAATTTAAGCAAGCTTGGGTTCAGATGGGACCGGGTCGGGTAACATTTTGTATACCACTCGAAAAAGGAAAGGCCTTAGCTTATGTAATAGGACCTATTGACCTTTAATAGGATAATGTCTTTAAAGGCTAGAAAATCTGCTCAAAAGATGTTGGAAGGAACAGTTAGAACAATGGAGAAAAGATATTTGTTATCTATTAAATGAGTTTCCTGCATAGAGCAGAAGAACGCTTTGCAATTTCGCGGCCACTTTTCTGTAGGGTCTTCATCATGAGGATGACGTCAAAGTAATCAATTTATTTCTAGGTTTACTAGGGAGCCCAGGTGGATGAGGGGAGTTTTTTAGGGTCAAAAGTTGTCGTCGGTTCTACATCCAACTTAGGATTAATAAACCAGTCATCACAAAAGTAGAGTAGGTGTTTTGGACGGTTTTAGAATGATAAAAAAACGCAATGAAACAGCAGCAGTAGCTTTAGATGACATTTTAAAAATGATGTATATAACTTTTTTTTACAAAAATTATACTAAATAACATTCGACTACTCACCGGGACTACCCAAATCCGTGATATTGGCATTAGCAGTTTCGACGCCAACGGCAAGGCAATGCACAGCGGGCATCAGCCGCAGCAGCAGTAGTATGCAAAGCGGTAAACTGAGGGTGCGACAAATGCTGAAAACGGTGGCTAACGCTTGGGAGAGGAGTGCCGCCGATGATGCTGCCAAATAGCAGTACGCAGTTGAGGGCGTGTTGCGACGTCTTCGGTGTTGCGTGCTGATATTGAGCGCTGCAGGAGATGTACTTTCACTGAACGCTGTTGCTGATGTTGCTGCTGCTGTCGCTGTCGCGGTTGTAGGTGTGAACGCGGGCAAAAATGGCTTACCAATATTACTACTGCTGCCGTTGATGTTGTTGTAGCTGTTGTCGTTGCAACAGCTGGTGACGTCTCCTAGTCGTTTCGCTCTACGATATTTCTTACAACCGCTGCTGCTGCTGCGTTGCTTCGATGACGTCAATGCCGATGCAGCTGTGTGGCAACTGCAATTGCTTACCGTGTTGCATGTGCACGCGCCTTCGAAGCTGATGACGTTACCCACGCTGTGTGGGTGAGCGTTGAAAAGGGATTTGTTGTTGTTTGTGTTGTTGTTGCTGCTGCTGTAGAACATCATTTTCCATTGGATTTGTATTGTTCAAGCGTGAAGGCAACAACAAGTGCGTTGTTGTGATGTTCTTGTTGTTGTTGGTGGTGAATTTTGTACGCTGCACTTGCTGTAGTCTGTTATATATTTGCTTGTTTTGCTCTTTAAGTGATTGATGTTGTTGTTGTGTTGCTGCGTAAACTTTTGGCAGCATGTCATTGTTTGGATCGCGATTTTTTTTCTAGCTTTTATTTATTTATTTTTTTCTATAAAATATCTGCATATTTGCCTTACTTGTTTTTCGTCTTTTTACTACTGCATTTCGCCTCGCTTCGCGTTTTAAACAGAAAAAATGATTTGTCTACGCACTCTACTCACACTCCAGCGTACGCAGCGGGTGGCTTTACCGAGGCCAATGCTGTATAATGTTTGTATGTTTAAATGTCTGCGGCTTGGCGACTTCGGTTGGGCGTGGCAGTGGTCTGTTGTTGTTGTTGTGTACCGACCGGCTGCGCGCCCGTTACGCAGCTCTATTTGGCTTGGAGTCAGCGGTTTTCGTTATTTACGCAGGAAATTTTAGTGAACGCGTTGCAGTTGCGTGGGCACACGCGGGTACTTGAATATGCGTATGTACTGCTACATGTATGTATGTATGTTTTTATGCACTCGTTACACCCCACACGCGCATGTAAAACTGTGCAACTGTCAATTTACCGCTGAGTTAGTAGTTTTTTTGTTGTTTTTTTTTGTTCTCTTTTGTAGTTTCTTTCACTCACACATTTCACAATTGTCTCTTGACAGTTTTTACATAGTAATTTATTACTTGTTTACAAATTCACTGAGCACTGTTTGGTGCTGGGAGCGCCCTCCACGCTTTCACTGCCTTCAATTTGTGACAAACTCAGCGTTGTAAGGCTGCTGTTGAGGCTACGCTGACTGATGGTCTGACTGACTGACTGACCGATTGACAGACAGCCTCTCGAACTCTGTCTGTTCGGTTGCAAACGTGTAGTCTACACTAAAAGCCCATTTGTTAGTCTATTGATTGACAGACTGACTGAGTGACTGGCTCTCTGACTGACTGACTCGCACTGACAGTGTGATTATGGACTAAAATTCCACTGTTTTGCAGTCAGTCGCGCCTGTTTCTGCTCTCATTCGACTCTATCTGCATTAAGTTTGTCAAATTGTCAAACAAATCGTCGTTTATTTGATTGTATTTGCTGCAGGGGGTTGGAGGAAGCTATCAATCAGCACAGATATTTCGTATATTTTTTTTTAAACTTTATATTTAATTTTTTATTCACTTTTTATTTTTTAATTTTTAAATTTTTTTTATTTTTAAATATTATTTTAAGTTTTTAATTTTTAATTTTTTAATTTTAAATTTTTTATTTTTTATTTTTTTAAATTTAATTATTATTATTTTTTTAATTTATTAATTAAATTTTTTATTCAATTTAATTAATTTGTTTATTAATTTTTGCAATTTTAGAAATCATCAAAATTTTTTATAATTTTTTTTTAAATTGTTATTTTTAACAATATTTATTATTATTTTTTATTGATTGCTTATTTCTTTCTTTTTCGTTCTACGCTTAATAGGTTACATATTTTCATGCTATTTTTCATGCGTTTTCATAAAATTTTTATTTGTTTTTATTTGATAAACATTTTTTTTAAATTTCTTTATTTTTTTATTGTTGTCTTTAATTTTAATTTTATTTATTTTTATTTTTTTTTATTTTATTTTATTTTTTTTTTTCTCTATTAAATTTTATTTTTCTCAATTTAATTTTATTATTAAAAAAAATTTTTTTTTGCTTTTTTTCTTTACACTGCTCCACTTATACATAGATATTTTTTTCACCGTATTTTACTTTCATGTATTTTCTTATTTCATATTTTTTATTTCTACTTTTTAACTGCTTGCTGTGTCGCTCTAGCCGCATTTACTCGGCTCGGTTGCACTGGCTCCGCTGCTTTATGCTCTGAAAATATATTTTATATTCGTGGACTTTCCTCTATTTGCACATTTTACATATATATATACATATATACTAACATGCAGATAACATGCATATAAACAAATATGCATTGCAATAGCTGTATGTATGTACATAGGTATGTAGCGAAGTTTGCCTAGAACTTCTTCACGTTTCACGTTGTGTACCTTTGGTTTGGTTTGTTTATGGTTACTGCATTTCAAGAAAATATTACACACTCACCCACATACGCACACAAAATGCATAAAAAACAAATATTAAAAAAAAAATTTCACTTCAACAAATTTGTTTCCATATACTCTATATGCACTTATTTATATGCATATGTGTCGCTGTATATACTGCATGTACATATGCCGTATCGATTCGATTTGTTGTTTGCCTGTCTCACATTGCTGTCTGTCTGTTGTTTGTCTCCGCGCTGCAACTTGTGCTGTGTACACTATTAGTTGTTGTTGTTTATTTTATTGCTGCTATCGCATTGATAAAAATTTCTTACGAAATTTATTCGCGCTGATAAAATGACACTCGCGCTTGTCGCTAATGTGTCAATATATATATATATATATGTATGTATGTATGACCAGTGTGCGTCTTGCTACCTTTATGTGTCGTGAATGGTGTTGCATGTAGCAACCAACACACACAGTCACCTGGCTCACCACGTTTTTCTACTTCTTCTTCTTCTTCTTCCTCTTCTCAAAGGCAGTTGCACGTCGGTTTGTCACTGACAGCAGCAAGAGTCACAGTCGCGCGTATACAGCTAACAGGCGTAGCCATAAAATTGCAAATAAATTGTGTTGTTGTTGCTGCAATATTCTCAAGTCATTTTTTTTTGCTGTGCATGATATGCAAGCTGTGTTGTAGATTGTTTATATGTTTGTTTAAATTTATGCGTAGTTGTTGCTCTTGGTGTTGGTTTTTGCTCGCCTTGTTGTCATAGCTGTAAAGTGAAGAGAGAGGAGAAAAAAATATGAGAAAAAAATTATTAATGATTTATATGCGTTGGCATTGATATATGCTAATGCTATTTGTTGCCCCATAAACAAACATGGAGATACATTTACACGCACACACACACACACACCTATTCTCTAGACGACGGACCCACAAAGGTGCGCAGCTGCAAACAGACGAGCCTATAAATAGCTATACGTATAGTATTGTGCAAAATTAAAGCAACAAATTGAGTCCGGTGAAAGTTATTTAAATTTCTTTAAAAATAATATGTTAGACTAACCATGGGCTAAAAAATCAAGGACCTAACATAATAGGTCAATTGAAAAGTCCTCGGCTTACCATAGTACTCCACCTTTTTTTTGGCAAAATTACTATTGTTTTATTCAACATAGTTCTCTTCAAGGGTGACATACTGTTTTTAGCGAATCACTAAGTTTTCGATACCATTTTTGTTTCTCAGTTTGTTTTTGCCACAGTTTCGGCGATCACCTCTTTATTCCACGAAAAATTTTTCCCAGCGAGCATTCTTTTGAAATTTGATAATAGGAAATTGTCGCTGGGGTCTAGATCTGGAGAATACAGTGGATACGAAAGCACTTCGAAGCCCAATTCATGGATTTTTGCCATCGGTTTCATTGACTTGTGATAGGGTGCACTGTTTTGGAGAAACAGCACTTTATATTTCGTCGATGTCGTCCTTCGAACGGTCCAATAACGCAATGTAATGGTCGCTGTTGATCGTCCTTCCTTTTTCAAGGTAGGCAATGAAAATAATTCCATGCCCATCCTAAAATACAGATGCCATAACCTTGCTAGCCGACTGTTGCGTTTTCCACGCTTTGAAGCGGGTTCATCGTGTGCAGTCCACTAGGATGACTTTCGGTTTGACTTCGGATGAAAAACTCGGGTTGAGTACCTTCAAACACTGCTTCGAATCATCAACTCGTCGTTGTTTTTGGTCAAAAGTGAGCCCGCGCGGCACCAACTTTGCACAGAGCTTTCTCTTACCCAACTATTCATGAATGACATTCAATTTCAATTTACGGTAATTCAAAATCATTTTTTGTTTTTTTGATGTTTTCGTCGGTAACAACCTTTTTTGGCGTTCACTGTGTTCACCGCCTTCGGTGCTCATTTTACCACGTCTAAACTTAGCATACCAATAATTGATGGTTGATTTTCCTGAGGCAGTGCCCGGAATTCTCCGGAAGCTCGTCATCAAGCCAACATGTCATCAAGTTTTTGTTTGAATTCTATTTTTCCTTCAAAAAGCAATATTTTATCAACACTACAAATTCCTATGTTTTAGCGAAATTTTATTTTTATTCTCACAACTGTTGATACGTATGCATGTGTTTAAGTCGATTAGTGAATATACATATTATGAATACGTATAAAAATTATCAAAATTCCTTTGCCACATATTAGAAGTTTTTTTTGTCCATGGGAATGCTCCGCCTAATGCAATGGCGAGGTAGCTAAATCATAAATATGTACAATGGCGGACAAAATTCTACATACACCTTCTCTTTTCGTTGAATTCAAAGTCTAAAAATTTTATTGGAAACGTTAACGATACGGTTAATTTCAACTATTTTCCCTTATCATAAAAACAAAACAAAAAATAACTTATCTTAGCGCAAAAACTGTGGTTAATATCAGGTAAAATGATTTTTTTAGTATTTAGTTGAAGCACCGTTCGCATCAATAACAGCGTGAAGCCATCGTGGCATCGAAGCTACTAAATTTGTCAATTCTGAGGAAGTAATGCTGTCCCAAGCTTCAATAAGACGTTCTTTGAGTAATACTGGGCTGGAAATCTGATTTTTTTCTAATTTTTCGCTCAAAGATCTCCCAGACATATTCAATAACATTCAGATCTGGTCTTTGAGGTGAGTTGCCTTGGAGCCTGTTCAAAGGTCCAGCCTGCACTAAGCTCCTAACTCTCCACCAAAGGCTTCAGATAAGAACGATCAACGACACTGAAGATGGCAGAACGCCGAAACCGGTTTGTCTCAAAATCAAATTTGACAAGGGACGACGGGAACTCGTTCCAATATTCATCAACTTTTCACCCTGTCGGAGAATCAACTGAACAAAACCAAGCTTCAGATAAGGTTCGGACTTAAATTTCAACCGATTCCTATTACCCTTAATAAAAACAAGCTTTCCAGATGCCGCAACCGCTCCCCAACCCATTACGTTGTCGCCACCATGCTTCACTGTTGTTACTATATTTTTGTCGTTAAGTGCAGTATTTTCTTCTCTCCAAACTTTTGCCCTTCCATCGCTGCCGAATATATTAAACTTCGAATTGTCTGTAAACAAAACTTTTTGCCAAAAATCCATGTGCTTTAGCGAACTCCAAGCGAAGTTTACGATTTTTTCAGAAGCATTTTATGTGGCTTTCTACTGTGGAAGCCGTTCTCGTTCAGAACTCTTCGAATTGTTCTTGGATGGACACACTTTCATGATGATTTTGAGATATTTCGGCTAATTTTTGAGCAGTAACTTTGGAATTATCATTCACTTTCTTCGGAATAAAGCTGATGTCTCTTCGACTAAGGTTCTTCGGGCGGCTTTTTTTCAGTGGATTCATTTTTTCAAAGTTTTTTACAATGGTCTGTACCTTTGGTGGACTTAAGTCTTAAATTTTTTTTAATTTCACTATACGAAGAGGAGGCTCTTTTCTTTGCTGAATAACCAAGATTCTTACTTCATTGGATATTTCTTTGCGCGGAGCCATGGTTGATGCTAATTTGTGTTTAAACCACACCTAAACTCAATACTAGCAAATTAAGAAACATAATTAACAATAAAAATAGTAAAGAAAGGGTACCTAACCGCCATAACAACGCAGCTTATCGACATAACTGCTAGTAAACCTGTGGTGTATGTAGACTCTTGTCAAGGATATTTTTGCTTTTTTTCAACCATAATTGTTTTATTTTATGTTAAAGAATGGATTTGTTTTAATACATGTGATTAGATTAGTACTTTCTACACAACGAATACAGACGGTGTTTGTAGACCTTTTTCCGCCACTGTATCTACTTATTAATATTTACACAGTTGTACATATAAGCACAAATGAACTCATTTACCCGTAAATTATTGAATTATGTTATCATTGCGTCCATGCATCCCTACAAGTGATAAATATTCTTAACACACGTTCATTAAATAAATATTCACATTCATTACATGCTTTTAGTGTTCGAGTATACACATATTTATGTACATAAATTCGGTGTAAATGATATGCTGCATCGATAAGCCGTGAAAATGCATAAATAAATTTGTTTTAATTTTTTTTTTAATTTCACGTAAAGTTAAAGATAAGAATGCTTATTTGAATATATTATATTATGCTCCAAAATAAATAAGAAAAAGGGTTGGTCTACTTTTGCTGGGAAAGTAAAAAGATGTACATATGTATGTGCCACAAAAAGTCGAAAAAAAATTTTTTATGTAAGAAACAAGCATGAGTAATGCATCAGAAGACATGACATTTACTTAAGAATTTTCAAATATTTATTTTTCAGTATAACTGCTGTACACACAACACATGACACATAACATATGAAGATAACCGCACCTTTTGAATAAATATTCTTCAGTAAACTGGTTTAAAATTAAGAAAAACTAGATAACAAATTTATTTTTGTCTTTTTTTACAAAAGGTGATTGTACTTTGCTAGGAGATGACTGTAGAAACTCCGTTAAGACGACTATTTTTGAAGTTAAAAAGGCCGATGTAACGTCTCAATAAATTCTAACCTATAAGTTAAATATTATTATTACATTTTAGTTGTTGCAAATACACTTTATTTGAATTATTTCATTAAGTGTTCACTTTTATTTTGAATTTAATTACTACTAGCAATGCCACACGTTCTTCCATACCTCAAAACTGGCCGACTCAAAACGGGACTGTTTTCTCACATGATCTACGAGCGATCTATTATCTTTTATACAAATAATGCCTATTTTCGTCGAGCTGTTGATCTGTGATCACCTTCGCATAAATAAAATATTATTTATGTTAATCTGGGTAAATCGTTTGGTTTTGTTCCCTGTTTCATTTTCGTCAATTGTTTGTCTAGCTAAAAAGATACCTTCGCACGAAAACGCAACATAATCGAATAATGAACAAACTGTTCTCAATAAGATCGATATTTGGCCTTGCTTCTGGAAAGAAATGACTTTCAAGTAAATTTTATCGGAAGAAAATGTGGTTCTCATCTTAACTTTGGCAAAACTAGCTGAGTACCAATTTCCAGTAATTCACAGCATAAATAAGAATTTAACAGAAACACTTTCCGGACTTCAATGAAACCATCCCGAAAATTTGGACAAAATCGGCTGAGTGGTTTCGGAGTCTATAAGTTACACATACATGCATCCCCTTTTATGTGTATATATAGACATTAAGAAAAATTGTTCCAAAAATAAAATTTTTGGAATAGATCGGTCCCAGGCCCACTTCCCGGGAGAAAATGTACAGTTCGTTTTAAATTAAAAATACGAATTTTTCGAACATGTGCGTCGCTGATCCGTATTTCGTTCGGATAATTCATATTCGGCCAGAGACCAATCCGAATAGGTGCGTATTACGTCCCTGATTATTAAGACATATCTTCAATTCAAAGTGTTTATTTAAATCCAAATATATACAAATATAAACGCATTAAGTGCAAAAATAGATGATTATTACTTTGATACAAAAGTTCGTGATTTTACTTTGCTAGCAGCTGTCAATCGAATGACCAGTCATGTGCATTTGTGTATTTGACATTTATAATATTCTAGGGTTGCCAACAGTGCGAATCTTCGAAATCGGCCAAGGAGTTCCTAAGTTAGAAGAATAGTAACTAACATCACTATCTTTAATATATATATGTATATAGATTTATGTATAATCAGTCAGTCAGTCAGTGCGTCGAAAGGCCAATATATTTTTGGGTTAAACGGTACTTAATTGATTGCTGTCAATTGTGAAAATATTTTCTAATTGGTTTAGAAGGAAAGGGTGATTTTTTTTCAATTATTGAATATAGTCAGAACTAAAAAAATAAGATACTTTGAATTTTCTTAAGGTGTAATATCTGGTCACCTGACGCGAATCTGGCAAATACTTTCCGAGTTATTCTGCAATCGACAAAGAGCAATCGGACGTTCCTGAACGCTCGTGTAAATTTTCAATTTATTTATTTTATACATTTATTTATGTATTTTTCTCAAAACTGAATTTTTTAGTTCTGGCGACTACTGTAACTCGAGCAAGATAGAAGTGCTGTCCTTCGTCCATGTCGAAGCCTTTATAATTTTCATGAAATTAATTTATTGTTATGCTTTTTAGGTTTGAATATAAATTCTCATATCTAAAAGAGCGGTTGTAGGGGGCAATATGATGTCCTCTTCCAGTTTCAATGATTTTCAGTACCAATATTTATTTGAATTTACGTATGTACAATTCCAAATATTCACGCTCTCGAATGTTTTTTGACGGATTTATGACTCCAAATCTCAAATCTGCAAAATTGGTCGTATACATATTATAGTGGTTCCATCTAGTTGGTTCCGGCAAATGATCGTAAAAATGTAAAAATATATCTGTGTACCAAGTTTGACTGAAATATGTCAGTTAAGTGCCTAGTTTCACGTTCATGAAAGGTATACGAAATTTGGCCAGGATATATTAATGATTATTATGATATTTTTAACATCTTGTTAGTTGACCACTTGTCATCTTTCCCTATGTTAAAAACTCCACGTTTGAAGAAGCCTTGGTTTTTAGAAACGAAACTGAGACATCAAACTAATTTTTAATAGCCTGATGGGAATCGAAAGCTTCTTAAGCGTATGGTTTTAAAGGAAGCGAAGTAAATAAGAGTCAATGATTGGCATCAGTTCTCAATAAGTGTGGGGTCTAAAGCATTTTTTTTTTAATTTTTTGTTCAATTTCAAAAGCTTACGAAACCTCTTATCAAAGTACTATTCAATTTCAAACGATTCAAGCCCTGCCTTATTCCTTACTATTTTCTTTCCAGAGTTCAAAACCTCGATTGACGAGCTAAATATCAACAATGTAACTGACTAACATAAATACTCGATTACTAATTTACCAGCTGTTTGGTCCTCGTATTCAACTCATTTTCACACACTTATTAGCTATTAAATGTGCATTAAATGCATTGAGTGCGTAGGCTGGCTGGCAAAGTTTCATGAACTTCACATTGGAAGACTGAAAGGCAGACATATAATTTTATATAAAAGAAATAAGAACATACATATGTAAGTATTTACATGTATATCCAGATACGAGTATGTTACATACGAAGAAGTATGTAAAGTACGCGGCTCACATGTATTTGAGCCAACGAGGCAATAAAAATTAAACATTGTCATTTATGTGAACGACTGTTGAAAGCAAATAAGATTGTTGACTATGCTCTTCACACTGGAATATACCGTATGCTTTTGGTAAAAAAAAAGCTACAAATTTGTGAATGGGTGCGGTTGAGCTGCGTGTGCTTGTAGTATAAATATGAGTTTCTAAGCCATAAACTCTCTTTCTTTCATACAAATTCATGCTTTATGATAGATAATTTAGTCTTAAAGTACACAGCGACCTTGTGCTTAATAAATTTGGAAGTAATTTTGTGTAAAAAAGGAATTCACAATACCTACAGAGAGAGAAAAAAAAACATCGTTATCAATTTTTTTGGTACATCAGATAGAAAATACTATGTGGCGTTTTGCATTTTATTTTTTTCCATCTCTCTGGTCATTTCCGAATAACATCTCTAAAAAATGAGTCCTATCTGTCCTCGATCCGATCATTGAGCCATTCTTCAATTTCTTTGGCAATACCCGAAACGATGACCCCTAAATCGTTTTGCATTGATCGAAAAAAACCAATAGTCGGAAGGAGCAATGTCTGGAGACTACTACGGGTAGGTTAGAACCTACCATTTCAACCTTTCCAGATATTTTTTTTACCGTTACAATCGAGCATTCTCATGTTGCAAAATCACCTTGTTATGCCTTTCACTTGTATCTGGCCGTTTTTCGCACAATGCACGGAGCTCAAACGGATTTGTTGTACGAAAACGAGTTCAGTTTGCGTGGAACGGATCTTGATCCAGTAAATTAACCACCTATAATTTTTTTTGGGATAGACAGTTCGCTTTGTGTGTTCGACGATAAAATCATCACTTTTGAAGTGTCGAAAACACTTGCTGGTCGGTGTAGATTCACCATAAACTTCCAAAAGCATTCGATGGGCTTCAGCTGCACTTTTCTTCCAATTAAAATAGAAAATCCAAACCTTTTCGCAAATACTGTATGTATACAATGTTGTTGTCAGAAACAGACGGTGATGTAACATTTATCAGTGTTGATAGATTTGAAATCTTTCCAATGAAATAGGTAATTGTATCCAAGATCGACCAGAACTAGTAGGTGGAGTCCTCTTTTGTGAAACGGACCGAATCAATATGCGCTCTTAATAATTTTCTAAAAGTTATGACTGTTTGTGTTGCAACAGGTCTAAAAGAAGTGTGTTGCGATGCTTCATCTGAAATCAACCTAAGAGATAATCTAGTGCATAACCATAGATTTTTTAATTAACAAAACGGTGATTTTTCTCCACATTTTCAGGGGGAAAAATCAACATTTAATTGTCTGCTAAGAATCGAAATTTATAAAATCCTTGTATCAGGTTCTAGTTTTCTCTCCCTGAAAGTTGTATAAATGTCTTTGATATCTACTTAGCGTGTATCGAATCGAAATTCTTTTAAAGCTCGAAGGCTCATAATTCGACGTGTATATTTGTTTGTGTAGTCCGATTTTGATATTACATTTGGATAATTTCCAGTTAAGGAGAGGCAAGCAGTTTTTCTTATTTATGTTGATTTCACGAATATAAGCCTGAAATTAAGATGCGGAGCAAAGTATAAAGCAACTCGCTCCATGTAGAAAAATTAACTCAAGTTTAGCCTGCCTTTTCAAACACAGCATCAGCATCAGTTTTATTGAGTTGCTATTATTTTTATCGGCACTATATTTGCATAAAACCTGTACACGTATGCTGTATTGCCTACTTAAGCAGTAAGTATGTATGTAACTATATGTGTACATATGGATTAGTTGATCTATTTGTAAGCTTTTATGTGCGATTAAACCCACACACACATACACCCAAACATATTGCTGTACGCTAAAGCATGCAGTAAGTAGTTCCCTTTATTTAATGCTCTATCAACTTAATCTACTTAAACAAAAACGACAAAACGACTCGCACATCTGCTCGTTCATTCTTTCAAGAACTCATTCAGCATTTTCCATCACTTAGCTACTCATACATATTTATGTTTCTTGCTGAGAACAGTGGTGTGCGAATACGGGTTTGTCTGTCAAAAGTTTGTTTTATATCATAAAGTATATTCCTCTAAATAAAGCTTTGAAATAAATTTTTATTTAAAAAAAAAAGGTTTTGTCTGTCAAAAGTTTGTTTTATATCATAAAGTATATTCCTCTAAATAAAGCTATGAAATAAATTTTTATTTTAAAATAAAGTTTTGAAAAAATAACGTTTAACTTCCTTAAGCCCCATTGTAGGTAATTTTTCAAAAATTGATTAAAGCAAAAAAAAAAAATCCCAGAGAGTGAATTTGCAGTTTGGAGGTTTTAAATTTAAATGTTAAAACGTGGCAACTCTCATCAGAACTATTCCTAAATTAAAAAACTTTTCTGAGTGTTCATATTTCGTGGTTTTAAGTTTTATGAAATCGAAACTGGTGGCAACTCTATAGAAAAATATGGTAGAATAGAATAGTTTTAAATTTTGAATTGTAATATCGTCCTAATAATTTCCTTCGCAAGAGGAAAGTACCTGCGGCTGTGAAAATTGAACAATTTTGAAAAACAACAACCAATCGATATATTTAATTTTTTTATGGTCTATTTTTCGACTATTTTATGTTTACAACATTCATCAATCAATAGGACATCTTTGATTTTTGTTTGCTGTGTTTTTTATTACTTTTCGACCATTTCGGACGGGTTAGCGAAGATTTCAGCAAAAATATTTGTCTTTAGCTCGTCAGGGGATTGCTGACATACTCTTTGCTTTTCAAATAATCTTACAAATAGAAGTCAGTGAGAGCGAAATCTGGAAATGTGGGTAGCCAGAGAATGCCACTTCTTTTTTAAATCACTCCTGGGAATTTGCTTCGGAGAAATATGGTAAATTGATTTACAGTGTGACATAGTCTTGTCGAGGCCAGTAACCAAGTCAAGATATTTTTCACGCATTGTGGGCAGTAATGAGTCAACATCCACCGACATCGATTTTCATCGACTCTTACGTTTGGTTTGAAATAATATGGCTCCATGTGTTAGCCGTCCCAAGCTGTTACTTTCTGGTTATGCAATGGCGTTTTATGGATCTTGAATAGATTTTTTCTTCCCAAAACGAGGAAATTTTGGTTATTAACGGTGTGAATGGGTCTCGTCTCGTCTTTCATTCAGTGTTATTAATTTGAGAGACTATTTGACCATATTTCAAGGTACGTGGATCGACCGGTAATAGAAGTCTCCTCAGTTTTGTCACTAGATGATGTTGAAGCTCTTCTTTCAGGCAATACTAATTCTATTGTATCAAACAAATACATTTTTGGGAGCCGCTTTTTGAAGCAATATTTTTCCCGAAGACAGTTCTGTAAATTGTCAATCGTTCGAAGCTATTTTGATTTCCAAATAAGTGAAATTATCAAAAAAAAAAAAAAATGTTTTTTTGCAATACAAAAAGTGAAAGCGCTGCAAAATAGGGCCAAAAATTTGTTTAGTTTACGGTGAGAATGCTGTAAGTAAAGACCGTATCCAGAAGTGGTTTGCACGATTCCGATTTTAAATATTTAAGAGACGCTTTGCTCTGGTCCCCCAGCCACTCAAAAAGCCGATGAAATTCTGCAACGGTAGAGCAAGACCAGGCATACAAGCTATCTGCTTGAAGGTATCGTTCGCATGCCAGTTTGGAATCTTTCCTTAAAGGGTGATTACTCACAGAAGCGCACTATTTGGGCGCAATAAGAAAAGAAAAAAAAATTGATTGACGGAATTACCATCACTGAAACATTCCTGAAAATCGAATCGTCTCTGAAGTGAAACATAGCAGGTCATGGCAAAATGGTAAAATATGAGAATGTAAAATAAAAAGAGCCGTAAAGCCCGGATCTTGCACCGTCTGACTACCATTTGTTCTGCAAAACTTTTTCGGTGGTGAAAAAAAGAGAGGCCTCTGAAAATAATTTGTCTTAGTTATTCGCCGATAAAATAAATTTTAACACTGGTAACTAAAGCAAAAGGTCAGAGATAATAATGGTCAATATGTACTTGATTAAAATTAATTTTCAATAAGGAAAAAAAGAGTGTCCATAAATATAGAAAGAAAACCCTTCTCGCTTCATATAATAAATTTAGGAGTGGTAAATCTCCTCCTATGCATATTTTTAACATACTTTATCTCCAGCTCTATGTGTTGGAAGATCACGATATTTTCCTTGCCTTCTTCTTTCGAGAGAAAGTTTTCTGTGTACCATTGCTCTTCAAGCCCGTTGATATGCCTTCTTATACCATTGTGCATCGGACGCCCACACCAATTCAAATGAAGTTAAACGCCCACCTGCACACATGTTTACATATGTATGTACATATGAACATTAGTTACTACATACATACATATGCATATACGCATTGTATTTATTGCCTCATTGCCGTTGATATCGCCCTCATTTAGTGTTATCCACTTTACTTTTATGCTCGTTTGTATGTTGAATTAATGAGGTTTGATTCTTGTTGAAAAGTGTTTGACTTGCTTGCTGCGGGAAGCGAGCAGCTTAAGCGATTGTGTCTAATTGATGCCAATAGCAGGAAATAGGTTAACGTGCAAGCTCTTAAGCGTCACTATCATCCATCCATCCAGCCATTTATGCAGCCATCCATAGCTTTTGAAAGTATTTCTACAAAGCATACATAACAGAAGTAATGTCTTGCCATGTGTGGAGTTTATTTGCGCTCCAACCGCATTGAATTAAGTAACTGCAATCCACCTCAGACACGCTTATTCTTTTGTTTGCTTGCTCTCGCCTTTTCTTACTTAGCCATCCATCTATCCAGCCATTCGTTGAGTTCGAATTGATTATTATTATTATGATTATTAATATTAATGCAAGTTATTGTTTCTTTGCCGCTTCTGTGCGTTATTCTCGATATTGATGTGCTTTGCGTTGTGGTTACTCCCACTCCGTCGATTTAGTTGCCAATTTCGCCTCAGTCTACTTCTGAGCATTATATTATTATTACTATTACTATTACTATTTTTGATGCTCTATTAATACTGTTTATTATTTTATGTCGCATTATTTGCATTTTCCTCGGAAATATTTTCAGCTTGAACTTGAACGCGATTCGCCACCGGCTTTGTTGGTTTAATTGTTTGTATTGCTTTTATATGTTCTCCAACTCGAGTGTTTTGTTGCTCTGTAGCAGTGTTTATCTTTACATATGTAGGTTTGTATATTTGTTTTTGGCTTTTACCACACTAGTGGCTTTCGAGTGACAGTTTTTGAGCCCTTTAACTCGAGTTGTCTTATATATTTCGGGTTTAGAGAAAAAAAAATATTAATCATCGAAACCCGGTTTATTGTTTTTCAAAATATTATCCATTAAGATCTTGCCACTCTGATAGTGGTATCTTCAAAACATGCGTTCTGAATGCATCAGCCGCATCTTCAGGCGTCGAAAAACGTTGAAATCTCAGTTTATTTTATACGGTGGCAAGTCAGGACCATACGATGGAGACTCATAAATCAATGTATTCAGTGCTTAAAAATGCAGTTGTTTCGGTCAAGGTGTGAGAGCTCGAATTGTCGTGTGATGAACAGTTATCGCTCTACGGCGGTTGATTTTCCTGATTTCTTGAAAGACAACTGGGAAACAAATGATTGTGTACCACTACGAATTCACTGTTCTGCGTTGTTCTAGTGGTTGTGGCAACAACTTTTGTTGGACTCGGTTCACTTTGAAACACCCATACATTCGAGTGCTGTTTACTTTTGAACTCATACGCTTAAATCCTCAATTCATCATCTGTCACGATGCCTCAGAATTTTACACGACTCTTTTTTTGAGCGTTTGACAAATTGTGTGCGATGAACAATGTTTGTACCATCAAATCTTACTGGAATACTGAATGTAATGCCTATAGTTGTCTCAATCTCACGAATGCGCAGAGCATTAATAGTTTCCGGAACAACAAATCTTTTTGGACCCCCTTCATGAAATTCGTCTTGGGAGTGATCTACTACCTCGATTGAATTCACCATACCATCGATAAACACTGGTCCTCGGTGGAGCTTCAATATTTGTCATCTCTGTGAGGCAAGCTCATTTCTATTCCAAGATCGAAACTCTCGCACTTAGTTGGGAGTTCTGTTCGGGCGTTGTCTGATGGAAATTCAAACGGTTAAACTTGACATATTTTCGAAAAGGGCAATGTCGTAATTATTTGGAAGAAGAAATGGAATCATCTATGTATATATTTTCTGTTAAACTGTGCCACGTTTGCGAAACAGCGATTGAAAATTCTTGAATCGCATAAGTTCATCAAGCCGAAGGAGTTAACAGTCATCGATATCAAGTGAATTTGTAGATTTGTGACTTGCGGTAAATAGTGGTGAATAGTGAATAAAACTGGTCTTATGTGTCAATGTGACTCTTCTTCATAACCTAACCTAACCTATCTGATAGAATATTTCGAACTAACAGATTAGATTGTAGGACCGTAAAGCTGCCTCCTATTCTACCGACTGTTGCACATATGTTGTTTTATATGTTAAGATAAGACTCCTAGAAGGATCGAATGCAACTGGTTCTTTATTAGCTTTTCCGAGGATAACTCTCCTAAAACATTAATTACATATTCTGAATATCTCTACAAAGAACAGAATTTGTTTCAAGTCATAACTCTCAAAAATAGTCTGGCTTGAATATTTATTGAAAATTGGGTAACCAAAGAATAACTTTTTCTTTGTTCATTTTCTTTTATTTTATTTTCTTAGTTTATTTCCAAGTGTGAAAGTTTTCTAAACAATTTTATTATTGTGGAAAAAGCACAATATTATTTGCTCATAGTTTTCGTTCTTTATTATTCCTCATATAGGAAGTACATATAACTGGTATGCACATATTTTTAGTATATTGAAACTCCCTTATATACATACGAATATATACTCTAGACTGAGCAAATTCTCTTCTATTTTGTTTCTAATATCATATATCTAACCAATCACTTTTTATTTCTTCTCTGGAATAAATTCTGAGATGTTGAAATTGCCTGTCGAGGGGTTACCTTAATTAGAAAAATTAATTTTCTATAATTTTAAATGTTGGCTAACGCAGCCGCAGATCTTTGTAGTTATCATTAGCTAACTAATGTGTATCAAATCAAAGCTGGAAAAACAAAAATATGAATTTTTTTTTAATATAAGAGAGTGGTTTGATAAGTCGGTAACAGCTCGTAGCCCAGTTTATGAACCAGAAATAATCGGCGGAGGAGAATATGCTGGATGGGGGCGCCAATTCGTAGAACAATTAATGAATTTTTATCATGGTGACTACACACCATGTGCATCCGTTCATTGCCCAGATGGAACAGCACTTTTTTTCGCCAAATACGGTCATTTCTACAGCACAGATGGAACAGCACTTTTTTTCGCCAAATACGGTCATCCATATCGAATCCAAAAGCTCTGAAGCTTTACCCTTTTAATGGTAACCCGCTTAGTTGAGATGCCCACAGTCTCAGCCACCTCAGTAATTTTTATTCCAATGTCATTCCGTGGAATCCATTTTAGCATGACCATATCTGGCATGATGACCCCTTTTGGGCGACGTCACTTGTACTGGTACTGGTACAACCACAACGATACTCAGTAAACAACTTTTTAACCATTGAAATTAATGGGGCAGAGTCCGCACAGTATTTGGCAAGTTTTTCCTTAGCTCCGGTGATGGCTTTTTCACGCAAAATAATGGGGGCCACTCTGGAGGGCCACAAAATAAACATTTTTTTGAGATTTTTTTTCGGAAAAACTATTAAATAAATGTGATTTTTAACAAGAGGCATTTTGTTCGAAATTTGTTAATAAAAAAGAACTATGCAAGATAAAAAATCCTTCGTACTTCTGTAGTTAATGTATTTCTGAAGATGTTGCCAAAATTTTAAGTGAATCGATTGTAAATTGTTTGAGTAATGTTTCCGGACAACTTGAAAAAAGCAGTTTTGAGATTAACGCGTTTAAAGTTTTGAGTAGACTCCCTGCCGACCGGATGGCCTTCAAATGAGGCATTTAGAAATTTTTATCTGTCATAATCTTTCGAGATAACATTTTTGAGACCATAATGTATCATTTGAAAGAAAAAAATCCATTTCCGAAAATTCTAGAGTGGCCTAACCCCTTAATCAACACACGAAATTTAGTTTTTTCCACTTTCTTTAAAATTAACGAGATCGTCTGCTTTCAACAGCTTTCAAACAAAAACTAAATGGCGCAGCTTGCTCAAAATTTTACAGCGGTCTATTAATCGATAATGGTGGACAGAGGTTGTGTTGCATTTACTGTAACTGTGCGGCATATTCAAAAAGTCACTGACTTATCCAACAGCCATCGTATACTGCGTAAATTTTCTAAGTTGGCTTTAAAATTTAACTTAGGGATAAATATATTCTTTTTTTTTACAATATGATGGTAGAGTGGCCTACTACAGATGCGTCGGTAATGTTCGGTTACCAGACTCTTCCATAAAAAGAAATTACAAATCGTATAAGCAATTCGAAGATAAAGCATTGAAGAGGAACCATGCGCGGCAAAACTAAAAACGTCAGCTGATGAGCAACAAGTCGTAAAAATCGAAGACTGGGTGCTCCCAAATCGTCGATTGACAACTAGAGAGGTTGCTGATTTCAAATGGATGAGTCAACACCATTTTGAAGTATGTTTTATGCCTGAGAAAAGTAAAAACTTTGGGTTGCTGCCAGAATTTCGGTTTTGTTGTTGTTGTTGGAAAAACGTCTCACATCGCGTTGCTTCTTTATGTGGTTTTCACAACTATCACAATATATTTGCCTGATCTGGCTGCGGGTGAATAGTGGCTATTCAAAAAGTTCCAGACACCGTTCCAGAGAAACAATTTTGAGTCGAGTGAGGAATTCAATAAGAATCGTTGAAATAATTGAAAGCCATTCCGGCCGATTAATATAAAAAATGGTTCGACTCCAACTGTCATTGTTTCTGTTGTGAATTTTAATATATTTGTTTTTCTATGAAATATTTAATTTAATTTGGAACTAACTTCATGATAATCTAATTTTTTAAAGCAGCAAAATAAAATTTATAAAATAATAAAAAAATATTTCTCCTAAAATTGAATTCTACATCAATTGTGAAAAAAAATCTGCTAATTTCCTACAATATGAACGAGAGCACCCTAATATACACTGTATGCCTTGCATGCAGACATTAATCAATAGGCATAAAATAACGCCTAATGATATTTGCAGCACGAAATGGAATTAGAATATTCAATACTTCTATACTTTAATTATATGTATGTCTACAAAATACATATATTTATGCATAAGTGTGTGTGCTTATTTGTAAACATTTGCGTATGTGTGAGTGGGATGCGGTGTTGATTATTGACTGCTGCCACCCACGCAAACATAAATACTAAAATTAACATAAGCATATCGACATACACATACACACATATATGTACATATATATATAGAAAATATGGCATAACATATTTGCAAAATTTTATAGAAACACAAGCACGCACCTATACTATATATATACATATGTACCATACTCTTATATAGACATGTACATGTTTAAGCGACACAAAACATTTTAGAAAACAAATTGCCTACTTATTAGTATATATGTACATTTGCAGGTATGTACACAAAAATATACCGCCAATCGTATGCGTAATTATTGCATATATGTACATATAACGGGAGATCCATTTCGAGGTTCCCTACTTTTTTAGAGAAAAAAAAACAGAAAATTCAAATTTAATGGGGATTGTTTTTTTATCATTCGAAAGAACATTCTTTCGCATTTATTTTTTGAAGATTATATCCTTCAAATGTTGGCTGCGACTACGTCTCAGATGGTCCAGCCGTTGAGTTCAATTTTCGATGACTCGTTCGAGTATTTCGACTGGTAACTGGCGATGATATTTTGCTCCAAGGCCTGCATCGAAACGGGATTGTCTGCATGGACTTTAGACTTTACATATCCACACAGGAAAAAGTCTAACGGTATGATATCACATGATCTTGGTGGCCAGTCGACCGTGAAATTATCTGCGCACCGAAGTGTTCTCTCAATAAATCCTTTGATTGATGTGATATGTGGGAAGTGGCGCCGTCTTGTTGAAACCTAATGTCACGGAGATCACGAGCTTCAATTTCAGGCATAAAATAGTCGGTTATCATGGCGCGATAACGGACGCCATTGACGGTTACGTTCTCACCGGGATCATTTTTGAAGAAATATGGACCTTTGATTCCAACGGCTCACAAATCACACCGAACCGCAGATTTTTTTTCTTTTTTGGTGAAATGGCAACTCTTGAATCACTTCAGGTTGCTCTTCGTTCCAAATGCAGTAATTTTGCTTGTTTACATACCCATTGAGCCAGAAATGGGCCACATCGCTGAACAAAATTAGGCTTGAAAACGTCGGATCTTCTTGGAACTTTTCAAGAGCCCATAGAACCAAGCGATGTCGCGTGGGAAGGTCGAGCGGCTTCAGTTCTTGCTCTAGTTGTATTTCGTACACTTTCAATTTAAGATATCGATATAAAATGCGCCAAGTCGTTCCATACCCCAGTCCGAGTTGCTGCGAACGGCGCCTAATAGACTCTACACGGTCTTCGTGTAACTCTCAACTACGGACGCTATGTTTTCTTCACTGCGTACTGGACGGGGTCTATTCGGTCGAGTGTTATCCAATAATGAATGAATAATGAATGCTGGGTCTCAAGATGGGTGATGGTGTTGCAAATAGTACGCTCAGTAGGCCGATTATGTTGACCATAAGTTGAGCGAAGCGCGCGAAACACATTCTTTACAGAACGTGAATTTTCGTAATAAAGTTGAATGATTTGTAGCGTTATTCAGGTGTAAGTGGTTTCATGAGGAAATGCCAAACAATACTGAACAAAAATAACATGACAGCTTGGCACGACTCGCTCGTTATATGTCAAAAAAAGGCTATTGAAAATAGTATCTCTACTTGGATCACCCTTTGCATATGTGTTTACATATCTATATAGTGTATAAACGACATGTGCACGTAATTAAGCATAATTGTATTGTATTAAAACGCATTCGGGCGGAAAATGTTTTGCTTGTATGCTCCAAATCTATTATCATGCATAAATGCATTACACACACACATACACCTATAATACACAAACAACCACACACAAACATAAAATACAAATACAAGTGCATATATAGTGTGCAAATAAGCAGCATAATGTATAGGTAGGTACATATGTATGTATGTAGGTATGTTTGTACGCATGTGTTTGTGTGCATAATAAGCTTTGTGTTTCAGGCTTCTGCTTATTTAATAGATTTAGACGTGGCGGCGGCAATGTTGTTTGCTTGCTTGTCTGTTTGTTTGTTAATATGTTATCTTTAACTTTAATTGAATTTTGAAATTCAATTTTAAGTTTTCCACTCGCAAATGCACAGCATTTCGGCTGCGGGCAACAACGGCGAGGAATTACAAATTAAGTTTCCGCTTTTGCAAACATATTGAGAGAACACACGTATGTAGATGTGCTTAATACATACAAAGGTATGTACATAGTACACAAATCAACATAGAATAAAATCTGATGATAACCTAATCTTTAATATATGTATGCGGTGTACGAGGTGTGTTCAAAGGAAAAGGTGAATTTTGTTCCCTTCAAAGTAATCCCCCTCGGATATGATACACTTGTTGTGCCAATGCCTTTTCTAATCCTCGAAGGACTTCTGAAATGCGCTTTTCGGTATGGCCATCAGCTGTTACTCCGATTCTGACTTGATCTCATCAATTGTGGCAAAACGCTTTCCTTTCATTGATTTCTTTAGTTTGGGTATTGGAAAAAAAAGACGCAGGGAGCCAAATCTGGTGAATTCGATGGTTGAGGCATTTTTTATTTTTGGCCAAAAAAATCACGAATAAGCATTGCTGCGTGAGCTGGTGCATTATCGGGATGCAGAATCCACGATTTGGTTATCCACAATTCCGATCGTTTGAGCCTTCAAGCAAACGTTGCGTAACTTCCTTGTAGTATTCCTTATTAGCCATACGACCTTTTGGCAGGAGCTCACGATGCACCACACACCAATGTAGTCAAAGTGAACAAAACCTTCACATTTGATCGAACTTGGCGTGCCTTTTTCGGTCTTGACTCACCTCACAGCTTCTATTGGGATGATTGGGCCCGGGTTTCGACGTCATCATCATATACCCACGTTTTGTCACCAGTTATGACCTGTTTGAGCAAACCCGGATTGTTGTTGACGTCGTTCAACAACTCCTGAGCGATACTAATGCGACATTGCTTTTAGCTCAAAATTAGCAATTTTGGAACAAGCTTCGCTGCAACCTTTGTAACTTCCCTAATATTGATTCGACGATTTTTAAGAACGATTTTTTTCATTGTTTCGATGTTTTCTTCGCTTGTTGACATGTTCCCTCCTCCAGGACACTTATCGTCATCAACATCTTCTCGGCTTTCTGTGAAGTGCTTGTACCACTTCTAAACACTCCTTTTTTGAGACAAAGTGGACTCACCGAATGCCACAGCCAACATTACAGGTGCCTTGGAGTACTTTATTCCATTCTGAACGCAAAATTTAATACATATTCTTTGATCCATTTCCTTCATTCTCTCAAAGTTTAAAAATCGGAGAGCACAAGAACTTGACTAACCTCTTCTGTTGTCAAAAACGAACTACTAATCGATATTGGCCCCAAATGCAACCACATGATAAACATATGTGTCCGATTATAACAAAAATAAAATATCGATAATCTATGGTACACAGCCCGCGAAAAAATCAAAATTCACCTTTTTCTTTAAACATACCTCCTTATACATTCATACGACAGTCACTGTAACCGAGCTACTATCGGGAAGCTTATGAAGTGAGGTTAGACTCATATTGAAAATATTATAGAATTTTTTTTTATTTCTATAAAAGATTGTCACTCGCTAGGAAATATTGATAAACTCTGAGTGCATCTCTTGGAAGAAAATGATGACTTTGCATGAAGTTTCCATCAGCCGAAAAATTGCAAAAAAAAAAAATGAATGAATTTTCAATAAATAAAGAAAAAATCTATATACATCACTAACCCTATATATGTATATACACTTACATAATAGTTTATTTTATCAGTCTCATTTTCATTGGGTCATACCTTGTAAGTTTCACAAAAATTGTTTTTACGTGCTTGCTGATGACCGGAAGCTGTCTGTATTAAATTGCTGAAATATTTGCATTTTAACCAGCAAAATTGTTTTCCTTTACTTAATTGAAATATTCTGGCAAGGCTAATGCTTATCAAGAAATAAATAAGGATAATAAAGAAGACATAACTTACATTAAGGGTTAACCATTTAGTGGTTTCGAAAGTGCAGGGCTGCATTTTGACATATGTCAACCTTGACTGTCAAATCAAACATGTTTTGGTTTAGTTAAAAAACGGGCATTTATGAAAACGGTTCGCTTAATAGCCGCACAACGTGTTAAAATTGTTGGAACCTTCTACAGAAATGGCGATTCAAATGTGATCCCACTTCGTGCTCTAAGAGTAGATTACGGGGCAGATAATCGTCCAACTACTCAAGCAATTGGTAAAATTTTAAAGATATTTGAAGAGACTGGATCGGTTACAGATATTGTAAGGTCTGTGCACTAACGTTTTGGACGTTCCTCCTCAAATATCGCAAATGTAAGTGTAACCGAAGGCACGATTGTGTCGCAACAAAATTCTCAAATAAGGTAAAGACAAGAAACGTTGTTGGCAAGATACAAGGCAATTGGCCGCCCGGTCGTAAACTGTGCTGCTCCGATTTGGACGCGGGGGACTAGTTGAAGAAGCTACAAACTTGTCAGAACACCGCCCTTCTGACCGTGACGGGAAACCTTCTTATGGCGCCGGAGCATCACTTACACATCTATGAAATATCTATGCTCCCAGCTAAGAAGCAGAGTCCATTAACACCTTCCTGTAAACTCTCTTCCTGTGAATGATTTTCTCGGAGTCCAATCGCAACCCATCGCAGAACAAGAGCTCGAGCTGTCTCGAGAGACCCGCGTAACTCTGCGGTCTCCGGATATTATGGCAGGCTGAACTCCTACTTATGGCACCGGAGCATCACTTACACATCTATGAAACATCTATGCTCCCACCAGTGAAGGAGCAGAGACCATTAACACATTTGTGACTCTCTTCCTCTGAATGGTTTACCCGGAATCCAATCGCCACGCATCGAGCTGCCTCGAGAGACTCGCGTGACCCTGACACAATTAAGGTCTGGATATTTCTGCAGGCTCAACTCCTACTTATCCAGACTCCACCCAATACTGGTACGGCGTACAACGAATACCCGTCCGGCACTAACCACCTCTTTGCATGCCCACTCAACCTGACTCATCTAACACCCCTCTCCTTTTGGTCCGAACTCGTCGAAGCAGCTCGTTTCCTGGGCTTTCTGTTAGATGGCCGGATCTACCTAACCTTAGGCAGGGTTGGTCAGCCGCTACAACAGCAACAACAACCCGAATTTGTCAATTTCTCGACGTTCTCAAGAGCTGGGGCTTTCTAACGGCACGTCATGGCGTATTTTGTTCTTGAAATTACACCTACATCCATATAAAGTTCAGCTCACATAACAACTGAAGCCAGCTGACCATTTGCAACGCCGTAGTTACGTGGATTGGGTGCCTGAACAACAAGCAGTGGACGCGATTTTTTCAGCACAATTTTCTTCAGTGACGCGACACATTTCTCACTCGGTGGATACGTAAATAAGCATTTTGGGCTCTGAGAATCCTCAAATAATTGAAGAGAGGTCGTTGGACTTTTTACCCAAAACTGATTGAAGTTTTCAAAAATTCCCGAGAATTATGTAGTGCTTCACATGCTAAGGTGCAAACTATAATAAAAAGAAAATTTCATGAAAAAAATTATTTGAAATTCATTTTTTTACGTTTGTTTTAAAAACCTCAAAATGGACAACCTGTACCTATATGTATCGTACATTTATTCAGGCTAGTTTTCAAGCAGCTTTGCAACACATATTTAATGCTCTAGTTTTCTCATTTAGACTTATAATCTGTTATGCATTAATGTACTCTCTATCGTTCTAAACACAGTTGCACAAGAGTCAAAGAGAGTAACCACAGGATAATAACCTGAGCGCAGTTATATCGAAAATTATGTGAGTAAAACTACGTGCAAGAGAAGTGAAAGCTTCTGGGTTATGCCATAAAGAGAGATAAGAAATAATAGTTATTTTTGGAATTTAATTGAAGTAAAAAAAGTGGGAGAAATGATTAAAATATATAGCACCTAGAACTTTAGGTGGCCTATTACGATGCCATCGGGACTGAGATTCATACATCGCCATACGCTCTCCGAATCAACATGCGCTCTTAATGACCTCAATTCATTTGAACAGTTTTTTATGAGATATCGTCGAGAAAATCGAGGCCGACAGTTGCGAACCTTTTTCTATACAAAGCTTTACACCCACATAGCAGAGGTGTCTTCTTTTACTACTTGGCAGCTGTCACAGTAATCGTTGTCTATAAGGGGCCTTCTAACAAGACAATGACCCGTTCGTACTACATGTTTTTCAATTAAATATTTACAAGTAGACAGAGGCAAATGAATCCTTTATCTAACTGTAAAGTGATGCTTAATCTACTCTGGCTAAGGTAGCTAGGATATTCTTCGTGAAGAAGCGTGGGAAGCATTATTTAACTATCTTTGATGAAATCGATGATTTCTAAGACGCTGGGTATGTATATGTATATAAAAATATAACGTATTGTCTATCCTCCTTGTCTGAATCAAAAGGTTCTCTCCAACTGCAATCTTCGCTTGAATAAAAAAATCAAAATGATCTCGTTGACGGTAGCCTATTTTGGTATATTATTTTGTCGAAAACACACCACCTCCTATTCGATTATTGGATCCAGCTCTGTGTCTTTATCCACCTCACCCTTATCCCACTCCTCATTCGAGAAAAAGGGACGACAAGACAATATTAAGGGACGTATTTAAATTCATATCTGCAGAATTGCGAAAATCTGTAGTATTGGGGAGAAACTGGTATTTTCTAAGTATATTCGACTATAAAACCTAGAGCCTACAGATGTGTTCCACGAGGAGAAGTTGTTTAGAAAATTGTACACACTTAGCTCTCACTTAAAAAGCTTGTTCTGAGCCTTATTTCAATATCTCAAAATTTTTACAAAATTATTCTTCGAAACCTGTTACTAAATTGTTCCCAGGAATATGCTTTTCTGTTCTTTTTTTTAGTAAAAGTAGTTTTCAAAACAAAATGTTCGTATAGGGTTTTCCAATAAGAGTGATATAATTTCTTTAAAAAAAAAATACTAATTGTAAAGGAAATTCAAAAGTTTTTTATTTAATGTGAAGTACAATCGATACAATTAAGTTCTGAATATAAAATCATTCAAATGGCCTCTACGACTTCTTTTGCAGGAACGAATTCGATGAACCCAATTTTTGAGCAATTTTTTCACTAAATCAAGTCGTTCGTTATGAATAGCTCGTTCAATATTGACTTTTAAAGCTTGATGAGAGTCTGATTTATTGCTGAAGACCAATGACTTCAAATAACCCGACAAGAAGTGGTCTAATGGTGATAAATCACAATTTCTTGGAGGCCATTCAATGTCACAATTTCTTGAAATATTCGAATCTTCAAACCTTTCTCGCAATAACTCGGTTGTTGCACGTGCTGTGGGATACGCAGCCTCGTCTTGTTGGAACTTCTTCCAACTGTGGCCATAAAAAGTTGGTTATCATCGATCTATACCGCTCTCCATTGACAGTAACGGTACTACCAGATTCATTTCGAAAGAAGTATGAATGTAATGGTTGTTCATGAATAATTTGTGGATTTTATTCGCCCCAGAATCAACAGATTTGTTTATTTACCGCACCACTCAGATGAAACTGAGCCTCAGCGGAAAAGATGATTTTCTCTAAAAAATCGTTATCGTTTTCAAGTTGTTCCAAGGCAAAATTAACAAATTCACGAAGTTTATGGTGGTCCATGGATGAAATTGTAAACAATACTGAATACAATTAAAAAAAAGCTATATTAAAAAATGATATATTAAAAAAAAACAAAACAACACTTAGAAATCATATCATTTCAATTGGAAAATCCTTTACATTAAGGGAATATTTTTAGAAATTGTAATAAGCTCTGCAACTTGACCTGAATAATTTGGTATGGTGGTGTGATGTGGACTGTATAACGTTAAATTCAAAAGAGTAAATATATGTCCTATTCTAGAAAATCTTTGCAATCATTTGCCTATATAATTCAAAATCACAATGTTGAACAAGTTACTGACTTCATTGACTTGGGTGGACTCTAAGCTAGATATAAGAAATCATATAAATTCCTGTGCTAGTAAGGTAAGCGGTGGGCTAAGGAGTCTAAGGGGTTAGGACACTCTAGAATTTTCGGAAAATTTTTTTGTAAAAAATTTTTTCTTTCAAATGAAACATTATTGAGACCATAATGTTATCCCGAAAAATTTTGACAGATAAAAATTTCTAAAAGCCCCATTTTCATTATCTAGTTGAAGCGTCAGTTTCAGTCAGTAAAGCGTTCTCAAAACTTTATACGCGTTTATCTCAAAACTGCTTTTTTAAGTTGGCCGGAAACATAACTCAAACAATTTACAATCCTCCCTTGGAATTTTGAAACATCTTCAGAAATAAATTATCTACAGAAGTACGTAGGATTTTTCTTATCTTGCATAGTTTTTTTTTTATTAACACATTTCGATCAATTTTTTAGACCAAATTGTAACTTTTTCCTTTAAAGACCCGCCATTTTGCCAAAAATGCATATATTGAAAAAATCCTACGTACTTCTGTAGCTATAGCTATTTACAAGCGGAAACCGGTCAAAAATTTATTAAAATAAAAAAATTACAGGAGCTGTGTGTCACTCGTTGGGCACATCTTGGAATATGTTTCCGTTGTACGGAATCCATCAATTACATAGTGATAAATTGGAATCTGTACAAAAACTATTCTTATTATTCGCATTAAGGAATTTACATTGGGATACGAATAAAAATCTCTCTCCGTATAAAAGCCGATTAAGCCTTATTAATCTGCCTTCACTCCTGAATCGATGGGGGATGCTTGGAGTTTTTTTTTTAAACAAGCTGATAAGAGGTATTATGTATAAAGAAATATTTACAGTGAGTTTTAAACTTATAAATAATCTTTTTATTCTCAACGTTTCTTAATCGCAAATTACTTTATAGCAGCTGATGAGCAAATCTGTAGCTGCTCAGTGTACGCAGCAAGTGTAGACGCGACCCTCCGCGATCGGTCTCGGATTCAGGACAGTCCGGGCTGCAGCTGGTTTTCGGTCACCGGTCTGTTGGATCTTACGTTTATCTATCAGGCGCGCCCCTCAGACGATTGGGCTGGAGGTTGGGCAACGCTGGATTCGTTTTCGCGGTTTTGTTTCAAGCTGTCATGCTATTTTTGTTCAGTATTGTTTGGCATTTCATCTTGGAAAGACCTGCCCAGCATTCATTATTGGATAATATTCGACCGAATAGATCACGTTCAGCACGCAGTGAAGCAAATATGGCGGCTGTAGCTGAGAGTGTACACGAATACCGTGGAGAGTCGATTCGGCGCCGTTCGCAGGAACTTGGACTGACGTATGGAACGACTTGGCGCATTTTAGGTCGAGAGCTTAAATTGAAAGCGTACGAAATACAGCTTGTGCAAGAACCGAAGCTGCTTGATCTTTCCGAGCAACATTGCTTCGCTCTTTGGGCTCTTGTAAAGTTCCAAGAAGATCCGACGTTTTCGAGCCATTTTTTCAGCTATGAATCCCATTTATGGCTCAATGGGTATGCAAAGAAGCAAAATTCCAACGGTTTGGTGTAGTTTGTGGGCTCTGTGTAATCATCGGTCCATATTTCTTTAAAAATTATTCCGGTGAGAACGTGACCGTAAAGGGCTACCGCTATCGTGCGTTGATAACTAACTATTTAATGCCTGAAAGTGAAGCTCGTGATCTCCGAGATATTTGGTTTCATTAAGACGGCGCCACTTCCTACACATGGCATAAATCAATGGATTTATTGAGAGAACATTTCGGTAAGCAGATAATTTCACGTTTTGGTCCGGTCGATTGGCCACCATGATCGGGTGATATCACGCCGTTAGACTTTTTCCTGTGGTGATATGTAAAGTCTAAATTTTATATATGTGGACAAACCTGCTTCGATACAGGCTTTGGAGCAAAACATCACGCGTGTCATTTGCCAGTTACCAGTTGAAATGCTCGAACGAGTCATCGAAAATTGGACTCAATGGATGGACCATCTGAGACGTATCCGCGGCCGACATTTGAAGGAGATAATCTTCAAAAAATAAATGCCAAAGAATGTTCGTTCGAAGAATGATAATAAACGGAAATGGATCGCCCGTTAATATAAATGAAAGCAAATTTGAGGATCAGAAATCGATAGACTTTGAAAAGTTTGTTTCAATAAATAAAAATTAAAAAAATTTCTGAAATGCGAATAACATGTTTTTAAAACGAATTTGCAAAAACAGTTTCATTTACGATATATAAAAGAACTAATTAAGTACTTAGTGTGCTAAGCTTTCATGGATGAGTAATTAGCTTTAGTAAGCGAATATAAATGCATTTGAGCGAAATAATTATGTTACCATAAATATTCCCATATACTTAGGTATTCAAAAACGTCTGTATATGAACTTAGATAATAAACCACTCGAATTATGCATTCAATTCATATTCATAAATGAAGTTATTGAATGAGGAGAGTATTTCACTAATAATGCTAATTAAAATTCACGGAGTGCATAGCGCGTGCTTAAATAGTTAAGAGAAATGGAATTCATTTCACATAGAAATAAATAAAGATAATTAAAATAACTAATGGAGATTAAGTTCGCAAGTTGTTAACTAGTAAAAGACTACTTTGTATTTTTACACCAACAAGTTCATGTTTAAAATTTTTTCTACTATCTGAGATACACATGGCAGAAAAAGTCTGCGTTCATTTAAATATATTTTGTTTGCACTATGAAAATTCGAGACCAATAAATCGTACATAAACTTTTTTTACATTATTTTATTTAGTTCAATAAAAAGTAACTTCTGACAAACAAAAAGGTCATTCAAACCAAACAGAAAAAGTCTGCGTTCACTTCATGAATAATGAAACAAAAGGCTAAAAATTTGAAAAATATATATTAAGTCAATAAATTGTTGGATAACCACGTCTTTTAATGACTGCTAGAAGGCGGTTCTTCATTGATCCAACAAGTTTGGTTATTACTTCGGGTCTTATAACTTTCCATTCCTCTTAAAGCACGCTCCTAAGCTTTTCCTTGCTGGTAATAGTACGCTGCCTAATTTTTCTTTCTAGTACATCCCATAAGTGCTCAGTAGGGTTAAGATCAGGTGATTGTGGGGTTGTATGCAGTTGTTTAGGAATAGTGTACAGCAACCAAAGTTTAACAATTTCTGTTGTGTGCTTCGGGTCGTTGTGCTGTTTGAAAATAAGTTGCTCACCGAGTCCCAGCACTTTCTTTTAAATTTGTTTTCAAAATTTTAAGATAATCCTGTTTGTTCATGATCGACTCAATGAACTGAACTTTTACTACACCCGAACTTGCCATGCACCCCCCCATATCATAGCACCTCCACCACCATGCTTTACCGTAGGTATTAGATTTTGCTTTTCCAGCGCTGTTCCGGTTTTCCTCCAAATAATCTTACGGATTTTTATGCCAAAAATGCAAAACTTACTCCCATATGAAAAAATAACTTTATTCAAAAACTCTGGAGGCTTGTTTAAGTGCTACTTCGCAATGACCATCCGCTTGAGACGAATTACTCTCGATATGAAGAGCTTTCTTCGTGCGACTCTGCCATCAAATTCGGTTAATTTCAGAATTTTCGTAACGTATCTGGACATAATTTCTTTTGGTACTTTAATTCAATGTCTTTTGAAAGTTGGCTTGCTGTTAGACGTTTTCCGTCAGTTTTCTTGGACGCCCAGAACGTGGCTTAGACTCATAAGATTTTGTTTGTTTGAAGTTGTTTATTATTCTCTGGTCAGAGGAGTATTATTTCCCAACAGTTTCCGCGATTTCCCGATAACTTTTACCGTTCTGTCACAAACCAACAATGATTTTCCTTTCGCCAGTTTCAATTTCTTTTCGCTTTTGGTGCATAGTCGAAAAATAATAAGTTTTTCCTATATTTATAGATGCTTTAGCTTCTTTCTAATCGCGATTACTGTCGCGTATCATTTAAAATTAAATTAAATAAATATAATTTGTATTTTCAATGCAACAAACCATCACTTTTTAAAGTGAACGTACACGTTTTCTGCTCAACTTACCTAAGTAGCGATACTACAATTCCGTTAACTCAGAACGACGCAGCTCAAATTCTACAAAATTTTGCTCAAACATTCTTCAAATAATTGTAATAAAAATAAATTGCCCGATTATGCACCAGCTGCATACTAGTTAAATCCTAGTTCAAATTCTATCATTGCCTTGATTTATTATCGAAAGAATTTCTATGTAACCTGCTGCAGGTAAAGAAGGCATTTTAAGCACTAAATTCAGTCTTTCTCTCTTCCTTAGTGGAATAATTTAAATATGTCACCTCCTACACGGTCTTTAATGCAACACTGAGAGAGAGGGCTGAAGGCTGCGCCACCGCTGTAGATGATGGTAACACATATTTAGTAAAAAATCTAGCTGTTTTACTAATTATGCTCAAACTTGTATTTTTCGGTTTACTATTTTTGATTGTGAAAGTTTAGTTTAATTTACTTACATCACAGCTAAATATTGACTAATCCCCTTAAAACAATTAATTATCTATATATGGCTGTTATATACTTATATACTAAATTATATTTTTTTTGTGCTTACAAACCACTTACGAAATGAGTTGTAATTTAATTAACTAAATTAATAAATTCAAATTGATATTAACATTTATTGCAACAATGTTGATCTAATCTGTACACTTACATACTACCTGATGCGTTTTGTTCATTTAATTAATTTTACCTTAATTCATTCATATAATTAATTATTCACAAGCTCGTCTTCACGCCGCCAACACAAAAATAATAGTGCAGAGAAAGAAGAAGAGGAAGAAAGAGAGACAGAGAGAGAAAGAGCTTAAATTAATGTATCAGACGTCTGCTTTTTTGCCTTAAGCTACTAGAGATTAATTGTTAACAAATTGATGTATACCCAACATGAATCAAAAAATAACTAATAAAATTAGCAGTAATCTTTTGCGCTCAATGCACAAAAGAACACCAGGTTAGTTAATCAATTACATGGAAAGCAACAGCAGAATTAAGCAAGCTGTGTTGACTTAACCGGTTTGCTTAAACAATAACCAATTTCTTGAATAATGTTGCGTAGTTAAAAAGTGGGAATGGTACTTTGAAGAGTACTCGAAAAAATTCCAGAAAAATAGACAAACCATGGAAAGTGGATTTTAGACTTTAAAATGGAGAATACTAAGAAAAATTTAGTTTAATTGCTACTGAAAAAATTAGGAAATGTAATTATTCAATCCAATAATTGATTATTGATTATTTTTTATTATTTGTAATAAAATAGGTATATATATAGGTAAATATAAATAATTTTTGATATTTGAAAATACATTGTAAGGGACTATTCTTTTTAGTCTGATTTTTTAAATATTATTCGCTGTCAACAAAGTTGGAAAATAAATCAGAAAAATAATATAGTTGGAAATAGGCCAGTGGTTTGGTCTTTTCAAGATTGGATACAAAAGATTACATACAAGTATATTATAAATTGACGTATTTCTGTACATACATTAATTATAGAGATATTCGAATGAAATTTGAGTATGGCAGTTCGAGACATATCCAGAACGTAAGTTTACATAATTACGATAGTACAAAATGTAAGCTAATTTTCAACATATTCGCCATTACTCTCCATGTGGATGGTGAAACAGAGTATCAATTTTTTGATGCCTTCCTCGTAGTAGTTTCCCGCGCACCCTATCTCACGCACAGTTTCCGATATCCGAGGGATTCTGTTATTGTTTTGTGTAGTAGAGATCTGAAAATTTACGGAAACACCGCAGAAAGTTCAACCAGAGTCGATCTGCGACTGTCACGGAGCGAATTTTCGATTTTTTCAGATATTTCTTTAGTCACAGGTGAAGGTTTTTCGCTCCTCTGTTCAACGTGCACATATGTAAGACCGTTTTTAATCTCGCTACACCTCTTGTACACACTCGTACGACTCGTAGCTTTATCATCGTAGGCAGTTTTCACCTCTTTATAAATTTCAAATGGAGGTTTTCCGTTTCAAGCGAGATAACGGTTGACGCGGCGTATTTCGCACTTGGCGAGAGGCTTCATTGACATTGTTCACGAAACGTGTTGTCGCGTCAACAGTTCTCAGTGTACTGAGGAGTTTGTATTTTAAAGAACACAAATTTAAATGCCCAAAAAGTGAAATTCTTTTTCGAGCTGAGTTGAGTAAGCGTATATACTTGGACTGACCCGGTCTCTTCCTTGGTGCTCGAAGCATTTATTGTGTTTTACGAAAGTTAGGAGTGTTCTGTAATGATTATTAGTGAATATGCCCATCTTCTGCAATGAATGCTGATCGAACGGTGCCCTGCATTATAACTCTCACAATGTTATAACCATTATAGAATAGTAGAGGGATTTTCCTTGTCAATCGGCGGCGGTAACCGTCATGCCACTTTACGTGTAATTTTCTCGGACCATCTGCCATTTGTGACTGGACTGTAGCGACTTAATGGCAGTCTGGGTGTCTGTCAGACCTTATAAGACTCTGTCGGGGTTTGTATGAACACCACCATCTAAGTATTCACAAGGCGCCTTCTGTTATTGCAGTCAGATCTTCTCGGAAGACATTATTATAGTTGGATCGGACAGTCTGATGCTCAAATCGATAGCAAGCAGCTCTCATGCTAGGATTTTTGTAGAAAATGCATTCCCAAAGGAAAAAACTATACAAATTAGGATGTAAAGCTTAGTATTCGGTAAAGGTAAATACGATTTTCAAGGGCTCTTCATTGGAGGTGGATAAAATCTGACCAAGTTCACACCACCCTCCATATAACCGTAGTTCAATTAAAGTCATATTTTCTAGAGACGATGGCATTAAATGGAAAAATTTGGGCCGTTGTGAAAAGAAATTTTCGAATGGGCACCAGCCACTTTTGGATCAAAACGTATATACAGAATTTGATAAAATGTTATGTTTATAATTCCGATGCTTTGATATAAACACGAAATGAATATGGGCGTAATCGGGGACAACAACCAACCATATAACGGACTTTTCACTTTCCACTCGGTTTCTTTTTGTTATTAATCAACAGAACTCAATAAAACTTTGTTGGTAGGCTACTTTTAATGCAGGACTTAATGGAAACCATGGAAGACATAGGTTCATAAATATATATGCAGACATACTTATAACAGATCTACTATTTTTGACCAATTTCTAGACTTAGGGTCGATTATTTAAGGAATTTATGGAGAAAACTTGCACTTACTTGAATGGGATACGAGGGAGCGTTTTTATGTACGTGGAGTGAGAGGGTTGTTGGGGGATGATTAGCCTCATTTGGATCGTAACGTGTTCAGTGACTCATTATTAATGTAAAGACGAGGCTTCGTTGTTATTAGTTAATTAGCCTTTGAGCGGTCATTAGCAACATAATGAGGGATGAAAAATTAAATAAAAAATAAAACAACAAAGTTTCACGTTTTAACTTGGAAGTAATATTTTTGGTGTCCTACTTTTGCACGACAACTTGCCCGTCCGCAAGAGCCACGTTGTATTGGCTGTCCTGCATAAGGTGGGCTTCATATTCAGAATAATCCATCCTACAACTCAGACATGGCAAAAAAAAAGGTGAGGAGTAAAAAATTGATGAAGACAAATGAGACAGTTTCGCCGATTTCTGAAGATAAGGGAAAACTTTTTTTATGAGGGCATAATTCATCGGCTGAAAATTGCTTCAGTGTTTACAATTTATGGTCTTTTGCGCAATGGCGTATACAGCAGACAAAGGAACGATGAGCTGTACGAGCTATACCACGACATAGACATAGTTCAGCGAATCAAAAGATAGAGATTACGCTGGGTATGTCATGTCGCCCGATTGGATGCAAGTGCTTCAGCTTTGAAAGTATTCGATAGAGTATCCGCTGGTGGAAGCACTCTACTGGTGAATCTATAAGGCTGGAAGACATAAAGAAGCTTAAGTAATTGTCTGTGAATGAAATATCGGTATTGAACATAGATAATGTATCTGTTGGACCTTATATATTAAATACGCTTTCCTTAGACGAAAACATGTCTTATCAGGTAGTTGATTCTATATCCACTTCTATCTAGTTTAGATAAAGTTTCTCACTCTGATTTTATTAATCCAAAAATATTAACTAATGTCTTAAGAGATTTTTTCAATTCTTCTCAATTATCTCAATTTATGGATCAGACTAATCCGTTATCTGAAATAACACATAAAAGAAGATTGTCCGCGTTAGGCCCTGACAGTTTACGTAATGTTCATCTAAATAATGGAAGAATTTGCCCTACTGAGATTCCTGAATGGCAAAATATAGGGTTAATCAACAGTTTAGCTATATACACTCGTATTAATAAATATGGTTTCATTGAAAGTCCTTATAGAAAAGTAGTTACTGATCAAATATGTCTGCCATAGATGAAGGTTTATATTATATAGCTGATCGCTGAGCGCAAAGCTCGATGAAAATAATTGCTTTGTTGATTATATGCTTTACTGTAGGTATGCTAGTACTTTCATTATGATAAGTAGTAATGAGGTGAGGTTCATATCTCCTAAGCAGGTAATATCACTTGCGGCTTCCTTGATTCCATTTTTACAAAATGATGATGCTAATAGAGCATTAATGGGCTCAAATATGCAACGTCAGGCCGTACCTTTATTGAAGCCTCTGGTTGCTACTGGCATGGAGTCTTTTGTAGCTTGTGGCTCTGGTACTGTAGTTTTAGCAAAACGCCATGGCATAGTTGATATTTCTGATAGTACCTCTATAGTTATATGTGCTTTTGATAAAGAAAGGGTTAAATACTTGGACGTAGATATTTATCATCTAAGGAAATTTCAGCGTTCTAAACATAATACTTGTGTTAATCAAAGACCGCGTAGGTGATTATGTTAAAAAGGGTGATGTAATAGCTGATGTTCCTGCAGTTAACAGTGGTGAGTTTGCGCTTGGCAAAAAAATGCTAGTTACTTTTACGTCTTGGCAAAACTATACTTTTGAAGACTCTTCCACTCCGTTGGAAAAATCAGGTAGAGAGCGACCTGGTGGTCTCACTTAGCGTTTTCAACTGGCGCCAAACAGCAAAGAAGAGGAACGAGTGGCGCGCTATGGTTGGTGCGCCAAAAATCGCGTCAGAGTAGACCGAAAGGAGAAGAAGAACTTTACCAAGCGCCAAATATATATATATATATGGTTATATTGAAAGATCTGAAAAAAGTATCCATCTTGAAGGTGAATATATTGAAAAGGAAAACTAATTTGTTTCTTTTTATTCCCACCCCCTTAACGCCAATTCAGTGAACATAAAAACGCTTCGTCGTAGTTACAATGAGCTCTGAACATCTGCCACAAAATACTAATATGTCGTGGTTTTACAAACAAGCCTACCTCCCGTGAAACTGGAGTTTAGTTCGTAGTCGAGTATCTAGTCTTCGGTTCCAGCGCAACTAGTCTTCCTTATTATTATTATTTTTTTTAATTTAAACTATTAATTTTTTAAGCTGAATCACATATATCACTTGGTGTAGCATTGTAGGGAGCGAGCAATATATGGGAAAATATATAATTTATGCCATTTAACTGGGCTCTTTATTGTCTTCTCTTTGATTATTTATTTTAAAATTTATATTTTTGTTAGCTTCGTTGTTCTATGGTTTAAGTTATTTGTAGCCAATCAATAATTACTTTAAATTATGGAGTGCCGCAGAACATGTAAGACACTGTTAATAAGCAGCTATTATTATGTTTCTCGTTTTTTCTTTTTGTTTTTGTAAACTAATAGTAGTTCATTATTGTTTCGTGCTTCTTGAAAATGCTTGAACGCTACTCTTTCATCATATCGCAAAGCCGCTCAAGCGCTTAGCGTGGCGGCAGTTGGTGAAATGCGGGAGTGCGGTTGTTGTGTTGTTGGTATTGAAGCTTGAATTTTTGAAATTTTTTTCTGTTTTATTTTTTGTGTTTAAATTAAGCGTTTAAAGGTTCATACAAGCGACGACTATCTATATTAGCTTGTAATGTGCGCTTTAAATCGATGGCGGTAATCAATCAATTGGCTTTGAGTTTAATACATATATTATTCATATATATGCATGTATAAAATATATATTTTTCCCTTAAATTTAATATGACAGCTGCATAATTTATGGGGCTTTAATAAATGTGTGTCAGTATGTGTTTAAGTGTAGATTATGTATTTAGCAGGTTTTTTCCCCCAATTTATTTGTTGAATTTCATTTACATTAAGCACATTAAAGTAGTGAAATTGTAATGAAATCTGACAGTCAGCGCTTGATTAAATACTTTTTTTTTTTGAAGCAATACTGCCGCATGACCGAGTTTTGAACATTTCGTTGTTTTTTGTTTTTTTTCGATATTTTTCAATTTGAATTTTGTCATTTCATGGTAGCTCCCCCTGTGTCATCATTATTCTCTTTCACTTTCAATCATTACATTTTTGGTTTATATTTGTGCTTTTATGAGAGCTCATATTTATTTTTCTCAGCTCATCTATTTGCAAAGCTTTCATGTGTTGCAACTCATGTACAACGTATGTGTACTCGTATGTGTGTATGTATGTGGCTATTTACACACTTAAAGCAGATATTCCCATGAATACATGATGAATTACTCTTTGCATTATTTATGCTCGTATGTAGTGTGTTGCTAGCTTTCCATTTTCTGGTGAATTTTCGCAAATTTATATATCTGGGTAGTCATCTATTATCAGCATTAAATTTGCACATTTGTATAAATTTACGTACATACATCAGCACATATATACATATTTTTGTGCACATCAAACCAATATATGTTGAGATTTTTTTTACTTTTTTTAAATCGCATTTTTATTACAATATTTTATTATACGTTTTCTTCCTATGAAATATATGAGGTTTTTCTCCTTTCTTTTTTCTTTTTTTTTTAGACACAAAACACTGTGGAAATTTAATATTCAATTAATGCAATATGCAATCGAAGTTTTTAGGTTTATTTTTTATTATTTCATTTATTGCATATTATTTTTTATTTCCAAATAAATTTTTTTCATATTTTATTACGTCGCTTTTCCGTCTAATTTATTCTGATTCACAGGTGGTTTGTATTTACATATTTAAAGCGAAACTATTATTTAGTAAATGTGTGGAAATATATTTTAGTGTTTATGTGTTTTACGTATTCTGAATTCGAAATTAATACTGTCGATATTATATTTCTTAAATAAAAAAATAAAAACTGAATATAATCCATAAAATAAAGAAATTATAAAAAAATTTAATTGAATAAAATAAAAAATAAATAAATTATAAATGAAAACTAGTATGACATGCCGAAGTCTTTATACCTTTCATGAACCCATAAAATTAATTGGAAGAAGGAAAAATTGTCTTTAAATGATTTTCTGTGACAATATTCATTGGTATATTCCGCTTTTTGGGCGATTTTTTTCTCTCATATGTGAAAAATCGGTTGTATGGGATTTCGATCATATTCATTACCAATTTGCAATACATAATGCGTAGAGTACCAAATTTCACAGCCTTTTTACGCTTGCTTTTCTGCCGCATTTTTGACCCAAAATCCTATAGCTGAACAAATCGTTTGTATAGTAGCTAATATAATATAGTATTCCGATTACGATAATTTTCAGTATAAATTTGCAATTCATAATGTGTATGTAGGATACCAAATTTCATGCTCCTAGATGCTTGTTAGACTGAGTTTTGACCAAAGCCTCCCTTATATCTTAACAAATCGGTGAATGGGAACTATATGCTATAGTCTTCCGATTTCGATGATTTTTAGAATGAATGTGCTATTCCTTATGTATATGTAGAATACAAAATTACGGTGTTGTAAGTACTTTTTTTAACAGATTTATGACTCAATATTTTAAATCTGAAAAATCGGTCGGTTCAGACAAATAATCATTTAAACGTAACCGGTGATCCATTTCGAGGTTCCCTACTTTTTTAAATAAAAAAAAACAAAGAAAATTCAAATTGAATTAAGAATTTTTAATATCATTATCTCTTTCAAATATTGGCCGCGGCTACGTCTCAGATGGTCCATCCGTTGAGTCCAATTTTCGTTGACTCGTTCGAGCATTTCGACTGGTAACTGGCGAATGACACGCGTGATGTTTTGCTTCAAGGTCTGAATCGAAGCGGGATTGTCCGCATAGACTTTAGACTTTACATATCCCCACAGGAAAAAGTCTAACGGTGTGATATCACTCGATCTTGGTGGCCAATCGACCGGAACAAAAACGTGGAATTATCTGCTCACCGAAGTGTTCTCTCAATACATCCATTGATTGATGCGACGTGTGGGAAGTGGCGCCATCTTGTTGAAACCAAATGTCGCGGAAATCACGAGCTTCAATTTCAGGCATCATATAGTCGGTTAACGGTCGTCATTGACGGTTACGTTCTCACCGGCATCATTTTTGAAGAAATATGAACCGATGATTTCACAGAGCCCACAAGCCACACCAAACCGTTATTTTTTCTGGATGAAATGGTTGCTCTTGAATCTCTTCAGGTTGCTCTTCGTCCAAAATGCGGCAATTTTGCTTGCTTACATACCCTTTGGATCTTCTAGGAACTTTTCAAGAGACCATAGAGTGAAGCGATGTTGCTTTAGAAGGTAAAGCGGCTTCAGTTCTTGCACACGCTATACTTTGTACGCGTCCAATTTAAGATGTCGTCATAAAATGCGGCATGCCGCTCCATGTGTCAATCCGAGTTGCTGCGCGCTGTGCCGAATCGACTCTCCACGATCTTTGTGTACACTCTCAGCTATGGTCGCTATATTTTCTTCCCTGCGTGCTGAACGTGGTCTATTCGGTCGAGTATTATCCAATAATGAATGCTGGGTGTCAGGATGGGTGATGGTGTTGTGAATAGTACGCTCAGTAGGCCGATTATGTTGGCCATAAGTTGAGAGAAGCGTGCGAAACACATTCTTTACAGAACGTGAATTTCCATAATAAAGTTGAATGATTTGTAAACGTTGTTCAGGCGTAAGTCTTCCCGCAATGAAATTCAAAACAATACTGAACAAAAATAACATGATAGCTTGACACGGCTCACGCGCGATCTGTCAAAAAAAGGCTATTGAAAAAAGTATCTCTACTTGGGTCACCCTTTATAAGGTGTATCTGCCTATCAAGCTTGTTTATGATATCTCAAAAACTAGGAGACTATATTGGCGGATCTCTTCTTTGAAGGCTTGTTAGACTCACTGGGTATAATAAAACGTTCGCTACGGGATTCGGATGATTTTGCAGTTTTGACAGGCATTTGCTGTTGACAGTTATTACTTTGATGCTGTAGATAATTTTGTCGAACATGGATTAGTCTGGGAATCCAACGTAGCGTCATTCGTGTCCGCAGTTGCGACTTTGGACTGAGTATACAATTGAAAAGTAATGTCTCTTCTTGCCGCACAGTGACCAAACTCAACAGATCCCTCATAATTTCTTTTCTGCTGATATGGCGCGAAGGCATGGACGTTGACAACATCTTATTAGTCGGCGTTAAGCAATGTTCGGCGGTGGTATCAATGTTCCAGGAAAGATCGCCAATCTGTTGGAAAGATTAGGTGGAGAGGAGGACCTGGTTGCACTTAGCACATCCGGAAAGGAGAAAAGAGTTGTTAACTCGGCTATAATGGCGTAAGCGGTATTTTTGCCAGTAAAGAAGTAAAGATAAACCAAATAATTCATAATAATTCACTGAGATTTGGCAAATAGTATGCTAAGTACATTGTGTTTAGCTCTAAAGTGACAAGAGTTTACTTGTTAGTCCTCGTAGTAGATTGGATAATTTGTATATTTTTTAAGCGAAGGTAGAACTGCGATGGTTTTTGGTTATGCGAATTGAATTTCTACTAAATTCGATTGTAATTAATTAGCAAGAAATGACTGAAATGAATGAAAGACTATAACTCTTAATAACATACATATGTGTCTATTTAAAGAAGTAGACCTCTGTTGCATTCATCAGTTAAATTAAAAAAAAAAAAAAAAAAAGATTTTCTGTTTTGTTTCTCAGAAAAATACAAAAAATGATGAAATATCAACCCGCCTCAAAGCTTTCATTTGTAAAATTATTTAAATTACTGTTTTGTTGCAGGCCGACAATTTCAAAACAGTGAATTCAATTCATTATGTTAAAAATGCCATAAAATTTCCGCAATCTCAAGGCACATTTGCATCAGTGCCGACAAAGTCAACAAAAAAAGAATATATGTACACAGGCACATCACTACGATTGAGTAAATAAACTAGACAAGTTGTATAGAGTGGCAATATAATCAAAAAACAACAGGAACTATTGTGGTAAAAATAACAACAAAATTAAAAAATAAAATAAAATAAAAGTAAAGTAAGTAAGATAGAGCTATGTGTGCATGCTATTATAGATTAGAGAACTTAATACTCATGTTGTTCGAGTATTCCCGCCCCTCATACCCTCATCAGTAGATACATACTCGTACATCTCAAGCTTAAGACTACAAATACACTAAATAAAGTTTAAAGTGTACTGTAAGTTTCGCATAGGCAAATATTCGTTACGTCACTCAGTGTTTATTCTACGTTTACAAACGTTATCTGTACGATGAAGTAAATATACCTTACGTACATACGAACATACATAGTGGAATCGGATATAATATCAGCCTCAACAATGGCATTAACACCAAGAATTCTTAGACTAAATGCACACAAACAATTGCAGAAAATGGATTGAGTTAAACACACGAAATCGAAATGTGAAAACTGCATGCTCGTAAGAGTATTATAGGGTGATCAAAAAATAAAGTAATAATAATAATAATAATAATAATAATAATAATAATAATAATAATAATAATAATAATAATAATAATAATAATAATAATAATAATAATAATACTAATAAGCTCCCTATGAGGTCACTTTATTTAAAGAAGTTCAGCATCTTTTTTTCAAAAAGGAAACATTTTTCTAAAATGATAAGTTTTCATAACAAACGTGTACTCAAATCTAGAAGGCGATCCTACTACAATTGTTTCAGCGATTCCAAAAATTTTCAAATTAAATTTAAAAAATCAAATTAGAGAAAAAAATAAATAAAAATATAAATTATAAAATATAAAACAAAATTTAATGCAAAAAATTAAAATAGTATAAAATATAAAACAACGAAAGATGCAATACAGTAAAAAATTAGATAAAATAAAAAAACATAAAGTAAAGTAATATAGATTAAAAGAATGTAAAATAAAATATTAATAAATAAAAACTAAAACAAAAATTTAAATAAAATGTAATATGGAAAATAAAATAAAATTAATATGAGGTAAATATATATTAAAATATTATAAAAAAATCAATAATAAAAAAATTGGATAAAATAAAGTAAATCAAAATAAAAAATTAAAAACTGTTTAATTTAAATAATTAAATACAATAAAATAAAATTAAACTAAATTAAAATAAAATAAAATTTAATATAAAAAATTAAAATTAAATAAAGTAATATAAAATAAAAATAAACAAAAGACAATACATATAAAAAATGAAATTATTAAAATAAAACGAAATAAAATAATATAGGAAAAAAAAGGAAAAAAAAATATATTAAAGGCAAATAATATAAATTAAAATAATGTAAAATAAAGTAGTACAAAACCAAATAATAAAATATAATTTATTATAAGATAAAAATATAAATAAAATAAAGAGGAGACGGTGAACAAGAATTAAAAAAGAATCGAATCGTTTGGAATATTTGGAAAGTATAGTCTTCTAAGAATATATTTTTAAAATTATATAAAGATATCTATAGTATTTTCGGTTCTACAGGTCTCTGAGCAGCTAGTGGCCGACCGCGTGACCTCATACAAAACATTAAACTCGTTTTTCTCAGAACAGCTTTTTTCTGCAGAGCGCTGGTAAGATAGCATTTATCCGAATGATCTGAGATTTGAAAATGTTATTCAGTACACTACTAGCTATGTTCCGTAGCATGAAAATTTTACTATCTTGATAACAACTTCTTACTTTTATAGCTCAAAAACAGACAAAATTTAAGCCTGTTTCGGTTATCGAAATTCAAAAATTCACAATTTATTCAATAGAAATAATTTTTTTTATAATCTTAGTACAGAATATAGCTACACTTTTAAAAATTATAAATCTTTTTGGTTTTTGTGTTAAAAAAAAAGAGAAGAACCAAAATTTCCTGCGCCACCCACATCCAATTGTTTCAGAAGTTCAACTTCAGAACCAATATTAAATATTTAAAACAATTTCTTTTTTTTAATTATCTTAATGTTTTTATATTTGTTTTGTAAAGGGTGATCCAAGTAGATGCCATTTTTCCAATAGCTTTTTTTTGACAGATCACGCCTGAGTCGTGTCAAAGTGCCATGTTATTTTTCTTCAGTATTGCTTGGCATTTCATCTTGGAAAAACCTACACCTGAACAACATTTACAAATCATTCAACTTTATTACGAAAATTCACGTTCTGTAAAGTAAAGAATATGTTTCGCTCGATTCGCTCAACTTATGGTCAACATAACCGGCCTACTGAGCGTACTATTCGCAACACTATCACCTATTTAGAGACCCAGCACATATTATTGGATAATATTCGACCGAATAGACCATGTCCAGAACGCAGGGAAGAAAATATAGCGGCCGATGCTGAGAGTGTACACGAAGATCGTGGAGAGTCGATTCGACGCCGTTCGCAGCAATTCGGACTGACGTATGGAGCGACTTGCCGCATTTTACGTCGAGACCTTAAATTGAAAGCGTATAAAATACAGCTTGTGCAAGAACTGAGCCGCTCGACCTACCCAAGCAACATCGCTTCACTCTATGGTCTCTTGAAAAGTTCCAACCGACGTTTTCGTGCCAAATTTTGTTCAGCGATGAGGCCCATTTCAGGCTCAATGGGTATGTAAACAAGCAAAATTGTCGCTTTTGGGACGAAGAGATGGCGACCGTCATGGCGCCATGATAACCGACTATTTGATGAATGAAATTGAAGCTCGTGATCCCCGCGACATTTGGTTTCAACAAGATGGCGCCACTTCCCACACGTCGCATCAATGAATGGATTTATTGAGAGAACACTTCGGTGAGCAGATAATTTCACGTTTTGGGAAGGTCGATTGGCCACCAAGATTGTGTGATATGTGATATGTGGGGTTATGTAAGGTCCAAAGTCTATGTGGACAATCTTGCTTAGATTCAGGCCTTGACGCAGAACATCACTCGTGTCATTCGCCAGTTACCAATCGAAATGCTCGAACGAGTCATCGAAAATTGGACTCAACGGATGGACCATCTCAGACGTAGCGGCGGTTAACATTTGAAAGAGATAATTTTCTAAAAATAAATGCCAAAGAATGTTCTTTCGAATGATAATAAACAATCCGCATTAAATTTGAATTTTCTGTGTTTTTTTAAGTAGGGAACCTCGAAATGGATCACCCTTTATAACGCAACAATCATTCAATATAATAAAGGAAATAAAACAAAACTTATTGAATAAAATATACACAAAAAATAAACAATTTAATATTAAACTAAATAAAATAAAATTAAAATAAAATATATAAAAAATAAAGGAAAATAAATTTAATATAAAATATAAATTAAGGCAGATAAAATGAATAATAAAGTTAATAAAATATATTGGATTAAAATAGAAAAAAAAATAATAAAATAAATAAATAAAATTCAACAAATGCAGAATAAAGAGAAAATAAAATAATCAATTTTTATTCTTTTTTGATCCACCCTAACGTGCACGACCATCTATCTGTAAGTTTTCAAGTACTCAATAAGTGAGTACATACAGGATTACTATGTAAGTAAGTGTTGCCCCTTAGTCCACATGCTGTGTTGTATATTAGCTGAGGAGGAAGCGGATAAAAACTCAAATAAAATACGAATTGAAATTGGAAAAAAAGAATATACATATATGAACATATGGAAAACAAAAGAGAGGGTTCTCGGATTACAGTTCGAAGAAATGTGTATATTTTTGTTTGCTACTCTGATCTGTTTGGTCTTAGGTAAATGTATATAGAAACACATATGTATATATGTGCGTATGCTAATGTATATATTTAAAAAAGAAATGCAAAAATCAAAAAGCGAAAAAACAGTGAAAACAACAACATACATTTGCAACAATTGCATAGCCAGAAATGTGAGACCACTAACAACAATAGGCGGCATAGAAAGAAACTAAAAAAAAAAAGAAAAAGAAAAAAACACAATGCATGCGTACTTACACCACCATTGCCAGCACTAGTTGTAACTTCAACTACAACTAAGCCAAAATATTAAGTAAAACCATTGTATTTTTCGCAACAGAGAGCAAGAAAAAGAGTTGCACATTGCAAAGCAAATAAGAAAAAAACTGAAATATACAACACAGGCAGTCAGTAGTTTTACGCTTTGTTTGCGCTGCTTGATAGATGTATGATATTTATGTTTTTTGTTGCTGTAGTTACAATTGTTTAAGCACTCATTCAATCTTATACGCATGCATTCATACATTTTACAAAGTGTAACATGCTTCTTTAGCGACTTTCACATTTCTACATATGGTTTTTAGTTTATTTTTACGTCGGCACCAACTCAAAGCCCTCGCTCAGAACATTCGAAAGGCTCCCCTTTCTGACAGCGTTTAAAGTGCTCTTACTTGGCTAACTTACTTTGAGTAGTTGGAGTTCATTACTGAAGTTGAATTTTTATTAAAATTTAATTTTTTCAAAGCGCTTGCACAGATTTACGATCTACTGAGAATATTTTAGTTAATTGACAAAGACAACACTCGAAAATCTCACAAAGTAAAACCTTAATCAATTCAAATATAAAGATAACCTCAAATAGCAATTCCGAGGATTGGAGAACGAGAAGGTATTTCGGCAATGCTAAGAGTACTTCAATAATTTTATAATCAGATTTCACATTTTATCCAAACCTTGTTTCTTAAGGGGTAGGAACACAAAATAGGACTTTTTTGAGATATATTTAGGAAAACTATTGGCTTTTGACAAAAGGCATTTATTATACATATAATTAACTACTTATAACTATTAAAAAAAAAATTAATTCAAAAATGGCGGCTATACAACGTTCTCCCTAGGATGTCTCCATTTTTTCGGGAACCATAGCCGGACACACAGCTCCTGTAATTTTTTTTATTTGGCTGAACGGTTTCCGCTTGCAAATAGCAATAGCTACAGAAGTACGTAGGATTTTTTCAATATATGAATTTTTGACAAAATGGCGGGTCTCTAAAGGAAAAAGTAACAATTTGGTCTAAAAAATTGTTCGAAATGTGTTAATAAAAAAAAAAGTATGCAAGATAAGAAAAATTCTACGTACTTCTATAGATAATGTATTTCTGAAGATGTTGCAATATTTTCAAGTGAATTGGTTGTAAATTGTTTGAGTTATGTTTCCGAACAACTTGAAAAAAGCAGTTTTGAGATAAAGGCGTTTAAAATTTTGAGCAGGCTCCCTACCGACCGGACGGCCTTCAACTAAAGAACGAAAATGGGATTTAGAAATATTAATCTGTCATAATTTTTCGCGATAACATGTTTGAGACCATAATGTCTCATTAGAAAGAGAAAAAAATCAATTTGCCGAAAATTCTAGAGTGGCTTAACTCCTTAAGAAAAATACGATAATTAAAAAAAACTTTGTGAAAATAAGAATGGAATTTCTCAAATGATTAGCAATAAACATTCCCTATTTCATTGGAATGGTTTCACACCAAACGGTACGAAAAGCTGATTATCAAACATGACAACGGTCGGCCCCACCTGACTGTAACTGTCAAAACTTATCGGGAAACGTCTTTGCGTCGATATGTGACAATGGAGGATACACTGGCTCCTACATTTCACTCCGAGGTCCAATAGACAGTCATCCGAATGGATTCCACACGATGAACCCGCTCCAAAGCGTGGAAAAAGGCAACAGTCGGCTGCCAATGGAATAATTTTCATTGACTACCTTGAAAAAGGAAGAATCATCAACAGCGACTACTATATAGCTTTATAGAAAAACTACCGCATTTGAAGGAAATGAAAAGTGGTGTTTCACCAAGACAATATACCGTGTCTCAAGTCACTGAAATCGATTGCAAAATTACATGAACTGGGCTTCGATTTGCTTTCACATCCACCATAGTCTCCAGATCTGGCCCCCAGCGACTATTTTCTGTTCTCAGATCTCAAAAGAATGCTCGCTGGGAAGAAACTCTCGTCGAATGAAGAGGTGATCGCCTAAACTGAGGACTATTTTGAAGCAAAGAACAAATCGTATTCCAAAAATGGTATCGAAAAGTTAGGAGGTCGCTATAATCAGTGTTTCACCCTTGAAGAGAACCAGGTTGAATTAAAGAAATGAATTTTGTCAAAAAAAAAAAAAATGTATTTTACTGTGGTAGATTATTGACCGAACCAACATTCAAGACAGGGGTTCAAGAATTTTTCCGCGATAAGGCATATCTGTCGTAACAGGCGACTAAAATCCAATAATTCTCGTGACAGTGTGGTCTTTTTAACGGAACGACCCGGCCAAGGACTTTCGCAATATCCTCCGAAAACTCATTTGTGGAATATTTATTCTGTTACTACAACAACAACAACATAGAAAATGAATTTATATTTGGTAATTATTTCCAATTGTTCGGAAGAAAATGTCAATACCTGCGAGTGTTCTGATACTTTTAATGTAGAGAGTATCTTTCTGAAATACATTTGAAGATAGAAGTTATTTAATTCTAGAATTTCTGTAATAACATTAGAGCTTTAGTAGAACTTTCTTCGTTTTTGGATCATTTTTAAAAATTTCTGTATTAAATAAATATTTCCCCTATTAAATTACTCATAATTGACTGCTCAACGCTTTTGGGCACGTACATACATACGCACATGAATTGCTTATTTATTTAGTTTCTTCACTTTTAACTAAATTTTGTTTTAAAATCATTTGTTTTTTTTTTAGTTATTTTCCATTGAATAATTAAAAACGGTTAACTTAAAAAAAGAATAAAGAAAATAAAAATAAATTAAATTAGTATATAAATAATAGAAAGCATTGCATTTTTATAAATCACTGCCGTTCCAATAACCTTATGCACTCACCCACATTCATACACACACACACACACACACACAAACCCACCCACGCACACAAACACCAATCTGGCTTACAAATTTCCACAACTAATCCATTTCACGAATGAATCTCGCAACTGAAATAATGATGTTCGATGAACGCGAGCACTAATTCGCTAAAAACCAATATTTTCCTCCTCACCAACCACCGCCTACCCTATCCCCACTCCAATGCGCCCACTCACCGCCTCCTATTCACCCATACAAGTTAATCCCCGCATTATTTATAGAAATCGAAATAGAAATATGCAGTGGCTGTCGACCGAAAAGGCTTAATTTAACGCATTATAAGTGTCGAAGGCAATAGAAGCTGTGAACGTGATTGGATTGAATGCTGTTGCTTCGCGCTGGCATCTGGGAACGGTGAAAGAGTGAATGGATGACAGCGGCAGAGGCTAACGGCTGGTGGCTGACAGGCAGCCACGATGTATTGGCGCGTGTTTCATTTATTCTCCAATTGTGCGGTTCAATAAATGTTCTATGGCAATCAGCTGCTGCTACTGTTGTTGGTGTTGTTTTTGTTGTATATACATACCTATACGAGTATGCATATGAATGGGTGGGCGTGTGTGCCTGCTTGTGTGGAGCATTTAAAACTTTTTATGAATGCTACATTTGATTGGCAATAATTGAAAATTGTTGTTGCAACTAATGCACAAATGATGCTATTGTTAAAAATCTATATTTTATTGTTGCTGTTGTTGTTATTGTAACCACTATGCTCTTTCTATCTATATGTATTATACCATTCACGAGCATGAAATGGATTATTATCTTCGGTAAGAAGTATGTAAGTATTCGACGTAGAAAAGAGAGGGACAGAGAGATAGATAGAGAAGGATAGAGAGAGAGAGAGAGAGAGAGAGAGAGAGAGAGAGAGAGATAAAGAGAGAGAGAGAGAGAAAGAGAGATCAAAATTTATACCGATCGTATCAGAATGACGAGCTGGGTTGATTTAGCCATGTCCATCTGTCCGTCTATTTGTTTTTAGATATTTTAACCAAACTTGGTAGGCAGAAGCATTGGTACATATATACGATCATTTGCCGGCACCGGTCGGATCGTGCCACTAAGCATATATAGGACCGATTTTTCAGATTAGAAATTTCGTGCCATAAATCCGCCCAAAAAGCATCTAAAAACTTGAAATTTGATATTTTTACACAAGTAAATTCAAATAAATTCTGGAATTGAAACACATCGAAGTCGGAAGACTATATCACTTAGCCCCAATATGGCAGATGTGTTCAGATATGAGGTTTTGGTCAAAAACTCGCAAAAAAGCGTGAAAAACCATGAAATTTGGTATTCTACAGACATTTGCAATAAATTTAATATGTTCTAGAGCTCTAGAACAAAATTTCATTGCGTTTCAATGATTTTTGCACTTTGCATAAATAAATTTAAAACTAATAAAAAAGGGGTCTGAGAAAAAAGTCAAAGTGTTTGTCAAAATACTCGAAACGCTCGTGCTCAGCTCGAAAAGTTTTTCTAATAATGAGCAATGAGCAAATATGCGTGTGCTCGTTGCTCAAATGCTCGCACTGCTCGAAAATGTTTGAGCAACATCTGGAGCACTAATATGTTCATGAAAGGCATAAAAATTTCAGCACTGCCGAATACAGCACTTTTTTTTGTTTGTTTTTTAATTTCACTAAACGGTGGCAATTGCGTTGAATAGAAAATTGCAAATAGTAAAAGCAGATATTATTAGTTCAAGCTAGTGGTTTTGCTGATTTTTATTTTGTTAAAGTCAAATCGATTTTCCATTTTGTTATTTAACTCGTATAACGCATATCATCATCGTGCTAGTTGATTGAGTTGAGTTTGTTTGGATAGGTCGGACGTTGAATCGATTCTTAACTTCTAAATTGATTTTCAGCTTATTGGTTTTTGAACTCACTTCTATAGTTGACTCACATTAAGTTTTTAAAATGTACTTAAAAATTTATAGTCTACCTTTATTAGGTTATATAAATTTAATTACTATTTCAGTGAATCAATATCTATTTCGAATAATAAATTATTTTCGACTTTGCTTTGGACATTAAAATATAAGACATGAATACAAATTAAAGGGAAGTATGTTGAGAGAGTCGTACTTAACTGATATATTCATTATGAAAGCATTAATAAAATTAAGTGTTTCCCGTAAAGGAATTTTATTACTTTGTACTATGAAAAATTATTGTCACTTCGTATGGCTCTGATTGAAGACATAAAATAGAAATTCTAGGAACATAAAAAAAAATATTTTCATAGAAAGAGCTTTCATTTATCAAATCCACGTGATGGAAATTCAAGTAGAATCTGCTTTTAATAATACAATTGCACTACTGCTCCTGTAGATGATGCCTCCAATGATCTTCAAAAAATGTGCTTTGCGGTGATCATGTAGTTGGTGTTTTGGGTTATCCGAAATCAAAAGATATTATGTATTATTTTAAACAATATTTATTTATTTATTAATCTCAACGGTTTATCCACCTCCCGCCCATCCGCATGAGGGGCGCTGTCCGCATGACGTACGGACTTGTTTTGTTTATCAGCAATGCCGAGACATGATGAGGAGAGGTTTGTTTAGTGTCCAGAACTAAAAAAGTTCAACTAAAGAGCAAAATTAATCAGCTGATTTTTAAGAATTATGTAAAATATAAAATGTTATGTAACGATTAGTTGAGAGTCGACAAATTAGTTTTCTTAATATGAAAAAGCGTGTCTAACTCTTCACTAAGAGTTGAAATCAAGACACAAACAATGCAAAGGCTCGTTAAATTCAAAATTCTTTTTACAATTTTTCAGATATGCGGGACAAAAATGTCTGAACATTTTAAACGGAACATTAAATTTGATTTCAGATAGAATAAGGGTCCTGGAAATTGAGCCTGTTATTATTTTAACCATCAAAATTACACCAAGCATTTTCCGATAACTGGTGAGAGTAGGTAGATTGATAAGTTTCAGACAACTAGTATCAGATGGAAGATTGTACTGAGAGTGCCAATGCAAATTACTTAAGGCAAATAGGAGGAACTGTTTTTGAATGGACTCTACTACTATCAGAGTAGACTTGACACCTGGGGTTCCAAATTACCTAGCCGTATTCAAGAAAAGGTCTTACTAATGTTATATAGAAAGTTTTAGCAACATAAGTATCATAAAATTCCTTTGAGCACCGTTTTGCAAAAGCAATAAAGATACTGAACCTTCATTTCAATAAAAAAATAATAAAATTTTTGACAAAATGGCCTTTCTGACAACAAAAATAAAAATCGATTTCGATCGAAATTTTTTATCCAGATAATTAAAAAAAAATTATATTTTCCTTAAATCTTATTACTTCTACAATACCTGATGAATATATCTAAGGAGGTTATGTAAACGTTTAATAACGATCGGTTGAGAACCATTTATGAGAATCATCGACTACGAACACACCATTTCAAGAAAAACGCGTTTAAAGTTATAAAAACAGTTTCCCCGTAGTGCAATTTGGTTTACAACTGCATGTACATCTATCTTCAAAAATATTAATTGGGATTGTGTCAAGTAATCAAAAAATATTGCTTAAATATATGTATGTATATTGCAAAAATCCGAAATTTGTTCTGCCGAACCACAGGCACCCTGCTCTACTGTCTTCCACATTTCTGTATTTGTTGTCCTCAGAGCTAACTTGAAGGCATGAGACACTGACAACAACAATAACAACATCAAGAAAAACCCCAACAACAACTGCTGATTATAGGATTTAGTCAGCTACACGTCACATAAAGCTATTTTGCACCCTTTAATCCTTCATAGAGTTTACTCTTATGAAAGAAAAGAGAGTTTGCTAGGCATTCTTCATATGCCTCAGTAGGGCGTGGATCCATGATTATAATTTTTTCAAAGAGGATGCGTTCTTTAGCCAGACTATCTGCTATCAAATCACTGGGAGGAAAATTCCGAAGCAATTCGAAGCCCAATTCAAAGATTTTTGCCATCGATTTCGCTGATTTGTGACACGGTGCATTGTCTAGGTGAAACAGCACTTTTCGCTTTCTTCAAATGCGGCCATTTTTCGTCCTTCAAACGGTCCTTTTAACGATGGTCCTATTTTTTTTCGAGGAGACGCCATAACCCTAACAGTCGACTGTTGCATTTTTCCACGCTTTGGAGTGAGTTCATTGCGTGCAGTCCACTCGGACGACTGTCGATTGGACTTCGGAGTTAAATGAGGGAGCATGTGTCATCCATTGTCACATATCGACACAAAATCTAGGTCTTATTACGCTTTAACATCTCCAAACCCACTTTGTATAGATCTTTCTCATACCCAACGTTCAGTTGATATCTTTAGAGCGCCTTTTATTTCATTCAATTTCAAATTACGGTCATTTAAAATTATTCTGTTTATTTTTTGATATTTTTGTCGGTAACAACCTATTTTCCGCGTCCACCGCGTTCACCGTCTCATTTCACCACGTCTAAACTTAGGATACCACTGCTCGATGGTTGATTTTCTTATGACAATGTCCGGAAACTCGTCAACAATTTAAGTTTTTTCTTCAACTGTATTTTTCTCCATCAAAATGCAATATTTTATCAACACGCGAAATTCATTTTTATAAATTTTTTTCACAACAACAAAAAGTTTCTTCACTCAAAATGTTATAATTCAAAAACTAATGATCCGACAGCAGTCAAATTTATACACGCGTCTTTTGAGGGTTAGGGCCAACTAAAAATAAATAATTAATTTACGCTAGCAGCGGCATCTATGTGTCAGGCCGGGGAATTTTCAATTGACCTGTTATATTTAATGTCTCTTCTCTTTCTGGTGTTTCCAGATATGTTATTTTTTAAGGATGTACCTCTCCACCATATTTCAGTCCTGTAGAGAAGTATTAATTTAACAATCGCAACGAAGATAAAGTGATGGAGTTAAGGTGCAGCCTAGTCTCCACGACATCTTGCTGTCCAATGCGTGTATCAAGCTATGTGCGATCTATAGTATGGTCTCTTCCAGCTTTTGGTTTGCTTTAGGCTGGAATTTTGTATTTGCTTGTGTATGGTCGGTTATAATGTTGGTTTTATCAGCCTTAAGATTGAGTCCAGCTTTGTTTATTTAAGTTTTTGTTTTACTGTTTCTCATTACTCCAAGTGCTTTATTTACTAGGGAGTCGAGCGTTGGCAGACACTGGCCGTTTAAGGTAACTGAAATGTAATTTTCATAAGCTGTTCGCACCTCCAGTTTCAGTATCACAAATCGTTGACCATAGGAGTCTGAAGAAAAGGTCATAGCACTCGATCTTATAGTGTGCAGCTGTGCACATCTAGAGTTATCACGTATAATTTGTAGGTTTTCTAACTGCACTTGGGTATTCCTGCAGCTTAACAAGTCCGTGTATCCAACCTCAAAGAGAGAGCCTAACTTTTATCGATCCTCAACCGCCTATTAAGTCTTGTTTAAGATATAATTAAAGACTGCAGATATATCAAAGAAGATTGTTACGGCATTTTCTTAACTTCTGAAAGCCAGTTCTATATATATAAGATACCTATTAACCTGAGTCTAGAGCTGAGTGTACTGTTTTAACTTTTGAATAGGTGAACATCAATTAGGCGCTAAAATATTTTTAGGATTAGGAAATATTTTTAGGATTAGTCCTTACAGGTTACTTCCCAAACGTCATTGAGAGGGAAGCCTATCCTTCTCAAAACTGTAAATTTTAACAACTTCAACGGGCGTAAAATTCCACTGAAATTCAATATTTGAATTTTATTCTTGAAGCAAGGAAATATTTAAACCAATATCAGGCAAGAACAAATACTTAGAACTCGGTTAAGCTAAATTGTGTATTGAAAAACCATAAATCAATTATTTATTTCTTTTTATTTGTCAATATCTTCCCAGACTAATACTCAAAAGTCTTAATATTTTTTAAATTTCTTAAGTCTTCCTGATGACTCAGTCACACAAATTTACTGCGTTAGTCACGTGACCATTGAGCTATTAAAAAATAATAAATGAACACTTCCTCATGACTTCTGAATGTAATTCTTGAGCATTTTATGGGCTGGCAATTGAGATAAGCGACAAATTTCTACTGACATCAACACGCGTCTCTAAAAGCTACTTGACTTCATACAGTATGCTGCAGTAGCACAACGAAAAAATGGAACAATTGAATGTGCTTAGAAAAAAAATTAAATTGAAATTGAAATTTCAGAATTCAGAATTCCATTTAGAATTTTGACAGCGTTTGAGAGCCGCAAACAAAGATATTGAATGGAAGTGAACACAGAGAGAGATAAAACTACATACATCTTGCAATTAAATAAGTGAATCATTAGAATAACAGACTGGCTGAGCTCTATTGAGTCGCCGTCAGCGCTAAATGCGAAGAGTACGAAGCCAAAGTTTGGGGAAGAAGATATGGCAGACAAAAGACGCAAATAATCAAGCAAGCAAACAATTAAAAAATAAAAACAAAAAACAAAAAACCCCATCATTCACAACTAAATGTAAAAATATTTTCTGCAGGAACGTGCACAAGTATCTTAAAAACTCATTTAAATCCACACTTTCACCCGGCAAATGGGCTGTGTGCGTATGCGTGTATGCGTGCGCGCGTTGAGTGAAACAATGCCGACAGCACTTCAAGTACATTTGTATGGGAGCGTAGAATCGACATGTACAAAAATATGAATGTGCTTGGCAAAAAAAAAAAAATACTATAACAACCGAAACTAAAGGCCAGAGTAATGAAATAGCAAAGCATAGCTGACAAAAAAAAAAAATTACAAGAAAAATACCAAAAAACAAATTCATATTTTGTTCATGGTGTAATAAATGCGAGCGAGCAGTGGCTCATAGCACGTCATTGAGGCATTCAACCATCCAACCGTCCAACCGTCCAACCATTCATCCAGCCATCCAGCCATCCAGCTATCTACCGTCTCATCTGCACAAAATCAAGCTGCCAAGCAAACATTGAATCAGACACACAGCCCGTCCGACCGCCGGTCGGTCCGACCGTCAGCTCCTCAGTCACTCAGTAAGCACAAGCGATAGATACTAAAACACTCAAGATATTTTTTCGGCAATAATGTCTGTCGGTATTCATTATTGTGTTCAGTCAGTCAGTTATAGAGTTGAATATCCGAAATTCTCGTCACACAATCAGCCGCCAGCCGCCAGCCGCTAGAGTAAAATAGATTGTGCGAACGATGACATTTGATGCCAAATTTTCAAGTAGCACAAACACTTGAAATATACTCGCTATTAGATACATATACTTGGGCATATTTGTATATACATAAGTACATATGTATGTGTATTCATAAATGCAAACAACCATCTACAAATAATAAAAGGCAGCTGAGCAACGCATAGAAGATATTTCTATGCACTTGCATAGTTCACATATCTACAGATTTACATACATATACATACGTATATATGGATCTATATTATGGTAGTCCCTTATTTATTGTTAGTATACAACCTAGTTTAAGTTAGGTTAGGTTAGGTTATCTGGCTGGATGCTATGCCTTCCATGAGTAGATCAGTGCGTCCATTTACATGGTACTACATAGGGGCTCAATTTAATTCGATCTAAAGTAGTCGTCGATTTTTTTCATAGGAGTATAGTTTTTATGTGGTGGGTCCCAAACCCTACCAAACTCGCCTCCAAAAGGTTGTTTTTTGGAGAGGATACCTGGTCTAAGACGGAAGTCATGAGCTGCTTGAACCTTATATAAGACAATTGTTTCTGGCCACTCTTAGGTGAATGGTAGTCAATAACAAATCTCACTTGCGTGAACTTCTACCTGGCCCCATTTTCCTGGTTTTCTACAATACCAGAAAAACAGCTGTATGCAGGCTGCATACCTCGAAATTTGAGTATTCGATGGAGTACCCGCTGGCGGAAGCAGAGGAAGAGGGAGACCTTCACTCCTTTGGAACGATCAGGTGAAGAGCGAGCTGGTTTCACTTGATATTTCCAACTAAACAGCAAGGAGAAGAACGAGTGGCGCGTCTAAGACGAGTTCTTGATAAGGGTGGACAAAAACAAAGGAGACACTAGAATACGTCTCACTCACGACCACCTCCCTACAATTCCTACAAGTTTCACTGCTTCAAATGCTTATTCCGCTCAGGTTGTGGTCTAAATTAGGGCCTTCAACTATCGTGCAATGCTTTCAGAACCGCATAAAAAGTGATTGTGCTTTCCTTCGCGGCCATTGCACACATTTTGGCGTTCCTATATGTAGTTAATGCATTCCATTTTACCCTGATCTCTCAGAAATTTTGTTAAACACAGTCTTTCGTATTTAACTTACTAATTCCGTCATCAGGTGGATCTCACTTCTGGTAGGCTTATCAACTATTTCCGGATACTAACTTATGCTTCTCTGAGAAAACTGCTTGCTAGGTAATTCGGGTTCTAATTTTAGTTCTAATTTTTCATGGCTCTTCTAAAGGGTGTTTTTTATAGAGAACTTTAAGTTGCAATAAAACAACGATGGATTATTCGATTGACATGAATTTTATTTATCCGAATGATAAACTTGTGGCATTACATTTTAAATATGATTTCTGGCATATGACCGCCACGGCTGGCGCGGATGTAGTCCAATCTGGAGGCCAATTTTCGATGACTTTTTCCAACATTTGTGGCCGTATATCGGTAATAACATGGCGAATGTTGTCTTCCAAATGGTCAAGCGTTTGTGGCTTATCCGCATAGACCAATGACTTTACATAGCCCCACAGAAAGTAGTATAGCGGTGTTAAATCACAAGATCTTGGAGGCCAATTCACAGGTCCAAAACGTGAAATTAGGCGGTCACCAAACGTGTCTTTCAATAAATCTATTGTGGCACGAGCTGTGTGACATGTTGCGCCGTCTTGTTGAAACCACATCTCCTGGACATCATGGTTATTCAATTCAGGAATGAAAAAGTTAGTAATCATGGCTCTATACCGATCACCATTGACTGTAACGTTCTGGCCACCATCGTTTTTGAATTGTCGATTAATGGAACGTTTTTGAAAAAGAACGGACCAATGATTCCACCAGCCCATAAAGCGCACCAACCAGTCAGTTTTTCTGGATGTAACGGTGTTTCAACATACACTTGAGGATTACTTTCACTCCATATGCGGCAGTTTTGTTTGTTGACGTAGCTATCCAACCAGAAGTGCGCTTCATCGCTAATGGACGTAGTGCGCGATACGTTTTCCGCACAGAACCATTATTTTCGAAATAAATTTGCACTATTTGCAAGCGTTGTTCAGGCGTGAGTCTATTCATAATGAATTGCCAAACCAAACTGAGAATAAATCACTTGACAGCTGTTAAATCGCTCGCCATCTTGAAAAGTAATGCCAACTTAAAGTTCTATGCCTCTATAAAAAACACCCTTAATATTGGAGTTACTTTATCATTCATTCTTCTTCTTAGGCTTCTATTCCACTTCTGGATTCCGCTTCATCTTCTGCATGTTACTATCATAGATCACTACAATATAATGTAACTTATCCGTTTCTTTCTCGTGTTAGGATCTCCTCTCCATGGCAATCGCTCCCCTGTTATCACATTTTAGTTCGCGACTAGTAGAATTAAGCTCTAATGCTTGCCGGCTTGGAGCTCTTTCGCGATCTGAATCAATATTTTACCCGCTTATATTTGGTTTGGCTTATGCATTTCACATTTGGAAAACTGCTGAACATAGTTCTTAATGTCCCTGAACAATCACGATCAGTAGCAACGTGGCGTTGCTGTCGTTTTCTCGTTCTCCAAGCGGGCAATTGCTATACTAACTGCGCCGTAGTCGATTAATGGAACATCTATTTTCTAATCATCGATTGGGATTTCGGGTCCATCACGGCCGAATGCTTCACTTTCATTGGCCTTTAGTATACTGGAGCAGTGTACCCTCCAAAGACTCATGATACTTTGAAAATCGGTTTTTTTTGAGTGTTCCTTCCTGTATGAGTAGAACAAGAGCCGACTGTCTGCTATGATTGCAGCTTTTCAACGTCGAACCTTCCTTGAATTTTTTGACAGGTTTTCTTTGCCCCACATATGTGTAGGGTGCGTATCCTGGCTGCGACATGATAGTGATCAGAGTCGAAGTTAGCACCTCGGAACTTGCGCAGATCTAGAACACCGTATACAGTCTTCAGTCTATTACAACATTACCGATTTTCAAAATAATGGCATACACCCTAATGTATGTACGTACATTGCCACTTGTAGAAGCAATAATTGTCGCAAACAGCAAACCGAATCTGCAAATAAGCAAACAGACACACATACAGACAGACAGAAGACAGACTATGAAAGCATCGTACGGATCAAACAAACATACTCGTACGCACACATTGTACAAAATGTGAATATTCAACTTTCATATTTGAACACATCCCCAGCTAGCCAGAGTCTGTCAGTCAAGGACCTGAAACTATGAAGTATTTGGCATTTTTTCTTGTGTTTGCATTGTTTTGCGTGCTTCTGCTGCCTGCTTGTGATGGCAATTTTGGTATCGGTGGAAAATGTGTGAAAATAGCCGAAAGACAAACCAGACATTTTCGAACTTATGAAGATATATTAGAACAAATAGTAAAAAGACAGCAACAGGATGAAATTGTGGCAACAGTGGAATGCAGACATGACGCAATGTCGACGAGAAGGAATTATTAGCGCGGTTTGGCAGGCATTTGGTGGCAGTTACAGTGTTTTGAGATGAAAAAAAATCGAAGCGAATCATTGTTGAGTCTGGAATTACTGCAGAAGAGTCATTGACTTCACTAAAAACTACTATGCTAACATATGAAGCTCCGGATGGAAATCGCGACACTTAAGCAGAAGGTCGCATTGAACATATCTTTTTACTGGGTTTAACTGGCTTCTTGGTCATCCAGTGCGCTTATTGTGAAGGACATGACCGCTGGCATGGCTGACAAAAAGTTATAAGGAAACTCGTATGACGGGGAAGTCCAAATGTATGAGAAAATTAAGAAAGCAATCAACGGACTATCTTGCAAAAAAAAAACACAATGAGCATGACGGTGTCTCAGGTCACAGGGTGTAGAAGGTAAGGCAAAGGCGGACACATTGGTACGCTGGTGCTGGCAAGGTCATCGGCATCAACTGCCGAGACCTTCCAGCGTTGTGTAACGACCCCCTAGGAATGCACTAAGCAAAATGGAACTTAGTACTTTTGTAGATGTAATGACAGAGCATCTACCCCTGAGATATCAAACTGAAAGACCAAATTAAAGTTAAATCCGATGAGTGTACATCAAGCACAGCAGAGAACCACAACCTCTATCACTCATTTTACGAATACCCGCTATATACTCCAAAATGCCACAGGTCCAGTCTTACGAGTGCTTGTGGTTCCTCAATCTCTCTTGCAACCAACCAACCACAGATCATCATGATTAGCCGAAGAACTCTGAAAGATTCTAAAACGAAGATTTAGTGTTAGTTTGCTAGTTCCTTGTTAAGGTTGCCTAATTCCTGAACCCTGATCAAGCACTGTTCCGTTATAAACCCAAAGGTGGGCCTGTGAAAATAGGTTACTTTCATCCTGCGGATGCTTAAACTCTTTAGTTTGTTTCATGAAATGCACAGGATTGCTGGAGCTGGTTCTGCAAGATAGTCGAACAAAAATGTTTCGAACCGCACTACGAGCTAGGCCGTGGCAAAGGTAATGATCCACCCACTCCTTCTATTATTTGTATCTACAGCTACGGCAGAACTCGTTGGAAAAATAACCAATCCTCTTACCGTGGGGGAACAAGGTCCAGTTTAGGAGTATTCAAGACTTTATTCTCTTTTCTTCGATCAACAGCCAGATCTGTTTGGTAATATTGCACGTGGTTTCACACCGCCATCTGCTATTGGTATTACTGGTGAAGGCCAATCTTTTCAGGTATTTTGTCGAAGTAAGAAATATGCCTGAAGTATGAAGTTCCATAAAGGTCTGACGTTGGCTCCTAAAATTAATTTCCTTCAATGCTTGCGATCAAATAGTGACCCAGTAGAACAAAATGAGTCTTATTGTCGCTTTGTACTCTTATAGCCAGTAAACAGTACAGGGCCTTAGTCTCCATCTTTTATCTTATGATGTGGAGTATCAATTCGGTCTTTACAGAATTTACATTCAGACCGCAATCACTGCACTAATTGCATACTATGTAAAGGTAATTTTGAAGTAGATCACTTAGAACTTAGAGGTGCTTTCCAGTCGCTGTGAGAGCGATGTTAACATCGTATTTCACTAGAAGAGTGGACTCTACTCTCTGGGGCGGGTTTCCTATTTTGGCATACCTAGCTACGGATGCATTTCCTTATACAGCGAAAATTATCTGATTTTCTATGGGAGGTTGTACGGGTTTCATTAAGTGCGCCAAAATACTTATTTCTCGGAGTACTGTCGTTACTATCTCGGATAAGACTAAAATCATCTTCCATATTGAGGAAAACGCCTAGTATATACTCTTTGAGGAAACCTTTCGGTATCCTTGTCACAATACCGTCAAGAGCAGTGTCGACAGGTTTGCCGTTAGAAAGGATATGCTGGCTATCCAATAGACTGATCGGAACTATCTTATGACGTCCGATTAAGCTTCGAACACATTTTAAGATTTTAATGTAAATTAATAAAAAGGCTGTATGGCCAAAAATCTTTTCGATCTTAGTGACTGTCTCTACCGCCTTTTAATACGAAGACCACTTTCGCTATAGTCCATGCGAGGATAATGTACATAATTTTTTTATGTCTTTCGTGAACATGTAATAGTATAGGAACAGTGATCCGAAGTATGCAAGTACCAGAAGAAGAGAGAGACCCACTAAAATATATAGCGATCGGATCGAAACGACGAGAGGAGCTAATTTCGCCATGTTCCACTGTCCGTCAGTTCGTATGGAAATTATTCATTCAGTTTTTGAGACATTTGAACCTAGCTTGGTACGCCGATGTATTTTTATATTTATAAGATCAAGACAAGAATTTAGCACTATGATATGTACCTGATTTGTTCAGATATGAGTTTTTGGGTTAAAAATCTAAAAAAAAAAAAGAATTTAACAGCATAAAATTTTGTGTTTTACACACGTGAATTCAAATGAATGTTGAAACTGAAAATCAGCAACATCGAATTTCGAATTTTGCAATAAAGTTGATACGTTCATGAGTGGTATAAAGACAGCATAAACGAAGATAGCTTTTTTTTCTTGTTTAAATTTATTTTAATTTTAGATTTAGGTCTGGTCAGCATACGAACGCATGACACTCCGCATGATTGTACGGACTAAGCACTAGTATTTTCATAAAGTATTGTTTCAGTTTGAAAACTAGAACTGCAAGCATTTCCGCCTTTTCATATTAAGAATAGTCTCCGAGTTAATGGCATGGCTCGAGTACAACACATTTTCCACGATCCACCGAATACCCCCAGCGTCTGTTTTGGATTTTTTATGTAACAAAATTATCATTTGATACAATCAAAGAATTTTAAATTATTTCAAACATGTCAATATAAATCAAATTGTATAGTAAAGGTCATTAGTTTATGTGATTGATGAAGACATAAAGACACATATGAATTTTTTATTTGCATACCACCACTGTGCAGCGAGACGGATGACTGTCGACTGTCGATTGTCGACTGTCGCCTGCCGCCTGCCGCCTGCCGATCCATGAATCCGCATTGTGACGCACAATAGTCATCCATCAGATACTCATCATTTCATACATGTTAATAGACAAGATGTGCATGCGATCGAGAGCGCGGGTCGGTCGGACTGAAGTCCACAGTGACGGTGACGGTGACGACCCCATGACGATACTATCGTCGGCAATACAAATGCAAACAAACAACAAACGGAAAATGGGAAATTAAAAAGTATAAACGCTGCAAGCGTACACAATGAAGCACAGAAAATGCCACCACCGAAGCAAAAAACAAACAGACACACACCCGTGGATAGTAATGCAGTGGAAAATATTGAATGTAGATATGTTTAAAAGAAAGTGAAAAATGAAATGTTAAAAGACAAATACAAATAATAGCAGTAGAATAATCAAGTAGGATAAAGCAAATAATACGGCTAATGGAGAAAAAAAGGTTGGGGTATAAATTATGGAAAGAAATTTAAATGAAAACAGGAGACAGAATTTTGAAAACAAAAAAAATTAAAATAAGAAAAAATAAATAAAAAATATAAATAAAAATTGAAAACGATATTTGGGTATTAGCAATTTCACGGATTTTCTAGATTTTGAATATAAATTAAATACACCCAAGCACACACAGCAACCAACATACCTACTAAGATGTAGACAAATATGAAACTGATAAGCATAGCCTGCGGCGGTAATGGGCTTTTGGGTAAACGTAAAAAAATATTGGTATGTAAATAAGAAAGAAAACGTGTAAATATAATCCCTAAGAATTTATTTTCTCAAATAAATATGGAAATTCGTTTCACTTTGTTTTCGTGAAAAAATTTTTTTTTTTGATTTTTTTTTTTTTTTTTTTGGAATTGTTATTAGCTTTAGAGTGAGAACCTGTGCATGTGTTCGTTGTTTGAAATACGAGGGAAATTTGTAATTATTACGTGCTTTGTCCTGCTTACTTAATAGAATTAGGCAGGAAAATTATAAATTTAAAGTGTTAATTACATTTTTTTCCACTAAAAAATGCTACTAATAGCATTAGCAGTATTTTAATAATTTCAAAATTATTAAAAAATATATATTTTAACATAAAATGTTAGTTTGCTTGTGTCAAGAATGTTCTAAAGTTTAAGAACGTTATTAGGTGTTTTCTTTTGCATGCGAACTGCAAAAGAACGCTCAACTGGCTTATAATTAGCATTTACTTTACAACACTGGTGTTAGCTGTCAAAATATAGAAGTGAAAATATGAAATATTAAAACAAAAAGCAAAACAAAATGAGTTATTCCGAAGAATCTTTAGTAAATATATGTATATGTTGTGTTACAAATAATATAAATATGAACAGAACCTGCAATTTCTGTAGTTTTTTCTTCGCTTCTTTCTATGACATTCGGGAATATGATTCATATTTTATTTAATATAATTTTCTTCGTAAACTTTTTTAAGTAAACTGTGTTTTTTAGTAAACTGTTAACTGTTAAAGGCAACACTATTAGTCAGGTTGGGGTTTTTTTTAACTAAAACCGGTTATGTTAACTCAAGTTGCTTATTTTGTGTTGTTGTTTTCCATATTTTTTGATAACCAACCTAACGTTCTATTGCGTTTCATGTGCAAAAGAACACGGCTATTGTTATATTCCTTAGATTTGTATTAAAACCTTGCAGTCAGTGATTAAACGGATTCTTGAAAAATAAATTAGTTTTTCGAGCTCGACCGTGGAAAACCTTATCATAATCATTATGATAAAGGGTGTCGAACACACATTTGATTATTACAAAAAATGTAAGGTACAATTTTATATTTTTTATTATTATACCACGACTTTGTACTTTTCCTAATAACCCCAACAGATTATTTTATTTTAAATAATAAGAAAATGCAAACCATTATATTATTTATCATATTATACAAATTATATCGGTCCGTTTCTGCGTTCAAAAAAGTGTTTTATATTCAAAAAAGTAAAAAAAAAAAATACATCATCAAAGTATTGTCCGTCGGAGGCAAACACTTTTCCCATCTAACTAGTAATTTTCGAGCACCATCAAATAAGTCCTATCTGTCCAAGCTTCGAGTCTTCAAAAGAACGGAACCAGTGGCCTTCCAAATCGTTTGTCGAGAGTCGAAAAAGCCAGTAGTCGGATGTAGCAAGGTCTGAGTAATATGGTGAGTGGGCTAATACCTAGCATTTCATTGTTTCCATATAGTTTTTGACCGTTATAGCCGCGTGGGGTCGAGCGTTGTCATATTGCAAAATCACCTTGCCATGCCTTTCTTTCATTTATGGTCGTTTTTCGAGCAATGCACGGCTCAAACGCATTAGTTGTAGTCGATAATGAGTTCAGTTTGTGTTTGGTACAATTCTTGATACAGTAAAGCCTCCAATACCTAGTCCTTAAACTTTTTGGGTTGGTCGGGACGCTCTTTGTCTTCGATGCTAAAATCACCACTTTTTACTTGGCAATCGTTGTAGGCTTTGTTGCATTTGCTGGTATTTTCATTTGCGAAATTTTTTTAGTCAGCAAAAATCCTAGTAGTGCGTAAAGAAAGTGCACGGAAAATTAGATCTATAATGAGCACGAGGCCCTTTCATTCAATTGGTTATCGGTATTGGGTGATGAAAAATTTCTCGGGCTTTTATTTAGTGATATCGAGAAACAAAAATTTCACCCTGAATATGAGCGCCCTGATGACAAAAAAAGAGATATTTGTGTTCAAAACTTATGTAAAGGCTCAAAATCTTATTGGTCGTTCACCCAAAATGATAGATACATACGTAATGCCATCAAGTGATAGAAAGCGTGTGAGAAAGCCAATAATAAAAGAAGTTACATCCTTTTCCGAGTACGCAATGCAGTTTTCATTCGGGTCTGTTATTTGGATCAAATGCCCCACTAAAGTGACAGCTAGGATGAGGAAACTGTTCGTCCGCGTGACCACGACCTAAGTGCTCACAGCTTAAAAAAAGTGTCGTTATTGACTAGAGCGCAGAAAGAAGAGAGATTTCGATTGGCTTTCGAGCAAAAGGCGCAACACTTTATGGTCGGATGTATAGAAGATTGCAATGTTTGGCGCATAGGGATCGCAAAAAGCGGTAGCACATGAAGGCAAGGCGTTAGACTCATTTATTGCTTTGAGGGAAATACGACATGCTGTCATATGCTATGGAGAAAATGCTACTTATCAGTGATCCCAAAAACGCAAGCATAGTGGCTAAAAAATAGCTTCTGAAATGGAGTGACCGCCAGTCTCCTGATATCAAACCAATCGCAAATTTGTGGCGTGATGGCCAGCAGTTATTAGTAGCGCGAAGCAAATCGACATCGAAAATTCAACTATGGAAGGCTGTAAAAGATGCATGGTAGTCGTTTTTGATAGAAAGATGCTAAAAACTTGTTGACTCAATGCCACATCGCTGTGCTGTAACAATGTGTGGGTCGTTCGCTTTTTGAACTTTAACATCTTAAATGACATTTCCGATGTGGCAAATATTCAGGACACGGTTTGCGGTTTACGGAATTGTGTAGTTTATCCTTGAAGAAAATTGTAGCTCGAATTGCGCTCGAACACTCATTAACATTAATTCGACATCGTTCGGAGGAATTAAGTATTTCGCGCAGGATTTTGCAAAGAGGTCCCTTTATGAAGGTTTATAAAGAACGATTGGTCCAAGTACTGAAGCCTTATGACCATCCGACGAGATTTCGCTTCTCTTAATGCAAAGATGAACCAAACTACGTTAACAAGCCGTTTGTGACTCAAAAAACCATGGAAAAGCCAGTGCATCCCCAACGACCGTGTGGACAGGCGACATCAACTGTCGATTTTCCTTCTAAAAACCAGGAAGGAGGTGCCGTTAACGTTATGCTAATTGTTACAAAGCCATGCCATGCTTAGAGCTTCCTTGTTTCTAAATGTTGTAGAGAATGACATGAACGATGTGTGGTTGTTTCAGCAGGACTTGCCAACGATCTATTGTGCACTGTATTCGAAATCCGTCCGTTACACTATTTTTTGGTGGCTCTCCCGTTACATACTTATATATGTAATTGGCGCCTTCTAACCACTGAAACAATTTGACAGAGTGCCTTGACCAATTTGTGTGATGATTTCCTAACAATTTGAGGGACCACAAAAATAAGCCCATAGGGATTGATATTCCCTGCACAGGTGCGAATGTAATTAGAAATATATTTCTTCTATATTTTTGGGTGGTGTTGGTATAGCCAGGATTAAATTAACGATTCTTCGCATAATGGTACGCACGAAATTAAAGAAAAAATATACAGAATCCTCCCCTTCCATTCCTCTCAAATTGGATTTTTTTAAATCGTCATTTTAGAAATATTTACATCTGGTTAATTGCTCGCCCACAGCTGCGTAGCCATAGGATAGCAATTGCCTGTAGGTCACAAAATATAAATTGTGTAAATTAAATGAAAACAAAAAATTCGATTGGATGAAGGGGTGAAAACAGACTGAGGTAAGATTTTGAAAGCATTTTCCACTTTTTTATAATTTAATAAAAAAACAATATATATATTTTAAATGACTCAAAGGTAATAATTTTTGGAGAAGTGAAAACACGAAAAAAAGGACAGCACAGAAAAATTGTGCGTACAATAACGATACAGAAAAAGAGGGGGGGAAAAAAATTAATAAAAAAATAACCAACATATATGTAGGAGCACGAAAAAGCATCAACACACTAGCAAGCAATAAACCTGGTCAAAATATAGATAAATAAATATGTATACTTATACAAAATACAACAAAAATGCCATATTAATAATAACCACTATGAAAACTGAACGAACTGCAAGGTGAAAAATTAAAGCGAAGCAAGTAATAGAGAGAAACACACAAAAACAACAAAAAATAGATTAAAAAACTACAAATTGGATGTATGTGAAATGTGAAAAAAATAAAAATGAACAAATTCCAGGCGCTAAACTACAAAATTGTTGCTATTATTATTACCAGCGTAATTGTATGTGGTTGTTGCAATCATCATCATCATCATTATTATTTTACCCGTGGTTGTTATAGTTGTTGCTGTTGTTGTTGTAGTCATTGTCAGCGAGGCCGCCTGAATTATGTGTGCGTGCCAAAAGATACTTCTGCTGGCAAACAGCAATAAAAAAATAACAACAAAAACAAAAATAAAAAATAAATGAAATAAACTCAGCCGAAGGAACACGACAATCAAAGTGTCTGACTAACGCGTAGGGTAGAGGCACAAAAAAAAAATAACAACGGCAACAGCTACAATCTAAATGACAGGTCAGTGGACAGACAGAAAAACCTATGTACGTGGAAAGGTGAAAAAAAAATGTTATAATGCAAAATACACTCGCATACTCGTGTTCGGTGAGCTAATGAAGGAACGCAGCAACAAAATAGTCACTGTTGCTCTTCGGAGAAGTTGGTGGCACTACCTTAGTTTCCAATTCTTCGTGCTTAAAAGTGTGAAAGGTAGCAGCCTCATAGAGTACCTTGATTGCAAGACCCCTTTCAATTAGTATTACTCAGAAGTTTTGTAATTGTTTCTCAATTTTCGTCATAGAAAACAACGTTTTCAGAGGTAGATTATGTTAACGAATAGTGATGGCAGCTCCTTTCACCTGTTGATCTAAGTGAGTTTAGATCGCCGGCGTCGAAGAGATGCACCATGAGTATTGCGAGGTCAAAATTAAAAACTCAGAAAAGATCGACAAGAGCCTCTGTAGGGCGGTGTTCTCTTCCCGCTGTTGTTTAATTTTGACATCTCGACAGCTCATCCACCAACAAAAGTAGATTTTTTAGCTGATCTGCATATTGTGGCTCTAGCTTGACGCCCAGAGGGATATTGATATCCTTTTTTCGAAACTTAACGATTACTTCCCCTGCCTTTCGAACTTATTGACTGCCAGACATTTAACTCTCATCCGCGATTTCAAGGCGACCCTTTTTACCAGCTGCATGAAGTAGTACCGGCTAGAACAGAATGCCAATGACTTAATGATGAGTTAAAAATTCGAACAGTCAACAACCCAAAGTTACCTGCACAGCCTGCACTCCATTTGCGACCGAGATAGTCAGAAAAGTATAAATCCACAACAAAATCCTGAAGTCGGTAGCCGACATCTAAGAAACATTACTGGTAATATATAAGGCTATTGTTTGACCGGTCATAAACTACGCCACACCGATCTGGACGCGCGAGACTAACGAGACGCATATGAGGAAGGAACAATCTTGTCGAAACACCGTTTTGAGAACCACAATGGGAATTCATGTGCATCCAGTTAAGAAACCTATTGCTATACTACCAATCACCACTGCGGTTACCAGTTCACAAATAGATCAACATGCAATCATCAATGGAGAGGTGGGCCTTGAATTAACTGAGTGATTCCTGGGCTAGCATTCACCGGTGGCAGATCCTTCTGGCTCGAGGTAGTCGGGGGAAGGTCGAGGAAGCTCTTCACCACCCAAGATAAAAACTCTCCGCTGAGAATTCACGCAGTAAGGAGTGGGATTTTTCCTTATCTCTACTGTCTGCAGGAAGAGATGAAATCATTTAAGCACTTTCTTATGAAATGTTCGGTCTTTTCGAGGCTGAGGCTGAAAATTCTGTAAGCACATACGTTTAGCAACTTGAAAATAAGCAATTCAATAAATGAAAAGTGCACAGTACTGAACAGAAACGTGCTATCAATAGGCCTTCAACGCAATTTACAGAGAGCTAGACAACCTTTCCCTTGTCTTCCTTCCAGTGAATGAGGATGGATGAGCATTTCCGCCAGACTTGAGTTATCTCGGTGCAATTAAAATCTTAATAATATAACCAACTTAAAACCTATCTAGCCAGACTGGATTCGGGCATATCCAATGTATGGTTAGCATTCAAGGAAGAGGATCATAGGCGAACCTTCCAGCAGAGATGGTTGCTCAACATATTAGAAGACATCCTAACGAATACATAGGACGACATAAGCTCTGACGGCATTGGACATTCGTAGATTCATTGCAAGGACTAATATTTCCTCATAAAAAAACGTCATATCTGAAGGATTTTACTTTCGCAGAAAGCTTTTATGTAAACAGAGCAGCCAGTGAGCCTTTCCTAGACTCACTGCCTTTTGAAAATATTTATTTGACCACACCGGGCGCCTAAAGCATTAAGCATTTTCCATTTCGAAATTCATAAGATCTACCAACTGCTCACACTTCTCAACGCCTCTGGTGTTGGAAATCGCAACGCGTACTACTTTGTGCAAATATACATACAAATATACATTCCTTACATATAAACAATGAATATTTATGCCAAGCACGAAAGGTAGACAACAACAACAACAGCAGCAACAACACAAGCAAGTGCAAAGTAAATACGAAAACAGTTGTGAGGGGGGTTGAGCTGAAGCAAATATGCTTGCTTGCCAACACAGCAACTACAAATGGGCGAACGAAACATCGACCGAATGCCAACATCATCAGCGGCAACACTAATGACTCCACACAGCCCGTCAGGGATCAACGTAGAGACACATTCCAACAAAAACAACAAGAAATGCAAACATAGAAAAACAAAAGGCATAAACATGAAGTAGAATGAGATGAGCGACCCTCAAGCAGTACAAGCGTGTAGTCGAGAGGTTGATGGTTGCATGCGAACGAAGGAAAGAAGAGCTGTTGATGGTGGAGCTTGGAGGTGTTTAAGGAAGGTCGAAGCGTGCGTATGCTGTTTGTATGTATGCATGTCGGTAAAGTCCGTTAGAAAGGGAAAACTTGAAGAAGTGAAAAATTAAACAGTAACATAAAAACATTAAGTTGGGCAAAGCACAGAAAATCAAAGGTGTACATGCGGCGTTTGTCACAGTTGATCAGGCGGGTACTAGATACTAGATGAATAAGCAATTTTTAATTTTTATAATAGAGCCAGGTAGGGAATTTTTTGGAAAAGTAGGCGGCTAAGAGCAGCTATCGATGTGAGAGCATCAATATACTGAGATCAGAGTAGGCCCATTGTACGGTTGATCCATCCCATTCACTTCGACTACCTTATGACGTTGTCCATCTTAGAGCAATCACGGAAGGTAGCTCCTAGATATATTAGACTAGTTCTACTCATTGCAAGGCAGTCATGCCAGCGGCCTTACAGTCTCTGTAGTGTCTCTTAAATGGAAGTCCCAACCTTTCTATATGTAGTTCTAACAAGCAGTGGTCTTTTAAGACTCCTGCCACTTTAGAAATTTATTTTTTTTGAGTGATGAAATTTTGTATTACCTCTACTGCTCCCAATTCTGCCAAGTTTGTCTAGATTATCGTAAGTTGCATTGCGAGTTGATCTTGATGCAGTCGTTTCATAAGAAATTTCTTTGAATAACACACCTATGTGGTGTTTATAGATAAGAATTAGTTCGGTCTGGATTATCCTGCAAGTTATTCTGCATGCAGTCTGCCCCTGGGCCTCTGTAGCCAGTAATCTATGCGAGGGATAGCCTGTTCAGTGATATTGACTTAAATTCCAATACAGTGATCGGACAGCCTGAAAGTGAGCGGCAAGAGGTGAATTTTCTGCGAAAACATCTTCGCTACCAACTACTCCAGCGAGCTTTGTTCCATGTGTTGAGATGTTCCCTAGGGATAAGAGATGTATTTGAACACCCCCACCTTTAAAGTATTTGACCAATACCCGCCGTACGAAGCAGAGAAAGATGAAGACTTGCACTCCGTAAGAAGGATCTAGCGGATAAAGATCTGGCTGCACCTGATATCTCTAGCTGACGAAAAGAAGAAACGACTAACGTGTTGTTGTTAATTCGGAAAAAAAATCAAGTAAGCGGTGTCCTCGCCAATAAAGCAGAATAAGGAGGCAGACCTAAGCCCAACTTCCAATTGCCTTCTTATGGACATAAAGGTAAGTCGAAGCCTTCTCATAACTATTGATTATGTTAGCTTCTCAGACAAGTCCGGAACAACATTCAGATTTAACAGGTTCCATATGTATTCCATTCTCCAAAGAATACCCTGCAATTCATAAGCATTTTGCGACTATACCCACTTCTCAATCAATTCATGTCAGAAGCGAGTTAACCGTATGAATCCAGAGCATGGTGGATAGAAGCATCCTTCTATTTACGTAAGTGGAAATTAATGACCCTCCCAGGCTCGAGGTTACAGTACTTCACAAGAGAGAGACGAAATCCATCAGTAGTGGATGTACTGTAAAATATTGTTAGAAGCTCTTTCTATAAAAGAAAACAAGTTAGCATGTTCTGGTATTGGGGAATTTCGGTTCCGGTTGAGGTCCTTTGTTTTACTGTTATTATTGGTTGTAGTCACTGTCCCCCACATTTACCTCTTCACATAAAATTTTTTTTAGGAAAATACGAAAGAGCGTTTCGGATCCACTGTACGTTTGCATAGAAATCACACAGACGCATTCACAAAGGTACACACACGCATAGCGGACAAATTGTGAGTTTGTTTTTTTCAGGCTTCTACTACTCACATCCCACCTTTTGTGGCCTTTTAACTGTTTCATTGTTGTAACTCATGTTGATTTAAGTCTCACAGTATAGTTGTTGTTATTGTTGTTGTTGTTGTTGTTGTTGTTGTTGTTGTTGTTGTTGTCATGTTTTTATTGCTGTTGCATATTTTTAAAATACACACAACACTTTTGTCACAGCCAACATGTTACCTACGGTCCTTCCCTCCCTCCTACTGCCTCGTTAAGCCTTATGCGTGTGCGTTTGTCTGTCTGTTTGTTGTTTGTTCGTGCATTTGTTAAATTTTCGTGCCGCTGACTTGTGCATGCGTGTATTTTATTAATTCTTTTTAAAATCTTAACAATTTCGTCCGTCTTTCATAGGGCTACACGTGCGTGCCGCCGCCTTTGAGTGTATTTAAATATGTGTGTCACAAAGCAGTAACTTGCAACAGATGCAACAAAATGTGTGACAAAATGAAAATGAGGCGTTGCAAGTGCAACATTGGCTACAGTAGTCGCAAGAGTAGTGTAGCAGCGGTACTGGCAAAGGCAGTGGCAACAACAACAATCGACACCCCACAATACTTGTCGTCTCGCCTTGGCACAGCTCATTTACAATTCAGAATGGGTGATTTAAATTCAAATCCGAGAAAGGCAAAAAAGCAAAAAATGCATAAAGCAAACGAATATTCTAGAGATCTCAATTTGAAGTGAGTTTTCGAAAACGAGCATAAAATAAATTAAAAAGGGATTTTTTAGTGGAATGCAAATTCTTCGAATTAACACAATTTTTATTTTTATTACGGATTTATTGTAATGATCGGAACTCATTCATTGAGGAAGGCGTAGAAATCGTTAATGAAAGTTGGGAAATAATGAAAATAATTGTTGTTGGATGTGTGTGTGTGTACTTTATTTTGTAAATGAGGGTACATAGTACGGGTATATGTTACATAAGTATTCAGAAAACTAAAAAGAACCATAGAATTGGGATCAAATAATTCTTACTTTCATGCAAAAGGAAAATAATGAAGAGTATAGCTGGAAAATTCTATAAGAAGATGCGGCGACTTACAGAAGGTTTCAAAACCGGAGCAAACTCGTGTAGGGACCATGGAGGTAATCTGGTGACAGATGTCCAGAGCATACTTAGTGTATGGAGGGAACACTTCTCCAACCTGCTCAATGGCAGTGAAAGTGAAAACCCCGGAGATGGTGAACCCGAAACCCTAATCGATGACGATGGTATACTTATAGAAGTGTCATCACCCGATTATCAAGAAGTTCGAATAGCGATTGCCCGCTTCAAAAATAACAAAGCGGCGGGAGCCGATGACTTACCGGCAGAACTATTCAAATACGGCGACGAAGAGGTGATAAGGAGCATGCATCAGCTTCTTTGCAGAATATGGTCGGCCGAAAGCATGCCTGACGAATGGAACCTACGTGTGCTCTGCCCAATCCAAAAAAGGGAGACCCCACGGTTTGCGCCAATTATCGTGGGATAAGTCTCCTTAATTTTGCCTATAAGGTCCTAACTAACGTGTTGTATGAAAGACTAAAGCCTCCCGTCAACAAACCGATCGGACCTTATCAGCGTGGATTTAGACCAATCCACCATTGACCAGATATTCACCATGCGCCAAATTTTGGAGAAGACTCGAGAGAAAAGAATCTGAATTTGATATCCCCACAAAACTCATACGGCTATGTAAACTGACCCCGGATAATACCAGAAGCGCAGGAGACTCTTTATCGGGTGATTTCTTCAATTTAATGCTGGAGAAAATAATATTCGCTTAGGAGCTCAATAGACCAGGTACAATCTTCTACAAGAGTGTGCAATTGTTGGCGTATGCCGATGATATTGATATAATTGGTCGCAACAACCGCACCGTAAGTTCTGCGTTCTCCAGATTAGACAAAGAAGCGAAGCGAATGGATCTGGTGGTTAAAAAGGGGAAGACGAAATATCTCCTGTCATCAAATAAACAGTCATCGCACACGCGACTTGGCTCCCACGTCATTGTTGACCGTCACCACTTCGAAGTCGTAGATAATTTCGTCAATCTGGGAACCAGCATTAACAACACTAACAGTGTCAGCCTTGAAAGGCCTTGAGTAGGCAATTGAAAAGTAATTGTAAGTAAATGCTCTCTCGACGAACCAAAACCAAACTCTATAAGTCACCCATCATTTCCGTCCTGACATATGGTGCAGAAGCCTGCACGATGTTTATGTCCAATGAGCCGGCTTTAGAAGTTTTCGAGAGAAAAGTTTTGCGGAAGATTTATGCTCTTTTGTGCGTTGGCAACGGCGAATACCGCAGACGATGGAACGATGAGCTGTACGAGCTATACGACGACATTGACATAGTTCAGCGAATCAAGAGAGAGATGTCGTCTGAATGGATGAAAGCTCTGCAGCTTTGGAGGTATTCGATGGAGTAGTCGCTGGTGGAAGCCGAGGAAGAGGAAGACCTCCACTTCATTGGAAAGATCAGGTGGATAGCGATCTAACTGGCGCCAAACAAAGAAAGAGAAGATAGCTGGAAAATTCAATCTGAACCATTTTTAACGCAAGGACATGGTATCAACTGGAAAAGAAAGTGATGGAGAAATAAGGTATAATTTTTCCTATAGAGATATTGCAGGGAAATATAAAAATATCCCACCGATTTCTTCCTAAAATTAAAAATCTGAAGAATCATTGTTAGTTTACCAAAAGCCAGGCGGTCATCAAAAAAAAAAAAAAAAAAAAAAAAATATATATATATATAAAAATTCGCCATAATCAGGTATAGACTAGGGATGCTTCTTCGTTTCAGGTGTTACAGCCGCAGGGGTGGAGACTAATAACTCTCAAGGAGTTCCAAAGTAAGGAGTTGATATATTTGTCACAAGATGATCCGATCTTGCAAAAAAAAAAATAACGGTTTTAAGGCCAGAGCAGTAGCAAAGAAGCCATTTAAAAATTATGAAAACTTTACCGTTGATGGCTGGATGGCAGTGACTTGGTCCGAAGGTCGCAAGTGGACGTGAAAAGGAAAGAAAAGTGCCGCTTAGAATCCCAACACATGCCAAACAATGAAGTCTTGAGGAAGATCATTCATGTCGTGAGAATGTTTTCGCGGCAATGCGCTAGGTGTGCTTCGATGCATTGATGGGCCTGCCACGGATTGTGTTACCATCCTTGAGGACTCATATCGGCCAAATCTAGACATATTTTGACTGAATACAAAGCATCTTTCAAAAATAACCAAACAATGGTTTTCATGCAATTGGTATTATTCTCCTTTATTGGTCTCACAGGTTGGTAACACAGTAGTCAGATTTAAACCCGGTAGAATGTCTTTGAGCTATTAAACAGAAGAATTTTTTTCAAAGAAGAACTCCGAAGGCCACCAATGAACTATAGAAGCCTGCGCTTATAACATGGTAAAAATACCGTAAAATCGAAATATTATTTTCGAAAATCTTTTTTAAAATATTAGTTTTTAGGCTATAGATATTTTTCATTATAATTTATATTTTTTAAATTAAATTATTTTATTTTATTTTTATTTTTTATTTTTTTACTTTATTTTACTACATTTTTTCATATCCATATTTTCCGAGCTAATGTGTGTGATAATAGCAGAACAGAAAATGTGTTGTAAAAAATTAATTATCTGCAAACAAGCAGGCTAAATGCAAAACTTGTGGTGTACTTCTCACAGAAATTACGAAAGAGTATCCCTACGATGTAATCACCATAAGTAAGCAATTAAAAAGAAAAGAGAGCGGAACATGGCAGCGACAATGCTGCATTGTGGTTTCCCCTTAGCAGTAAACTCCAACCAATAACTAGGAGGAACGGCAATAGTTTTGTCTGGACCAAATGCGATCTTTATACTATTACTATTCTTAGCTGTTATATAATATTTAATACCTATATTCTCCAAACCACCTTTAAAAAAATTAAACTGCTTTAGGAACGCGGCTCTAGAGAAGGAAGGAGACAAGAAATGATCGTAGGAGATCCTAACTATAAAGCAGTCGAATGGGGTATACAGAACACTCCGAGGTTATGGGATTCTTCAAATCGCCGCCTGACTGGATCTTACAGTGCTCAATACAGTGATAACAACTGCTATCAGGCGACTAGGAACGAGGGACGAAGAAACTATTTCTGATCTAATATTGGCATTAGAGCGTTTTAAGACTATATTGGCAGTGATCACTCAGTATATAACCTTTACGATAAAATTTCGAGTTCGAAAAAGGTACTTAACTAACCGAACGGCCATTGAAATTAGCAAAAAAGGAAGGTCAAAATAGCTAAGTGCTAATCAGACGACAGAAATGGACAATATTGATACTTCCAGCACATGATATGTGGGAAGAAAAAGCAGTGCAGGAAAGCTTCCCTATAGAAATTCATTTTTTTTACCATCCAAAGACTTAAAGTGGCAGCAAAAAAGCTAAAAGTAAAAAAATCACCATCATTGCCCCAGAACGACTTACTATACTTAAAGGCAAGTCTAATTACTGCCTTGAAACAGTCCTATCCTAAGTAGTCTGGGAAAGATAACGGCATGTGCTCACTAGTAAGGGAAAACAACCGGAAACCTTCTCGAAAGATTGCTTAAGTTAAGATTGCAAGCAACTATTACTAGTGCTTTCACCAAAGCAATATGGTTTCAGGCCCGCAATAAAAAGCGTCGAATTGGCTTAAAAAGGTTGTCAAGAGAATAGCTCTACCTGACACATTGAAGGACCGAAATACTTTCCCAGTGGTGTGATTGCAGCCTCAGAAAAGAAAATCAGGATCTGTTTTAATAATAAGGAGCTATCTAAAGGAGAGAATCGTATCAGATTGCAGATGGTCTACGAAAACTCAAAGTGATGCCTGGTGCAGCGCAGGGCTCTATCCTGGGGTCAGACCTATGGAACGTCAGCTATAAACGCCAGCGCGATACGGAAGATGCACTTAGGAAGGTAAATCAAGTAATGAAAAGAACATAAATGTGGCTTAACCAGTACGGTCTTACCGAGTTACTGCTATAACTTGGAAACATGTAATACCTCTAGAAACTTATATATATATTTATATATATATATATATGCACACAACCTCCGATATGTTGAGGTGAAGATTAACTATCTAGGAGTAAGATTGGACCGTAGACTCCCCCATCATGCTACAGAAAATGTCTGCACTCATTCAGGAAAACATAAAGCCTCTAATGGCGACTACTCTCAATGCCTTAACCTAAGGAGCCGATTTATGGGTGCACTCACTCAAGTACGAAAAGTACTAGCACATCAGCTCTCAGCGTAGCGTCGGTATTTTATTTTAAAATTTTTTCCTTTCATTTGATTTTATTTATTTTAACATAGTTTTATTTAATTTAATATTATTTCTTTAGTCCTTTAGGAAGGGCGTCCGTTTTCGACGTGTAATTTTCAATGAGGCAATACTTTTTTCAGAGTTGGTACTTTTGACAGCTGTTACTTGATTTGTACCCAATTTGGTTTGCCATTTCATAACGAACGAACTTACTATCGCGCGCTGCGATATTCTGTCGTCCAGGACGTTTACTCCGGTGGATAATGCGCATCCTCATAGACGCTGTACGGTGCACACCGAAAACACTATGGCTGCTGTGGAGCAGAGTATTGAAAAACACCTGAATGAGTCCATCCGCCACGGCTAGCGCAATAACTGGACTATGACCATCAACTTTATGGAAGATTCTGCGGAAGGATTTTCGTTTGAGCACGAATTGAAGCCGATAAAGCGCGTTGCCCAAATCGAGATGGCCACCGATCCCGGTTTTCCCATGAACGTATTGTTCAGCGATGAAGCTCACTTTTGGTTGAATAGGTATGTTAATAAACGAGATTCTGGCATTGGGATTGCTGATAATCCATAAGCCATTGTTGGTTCCAAGAAGACGGCCTTATATGCCATACAGCCATAAATAATCAATTTATTGAAGAAAACTTTTGGTGAGCTCATTATCTCGTGTCGTGGGCCCCTGCTTGGCTTGCAAAATCGTGCGATTTATCCGCTGGACTATTGCTTAGTGGGGTTATGTGAAGTCGCTTGTCTACGCAAATAAGTCCATTGACGATTGACGACTTGGAAGAGAATATTCGGCGGATTATTGCTGCTATACGATCCCAATTACTGCAAAAAGTGGTCGAAAATTAGGCCACTCTGCTCTTTAGAAAAAACAACTTTTATAAATAATTTCTTTTGTTCATTTTAATTCTCCAATTGCTTGCTTCATAACAGTAATTATATTAACCGAGCAGTGCCTGTGGCAAAGTATTTGGAAGGAGCGTTACATATCTTTCAGGCTCTCTTTTTTTATACTAGATATGTAACTGTAAATCAGCACAACGCTTTAATATTTCTCTTTCTAATATAATATCAAAGCCTCAGGGATTTTTTATGAGCAACCAGAAATATGTTGAGCGAATAAGTTTTTACGACACCGCAACGAGCTTTGAGCTACGAGCGGTTAAAGTCAATCGTTGTGGCCTTTCACAATTACGAGTATGTATATTGGCGTTGTCGACGGCAATTAAGGAAGTTATTAATTTCGTCACATTTCATGGCATTAGTACTGTTAAGACAGTCAGTGGAATTCCTTGTAGTTCCATCATGCATGCTTTCACAGTTATTTGTCTGGCACACGAAAGCAAGTGTAAAATACAAAAAAAAAAAAAGGAACAAAAAAAGGTGAGTGATGGTGGACATGAGGTGAGGAAATAAACTTTGGAATTACTTGCGTTTTGTGTAGTTATTTTGCTTATTTTATTAATCATGCCAACCGCGAATAGTTTTTATAAATTTTTTACAACTACAAATACTTTATTTGAGTTAAGCTTTTATTGTGTATATTGGTATTACTTTCAGTTTTTTTATTTGCCCTTCAACTATTGTTGTAACGTACACACGAAGGAGTATTCCACTCCACTGAAATATTGCTCCAACCGCTGTTGTAAAAAACAAAAAATGAATTCAAATGTTGTAAAACAATAAAGCAATTATTGTAAAGGAAAAATTTTGCTTCCAAATTGCTATTCCGCAAATGTGTGTGTGAACAAATGTGATATGAAAATACAGTGGCGGACAAAAGTCTACATACACCCCCTTTTCTCGTTGAATTGAAAGTCTAAAAAGTTTATTGGAAAAAGTTTAATTCAACTCTTTTCCCTTATCAATAAAATCCAACAACAAAAATTTTTTAACATAAAATAATAAAACTATGACGAAAAAAGCGTTAATCCAACATTGACAAAAGTCTACATACAGTACATACATAACTTATCTTATCGCAAAAACTTTGGTTAATATCAGGAAACCTGATCTTTTTAGTATTTAGTTTGTCCACCATTCGCATCAATAACAGTTTGAAGCCGTCGTGGCATCGAAGGAACGTTCTTTGAGTAATGCTGACCTGGAAATCTGATTTTTTCTAATTTTGCGCTCAAAAATTTCCCAGATATGTTCAATAACATTCAAATCGGAGCTTTGAGGTGGTGTGTGTAGTTGCCTTAGAGCATGATAAAGCAACTAATCCTTAACAATATGGATAGTGTGCTTTGGATTGTTATCCTGTTCAAAGATCCAGCCTACGCCAAGCTCCTAACTGTCCACCGAAGGCTTCAGATTAGCTTCCAACAATGACATATTTGAACTGATCCATATTACTCTCAATAAAAGCCAACTTTCAAACTCCAGATGCCGCAACCGCTCCCCAAACCGTTACGTTGCCGCCACCATGCTTCACTGTTGGTTCTATATTTTTGGCGTTAAGCGCAGTGTTTCCTTTTCTTCAAATTTTTGCTTTCCATCGCTGCCGAATATATAACTTCGATCCAAGCGAATTTTACGATTTTTTCAGAAATAAGTGGCTTTTTACGTGACGTTCTACTGTTATCGCTCAGAACTCTTCGAATTGTTCTTGGATGAACACACTTTCTTTATGAGCTTGCGATGATTTCGACTAATTTTAGAGTAATAACTTTAGGATCATCATTCACTTCCTTCAGAATAAAGCTGATGTCTCTTCGAGTAAGGTTCTCCGGGCGACCAACATGCGGGTTTTTTTCAGTGGATCATTTTTTTCAGTTTTTTACAATGGTCTGTAACTTTGGTGGACTTGAGCTTAAAATTTTTTTAAATTTCACCATACGATTTCTTTTCTTTTCTGTGCTGTATAACCAAGTTTCTTACGTCAATGGATATTCCTTTTCGCGGAGCCATTGGTGATGCTAAAGTGTTTCAACCACAACTAAATTCAATACTAGCAAATTAAAAAACATAATTTCAAAAAAAAAAAAATAAAAAATAAAAAATAGTAAAGAAACCGCAATAACAACACAGCATATCGACATAACTGCTAGTAAACCAGTGGTGTATGTAGACTTTTACCAAGGCATTTTTTCGTTTTTTCACAATAATTGTTTTATTTTATGTTAGAAAATGGATTTGTTTTAATACATGTGGTTAGAAAAGGACTTAAAATGAAACTGTATACCTACATTTTTCAGCAAAGCGATAGTACTTTCTACACAACAAATACAGGTGGTGTATGTAGACTTTTGTCCGCCACTGTAGTTCGTAAAGAGAAAAAGGCAAAAATATGCTAAACTCAAAGGCACAACTATTTGAGTAAGCAGAGAGAGGAAAAACTGTTCATGCTATATTTGTAAGCTAGTACGTAAACGGTGCAAACTAGGGCGGCTCAAAAATGTACTGATTATTTTTTTCTGAACCCTACTATCACGCAATAACCGCACCTTTCAAGGATAAATTTGTACTGAGATCGTTCTAATCGGTTCTAACCTATTCAAATTTTTAACATGAACATAAGCCTCGATTGAAGTGAAATATTGAGGGTGGAAACTCACGTAAAAACCACAATCTCGCTCCAAAGCTTTCAAAAATATTTTTTCGAATCGCCCCAACAACTAAGCCCACCGATCTTATGCAAATCTTTTTTAATCTTTTATTTTTGTGTGGCATGCAGAATAGCTAAGTATTTTGTCAGCTTCACCAACAACAAAACATAAATAACTACATATACAAACAATAGTAACAACAATGCTAATGAAGAACAACAAACCAACTGCAAAACTGCAAAGCAACCGACGACCGACGACCAAGCTAAGGAGGAGCAGTAGACAGCAGAAAAAATGACAAATGCCTGAAAGTAAACGAGACACACCAGCCATACAGTGGGAATTACACACCTCAAAGGCTGGCGATGAGCTTAGTGTAGCCAAGGCGCATCTATTTAGTTGGACTTTGCTGGCTGCATACAGGCAGCTACAAGCATACTCGTACATCATACATATATATGTGAGTCAAGCAAGTCTTGGCGACTCTTTACATTTATAGAAATGGACTGCATATGCCGTGAAGCACGCGTGTATCTAAGTGGATTTTAAAATACCTAAATGCCAGCGTATCGAGGTGAGTGCGTGCCAAGAGCTAAGGCAATACTGTGTGCAGACGGGAGAGGGAAGGAGCGGACAGCTGTACTGAATCTTGCAATTCTGCTCGATGTGGCACAAAAGAAGCTATCATCTTTTCTTTTCTTTACTACTACTACTACTACTACTACTACTACTACTACTACTACTACTATGTACTTCGCTAATCGACTCGTGCAACGACGACAGCGTTGAGTTGAGGTGTGCTGTTGCAAGCAGCTTACAGAAGTTTGAGAATCTGAGCTGCTTTTGCTTGTAGAGTTGGTTGTTTGTGTTATTGTTAGAGAACACTTTCGAACCTTGGGTTCGGTTAATGAAGTTCGGCTCAGCTTCGGTTCTTACACAAAAATAAGTATATTTTTTTTAGAATTAAAAGCTACGAATATATATTTTTTTAAATATACATTACTACTTAGTAGGGACATAAATACTGTTACACACATTTTATGCTATAAAATAAAAAATAATGAATGTTTTTGTACCAATTTTTTTTACATATTTATTGATATATATTGTATACAAAAAAGCAGTATTCATTCGAAGTGCCCCAGTATTCATTCACGCACGCCCCTTAAGCCAGACTGGCCAATCATCAATAGCCGCACGCACCTCCTCCATTGGGGAATTGGCCACAGCACGAATCAAAGCTGTCTTAAGAGAATCAATGTTGGGGTATCTTTTGTGGCAAACCATGTCCTCTAAAACTGTCCACAATTTGCAATCCAGCGGGTTCAAATTGGGAATGCCAGAGGACCACTCTTCAGTGAAAAAGAATGCTGGTAAATTGTTTTGGGGCCAGATTTAGGTCGTTTTAGCTTTATGGGCCGGCGCAGTCTTGCTGAAAAGTACATGATTGGTTTTGGAACATGGAATGGTTAAGCGGTCTTACAACAGCTTCCAAAACGGTTTCTTGGTAAACTTTGGCCGATGTTTTGACCCCTTGTTCGCAAAAATGCAAGCCAGTTACCCCATCATAAGAGACACCCAACCAAACCATGACTGAAGCTGGGTGATGACCTTTTTCGACCTGTGGAATAAGTTCAGATGCTTCCTTAGATGACCGTGCATACACCCTATCATTTTGTTTATTAAATTTTTCCTGCACGGTTAAAAAATTTTCATCGGTAAACAAGATTTTTCATGGACTTTTGCGAAACATTTATCTCCCGGGCCATGATTTTCTGTTTTCGGAGCGGATTTCGCAGAATTCTTGATTTGACAGATTTGATGACTTGCGACGTTCGAACTGTACGTGGACAGCCCGACCGGTGGCGGTCTTTAACATCCCCAGTCTCCTCAAACAGTTTTATGCACCGGTAGATGAACATGCGACTAATGCCGAGCGGACGGAGTGTTTTGAAAATATCACCTTTTTACATTTCACACTTAAAAAGCGCTATAACAGCGATACGGTTTTCATTATCTGACCATTCCATGTTGAAAACTCACACAATTTAGAATTCCCGATACAGACTAACGCTTTACAGGTTATATTTTATAAATTATATGGGAATTATGTGGTATGCTCAATTCTTCTATTGAAATGCGTGTGTTTAATATTGTAACAGTATTTCTGTTCCTACCAAGTATAATCGACGAAGGTATCCTTGGCGATACGAACCCTAGCCAAATGGTCCGAGCCTGATTATCTTCGTTGGGCTCGAAAATATGATAATCCATAATATCAGTTTCTGACATAAAGCGATATCTTCGGCTCAAAAGACGAGAAGGGCAGTTTCCACGACGAAACCTCGCCAAATGGTTTAAGGACGGTCAATTTCAACAGAGTCTGAAAACTGATAATATCTAATACCAGTTTCCTGCGTAACCACGAAGTAGCCTGGTATTTCACCGAATCGAAAGACTTAAATATAAATCGACCATGTCGCGATTTATGGAATCTTCAAGCCAAGATAGCTACTCGTCTCTGTGCATTACACAAAGAAATTTTAACGTTAAAAAGCTGTGATCACAACAGACAGCCAAGAAGCTTTCTACTCGCTCTCTGAGCGGATCCTTTAACAAGAGAGCGGGTACGATTAGGGAAACCGCGTTGCAGTAGACAGTAAGAGGATGTTGCTATCAACTGTAACATACACAGTCTGTGTTAGAGAAAGAGAGAGCGGTTAAAATGTGTAAGCATAAAGAGCCAAGAGCGAAAATGTTCAAAAAATCTACGAGGCATCCTGTAAAAGGAGATACTGGGTCAAGTAAATGATGTGTAGAACACATTGAGTTTATGGATAGCAGATTTCCGAAGATTATTTAAAGTATTTACTGGATGGCGAAGGCGAAACCTGCCACCGATTGGGTATAGTCAGACGTTTCGTCGTTCACCTGCAGGTATCTCCCTACTAAGAGGAAATTCGAGAAGCGCTTTGCGGCTTCAAGAACATCAAAATGGAGGAAGCGGATGGCTCACTGGCTGAGCTGTGATAGTGGTATTTACAAGGTGTATGAATATAAAAGGACGAAATTCTGCTCAATATTTGGAACCTTGTGTGATCTGCCTATTCCATAAGAAAAGGGACCCGGCTTTTGTCCTGCGATAAGTCTGCTCAATATCGCATATCCATTAATTAAACAAAGAGTCGTCGAATTCGGGTCTAGACTTCATCATTGTTGCCAACAGGTGTTTCTGAGTGAGTACGAAATTGAAAAGCAAAGTCTTCTCCTATCGTGCAAAGATCCAACTCCACAATTAGCTCATAAGTTCCGTCCTGCTATATGAGATAGAAGGATGAAAGTTGATAGCATTCGATGAGTCGGCATTAGGAGTTTTCGAGGGCCAGATTTTGCGGATTACTATTGTTTACTGTGTGAGGACGATCGCAAATATCGGCTACATGTCGTCCTGATCGGCGACAACAAACCAGATTTGAAATATTTCAACGCGTCACCCACCAGCAGAAGCAGATGAAACGAGGAAAAGGTCAGGTGGAGAGGGACGTGGCTTCATTTGATGTCTCCAGTTGATCCCGAACGGCTAAGAGAAGATATGAAGATACGTAATCTGGCTAAAACCTGTCGTGATCATGAACGAAGAGCACCTCCACTTCGCCGGTACAGGATCTTACCGAAGTTCGGCCTGATTCGGTGCGGTTATAGGAAATGTGCTTCGGACATTCTCTGCTTATTATTATTATTATTATTATTTTTTACAATATATTGCATGTGTTGCTGTTATTACAACCACTACTACTTCTGCTGCTCTTCTCTCGTCTTAACTGACTGTTACTGCCTGTCGCTGTAGCTGGTTCGCATAAATAGCGCATTTATTCGCCAACTTTGTGCTGTAATGCTGTCATAAACCAGTTTTCCAACATTTTATACAAGTTCTTATACACATACATATATATTGCTGCACACATGCTTCTCTATACATCTCCTACGCTGTACGCCTCTCGCAAATGTCTTCCAAAAAAAAAAAAAGTTATAATAAAAAATAAAGAAGTTTTTTAGCTGCAGCTTTGGCGCTTCTTCCTGCTACGTACATATAAATTTAAATTCATACATATAAACACATGCATTCACATTTCTCAGTAGTAGTCTTTCCCATAAACCTTAGTTAGCTGCTCCACTTTAAGACCGCTTTTAAGCGCTCCTTGCCCGCACGCCTTAACCCACGCACACACACACACAACAAACTGGCTCAAATATTTTAGGATATGAAGCATAAATAAAATTCAGATACATACCGTTAAGAAATAATGTCAGTAAGGAATTGCCTGCAAAGAGAGTAGAAAAAGAAAACAGAAGTTAAGTGAGTTCATTAAGTAAAAAAAAAAATAAGCTGAAAGATGTTGCAGTTAAAATGCTGCTGAAATTCTCAACAAAAAAAACTACGTGAAAAAAAATCAAAAGAATTTTTTGTGGAATTATTTTCGTTAATGCCACCACTTCGTTTAACATTCAACAGAAATTGTTAATTTTGTGCAAAACAAAGTAAATGCGAAAATAAAAAAATAAAAATTTATTTATTTGTGTATGTACGAGTATATATATGTATATTGAGCGCATTCAAAAGCAAAAATGAAGTCTGTAAGCGGTTTGGTTTCGCTGTCGATGTTTTGACTGACCGCAGACCGCAAACCGCAGTCAGTTAGCCAATATTGCGTCAGTTAAATCTTTCGCGGAAGCCCACCTACCCTACCCTACCGCCAAGCACAGAGTGATTATGTGTGTTCAAAGGACCTCACACAACAGAAATATTTCGCGGATAATATCAAAAGTAATTTAATGTATTTAAAGTTTGGTTTATTCATTTCGAGAAAAAAAAAGAAAGAGAACAAACTGAATCCACTGAACAAATACACTGTTTTGAACGCAGGAATTTTCATGCATTCCGAAAAAAATTGATTATTTCCACAAAATTTGATATTATATAAATCATTTTCATTCAAAAATTACATTTTTGTATTTTATTGTGAAGGTTTTCGTACAGAAAACTGCAACAGCTCAAAACCAATTTCCTAATATCTTGTTATTAATGAGTTAGAGGTAATCAGAAGTTTCACAACATACTTTTTTGAAATGTATTAAAGTATTCAACTAAAAAAAAGTTATGTATTTAAAACAATCACTATTCTATTTTCACTTATTTTGAAGACAATTAGTTGAAGAATGTTTGAGCAAAATTTTGCAGAATTTGAGCTGCGGCATTCTAAGTTAACGGGATTGTAGTACCGCTACTTAAGTTAGCTGAGCAGAAAAAGTGTGCGTTCATATTAAAAAGCGATGGTTTGTTGCATTGAAAATACAAATTATTTATTTTGAATTAAATTTTAAATGATACACGATAGTAATCATGATTAAGAAGAAACTAAAGCGTATATAAATATATGAGAAACTCACTCAAAAGCAAAAAGAAATTGAAATTGACCAAAGGAAAATCATTGTTGGTTTGCGACAGAATGGTAAAAGTTATCGGGAAATCGTGAAAACCGTTGGCAGGCAGTAATGCTCTGTTCAGAGAGTAATAAACAACTTCAAACAAACACGTTTTTTTCGTCCAAAGAAACTGACGGAAACAGAAAAGCGCAACCCAACCATTCTCGTGAAGTCTAACCCATGTCTAATGGCAAGCCAACTTTCGAAAACATTTCGTTAAGCACCAAAGAAATTATGTCCAGATACTGTACGAAAATTTCTGAAAAGAACCAGATTTCATGGCAGAGTCGCACGAAGAAAGCCCTTCATATCGAGAGTAAATCGTCTCAAGCGGATGAGTTTTGCG